>OY288287.1:12730106-15179347 GCA_958450335.1 Hibiscus tridactylites
TACGGGTATTGGGCTTCGGCCATTGGTGCGGCGGAGGGATGTGTTGTGTATTGGTCAATTAGTGCGGCGGAGGGATTATGACACGATCATTATTGTTGGTGTTGTGGTGGAATTCGCGTATCCAAATACTGTTGAATCGGTCCAAGGGAAAATATTGATTATCGATATTACTTTTGTTATGATTGGATAACATGCCTTTCACTTATAATATGTTTATAGATTGCTTATGTGAAATGTGCCATTAAATATGCCATTGAAGTATGCATCATTGCGTAACATGCTCATTCATTGTTATTGGCTACCTCACTTACACTATGTAAGTCTAATGCATTCATTTGCATAACATTTCAGGCTAACAAAGTGTTCGGTCTAAGATCGGAGCAGTCAAAGGATCGACAAGTCACCACATGCTAAGAGTAATGTGTTTTGTCCTTATAAACTCCTAGTATGGTGGCAAAGTAGTTAAAGTAATTATACTAGTCTTGTGGCCCTACTATAGTGTATATGTTGCCTATGTTTGTATAAACTTTTTAAAGTTATAATGACTTTTGAGTTAGTAATAAAATATATATATTTGACACTAAAATATTGTTTAAAAGTCTAATATTTATGTCTCTGATCTCCGTTATGTTTTTCGGTAGCGCTCTCCGACCCGATTCTCTACCAGGTCGGGAAGGGGGTGTTACATTTGTGGTATCAGAGCTAGAGTTTAGCCGGTTCTGGACTAAACCTATGCTTATATGTATTGTTTATTGTGTTACTTTGCCACCTAGGAGTTATTTATTGAATTTTTTGACTTGCCGGCTAATCCGATCTCTGTATATATAGACGCCTAAATTTAGATTAGCGTATTGTTGTCGGGGAAAATTCGAGGACGAATTTTCTTTAAAGGGGGAGAGAGTTGTCACATCCCAAAAATCGGTCTAGTCGGAATTAGGTTCCGATGATCGAGTATTTTATATCGTTTTTATAAGTTATTCGATCTTATTAGAACATTCGGGTCAATTTATAAATTCGGGGTCAAGTTTCAGTGATCGAATGTTTTCGTTTCGATTAAAGGTTGGTTCGATTTGGTACCTAGAATAAATTAAACAGTTTAATTAATTATTATTATATTATTATTATTAAAAAAATATATAAAATAAAAAAAATAAAAAAAGTAATAATAATATACGGTGGCAATTCCTTCAAAATGAAGGAATTGCCTAAGGGGCATTCCACGTTTGGTGGCCACTCGGCCAAATTTGGTTTAAGGGTGGCAATTGCCACTATAAGTGGCACAAGCAAAAGGGAAATTTTCCCAAATCATGCCACGGTTCCCACATACGTGGAACGTGTGGGTTAACCAAGGGTTGGTCGTTTGTTTCTATAAATAGGGAGATAACCTCATGGGAAATGCACGGTGATTCAAGGAAATAAAGAGAAAAATTAGGTGAGAAGTATCTACGGTCCAGTGTTTAAATAGGTGGTCCGATATTTTCGATATAGTAATATCGAATCACTGCTAATGTCGGGATAAGCTCAAATCCTTGGTTGGTCAAAGTTTTGATATCGAGTTTGATTAATATTTTCATATTTATTCGATATTGTATTGTCGGTCCTAACCAATTCCTATTTAACCTAGTCTAATGAACCAATAAAGGACGACCGTCAACCAAGGGAAAAAGGTGATGTTATACGGGAACCCTAATATCAAGGTGAGTGTAGATGCATTTGTCTCGGGTGACACGGTGTCATTCCGATATTTGTTTCTATGTTTTGATATGTGAGTGTAGTAGCGTCTCGAGTTAGGCAAGGGTCTACTCGAATTTGTTGTTATATTTATTAATACTAACCTTTGAGTTAGAAGCTTTACAACATCGATCATATGTTGGTAAATGTACGGTAAACATTGCATTGATTCCATTATTCATAGTATGATTATTGTTGTCATGAAAATCATTGAAAGCATTGACATGTGATAAGTATGACATGAATTATTGATATTGTTTATTGATATGAAATATTGTTATGAATCATGAACAATGAACCTTGGATTCGAAATATTGAATACAATTGGCATGCCATAGAATTCATGAGCTCATTGATACGGGTATTGGGCTTCGGCCATTGGTGCGGCAGAGGGATTATGACACGACCATTATTGTTGGTGTTGTGGTGGAATTCGCGTATCCAAATACTGTTGAATCGGTCCAAGGGAAAATATTGATTATCGATATTACTTTTGTTATGATTGGATAACATGTCTTTCACTTATAATATGTTTATAGATTGCTTATGTGACATGTGCCATTAAATATGCCATTTAAGTATGCATCATTGCGTAACATGCTCATTCATTGTTATTGGCTACCTCACTTAGACTATGTAAGTCTAATGCATTCATTTGCATAACATTTCAGGCTAACAAAGTGTTCGGTCCGAGATCGGAGCAGTCAAAGGATCGGCAAGTCACCACATGCTAAGAGTAATGTGTTTTGTCCTTATAAACTCCTAGTATGGTGGCAAAGTAGTTAAAGTAATTATACTAGTCTTGTGGCCCTACTATAGTGTATATGTTGCCTATGTTTGTATAAAGTTTTTAAAGTTATAATGACTTTTGAGTTAGTAATAAAATATATATATTTGACACTAA
Source organism: Hibiscus tridactylites (assembly GCA_958450335.1). Taxonomy (NCBI): domain Eukaryota; kingdom Viridiplantae; phylum Streptophyta; class Magnoliopsida; order Malvales; family Malvaceae; genus Hibiscus; species Hibiscus tridactylites. The sequence continues at coordinate 12,732,742 of OY288287.1, forward strand.
AATATTGTTTAAAAGTCTAAGATTTATGTCTCCGATCTCCGTTATGTTTTTCGGTAGCGCTCTCCGACCCGATTCTCTACCAGGTCGGGAAGGGGGTGTTACATTAACGGCCTGCCTACTGAAAGCCCACACAAGCATCTTTCCGAATTTCATATGGTGTGCAGCAGCATGAAACCACAAGGGGTCTCGGAGGACCAAATAAAACTAAGGGTTTTTCCTTTTTCCTTAGCCGGAACGGCTAAAGAGTGATTATTTTATTTGCCTCCGAATTCGATTAATACATGGTCTGACATTTCTCGTGTTTTTCTTGACAGGTATTTCCCTGCAGCAAAAGCGACAGAAATTAGGCGAAACATATTAAGCATCCAACAAATGCACGACGAATCCCTATATGATTATTGGGAAATGTTCAAGAAGCTATGCGCAAGCTGTCCGCAACATGGCTTATCCGAATTGACACTCCTTCAATACCTATACGAAGGAATGTTACCGATGGAAAAAAAGATGGTTGATGCAGCAAGCGGTGGCGCGCTCGTCAACATGACTCCTACTGCAGCGAGAACATTAATCTCCACAATGGCTGCAAATTCGCAGCAGTTTGGTTCTGCAAGTGAACCCAGTCGACGGGTTCACACAGTAAGCACAATTACATTAGAAAATAAGATTGATAATTTGACTAATATTGTGCATTCACTTGTTTAAGGAGAAATAGGAGTTGCTAAGGCGTGCGGGATTTGTACTATGCAAGATCACGCAACTGATTTATGCCCAATGCTGAGGGAAACGTCTAGTGCCCAAGTCAACGCCTTACACAACTTTCTCGGACCTCCCCAAAGGCCATACAATCCGCAAAGCAACACGTTCAACCCCGGGTGGAGAGATCATCCTAACCTTAGCTATGGTAATAGGAATCCAAATTTCTAAACTAGAAAACCTCCCTACCAAAATCAAGCCCCCCAGAAATCTTCCCTTGAATCTATTGCTGAGAGGTTAGCTGTTTCACAGGAAAAGTTCCAAAACCAAACGCAATCTCACCTTCAGGAACTAGACAAACAAGTTAGCCAATTAGCTCAAACAATAGGGCGACTAGAATCTCAAGGAAAATTGCCATCACAAACCGAAATCAATCCAAGGGAAAATGTGAGCGAAATCACTTTGCGAAGCGGAACCGTGATAGCACCTGAACCGCCAAAGAAGGACGAGCAAAAATCCGAAAGCTCCTCGGAACACCAAAAAGACAAATCTCCTTCCACTTCAGGTAACATCAAATTTAAAATTCCTATTTCTACTTATGAACCTGTTCCGCCTTTTCCAAGAAGACTAGCAAAAAGAGACAAGAGGGAGGAAGAAAAGGAAATAATGGAGGTGTTCAAAAAGGTGGAAATTAACATTCCACTCTTGGATGTTATTAGGAAGGTTCCTAAATACGCAAAGTTTTTGAAAGACCTGTGTACAAACCGAAGAAGGTTGTCGGGAAACGAGAGAGTTAACCTTAGCGAGAATATTTCAGCCATTTTTCAAAGATCGCTGCCACCAAAATACATGGATCAAGGTATGTTTGCGATCCCCTGTAAAATTGGGAATGTTGGAATCAAAAGAGCTATGTGCGATTTGGGTGCCTCCATCAATGTCATGCCTTTAAATGTTTATAGAAAAATCTCAAATGATCCACTGAAGGAAACTAAGGTAACAGTACAATTGGTTGATAGGTCGATTATTTATCCCGAAGGGGTTTTGGAAAATATTCTGGTTAAGGTAAATAATCTCATTTTTCCCGCCGATTTTTATATTATTGATATGGAGAATGATCATAGCAACAATGGGTCTGAAATTTTGCTTGGACGTCCTTTTCTATCAACCGCACACACAAAAATTGATGTTCGTAATGGTATTTTAACCATGGAATTCGACGGAGAGGTAGTGAAGTTTGATGTGTATAAAGCTATGAAATATCCTGATTCTGTCGCAAGCCTTAATTTCATTGATACTATAGATCCTTTGGCTAATGACTTTATCGGAACTGATTTATTTCATGACTTTTGTAAGGAATTGGAAGATCTCAACGATGACGACTTAGGCGAAACAATCTCTACTCTCTCTTTAATTTCTGAAATTCGATTAACTCCATCACAATCTAAACCTCTTCCCTCAATTTTGCAGGCACCTCAGCTAGAATTGAAACAACTCCCACCACACTTGAAATATGCATATTTGGGCAACAAAGAAACTCTACCCGTCATCATATCAAGCGAATTGTCGTCACAACAGGAGGAGGAGTTAATTGCTACGTTGAGCATCCATAAAGAGGCAATCGGATGGACATTAGCCGATATCAAAGGCTTAAGTCCTTCCACGTGCATGCACAAAATAAAAGTGGAGGATGGCGTAAAACCTATCCGAGAGGGACAACGTCGACTGAACCCACCGATGATGGATGTGGTAAGACAAGAAATACAAAAATTGCTAGATGCCAATATCATCTACGCAATTTCTGACAGTAAGTGGGTTAGTCCAATTCATGTTGTGCCTAAGAAAACGGGAATAACTGTTGTCGAAAATGATGAAGGTGAAAAGGTTCCAAAGAGAGTTCAAAACGGATGGCGAATGTGTATCGATTGCAGGAAACTTAATTCTCAAACTCGAAAAGACCATTTCCCTTTACCGTTCATCGATCAAATGATCGAAAGACTTGCTAGAAAAACACATTATTGTTGTCTTGACGGATTCTCTGGATTTTTTCAGGTACCTGTAGCACTCGAAGATCAAGAAAAGACTACATTTACTTGTCCATTTGGCACATTTGCATATAGGCGAATGCCTTACGGGCTATGCAACGTTCCAGCCACTTTCCAACGTTGCATGCTAAGCATTTTTTCCGATCACATTGAGCGAGGTATAGAGGTATTTATGGATTATTTCACCGTTTACGGCGATTCGTTTTCTAAATGTCTCTCTAATCTTTCGTACGTGCTTAATCGATGCATTGAGTATAATTTAGTTTTAAATTATGAGAAGTGTCACTTTACGGTAAGTAAGGGTTTAGTTCTCGGTCATGTGGTTTCTGCCCAAGGTATAGCCGTTGATAAAGCTAAAGTAGACGTTATTCGCTCACTTCCATACCCCACTTTGGTGAGGGAAATTCGAAGTTTTCTTGGTCATGCAGGATTCTATCAACGCTTCATAAAGGATTTCTATAAGCTCGCACAACCACTTTGTCGCCTATTACAAAAAGATGTACCGTTCGATGTAGACAAAGCTTGTAGAGAATCATTTGATGAGCTAAAAGCATGACTTATTTCCGCCCCAATTGTGTTGCCCCCGGATTGTTCGTTACCCTTCGAAATCATGTGCGATGCCTCCGATCTAAGTGTAGGCGCAGTGCTTGGGCAAAGATCCAAAGACGGACCGCATGTTATCGCTTATGCCTCTAGAACTCTTGATTCAGCACATCGAAATTATTCTACAACAGAAAAGGAGCTTTTTGCTGTCATTTTTGCATTAGATAAGTTTCGCCCTTATTTATTAGGAACTAAAATTCTCATTTTTTCTGATCATGCAGCATTGAAATACTTGATCAACAAAAAGGACGTGAAACCTCGTTTGATTAGATGGATACTCTTGTTACAAGAGTTTGACATTCAAATCAAAGACAAGAAGGGCAGCGAGAATTTGGTGGCAGATCACCTAAGCTGTTTAGCGACATCACCGATCGAACTCCCTCTACGAGATGAATTCCCGGATGAATCGCTAATGGAAGTTAAGGTAACATTCCCTTGGTTTGCCGATTTGGCGAATTTCTTAGCCACTGGTAAGGTCCCTAACAATTTGTCTCAATCCGCGGTTAAACGTATTAAAAGAGATGCTAGATATTATATATGGGATGATCCATATTTGTGGAAATTGTGTTCTGATCAAATAATTCGTCGTTGCGTAAGTAATAGCGAGGTAACTTCTATACTTAAATTTTGTCATTCTTACGCTTGTGGCAGACATTTTGGCCCTAAACGAACTGCACAAAAAATCCTTGAGTGCGGGTTCTTTTGGCCTACTTTATTTAATGATACTTACGATTTCTGCAAATCATGTGACAGATGCCAACGGGTTGGGAATTTAAGCCGTCGAAGCGAAATGCCATTAAATCCAATACATATATGTGAAGTATTCGACGTGTGGGGACTCGACTATATGGGACCTTTTATTTCATCCTATGGAAATCTTTATATTATTTTAGCGGTCGATTACGTTTCGAAATGGGTTGAGGCGAAAGCCACCCGTGAAAATGATGCGAGAACCACGACTAATTTTTTGCGTGAATTTATTTTTTCCAGGTTTGGGACTCGAAGGGCGATCATTTGTGATAGAGGAACACATTTCGTCAATCGAATTGTCGAAGCTTTGATGAGGAAATATGGCGTGACGCAACGCATATCAACAGCTTATCACCCGCAAACTAACGGACAAGCGGAGGTTTCAAATAGGGAAATTAAGTCAATCCTAGAGAAAATCGTAAAACCCAATCGAAAGGATTGGAGCTTGAAATTGGTCGATGCGTTATGGGCATATAGGACCGCCTACAAAGGACCTATCGGCATGTCACCTTACCGCCTTGTCTTCGGTAAACCTTGTCATCTTCCGGTCGAACTTGAACATAGAGCATTTTGGGCAGTGAAAGAATGTGATATGGAGATGAGTGCCGTTGGCGAAACACGGAAACTCCACATCCAAGAACTTGAGGAAATTTGCCGAAACGCTTACGATAGCGCACAACGTTATAAAGAACAAACTAAAGCGTTTCATGACAAACACATTTCGTTTAAATCCTTTTCAATTGGACAAAAAGTTCTCCTATTTAACTCGAAGTTGAAAATTTTTGCAGGAAAACTTAAGTCTAAGTGGAGCGGGCCGTTTACCGTAGTCAATACCTTCCCTCATGGAGCCGTGGAGATTGAAGACAGCTCGGGTGCACAGTTTAAAGTGAATGGACAGCGACTCAAACCGTTCTTCGAAAGCGCACCCATCGAACAAATTGAAGAAATTATCCTCGAAGAACCGAAAATCTGAGCAATGAATTGGTCGAGCTTAACGACAATAAACAAAGCGCTAAATGGGAGGCAACCCATTGGTTCAATTTTTTTATTTATTATTTATTATTTTTATTTTTACTCTTTGCTTCAGTATATTTCTTTCTTAAATAACTTCTTTTTTTTCCACTGCAGGCTTCTCTGTCGAATGGAGCAGGGCAATTTCATTCCCCAGCCAAAGTGCACCGTTTCATTAAACGCGGTGCATTTTAGCACACTTAATGAACGGTGCACGATAGCCCCGACCCTTCCATCAAAACTTTCGCAGACCCAGCCCTTTCCCCTTTTTTCTCTTCTTTCCTTTCCGCAAACACCACTAAACCCTAGCAAGCTCACCCCGCCACAAACACCCAACCGGATTTTCACCCCGCCGACATCAGCCCACAATGTCGCGCACAAGACAACAAGCCCGCCGTCTCCCTCAAGAACCACCGATGGTTATCGGCGGACGGCGTCGTTTTCAACCACCCCAGTTTATGGAGATTAGCAGCGAGTCCGAACCCTCCGCCGCACCTCCTCCTCGCCGCGGAGGCCGTCAACGACAAGCCACCACTCCACCGGCCAAAAATCCTATCCCCCAGACTACCACGGCTCCTCTGCCTCCATCCCCGAGCGTCAGTCGCCGTTCGCACCGTTCCAACAGCGTCGCCGGCCCAAGCACCAGCCAGCGTCCGCCATCCCCACGGTCTCCGTCACCATCGTTTTATTCGATGCCCACTGTGGACTCCTCTACACCCTCTCGGTAGCATCCATCACATACCCAACAGAGGGATTCCACAATCCCTTCATTTTCTATGCATTCTGCCGAATCGGAGCAACACCCCGAGGTAAATTCTACCCCGATTTTAACACAACCATTGCTAATGTATCACCCTTCTTTTGGTTACACAGAAGACTTCTCGGCCGATTACGGTTTCCACCACGATCACCAGTCCTCTGCAAACTACCATCATGGCGAGCACTCTGACCAGCAGAATAGTGCATCATCTTTTCCCTCTCCGCCCAGAGGCGACACAGAAAATCCGGAAAGAAATAGGCGTGGGCGTAAATATGCCGTCCCGGCAGAAGAAGAGCTCAAAGGTTTCCTCATCTTTTCTTCCGATCAGCTCGACCAATTTTAGAGTATCAGACATAGACCTTTTCGGGTTTGCAAATTCATTCCCCAGCTTACTATTGTTAGTCTGAATATCTCTGAATCTGTCACACACTATTTTAATGCTATCGGATGGACTGCCTATTCTGAAATAAAATGTGGAACATTTTATGAGTTGGTTTTTGAATTCTACTCAACATTCTCTTTTGCCGAAACTAGTTACATTACGCCTGACTCTCCTGCTATTATCAAATTTCGGTTATGTGGTCAAAGTTTTGCTATGTCTATCAATGAATTTAATTTAGCTATGGGTTTTGTGAATAACGTCACAAACCCTGATTATCTAACAGCATTATTTGAGATCCCTGCAGATTTCGATGAAAATGCTGCTTATTTTGAGCTATCCGGACAAACAGACATAGTCTTCGACCCTCGTTCCACCAAGGCTATTACGCTTCAAGATCCAGGGCTCCGTTATGTTCATCGTTTCCTCGCCTACAATTTTTCTGGACGTAACGATGCCTCTGCCACTTTAAGTAAGACCGAATTGTTCTTCCTCTGGTGTATGCATTCGGGTAGGAAGGTAAACTTAGGATTTTGGTTAGCTCGCCAGTTCAAAGTCGTCATCCGGTATAATCGTTCATTAATCCTTGGTCCTTTAATTACTCACCTTGCATCTAGAATAGCTCACTTTGATATTGAGCATTTCACTTACGCCTTTTCTATGGATGCTTTAGATGAGCGTTGCTTGGACTCCATGGGACTACTTGATGGACCACCGGATGCGCCCTTCTTCAATCCTCCGGGAATTTTAACACCAAGGACAAGGAGGGTTTTTGCTCGCAGAAATGCCCCACGCGCCCCTCAATCCCCTCCTCTCCAAGAGCAACCTTCTCACGATGTTCCGGATTTCGCTGCGCGCCTCCACGCACTAGAAGACAACATTTCCGCAATCGTCGTTGATCACGGGGAGTTCCCTTTACCCCTCTTTGCCTTACCTTTTAATTCTTTTTTCTGAATTGGGGCAATTCATTTAAGTGAGGGGGAGGGTGCAAAAACACCACTTGTCCTATGCTTGTTTGATAATATGTTTGACTTTGATTAAACTTGAGATGAATTTTTCTTGCCATTACATGTTACCTAGCATGTTGTACTTGTTCTAGTGCTTAGGAGTGATTGAATTGGAGCATTTTGATAATCAAATGATATGGGTAATCTGCAGCTTGACATCTCTTTTAATTACTCTTGATTGTGTTAATTGGATTTCTCGCCTAACTTAGTCAAATTAGCCCAATTTTGGTAAGATTTGAGCCTTGAGCATGCATTCTTCATATTATGCTCGTTTCTTTTGCTTGAGAGAGTCATCCTGAACTTTAGGAATCTAGAACTTGTGGCTTGCTTACGATTCGAAACTACACTAAGAACGAGGTGCTTTAAAATGATTTAGGCATTAGGCTTTAACCTTTTCCATCCCTTTCATTCTATTTTACCCTTTCTCATCGCCTAGTGGACCTTTGTTAGCCTTACACCCCATTTTTTGGCTTAACCCTCAACCAAACCTTTTGATTGATCAAATGCTAGAAACTGTATTGCTAGACAAAAAGAGGCTGCAATTCGAATAAAGGGCAGAATTTTTCCGAAAAAAATTAAAGGAAGCAATTGCTTCGAAAAAAGAGAGAAAAAGAAGAAAACAAAAAAAAACCAAAAAAAGTTTCGAAAAAAAAACAGAAAAGAAAAGAAAAAGATTGTTTGCTTGCCCACTTTTAAGCTTCTCTTTTGTCTTCACTGTTTTTTATTATATCTTGCATTGATCATCTTCCTTTGTTTACTTTTCTTTCTATCTTTCTACCCCTTTTCTAAACCCACATTACACCTTGAATAAAAGACCTAATGATTTTTGCACCTCGATTCTAATAAGTAGTGGAGAATTGAACTTGTTACAAGCTTATGGAAACCTTTGTTCATGCATGACTTAGAGTGTTTTTGCTTCACATTTACCTTTAAAACACTTTGAGTGCTCTTGAGTGTATCTTGGTGAGGATTAAGACTAGGCTAAGATTTGATTAATGCTTGATAGGTAATTGAAAGGGATAAGGGTTGCTCTTTGCTTGTATTTATTTGGTTTGATTATGTTTCTTTCATGAAGCTCCTTTTGCGCTAGAACTCTTATGATTCTGTTTGATGCTTGTAATGGCTTGAGAAATGCATTCTTGGGTTTATGTTATTTCGGACATACTTGAGGACAAGTATGAGACAAGTGAGGGGGAATTTGATGAGTTCTCAATTTTTTCATGTTTCACATGCTACTTTTCTAGTTATTGTGACTTCTTGCTGCTTAATACATGTTGTTTTCGTTACATTTTGTGCAGGGGTCCAATTCTGGAAATAGCAGTGAAAATGGAGCATTTCTGCAGTTTTTTTATTATCCTGTCATGACTGGCATCATGGGCACGACACCAGGCACGACGCGTCTGACGTGGCAGTGACGTGGCAACTTCTAGAAGATCCTGGAATGTTCCGAAAGAAGAATCTGATCAGATTATCAGCTTTTATCCATTTAGTTTTATTTTGAATTTTAATCAACATTTGAATTTGAATTATTATTTCTTATCTCTTATCTTTGTAAATCTAAGCCTATAAATACCAACCTTTGGTGAAGGCTTAAGATCATCTTCGAGTTTTGAGTCTTTTTATCTTTGTAAACATTTCTAGTTTTAATCCAAGTTCATTTTCCTTCATTTTCTTGTTTCATTTATTTTATGTTATTCAATTATTTTTCTAAAATCAAGTTAAGTATGATAATCAATATCATGCTTAGCTAAATCCTTTAAGCCAAGAACCAGCCAAGTCATTTCGATTCGTGAAATTGAACTTGCTTAAATTCTTTTGGGAAATCATTTTTATCTTTTTGCTTAGATAGTTTGGCAATCGGTCTTACTAAAAGTTTTTAACCGCTTTTCATATCAAAAAGGGCCCGTTGGTCTGAAATCGCTTAAAAACACAGTTGGGAGGAAGGATCGGCCTGTGGCAAATTTCGACTTCCTGTGAACACTCTTAGCGGCGGTCCGCAAAGGAAAGATAAAATCAGAAGCAATTCTATTTTTAGACAATTTCTGAGTCGGGTTTTTCCTGCTTTATTTTAAATGCTTTAACGGCGATAGACGTGGTTGATTTATTTAAGAACCATCTTTTGAAGATAGACTTGGGAGGATTGGTTACTCGAGAGAAAAACAAGTTACGACGGGTTGGGCCTGGTAGACTGTAACCGACATGATCCCCGAAATAAAAATCTATTTCAATGATCGAAAGAATTGAAGGAGCTGGTTCGAGGCTGATTTGCACACTTGGTTTTTCTTATTACTTTTAATACTTGCTTTTTTTTAATTTTATTACTTCACCAAAATCATATCACCCCTCCTTTTTATTTCTTTGTTTTTACAGATATTCCTGGGAATTCAAATTCGACAAATTCAAGTCAATAATTCCAGCTAATCTCCCTGCGGATCGACCCTCTTTCCCTATATCTATTCAATTTCTTTATTTTATTTATTTTTGAAAGAGGTTAAACACTTATTATTTTTGACCGGTTAAACGACGACTTGTCATTAAGCAACCCGATCTTTGTCTCTTTAACATCGCTAGTTCCCTTATATGTCGTCTCGAGGGTATCCCAAACATCATTGGCGCTTTCGATGGAAGACACCTTTGAGTAGATATCGAGACTGAGAGCATAAAAGATCATATGCAAGGCTTTGTTATTGACTTGCAATCGTCTTCTATCTTCATCAGACATCTCAGCTTTGACCTTTGGGACTAATCTTCCTTCACCATCTCTCTTCATAGGAATGCTTGGTCCGTCTTCTACAACGTCTCACACCATGTAATCATTGGATTTGATGAAGAGATGCATCTGATTCTTCTAATATGGGTAGTTATCCCCATTGAAGAATGGTGGTTTGGTGGTGGATTGAGACTCATAGAGGTTGGGGCCAGAGGTGGATGCCATTGCTTGAAGTTGTTGTTGATCAAACTCTCCTACAATTGAATCAAGAGGGTTGTAATCCTTCCAATGAGTGTAGCTCTGATACTAATTGTTGAGTTGATCAAACGATTACAAATGACCAAGAGGGGGTGAATTGGAGATTAAAAATTTGAGGATGAAAATTGGATGAAATAAAATATGACACAAGAAAATTATAGTGGTTCAAGTTCTTAAATGAACTCTACCTCTACTACCTTAGCTCCCACTAAGGATTTTCAACCAATCCACTATTGATTATTCCCCTTTTCTTGGATGAGAAAGAAACCTTACAATACCGATTAAGCTTTCTACCCAAAGTTTAATCCAACACACTCTTTACAATGAAGAAATTTTGGTAAACTTAACAAGTGCCTCTCAAAGGGTAATGTTTACCCAAATACAATCAAACACTCCCCAAAACTCTTAATAAAAATTACAATGAAGAACACACTTGAGTTGGGTACAAGATTTGACTCTAAAAGATCATGGTTTGGATTTGAATGCTTTGATGTCGCTTAAAGGCTCAATAGTTGTTTTTTGTAGCTTTAGAGACTTGTTTTTATACCTTCTCATTGATTTCTAGATGTTTGGGTGGTTGAGATCATCAATAGAGTCGTTGGTGCTCTCTCTTCTCTCTATAAATGCAGTTCTGTAACTACCCGTTTCAGAACACAGGATCCCTGTATCGAAATGGACATTCAAAAAAGAAAGAGTCGTCATGTGTAAAATAGGGCCCGTATCAAAACGGCTAATAGGCCATATCAAAACAGCAAGTGCAAAAAGAAGGTCGTATCAAAACAGATAAGGGTTGTATCGAAACGTTTTCAAACTATAATTTGGTGTTTCGAAACAGCTTGGGGGTGTATCGAAACACTTAACCAAATCTTTAAAATTCAGTTTCTGGCAAGTAACGGCTAGTTCATTAAATGCCTAATTTTAAAATTACTTAACCCCTGTATCGAGACGGGTGTTAGTCATTCCGAAACGATGCTTAAAAATCAAAAGCCCAGATGAAAGTCGTATCAAAACATGTGCGAGCCGTTTCGAAACAAATGTCTCCAGTGGCAAAATGTATCAAAACACTTTGAGGGTGTTTCGAAACTCCTGTGCGATTTTGTATATTTTGGCCTGAAAACACTTAGAAAATTTTAGGGGGTTTAAGTTTTGACTTGAAAACACTTTGAGAATAATTTGTACTTGTCATAATCGAATATTTTGATTACTTAAAAATTTATTTACGTTACAAAATGATCTTTGAATTACTTGTTATATCAAAATCAAATATTGATTTTACATAAACGGCTGGCCATGAAATGTGCTCTATTCCTTTACCTCTTTATTTTTTTTAGGCATATTTGAGTTTATGTTATTTTGTTTAATTAGCATTTTCATTTTATAATGAAAATGGTATAGATGTGTTACATTCATTTTTATGTTAATGTTGGTATTTATTTTTTTACCGCCGACGATGATGCTTGTTTGCATCTTCAATCTTTTTAAATAGTTGGTTGGATTGCTAACCCTTTCTATTTTTATGGAAATGGTATAGATGTGTCACATTGTTTTATTCAATAATTAGTTTGTGTTTTTTGATAGTTTTAGAAAAAATATTGGTTAATGTGATTAATCTACTCTAATTTTGTAGGCTTTTTAATTTAATAATTTTGTTGCATTTTCTTTTTATTTATTCGATGACACTAATTACTCTTAATAATTACAAGAAAATATGTTATCTAAAGTTTCTTGGAATATTTATTAATGTAATCCGCATAACATTAATTAGTTGAAATCCGTCTTTATGTGGTCAACAAACTAAATATAATGACAAATAATTTTAATAACTTTGTTCCAAATAAAATTGTGTTTTTAAACTTGTCTTCAATATATTTTATTTATTTATTTTTATATCAATAAGTATTAGAAGCAGTAGTAAATTGCATAGAGTTAACAAAACTAATTTAAATTTTAAAAATAATATTATTAACAAAATAAAATTTTAAATATAAAACATAAACAATAAAATAAAAACATGTTATTATTAATAAATATTAGCAATTATTTTTATTCTTAAGATTATTTACTAATTCTTTTATTATTTTAAAAATTATTATTATTAATGAGTAATGTTATTTTATTTATTTGATATTAATATAATATTTTAGACTTTTTAGTATCAATTTTTTAATAGTCTAAAGGTGATTACAAGGTAGTATCCGTTCATAGATATTCTTAACCCTTTGATAATGCGCATACACCTTATAGACAAAGCGTTGAACCCGTATCTCCTACGATCAACATCATCCGATTTTCCACTGGGACACTTGTTGGGTTCAACTTTTTAATATCATTTTAAAAAAAATATTTAAGTATATTTATTAAAGAGTTTCTAATATTTTTTAATGAATAATAATATTTAACATATGTTTTTAATAATGGTTAACAATGTAACATAATATTTTATGAAAATAATAAATATTATTAATTATATTAATAATTTATTATATTATTAATATAAGAATGTGGTAACCAGCAAGTGTTGGGTGCATTGGTAAGGTACATTGCACTTTTAAGGAGAGGACGTGAATTCGAACTTTAAAGACGACATTGTTGGGAGGAACATTCACACACCCCAAATATGGACCGTAAAACGAACATGCATAATATCAAAAAAATATAAAAATATGGTGTTATATTAAGAATTACTAACTGAAGTTTAATCTATATATATAATACGTTGTCAATTTTATTAAAATGTTAGCAATGTCTAAGTGGTTAAGCATTCCTTTTCATATCAAATTAGACTAGGATCTAAATCCACTCACTCCATTTTTACTTTACTTTTTACCAACAATACATTTTTTTTAATAAAAAAAATGTTATCAACTTTTGAATCGAAGAGTTTGGCTCAGTGGCTAGAACCCTAGCTCTCCAAATCATTAGATTGAGTTTAGATCTTGCCCCTCTCAATCTATCTCATTTTTTGGTGATGTAAATGGAAGGATTAAATTTGTTAAATTAAATTAAAATTAAAACTCAATTGATAGAAATATATAAGTGATGAGGATCGGATGTATAATTATACAAATGTGCATTTATCATTTCTGTTAAAGGTTAACAATTAATGATTTAATTGATATCATTTAAACAATTAAGTGATTTAATTGACAAAATTAAAAGATAATTGAACAAAATAGAACTTCCTTCGTACTTAAATGACTATAGAGATAGTTTATGCTAAGGAAAATTCTATAGCGCTTGTCGAGCAACGACGAGCACCACTATTGACGAGCACTGATGAGCACTGATAGGTTAATTTATAAAAAATTTAAATTCAAAGTACTTTTTGCGTAATTATAATTTTTAAAAATTAAAAGTGTAATTTAATTAAAGTATTTTTTTAGTTTTAAATTTATTTTAAATTAATATAAACTATCCCAAATCAAAAAATCTTAGGGTTTTTTGCTTTGAAATTAACCCAATTGTCGCCGCACCCATTGCCAAACGCCGTTGTCGCCGTCACTGACAGCCGCCGCCTCCGACAGCCACCGCCAGTCCTAATTCTTTATTGCAATTAGGTAATTTATCCCTAATTTTTGAAACCCTAATCATCACCCTAACCAAAATTATGTTAATTGGCTCATGTAATTCAAAATTGAGAACCCCAACGCCTTTTCTAAGACCCTAAAATCAGTTTCAGCAAGCCAATTTTTTTTATTGATTCGTAAGATTATTTGCCGATCCGAAACCCCCAATCTTGTAGTTCATCGTGTGTACCGGTACGGTATTATTCGCATACCAGTACGCCTGGGAATACCGTACTGGTACGCTATGTGTACCGATACAGTTTTTAGCCACTGGAAAATCAGTGACAACTTACCGTACCGGTACGATATTTCCATGTGTATCGGTACGCGAATAATACCGTATCGGTATGGTATGTGTACCGATACAATTTTTGGTCATTTAATTTTCAACAATAGCGTGTAGTACCGGTACGATATTTGACTATATCGGTACGCTAGTTTCAAATGTTGCAAATTCTTCTTACTTAAAATTAACCTCTTTGATGTAGATGTTAGTTCTAAATTTAACGCCTTCAAAACAAGATACAACAATGATGAAGTGCAAGCGTCATATCGACATGTGTTCGAGGAAGACAAACCTCGAGGTACATTAATTACTTGAACTTTCAATGCTTGTCTTAAATAGTTTTTGTTGAGATCAATGTTTTATGTACTTATAGGAAAAGTCTGGAGTTGTACTTGAGGAAAACATAAGGACTCCTTATCAGAGTGATTAGAAGTTCGAGACACTCATTCAATCTGTGCAAGATATTGAAAAGGAGTTTGTGAAAATGAATTCCCATTTTAAAAAATTTAATGGTCAATTTGAGAAATTAAATGGCCAATTTGAAAAATTAGTGTCCATATTAACAGCGAGCAATGTAAAATGCTCAAAACAAGATGGTGATTCACTAAAAGGAGAGGATGTACATAATAAATCATTAGAGGGAGATGATTTAAAAAGTATACATGAAGATATTGTTGAGATTTAGGGGGCTCGATTCCTTCAACCGTTCTCGCTTTCCAAGTGTGGAGAAGTTGGATAATTTGGGTGAAATTGTGGGAAGGAAAAGATGGACAATTTACACAAGGATTTATAGTGGTTCAACCTTCTAACCAAGGTCTACATCCACTACCTTAGCTTCCCACTAAGGATTTCCAAACAAATTCACTAAGAATTTCGTCCCTTTTTCTCATATTAGGAGGAAACCGTTACAACGATCAAGCTTTCTACCCAAAGCTTGATCAAACACTCTCTTACAAGAGAAAGACTTAGCAAACTAGAAATCCCTCTAATAGGTATGTGTTTGCAATACTAAGCACTCACCCAAAACCTAAACACTTGAGCTCACAAGTGTTGTCTAAGCAAGAAATATACAATTTAAGCTCTAGACAAATTTTGACATCATAATGTTGTAACAATTGAAGCATTAACCATTACAAGATGCTTGAAGGTCCCTTTTATACTCCTTGATGAGTTTGTGGCCGTTACTAGCCGTTGGGATTGGATTGAAGCCGTTGGAGCCTTTATTTCCCACCATAAATGAAGTTCTGTAGCTTGGCGTATCGATACCCTTCAAACCGTATCGATATGGTCTCGATAAGGAATTAACCGTTGCGCTTCTTCAGCTGATGCGTATCGATACACTTACCTAGCGTATCGGTACGGTCCTGCAAATTAAAAGACCGTTGGGAAAATGACCGTTGGGGTAGTTAGGCGTATCGGTATGCGATACACCCGTATCGGTACGCGACTAGCCGTTGGGCTATTTCAAAACACACCGTATCGATACGGCTAAGCGTATCGGTACGGATTTTGGCTACTGGAAAGTTCATGTAGTTGAAACCCTAAGGCGTATCGGTACGGTCCGAAACCGTATCGGTACGGGCACTTGAAAAGGCTAGTTTTGACTACTTTAAATGTACTTTAAATCATTCCAAAGCCTTGTAAAACCCTTAAACATATTTCCAAGTTGTTTTTGACTAAAAACATATTTTAAATTCTTTTCAATTTAGTCCAAAACATTTTTCAAATATTATATCAAAACACTTAGTTCTACAATCTCCCCTTTTTTGATATAATAAAACCAACTTGAAAATTTGTTTGGGATTCTCTCCCCCTTTGTATTTAAAAAAATTGAATAAGAGACTTAAGATTTAAATTTTATTAAGGCTCCCCCTTATTCTCTTGAAAACTTGAAAAATCAATTTTTCAAATCATTTCTCCCCCTTTTTGTTATATCAAAAAGAATTTAAAATGACATTGAGCTCAAAATAACTTAGGAGGTAAAAAGAAAATTTGACACACTTAAAAATTTGGTTTAAAAATTGGCTCCCCTTACTCAAAGCATCATAAGAATGTTAGTTCAACATATATGATTATCTAGTTGACAAAAGAAAATAAATCAAATAAGAACAAAAACAACTAGATTTTACCACACTTGAACCCAAGGGAGGATGTGAAGCCTTTCTTCTTCAAGTGTTCTTCCTTTGTGTGTATGAAGCTCCCCCTCAATTTTTGACTTGTTGATCACTCTCCATCACACCTAGCAAAAGACAATCAAGTAATTTTTGGTATCTAAATTGCTTTGGATCCATAGACATTAGTAGCACAAAATTTAGTCCCCTTAGGAATCCATTTTTCAATTTCATCGTTTTTAGTTGAAGTGGTTAGTCCTTTTGGGACCCAAACACTTCTAAAATATTTACTATTTACAAAACTAGGGGCACTAGATTGTCTAACATAAAAATTTGATTTTCCAAAACTATTTTTCTTTTCAAGTTCATTGGAAATCAAATATTTTTCTTTTTGAACTTTAAGAAGCAAATTTTGTAAATCAAAACATTTTTGTTCAAAATCTTTTAATTTTGCTTCAAGTTCAAGATTTGTTTTGGAAAGCAAATCATTTTCAGTTTTTATTTTTGAAATCAACTTTTTTGTTTTTGGAAAATGATGCATTGAATTCCAAAAGCAAATCATCATAGGCATCTTGCAACTCATCAAATGTATATGAATTTGAAATAGATGAGTTAGAAGTTACCTCCCTCTCATTGAGGGCCATTAAGCATAGGTGGGCTACTTCATCATCGGTGGAGTCTTCATCACTCCATGTGGCCACATATACTTGTTTTGAAGATGATCCACTCTTTTTGGATTTGTGGGAGTCCTTCATCTTCTTCTTCGATTCATGCTTGGATTTATCCATTTCGCTTTTCATGAACCGGGTGAATTTGTTGAAGAGATAGGCCATCTCTTCATCTTCACTTTCCTCCTCACTTGAATCTATATAATGGCAAGTGGAGGATTTGAGAGCTACGACACTTGCATTGATGCCTAGCTCCATGATCTTCTTCTTCCCCATCGCTCTAATCTCTTCCTTCTTCTTCTCCTCTTCATTGTTTTTCTTCATTATTTGATGAGTGAGAAGTGACCCCATGAGTTCATCAAGCTTCAAGGTTTTGAGATTCTTGGCTTCGATGATGGCGGTCCTCTTTGAGTCCCATGACTCGGGAAGGGAGTAGATGAGCTTTCAGACAAGCTTCTCTTCCGGGATGGCTTCTCCATAACCTTTGAGTCCATTTGTGATAGTGGAGAACCTATCAAACATCTTCTTGATGTTCTCTTCCGAATCCATCTTGAAGTTCTCATACTCTACAATGAGGAGTCTGATCTTGGTCTCCTTCACTTCATTTGTCCCTTCGTATATGACTTCAAGCTTGTCTCATACCTCCTTGGCACTCTCACAAGAAGACATCTTCTCATAGATGGTTGGGCCAAAAGCACAAAATAGGATGTGCAAGGCCTTGCAATTTAGCTCCATCTTCTTGCGATCTTCGACACTCCATTACGCTTTGCTTCGTTGAAGCACGAACGAACCATCTTCAACTATGTCCCATAGCTTGTAGTCTATTGACTTCATGAAGAATTTCATCTTTGTCTTCCAATGGGCATAGTGATTTCCGTCGAAGAAAGGCGGTTTGTCGATGGATTGCGCCATTTGAGTCGGTTGGTGAAATGCTGATCGAGTTTGCCGGATCTTCTCAATATGATGTGAATCCCCTTCGATTGAGCCAAGCTCTGATACCAATTGTTGAGATTTAGGGGGTTCGATTCTTTCAACCGTTCTTGCTTGCCAAGTGTGGAGAAGTTGGATAATTTGGGTGAAATTGTGGGAAGGAAAAGATGGACAATTTACACAAGGATTTATAGTGGTTCAACCTTCTAACCAATGTCTACATCCACTACCTTAGCTTCCCACTAAGGATTTCCAAACAAATTCACTAAGAATTTCGTCCCCTTTTCTCGGATTATGAGGAAACCGTTACAACGATCAAGCTTTCTACCCAAAGCTTGATCAAACACTCTCTTACAAGAGAAAAACTTAGCAAACTAGAAATCCCTCTAATAGGTATGTGTTTGCAATACTAAGCACTCACCCAAAACCTAAACACTTGAGCAAATTTAACAATGTTAAGCTCACAAGTGTTGTCTAAGCAAGAAATATACAATTTAAGCTCTAGACAAATTTTGACATCATAATGTTGTAACAATTGAAGCATTAACCATTACAAGATGCTTGGAGGTCACTTTTATACTCCTTGATGAGTTTGTGGTCGTTACTAGCCGTTGGGATTGGATTGGAGCCGTTGGAGCCTTTATTTCCCACCATAAATGCAGTTCTGTAGCTTGGCGTATCGATGCCCTTCAAACCATATCGATACGGTCCCGATAAGGAATTAACCGTTGGGCTTCTTCAGTTGATGCGTATCGATACGCTTACCTAGCGTATCGGTACGGTCCTGCAAATTAAAAGACCGTTGGGAAAATGACCGTTGGGGTAGTTAGGTGTATCGGTACGCGATACACCCGTATCGGTACGCGACTAGCCGTTGGGCTATTTCAAAACACACCGTATCGATACGGCTAAGCGTATCGGTACGGGTTTTGGCTACTGGAAAGTTCATGTAGTTAAAACCCTAAGGCGTATCGGTACGGTCCGAAACCGTATCGGTACGGGCACTTGAAAAGGCTGGTTTTGACTACTTTAAATGTACTTTAAATCATTCCAAAGCCTTGTAAAACCCTTAAACATATTTCTAAGTTGTTTTTGACTAAAAACATATTTTAAATTCTTTTCAATTTAGTCCAAAACATTTTTCAAATATTATATCAAAACACTTAGTTCTATAGATATGAATATATACAGCGAGCCATTGAATGCTGATGGTTTAGAAAATAAATCTCACGAGGAAGAAAAACTAACTATCGGGGCAATGAAGGAAAAAACTGTTAGTGTTATGAAAATACCGATTATGTTTTCATTTATTAATTGTGATAAGGATTTTTCTCCATCATTAGAACGTAGTGATAAAAGTAAAGTTGAAGTTATTTCATAAGACAAAATCAATACTGATAGGTATGGTTTTCCAGAAATTTCGAGCAATTTATTTAAATTTGAATTTAGTCCCCAGCGATTTCCTAGTCAACTAGTTACGTTGAAGGAAACTCCAATAAGTAAAAAAATGTGGCCTAAAATGTCTAACGGTCAGAAATCATTGTCAAAGAGAAGTTCGACTGCACGTTCTGATGTTACAAATGATCTAAAGTCGAAAGATATGACATCAAAAAAGAGAGCTCGAACTTCTGAAGTGAATACAAAGGTATGTGTAAATAATTCTTTATTTATTATTTAGCATATTTTACTTAAAACTAATATTTGACATATGATAACAGGCAAAAAACACTACTTTGCAAGATAGTGAAAAAACATGCAAGGTTGATGCTCCCGAAAAAATGAGATGGTAATAAGAAATTATTTTCTTTGTAGGGTGTAAATTCAAAATAAATAATGTACAAATATGTCATTTGAATTACATATGTGATCAATTACTCTTTAATTACGCAGGTTGGGAACAAGAACAATGTCTATGATGTTGATAGGGAAGAAGAATTGAAAGATTTGATTGTACACACTCAAAAAAAAATAATGAAAAAAAGGTTTAGATTCTACAAAAAAATTTATTTATAAATATCGACATGTAATTTTCTGGTTATTATCATTTGTAAGAGTTTAATTAATGTATTTCATGAGTATTGTTCTAAGCCAGGTGATACGTTAGCAGAAGGACGTAAGGAAAATGCAAGGATAAGCGATGCGTATAAGAAATATTTGAAGTACTTATCGCCTGAAGAAACTAGAGTTTGCATGAATATTACTACTTGGGATAATACAGTCAGGACTCTTTACATGGCAAAAAATAATCTGTTGGACGTTGGCAATGCTCGCACTGTTTTTCCAGAAAATTGGTTATCTAATTGGGTAATGTAACATGTTATAATAAAAAAATTGTTTTGTTTGTTGTTAACATTACTAATTTTTTGTTTTTAATATTAATAGTTCATCGATATCTATGTCTACGACTTGCATTTGAGACAAGAGCCAATGCCAAAAAAGTTATATCTCCCTTTGTTCTTTCAGGTATAAAATATATATATTTATGGGCTACCTAGAAATAACATTATTTTCATTTGATGATATTATCCAATTTTTTGTTTGTCGCAGACTTTGATTCAAGATTTTTCACCTGATGAGAAGGTGGGATCACAACATAATCTTTTCAAATTTCATACACGTTTGATAGATGACTTTATGCCTACTGATAGTAGTAATGTTGAGCAGGTATATTTAGAGTTTGTAGTTTGTTTTTATGTAGTTGGCAGTGATTTTGAACTTACATGATTTCGCAGGTATATGTGCCTTTACATGATGCAAAAGGTCACTGATTTTTATTAGTTGTTGATGTTGCTGAGAGACATAATTACGTTTTGGGCTCTTTTAAGTAAACATTGAATGTATTAAAATAAACCAAATAAGAATGTATAATAATAAACATTGAATGTATAAAAATAAACCAAACCGAATAAGAATGTATAATATACTTCATAATAACAACTTTAAAAAATTTTAAAAATCAAAACTTAATCATCCTAAATCTCACAATGGGCTAAGAAAACAATGAAAGTTTGAACCCTCATACATCATGCAGTAGTTGCTTCGCATCTTGTCCCATATGCTATCAAGGCATGCGCATGAAAATCCTTAGCCTTTTCTTATTTCAACACGGCGAACATATGGCAGCATGGAAATCCAACAGACTCCAACTTCATACAACAACAGTACATGGTATCATGTGTCATATTTCTAAGTACAAGATATCACTTCTCCTTTTCAACATGCTCTAGCCAATAACACATGCACTCATCCCGAAATTTGCTTTTTTTACCAAATAATAACTCGCATACGACATTTCTTTGCACAAAGTAGCAAAAGAATTTTACGTATATACCTTGACTGCATTGCGCTTGAGAGTTTCCAACACATCATCACAATACGGTTCTTCATCCATTGATTTGTAATCTTGATGAGACTCCTCCCATCTTAGAGATTGCAGTTGTTTATGGTAGTTCTCAACGAATCGGTACAACATCATCTTTTTGTCCAACCAAATTTTCAGTGTTCTATTTATTGATTCACACCGTTGAGTAATCCTCATTGTTGCACACAAAAAAAATATTTATTAATTACGTTAGATACAGTAAATAATATATTAAATTAAAGTGTATGTAATGTTACATGCATAAAAGTATCCTTGCAAATATACTTTTTCCCATTTCTCTTTATCTTCATATAATTTCTCCACCCATTTTTTTCATTGAACGTTGTGCTTTTCCACTAGTTCTTTCCAGGCACTTTCAAAATCAGATGGCGTCCTACACATGTCAGCGCATCTCATAAAGCCATCCAGAAAATCATGTTCCATATGAGAAAGCACGTTCCTCATGATATGCCACAAACACAATCTATGTTTTGCCCCGGGTAGTACTCGAGAAATGGCATTTGCCATAGCCTTATCTCTATCAGTAATAACAGTAAGCGATTTGTACCCATCTCCCACTTCGATCAACTGTTTTAATATCCACACATATGTGTCCTCTTTCTCGTTCACAATCAATGTACATCCAAATGGCACTGTGTTTTGATGATGATTGACACCAACCAAAACAACGAACGGCTTGTTGTATGTGTTACACTTGTAAGTTGTATCAAATGCAAGTACATGACCAAATTGTTTATAGCCAGCGTGTGATACATCATCAGACCAGAACAACTTCTCCAAGTGTCCAGATTCATCCTTCGTCTGCCTAATAAAAAAGAAATGATCAGATTCTCGCTTCCCATATAAATATGCCATCACTGTTTCACCATCGCCATCTTGGACTTCTTCTCGTCTAATTCTATCCAGATAGTTGTACAAGTTCTTGGGTAGAAAATCAACATTCTGAATTGAACCAGCTTCATTCACGAAATTTCGCATTATCCTACTTAGAGTAATTCCAGGGTGGTGCATGCTCTTTATCTTCAGCTCATCTAACTGATTGATTTTTCGAAATGACCTAAAATAAAAAAAATCATTAAATATATATAATCAGCTAGAATTTAGTATATATCAATTGAATTATTAATAAAAATTACATATCTGATATATGCAACATGTGTTGCGTGAACCATATCATGATTATGTTCTTCGTGGAATTTCACAAATTTCCAATAATGATGGAGTTCGTCCAATTTAAATCTAATAAATGCTCCACAACCAACTCTGATGTCCGGTCTTTGTAGACGTTTTTTGTTTGGCAAGTCATACCACTTTTCGTCTCTATGTCCCTCCTTATGGCACACCATTTTCTTTGCGATTATTTAATTTGTAGCTCTACTTTTCACTGTCTGGTTGACTCGAACTCCGAATCCTTTCACTTTAGCATAGGTATGGTAAAATTTAACGCAGTCGTCTAAAGTTTTCCACTTTAGCATACTTATATCATTCTCATCATAATCCTTTAATTCTTTACCAATCTTATCTCATATGCTTTCGTCGATGAAATATTCAAGGGTCTTCTCATCATCTATTTGTTTTGCATCGTCAACATCAGGATGAGGTTCTTCTTTTTCAGAATTAAGTCCATGTTCTCTGTCCTCGATATAGGGCTCAAACTCCGTAGGTTCAATTTTTTCTAGATCTTCAATATCTTTGATGTCTACGATATCAACCATCTCGAAAAAACCTGCAATTTAATACAAGTAAATGAAAGCAAAATTTAATCTAATGAAACTTAATAAAAAGGTAAAAATAAAACCTCAAGAAGCATGCACCGTACAAAAATTCCAGGCGTACCGGTATGGTAAGAGTATCGTACCGGTACGCTTACAAAAAAAATCAGTGACCAAAAACTGTACCGATACGCATGGCATACCGGTACAGTTAGCCCCCGCGTACCGGTACGGTATTCTTGCAGTACCGGTACGCGCGACGAACTACACTTTTGGGGGGTTCGAATCGGCCATTATTTTTGCGAATCAATCAAAAAAATGGATTGCTGCAACTGATTTTGAGATTTGGAGATAAATTGAATGCAAATTAAGTGAAAAATACTTAAATCGAATCAAATTTAAGATAATTAGGGTTTCAAAAATTGGGAATAAATTACCTAATTGCAACGAAGGATTATGACTGTTGAGTGTGTAAAAGTTCTACTATTTACCCCATATTTAACCCATATTTCTGCTGCATTCAAGCATCATTCATTTCATTTAGGTTAGATTTCAATTACACATCACAAATATATTAAAAGGCACAGTTTCTACTAAAATTGGTTATTTTTGTAGGTTGTTGCTGTAGCAGATAGAGAAGCAGGCGCTGGAACTGGATGAGCAGTCGAGGAGGACGATGCTGCCATGGTCGCCGCCGTGGCAGCCAAGGATGACAACAGTTTTGAGGAGAAGAAGCAAAGTGGGCCTCGACAGAAAGAGAAAATTAAGCCCGTCTGTAGTGGAATACCCTTATATTTTTCCAAGTCCTAGATCAGAATGAAGGCCAAGCCCAAAGTTCAAGGAAGAAACTCCAAGCAAGAAGGAATGACGAATTAAAGATATATTCTCAGAAGATTTAGTCTTTAATAGAGTTGTACTTTAATTTAAACTTGTATTCTTATTATATTAGAAAACTTGGACCCAAGGCCTATATAAAGACATGTAATTCGACCTAGGAGAGGACATCACCTATCTCTAGCCTTCTTCCCAAAACCCTAGCCGTTTTCCCCTTCTCATCATGTTCTAAAATCCCCTTAGGGCCACGGGTTGATTTGTAAAGTGGTTGCAAGGGTTGTTTTTGTTTTAGGAATTTTCTGTTCAATAAAATAAACTTCAAGTTCTCTTATTCTGATTATTAACATCTTGCAAGAGCATCGGGAGAGCATTGTGAGGCTATCTATTTACTTAATATCGGAAGAGTTAAGTATACGATAGGAATAAGTGCGAGTTCTCTAGTTTATAGTTGAACTATCTCGGACCTAGGGATAGGACGAGGTTAAGTGGCTAAAGAAGAATTCAACAACATCGGTGTTCATCCTTCGATTCACGCTGGGAGGTATCATCAAAGACATGTTCATCGACAGACTTGGACCTAGGGATAGGCCAAGGCACAGTAGGGATTCTTGCCAAGCTTGAAGTACAGAGTTGTGTGATCGCTACCGCGACTAACAACATATCGCTGCTGCGACGGGGACATCGACAGAGCATATATTCCTAAACTTAGCAATACCTGCACTACTGAGCAATTCAATACCAGCCCATTCTCTCTATCTTGATTATTTTAATCTTATTTTCCAGTATTCTTTATTATTCTCGTGACAAACAACTTAAACCATTCTCTTTACTTTCGTGCAGTAATTCAAGGTGAAGCTATTAGCCCAGTCTCTGTGGAGACGATATTCGATACTTCCAGATCATTTTACTACTTGCGTCGTGTACACTTGCACTACATTACGATAGACACTTTTACACGCAACAAGTTTTTGGCGCCGTTGTCGGGGACTGGCAACATAACTTTACCCTACCTTTTACTGCATTCGTTTTATTTTTCTATTTTACTTGGATTGTCCAACCTATACCTTTCACAAGGTCTTTTGTTTGCGTATGCGCAGGTCTCAACGGGGGAAGGAACCTGAGTACCAGTTAGATCCTGAACCCGAACGAACGTTCAATCTCAAGAAAAGAGTCTGTTACCTCGTTGAAAGGAACGAATATTTTGAGGAACAACTTGAAGCAATGGTGAACGAAAGACGTGAAGAAAGGAGAGACAACCCAGGGAATCTCCAGGATAACAACAATCCTGTCGGAGATGGAGGGATCGATCCACCTGTCGTCGACCCTCCTGTCGCTGCCGCACGCCGGTCATGCCGAGACTACATGCTTAATGATCATGTAGAACTAGAAACCACCCTGCCAGATGTAGATGTTGACAACTTTGAGCTGAAACCTGTTATGTTCAGCATGATCAACAACGTCGGTCAATTTAGTGGTGCTGCTACAGAGGATGCTAGGGAGCATCTGAAAACGTTCCAGGAAATCTGTGGTTCGTTTAGACTACCAGGAGTTAATCCAGAGATACTGAGGCTTCGGTTATTTCCTCATTCATTGAGGGACAGGGCAAAGACTTGGTGGAATAAACTTACACCGGGTTCAATTAGAACTTGGGCAGATTTAACTCATGAATTCTTATCTCGTTTTAATCCTTCACACTTATCTGAGCGATTACGAAACGAAATTGCTACTTTTCAACAGGAAGATGACGAGCCAATGCACGAGGCCTGGGACAGATTTACCACTCTTCTAAAGAACTGCCCGATGCATGGATTCCCCGTTTGGAACCAGGTAACAAAGTTTTATAATGCTGCCAATTTACAAACTCGTATTAGAATTGATTCAGCAGCAAACGGATTACTGCTGGACAAAGACCCAGATGAGGCAATGGCAGTATTGAAAAATCTGGCGAAGAATGAGGAGCAGTTTCCGACAGCAAGAAGAGGGGGTAAACGGGTTCTAGCTGTAAAGGATTATGAGGCCGACAGCTCATTGAAATCACAGGTGGCATATCTCACTAAGGCGATGAAAAAACTCTTGAACGAAGACTCACAGCATGTATACTCTGCTGAAGAGGTATGCGAAATTTGTGAAGGAAATCACAGTTCGGAGGAATGTCCAATACAGTTAGAAGAGGGGAAGTATGTTGGGAACTACAATAAGCATAATTATAATTCCAACAATTACAATCCCAACTGAAGAAAGGATCCCAAGTTCTCTTGGAGTAATCCTAATAATGCTCTGAATCCTCAAGCACAGAACAATCAGAACCAAGGAGGACCTAGATTGCTGACTCGGCAGCAACCGCAGCAGCAACAGCAACAGCCACCAGCTTCCACAAATAGTATACTGGAACAGACTCTGGCTACATTTATGTCTCAAACAGGAACCTACATTGAGAACATGAATCACTTTGTCAAGAAGACAGAAACATTCATGGATAAAACAGAGATGCGGATGACCAATCATGAAGCTACTCTGAAATCGTTGGAGACACAGATGGGTCAGGTTTCCCATCATATTAAACCAAGGCATAATGGAGGATTTCCTAGCGATACTAAAACGCTACACAGCCCACATATGAGCAATGTAAAGCTATCACAACTAGGAGTGGGAAGAAACTACCAGGGCCAGAGAAGGACGATGAATCAGTTAAGAAACCAGCCTTGGATTCACTTGCCGAGGAAGCTGCCCCGACAGGTAACAAACAGCTTGTTGCCGATGAGCCTGTCACGACAGCAGAAGGGACAAAGGAGAAAGATGATGAACCTAAACCTTCTCAGATCCGTATGCAGTGGGAAGGACGTATTGCTGATTATTGTCCCCCACCTCTTTTTCCTCAACGGTTACAGAAATTGAAACAAGAATCACAGATTAAAAAGATTTATGATATTTTTAAGCAGGTTCATATCAACATTCCGCTGTTAGATGTCGTTAGGGAGATGCCCGGTTATGCCAAATTTCTCAAGGATGTCATGTCGAAGAAATCCAGACTTGGGGAATTTGAAACGGTTAAGATGATAGAAGGATGCATGAGTATTCTGCACAAGCATCCACCCAGAAGAAGAAGGATCCTGGGAGCTTCATCATACTATGCATAATCGGAGACAAATATGTGGGCAAGGCACTTTGTGATCTTGGTGTTAGTATAAATTTAATGCCCAAATCTGTTTTTCAGAAATTAGGTATTGGAAAAGCTCGGCCCACAACAGTAATTCTGCAGCTGGCAGACCGCTCTTACGATCCAGAAGGAAAAATTGAAGATATTCTGGTAAGGGTGGATAAGTTTATTTTTTCTGCTGACTTTCTTGTTTTAGATTGTGAAGCAGATGAAAACGCACCAATCATCCTGGGGCGACCCTTCTTAGCCACGGGAAGATCACTGATTGATGTGGAAAAAGAGAACTCACCATGAGAGTGAACGATCAATAAATAAAGTTGAATGTTCTCCAAGCAATGAAGCATGCTGATGCAGAAGAAGAATGCAAGGCTATCACTGAAGTTACCCTTGACCAACCCTGTATCAGGTCGGGCTGCCACGGCATAAAAATTGGTCACTGCCTCGGCAGCCACTTAGAAGACTATCATGACAGCACTGACGATAGCAACTCCTCAGATTCTGATACATCTGATACTAAAGATCAAGAGGATGTAAATTGGATAGGCAATCATCCATGTAAGTTATTCGAGCCTTTAAATTATACCTCAGATAACCATGTAATTCAAAAGCCATCAACCGTTGAGCCCCCTGTTATAGATCTTAAGCCTTTGCCAAGGCAGCTAAAATATGTTTTTCCTTGGTTTAAATGATATGTTGCTCGTAATCATCTCTTCCAAGTTGATGCAGGAACAAGAACAACAGTTAATAGGGATGCTGCAACAGCACAAAAAGGCTATTGGATGGACGATAGCTGATATTCAAGGCATTAGTTCGGCATTATGTATGCATAAAATCCTTCTAGAGGATGATCATAAGCCGACTATTGATGCACAAAGGCGTCTGAACCATGCTATGAAAGAAGTGGTGCGAAAAGAGATAATCAAATGGCTAGATGCTGGAATAATCTACGCCATCTCAGACAGCAAATGGGTGAGCCCGGTGCAGTGTGTTCCCAAGAAAGGTGGAATGACTGTGGTAACTAATGAAGACAACGAGCTAATCCTAACCAGGACTGTGACCGGTTGGAGGGTTTGTATGGACTACCGGAAGCTTAACAAAGCTACCCGGAAGGACCACTTTCCTTTACCCTTTATTGATCAAATGCTTGATAGATTAGCGGGTAAACCTTACTATCGTTTTCTTGATGGTTACTTAGGTTACAATCAAATAGCCATCGCACCGGAAGATCAAGAAAAGACGACATTCACATGCCCTTACGGAACTTACGCTTTTAGGAGAATGTTTTTTGGACTCTGCAATGCACCAGCCACCTTTCAAAGGTGCATAATGGCAATATTCTCCGATATGGTGGAGGATTTCCTAGAGATCTTTATGGATGATTTTTCAGTCTTTGGAGACAACTTTGAAAGCTGCCTAGGCAACCTACAGAAGGTGCTCGAGAGATGTGAAAAAGCAAACTTGGTTTTGAACTGGGAAAAGTGTCACTTCATGGTAGATGAAGGGATAGTCCTTGGCCATAAGATTAGCTGTCGTGGCATAGAAGTCGACAGAGCTAAAATAGAAGTAATCGAAAAGCTGCCGCCGCCCACCACAGTCAAGGGAATCAAAAGTTTCTTAGGACATGTTGGTTTTTATCGGAGGTTCATTGCAAATTTTTCAAAGATAACCAAGCCCCTATGCCATCTTCTAGAGTAGAACCGTCCCTTCGACTTTAACGTTGAATGTACTGAGGCATTCAAGGTTCTGAAAGAAAAGCTGGTAACAGCTCCAATAGTACAGCCACCAGATTGGACACTGCCGTTTGAGATCATGTGTGATGCTAGTGACTATGCTGTCGGGGCAGCACTTGGGCAGCGGAGAGATAAAACTTTTCATGTCATATACTATGCCAGCAAAACACTGAACGACGCCCAAGTGAACTACACCACCACAGAGAAGGAATTATTAGTTGTGGTATTCTTCATTGACAAGTTTCGTTCTTATATACTTGGAACAAAGGTCATAGTCCACACAGACCACTCTGCATTGAAGTATTTGTTCACGAAAAAGGATGCAAAGCCTCGACTAATACGTTGGATTCTACTATTGCAAGAGTTCGACCTTGAAATCAAGGACAAGAAGGGGACAGAGAATCAAGTGGCATATCACTTGTCAAGGTTGGAGAAGGGAAAGAGTCTACCGGCAGACGAGACAAACATATTGGAGACCTTTCCTGATGAGCAGCTATTTGCTACCACAGTCACTGCCGCGACAGCCATGGCGGCAGGTAAGTCTTCTGAACTCCCCTGGTATGCTGATTTCATTAATTTTTTAGTTAGCGGAATAATTCCTCCTGGCCTTAATTATCAAGCTAGGAAGAGGTTCTAAAATGATGTTAAACATTATTATTGGGACGAACCTCTTCTTTTCAAAATCTGTGCAGATCAGGTTATAAGGAGATGTGTACCACAGGATGAACAGGAAGATATACTTCATCACTGTCATGCTTCACAGTATGGAGGACACTTGGGAGGCAACAAAACTGCTGCCAAGGTTTTGCAGTCAGGATTCTATTGGCCGTCATTGTATAAAGATGCTCAAATCTTCTACAAGAGCTGTGACAAGTGTCAACGAACGGGAAACATCTCAAACAGACACGAGCTGCCGCTGCAAAATATTCTTGAAGTCGAGATCTTCGACGTTTGGGGGATAGATTTCATGGGACCATTCCCATCTTCATGTGGGAACTTATATATCCTCCTGGCAGCAGATTATGTGTCCAAGTGGGTTGAAGCAATCGACACTCAGAAGAATGATGCCAAGACGGTTCAAAGGTTTTTACATAAAAACATTTTTTCCAGATTCGGCATCCCTAAGGCGATCATCAGTGATGAAGAGAGGCAATTTGACAATAGGGTTATAGCTGTTGCCTTGAAAAAGTATGGTGTCAAACATCGGATTGCAACAACATATCACCCCCAGACCAATGGACAAGCTGAAATATCCAACAAAGAGGTCAAGAACATTCTCGAAAAGATGGTTAAGCCAACTCGGAAAGACTGGTCTCTACACCTCAATGATGCATTATGAGCCTACAGGACAACGTTCAAAACTCCATTGGGAATGTCTTTGTATCGGCTGATTTACGGGAAAACGTGCCATTTACCTGTCGAGATAGAGCACAGAGCATACTAGGCCATCAAAACAGTTAATATGGACTTGGAAAAGGCAGGGCAGAAAAGGTTACTTAATCTGAACGAAATTGAAGAAATTCGAATGATGGCCTATGACAACGCAAGAATCTGCAAGGATAAAACCAAGAAGTGGCATGACAAGAAGTTGCTGCCACGACAGTTCTGCCCAGGGCAGCTTGTGTTGCTTTTTAATTCTAGGTTGAAACTCTTCCCATGGAAGCTGAAATCTAGATGGTCTGGCCCATTCCAAGTGGTTCAGGTTTTTCCCCATGGTGCCATCACGATCAGATCTCTAAAAGACGGGCACCAATTCAAAGTCAACGGACATCGATTGAAGCATTATTAGAGGACTGAAGCCCCAAGAATGCAAGAAGTGGTTACTTTATGAGATGCCCCACCTGGCATCCCTAATTTAACCTAAATTTTATTTTTAATTATTTTTATTATTTATTATTTATATATTAGGAAATTAGATTTACTTTATTTTTAAAATAATGTTTTTATTGTTTTTAGGAAATAAAGGAGACAAGAAGAAAAGGAGAAGTGAATTCAGCCCAACATCCTTTCATCAGCCCAAAAAGCCCAAAATTTGGAGCCTGTCGTTACAGCTGCCGCGACAGACGCGAAAAATACAGGCTGTCGACACGCTGTCGTGATAGACGCGCAATAGACACAAAAACGTGTGACAGACGCGTCAGAAACCGCGTAACAACTGGCTCCATTATTCGCGCCTGCCGACAGCTCCAACAGGCAGCAAACTCTTCTCTATATAAACCCCGTTTTACTATTCATTTTTCACTCACTTCTACTCTTCTTGCTTGCTTTCTCTAGAAATATTTACTTGATTTCATTTTTCTTCTTACAACCCTTGCAACCATGTCTTCCAGAAACACCCGCAGGAGTGCTGCTTCAGGCTCCACCCTGACAGCATCAACCCCGCGATCTTTCCAGATACGAGACATGTGGGAGGAGAGGGGATTCATCTACACTTCCAAAGAGGGGAATTTGGGACTGCAGTCGTTCATTGCTAGAAAAATCAAGGCCCTGCAGTGGCAGATCTTTGCAGAACAACCAGAGGAGATGAACGTATCTCTGGTTCGAGATTTCTATGCTGCCATCAATAGCAGAACTGCAACAGCAGTCACCGTGAGAGGGAGAGATGCCCTTCGAGCCAGAATACATCAACACTCTCTACGGATTTTACGTGGGCAGCAACGATGATGGTCACCAGCAATTTCTGAACAACCTAGACCCTGCTGCCTACGATGCTATCATGGCAGAGCTCACGGATAAAGGTACTCAGTGGAACACAAATCCTAAGAACCCAAGGACGGTGAAGAGAACTCAACTTCTCCCGGAGGCTAAACTGTAGAACGCTTTCATCAAAAAGCGAATCATGCCATCCTCGCACAATACCACTGTCGACCAACTCAAGTTAGCCCTCATTCATTCTATTTTTCATGAGAGGCCTATTAATGTGGGCAGCTACATCCTGGAAAGTATTTTGGAGTGTGCACACCGGCCGACAGGACCACTCTACCTCCCATACCTCATCACAGCCCTTTGTCGCGGCCATCATGTACTTGAAGCTGCCACCAATCTAAGAGTCCAAGGGAAGGGATGGACCGACAAAAATATACTTAGCTTGATGGAACTGACTGCTGCCACCCCGATGTCATCTTTCGACCCCACTACCACGGTAGCAGAGACGACAGAACCGACAGACACTAAACATGCTGCCACGGAAGCCAGGCAGCCCACAGCAGCAGCAACTCCAGTCGATACCTCCTCCCAGATTCTTGCTGCCATACAGAAGATGGAGGAACGACAGCTCGACCCTATGAGCTTCATCAAGGATTTCACTACAGCCACGGTACAATTCATTCAAACTTCTCCTAATTTCCCTGATGTTGTATTTCCTGCCTTCTCATCCCATTATTTTGCTGCACCCACCCCTGCTCATACCCCTACACCTGCTGCCACACCCAAGACACCGTCTGCAGCATCCACACCGACCCCTGCCACGACAGCTGCATGAAGCAACCGCGCAGCTGACACCTCTGCCCATGGAACTAAGAGAAGAATGCCCTCGGAAAAACTTGATGCATTCATCGTCGGTTTCTCCTCTTCCTCAATTTGGGAGGAAAGCGACAACGAACCCTCTGTTAAGAGGAATCTATCCAAAGAATTCACACCGGTCAAGCGGCAGAAGACGATGGCAGACAAGAACAAAAAGGATAGCGGCAGCAGCAGCTCGGATATACAGGTAGTAGAGAAACCCCCTCACATCTCCCCTACCAGAATTCAACCTCCAAGGGAGGCCAAAACGAAGAACACATCTGCCTCCCCCATCCGCCAGCCAGTTAAGAAGGCCCCTGCCCGCTGACAAATCCGACTCAGCAGTAGCGACGACAACGCATAAAACTTAAGTTTCTTACCTTATTTTGTTGTCTGTCTATATATATTTTGTGATTTACTTTTCTTTTATTTTATTTTGTCATTTGCATTGAGGGCAATGCAACCCTTGAGTTTGGGGGTGGCATCCCTCCATTAATGGAGTCTTATTTAGTTTGAAAATTGTGTCTTTTAATTAGTTTATTTTTGCTACAAAAAAAAGAAAAAAAAAGATGAAATATTTTGGCTTAAGTCTTTGAACTGAACTTACCTACCGTGACAGCTCTGTCGTGGCAGTGCCTTTAGGATAGTTTTAGGAGCAATTTAGAGTCTTTCTATAGTTCTGAAATTTAAACACTATTTGTGACTGTTATATTGCCTAGAACTCTACTAGTTAACTAGAATAGGAAGCTTAGCACTTGAATAGCCCCTAGAGGTGCCTAACACTGCTCTAGGAAAAGAAGTTTAGCAAAAAAGACTCAATAACTAGAGGTGCCCGAAACCGGCTCTAGGAAGTTAGCTAGAGGTGCCCGAAACCGGCTCTAGGAAGTTAGCTAGAGGTTCCCGAAACCGGCTCTAGTGAAACTTAAGCTTAAAAAAATAAAATCGAGTCTAAACAAAATAAATCAAAGGAGCATAAGAAGTGCCTTCAAAAAGATAAACTTTGGCATAAAATTCAAGTTAGAGGCTGAAATATTCTAGTGAAACTAAGGGAGTCTTGGCATATAATTGTTCACAATCATGCACACACTGCACGAGGACTATAGCAAGATTCCGACGAATCCTAAATTATCCGACAAGGTGTTGCTGTCAATAGAGAATGAATAGAGGGTAAGGGAAAGTTCATTGTTTTAAGCCAAACCAAAAATATTTATTTTTCTTTTAGGTCTGAATTGCTTGAGGGCAAGCAAAAACTTGAGTTTGAGGGTGTGTTGAGTGTGTAAAAGTTCTATTATTTACCCCCTATTTAACCCATATTTTTACTGCATTCAAGCATCATTCATTGCATTTAGGTTAGATTTCAGTTACACATCACAAATATATTAAAAGGCACAGTTTCTACTGAAATTGGTTATTTTTGCAGGTTGCTGCTGTAGCAGATGGAGAAGCAGGCGCTAGGCAGTGATGCAGCAGAGCTGGAACTGGATGAGTAGTCGAGGAGGACGATGCTGCCATGGTCGCCGCCGTGACAGCCAAGGACGACAGCAGTTTTGAGGAGAAGAAGCAAAGTGGGCCTCGACAGAAAGAGAAAATTAAGCTCGTCTATCGTGGAATACCCTTATATTTTTCCAAGTCCTAGATCAGAATGAAGGCCAAGCCCAAAGTTCAAGGAAGAAACTCCAAGCAAGAAGGAATGACGAATTAAAGATATATTCTCAGAAGATTTTGTCTTTAATAGAGTTGTACTTTAATTTAAACTTGTATTCTTGCCATATTAGAAAACTTGGACCCAAGGCCTATATAAAGGCATGTAATTCGACCTAGGAGAGGACATCACCTATCTCTAGCCTTCTTCCCAAAACCCTAGTCGTTTTCCCCTTCTCATCATGTTCTAAAATCCCCTTAGGGCCACAGGTTGATTTGTAAAGTAGTTGCAAGGGTTGTTTTTGTTTTAGGAATTTTCTGTTCAATAAAATAAACTTCAAGTTCTCTTATTCTAGTTATTAACATCTTGCAAGAGCATCAGGAGAGCATTGTGAGGTTATCTATTTACTTAATATCGGGAAAGTTAAGTATACGAAAGGAATAAGTGCGAGTTCTCTAGTTTATAGTTGAACTATCTCGGACCTAGGGATAGGACGAGGTTAAGTGGCTAAAGAAGAATTCAACAACATCAGTGTTCATCCTTCGATTCACGCC
Source organism: Hibiscus tridactylites (assembly GCA_958450335.1). Classification (NCBI taxonomy): domain Eukaryota; kingdom Viridiplantae; phylum Streptophyta; class Magnoliopsida; order Malvales; family Malvaceae; genus Hibiscus; species Hibiscus tridactylites. The sequence goes on from OY288287.1 coordinate 12,767,028, forward strand.
GGGAGGTATCATCAAAGACGTGTTCATCGACAGACTTGGACCTAGGGATAGGTCAAGGCACAGCAAGGATTCTTGCCAAGCTTGAAGTACATAGTTGTGTGATCGATGCCGCGACTAACAACAGACCGCTGCCGCGACGGGTGCTGCCGCGACGGGGACATCGACGGAGCAGATATTCCTAAACTTAGCAATACCTGCACTACTAAGCAATTCAATACCAGCTCGTTCTCTCTATCTTGATTATTTTAATCTTATTTTCCAGTATTCTTTATTATTCTCATGACAAACAACTTAAACCATTCTCTTTACTTTCGTGCAGTAATTCAAGGTGAAGCTATTAGCCCAGTCCTTGTGGAGACGATATTCGATACTTCCTGATCACTTTACTACTTGCGTCGTGTACACTTGCATTACATTGCGATAGACATTTTTACATGCAACAAGGACTAGCGGCGGCTGTTGACGACGATGACGGTGGCTGTCGGCGGTGGCGGCAGTAAAGGGTGTCGGCGACGACAGCGGTTGGCGGTGGGTGAGGCGGCAATTGGATTAATTTTAAAGCAAAAAAAATCTAAGATATTTTGATTTGGGATAGTTTATATTAATTTAAAATAAATTTAAAACTAAAAAATACTTTAATTAAATTATACTCTTAATTTTTAAAAAAAATTATAATTATTCATAAAGTACTTTGAATTTAAAATTTTATAAATTAATCTATTAGTGCTCATCGGTACTCGTCAATAGTAGTGCTCGTCGAGCGCAGAAAACTATCCTTATGCTAAATATTATTTTTATATTAATCTTATTTAAAAAAAAAAATTGGTGTAATGTCCGCTCAAAATTGATGGATTTGAATTCTAAAGTCCCATCCCATTGATACAACATACAAGAACGAGAAAGAAGTAGTGGGGACATTTCTTCTTAAGACCATTCAAACTTGATTTTTCTTCTCTTAATATACAATTTAATATCTAAAAGTATGTATATCTAGGTTACCTTTGAAATATTCAAAATTTAGTACGACCACCGTCCAATTAAATTAATATGTAAATTATGTGTTCATACAACAAGAACTTGACTTTGCAAAACAGTAACCAAGTGCTTTAATTTCCTACTTATAATTATTATAGGGTTTGGTGAGAATCAAAGAACTGGGAAAAGAAAATCAAGTATATATATTAAGTTGAGGAAGTATGTTACGGGTAGTTTCATGATATGCAGGCTACGGTACGGCACTAACTAAAAATATTATAAAATTTTAAACATGAAATTGAAAATGTTACACTGTTTGATAATATTTTCGGTACTTACAAAAACTTAAAATGTTATCAGAAGCAATGAAAGTTTTGATACTCGAAGTTAAAATTTCGATACTAACCGCTAACCGAAAATAATATTAAATAGTGTAACATTTTCAGTTCCACATTTTAAATTTTATAACACTTTTAGTTGGTATCGTACTATAACCCCCCGTATATTATACTTGCCTAGTATGTAACTCTTGACTTGTTCTGTTTTTACTTGAAATGGAACATTGTTTTAATAATTTGATCATGCACTGTGTTGGTTAATGGTCAACAACATGCGCGGTGCATGGCAATTATTGACGGCCTTTTCTCCACAAATCATAATTAGGGATGTGAAAAACTGACCCGACCTGGTAACCTGCCTGAAACCCGATCAAGTCAGAACCTGGTTTGACCCGAGAACTCAATGACCCGAACCCGACCTGCACCCGACCGAAACGAACCCGAACCCGAATTCGACCTGTTACTGTAGTAACCGAACCCGACCTGCACCCGACCGAAACGAACCCGAACCCGAATTCGACCTGTTACTGTAGTAACCGAACCCGACCTGCACCCGACCGAAACGAACCCGAACCCGAGACTGACCTGCCAAATAACCGATTTAACCCGACCTGTTTGAACCCGACCTGTTTTGAAACTGACCTGTTTTGAACCCGACCTGTTCTTGACCTGAACTGATATTGACCTGAACTGTTCTTGACCTGAACTGATATTGTTATTTGATTTGCTGATAAATAATAAAACTATCTTTTAAGAATATACTTGGTTCTGTTCTTTTAAGTTAATAATAAATAATGTCAAGAGTTAATAAATTGTATATCTATAGTTAGTAAAAATTAAGAATATACTTGGTTCTGTTCTTATAATTATTAAGACATTCAACTTTAATTATTTAAGTTAACTTGATCAAAATTTATTAAATAAGATAGAATTTATTGAAAACCGTTTTTTTATTATTTAAGTTAACTTGATCAAAATTTAGTAAAAATTATTTAAGTAGAAATTAAAACATTACTTGAATGAATGTTTTTTTAATTAATTAACTTAACTTGATCAAAATTTATTGGACAATATTTGGAACTGTGACTTTAAACAGAATAAGTCAAAACATAAAATAAGTGAACTTAACTTGATCAAAACATATACTTGGTTTGTTGATTATTTAAGTTGATAAAGACAGAATAAATGAACTTGAAACTCACAAGAACTTTAAACAGAATAAGTGAACTTTTAAACAAAATAAGTAAAATTATTATCGAATAAGATAGAAATTTATTACAACATAAAAGAGTACAACTTAGTAAACTTTAAACTTACAATCTTACAAATTGTAAATTATGAAATTTAACACAAGTTTGATTTGTGTACACTTGAATTGGGACTCAATTGAATTAAACTAAAACCTAAAAGTGAATATTAAGAGCTTAAATGAAAAATATCTAAAGTCAGAGGGACAAAAAAAATAATTACCCTAACCTAAAAGTTTAGGCGGATACTTTCCCTCCTCCCCGCCTATTTATTTGAATTAAAATAAATATAATATGTATATAAATTAAAAAGGTGCATGAATTGAAAAAAAGGGGGATTGGAAAAAAAGGAGGTAAATTAAAATAGAAAAAGAGAGGGGGAATTGATAAAAGGAGAGGGTGGCACGGAGGGAATATGCCCGCCCTTTTAGGTGTAAGGGTTATTCACCCTTTAGGTCCTCCTTTGTTTAGGTTCTTTCATTTTTGGTCCTTTTTTCTGTGAAATTGAGCTAACAATTTTGTTTTATTTTCAATTTGGTCATTATTTTAGTTTTAATGTTTAGGGTTTGGGGTTATAATTTAGGGTTTTTCATTTTCAATGTTTAAATTTAAACATTTCATTTTAGGGTTTAGGGTTATGTTCAAGTATTCTTGTTTTGATTAGGGTTTCAATTTTAGGGTTTAGGGTTTAATTTAGTGATTTATTTTTTAGATTTAAAGTTTGAGGTTTTGATTTAAGGTTTCATTTTTAGGGTTTAAAGTTTTAATCTAGGGTTTAGGATTTATAATTTATGGTTAATATGTTTTGTTTTTAGGGTTTAGAGATTTTATTTGGTGTTTTGTTTTATGGTTCATGGTTTTAAATTAGGGTTTTGTTTTAATTGTTTATGGTTTTAGGGTTTTATGGTTTAGTAGTTAATTTTTAGGTTTAGGGTTAGTGTTTTAAATAAAGGTTTTATTTTTAGTGAACTAAGCTTATGTTTAGGGTTTAAGGCTTAGGGTTCATGGCTTAGTGTTTAGTGTTTTGATTTATGGTTTTGATTTTATTGGTTTTAGTTTAGGGTTTCTTTTTATGGGTTTAGGGTTTCTTTTTATTAGTTTAGGGGTTTTGTTTTAGTTTAGTTTTTTGAATTAGGGTTTAGTGTTTATTATTAGTAAACTAAGCCCACCTTTAGGATTTAGGGTTTAGGGTTTACTGTTAGGGTTTAGGGGTTTACTTTTAATTGCTTTTATTTTTGGTTTTCTTTGTATGGGTTTAGGGTTTCTTTTTATGGGTTTAGGATTCTTGTTTTATTTTAGTGTTTTGAATTAGGGTTTATGGTTTAGGTTTCATTCTTATTGAACTAAGCCTACCTTTAGGGTTTAGTGCTTAGGAATTAGGGGTTTACTTTTTATTGACTTTATTTTGGGTTTTCATGTTATGGGTTTTGGTTTTCTTTTTATGGGTCTAACGTTTAGGGTTTTTTTATGGTTTTAGAGTTTTGTTTTAGTTTAGTGTTTCGAATTAGGGTTATGGGTTTATGTTTCATTCTTGGTTTAGGGTTTAAGGTTTTGATTAGGGTTTCATTTTTAGGATATATATAATATATTAGTATATTATATATATGCATGTAAAATGTATTTATGTATGTATAAACCTTAAACCCTAACCCTAATTCCTTTTTGTGCTATGTATGTATAATGTATGTATGTATGTAGGAACGTGAAACCCTTAACCCTAAACCCCAACACATAATCCCTAAACCCTAAACCCTAAACCATATAAACATATGTATAATGTACGGAAGTATATATGTACATATGTACCAATGTATAAACCCTAAACCATACCCATACACCCAAACCCTAAACCCTAAACCCAAAACACTAAACCATAATTCATATATGTATGTACGTATAATGTATTAAAATTATGTATTTTAAATCTTAATCCCTACACAATAAACCCTAAACTTGAATGAACCCGACCTGAAATTACCCGAACTGAAATGAACCCGACCTGAAATGAACCCGACCTGAAACGAAACCGACCTGAAATCAACTCGAACCGAAATTAACCCGTCAATTAACCGTTTTGGCCCGACCTGAAATGAACCGACCTGAAATGAACCGACCCGAAATGAACCCGACCTGAATTGAGCCCGGCCTGAAATGAACCCGACCTGAAATGAACCCGACCCGAAATGAACCCGAACCTGAACTGAATCGAGTCAAAACAAAAAACGACCTGAAATGACTTGTAACCGATTTGACCCGACCTGACAGAGCCCGACCTGAAACCCAACTGTTGACCTGTTTTTACATCCCTAATCATAATGTCCTTAGAGGCTAATGCCAAAACTAGACAACTTTACTACGGTACAAGTTGTAGACTTGTAGTTGTGAGTTTTCATGACTTACACCCTCTATGAAGTTAGCGTCAGAGCACAGTTGTATAAAATGCACGGTATAGAGTACGACTCTAAATGAAATGAGATAGATCATAAGTAGTCTGATTCAGTTAAAGTTAATATTTAACTTGATTAAACTAAGTTCAAGCTCGAATTCAGCTTTAGTTCTTAACGAATTGAGCTGAGCTACTCAATTCAAAAAGCTACTCAAAAATATAATATACTAATTTTATGGTCAGTCGTTTACCTTTTAGTGAGAGCACCCGCGGCAAAGGAGAGATTAGTCACCGTAATCGACGGTGGATACCTTGGTTCAAACCAAGTATAATAATAATAATAATAATAATAATAATAATAATAATAATAATAATAATAATAATAATAATAATAATAATAATAATAATAATAATAATAATAATGTTGTTGTTGATGATGAATAAATTCACTCAATTATTATTATTATTATTATTAGAAGAGTTGTAATTCAAATTCTTTTAGGATTTTGTTTAAAGTAAGAATCTTACTTTTAGTATATCTTTTTATTTTATATTAATTAAATGTAAGAAACTGATTTTGAGTAAAATTCGTTTCTATGCAATTTTTCTTTGTAAACAAGCAACATATTCCTATAAATAGATACTATGGATTAAGATTTTAGACACAACACTAGATACAACATGTAGATCAAGGACTCTGCAGAGCGTTAAGTCTCAATCAGATTTTAATCTTTTATTCTTTGTCATAGTAAAAATTTACATTCTCTGCCCGTGGTTTTGCCGTTTTGGGTTTCCAACGTAAATTTTGATATTATTTATTTTCTTGTTTTGTTTGTCATCACTATTTTCGTTTGTTTTGTCGTTATCGTTCGTCGTCGATATATCCAGTATTACAAATTGGTATTAGAACTCCAAATTTCTCATCCATGTTACAATAATGGCAACAATGAAGTATGATATCCTGCTACATCAGGTTCTTGTTATGACAGGTGAAGATTCCATTTGTACTAGCATAGATAAATTTAGATTTTGTGTTAGACTAGTTTGATGAGTTGCCGCCAAAATGGTCGGATGCAAAAAAAAATGTCATAGGAAAATCGTATATCAGATTTGCTTGCACTTATCAAACCATATTTTGCATAATGGTACAGTAGGGTAGGGTAGACTTCTTTACTAAAATTCTTTTGCCGAGAGATTATATCATGAGTTTGGCTTATTGCATCAGTTATGATCTCATTCAATAAAAATATCTAATTCATTACTATTTTCTATGTCATCAACTCAATAATATAATAACTTTTAAAAAGATTGTTTTTAAATGACATGTAAAAAAAACTAGTGAAGATTCACTGATTGAAAAAAATGATAGAAAAAAAAAGGTGAAGTGAGTGGTTATCATTGGATGAGACCATGGTTGTTGTGATAAACTAGGCCCGTGATATAATTTTCTCTCATTTGCCACAGATAGTACTTCAATATTCTTTTGTGATAGACAGACCCAAGAGGGATATCAGACGTTCCATAAGGTATTTCTATGCAAGTTTTGTTAGTAAACAAACAATTTATCCCTATAAATAGATACTAAAGATTAAAATTTTAGATACAACATGAGATACAACATGTAGATCAAGCACTCTATAGAGTGTTAAGAAGTAACCAGTTTATAATATTTTATTCTTCACCATAGTGGAAATTTTTATTATTCGCTTATGGTTTTCTCCTTTTTTTAGTTTTCCACATAAATTTTGGTGTTATTTATTTTCTTGTTTTGTTTGTAATCACCACTTTGTTTGTTTTTTTGTTATCGTTCAATGTCAGTATATCCCAATATTACAAATATAATTGTAAATGAGACGAAATAGATAGTGAACTACTCAAGTTCGACCCGATCAAAACTTGATCAATAGGTGACTCAAGCTTAAACTTGACTCGAGTTCTTAACGAGCCGAGTCAAACTCAACACTACTCAAACTCGACTCGAGTTCAACAAACTCGAACTCAACTCAAATTCTTAACAAACCGAGTTGAGCTCAACACTACTCAAAGTCGAATCGGCTCATTTACTCCCCTAGTACGAAAGACAACGTCACTTGTGAAAGAAGTAGCCCGATAGGACCATCACAGTTGGGGCGGTGGATGACAGCAGGCTGCCTCACCCACACCCAGAACTAGGGGTGAGAATTGTCGGGTACCGAGGTTTTGGGTACCCAGTTTTTTGGGTATCCGGTTCATCCAGGAACCTCAATCTTCAGTTCGTGCCCCGGACCATTTCATATGGGTACCCCGGGTAATCGTGTACCGGGTACCCGGGTAATCGTGTACCGGGTACCCGGGTAATCGTGTACCGGGTACCCGCATAACTTTTTTTTAATTTTAAAATTAAAAAAAACACATATTAAACACAAAAATATTTTTTTAAAAATTTAAATTTAAAACTTAAAAGTATATAATAGAAACATAAAAAGAATTTAGGGATTTAAATTTAGTTTTAGAATAAAAATATTAAGAAACTTAAAATAAAAATATAATTGAAAATATAAAAAAATATATATTAAATATTATCGGGTCGGGTCGGGTACCCGGTAACTTAAAAATCTCGGCCCGTGTCTCGGGAAAATTCTCGGGTCGAGTACTCGGCCCGGTCGGGTAATTTTTATAAAGAATTACCCGGTATTTTTAAGTTTGGGTCGGGTCAACCAGGTCGGGTATTTTTTTCCCACCCCTACCCAGAACATCAGTTGCAGGTCTGGCCTTGGGCCGGGGAACCCGCTCAGGGCCCACCATTCAAGGGAGTTACATGTTTCTAATTTTATTCGAATTATATTTATTTTAAATGGTCTTATTTTTTAATACTTGTTAGTAGGGGTCCAATTTTTTAATATTTGTTAATAGAGGTTTAAATTTTTTTTCTAATATTTATTATTATGGGTCTAGTCTTAAAATTCATCATTTTCTAATACTTGTTATTAAGGCCCCGATTTTTTTAATATTTGTTATTTTAAGCATACTCTTAAAATTCAATTTATTCATTTTTTTTTGTTATTAATGGCCCATTTTTTTCAATACTTGTTATTATGGATATACTCTTAGAATTATTTTTTTTGTTACTTGCTATTAGAGACAGAGATTTAAATAGCGGTATGCAACTGCAACAACGATCGTTACATGACGATAGCGGTAGTGGTGGAGCTATGATTTTTTTTATAGTAGGGTCATGAGTGAAGCATGAGGTATTGATGATTTCTATACCATTAGAATAAGTATTGTTATCCCCATACCCCCAACAAATTAAGTGGGTCAAATCTAATATTTCTTATGAAAAAAATATATTACCTCAATGAAAACCTCGTACTCCAACAAAGCAAGTGGGGTCAATTGCACCCCCAATTTATATGCTACATCCGCCTGTGGGTAGCGGCACCATCTGAAACCGCGATACTCGCAATTGCTATGTCTACAATAACATATGTTATTAAGAGATTTCACAATCGCGATACTTGCAGAGACCAAAATAGCATCTATAATACCCGCACCCACAATAAAACCTAACATAATTGTAAATACAATCGCAACCGCAATCTAAAATTTTAATTTGGGCTCATTTTTTATATTCGCTCTGAGCCACTAAAAACTCAGGACCGGCCCATATCAGTTGGCAGCAGCAAGTCAATGGATTTCAGACACAAGTGTCCCGTCCATCAGAACCAAAGGACGTTCAGGCATGAATGAGGGGAGACTTTTATTCGCCAACAATGGATGCAGAAAACCCACCAATTCCAATGTTTCTGCTAGTTTGCAGATAGCGGCCTGCAACAATTGCGATATAGAAACTGAGCTGGAAATTAATAGTGAAGATTCTACTTGGGAGGGAGTATCACAATCTCCATTCATCAACTCTCTTCCTTGATTTTTTGTTTTTTTATGGGCCGGATAATTAAAGAATACTTCGGATTGTCTGCATTCTCCTGAAATTAAGCATGCATGTTCCATGCCATAGCAGGATTGAGACTAAAATATCAAAGCAGAGTTCAGGTAATATTAGCACAATAATTGAGTAAGAACATGAAACACGTTTGGTTGGTTCCAACGTGATTTAGCAACCCTGTGCTGTGCACCAGTGGACTCATATCAATATCATGGTAGCCCAACTTATAAATCGTCTCTTACAGTCAGCAGCATACTGCATGTGTTTAGTAATGGCTATGGACAAACATCATCGTCCAGCCTATTTCGGCTAAAGGTTAGAAAATATGTAGCGAAAATTGTAATGTAAACTTCAAGAAATGTTCAGTGTTGTGGCAGAGTTGAGAGATGACCAAGTCAGTGCCCTACAGTTTCTGTGCCTGTAGAATTCTGTGCTACCACATTAAAGGCTCCATTCTCGGCAGTTTCTAAAGCAACATCTGCATCATTTGGTGCCCCGGCATTGCCTGTTCTGACTGGGCAGAGGAGACCTTGCAATCTCAATAGATAGCTCTGGCTGGGTGGCTGGGTTCGCACGTACTGGGTTGTTGTGACTACACTGGCAGATGATCGTTCAGAATCAGCACTTCGGAGATTGGACAAGGCACTTAGGTCAAGATTCGGGAACACAGAACATCGGCATCGAGGACACTTCACATTCAGTCTAAGCCACTGGTCAATGCACTCTACATGAAAATTGTGAGCACAAGGCAATCCACGAACCTGCACCACTCCTCGTCAGACACTCAAGCTAAAATTTTCCATCTACTAAGTTTTCAGACTATTAAGTAGCATTCTCCGCAAGCACCTTCAGATTTAAAATCAGAAGTTATCATCATTGTGTTATATTTATTAGGTATTTTCTTTTCCATATGATCAATGTGAGTTGCAGTGACTGAAACTAATACATTCAGGCCAGCAATACTCAAACTAGGAACTACAAGTATAAACTTCCATATCCCACAAACATAACAGATTTTACATCAATGTAAATTAACTTTAAAGAGCCAAAATTCACAAGGAACAAACCCAACTCACTTATAATTGATGGAGAGTGACTTATCTACTCTAACCATGAAGATTAGACAAGTGCTTGAGTTGAACTGAAAAGTTTTACCTCATTCCCTACGTGGAATTCTTCCAAGCAGATTGGACATTCACTGCAATCAGTTGGAACAGCCTTCAACCTGAATTTTGGAAGTTCTTGAATGAGTGCTTCAACTGCTTCTCTCTGAGCAACAACCAAAGAAAACAAAAGAAAAAAAAGGGAAGATCAGGATAGAAAATCTATGAGAGGGGATTCAACCTCACCTTTAGATGGAGGATCAAATTATCTAGGCCTTTACTTTATATTTTATTCAGGTTTATCATAACTTTTACACACAATCAGGATATTTTTTAAACTAATTAGCATTTTACTTTTATTTTCAAATACTGTAATTTTAGGGTCCTATCTGGTCATTTTGCATCTTTAATCAAGTATTGCATCTAGTTATACTAGGTTTTACACATTGAATATTTAATTATTGATACATTCTGTCTATTAATTCTATCTCGTTTTCTCCCTTGGTTTCTGTTCCTACCCGGTCATCGGTTCTCACTATTTGTTCTTGTTTATTCTGGAGTTCCTCTCTAAATTTATATTTCTATTTCTTCTCCCTACCTGTTCTGCACGACCTTTTCTAGGAATTTAAAGTTTAACACAAACCACAAAATAAAATAAAGGAAATTATTAATGTGGTTGTAATAACTAAGCACCAACCTGAGCTGGAGTCAAATAAAGCCCAGGATGGTATGGTGCTGTATCTTGGCCCATGCCTCTCATCTCTTGACCAGCAGCTTCAAACGCCCAATCTGGTACTCGAACCATGTCCACCAAAACCTAGATTGCATTATATGTTTAGTTCAAAGCCATCAAACTGATGTGAGGCATATATGGAAAGAGAATTTCTGAAACCACCGACACTTGCACACGTGTTTAGACAGTCGAGGAATTTTATGATAATTAGAAAGTCGACAATATTGAAACAAAAGTGACTAGTTCAAACAAAAGGGCGGTGGTCAGGTGCAAAAGATGTCTTAGTGAAGAAGCTATAAAGGATGTCAGGCACTGAAGAAACTATAACGACTCAGCAGAACTAAGCTGCTACATAATTGATTCGAAGATAGATAAATGTAGTACTTTGAAACACCAAATTAGAAATTCCAGTCAAGCTTCCTACAACAATCTCCACAAAGACTGTATAGAAAGAAAAATGAAAAATGTTTGGCACATAAATTGTGCAAATATTTACTAAAAAACCTCTTTTGTTTATCTGAACTCATTAACCTTGATACATTTATCATAAGTATAATTATCCATATTTCAATATTAAACAAATCTCCTTGTGAATATTAATTTCCTCGAAACTTCATGAAAGTAACATGTCATTAATTGCTGAATTTCAATGAAATAATAAACCAAGAAAACTTTTGCAGGATACACAACTCAAGATATATGTAGGCAAGAGATTAAGAACTCACCCCATATTCTGAAATAGGAATTCCCTGTTGAGCACGTAAGTGGAGTGCTTGTCTCCGTGTCATCCACTGCAGAATATGAATTTCATGAACAAGATAAGAACATAGTAATAACAATGCAAAATGACAAACAATTTAGATGTTTAAGAGACACTCTACTGGAGTATAGGCATGACTAACCTTCCCAATAGACATACAAGCAACGCAGAGCAATCCACAGTAACTGAAAAGCAGCCAAATCAGGAAACCATATTTCTGACCTTCTTCTGGCAACTGCATACATTTGCCATATTAACACTCGACTCCGGTGATAAGATAGCATTTAGAAGGGAATGATCCTGACAACTACAAAAGCATTACGCACTTACACAGTTCCGAGCACTGGTGAACCATAGAGTGCCGATTACAGTCCAGGCCCAAAGAAATGGATAAAGTAGCATAGAGAGAATTGAAAGGACCACTATTCTTCCACAAAAACGAGCATACCTCTGCTGCCATCCAAAATCCCTAGAAGCAAAAGAGTCAAGCATAAGATAAGTGCCCGTCAAGTAAAGAGGCAGCTATTAACAGAATACTACCTATTACAGAAGAAAGAATTGCAGGTAACTGCAACTGAGAATCAAATAGCACAAATGCAAACATATATACTTTTTTAACTGTAATTGCTAATTGGCATTCTAACATCTAAGTTGAGTGGCATGACAGCACTACTATGAAATTAAAATGTAACAATTTATACCTCGAGATGAAACATTCTCGACCCCGTGATCAAACAGTCTAATTTAAACTACTTAATCGTAAAAGATAAGTACTTACAAACCCATTCCGGCGGCAAGCCCATTATCTACAAACATCAAAAGACGAAAAATGAACACAGTAGTGTAATCAACCTGAAACAAAAGTCATCAAGTTAGGAATTCAGAAGAAACCTTTCCTGCATCAGCAAAGTCCAGAAGGAAACAACTTCTCAATCCATTAAAAAAAAAACTCACCACGATCCATATATGCAACGGGTATGTACAATGATGATAACGCTTCCAATTGATTGCAACAATGATTCTAATGGAAAAGAATTGTTAAAGGACAAACAAAGTACTTTTTCAAATAAACACAAAAGAAGACAACAATAGATTCATTTCCCATCCCCCTTTCCTCCAATTTGAATTTCCCTAGCAATCAAACTGCACTAAACAAAAATTCCATAAAAGAACAAAACTAGCAATAAAACCAAAAACCCAAATTGAAGACCCGCGCTGATATAGAAAAAGGATACACACTTGTAGCCAGCATAGACAAGAAAAAACCATCATACCTGCAAAAAAAAAGGGAAATAATAAAAACCCCAAATTTAACTGCAAAAATAAACGAAAGAAAACTTAAAGAGATGAAAAGCATACCACTTGAAATCAACGCCTCTAATGGCCATAGAGGAAAGAGTTCAAAGAAGAAGAAGGGGGCGTGAGCTTTAGAGAGTGTAAGAAGAGCAAAACCCAGAAGATCTGAAACCCATTTGGAAGCCAAAAAACCAAAAAGAAAAGAAAAGGGATGAAATCGAACAGGAATACATCCGTACGATGGTTAGCTTTGTTTTAGTTGTTGATTCATTGAGGAGAAACTGATTTTCGGAAATAACAAAGTGGTGAAATTCAGTAGCATTTTTTAGGACTCGCAAGTAAACGGAAGCCCAACCTTCGTTAATCCGAGGTGGAAGGGAGGGACTAGAAAAAAATTAAAATTAAATAAAAACTGAAAGAGGTTGAAGTTTTAATTAATTGTTTGGTAATTACACTTATAATAAATTAATGGGGAAAGTACACAAGTAGTCACTAAACTATAAGAAAATGATTTTTTTGGCTATTAATGTTTTAAAATTTGCAGAACAGTCAATAAATTTGTCAAACTATTATAAAGCTGTCATTAAATTTTATCAAACTGTTATAAAGTATCATTAAATTAATTGATTCACTACACTGTTTTATAGCATCTAGTGATTATTTTGTAATGGATTTATAAATTTGATGATTATTTTATAACTTTTGAAAGGTTAGTGACTAAAACGACTATCCTTCATAGTTTAACGATTATTAGTATACTTTACCCAAAATAATTTTATTTAACAAAAAAAAGTTAGGACGGTGGAGAGTGATGACACGTGTTTGTTGGATGACGTGCTTGAACTGATCTGGGATCGTTATATTAGGTAGGATTTTTTTAGCATAAAGAATCCTACTTCTATCTTATTTCCTTGTTTTTAACCTTCCGTATTACTTTTTGTTGGCTAAAAAAAATTATTTTTTTAATATATTGATGTGGTTGTATGATAGTATATGTTTATTTTTTTAGTTTTTTGACAACACATACAATATTTTATACACATAAATATTCGAACTCGTATCTTATGATTACAAGGTAGTATCTATTTATATATTCTTAACCCTTTGAAAAGGCACACACATATTGCAGACAAAGCGATTTAAACTCGAGTCTTCTAGAATGAACACCATCCGTTTTTTCATTGAAACCACTTGTTGGATTCCAAGCTTGTTACTTTTTTCTGACAAATTCTAATGCTAATCTTATTTCTACCTAAAGAGGAGGGGGAGGAAAGGGGCACTTATAGTGGGTCTAGAACCCATGACCTAAGGGAATATAATAGAACAAAGTGAGCAGCTTAGCCAACCTGTTCCAAACTTATTGCTACCTCCGTCCCACTAAATTTGTTCCTTTTGTGTTTTAAAATTAGCTCACTTAAAATATCTCATTGGAAAAATCAACAACTTTTTCAAGACATATTTCCATTCATATCCTTTATTTAATTTTCCAACAAAACAAAATTTCATTATCTTAATTATTTTACATCACATCTCTTACAAAAAAAAAAAAAAAAACTTTTTTCTTCCTAAAACTACGTGAAAGGTCAACAAAGAACAAAAATTATGGGACGAAGAGAATACTTGTATACAGGACCGTTCTTGAAATTTTGGTAGCTTGCAGGCGAACCTAAAAACTAGACCCTAATAATAAGTATTGAAAAAAATGAATTTAGGTTCTTAATAAAACATATTACAAAAAATGGACTCGTATAACAAGTAATGGAAAAAAATTAAATTTTAATAGTTTTTACCTATTAATAAATATTAGAAAAAAATTTGAGTCGTAATAACAAGTATTGAAAAAATAGACCCTTAATAATAAATATTGACAAAAAATACTACCTTAATAACAAATATTAAAAAAATTGAATTTTAAGAGTAAACCTAATAACAAATAGTGAAGAAAGAAATTAGGTCCCTAATAACATGTGTCGAAAATAACCCCTAATAACAAATATTAAAAAAATTAAAGTTTAATAATAAAGCCCTAATAACAAGTATTAAAAAATTAGACCATAATAATAATAATTGCAAAAAAATTTAAACTATCATTAAAATTAAATACTTATAAATAAATTGTGTGCTTTGGATAGGGTGGGCCATGAGTCGTCGACCTTATAGCCCATTCTCGGAGACGCCCTGCTTCTATTTTACAATTAAAGATAAAAACATATAACATTAACCATGATTCATGTTTATGCCGTAAACCAAATATACTTGCATTATTCCTTTAAATATATATACTTGCATTATTCCTTTAAATATATATACTTGCATTATAAGTTGACTTGTAAATTTTTGGAGTTTAATGTGTGGGTTTTGAATGCTTGGAGGGGTTTAGAAATAAGGGCTTTTTTTTTATTTTCTCGTGGTATTCACTGTGATGGATTATATAGACTAATGTACAAGTCAACCTCAACGCCTATAGATATTGAGGTTTATGTTCAGCAAGTCAAATTCCTTGCAACTTACATTCAATATTCTTGAAAGGTTTCTCCAAAACACGTAAAGCATATCGACATATATTGATGTCAAAATCTATGTATGGTCAAATCATTATTACCATATGATTATAAAAGGATGAGACTTTACACAAATTACATAGAATTAAAATCCCAAGAGAATCTCAACATTGACAAGTGTTGAAATAGTTTATATATTTTAATTTAATTCAATAAATTTATAACTCAACAAGTAGTTCAGTAGAAAAGAGAATAATGTTCATTCTAGAATATTTGAGTTCAAATTGTTTTGTCTACAATGTGTGTATATTGTCAAAAGTTTAAAAATATATGAACATATAATATCTTGTAATCACTTTAGAACTATTAAAAAAAATCAATAAAATTAATTTTTTGGTCCAACAGTGAAAGCATCATTTTTCTAAAAAGTTCACGTTTGATTTCCACCTATGTTATTCTCCCTTCATCTATTGGATTAAACTAAAATATGACCAAATTAATATATTTATTAGGGACGGAAACCAAATATATAATTATATTAATTTTTGATTATCACATTAACTTGTATGTTAAATGTTAATGACATCTTACTTAATTAATATCATGCAAATAATTAAGTAACATGATTTATAAAATTAATCGATCAATGAGCAACATAAAACCTCCCCATAATTTTTTTAACATTAAAACTCCTTTATAATTAAATCGTCATTGATGTAGTTTATCATAAATTAAATTAAATATTAATTTAAAGGGATTTATATATAACATAGTGGCAATAGAAACTTTTAGTTTTTACAAGTGTCTTAGTTTTAGGGTTTATGTATTCAATTAGAGTGTATGGTTTAGGGGTTATGTCTATGAGTTTAGAATTTAGGGTTAGGGTTTATAGTTTAGGATAATATGATGAGGACTTAGGTTTTAACTTAGAAACCCTAAATTCTAACCCTAAACCCTAAATTGTATTCGCAACCATTAAATTTTAACCTTCTAAACCTAAACTATACACCCTAAACTAAATCCTTAAACCCTAAAATTAAAACATTCATAGAAACTAAAAAATATAATTATCTAATTTAAAATATTGAATCCCAATTCATTCAAAGTCTAAACGTTTAGACTTAAATTGAGCATTTTATTGGACCTGAGCAGAACAGTACATAACTGGATTTTCAACCCTACAGTTTGGACCCTAACGGCCGTGCTTAACTAACTAACATAGCATGGCTCATGGATTTGTTTATACTATCAACAAAATGGGTATTCATTTTTCCTTAAAAAATGTCAACAAAATACAAAGAGTTAATTATTGGATTCGTTTCATTGAATATTTTGACAAACAAAAAAAGGAAAATGGGTATTTTCAACTGTCATATAATAGATTAGTATTTATTACGTATAAGTGTCTTTAGGACATTCTTTAAGATTAGTTTATATATTATTTGTACCAATGATGTTTGCATTAAACGTAAAATTTTACAATCTTGTATGCTTTAAGTAAAGATGTTATTACCGGTTATTATCAATTATCAGTTCGTTTAATAGAAACAAAGACGTAGCCATTAATAGGTTGGAAGGGGCAATAACCCTTTTAATTTTTTGGTATAATTGCATTTTAGGTCATTTTTAGTTTAAATATTAATCAAATAAGCTCTTTATCCCTCCTTATTTTTAGATTTAAAGATCAATAGATTCTTGCCCCTCCCTATACTTGATCCTAGCTTCGTTCTTGAATAAAAAAAGTTGTTGGATCACTTAAATAAAAATTTAAATTTTGACGTTGTTAATAGAGTAAATTAGATTATAAGGATCGCTCCTATAATATATGTTTGCACTATTCGGTCGAAATTAATTAGTTAATGAATCAGATGTCTACTATTATAAAAATATATATTACTTATACGTAAATGGTGCATGAAGATACTTTATTGGTAAACTTTTTGTACAGTTTTGAATTAATGAAAATGACATGTTTCATATAATTTTTTTATCGATTTGATAAATGAAGTTTGTAAATGGACACAATAGTCGAAGAACCTACATTAATTTCCTGGCACTCCACGAGAGAGAGTTTTGATGATATACTAAACGGATAAAATTCGTCTACCCCTTTTCGGTGCTTCTACATATGCCCCAACACTAAAAAACACTACAAAATTAAAATCTAAGCCCTAACCCTAAATTCTAAATCCTAAACCCTACACCCTATACCCTAAAAAGTACACCCTACCCTAAATTCCCTAAACCCTAACCACAACCCCTAACCTAAAACCCTAAACCCTAAACCCTAAACCCTAAAATTAATTTTGAGCGTGGGGGCATATGTAGGGGCACCGAAAAGGGGCAGAGGAATTTCATCCATACTAAACCTAAAAAAAAACGGGCAATTAAGTTTAGTTTGGTTGGTCTTAATGTTCATAGATTCTATATTAAAAAACCATAGAATATATAAATCTAACTGACTCGTAATGCTGGAATTGAACGAGTTTGAGTGGTGTAAATATTATAAGTATTTAATACTTTTTTATTTATAGATTAAACGAGTTTGAGTAGTGTAAACATTATATTATATATTAAAAAACCATAGAATATATAAATCTAACTGACTTATAATGATGGAATTGAGTGCGAGACGTGATAGAATCAAATCATAAATTAATATGAAATTTAATCGAAAATCTATAATGTCAAATCATCAAGAACAATAAACCGAATAAAATGAATGTGGAAACGTACTTAAATTAATCGAGAAACTAAAAACCTTGAATCTTGATGTTGTAATCTCAAATCTTTGGTATTAGTTTTCCAAGAAGATATATTATCTCTTGACATAAAACTCTCTGACGGGCAGGGGCGGATCTAGAATTTTAATCTTGGTAGTTCACCAACAAGTGCAGTAATCTAAAATCATTTTATATCGATGTAATAATGTATTAATAAGGAATGGTTCTTGCTTAAACAAATATGCTTTATAGTCAAAGACATATTAACATTGAAAAATAAATTTATATTGTGTAAATATGTTTGAGAAATAATAATTATCTTGCATCGGTGTAATTGTGTTTTAGAGAGTAGAAAATTTTGCTCTAGTAAAATTAAGTATTGATAGTTACAACCGTTGTGCAAGCAAACATAAATTTTAAATTTTAAATTTTAAATTAAGCATAAATTCTATATTGTGTAAATATGTTTGAGAAATAAGAATTATTTCTTTTTATATTTTAGTCATTGAACTTTTTTTGACAAAATCGTCACTAACATTACGTTTTTTTAAGTTTTGGTCATCCGTCGTTAAAAAACTATCAAAAAAATAATATTTTTGTGACAAAATATAGAAAAGAAATAATAGCTTGGTGATCAAAACAAGAAAAGAATGTAACATTAGTGACTAAAATAGAAAAAAAATTAGTAAGATTTTACCAAAAATAATAGTTCGATGACCAAAACATAAAAATAAAAATAGGTTGATGACCACAAATGTATTTTATTCAAAAAAAAAATGGTAGGTCACTGGACCTACCTTGCACTACGGTAGGTCCGCCCCTGCTGACGGGGAAGGAGAGAAAAACAAGCTAACCTATTTCTTGGGGACCACTACCTCTTTATATAGTTGATTTAATAAATCAACTATTAAATATTTATAACTCTGTCCCTCATTGAATTATAAATACATCTTATGATATCTACACTTTTATTTCCATGACACTTTAATACTCATGACACGACTAACATAATTGGTCACTTAATTTTGTGTCATACTTTATAATAGCATCATACATTTTACATATATGCCCACAATTGCGGATTTTAATCCAACAGTACGTGGGTTATTTCCACGTTCTCAATCCATAGCTCTCACGTTTGAGCTTAAAGGTGGTTCGTGGGGATTAACCATGATTTTGCCGTACTTCCATTAGGAGGCATTAATGTCATTTAAGGGTGATTTTGTATGGGAACCACACTATAAAAACCCATGAGCCTAAGGTCTCCAAGCATCAAACACAAGAATCACATATTTTATCTAAGTGATTTTTTGAGTGCTTAGAAGATCATTGATGATTTTAGTTTTGTGTAGTCGAAATCGTTATATTCGACGGTGGTTCGAGGTGTTTCTACAGTAGTTTCAAGTGCTCGACGGTGGTGCAACCACATTTTAATTTGGCATGCGATTTTTGACAATGGTTGAAGGTATTTTTTATCTTTCTGTTGTGTTTTTACTCGATTTATGGTTACATTTGGTATCCGAGCATGATTAAATCTTTGCCTTGTCGTTTTATAGTTTGTATGTTTTTCAAGATTAAAATGACATGTTGATCTTTAAATTCTAAAATTTTGAGAAAAAATGTGTTGCAAACCTTTGTCTTAAAAACCATAAGCTTTTATTAAATTAATTTCTAAAATTTATTAATAATTTTATTAAAAATAAATTTTAAATATAATTAGTGTATGTGCCTAAATTAAGAGATGATATATAACTTATCCAGTAATTAGTTATATACATAGAGTTAGGTACATAAAACCTTAGACTTATTGCATAAAGTATTAAGCAATAATACTATAAAATATATGTCTAGGGATCCGAATAATTTATTTAATTAGAGAATTAGCCACAACAACTTTAATTAAATAAAATTAGTAATTACACTAAGGTTCTCATAAGGACCAGACATAAAATGTTGCATAATGAATTAACAACAATTTTGAATAAAATTTAAGGTTAATATCTAGCTAAGTGACTTTTATAAATTTGTTTAGTTAAAGACTAGTCACAATATCTTTAGTTAAATAAAATTACTAAGGTTAAAAATCACATACGAAAAAACTTAGATATTAAATTATAGATTTTATTAAGGTAAAAATTATTAGATGAATTTTTATAATTACCCACAGGAATTATGAAAATAAATTTAATGATTTTTATATAAGGAATAGAAAATAATTCTATCATAATATGAATCTAATCGAATTAAAAATTTAGCCCATAGGCAATTTTTGTGTCACTAGATTTATTATTTACATAATTTGCATTGGTAAATTATGACTTATGTTTGCCTCAAATTTATATTAAGCATGTATGTTAATTTATTTTACAGCATTACAACCTATGAATATGTCTGATAATAAAGTAGATATCCCTTAATTAACAAGAGATAACTTTAAGTTCTGAAATAAGGGTATTTTTCTTCAATCGGGGTGTGTGGATATTGACTATGTCATAAGGTTAATCTAAGCCACATATCACAGACACCAACAATCAGGTTGATCTTGCTCTATATGAAAAGTGGGAGCGATCCAATCACTTAAGTATTATGCACATTAAGAACAAGGTTCTTGGTGATGTTCGTAGCTCGATTGAGCATTATGAGAAAGTCCATTTAAAAGCAAGGTTCCTGCTGATGGTCACATCATTAAAGCTCACTACAGTAAAAGGTGTGCATGATCACATCAATAAGATGCCAGATTTGCCAGCTCGACTTAAGGCACATGAGGTTGAAATGTTTGAATCTTTCCTGGTGCACTATATATTGAACACTCTTCCTCCTCAATATGGGCCATTCAAGAAGAGAGTAGGCTTATATTAGAGATGGGAGAGAGTGCGCTGACCGTTACTCAAGGAAAGAGGTTAGTCCAAGCCAAGCAAAAGAGGAAGGCTAAAATGCAACCCCAAACTGACATAAAGAAAGAGTTCACGTGTTTATTCTATAAAAAAGAAGGGACGCATGAAGAATGGTTGTGTCAAGTATAAGGCTTGGCTTGAAAAGAAAAGTAAATCAATCTCACTCGTTTGCTTTGAGTCAAATATGATTGATGTTAATTATAACACATGATGGATTGATTCTGGTTCTACAATTCATGTCTCAAATTCCTTACAGGGATTAAAAAACCTGAGGGAACTAGTGGGAGCTGAACGACACATCTATTCAGGAAACAAGATGCAGTCCCATGTGGAAGTTATTGGGACCTGCGAATTAGTGCTTAGTAGTGGCTTTGTTTTAATTTTAGAAAAGACTTTATATTCCTAGTTTTTCTAGAAATTTAATTTTCATTTTGTAGAAATATGTGTTTTGATATAATAATTGAAAAATAGTTTTGGACTAAATTGAAAAGATTTTAAAATGCTTTTAAGTCCAAACAACTTGAAAATATGTTTGAGAAATTCTTAAAGGGGTTTTAATGTGTTTTCTAAAGCCAAAATTTACAAAACCACCAAGTGTTTCGAAACGATTTGAAACTGTAAAGTTTGGGCTCGAAACGAGAGAACTCGTATTGATACGATAGTATCGATACGGTCTCGATCGTTTCGATACAATTTTTGAAAGTTTGTTTAAAAATGTGACCGTTGCTTTGTCGTAACCGTTTTATTGAAAATTAGTTAAGCGTATCGATACACATTAGGTGTGTTTCGATACGGGTTTTCACAGTTTCAAAATGTTTCGATACGGTCTTGTCCCGTTTCGAAATGAGGTCTTTCAGTATCGGAACGACCACGATCGTTACGATACGGTCTATTAAATGGCCCCCAACGGCTCTTTCTATTTTTTTCATGTTTCAATACAGGTGATGATGTTTCGATACGGGCAGTTGCAGAACTACATTTATGGTGGGAAATAAAGTCTCCAACGGCTCCGATTCAACCCCAACGGTCCTTAACGACTACAAACTCAATTGGGAGTATAAAAGGGACCTCCAAGCATCAAGGGAAGACTAATGCTTCAATTGTAACAACATTATGGTGTCAAATTGTCTTTAGAGCTTAATTGTCACTCTCTTGTATTGACAAAACACTTGTGAGCCAAAATTGTTAAATTTGCTCAAGTGTATAAGTTTTGGGTGAGTGCTTAGAGTTGCAAACACATAACTATTAGAGGGAATTCTTGTTTGCTTTGAATTTCACTTGTAAGTGAGTTTTTGATTAAGCTAAGGGTAGATAGCTTAATCGTTGTAACGGTTTCCTCCTAAGCTGAGAAAAGGGGACGAAATTCTTAGTGAATTTGGGAAATCCTTGGTGGCGTTCCAAGGTAGTGGATGTAGGCTTTGGGTTAGAAAGCCGAATAACTCTAAATCCTCGTGTTTAATTCTCATTTTTAGCCACCAACTCAAACATCCAAAAATCCAACTTCTCCATAATTTGGTAATCCATAACGGTTGAAGGAAATCGAGTCTATCAAGCCTAACACATTTCAAGACTTGCACCCTTGGGGTATTGTTTTAATTTTTCAAATGTTGGATTCAGTTTATTTTATAAATATGAAATTATTGGAAATAGTGTTTTAAGGGGTGGTCTTTACTCTATTGATTTACAAAATAACGCCACTCATAATGTATACACATTCAAACTGGTACTAAACATTGTGTTATAAATAAAGATTCCTTTACTTTATAGCACCAGAGATTATGACATATATCCATTAAAAGAATTAAAAGATTAGTAAATGATGAGGGTACTCAATACCTTAGATTTTACTAACTTTGATACTTGTGTAGACTAATTAAGGGCAAGCAGACTAACAAGTCAAAGAAATGTGCCAAGAAAAGTTCGACCATATTGGAAATAATCCATTCTGATATCTGTTGCCCAGATATGGATGTGCAAGGTCAAAAATACTTTATCACTTTCATAGATGTTTACTCACGATTCATGTATCTCTTTACGCTTCATCATAAAAGTGAAGCATTAGAAGTCTTTAAGGTTTTCAAGGTTGAAGTAGAGAAACAATGCAGTAAGCAAATAAAGATTGTAAGAATCGATATAGGTGGTGAGTACTATGGTAGATACACTGAGGATGGATAAGCACCTAGTCTATCTGCGAAGTTTCTTCAAGATAACGATATAATTGCCCAATACACCATGCCAGGCTCGCCTGATCAGAATGGTATTGCGAAATGAAGAAACCAAACTTTAATGAATATGGTGCGAAGTATGCTTAGTGGCTCTAAGCTACCTAAGTCTTTATGGGTTGAAGCTCTCAAGACGGATGTGTATATATTAAATTGAGTTCCAACCAAGGTTATCCCAAAGACACCTTTTGAGTTATTTAAAGGATGGAAACCGAGTTTACGACATATACGCGTATGGGGATGCCCATCCGAAGTGAGAATTTTTAACCCACGAGAGAAGAAATTAGACCCAATGACTATTAGGGGGTATTTCATTAGATATGCTGAAAATTCCAAAGGTTACAGAATCTATTGTCCATCTAGCATCACTAGAATTGTGGAATCAAGAAATGCAAAATTTCTTGAGAATGACTCAATTAGTGGGAGTGATCTGTCTCGGGATTCAATACCCGTAGATCAACCATCCACTTCAAGTGAGAGATTGGTTATCATATATAACACCCCTCAAGCTCAACCAGGTGTTAAACAACCAATCAATGAAGTTTCACAACATGTTGAAAACACTCAAGTAGATCAAGTTGTTCAAGAAAACCTAGGAATTATTGAACAATACGATCCACAAGAAAATGTTGGTTCAACATTAAGGAGATCTGCTAGAGAAAGAAAATCAGCAATTTCTAGTGATTATTTTGTGTATTTACATGAATCTGACTATAACGTTGGAGCTGAAAATGATCCTAAGTCATTTTCACAAGCTATGAGCTGCAATGAATCAACATTATGGTATGATGCCATGAAGGATGAGATGAATTTCATGAAAAGCAACGAAGTTTGAGATCTTGTATCGTTGTTTGATGGTGTAAAAGCCATTGGATGTAAATGGGTCTTCAAAACAAAAAGAGACTCAAAAGGCAACATAGAAAGATATAAAGCAAGACTCGTTGCTAAATGATTCACTCAGCGAGAAGGAATCAATTACATTGAAACTTTTAGTCCAGTATCTAAGAAAGATTCCTTACGCATTGTGTTAGCATTAGTAGCTCAATTTGACCTTGAGTTACAACAAATGGATGTGAAAATTGTCTTTCTTAATGGTGACCTAGAGGAAGAGATATACATGAAACAATATGAAGGACTTTCCTCTAGTGGTAATGAAAATTTGGTTTGTAAGTTAAAGAAATCTATATATGGATTGAAACAAGCCTCCCGTCAGTGGTATTTGAAATTCTATGAGGTTATCTCTTCATTTGGTTTTGTTGAGAATGTCATGGATCAATGTATATACCAGAAGGTCAGTGGGAGTAAAATTTGTTTCCTTATTCTATATGTGGGTGACATTTTGCTTGCAACAAATGACATGGGCATTCTACACGAGGTGAAACAATTTCTTTCTAATAATTTTGATATGAAATATACGGGTGATGCATCTAATGTAATTGGTATTAAGATTCATCGTGATAGACATAAAGATGTCTTAGGTCTATTTCAAGAAACTTATATCAACAAAGTTTTAGAAAAATTTCGGATGAAAGATTGTTCGACTAGTGTTTCTCTTATTGTGAAGGGTGATAAGTTCAATATGAACAAATGCCCGAAGAACGAATTTGAGAGAAAACAAATGAAAAACATTCTATATGCTTCTGTTGTTGAAATCATGATGTATGCTCAAGTCTGTACAAGACCTAACATTGCATTTGTTGTTGGGATGTTGGGAAGATATCAGAGTAATCCGAGTATGAACCACTAGAAAGATGCAATGAAAGTTTTGAGATATCTCAAAGGGATAAAGGAATGCATGCTTACATACAAACGATCTAACCATTTGAAGGTGATTGGCTACTCTGATTCAAACTTTGTTGGTTGTGTTGATTCACGAAAATTAACATTAGGTTACATATTTATGTTTGCCAGCAGAGCTATATCGTAAAATAGCGTCAAGCAGACATTAACTGCCACTTCTACTATGGAAGCCGAATTCGTTTCGTGTTTTGAGGCTACCTCACATGAAGTATGGTTAAAGAGTTTCATTTATGGGCTTAGACTTGTAGATTCAATTTCTAGGCCACTAAAGATATATTGTGATAATTTAGCTACTGTCTTTATGGCTAAGAACAACAAAAAGTGGAAGTCGAAGTAAACACATCGATATTAAGTATCTAGCCATAAGAGAACATGTTAAAGAAAAGAAAGTGGTCATTGAGCACATTAACATTGAGCAGATGTTAGCTGATCCTTTGACTAAGGGCATGCCGCCACATAAATTTAAGGATCATGTTGTCACTATGGGACTTGTTCCCACTTTGTAAATTTTCGTTGTAAGAACGATTCTGTTGAAACTCTAATAAAGTTTGATATTTCTCATATATGTTGTGTACACATTAAGTTAATTGTTTCGAAAAATATCACTAAAGCTTGGACCTATAATAGACATTAAGTTTATTCATTAAGTATTTGGGCTAAAGCATTGAGACTTGATGCATTGTGATCCATGAAAGATATTATTCAAATTTAAGAGGAAACATCGCCATAATTTGTACATTATGTTTCAACTTTAAGAACTCATGGTCAACATGAACCAAGTGGGAGAATATTAGAATTGAGTGCGGTACGTGTGTTATTCCCACGTTCTCAATCCACCGCTCAATTGCTCTCGTGTTTGAGCTTAAAGGTGGTTCGTGAGGATTAACCATGATTTTGCCACACTTCCATTAGGAAGTTTAAGGGACATTTAATGTCATTTAAGGGTGGTTTTTGATGGGGAACCACACTATAAATACCCCGTGAGCCTAAGGTCCCTAAGCATCAAACACAAGAATCACATATTCCATCTAAGTGAGTTTTTGAGCGCTTATAAGATCTTTGGCGATTTTAGTTTTGTGTAGTCGAATTCACTATATTCGACGGTGGTTCGAGGCGTTGCTACAGTAGTTTCAAGTGTTCGACGGTGGTTTGACGTGCTTGACGGTAGTGCAACTACATCTCAATTTAGCATATGACTTTTTACAATGACTGGAGGTATTTATTTTTTATCTTTTCGCTGCGTTTTGCTCGATTTATTGTAAAACCTATGTTTGATTTTGATATAATTAAATCCTTAAAGATTATTTTGTAAAACTTAAAATTAATTTTTAAGTCCCTTAAATAAGTTTTTAAAACACCAACACTTTGAAACTGATTTATAAAACTCAAACTCAAAATATTTTCTAAGTGTTCCAAGGCAAAACCATTGAAAATCGTCCAGGCGTATCGATACACTACCAAGCGTATCGATACCATTTTACCAAACTTGGTCACTGCCGGAACCTGTATCGATACCCCAAACCCTCGTATCGATACAACCCTGGGTTAAAATTCAAAGAGTTTGAATACGGTACCGATACGGCTAACCATTGTATCGATACGGGCCTTGTAATTTTTTAATATAAGTCTGTTTAAAAAATATAACCGTTGGTGTCAGTTGGTTGGTAACCAAACTTTAAAAGTTTGTTGACCCGTATCGATACGCATAACTTCCGTACCGATACGGAGTTGGACAGTGAGTTAAGTTCAGAAAATAGTATCGATACGGCCCTTGCCGTTTCGATACCCCGTACCGATACGCTTACACGCGTATCGATACCCCTGTATTAAATGTGTACAACGACTCTTTCTTTTTTGAGACAGGTACCGATACCCATTCCCGTGTACCGATACCGGTAGCTGCAGAAGTGCATTTATGGTGGTAAGAGAGGGTTCCAACGGCTCTAATTAAGTCCCCAACCACCCAAACGGCTAGAAATCAATGAAGAGGTATAAAAGACACATCAAAAAGCTACAGCAACAACTATTGAACATCAAGCAAACACATATTCATCAAATTCAAGCAATTGTGCCAAATTTCATATTTGTCTAGAAATCCAAATTTGTGTTCTTCATTCATACTTTGTAAAATTGGGTTGAGTGCTTGTATTGGGGCTATCATTTGTATTGAGAGATACCTATTTAGCCTACAAATTTCTTTGTTCTCTTGTGTGAGGGTTGGGTTGATTTTTGGGTAGAAAAATCAACTAAAATTGTAAAGGGTTGCCTCCTTGTCCTAGAAAAGGGGAAGATCAATTTAGTGAAATTGTTGCAAATCCTTAGTGAGACTAAGGTAGTAGATGTAGAGTTCATTTGGAACTTGAACCACTCTAAATCCCTTGTTCTTCAATTTTTATTTGCCAATTTCCATCACAATCCTTTTAAAATTCCAATTCACCCCCCTCTTGGTAATTATCGATCTTTCGATCCACTCAACAATTGGTATCAGAGCTTAACTCTTTGAGGATTAACAACCACAAGAGGAGATCCTTGGAAGAGTGTGATCATCAAAATATCAAGAGATGGCTTCAACCTCTAGTTCGGGCATGTACGAGTCACAATCAACCACCAAGCCTCCTTTCTTCAATGGTGACAACTATTCTTTTTGGAAGAGTAAAATGAGGCTATTCATCAAGTCAAGTGACTACCTAGTGTGGGATGTCATTGAGGATGGGCCATACATTCCATTGAAGCAAGATGGTGAAGGCAAGATGGTGTTGAAGAAGAAAGCCGAAATGAGTGAAGAGGAGAGGAAGAAGATTCAAGTCAACGATAAAGCTCTCCACATGCTTTTTTGTGCTTTCGGTCCGGACATCTACTCAAAGGTCTCATCCATTGAAAGTGCCAAAGAAGTGTGGGACACTCTTGAGACCACTTATGAAGGCACCAATGATGTCAAAGAAACTAAGATTGGACTTCTCAATCTTAGTTATGAAAACTTCAAGATGGAGCCCGATGAGACGGTGTCAAAAATGTTTGATCGATTCTCCACAATCGTCAACGGTCTAAAGGGATATGGAGAGATCATACCGGAAGACAAGCTTGTCCGGAAGCTACTCTATTCACTTCCCGAGTCTTGGGATGGGAAGAGAACCGCTATCATCGAAGCAAAGAACTTGAAGACTTTAAAGCTTGATGAGCTTGTGGGTTCTCTCCTTACTCATGAGATCATGAAGCAAGGAAGGGAAGATGAGAAAAAGAAAGAAGAGAAAAGAGTAGAGAAGCTTGAAGTTGAAAAGAAGAAGAAGATGGGAATAGCTCTCAAGGCTAAAGCTTCACAACATGATGAGAGCTCATCTTGTGAGGAGGATGAACTTGAAGAATTGGCTATGATAGCCAAACGATTCTCACGTTTCATGAGGTCCAACCGGGGAAGAAAAATCCAAAGAAAAATGGACTTCAAAGGGAAGAACAAAGAAGAAGGAAAGGATCCCATCATTTGCTATGAGTGCAAACAACCCGGCCACATCCGTTCGGAATGCCCTCAACTCAAGAAGAAGGGCTTTGAGAAGAAGAAGAAACTCAAAGCCAAGCTTGCTACTTGGAGTGATGAGGAGTCATCGGAGGATGACGAACAAGAAGTGGCTAATCTTTGTCTCATGGCACTTGAGGAAGATTCCTCCTTGGTAACCTCTAACTCATCTACTTTAGATTTTTCATATGAAGAGTTAAATGATGCATATGATGAGTTACAAGAGGTATATGATGAATTAGTTGAGAAGTATAAGGAGTCGGTCATTAGGAATAAAAAGATTATTCAAGAACTAAATGAGAAAAATGACTCACTTACTCAAGCTAATTCTAAATTTGAGAAAAATATTTTAGGATTAAAAGATGAACTTAAGTTCTTTCAAGATGAAAATGTTGATCTTAATAATCTTTTATCTCAATGTAATAGTGAACACCAAAAGGTGTTGGGTGAGCTAAATGAGCTCAAGAAGTCTTTAATAAATGTTGGTAGTGCTAAGCATGAAGTAGGAGAATCATCTAGAACACACCAACCTAATAAAAAGACTAATTACTATAAACAAGGTAGCTACCCTAGACATAGTAGAGCTAAAAGAATTAGAAGTGTATGGGTTCCTAAGGAACTTGTAAAATCTAATAATATTATTGCTATGTCATCTTGGATTCCTAAGGGAACCAAGGTTTTGGGAGCTAACACTCATGGACCCAAAATGATTTGGGTACCAAAAACCAAGGTTTAATATCTTTGTTTGTAGGGGGAGCATTGCTACAAGGCCAAAGCACAAAGTCAAAACTCATGGTACCTTGATAGTGGATGCTCGAGGCACATGACCGGAGACAAGAGTCGATTCATGGATTTAAAGCCAAAAAGTGGAGGAGTAGTAACATTTGGTGACAACTCCAAAGGCCACATTAAAGGTATTGGCTCCATAGGTAATCACTCTACCATTCTTATTGAAAATGTCTTATATGTCGATGGTCTTAAACATAATTTATTGAGCATAAGTCAATTATGTGATAAAGGATTTAATGTTTTATTTGATAAAAATGGTTGCAAAATTGTAGACATTAAATCTAATAATATTATGCTCATAGGTCATCGCATAGGAAACATATACATGGTGCATTTAGATGACATACATACATCTCATGCATGCTTAGTTGCTCAAAATGAAAATGATGCATGGTTGTGGCATAGGAAGCTAGGACATGCTAGCATTAGTGTTTTGGAAAAACTAGTCTCTCTAAATCTAGTTAGAGGTTTGCCCAAAATAAAATTTTCAAATGACAAAATTTGTGATGCTTGCTCTAAGGGTAAACAACATAAGTCTTCCTTTAAATCCATTAATGATGTTTCTACTAGTAGATGCTTACAATTAATTCACATGGATTTGTTTGGGCCAATTAGGACTATGAGCTTGGGTGGTAAATCTTATGCATTTGTGCTAGTTGATGATTTTTCTAGATTTACTTGGGTTCTCTTTTTAAGTACTAAAGATGAGGCTTTAGAAAAATTCATCACATTTTCAAAATTAACCCAAAATGATCTTGAACTTAGAATTTCACACATTAGAAGTGATCATGGAACCGAGTTTCAAAATTTAGGGTTTGAAGAATTTTTGAATGAAAATGGTATTAGCCATAATTTTTCGGCTCCTCGAACTCCTCAACAAAATGGGGTAGTTGAGAGGAAAAATAGAACTTTGCAAGAAATGGCTAGAACTATGCTTTGTGAAAACAATTTACCTAAATATTTTTGGGCGGAAGCCACAAACACCGCTTGTTATATTGTAAATCGAGTAATGATTAGGCCAATTTTAAAGAAAACACCTTATGAGATTTTAAAATCTAAAAAGCCTAACATTAGCTATTTTCACCCTTTTGGGTGCAAGTGTTTTGTTTTAAATAATGGAAAAGACAACTTAGGTAAATTTGATGCAAAAAGTGATGAAGCCATTTTTATAGGTTACTCTTTAACCTCTAAAGCCTATCGAGTATTTAACAAAAGAACTTTAGTAGTAGAAGAATCTATTTATGTTGTATTCGATGATAACCTCCTTCCTAGGAAGGATTCTTGTGATGATGATGATGTAGGAATCATAAATGCCTTTGATGGAGGTCAAACTTCAAAGGAGGATGAGATTCAAACAAAAGTAGAAGACACACAAGAACCACCTCTTGAAGCCTTGAAGGACTTGGCTATTGAGGAAAAGGAAGTGAGCTACCCAAGGGAGTTGAACTATGTCAAAGATGGTGAAATCTTGGGTGATCCATCCAAGGGGGTAACCACTCGTTCTTCTCTTAGATTAATGAACCATGTTGCATTTATCTCATGCATAGAGCCTAAAAATATAAAAGAAGCATTGAAAGATGACTTTTGGATCATGGCTATGCAAGAAGAGTTAAATCAATTTGAGAGAAGTAATGTATGGACATTAGTTGATAGGCCTAGTAATCAATCTACAATAGGAACTAAATGGGTCTTTAGGAACAAACTAGATGAAAGTGGTAACATTGTGAGAAATAAAGCTAGACTTGTAGCACAAGGTTACACTCAAGAAGAGGGAATAGATTTTGATGAAACCTATGCACCCGTAGCTAGAATGGAAGCCATTAGGATGTTGCTTGCATATGCATGTTATCATAATTTCAAGCTTTTTCAAATGGATGTTAAAAGCGCATTTTTAAATGGTTTTATAAATGAAGAAGTGTATGTGGAACAACCACCGGGTTTTGAAGACTCAAAATTTCCAAATCATGTTTTCAAACTTACCAAAGCTCTTTATGGTTTAAAACAAGCTCCTAGAGCTTGGTATGAAAGACTTTCAAATTTTTTGATTGAAAAAGGATTTGAAAAAGGTAAGGTGGACACTACACTTTTCATAAAAATGTATGAAAATGACATCTTAGTAGTTCAAATTTATGTTGATGATATTATTTTTGGTTTTACTAATGAATGTCATTGTCAAGAGTTTGCTAAGTTAATGCAAGGTGAATTTGAGATGAGCATGATGGGGGAGCTCTCATTCTTTTTGGGACTCCAAATCAAGCAAAAGAAGGATGACACCTTCATCAACCAAGCTAAATACATAAAGGATATGCTCAAGAAGTTTGGCTTGGAGAATGCAAAACCTCAAGCCACTCCTATGAGCTCATCTACAAAGCTTGACAAAGATGAAGGAGGTAAGTGTGTTGACTCTAAGCTTTATCGTTCTATGATTGGATCTTTGCTTTACCTTACCGCAAGTAGACCGGATATCTTGTTTAGTGTTTGCTTGTGTGCTAGGTTTCAAGCTAGTCCTAGAGAGTCTCATCTTATAGCCGTTAAGAGAATCTTTAGATACCTTAGAGACACTCCTTGTTTAGGCCTTTGGTATCCTAGAGACTCTACCTTCAACCTACATGCTTACTCGGATGCGGATTATGGGGGTTGTAAAATTGATAGGAAAAGTACTTCGGGAACTTGCCAATTCTTAGGTAGTATGCTCATATCTTGGTTCTCTAAGAAACAAAATAGTGTAGCCTTATCTACCACCGAAGCCGAGTACATATCCTTAGGGAGTTGTTGTGCTCAAGTCCTTTGGATGAAGAAACAACTCTTAGATTATGGTATTAAAGTTGGAACCATACCCCTAAAATGTGACAACACTAGTGCAATATGCTTAACTAAAAATCCCATCCAACACTCTAGAACCAAACACATAGAAATAAGGCATCATTTCATTAGAGATCATGTCCTTAAGGAAGATGTGGTTATAGAGTATGTAGACACCTTGAATCAATTAGCGGACATTTTTACAAAACCCTTAGACAAAGAGCATTTTTGGTCCCTTAGGAGAGAGTTAGGTCTAGCTAGCCTATCTTGACCTTTTTGGACCTCTTTTGTGCTTAAACTTGCTTGATCTTGTGAAATGCCATGTTTGTATGCTTAGACTCCAAATTTCTTCCATGCCTATAGTTAGGGGGAGTATGATTCTGTTAAAATATGCTTAGAACTGCTCATACATCATTTGCATACTCATAGGAGAGATTAGGTTCGAGCCTTTGGTTGTTCTTTGAACCAAAAATGCATTTCTGGGCATGCAGTATCGATACTGTTATAAGCGTATCGATACCTGTTCTTCATTTCGTTTCCCAGAATTCTATACGCTTCACGCGTATCGATACGATTAATCCCGTATCGATACGGGTCGTTTCGATACGGACCCATCCGTTTCGATACGACTGTTCAAACGGTCATATTTGCAAAAAGACATCTTTATCCCCGTATCGATACCCCATGGGGCGTATCGATACTCGACTGCGCTGATGGCAATAAATAAGCTTTTAATGTATTCAACTTTTACCTAAATTCAATCTCTTCAAAACCTAATTAACCCTAGCCGTTTTTGCCTATAAAAAGGCACTTCCTCCTTCATATTTTTCACACCTCAACTCAAACCTAAAAGAGTTTTCAAATCAAGCAAGGCTTTGTGCTCTCTTTCTCATCTTTGTGCAAGTTCTCTTCAATTCTTCAAGTTTCTATCAAGATCATGGCACCAAAAGAGCCATCGAGGAAGCGACAAAGGGCTAATCAAGCCGGTGAATCCTCCAACCTTGGAGAGATTGCTCGTCCTAACTACTCGACAATCTATGAGCAATCCTTTGGAGGCACTTCGGGTGTCAATCACTTTCGTCAATATGAGAATTACAAGATCCGTGCTGAAAGGGTAATATCCATCCCCTTTCTCAATTCGGAGCGTTTCAAGTTTGAATACCTCCCTTTGCTTCATCGTTGGAATTTCATGCACTTTCTCTCTATTCCCGGTTTTTACTATCGTCTCTTGGTTTTGATTTTCTATGCTAATGCAAGATGTGTTAGTCGAAATGAGGAAGTTGTTGCAATTAATTCCTATCTTATGGGAAAGAAAATAACTCTTGATGTCGAGTCTATTTGTGAGGTCTTTGAGTTGGAAGATGAAGGCCTCGATGATGAGCACCGTGGAGGGCATGTTCTTAGTGGATCCGTCACCGCCCTTAATGCTCATGACCGAATTCTACATTTGATGGTATCGTGGTGGTTTCGCCCTTCCGGAGGAAAATATTCCACCATCCGTCAAGTGGATGATTTTTGGATTCGGTGTTTCCGTGAAGCCAAGCGACCAAATCTAGCTCGTCTTATGTTTGCGGAGATAGTCTACCTCGTTCAGAATCGTAACACTCCTCATGTCACCTCCTTCACATACGGTACGGCTTTGAGCTATTTCTTTACTAAAAAGGAAATTGATTGCTCTTATGACATTGCAACTCCTCTCACCGATCCTATTGATGAGCACTCCCTTGCTCGGGCAAAATTCTCTTATATTAATGGTGAATGGATACGTCTTGCCGAGTTACCACCGGAAGTCGCCGCAATGCATGTAGCGGCTCAAGCTCCTCAAGCTCCTCAAGCTCCTCAAGTCCAACAACCCAATATGGATGCTCTCATGACCTATCTCAATGAGCAATTCACCGGGTTACGTACGGACATGAATACTCGTCTCACATCCATGGAAACTACTTTTGACACGAGGATGACGGGTTTTGAGAATCGCCTCACATCTCTTGAAAGTGGGCATAATTCCTTGAATATCTCTATTGCCGCTTTCCATGATGAGTGGCGTAATAGTATGCGCACCAATGAGCCTTTGGGAGATGATGATGAAGAGGATGAAGACGACAAAGACGATGCTTAGACGTTTTTCTCTTGTTTGTCATGCATATCATTTAGGACTTTATATTATTATGCACCTATGCTTTATGTTTTTAGGATTAAGTTTGTCTTAGGATTAAAACCTATGCTTTGATTTTTATTTTGTCTTTGTTTGGATTTTAAGTATGTTGCCTTAATGAATAATATCTATGTTGCTTATTATACCTTGATTTCTTTATGCACTTAATTGTCTCAAAGATTTTTTTTGATCTAACAAAAAGGGGAGAAGAAACTAGCACACTTTAAAATATTTTAATTTAAATTCAAAGGTTACCAAGCTTATATTAAGGGGGAGTTCTTTACAAAGGTTTTTCAAAAATTTTAAGTTTTAGTTTTGTTATATCAAAAAGGGGGAGATTGTAAAACCTATGTTTGATTTTGATATAATTAAATCCTTAAAGATTATTTTGTAAAACTTAAAATTAATTTTTAAGTCCCTTAAATAAGTTTTTAAAACACCAACACTTTGAAACTGATTTATAAAACTCAAACTCAAAATATTTTCTAAGTGTTCCAAGGCAAAACCATTGAAAATCGTCCAGGCGTATCGATACACTACCAAGCGTATCGATACCATTTTACCAAACTTGGTCACTGCCGGAACCTGTATCGATACCCCAAACCCTCGTATCGATACAGCCCTGGGTTAAAATTCAAAGAGTTTGAATACGGTACCGATACGGCTAACCATCGTATCGATACAGGCCTTGTAATTTTTTAATATAAGTCTGTTTAAAAAATATAACCGTTGGTGTCAGTTGGTTGGTAACCAAACTTTAAAAGCTTGTTGACCCGTATCGATACGCATAACTTCCGTACCGATACGGAGTTGGACAATGAGTTAAGTTCAGAAAATAGTATCGATACGGCCCTTGCCGTTTCGATACCCCGTACCGATACGCTTACACGCGTATCGATACCCATGTATTAAATGTGTACAACGGCTCTTTCTTTTTTGAGACAGGTACCGATACCCATTCCCGCGTACCGATACCGGTAGCTGCAGAAGTGCATTTATGGTGGTAAGAGAGGGTTCCAACGGCTCTAATTAAGTCCCCAACCACCCAAACGGCTAGAAATCAATGAAGAGGTATAAAAGACACATCAAAAAGCTACAGCAACAACTATTGAACATCAAGCAAACACATATTCATCAAATCCAAGCAATTGTGCCAAATTTCATATTTGTCTAGAAATCCAAATTTGTGTTCTTCATTCATACTTTGTAAAATTGGGTTGAGTGCTTGTATTGGGGCTATCATTTGTATTGAGAGATACCTATTTAGCCTACAAATTTCTTTGTTCTCTTGTGTGAGGGTTGGGTTGATTTTTGGGTAGAAAAATCAACTAAAATTGTAAAGGGTTGCCTCCTTGTCCTAGAAAAGGGGAAGATCAATTTAGTGAAATTGTTGCAAATCCTTAGTGAGACTAAGGTAGTGGATGTAGAGTTCATTTGGAACTTGAACCACTCTAAATCCCTTGTTCTTCAATTTTTATTTGCCAATTTCCATCACAATCCTTTTAAAATTCCAATTCACCCCCCTCTTGGTAATTATCGATCTTTCGATCCACTCAACATTTATGCTTACACATAAATGATTTGGTTATCATATTTTATTTTATTTGTAATATATAATTTATCTGTATTTATATTTACCCTTTATTTTATCACCTTGCCAGTTGAGTTACGGGTATTGGTGCAAGTTCTATTGGAATTTGTTAAGTCTTCTGCCTTTACAAGGAGGCATACTTGAGGGGCGAGTCTAACGTATGATGGGCTCTTTGTACAAGAGTTATTACTTCCCTCTGAATAATTACCAAAAATACTAAATAATTAATTAAAAAAGTCTGGGATCTAGATCCCTTACCCTATCCATTTTATTTTATTTATTTATATAATTAATAAATAGTTTTTACTTCCCCTCCAGGTCCTCCTCTTGTAAAAATGTCAAATAAATGGCACCCACGTGCTATGTAGCTCAAGTTGTTCTATAGGAATTTGTGACTTATTTTCTTTTAAATAATCCAATAACAAGCAGAACTAAAACAACTAGGGTTTAGGGGGAAATAAACAAATTTTAAACTTATTCGATTAATTTTGATTTGAATTTTTATTGAGTTTGATTTAATTTTATTTCACTGTAAATTTGATTTGACTTTTAATATATATATATATATATAATTATTCAAAAAATTGAATAGAACTATTCAAATTGAATTTACATATCTTTTATTTAGCAATTAACTATCTTTTTTACAATATAAAAATAAATAGTTATCTATATATTAGTGAACAAAATTAAAACAATGGTTTTTAAAAAAAATCATAAATCAAGTTGTGTCCAACAGATATGAAGTGGCCTAGATTAATTCTATTTTCTTTTGAGTATTCAATTTATTTTTTTATAAATTAAAATTTATTATTATGTGTTTCATCAAAAATATTTTTAAACTTAATTGGAAGAAAAGAGTATACATGATAATTAAAAAATAAACTATAAGATAAACGCATAAAATTCGTCTACCCCTTTTCGGTGCCTCTACATATGCCCCAACACTAAAAAACACTACAAAATTAAAATCTAAGCCCTAACCCTAAATTCTAAATCCTAAACCCTACACCCTATACCCTAAAAAATACACCCTACCCTAAATTCCCTAAACCCTAACCACAACCCCTAACCTAAAACCCTAAACCCTAAAATTAATTTTGAGCGTGGGGGCATATGTAGGGGCACCGAAAAGGGGCAGAGGAATTTCATCCAAGATAAACTACACCAAGTAAAACAAAATAAAGCTAACATTACCTAAAAAAACCTAACACAGCCACAAGCATAACCCTATAAAGCTATGACCTCATATGAGCAGTGGGATCCTCATGCATAAAGGAGACAACTTCGAATGGAGGTGCAGAAAATTCTTAAACCTCCATTCCTCCAATCCATCAGAGCGTGCAAGTTTCGCCAGAACATCCGCAAGTCTACTATCATCACGGTAAATATGTTAAAAACGAATGGCCCAATCGCGATCTAGCAGTTTATGAAAGTGAAAACCAATGTGATTAGGGGTGTATACGAGCCGAGTCGAGCTCGAGTAGTGCTAAGTTCGGCTCGGCTCGTTAAGATTTCGAGTCGAATTCAAGCTTGAGTAATTTTTAACGAGCCTGAGAAATCTGAGCTTAACTCGGCTCGTTTAGAACTCGAGTCGAGTTCGAGCTTTATTTGAGCCTAATCAAGTCAAGTGTTGATCGATCTTTGACCGCATTGGACTCGACTAACTCTTCATCTATCACTCTCATTTAAAGTCCTATGGAAAAAATTAGATACACAAGTTGTATAAACTCAAGCTTGTTAATTTTAGGGTTTAGCAGTTTATGTTGTTGGGTTTAGAATTTAAGATTTAGATTTTAGGGTTTAATACTTATGTTTACTGTTTATATTTAGGGTTTTAAGTTTAAGAATTTAGATTTTAAATTATATATAAAAAATTAGTATATTATATTTTCGAATAGCTCGTGAGCTTTTCGAGTCGAGTATCAAGTAGCTCGGCTCGTCAAGAACTCGAGCCGAATTTGAGCTCGAGTCGAGTCCAATCGAATCGAGCTTTGACCGAGTCGAGCTCGAGTAGCTCACGATCTATCTCGTCTCATTTACATTCTTAGATGTGATAATTTATAGAACTTTGAACTTCAAACTTTGATTCAAGTTAAATTGAGTTATTTTTTAAATTTAAGCTTAAGTTAAGATAAATGTTAAACCACTTAAAACTCACTCAAATTAGTTTGTTTAACAAAGAATGAGATTAGTGGCCGGTTGTACATAGCTCAATTGATATTGTCGTTGATATAATATATAAAAAATTATTAAATTTATTTACTTAAGCGCTCAATATACTCCCATTTATATAAAATTTAAAAACTCAATTGAGTTGTTACTTTTTACATATGATTGAGCCCTTATGGATTACCAATTTTAATAGAGATGAAACTCCTACGAAACCAAATAAAAAACCCCTAATAAAAGCTAAAAGTCGCCTCAATTTTTACCTTTTTTTACGGTGATACTGGCCTTTTAACTGGTTGTCGACTCTTTGTGTGTCGTCTCTTTATTTTTTCGTTCTATTGCCGCCCTTTTTTACTACGAAGCACGAATAATTTAATATAATGTTATATAACGTACTTAATGCGTTTTCGTACTGAAAATATATTGTTTACAATTTAGCTACTTTTCAGTATTTTATCTCTCTATTTTCTTTTATTCTTCTATTATTCTACACTTTTCTGTTTTTTTTGTTTCTTTTTAACACTATTTTACTCACAAGAATCAACTCTAAATATATAAGCACGTGTAATGACATACAAACATTGATTTTTCTATGATTTATTTATTTTTACAATTTCTTATAATATAAAATTTATTTTACATTTATTGTCCCTTAATCGTACTCATATCATATAATTTTAAAAAATAACATTTTTGTCCCGTTTCTATACTCGTATTAATACAAAATAGCTGGTGAGCTTCCTCATCTTTTCATTTTCCTTTTCCTTTTCCCACCAGTATCATCAACGCCATGTTTTTCGTCGTCTATCAACATCTAGTGACGAAGTTGTTTATAGTGTGAGAGAGACCTAAATTTTTTTTGTCCAGTTGTTTTTAAATCACTCTTAGTTTTCAAACTAAGAAAATTAAGCCACAGCCCTTCCGATTTTTAGATTTAAGTACTTATTAGATCCTTGTTAATTTAGAATGAGGTAAATTAAATTTAACCTCCATTTTTTGTTTAAACACTTTTAAAGTTCTTAACAATTTTACGACTAGTCAAATTAGACTCTAACATAAATCTGACAAACTTAACAAGAGACCTGATATAAACCTAAATATGATGATCTAAACTTGACCCGACCGAAACAAATCAAACCAAATTAAAATCAAATCGAATTTTAGTTGAACCGAAAATCAACCTAAATCAAAAGTAACAGAAATAGAAAATAATCGGAATCGAAAGTAACCCGAACTGAAAGCAATCCAAATTTTATATGATCAAATATGTATGTTTTATGCTCATTTTATATTATATTACTAATTAACAACCACCTATTTAGCAATAATTTAATGGGTTAATATCATTCTATCCTTTAAATGATCGTCTTCATATATTGACTCAAATTAAAAATCGATCAATTTGATATTAAATGGAATAAAAAAATTAACCGGTCCGACATTGACCCAGACCGAAAATTGACCGTCTGATATTGATTTGACCCAAAAAATCAGATCTAATACTAATTCGAATACCCCACCCGACCCGTAAAAACATAGTCTCGAACTAAATCTTAATCAGACTCGGATCGAACCTAAATAAAAAGCAACCCTACCCAAACTAAACTTGATCCAAACGACTCAATTACCACCCCTAATCTAACCTCCTAGTGTTTAAATTTTAAAAAAATATGTTTAAATAATAAGTACATAGATCAGTTGATAAATTAAACGGTAAAAATTTATGAAAATTTAAAACAAAAATGCTTAAAGGTCTCACTGTACCTTAAACTATAACATACATTTACCGAGTTGTCCTTTGAAGTTTTTTTTTTTTGAATTTGGATTATATTCAACAGCGAGAGAAATACAAAGGAATCACATTTTTTACAAGATAAAAACAATGCAGAACAAAATAATAAAATTCTAAAGGTGTGAAAAACATTAAAATACCAGACCTAACACTGTCAGAAGAAATCTTCTGATAAAAATCCAGAAAAACTATAACTTTGCCTTGAGTGCTCTTTGAATATAGCAAAATTCTTCCACTACTTGTTCTTGGCATGTCGGCACAACCACAAAAGGGAATCATAGCATGTATAGAACGACCTCCTTCATTGAAAAGCGCTCGTTGATACTCGTCACTCGAACGCGTAACTGTCAAAAGACAGACTACTGTCACGAAGACAGACAAAAACTGCTAAAATACAGACGAAAGAACTGCCACAAAGCAGACAAAAAAACTGCCATAAAAGCAGATTTGAATAAGAATCAGACAAAGTAGAAGAAAAACAAGAAAAACGAAATATTCATCGAAAAAGATGAATTTTATTTATGTACATAACCAGCAGAACGACCAAAGGCTGCCGCCGATAAAGAAAAACGATGAAAAAGAAGAAGAAAGACTTAGAGAAGTTTTATAACCGCCTCAGAGAAAATGAAGAAGTGGAGAAGTGGAGAAAAATGTACCTTTAGGTCCCTTGAAGTTTTTTTTTTTAATTTTGACTCTAAAGTTTCAATCGTTAGCTTGGTTATTCTCACATTTTTTTATTTAAAAAATTCATGAACCAATCAAAATGCGTCACATGTAATTTTGCTAATAAAAAATCAGTTGATTTTAATGAAGAGGTAAAATGTATGTTAAGTCTGCTTAATTTTATTTTGTTCACTTTAGTCTTTAAAAGTCTTTATTTAATTCGAAATTGACCTATTTTTCTTTTTTCTTTTTATAATTTAATCAAATCTTTTTTAGTATGGTGATATTATTGTTCATTTTAGTCCCTAAATTTTTATTTAACCCAAAATTCACCTCTATTTCTCTCTAATTTTTATAATTTAGTCCAATATTTTTAATATGATAAATTATTGTTCATTTTAGTCTCTAAAAATATATTTAATATGGAATTAATCCCTATGTCTTTCTAATTTTTATAATTTAGTCCAATATTTTTAATATGATGATATTATTGTTCATTTTAGTCTCTAAACTTTTATTTTAGCCAAGATTGACCCTATTTATTTTTTATTTTAAAATTTTAGTCCAATATTTTTATAATTAGAGATGTAAAGAAATGTCAATTTCGAAATTGACATGATTTTGCACATATATTTCATTGATTCATTTTTTTTTCAAAAAAAAGAAACTCATGTGTTTAGTATGTCTTTGGATGTTGTATCCTTAGTCTGTATCTTGACATCCAATCAACATAAGTATTGGACAAGGATCTTTAAAAAAAAAATGTTAAAACAACATATGACATTACACAGGAGTCTGGCACTTTCTGTCGTATACGACATGTTTTCCACACACTAGCTTTCAATTCTTGATTTTTCATAGCTCAATGTAAAGTTAAAGTGTGGAAAACATTGAGCAATGAAAGATTACAATGCTAAACTTTACATTGAGCATGTAATCGCCTGCTCCGTCACAACAAATGAAGGAAGCTGATTGAAATCGCATATACAACAGCTCAAGGTATACTTTAATTTCTAGGGGGGAATTGGAAATATGTTACATTGTAGGACCCCTTTTGCACTTACCACCATCTACCTATGTTTACATCTCTAATTATAAAAATAAGTGACTAAAATTTAAAAACTAAAAAGAAATAGAGGCTAATTTCAGTTAAAATAAATTTTTAGAGACTAAAATGAACAATAGTATCAGCATTTTAAAAATATTAGAAATAATATATGTGTGAATTTTGGCTATAAAAAAATTTCTAGGTACTAAAATAAATATAAATATCATCATATTAAAATTATCAGATAAATTATAAAAATTAAAAAGAAATAAGGTTGAATTTCGAGTTAAATAAATACTTCTGATTAAATAAATTGAACA
Organism: Hibiscus tridactylites; assembly: GCA_958450335.1. Taxonomy (NCBI): domain Eukaryota; kingdom Viridiplantae; phylum Streptophyta; class Magnoliopsida; order Malvales; family Malvaceae; genus Hibiscus; species Hibiscus tridactylites. The sequence continues at coordinate 12,808,774 of OY288287.1, forward strand.
AAAATAAAATTTGGCAAACTTAACACAAAATTTACCCTTTTGTTAAAGTCAAATGGTTTTTTTTTGTTAACAAGGTGACACGTGACATTTTTTATTCTTTAGATATTTAATTTAAAAATGTGGGGGTGAAGATTAAGACTTTGGGGGGCAAAATGCCCAAGGAAAACTTTAAAGGATAACATGATAAAAATAGTATAGTTTAGAGACAATGGGACCTTTAAGCCTGATTGATATTTTTGTTACCTTTTATTAATGGGTTTTTGAATGATTTTGGAGAGTAAGGGGGATTTTGTTCTTATCGGGTTTTGAACCCAAGATTTAAAAGAATGAGAAGATGTCAATTGAAAACTTTAACTACATGCTCTAGAGATTGTTAACCTTTTATTAATGATTAATCTATGACGTTTTTCAATTTTTTTATTTTTTTCGTAATTGTCTTTTTTATTAAATAAAGATGCAATTCCTTTAAGATAAATGTTATAATTTAAATCTATATAGGATAAGACAACTTAAACATTCTTAATCATTCCGTAAATTAATAAATTTAACGTTAAATTATTTGTTACGGTGACTAAAAATCAAATCTAATTAACCTAAACTATTAAAAAAAACTACTTAAAAGGGTATTTAGATGCTGAAACATAACATACATCATAAGTGGTTGCTAAACTTAAAATGAAAGCTGTTAGATTTCTTTATATCTTGTCCTTACTCCATTTCTAATTAAAGCCATGTTAGTCAGTCGTCAGGCCACTTTGTTTTACTAAAGCTGTAAACCCCATGAAAAAGAAAAAGAAAAACAAAGCTTAAAGAAAAAGATTCGGTGAAAAAGCAGCTAACAGCCCACTTCTTACTTCTTATATATTCCCACTCCCACTCTGTCTTCTCCAACTAGCCAGCACCGGCGTCTAAACAACAAGACAACATGAAAATCTTCCTTTTCTTCTTGTACTTATCCCTCTCATCTTCCAATGTAAGAAACTAAATTCCCTTTTCTTGTCTGTTTTTCCAATCTACATTCTACTTAACTTTGCTTTCATTTTATTCTATAACTATTTCCAGGTGGTGGTGCATGTTCTTTGTACAGTGGAGAACCCATTTACGGCCAAAGCCTCGTTGATTCGTTACTGGAACAACCACATTTCCAACACTCTTCCGAAGCCGCCGTTTCTCGTCGCCAAAGCCTCTCCACTCAACGCTGTTGACTTGGCCAAACTCACCAACCTCGCCGACCATAACTCTCTGTCTTCCCACATCGGACAGTTTTGTTCCTTGGCCGATCTTTTCTGCTTGTTACAGGAGGACTCCGAGTCCTCGGAAATAGACGTCGTTGCCAAGGGCAACAAGGATGCGAGCTTCGCGGTGTATTCCAGTAAAAGCTTTAAAGATTACGGCAAGGCGAGACGCGGAGGTGTCGACTCGTTCAAGAACTACTCCGACGGGCTGAACACTCCCAATGAATCCTTTAAAAAATACAGCGTCGGGTCCAACGGCCATGGAGAAGAGTTCACGAGCTATGCCAAAGATGCCAACGTTGCTATTGATAACTTCACCAACTACGGCTCTGGCGCCACCGGCGGAGCTGGTGGATTCAACAACTATCAGGAACGAGTTAACGTGCCAAACCTCCGTTTCACGAGCTATGACTCGAATGGGAGCAACCATAAACTCTCTTTCTCGAGCTACAGCTCCGAGACGAACTCGGGCTCCCAAGCATTCGTCAATTATGGGAAGAAGGGGAAGTCCGTTCCGGCTGAGTTCACAAGCTACAGTGATAATGCTAACACCATCGGGTCGAGTTTTACCGGGTACGGGGTGCTGGGGAACGCAGCGAACGACTCGTTTAAAGCCTATGGTGACTCAGGTAACAATCCCCATAATAACTTCAAAACTTATGGTTTAGCTTCTGAGTTGGGGATTGACAGCTTCACTAGCTACAGAGATTCAGCCAATGTCGGAGATGATTCGTTTCAGTCTTATGCAAGAGATTCAGATTCCGGGAAAGTTAATTTTGTAAACTATGGGAAAACATTTAATGTTGGGAATTCTACATTCAAAGAATATGGTAAAGGATCCACTGGTTCCACCACCGTAGGGTTCAAATTGTATGATTTGGCTCGTTCGTTCGTTGATTATGCCAAAAAGGGTGTCTCGTTTGCCGGATACTCCAACTCAAGCTCTAAAGAAACGGCCCCGCTGCCGTTGCCGACCAGTGGCATTTCCGTAAATAGATGGGTTGAACCGGGTAAATTCTTCAGGGAGTCCGCTTTGAAGCAAGGGAATGTCATGGTGATGCCCGACATTGTCGATAAGATGCCCCGAAGGTCGTTTTTGCCCCGGGGGATTTCGAGTAAATTACCGTTTTCAACCTCCCGGTTATCCGAGGTTAAGGAAATTTTTGGATCGAGCATGGAACCGGTCCTTGTGAACGCACTGGCGGAATGCGAGAGGCCGGCGAGCCGAGGTGAGACCAAGCGGTGCGTTGGGTCGGTGGAGGACATGATTGACTTCGCCACCTCGGTGTTAGGCCACAATGTAAGGGTCAGAACGACGGAAAATGTGAAGGGGTCAAAGCAGGAGATCGTGATCGGAGAAGTCAAAGGGATCAACGGCGGGGAGGTGACGGAATCTGTATCATGCCATCAGAGTTTGTACCCGTACCTACTCTATTATTGTCACTCGGTGCCCAAGGTTAGGGTTTATGAAGCTGATATTTTGGATGTTAAAAGCAAGTCCAAGATTAATCATGGTGTTGCCATTTGCCATCTCGACACGTCAGCTTGGAGTCCAACTCATGGTGCCTTTGTGGCACTTAGATCTAACCCTGGACGAATTGAAGTCTGCCATTGGATCTTTGAGAATGACATGACTTGGACTATTGCGGATTGAATTGCTTAGATTTTTTTTAAATAAAAAAAAAAGAAAAAGAAAGGTAATTTTGGTCCTACTTAGTCATTTGTATTTCTCATCTGAAAAATGGGATCGATTGATTTGCTAATTTAAACGAGTTCGAATAATTTATATGTACTGTATGTATGATATAAAAAGACTAAAAATAAAGAATCTATGTTATTATGTAATCATACTAAAATATTAAAAAAATCGTATTAATCACATAATTAATAAATTTATATATAAATTATTTAACACTATGTACATAATTATTTGTTAAATAAATTTTAATAAATTATGTTTTATGTAAATAATTATTTTACAAGTATAACAAAAATTGGTATTGTTTATGATATAATTTGGTTAATCATCGGTATTCGATTTATTGGTGATTAATTTGGATTGGGCAATATATAGGCTCATTATAGAGGCAACGTTCCTAACTCAATTGTTCCATTCACAACACCAATAGGGAAGGATTGAGGGGCTGGAGGCGATCGCCCCTTTGAAAATTTGAAATTTATATATGATTAAGAATTTTCTACATATTTTTTTATTGAAAATCTATTTTTACCTCTTAAAATTGTTTAAGTTTATTTCCTTAAAATTTAATAGGTTCATCTCCTAACATAAAATCTCACACCCATTTTAAACATTAAAATTTAAACTTTTAAACCTACTAAAAAGGATGCATCATCACACTTGTTGATGGTATTATTTATAATATAAACACTACATTTTCATTGCCTACAATTTTGAAAGAACAAGTTAGAAACTTGATTCAAATAGTTGTAATGACAGCCTTCACATCTATACCTACTGCGGCATCTACTACACCTACTATAAAAGCAATCCCATGAGCGTGGTATTGAGCTCACCTAACCATGGTTAATGAGATGAATTAGAAAGATAGTTAAGGCATAAAATCATAAATAAACTACTTTCAACCTGACCTTGAATAATTATATGAAAATTAAACTCAACACCCACGATCAATTTGATATTTTGTATTCAACCCAACAGGTGGTCTCTGTGGAAAAGCATATGTTGTTCATCCTAGAAGACTCGAGTCCAATCGCTTAATATGTATGAATAGATACTACAAGGAGATACTACCTTGTGTGTGCATTGCCAAAAAGTTAAAAATATGTATGAATAGATACTATCTTTTAATCACATTTACACTATTCAATTTTTTTAATGTTGTATTAGAATTTTGATAACTTTTTTAGATTTTTTATTAGTTTGTTGTCTCTATTACCTTTTCAATCAATTAAATGCAAATGTTTACAATAATTATAGTTGTACCTTCGCCAAACACCCCCGTAAACTATTGTGGCTCTCCACCCATCTCACAAGCGGCGAACCACTAAGCCCCGTCTTCTAAACACACTCAAAGCATCACAAAAACCCGAAGGTCCTCTTACAGGCACTTTCCACTTTTTCGAACCTATAAGTTTCGAAGACCTCTGCGTCGAGACAAGACATCCATCATATCCGACTAAGCTTCCAGCCTGACAGCTGAGCTACCACTTGCCAGCCCATCAATAGTTGTCACTAGGCCTGGCACGATCTCATCAAACATCACTTCATCAACAACTCCAAGGGGATATAAATATCCTTAAGACCGAAGATAAAGAGGAAGACTCCATAATCCTCAACAAGGCTATCACACCCATTCAACATCAACCTCTCTCTTTTCCGTTATGATTCCGATCACCATTTCACCTCTGTCTGTGACTCTCAGCTCTAAGTCAACCATGGGTGAACTGCCTGACTCAACGACCAACTATGTTCATTTATGGCTCACGGCTCATCCTACGACGAATGAACCACTAGTCTCTTCCTCCAAACCTCTATTCGACCACCATCTTCATCTCCTTGTCTAGTGTCACCCAAAATCGGCATCAACAATTAGTGCAGTGAACGTGGGACTGACTACAAATGAGATGGAAGCAAGAAATATGGGTCAACGATATCTCACCACCAACATCTGAGTGCGGCAACGTGGGACCGACGAGATAGCAATACCTCACCACGCATGCTAACAATGATAAGCCAAACGTTGGTGAGGATCGGCTATCCGGTGGAAATTCGGAACAACTTGAAACCAAGGGATGAAGGTAGTTGGATAAGTTGAGCCCTCTATCGAGCCTTATGAAGCCAGCCCCTTTGGGAGGACCGTCGGCACAAGTAAGCGGCGACACCTCGTGCGCGCTCACTGGAAGCTGATGTTACGAGCGTGCTAGGTATAAACGCGAAGAAGGTTCCAGCCACCAGATTTCATGAAAGATGCCTTCGATCATAAAGCGGTGTTGCGGCCGTTTTTTAGTCCCGTTTGTGGAAAAACAACATGATGATTAGGGTTTTGGAAGTCGGGGTTTTCATGTTAATTTGATCTTGAAATTAGGAGTTTTTCTAATTTTAATCAATTTTTCTTTATTTTCTTAAAAACCGTTTGGAGTCGCCACCGGTCACTTTGGTAAACCGGACACCATAAAAACGGACCAAAGATTCTTTTAATAAAATTCAGGTTCGGGAGTCGGTTATGTGTTTGGAAGGGTTAGCACCCCTACAAACGCCCGTTATCGGTACCTTATTAATTCCACGTGACATTTTGGCATTTCGAACATTAATCTGAATTTAATTAAATCTTTTAAATATTAAACGGATTCCATTCTGAATGAGAATATCCTTTTGTAAGAAAATATATTTTGGACGAATATAAGTTTTGAAACATCCAAATACATTAGGACACTTCAATTTATATTCAAAATGTATCTCAACACAAAAGGTTTAATGCATGTCCAATTATTGTCTTGTTCATCTTAAGTAAGACCTAATTAAGGCTCCATTAAATGAATAATTAAAAAAAGTATGAATATCATTAATTTTGGTTAATATGGTAACACCCAAATGATTGGGCACTACCATTTTAGGCTCAAAGTAATAACATTCCTAAATATTAATGTCACTTACAAGTTATTTCTTATTTTAATTTCATTTTAATTAAACGTAATCATACATGATTTCATATTCTAAGTTTAAATGAAATGCAAAATATTCAATTAAAATATTCTTTTGATTAACATCTTATTACATTGAGAAACTAATCAAATTTGAATATTAAAATTTTATTTAGCATTCATTTATTTTCTACAATTATCTAATCTATCAATTTAATTGAATTTATTAAAGGATCTAAACTACAAAAGCTATAAATAATTTCTAACTATATGATTAAATCTCTTAAATAAGTATACTACATGGCTTTAAAATATGCAAGCATTCATATAAATTTTAAAAGAAACAATTGCAATCAAAATAAACTAATTAATTAAAGGAAACATGACTGAATTGAATTGTTGTTAAAGTATAAAGGCTGAATTAAAAATTAATAGTGACCAAAATGTAAAATGGGATAAATTGAGAAGCCCAAACCTAAATCTACTAAGAATTCTGACCCAAATTCCCTAAATTGGCCTAAGTCTCCTACAACCAGCCCAAACCAGACGGTTCAGCCCAAACGGTCTGGCCCTAAACGACCTGAACCGACTCTCAGGTCGCGAGTCAGGTTGCGGCTCCGTATCCACACCCGTCTCGAAAACGCGCGGGTCTTTTTGACCCACTCTCAAAACGGCGTTGTGCCGAACTCAGTATAAAAAGGGGTATACCGAGTCAGCCCGACCATTTGCGGCACCTCCACTTTCTCTCATCTTTCTATCTCTCTATAAATTCTATGAACCCAAACAACTCAATACCTAGAAACCTAAACCAGCCTCGATCAAACTCGAATTTTTGACCTTGTTCTTCACTTGTTTATCTGTTTTTTACTCGTTTAATCCATAAAAACACTAAAACCTTCTCCATTCCATGTTTCTGAAGATCGAAACACCCAAAACTCAAGAACATACTTTGAACACTCTCTAAAAACACTCTTTGATCTTCATTCATTCAAAAAAACTCTTTCCGAACTGTTTTACCTTCACTGGAAGCGACACCGGCCATCAGTTGTCACTTTCAGTCATCTTCTTCCTTCCTCCGATGACCGAAATCCTTCTGATCATCTTCTCCGATGCTCTCTGCAACTTCGATCACTCCTGACCTATCTCTAATGACCGGTCACCGCCGCAAGGCGATTTCCAACCACCGTCTACCACCACTGGCCACTGTCCCAGAACTCTAAAACTACCTAAATCGCCTAATTTTTCACCCTAAACCTAGATCTAGTCCATGTTTTGTTAGAAACGACCCCCTTCTCCCATTTTAAGCTATCTACCCAAAACCAGCAACCATTCTTCTATCATTTTCAACTCCGGCCAAACCTATTTCCTCACTTTTGCACACTCCGACGACGCTCACAGTGGCCAAAACTCGAGATAAGTATCTCTTTCTCTCTTTTATTCTTGATTTCAGTTTCAAATTTCTAACTTACTTTATGTTTAGACACTGTTTTAGATTTTTAGAACATAGATCTAGGGTTTTTAGTTTTTGTTTTTCTTAAAAAAAAAACTTGAGTTTATGCCTAAAATTCTGCGATTTTGATATAGGAAATGAAAAGAGAAGGAGGAAAGCTACCTTTTGACAGGCTTTAGTGACGTTGCGGTTGCTCCAGCCGTCATCAACGGTGTCCAATCACTTCGCGGTAACTTCTCGACTTCAGGTAAAAACCTTTCGAATTTTTCTCTCTCCCCAATTATTATTTGATGATTGCCATTAATAACTTTCTCTCTATCTATTTATATCAGTGGTGCAGTATGACATTACTGTCCTCGCTGGCGAAGCTAGCTAGCTCCAGTTGAGTGGTAATCCGCGTGAGAAGCTGTCCTCCAATGGCCAGCTGACACGTGGCATAATGGGCGAGAGAAAAAAAGCACATTTGGGCTATATGTGTTAGTTTAGGCTAGTTTGTGTATAGTTTGGGCGGGAAGGCTGAGTGTAATATGACTTTTGGGCTTTTTATTTTCAGGCTTTGTATCATGAAAATGAGTTTTGGATATAAATGGACTCTTTTATTGTGTATTTGGACTATATTTTTTTATTATTTATTTAATATGGTTTAATATTTGAAATATGTATGTATGTATATGCCGGGCAAAACCGAATATCACAATTGCCCCTCTTTGCTCATTGTTGTGGAACAAGAATAGGGCAAAAATTGAAGAGACACGGGTTTTGTCCAAACCGTCTGACCATTGAGATTTGAAGTTGTTCTTCTGATTATGAAATGCTTTAATCTCTCTCTATCTCCTTAAAGTCTTTCTTTGCTCTTCTCATTAAGGATGCTTTCTCACTGGGCAGTCTCTTCTCATTGGGAGCTCTATCTTCGCTGAGCGGACTCTTCTCATTAAGAATTCTTCTTTTCTGGGCAAACTCTGCTCATTGGGAGCTCTATCTTCGTTAGGCGAACTCTTCTCATTAGGAATCCTTCTTTGCTTAGGCAAACTCTTCTCATTGGGAGCTATATCTTCGCTCGGCAGACTCTTCTCATTAGGAATCCTTCTTTGCTAGGCGAACTCTTCTCATTGGGAGCTCTATCTTTATTTGAGCGGACTCTTCTCATTAGGAATCATGCTTTGCTAGACGAACTCTTCTTATTAGGAGCTCACCATTCTTGCAAAAAGAAATATCATCAATTAATAAGAATTCTTTTTTGTGTAATATGAGATATCTTCAATTTTCCGCTTTAAGCATTGAAATCTTTAAGGTCGTTGCGTTTCTGCATATGGTGCCTTGATCATTCGATCTAAAACTCGCATCAGATCTTTTATTGCTTTCTTTATTAGTCTATCTCTTTCTACACCTGGAAATTGTATGACCTCTTCAAAAAGATTGAGATCTTTTCCGAGACCTGCCTCTATAAACAGAATATCTTGAAATTCGCCTCTGTAAACAGAATTTCTTGAGATCCGCCTCTGTAAACAGAAAGTCTTGAAATCTGCCTCTGTAAACGGAATGTTTTGAAATCCGCCTCTGTAAACGGAATGTCTTGAGATCCGCCTTTGTAAATAGAACGTCTTGAAATCCACCTCTGTAAACGGAACATCTTGATTCGTCTCTATAAACGGAATGTCTTTGTCTCTAGGTAAAAGGTCCAAAACATGTGCAAACAATCGAATATCTCTGCAGAGATCATCCTCTTCAAACGGATTGGAATCTTGCTGAGATCCGCCTCTACAAACGGAATGTCTCTGCCTTTGTAAACGAAATATCCTGAGATTCGTCTCTGTAAACGGAATGTCTTGCGATCTGCCTCTGTAAACGGAATATCTTGAGATCCGCCTCTGTAAGAGAAATGAATTCTTTGTTGAAATCTTTGCAATTCTTTGTTGGATCTTCTTTCTAAATCTTGAAGCTGTAGATTGAAATATGACTCGTTTCTTGTTGATTTCTGCAAATTTCTACAAAAATGTAAAATGCTTGGAATGTATGAGTTAGCATGATCTATCTTATGGATGCCTAGCTATGAATGGTGCATGAATGTTGTCAATTGAGGATCACTTGGGTGAGTTTTCATTTTTAGGGAAGCTCAAAAATTTCTCGCTTCATTTTCATCAAAACTACTTTGGCTAACAAAGCAACCCATCTAACACTCAAGTTCAACCTTCAATATCTCTGCATTATTTGCTCTAAAGCGCCTTTTCAGGTTTTCACTTTAGATTGCTTTTCTCAAAGCGCCCTTTCGGGGTTTTCACTTTGGTTTTTTTCTTCTTCTTTTTTCTCAAGGCGCCCTTTCAGGTTTTCACTTTGGCCTTTTCTCTTTCTCTTTTTTTCTTTTTCTTTCTTCTTTTTTTCCTTTTCCTTATCAAGCTGATCATATTAGTGGCCTGACAACAACAATTCAAATTCCTTTTCTCAACAGAAAAACATGGAACTGCAAACATTCTCGTTCAATCTGGGAGGCTAACAAACAACAATGGTTCAAGAAGTAGTAATACTACCATGGCTCGACGATGTCTCAAAAGCATTTCCAAACTTCATAAACTGTCCCAACTGATCCAAGAGTCTATGATAGTGTGTTGGTCATGTGGTTGCAAACATCCCAACATGAGCATAGAGATAAAAATCATTGTTCTTCGGCTAGCAAACTTTGTTGTCAATAACAATTCCTGGTTGTACATTGTCCGTAAATCCCCGCTGGAAAAAACTTAGTATAATGGCCCTTTTTTTTTTGCGCAACAACCACCACAAACCTTGGATTCCAACTCTCATCAAGGAACTTGCAAGCCTCTATAACTTGATCTAATGCTTCATCATTCTTACATTTCTGTGTAATTGCTAGTGTAGGATTCAACATTATCTTCACCCTTTTCACTCTCCTTTAATATTCACGGGTCATGGTTCCGTTCTAACATTCGTAAAGCTTTCTTGTCTTGTAATGCCTTAGAAGTAACAATCTTTAGACGTAATGATCTTTGCTTTTGAACCTTTGATGGATCAATCTTGCTGTAGCTTTCTTCCAAAAGATGTCTCATGTTCTCTTTGTCCCAAGGTTGTCTATGTGACTTTCTTGCAGCTTTGTTTAAATGTTTCTGACACTCCGAGTTGTGTCATTTTCCTCGTCATAATTTTCATCATTAATCAAGTACGAGGCCACCTATTCTAATTGCACTTAAAAGATTAGTACATCATAATAATACCCATGAAATCCTTTGCTTTTCTTGTATCTAATCAATTTATATGCAAGATGCTTGTTGAAACGATAAGTGAAAGGCTCAAATATTATTTTAATAAGTTGGAATAATTTGATAAGTCATGACAAACATGATAAATTCAATGCAATGCCCCAAGTACCAACTGTATGAAGAAGTGAGACCCTTTCAACCAAAATAGAGCCTTCCAAACTCGAATTTACTCAAAATTGTAGATTCCGAGAAGGTTTCTTGCCGGATGCCTAATCTTAAATGCTTTTGAACTGCCCTTTTAGGTTTTCAGCTCAAATCTTCCTTTGGTTTCAAGATGCCCTTTGCGAATTTTCATATTGAACCCCCTTTTCTTTTTCTTTTTTTTATTCTTTTTCTTTTGATTTTTTTGATATCTAAGGCGCCCTTTCTGGGTTTTCACCATAGATATTTTCATTTTGCGAAGTGACCTTTTTCGGTTTTCACTCCGATTTTTTCTTTATTTTCCTTTTTTCAATCTCTTTTTTAATTCTTTGAGCGTAATACTCTTAACCGAGTCTGAGTTTATCGAATTATTTGGCTCATCTCTGGTTAAAATCAACGCTCCTCCAGAAAGAGGTCTCCTTGATGTTTTACCCTTTCCAATTAGGCATCCATTTCCTACGGAAATCTTTATGAACTTGGAAAGATCTTTTTAAGCACTAGATCTCCCTCTCGAAATTCTTTTGGATGAAATTTCGTTGTTGTGAGCTCGCATCGTACATCTAACCATGTCAAATTACTTTTAGTCTCCTCTCTTCAATGAGATTCAACTGACCTTATCGAGATTTTACTTGTTTTGCGTCGTCCAATTTCACATCTATCAATACTCGATGACGGAACCTGAACCTAAATTAGTCATGCTGCTTCTGTTCATAGACCAGAGAATACAATGTTGCCCCTGTTGAGGTGCACACTGTGGATCAAAATATATACAAGGTTAATGGTAATTTCTCATGTTAGTCTTTGCAAGTCTTTGAGGTAATCTTTTGGTGTTTAGTTGGCTGAATCTATTGCTCCATTTGTCTCTAAGCAATTAATCACAGAATTATGATAACTTGTCTTGAACTGTTCACCAATGACAACTCTCTCTGGGAAACCAAATCGACATATAATCTCTATTCAGCATCTTGCAACTTGTTACTCTTGTAATATCATCATAAGAAGCAGCCTTCATCCACTTGGTAAGGTAATCAATCACGACCAGGATAACACAATGGCTTTGGGGGGTTTTGACTAAATCTGCCTTATACAACAAAAGGCACTGTATCTTTTTTCAAGCATAATCTTCCCAGGGGTTTACTTTCTTTTTCCTTCTGTTATACACATCAAATCCTTATCTGGGAGACTAAAGTTAAAAGACTCTTGATCATCTGAAGCACATCTCACCAAGAAACCTAATATCGAACTCTGATAATAATATTTTCCAATGAGCCATTCTCTAGTCAATACTAGTGTTTTCATTAAGAGTTTCAAAGGATCGATTCTTGAAAACGAGCAAGCGAATTGATACAACATATTTTTCTAAGCCATCAAGCTACCGAAACAACACAACTTTTGAATTAATGGACACCGCATTTTGTAACTGATAATTCTTTGCTCAGATAATAAATGGCTCTTTCCTTCATGTCTCATCATGTTGGCCCAATGCACCCCATTGAGTTTTATAAGTTGTCAAAGAGTCAATGACCAAACCGGAACTAGTGTTGTCAGAATTGTGCACTTTTGAAAAATGCTTCTTGATCTTTCTAGTGCTTCTCGATATTATTCATCTCATACTCTTGGATCAGTCTATATCAGCAACTTGAACATTGAATCACATTTTGTCTGTTTGTTACAATGAATAATTCAATCTCTTCGGGCTTCTTCCTTTTTTCCATTTTCTTTTTCACTTTCCTTTTTTACTTGCTTGTTTTCTTTTTCTTTTCTTTTTTTGCCCGGAGGAAGAAGATTTTAAACAACTTTCATCTCGTCGGGATAAATTTTAGTTCCACTTTTGCTGACTCATTTGTTTCCCAAATGTAACTTTCAAAAGTATGTTTTGACGAATTGGACCTCATCTTATACCTTTGTAATCTTTGGAGAACCATTCTTGAACTTTGCACTCATCTTTATTCCAGTTACCATGGCCCTCTGATATATTACCTAGTGACATTAGCTTGTAGTGAAATGAATCTCATATGATTGTAAATGTTGTTTCCTCTACCTCGTTCGGATCAAAAGAAGATTTCCTTTCTGGCCCCCTATAATGTCTCGGCCATCCTGAGAAAGTCACCATCAAATTGACTTTGCAAAATTTCTGGACTCATTCTTCCAAGCTTTTGCTAAATAGTTTTGCATTCAGGCCTTATGAGTAACTTGTGCACAACATTGTCTAGATCTAGCCCCCGATATATCCTGGTATAATCACGCGAAGATGTCTTTGAATTCTTGCAGCCATTCAAATCACACTTGGGCCCTGCAAAGAAATTAGGAATATGTACATATACTTGAAGAGAATGAATATTTTAGGATGTATGTTTTCCATTTGAGAAAAATCATGTAAGAAACAAACATCTAATACGAATAAATCGATTAACCTCTCTTACAAAGGACCCCGAACGCTCGCGGACAAAAGTGATTGGGATGGTTCAGGGTATTATTCTGTAATGGTCCTAGAGTTACAAGCAGGTCTCCTGTTGTCTAACTGTGAATCTTTATTCAATGAAAACCCGAGTGGATTTCAACATCAACAGTTCTTCATTTCCCTTTCCAACACAGGGACATGCCTCTTCTAATTATGTGCTGATGTACACATTGAACCTTGGAATAGGATCATTCTGCGTATGAGTTTCCTTGTTTCTTCAATCATTTGTTTGCCCTTTTCCATGAAATGTTCAATCATCTGCATGTGGAAATTAACAACCTCCTCTAGTCTGCATATAGATGAACTTTGCTTTTCAAGATGTTGGTTGGAAGTGTTGAGACTTTTAACGGGCATGTCTGTTCGAGGTTTCTTTATTGTCGGTTGTTGATTTTCAATTAATTTTGCTTCACTCTTGCTCATCTTTCTTTTCTTGACATCTTTCTGCATTTGATTTTCGGGCAATGTAGTTACATTGGCACCAACCGGGTGATTTTCTCCTAGGTTGCAGATCCTTATGGAATGGCCATAACTGTCGACCTCTAAAGTCCCATGATTCAAAAAGTTTTGAACTTGACGCCGGAAAGTGTAACAGTCCCCGATGTAATGATTATGGGCTCCATTATGATATTCACAATAATTTTCGGTGATGTAACAACTTGAATGGCGGGGGGATTTGAGGGCCTCAAGTGATGTGGCAAAGTTTCGAGCAACTTGTAGTACAACTCATGATAAGAGATATGAATGAGATCCAATTTAGCCCCTGATTTTCCACTGATAAGAGTACTCTAAGCATATGACTTTGGGATATTCTTCAGTACATGAGACTTTAAGGAGGTAGATGTCCAAACATTACTCTTATTCTGGTAAACCCCAAACTGTAAAGATTGCTCACAAAAGCCTATTGTAAATTCAGTTATTTTTCTTTTATCTCGATCTTTCTTGCCAACGCTGGTCTTTTGTGGAATCTGGGTTCTCCATTCTCAAAACATAAATGACCATTCCTGATGAAGCCATTAACTATGTGTTTTAGAAACATGCAATCTTCCACAGAGTGGTTGAAATCTCCACAATAATAACTGCAAGCATTTCTCATGCCATTGAAAGACTTATAAAACTTCGGTAGAACTTTCATCAGTAAATGATTCTGCACAAGGTATGGCAACAAATCTGAATATGGATTTGGGATAGAAACAATTATCTCCCTTTCCTTACTGAACCATTCAACCTTCTTATCTTTTGTTTCTGTACTCGTTGCCCTATTTTCTTTGACGTTGGCAATTCTATTGTGAGAAAATTTTTGACATCAATTAAATCCTTGACTTTCATCTTTTTCAGAGAAACATTCCGGAGACTCATGTGGTTCTGTAACTCTAGTGTAATTATCTTTTTCTTTAATAATCTCACAACCCTTGGAAAATACAAGTCTAGAGCAAACATCAAAATTCTGGCTATTAATCGGACTTCTTGTATTCGTGTGATTGATAACATCCAATTTAGCTCTATCAATTTCTATCAACACATCGAGGCTAGGAACGTCATCTCTAAAGTTTGTTTCCAATTTCTTTGAATCATTATTTGATATTGTGATCACACTAGACTGAACTTCCTTCGGGATTGATCCTTCGGGTTGAACCTTTGTGTGAGATAAGTTTTCATTCTGATTCCAAGTAATGTGGTAGTTTGTGTTACCATCTCGTTCTGGGAATGATCATTCTTTTGCTCAATGCTTCCCAAGCGGTCATCAACAACTTTTTGAGATTGCTTCACCTTAACCATCATATTGCCTATGTTTCTCAAAATATTGGTTTTCAGCTTTCACACTATTATCTGAAAAATAATGCAATGCTATTTAAATAAAATGCAATTATTATTATTTTTTAAAAATTGATGTTTATTTAAAAAATGCGATGATTTTCTAAAATGCAATATTTATGCAATGCAAAACATGAATGCACGAGGTATCTATTTCAAGGACTAGTCTTTAGAGCAACATCCATTAGCCAAAAGGTCGAATACAAGAAATAAACAATCTTATTACAGAAACAAGCTAGCCCTCGTCCCTAGGTTAATCACTTCATTCTGCTTTCGAGTCAGCATCTGTTCTAGCTTGGTCTTGATGTCAAGGTGTTGTTACAAGTTTATGGCTTCAATGGATAAAATCTGCAAGAATCAGGCAACTCCCTGCATGGCTTCTGAACTTGATCATTTCATGATTTTGCCTTTGGATAATCTAGATAAGCACTTCAAGCTCGGCTTTCAGTACCTTACTCTTCATTTATAGTGCCCATTCTAAAACCTCCGATCTAACCTTTCAAATGTTGTAGGACACTTTCCAATTATGCCATCCTCTTTTTCAGCTCTTTATCTTCAAGTTAAATATTGACTTTTCTCCGTTATAGTATACATTTGATGACTTTCTCAAACTTTGGAACTTGTGATGACAATTTCGAATTCAAAGCTTGATCTTCCTATAATACTTGTTCATCCGGTAGTTCAAATCCACTCATTGGCCATTATGAATACTGCCTAACTTGACTAACCCTCAAATCGATACCTCTGAGTATGCAAAATGATGTCGGACTTATAAAAAGAAGACAAAAAAAACAAAAAAAATAGTGTCAATACTGTGAATTAATATGGAAAACAAATAAACAATATTCAAACACAGTAAAACATGATATATTTTGTAAAGAAAATAACCAGAGAAAAATATTTAAATCGGTAGCACTTGTTCTAGGTCCCTGTCTGGCTCTAGCGGGGTAGGCTTCTAAAACAGAATGTGGTTTTGTTTTAGACTCTCGGTTCCTGAACAGTCATTATCGTCTATTACGACAGTAAGACATCAATTCAGCAGTATATATCCCTTATAACGGAGGCGTGGATCCCACAACGAATAAGGTTAGTATACCGGAAAAAGAAAAAGATCCAAACTCGGAGTTGGAGAGCATCACATCAGATATTGTCTTACTCCCACTTAAGGGTAAAAAACCAGGTTGATGGTTTATGCATGAATGACAGATATATCATACATAAAAGCTATCCCTATTTTTACGGGAAATCCATCCAACAATTCTTTAGAAAAAAATTAAATTCCGATTAATGTTCGAAATGCTAAAATGCCACGTGGAATTAATTAAAAGGCATGACTCTCGATTTTCTCACCAAGGGAGTCGTCAAGCTGTCGCGGTCATGTTTTAGTCCCGTTTGTGGAAAAACAACCTAACGATTAGGGTTTTAGAAATCGGGGTTTTCATGTTAATTTGATCTTGAAATTAGGTTTTTTTTTCCAATTTTAATCAAATGTTCTTTATTTTTCTTAAAAATCGTTTTGGAGTCGCCACCGGTCACTTTGGTGGACACGACACCATAAATACAGACCAGAGATTCTTTTAATAAAATTTGGGTTTGAGAGTCGGTTACGTGTAGGGAAGGGTTAGCACCCCTACAAACGCTCGTTATCGGTACCTTATTAATTCCACGTGACATTTTGGTATTTCGAACATTAATCTAAATTTAACTAAATCTTTTAATTGCTAAACGGATTCCATTTAGAATGGGAATATCCTTTTGTAAGAAAATACATTTTGAATGAATATAAGTTTTGAAACGTCCAAATATATTAGAACACTTCAATTCATATTCAAAATGTATCTCAACACAAAAGTTTAATGGATGTCCAATTATTGTCTTATTCATTTTAAGTAAGACCTAATTAAGACTCTATTAATTGAATAATTAAAAAAACTATGAATATCATTAATTTTGGGTTAATATGGTAACACCCAAATGACTGGGCACTACCATTTTAGGCCCAAAGTAATAATATTCCTAAATATTAATGTCACTTACTATTTATTTTTTATCTTAATTTCATTTTAATTAAAGTTAATCATACATGATTTCATATTCTAAGTTTAAATGAAATGCTAAATATTCAATTAAAATATTCTTTTGATTAACATCTCATTACATTGAGACACTAATCAAATTTGAATATTGAAAAAAAATTAGCATTCATTTATTTTCTACAATTATCTACTCTATCAATTAAATTGAATTTATTAAAGGAACTAAACTACAAAGGCTATAATTAATTTCTAACTATATGATTAAATCTCCTAAATAAGTAAACTACATGGCTTTAAAATATGCAAGCATTCATATAAATTTTAAAAGAAACAATTGCAATTAAAATAAACTAATTAATTAAAGGAAACAAGACTAAATTGAATTGTTATTAAAGTATAAAGGCTAAATTACAAATTAATAGTGACAAAACTGTAAAATGGGACAAACTGAGAAGCCCAAACCTAAATCTGCTAAGAATTCTGACCCAAACCCCTTAAATTGGCCCAAGTCTCCTAAAACCGGCCCAAACCGGACGGTTCCGCCCAAACGGTCTGGTCCTAAACGGCCTGAACGGACTTCTGGGTCGTGAGTCAGGTTTCGGCCCCGTCTCCACACTCGTCTCGAAACCGCGCGAGTCTTTTTGACCCGCTCTCAAAACGGCATCGTGTCGAACTCAATATAAAAAGGGTATACCGAGTCAGCCCGACCATTTGTGATGCCCCTACTCTCTATCCTCTTTCCATCTCTCTCTAAATTCTATGAACCCAAACAACTCAATACCCAAAAACCTAAACCAACCTCGATCAAACTCAAATTTTCGACCTTATTCTTCACTTGTTCATCTGTTTTTTACTCATTTAATCCATAAAAACACTAAAACCTTATCCATCCCATGTTTCTAAAGATCAAAACACCCAAAACTCAAGAACATACTTCGAACACTCTCCAAAAACTCTCTTTAATCTTCATTCATTCAATAAACTATTTCTGATCAGTTTTCCCTTCATTGGAAGTGACACCGGCCATCGATTGTCACTTCTAGTCATTTTCTTTCTTCTTCCGATGACTGAAATCCTTCCGATCATCTTCTCTGATGCTCTCTGCAAATCCTATCACCCCTGACCTATCTCCGGTGACCAGCACCGCCGCAAGGCGATTTCGACCACCGTCGGTCGCCGTGCCGAAACCCTAAAACTACCCAATCACCATATTTTTCACCCTACACCTAGATCTAGTCTATGTTTCGTCAGAAACGGCCCCATTCTCCCATTTTTATGCTATCTACCCAAAACCAGCAACCACTCTTCTATCATTTTCAACTCCAACCAAACCTCTTTCTCACACTCCAACGGCGCTCACAGTGGCCAAAACTCGAGATAAGTATCTATTTCTCTCCTTTATTCTCGATTTCAGTTTCGAATTTCTAACTTACTTTATGTTTAGACATTGTTTTAGGTTTTTAGAACTTAGATCTAGTGTTTTTAGTTTTTTTTCTTAAAAAAAATTGAGTTTATGCCTAAAATTTTTCGGTTTTGATGTAGGAAATGAAAAGAGAAGGAGGAATGCTACCTTCTGATAGGCTCTGGTGACGTTGCGATTGCTCCGGTCGTCGTCGACGGTGTCCGATCAGCTTCGCGGCGACTTCTCGACTTTAGGTAAAAACCTTTTGAATTTTTCTTTCTCCCCATTATTACCCTCAATTATTATCTGATGATTACCATTAATAACTCTCTCTATCTATTTATATCAGTGGTGCGGTATGACGTCATCGTCCTCGTTGGCGATGCCAACTAGCTCAAATTGGGTGGTAATTCGCGTGAGAAGCTCTCCTCGAATGGCCAGTCGACATGTGGCATAATGAGCGGGAAAAAGAAACACATTTAAGCTATACGTGTTAGTTTGGGCCAATTTTTGTATAGTTTGGGCGGGAAGGCTGAGTGTAATATGACTTTTGGGCTTTTTATTTTCAGGCTTTGTATCATGAAAATGGGTTTTGGATATAAATGGACTCTTTTATTGTGTATTTGGATTGTATTATTTTTATTATTTATTTATTTAATATGATTTAATATTCAACATATGTATGTATATGCCAGACAAAAACCGGGTATCACAAGCGGAGAAGCATCAACATAAGTCACGAAGACCAACTGGGCATCTCAAAGCTCCGTAGACAGCCGAGCCCGACAAGCGTAGGAAGCACCAGCAGACAAAAGTCCCTACAACACAGCGCCTCTATTCGTATAGACGGTGTCTGCCACTATAGATGGCCTAAGACTAGGATAGCATTGGAGGAAAAACACCATCCAACTTGTAAATGTAAAATTATAAAAATTATAGAGTAACTTCCACTCTTTAGCTCCTCTATGTGCAGGAATAAAGAAAGCGCGGAGGACCCTTCCCCATAACAAACAGAATAAAAGCGAAACTCATGCTACAATGAACGTTCTACAAATATTTCTCCCACAAATAATCTTTGAACGCACTCTCCTCTAAACCTTCAGGTATTGAGAAGCAGACTCTATTCGAACACCTTCATAACTTTGTATGACGTCAATGGAAATTCGAAAGCATAACTCAAATAAATAATTGTGCATATCTCCACATGTTTACATTACATATTTCAAGCTCCCATACGCCCGAATATCATCTCTGAATTTTGATTGTTTCTACAAACAACGCAGATGCGATTCCGCCCCAACTTGTAAATGATTCTACAAAAGTGCAAAGGTATTTTATATGATCCATCTTTGTCCTTGCATACTGTACAACATGTTTTCGACCACCTTGCGGTTGTTTCTTCAAGGTTCATATTTGAACCCCTACTCTCAACTGATTCTCTAAAAAATGAATAATACCTCAGTCCCATCAATGCTCAGGGCATTACGATTCTACAAAGCCGGAGAAGTTTACACCTCATGCCAAAAGAATCATGCATACTTATATTGCTTCTACAAACACATGAGCACTACTAGAAAAACACCTATGTGCTTCTCTGGAGAAACCCTCCGAGAGCAGAAGGGAGATGCCTCCACCTATAGAACTCGATGCTATAAGAGTCTTGAGAAGAGATCCACTTGACAGCGCTTGATTCTACAAAGGTGTGAGATGCCTTAGTCCCCGTATATGATGGTCTCTCCAAGGTTATGAGATGCCTCATTCTAACTAACACCAAGAACATTGTACTTCTACAAAAATAGAGAAGCCCATGTTTTGTGCAAAGAAAGACACACGAAGCTACAATCACACGGTAGCCCCTGATAGAATGCTTTTGTGCTTCTCTTGAGAAAACATTCGAGAGTATAAAAGGAGATGCCTACACCCATAACG
Source organism: Hibiscus tridactylites (assembly GCA_958450335.1). Lineage (NCBI taxonomy): Eukaryota > Viridiplantae > Streptophyta > Magnoliopsida > Malvales > Malvaceae > Hibiscus > Hibiscus tridactylites. Next base: position 12,829,132 of record OY288287.1, read on the forward strand.
CTCGATGCTACAAGAGTGTTGAGAAGAGCTCCACTCTATAGTGCTCGATTCTATAGGGGTGCGAGATGCCTCAACCCCACATGTGATAGCCTCTCCAAGGGTATGAGACGCCTCATAAGGGAGATGCATTTGCCCTATCGATGCCCAAAGCATCGCGCTGCTACAAGAACGTAGAATACTATGTCTCATACCAACAGAAGTATGTGGACCCTACAAACAAACAATCACCTTCTAAGGGGGCATTTACATATACGATCTCTACAAATATACGGGCGATGCTGGAGGAATACCTCTACCACACTTGATCCTAAAAAGAGACATGATGTTTTTACCCTGCACATATTAATCTCTCCAAGAGTACGAGATAAACCTCACTCTATATTGCGGCTAAATTCTCCAAGGGCGTCGAGATGAGCTCCGCTTATAATGTTGATGTTTCATCAAGGGCGTCGAGATAAGCTCCACTCGTAATGTTTATGGTATGTAAAACCAATATCTAATTTTGATATAAAAAAATAATCTAATGAATAAATTGCAAAGTAAATAAAATTTTAAGTACTCAAAAGGCTCACATTTGACAAGTAAAATTTATACTTAAAATGTTTTGAACTCAAAACTTAAACCTCATAGTTTTTTCTAAGTGTTTCAAAGCTAAAATACTCAAAATTGCTCAAGCATTTCAAAACACCCTCAAAGTGTTTCGATACATTTTGCCACTAGAAACGTCCATTTCGATACGGAGAAATCTGTTTCGAAACGGGCTTGACCGTTTTGATACAGCCTTCATCTGGGCTTTTGTTTTTAAGTGTCGTTTCGAAACTGCTTATACCCGTTTCGATACAGAGGTTAAGTATTTTCAAAATCGAGCATTAAATAAACTAGTCGTTACTTGTCAGAACCTAACTTTTGAAAAATTGGTTAAGCATTTCGATACGCCCCGTTGCTGTTTCGAAACACCAATTTACATTTTCAAAATGTTTCGATACAGCCTATAGCCATTTCAATACGGCCCTCTTTTTGCACTTAAAGGCATTTTACATTTTCAAACTATTTCGACACGGCCTATAGTCGTTTTGATACAGATCCCTTTTTACATACAACGACTCTTTCTTTTTTGGGTGTCCGTTTCGATACAGGGCCTCGTGTTCTGATATGAATAGTTGCAGAAATCAATGAGATGGTATTGATGATCACAACCACCCAAAAGGCTAGAAATCAATGAGATGGTATAAAAACAAGTCTCTAAATATACAGCAATAACTATTGAACCTTCAAGAAACATCAAAGCATTTATTCCAAACCTTTGAGCCTATTAGAGTCAAATTGTGTACCTAACTTTTAAAATTATCAATTTTTTTTATTTTTCTTTCAAGTTTGGGGAGTGTTGGTTTGTAATTGAGCAATATATTAATCTTTCGAGAGATACATTTCAAATTGCCTCTTATTCTTTGTAATTGATGGTCTTGTAATTCAATATTTGGGTAGAAAGATTGAATTTGTAAAGGTTGTCTCCTTAGCCTAGAAAAGGGGAAGAACAAATTTGTGAAGAGTTTGTTGAAAATCCTTAGTGGGAGCTAAGGCAGTGGATGTAGAGCTTGTTTAGAAGCTTGAACAATTATAAGTGCATTGTTCTTCATTTTTAATTGTTCTTTTTTCCTCCTTTTATTTTAAAAGTGCTAATTGACCCCCTCTTGGACATATCGGTTATTCAATCCACTCAACAATTGGTATTAGAGACTACCTCTTTGAAGGCTTCACAACCACAAGAGGAGATCATAGAAGAGTGTTGATCAAATTCCAAGTCATGCCATGGCATCTACCTCCGGGCCAAGCATGTACGAGTCTCAATCTACCACCAAACTGTAACCCCCTTAACCCGGCCTAGACGGTTGACCCGAATTAAGAAAGTCACACGGGGAAAACCAAAGTCAACCCGAAAGTCAACCTTGATTAACGACCCTTTTTTTTCTTTTTAAACTTGTCTAGATGCACATTAACCTTAGTTGTGATCATTCAAACAGCTTGCTCAAAGATCATAAACATCAGAGATCAAACAGGGACCCAATTGAACAATTTACAACTTTAGGGACCAAATTGTAAATTCGGATAATTATGTGAACTTAAACCAAATTAAAGTTACCAACTTATAATTAATCAGGTTTCATGCTTCACTGCCAAATTTCAGCTCAAACGGACATCCCAAACTCATACAATTGCACATACAAGTTTCAGGACCAAAACGCAAACATTTCAAAACGTATAACTGCCAATGACAGCCCCCAACGGTCAGGTGTTCCGAAACAGGATGAACCTGTTTCGAAACGCGGGGCCGTTCCGCAATGTGTTCCGAAACAATGGCTGGCAGAGGGCTTTCCGTTTCGGAACGGTGTCTCCCGTTTCGGACGCCTGGGCTACTACAGGGCACCCGTTCCGAAACGGTAGCTACTGTTCCGATACGGCCTGCACAGAATGCAGCAAAAAGGCTATTTAAACACCAAATTGACATACCAACATGCTCCAAATACAATCAAACCACACCAGCAAGACATACAATATACAAGGAACATTTATGCATCAAAATCTAGATACATGATCACCCCTAGGTGCGTCAACACATTAAACACATTCAAAACTCATTCATGCTTTTAAACAAGAAGCATAGCAAATCAACTTAAGCATAAGATGATCCGAACGTTGCAACATTAATCCACATGATTCAACATCATATACCAAACTTATCCAACATACACAATCTCGTTACACATCAACATAAGAGATTCTCCCCCCATTGCCTTTATTAACTATAACTATTAACCGAGACATACATCTCAAGTGGAGTCCTCCTTGAATCCCTTGCTCCTCGCTGTTCCAACTTCAATTATCTGCATTGATGGACAAAACGGAGCGTAAGCACATAATGCTTAGTGAGGAATGCTCAAAACCAAAACACCATCAATGCAGCGGGTCATAAAACCACTTTTAAAACAAACCCGATTTGATAAACCAAAGCAATGTTTGAAAACCCTTTTCAACAACAAGCTCAAAATCATGCATTGCTCAAACATGAAAACCAACCCTTAGCTTAGCAAGCTAAGTAAACCTTTTCAAAGCACAACTTGCAAAAACATCAATTTAACCATTCTATGCATAAACGCCAAATGCAAGTTAAATTCAAAACCTTGGAAAAACACTTCCACTTCACATCATACCTTTCTCTTACTTGATTATCATTTCAAGCAAGAAACCTTTTTAAAGCCATTTACACATTCAATCCAACACATGCATTAAATAAAAGCACATATGAACCACATCAACAACATTTGCATCATATGCCTTTTAAAAACAAGTCTTAGCAAGACTCCAATGCACTAAAGAGATTTCATGCACACATGCATCACTCTCAGTAGATAATCAACACTTGTTCAAACTTAACAAGCAAACATGCATTCTTAATACATTATACACTTCCCATGCAACCATGCATCATTCCAAGCATCTCATGCTTCACTATAATCAAGTACATTATATTGGCTTCCAAGTGACCACCCACATCCACTTTTCAACTCAACATCCAATCGGATATGCGGATCACAAGCGTTGTCCCCACGCTTCATACACACTACCAATCCAAGGTCCCCAAATGGACTTTTAATCACCATTAGACCTTACCATTCACAAGGTTCCCATGTATGGACTTTTAATCACCATACAACCTTAACTTACACAAGGTTCCCATGTATGGACATTTAATCACCATACAACCTTAACTTACACAAGGTTCCCATGTATGGACTTTTAATCACCATACAACCTTAACTTACACAAGGTTCCCATATATGGACTTTTAAACACCATATAACCTTAACATGCACAAGGTTCCCATGTATGGACTTTTAAACACCATACAACCTTAGCATCACCGATTGGTAGTTGTATAACATCACTAACGAGATCCGGGACACCCTATACAAGATCCACACATGGACTTTACACCACCATTGTGATCTTAACAAGCACAAGGTCTACCAATGGAATTTTAACCACCATTATTACCTTTGCTTTCCCAAGGTCCTCGAATGGGAATCTCAACCTCCATTATGACCTTAACCATCTCGTTAGGATACTTGGATGGAGTTTACCGGTTCACTCTTAACCACTCCACATCCAAGGCGACTTTATTCACGGTGCACCCAATCCTATAGCCGGCTAACTATATCCGATTAAAGAAACCAAGAACCACTTACATCACTTGCCAATATAACCATCTTACCATATTAGTCCGATGATTCACATGCATAACCATAATGCAAAAACCATCATTTACCACCATCAATCCACTGTTTTAAAAGCATTACACAAAGCCATTTAACATCATGCAACACCATTCATCGAAACCACAATTTCCATGTACAAAACCAAGGATCTCCTACCTTGAGCATCCTTCACATATGGCTTTCAAAACCAGCATTAAACCATGCTAAAATATTCTTTCAAAACAGAATTTAAAACATGCAAATCACATGCATTGCAACCATCAAACACAATTGCTTTTAAAGCCAAAATTCACAACACAAACCAAGAGCGAAAATCCATTTACTTACTCTTGAGCTTAGCAAAGTTGTTTAGACTTAAACTAAGCTCCCAAAACCTTCAAACCTTGGTTCAAAAGCTGGAAACCCAACTTCACTCACCGATACACAAAACAAGGCTAGCCAACAAGCCTTCCAAGCATCCGAAACCTTCCGCACCACCTCTAAAGCTCACGGATCAAACTCCCCTGTTTCAAGCACACAATAATAGAGGATTAATGCATCATTATGCATTAAAAACACCAGCAACACAACTCAACTCGCTGCTCAACACAAATCCAACATTTCGGCTACAAAACACAACCGAAATCACCTCCAAACACTTCCAAAACTTAACCCAGACAAGATCCATCACTTCTAACCATTTTTAAACATCAATTAACATCCAAAATGATCACAAACACGTCCTTATACCTCCAGCTAGAACAGATCATCAAAAACACTCCAAAAACAACCAAAAACTCAAGCAAAACTTAGGAAATTCAACCTATTCGGGATTGCATTGATTAAACCTCAATTCCTTATCAATTTAACATTCATTTAACATCAATTTGACACCTCAAAACACTGCCCAAACAGATCACACGAAATTTCACCAAAATCAAGCAAATCTTGCATTTTAAAACCAAAATCAAGATTCCAATTGAAAAACCTTTAACAAATCACAAATCAAGGATTGAAAACTTAAGAATTTCAGTAAAGAACTGAGAGTTTAGAGGAGAAGGACGTTCTTACCTCCAAACTTGAGTTTCTCCCTTTTTGGAACCAAAATCTTGAAAATCCAAATAGCAAATGGTGAGGTTTTGTTGATGAGATGATTTGCAATCAAAAGAGAATTGAAATGAGTGATTTAGATGACAAAATCAGAGGGAAAAATCTGGAGAAATGTGTTTGGTTTGAGAGAAAATGAAAATGGAAGATTTGAGAGAAAAGTTAGTTAGAAATGAAAATATCTTCCCTCCACTTTTCTTTTGTTTAAAAATCAGAAATAAATCATTTAATATCTTAGAAAAATCTGGAGAAACTCCCATTGGGTAAATAGCTCCTTAAAGATTCAAAGTTTCAATCCTTTTAAAAACAGTCACGCAGTTTTCAAAAATTACATTTTGGTCACTAGCCCAAAATGTCACCCTTCCAAACCTCATTTTGCAAAATTGATTCCACCATACTCTTATATATAATAAAAGAGAATTTTAGAACATTTTTCCATATTTTTAATGCAACCCGAACTAGGCTTTCCTAATTTCACCTTTTTACATTCGAACAGCACTTTGACCGAACCGGTCAACGCCCAAAACTTCTAAGCCCAAAACCGGGGCGTTACACAAACCACCTTTCTTCAATGGGGATAACTATCCCTATCGGAAGAACCAAATGCGTCTCTTCATCAAATCAAGTGATTACCTCGTATGGGATGTAGTAGAAGATGGAAAAATCATTCCCATGAAGAGAGATGAAGAATGAAGGCTTGTTCCAAAGAAGAAGATGGAGATGAGTGAAGATGATAGGAAGAAATTGCAAGTGAATGACAAAACCTTGCACATGCTATTTTGTGCTCTCGAACCGGACATCTACTCCGAAGTATACTCAATCACAAGTGCCAAAGAAGTGTGGGACACTCTTGAAACTACGTATGAAGGAACAAACGATGTGAAGGAGACAAAAATCGGGATCCTCAATCTTACTTACGAGAACTTCAAGATGGAGGCCGATGAGACCGTAAAGAAGATGTTTGATCGCTTCTCCGTCATCGTCAATGGTTTGAAGGGCTTCGGAGAGATCATCCCCAAAGATAAGTTATTCCGGAAGCTACTCTACTCTATTTCTAAATCATAGGATGAGAAGAGAACTACCATCATCGAAGCAAATAATTTGAAGATCCTAAAGCTTGATTAACTAGTTAGTTCTCTCCTCACACATGATATCATGAAGCAAGGGAGAGGAGAAGAGAAAAGAAGAAAGAATAGTAGTCAAGCAAGAGTTAGAGAAGAAAAAGCAAGGAGTTGCTCTCAAAGCCTCTCTACCACAAGAGGAGAGCATTTCTAGCGAAGAAGATGAATTTGGAGAATTGTCTATGATAGCCAAAAGATTCTCAAGGTTCATGAAGTCTAACCGTGGTAGAAAGTTTTCAAGAAAAAGAAAGACTTCAAGAACAAGAACAATGAAGAAGAAAAAGACCAACTCATTTGCTATGAGTGCAAGAAGTCGGGTCACATTCGCATCGATTGCCCTCAACTAAAGAAGAAGAAGAAACTCAAGGCTCAAGTAGCAACTTGGAGTGAGGATGAGTCATTATCCAAGGATGAGGAGCATGAGTGGCCAACCTTTGCCTCATGGCCTTTGAGAAGGAATCTATGGTAAACTCTAACTTATCATCTCTTACTTATGATAAACTCTATGATGCATATGATAAGTTGCAAGAATTTTACGATGAATTGGTTGAAAAATATAAAGAGTCTATTTTGAAAAACAAGAAAAATATTTCCGATTTAAAATCTCAAAATGAGTCTTTTTCAAAAACCAATTCTGAATTGGAAAAGAAAAATTTGTACTTGATGAATCTTTCAAATGAGCTCAAAAATAAAAAGCTTGATGTTGAAAAACTTCTTTCCTATTTCCAAGATTATCACACTAAGGAAGTGCATAATCTTAAAACTTCTCTTGTTATTGGGAAAAATGGTTTTGACAAAGGTAGTTCTTGGATTCCTAAGGGAACCAAGTTTTTGGGAGCTAACACTCATGGACCCAAAATGGTTTGGGTAACAAAATCAAAGAACTAATCTTTGTTTGTAGGGGGCATTGCTACAAGGCCAAAACTTCAAGTCAAAACACATGGTACCTTGATAGTGGATGTTCAAGACATATGACCGGAGACAAGAGTAGATTCATAGAGCTTAAACCAAAGCATGGTGGAGTGGTAACTTCCGGTGACAACTCTAAAGGCCATATTGAGGGGATTGGCTCTATTGGTAATCACTCATCCATTCTTATTGAAAATGTATTGCATGTCAATGGTCTTAAACATAATTTATTGAGCATTAGTTAACTTTGTGATAAGGTTTTGATGTTTATTTTGATAAAAATGGGTGTAAATTGTGAGCATTAAAACAAATAAAATAATGCTCATTGGTCATCGCATAGGAAACTTTTATATGGTGCATTTAGATGAAATACATCCATCTCATACATGTTTTGTTGCACATGATGAGAATGATGCATGATTGTGGCATAGGAAACTAGGGCATGCTAGCATAAGTGTTTTAGAAATGTTAGTTTCCCAAAATCTAGTTAGAGGTTTACCCAAACTAAAATGTTCATTAGATAAAATTTGTGATGCTTGTGCTAAGGGTAAACAAAAGAGAACCTCATTTAAACCCATTAATGATGTTTAGACTAGTAGGATGTTACAATTAATCCACATGGATTTATTTGGGACTATTAGAACTATGAGCTTAGGTGGTAAGTCATATGCATTTGTATTGGTAGATGACTTTTCTAGATACACTTGGGGTTCTATTCTTATGTACTAAGGATGAGGCTTTAGAAAATTTTATCACATTTGCAAAAATTACCCAAAATGATCTTGATCTTAAAATCTCAAATATTAGAAGTGATCATGGAACCGAATTTCAAAATATGGGTTTTGAAGATTTTTGTAATGAAAATGGTATTAGCCATAATTTTTCGACTCTTCGCACTCCTCAACAAGATGGGGTAGTTGAGAGGAAAAATAGAACTTTAGAAGAGATGGCTAGGATGATGCTTTGTGAAAACAACTTACCTAAGTATTTTTGGGCGGAAGCCGCTAAAACGACTTGTTATATTATTAATAAATTAATGATTATGCCTATTTTAAAGAAAACACCTTATGAGATTTTAAAATCCAAAAAGCCTAACATTAGCTATTTCCACCCTTTTGGTTGTAAATTTTTTGTTTTAAACAATGGAAAAGACAATTTAGGTAAATTTGATGCTAAAAGTGATGAAGCAATATTTTTGGGTTATTCCCTAAATTCTAAAGCCTGCCGAGTATTTAATAAAATAACTTTGGTTGTTGAAGAGTATATACATGTTATTTTCGATGATAACCTCCTTACGAGGAAGGAATCTTGTGATTTTGATGATGTAGGGATCATTGAAGCCATTGATGGAGGAAAAACATCAAAGGTGGATGAGATTCCAACTAAAGAAGAGGATGCACAAGATCCACCTCTTGAAGCCTTGAAGGACTTAGCTCTTGAGGAAAAGGAGGTGACATATCCAAGGGAGTTCAACTATGTCAAAGGTGGTGAAATCTTGGGTGGTCCATCCAAGGGGGTAACTACTAGATCCTCTCTCAACCTTATGAATCATGTTGCATTTATCTCATGCATATAGCCTAAAAATATCAAAGAAGCATTAAAAGATGATTTTTGGATATTGGCTATGCAAGAGAAACTTAATCAATTTGAGAGAAGTAAAGTATGGACATTAGTTGGTAGGCCTAGTAATCAATCTAATATAGGAACTAAGTGTGTATTTAGAAACAAACTAGATGAGAGTGGTAACATAGTGAGGAACAAGGCTAGGCTTGTTGCTTAAGGTTACACTCAAGAAGAGGGAATTGATTTTGATGAAACATATGCACTCGTAGCTAGAACGGAAGCTATTAGGATGCTTCTTGCATTTGCATGCTATCATGATTTCAAGCACTTTCAAATGGATGTGAAAAGTGCTTTTCTAAATGGTTTTATAAATGAAGAAGTGTATGTAGAAGAACCACCCGGTTTTGAAGATCCAAACTTTCCAAACCATGTTTTTAAAATAACAAAAGCTTTATACGGTTTGAAACAAGCTCCTAGAGCTTGGTATGAAAAACTTTCAAACTTTTTAATTGAAAAAGACAAGGTGGATACTACATTTTTCATTAAAAGATATAGCAAAGACATTTTAGTAGTTCAAATATATGTTGATAATATTATTTTTAGTTCTACTAATGAATTTTATTGCCAAGAGTTTTCTAAGCTAATGCAAGGTGAATTTGAGATGAGTATGATGGGAGAGATCTCATTTTTCTTGGGGCTCCAAATCAAGCAAAGGAAAGATGACACATTCATTAATCAAGCTAAGTACATCAAGGATATGCTCAAGAAGTTTGGCTTGGAGAATGTGAAGCCTCAAACCACTCCTATGAGCTCATCAATTAAGCTTGACAAGGATGAAGGAGGTAAGTGTGTTGATTCTAAGCTTTATCGTTCCATGATTATATCTTTGCTTTACCTTACCGCAAGTAGACCCGATATCATGTTTAGTGTTTGCTTGTGTGCTAGGTTTCAAGCTAGTCCTAGAGAATCTCACCTTTTAGCCATTAAGAGAATCTTTAGATACCTTAGAGATACACCGTGTTTAGGTCTTTGGTGTCCTAGAGACTCTTCCTTTGACCTTCATGCCTTCTCTGATGCGGATTATGGGGGATGTAAGATAGATAGGAAAAGTACCTTCGGAACATGTCAATTCTTAGGTAGTATGCTCGTATCTTGGTTCTCTAAAAACAAAATAGCACATCCTTATCTACCACCGAAGCGAAGTACATATCATTAGGAAGTTGTTGTGCTCAAGTTCTTTGGATGAAGCAACAACTCTTAGATTATTGTGTTCAAGTAGATACCATACCCCTTAAGTGTGACAACACTTGTGCCATTTATCTCACTAAGAATCCTATCCAACACTCTAAAACCAAACATATAGAAATTAGACATCATTTCATTAGAGATCGTGTCTTGAAAAATGATGTAGTTCTAGAATATGTTGATACCTTGAACCAATTAGCTGACATATTTACCAAACCTTTAGATAAAGAGCGTTTTTGGACTCTTAGGAGAGAGTTGGGTCTGACTAGCCTACCTTGACCTTTTTAGAGCCTTTAAGTGCAAAAATTTCCTTGAATTTAGAATGATGAGCATGCTTATGTGATTTTGCTTCTTATTACAACTATGTTTTTTGCTAGGGGGAGTATGCATCAGTTTTAGTTCTTAAATCTTGCTCATATATCATTCACGTGCATTTAAGGTCGTTCAAAGTTGGATTTTTGGACATATTTTTGTCCAAAATACATTTTATGGAAAAGGTGTATCGAAATAGGTACACTTGTTTTGATACGGGCTCGATCTAAGTCAATTACAGTGATGAATCGTATCGAAACGGGTTCTTCGTATTTTGATACGGGTTCGCGGTGTTGTTCCGAAACGGGGTCAACCTGTATCGAAACATGTCTCGTATAGAAACGACTCGAATATGTTTCGAGACCCCCGTTTTGATACGCCAAGTGATGTATCGAAACACGTCCGCGTAGATTGCTTTAAATAGCATTAAATGAATATCAAACTTTAATTAAAACACCAACTCTCTTTTTCTCTCAAATCCTAACCGAAAAACCTTATATAAACTCTTCAAATCCCTTAATTTTTTTATCAAAACCTAAATTTTTTAAGGGTTTTCAATCTAGACATCAAGGCTAGAGATTTGCAAGCAATTTGGTGCATTAATCATCCCTCATTCATCCATTATCCTATATCAAGGTATAAACCCTTTTCTTTTATTTTAAATTTTCATTTAATTTTATTGGTTGTTTTTTTATTACTTTTTGTATAAAACATATACATATAGTATGAGTTTTCAAGTTTTTGCAAAAAATCTTCAAAATCTGATTTTTTTATTCAAATATAAAATTATACCGTATATTTTTTAAATCTATTTTTCGAAATTCTTTTTACCAAAAATTTATTTTATGTTTATATATGTTTTTAAACTATATTGTATAGTTTTTTATAAATACCTTGACTATTGGATTGCCTATTGGATTGAATTTGGTTGATTTACGCATACATGTGTTTTTGTATCTTGATTTATTTCCAAATTTCGAATATGGGTTCTAGGAAGAGAGTACGAACCGATGAGGTTGGTGGAAGTTCTAATGTTGATGACGATTCCTCTCGTCCCAACCTCACTCTACTCTATCAAAAGAGTCTCCGAAACAAAGACGTCCATACCAACTTCAAGCTCTTTCAAGATCATGTAATCTGTCGTGAGAGTATTGTCTCTTTACCCTTTTTGGATTCTGAACGTTTTCGATTTCGCTATCTTACTTTATTAAGGCGTTGGAACTTCATGCCCTTTTTGAGCTTACGTGTTACTTTGTACCGTAACATGGTTCTTCTCTTTTATGCCAATTCTCGATGTATCTCCAATGTTGAACATTCTCAAGTGATAGCCATCGAATCTTACCTCATGGGGAAGAAATTTTGGGTTGATCCACAAACCTTAGTCGATGTCTTCGGATTTGATGATGAGGGGATTTCGGATGAGAACTCGTTGGGACATACTTTCGGTGGCTCTGTCACGGTTCTTGATGCTCATGATTGCATCCTTCATATCATAGTCTCGTGGTGGTTTCGTCCTTCTAGAGGAAAATTCTCCCACATTCGGCAAGTCGATGGTTTTTGGATTCGTTGCTTTCATGAGGAACGTCAACCAAATCTTTGCCAAATCATGTTTGTCGAGATGGTGCATCTTGTTCAAAACCGCAACTTGAATCTTGTCACTTTCTTCACTTATGGCACTGCTTTGAGTTACTTCTTCTCAAAGTTAGAGATCGATTGCTCTCTTGACTTTCCGGAATCTCTCAAGGATCCTATCGATGAGCGCATACTTCTCTGATGCAAATTTCATTTCATTGATGAAGAGTGGATTCGTGTCGAGCATCCTTCTCAAGTTGCGGCCCTCGAACCTCAACCTCAAGTTGCTCCACCAAACAACGAAGCCCTCATGACTTTCCTTACCGAGCAATTCAATGGCTTGCGAACCCACATGGACTCCAGTTTTTCCACTCTTGACACTCGTCTCACTTCCGTAGATGGAAGTATTCGAAGTGTTGAGAATCGACTCACTTTGGTTGAAACTCAACAAGCCTCAATGGACATTTCTTTTAGCAGTTTCTATGGCAAGTGGAGACAATTTCGAAGGAGCGCCACCAATAATGAAGATGAAGATGACGATGAGCCTTAGATCTTTCCATTCCATTGCATATCATCTAGTTTAGGATTTCCCTATTTATGCACCTATCTATGTTTTTGCTTTAAGGCATATGCTTCGACTTATTGTTTTTAAGTATTAAGTTTGGATATTATGGAAGTATTTTGCTTTGGTTTACTATGCTTAATGAAATTATGTTTCTTTAATTATGCTTTGTTTGGATCTTGTGCTATATTGATTTATCTCATAATCATATTCCTTCATTGATTTTGATCTAACAAAAAATGGATAATGGGGTAAGCTAAATTTTTTAAAAAGAATTTTCAAAACCTAGCTTCAATTTAGGGGGAGTTTACTTAAAAATTTACTTTGGTTTTGTTATATCAAAAATGAGAGATTGTAAAACCAATATTTGATTTTGATGTAACAAATAATCTAAGGACTAAATTGCAAAGTAAATAATTTTTTATGTAGTCAAAAGGCTCACATTTGACAAGTAAAATTTATACTTAAAATGTTTTGAATTCAAAACTTAAACCCCATAAATTTTTCTAAGTGTTTCAAAGCTAAAATAGTCAAAATTGTCTAGGCGTTTCGAAACATCCTCAAAGTTTTTCGATATGTTTTGCCACTGGAAACGTCTGTTTCGATATGGAGAAATATGTTTCGAGACACTGGTTTCAAAACAGGCTTGCTCGTTTCTATACAGCCTTCATCTGGGCTTTTGTTTTTAAGTGTCGTTTCGAAACGACTTATACCCGTTTCGATACATGGTTTAAGTATTTTCAAAATCGAGCATTAAATAAACTAGCCATTACTTGTCATAACCTAACTTTTGAAAAATTGGTTAAGCATTTCGATACGCCTCTTTGTTGTTTCGAAACACCAATTTACAGTTTCAAAACGTTTTGATACAGCCTATAGCCGTTTTGATACGGCCCTATTTTTACATTTAAAGGCATTTTACAGTTTCAAACTATTTTGATACGGCCTATAGCCGTTTCGATACGGGTCCCTTTTTTACATACAACAGCTCTTTCTTTTTTGGGTGTTTGTTTCGATGTAGGGCCTCGCGTTTCAATACGAGTAGTTGCATAATTGCATTTATGGAGGAAAGAGAGAGCCCCAACGGCTCTATTGATGATCTCAACCACCCAAACGGCTAGAAATCAATGAGATGGTATAAAAACAAGTCTCTAAAGATACAACAACAACTATTGAACCTTCAAGCAACATCAAAGCATTTGTTCCAAACCTTTGAGTCTATTAGAGTCAAATTGTGTACCCAACTTGTAAAATTATCAATTGTTTATTTTCCTTTCAAGTTTGGGGAGTGTTGGTTTGTAATTAGGCAATATATTAGTCTTGTGAGATATGCATTTCAAATTGCCTCTTATTCTTTGTAATTGAGGGTATTGTAATTCAATCTTTGGGTAGAAAGATTGAATTTGTAAAGGTTGTCTCCTTAGCTTAAAAAAGGGGAAGAATAAATTAGTGAAGAGTTTGTTGAAAATCCTTAGTGGAGCTAAGGTAGTGGATGTAGAGCTTGTTTAGAATCTTGACCCATTATAAGTGCCTTGTTCTTCATTTTTAATTGTTCCTTTTGCTCCCTTCATTTTTAAAAGTGCCAATTCACCCCCCCCCTCTTGGCCATATCAGTTAATTCGATCCGCTCAACATGGTACCTTCCCACCTCTGAAGAGGAATGTAAACACAAGAAAATACAAATCAAAAAAGTTGAAATGTTCCTAAAAGACAAGTCACCAAAAGCGTACAACAAGAGGATAAGTTTATTAATATTAAAAAGGGATAAAAGTTACAAAACAGGAACCCACCCCCTGATGGGCTAAAGGCCCCAAAAATATGAAACATTCATTGATTCTCTCGGGCACCCGCCAACCCAGGATCTAGAGCCTCGCCTATCAAAACTGAATGATCCTCGATCTCCTCTATATGCACATAAGGCAATAACTTGGTGCGGGCGTCCTCCTAAGACTCACCCGAAGGGTTGTAAATGTTAAAATGCATCTTCTCTTCTACAACACCCAAACAACAGCAGAGGTCCAAATTGCTCAAATCTAATGACCCCACGGCCACTTGGATCGCGCACACTAAGTTGCGCTCATACTGGTTCGTAAAGTCCTTCATATTCATCAATCGCCCCTCTACATCCGGTCTCGCGACCTCTTTCGCGTCGACTTTCCCCTCTGGTTGCCAGATTCTATATTCCAAAGCATGTTTTTCGTCTCACATCAGGGTAATCTCTTTCATTTTCCTATTTACCTCTGCAGCGACCCTAACATCCAGCTCTTTTTTTGTGAGAACCTTTTTGAGCAAGCACGAATTTCTTCTACTCATCGACGGCTGACATCTTAGCCCTTCTCAGGGCATCACGGGTCTCACCCATTTCCTGACTTGAAACTGCCAAGTCTTTGGTCATCAAGACAACTTTATTATTGGCCTCTAAGAGGTCTTTCTCCTTCGCGGCCAACTCCTCTTTTTGACGAGTGTAAGTTGCCTCCATATCGGCAAAGGCAGAAAACATCTCCTTACCAACTTCATGGAAAAGGCTCTGCAATGATCCCATTGAGGATGCAATGCTTCAAATTGCTCATCGTGACGGCAAGAACCATCAATAAAACCAACTTTATTCTTCACAAGCAAAGCAATCTTTATCGATCGGCTCCAGACACTATAGTTCTCCAAACCGCTCAACAACTGTGAGACGAGTATAGTGCCCAGCGTGTATGATGGGTGAAGATACATGACGTGGTGGAAATCAATCGTGTCCGCATCAGACGACATCATAGTGAAGAAAATTGGGGGGGAAACCTAATTGAATCGGATATATTGATAGGCCCAAGAAAGAAAAAAACAAGAAACATATCACACTCAAATCCGATACCATGTTAAAACTAATGAAACGAGTGTATAAAGAAATGCATCATTTCTTATTAACTAACTTATCAGTACAACAATGTATATATACTGACTAAGCTATTTTCTAACTAAACAAGAATTGATTCTAACTTATTATTAACAGAATAACTACATTGTAACCGTCTTAACTATTTCAGCTACTAACATGTTGTTGTACCTACGAAATTCAGGTTCGAGAAGCTTGTCTACAAGAAGCATGTGCATTATCATATAAGAGATATTCGAGTTAAATAAAAAAAATGGCTAGTAACTTCAATTCCTATTTTTTGACAATAAATTTCCTCAATTTTCATATTTGGGACTTCAATTGTAACATTTTACAAATTATTTATTTTCATTAATTTACCCCTCAATCTTTAAGCCCCACATTTTTTCCGATGAAACTAAAACAAACAATAAACTTCACAAATGCTACTCAAACAA
This sequence comes from Hibiscus tridactylites, assembly GCA_958450335.1. Taxonomy (NCBI): domain Eukaryota; kingdom Viridiplantae; phylum Streptophyta; class Magnoliopsida; order Malvales; family Malvaceae; genus Hibiscus; species Hibiscus tridactylites. The sequence goes on from OY288287.1 coordinate 12,845,094, forward strand.
AGCTAGGAATGTTATAAGGTATAATGTCAAAAAAGTCCCTAAGGTTTAACTAAATAGTCATTTTGGCCACTATTCTTTTTAAAGCATTTTAACCTTCAACATTTCATTTTGGGTCAAAATGATCTGTCTATGGTTAAAATCTATTAGTCAACTAACATTAAATGACTTGAAATGACATGGCAACCTACATGGCAGTGCACACTGAAGCCCCAATGTCAGCTGTGTGGTAAGGTTGGGCACCTGGTGGACAGGTGCTGGCATAGGTTCGATGAGAACTTCCCTGGTGTCACAGCTCATAGTGCAGATCGTAGTGCTCAAGATGACACCAATGCCCATGCTCATGTTGCAAGTCTTAATGAAGCCCAATGGTTTGTTGATTCTGGTGCTTCACACCATGTTACCCTTGATGCTGCCAATGTATGTACTAGCTCGGATTACACTGGACCTGGTAAGTTACTTGTTGGAAATGGCTCAGCATTGCCTATCTCTAAAATCGGGCACACTTTGCTTACTTCATCTTCAAGGTCTTTGTCCTTAAAGAATGTGTTACATGTACCTAGAGTCACTAAAAATTTAATTTCTGTGTCTAAGCTTGCTAGTGACAATAATGTTTTCTTGGAGTTCCATGCTCGTTCCTGTCTTGTGCGAGATGAAATCACAAAGGAGGTTATTCTTCAAGGTGATGAAGTTGGTGGCTTGTATCGGTTCGATTCTGCTACAACCCTTCATGTTGCTAAAGTCTCCAGTGCAACCAGTTCTACTAACACTTTTAATCTTTGGCATTGAAGGCTTGGTCATCCAGCCTTTGACACACTGATGTCAGTTTGTAAAGAGTGTGATGTATTTGTTGATTCTTCTATTAATAAAACATTATTGTTATGTGTAGCTTGTCAAATAGGCAAAAGTCACTGTCTTCCCTTTCCTAATTCTACCACGACATACACAGCTCCTTTTGAGCTAGTTTTTATTGATTTATGGGGACCAGCTCAAGTCTCTTCTTAGGGTTTTGTTTATTATGTGTCCTTTATTGATGCATTTTCTCGACATTGTTGGGTTTATCTACTGAAAGCCAAGTCTAAGGCAGTTGTTGCCTTTCAGTCGTTTCAAAAGATGGTTAAAACTCAATTTGATAAAGATATTAAAGTTGTGCAAAGTGACGGGTGAATTTCGTAGTTTTTCTTCTCTGTTGGTACAACATGGCATTGTGCATCGTGTCACCTGTCCACACACATCTCAACAGAATGGAGTGGTGGAGAGGAAGCACATGCATATCATCGAGCTAGCCATGACACTACTTTCTCAAGCGTCTCTTCCATTACGTTTCTGGAGTTATGCAGTTGTCAATGTTGTATTTATGATTAACTGACTTCCTACAAATGTTCTGAATGGTTCTTCACCCTTTGAAAGGTTGTATGGTACAAAACCCCGATATGACATGCTACGTGTGTTTGGGTGCAAGTGTTTTCCCCACTTGAGGCCCTTCAATGTGCACAAGCTTGATTTTCGATCTCGTCCTTGTACCTTCTTGGGTTATAGCCCCATGCACAAAGGATACCAGTGTATCGACTCCAATGGCAAAGTGTTTGTGTCCAGAAATGTTGTGTTCGACGAGTCTATATTTCTGTTTGCTAGTTAGAGCAGTACTGGTTCACCTACCTCCACTCCACAATCATTTGGGGTACGTGAAATACCACTGGTTCCATGATTTGATCAACTCTTCAGGAACTTGTCACCCTCGGGCAGTGCAGTGTCATGTAGCTCACCTGCTACATCAGAGAGTCAATTGCATGAGGAGCAAAGGCAAAGGTGTGATCGAGTGTCTTCAGCAACAATTACAGCTGATACTTCTAATGGTCCATCACATATTCTTTCTTCTCATATTGCACTAGAGCATGGCAATAATGAAGCTGCTACTCTTTCACCTAGGTTGCACGACAATGAAACTAGTCAGAATGATGTCTCTTCTCCTATGTCTCAATCTTCAGGGCATATCAGTGAGCATGGTCACAATGATTCTCAAGCCTCTCACTCGTCAGGGAATGTGCATGAAAATGGTCAGAGTAACCCTTGTGAGTTTCCTGTTGACAATGACCAGTTGCTTGAACCTGTTGATGGCATATTTATGTCTATATGTGCCTCTGATATACTCCCTGCCAGTCATGTGCTGCCTTCTGACTCTTCTAATGTACATTCTATGACAACACGTAGCAAAGCCGATGTGTTCAAACCTAAAATCTATATAGCTGCCCTTGAAGAAGTTGTACCATCCACAATTGAACAGGCACTTACCCATCTAAAATGGAAAGAGGTCGTGCTTGCTGAATATGAAGCACTTGTAAGGAATGGAACCTTAAAGCTTATTGTCATGCCTGCAGGGTGTACATTGGTTGGTTGTAAGTGGATCTTCATAATAAAAAAGAATGTTGATGGTTCTATTGCCCGGTACAAGGCTAGGCTAGTGGCTAAGGGCTTCAATCAAATCTCTGACCAGAACTTTCATGACACCTTCAGTTCCGTTATCAAGCCCACCACTATCAATGTGGTCTTAGCCCTAGTTGTATCAAGGAATTGGTCTCTAGGGCAAGTTGACATTAACAATGCCTTCCTCAATGGTGATCTAAGTGAAGATGTGGATATGTGTCAGCCTCTCAGGTTCAAAATAGTGGAAAGTGAAGGTACTTAGTTGGTATGCAAGCTCGAACGTGCCCTTTATGAATTAAGACAGGCACCCAGGAGCTGGTACATGAAACTGAAGGATTTCTTGTTGAAGATTGGTTTTCGAAGGTATAGTACTGATTCATCCCTTTTTCTTCATGATAACTCAGGGGTGTTCACCTATGTCCTTGTGTTTGTCGATGATATTATTGTCACAGGTGGGTCTGACACGTTTGTTTCTGAAGTCATCACCTCACTTGGCAATGAATTTTCGTTGAAAGACTTGGGGCAGCTTGGCTACTTCATGGGAATTGAGGTGCAACGTTCCAATGGTTGTCTCTTCCTAAGCCAACGCAAGTATGTTCAAGAATTACTTGAGAGGACCAACATGGACAAAGCCAATTCAGCCTCAACCCCCATGCTTCCCACAGTCAGACTCAGTGAGCATACAGGAAGTCCTCTTCATGATGCCACAGGCTATAGAAGCATTGTGGGTGCTTTGTTTTATTTGTGTCACGCGAGACCTGACATAATGTTCAGTGTACATCGTGTTGCTCAATATATGCATAACCCGTGTGAAGAGCATCTTGTGGCTGTCAAACGCATCATTCGGTATCTGAATGGAACTCTCACTATGGACTTATGTTTCGACCCTTTGAAATCGATGCTAGCTTAGTTGCCTTCTCGGATACAGACTGGGGCAGCAGTCCAGACGACAGGCGTTCTACCTCAGGGTGTTGTGTCTATCTTGGCAACAATATTATTACTTGGAGCTCTCGAAATCAAAAAGGTGTGTCCAGGTCAACAATGGAGGCTGAATACAGGAGCATTGCTAATGTTGTGCCAGAGGTTACGTGGCTCAAGTCATTTCTTACAGACATAGGAGTCAAGAAAAGGGATATTCATGTGGTTTGGAGCGATAGCACGAGTGCAGTTTCTCCAAGTATGAATCCATTTCTTCATTCTCAGACGAAGCACGTGGATCTCGACGTGCATTTTATCCGGGAAAAGGTTGCCAATAACTCTCTTCGCGTGAACTACGTTCTAGCGTCACACCAAACAGCATATGGGTTCACCAAGGCTCTTACCAGTCCGTACTTTGACTTGTTTCGACAGAAGTTGAATGTGGTTACGTTCAGTCAAATTTTCTAGGAAGATGGAACAAGTATGGGAAATGTTAAGCCTGTAAATGAGAGAGATGTTAGCTTTGTAAATGAGGGTTGTTAGGAAGGTTGTTAGATCGGTTAGTTGGTTACACAACCAACTAGGGTTTCTCTGTAAATGTATATAACTTGAGTATGGTAACTGTATAAATCAAGTTGGTGAATATGTTTTTTTAACAGAATTCTTCTTCTTCTCTTCTATTTCTCAACATGTGGGAGCAATCTCGAGAATAGTAGTAGTGTTATGACTTGTAGGATAAAATAGGATTGTTGGAGCGTATGAAGCGGGAATAAGTTGGTCCAAAGTGAGAGTTTGAAGATTTTAAGGTGTCAAGGTGTTGAAGAAATGATTTTATGAGTTGTGGGGAGATATATTCCACATCTATTTTCATAATTTTGTTTTGATGAAAATCTACTTTTGTTTTTAGCTAAGATTTAATAGGCCCGACCTGATTTATATCTAGAAAGAGTGAAACAAAAAATGTGTAGAGTTAGATCACAAAGCACTCATTTACAAAGATTCATCCATTGTCGTTTACACTAATTTTAGAGCATATAGGTTGCTCTATTTTCATATTTGGTTGATTTGGTAGGACAGGTGAGGAAAACAATATCGAAAGTCGATGATGATTTTATAAAAGAACTAAAAGATGATGATGAAGGAAAATCTCTGATTTATAAAATTATTAGAGATATAAGACATATGCATGTGTTTATTGTTTAGGAGTTAGAAGTAGGGGTGAGCAAAACCCGATTCGACCCGAATAAACCGAATAACTCGACTCAACTCGAGGCGAAAATACTTGACTCGAAATTTCATAGACTCGACTCGACTCGTAAAAATTTCAAATAAAGTTTGAGTTGTAAAATGGAAGTTCGAATAACTCAGTTTTTTTAGTAATTAGTGGATTTATTTTTAAGTTCAAGACGAGTCCTTCAGTTTTTAATGATATATACATACCGATATATAAAAATATGAAGAAATATTGCCACATATAAAAAATATGAAGAAATATATATATATATATATATATATATATATATATGCATATCTTATATGATTAGAGAAAGCCGTTTAAATTGGAATCAAAACATACTATATCATGATAAATAATTACAATTAAATTTTTATAGGAACTCGAAAACTCGACTCGACTCGAATTTCTTAAACTCAACTCGAATCGAAAAAATTTCAAATAAAGTTTGAGTTGTAAAATATGACTCATCAACTTGAATAACTCAAAATTTTTTTACTCGACTCGATCGAGCGCTCACCCCTAGTTAGAGGTTTGGGATGTTGTTCCGACGTCAACTCCAATTGTGGGGGGAGATTTTTTGGGTGTGTTGGTTGTTGGGAGGATGAGGAAAAACACGAGAGAGGAGAGAGAAAAATATATTATTTTATAATAAAAATTAACGTGTCACGTCAGCTTTTTTTAACGACAACTAACGGTAATGGTCGTAATGAAAGTAAAATAAAAGTTCAGTGACTGTAATGAAAATTTGAAAAGTTTGGTGACCATTATTGTAAGTACCTTAAAAGTTTAGTGACTACCAATATAATTTACTCATATGGATAATAATCACAATATCACATGGCAATAAAATCAGAGCAAAAATTCGCTGCCCTTTAACTATGCCTCCATTTATGCCTCATGTTAAAAAAACACTTAAAAATTAAATTAGAAACCCTAATCCTAACCCTAAATTCTGAATCCTAAATTTTACACCTTATACTCTAAAAAATACACTATACCCTAAACTCTAAACGCTAAATCTTTAATTTTATTGTGAAAACATAAATAGAGGCATGATTAGGAGTTATAAAATTTATACCCATAAAATCGATGCAAATTTAGCCCAAAGTAGTAATAAAGCAAATAAACAACCTAAACCAGAAGCATAAAAACCCAACCACTAGCATAGAAAAGCAGTTATGCTTTGTCATTTCTGTCTAAGAATTGCAGCTTTTTTCTTGAAATTTGTGAAAGAAAGCAGCATCCATTAGCCCACATATTACAAACCCCCAATATATAAAATAATTATATTTACAAAGAAAAAAAATTGTGGAGTAATAATTAGTAGGAGTATTAACTAATGGATTAATAATAATATAAAATATAAAAATTCATGGGTAAGATGGGACTCGTATAAAATTTGGACCATTTAGGTTGAATTAGTGGAGAAATTGTCATATTGTACTTTTATTATTTTTAATAAAATATTCGTGTTTGAGACGTTATTATTGGAAAGAACAATTATAAATCTTGATTCCTGAATAATGAACAGTAAAACAAATTACCTAGTTTGAGATTGTTTTTAAAAAGTGTTTTTAAAAATAATATTAGAAAGTGATTTTAAAAAGTAATTTTAAAAAGTTAATTGTAATATTTTAGTGTTTGGTATTGCTGTAAAAATACATTTGAAAAGATAAAATATCTATTTTAAACATGATATTGTAAAGTAAAAATAAATGAATGTAAATGATGTTTAAATTCGTTATCATAAAATTTATTTAATCTTATTTTATATGAAATAAATAAACTTAAATTACAATGAAAATCGTGAAAATTTGTTAGTATTTTTTATATAAAAATATAAACTTTAAATACAGTGGCAGAACTTGAAGTAAAAGTTTGAGGGAGTCAACTTAAATTTTTAAAAAAATTGGAGGCTTAAACAAAAAATTTCAAATTTTTTTGAGGGTTTAACTAAATTTTTTAATATTTTTAAGAGATTTAACAAAACAATTTAAAAAAATTGAGAGGGAATTTAATTAAGAATATTCAAAATTTTGAAGCTTAATATGAATTTTTAAAACTCCTGAGGGGGCTAAATTAAATTTTTCAAAAAATTTAGGGCAAAATTTAATTTCCCAAAATTTTGGCAGGCCATGGCTCTCACTAGTCCTTTAAAAGATCCGCCAATGTTTAAATATTTTTAAATGATTAATATATTTTTTTGATTAAATACAAACAATTAGCCTCTAACTATGTATCTTTTATATTAGTGTAACATAACTAAATATTAATTTAATATATTAATAATTATTATATTTAATATTAAATTGTTTTTGTTATTTATTTTATTTAAAATATTAAATTCTTAATATTATTTTAATAATTATTATATTTAATATTATTTTAGTATTAATATTAGTGTTAAGCAATTAAGTAAACAAGTAACTTCACCCCAAAAGTAATTTTCCACTTCAATTTATAAGTATTTGGCGTTGCTTACGGGTGAGAATTTATTTTTTTGAGCAAAAGTTCTTTCTTAAACAATGCTAAAGGAAGTACGTTAGGTAATTGTTCACCGCTAACGTGACTTAATTTGAAAAACATAATATATATAACTTAATTTGTATACGAATTATATTTTACTCGAGTTTTTACTCATCTTCTCCGTTTCAAATTTAGATTTATGCCTATTATTGTTTAATTCATAGAAAGTATTTTTATATTCATGTGAGAATTAGTTTTTTATAGTACTATTTGTGTAACAAATGTGACCGGAAAGATAAAATCTAAGAAAAGTGGATTCAATTGCAAAAGGCAGAAAAGTTAAGGTTGGACGTTAGAACTTAGAAGGAACAAAAACCTTGCTTGCCGGTGAACTCGGGAAAAGGGCAAATGCCAGAACTGTGATTGTTGAGTCATGAGTGCGAACATGATGAGAAACAGTGAAAAGGGTGGGGAAATGCCTGATAAAGTGCGCGTGTTGTTTATGCACTCAAAAGACACGGCAGACAACATTGCAATTGCAAGCCTTTGCAGCTTTGAGTGAACCCCAAGGAAAAAAACAAATGCTGCTGCTTTATGTATTCGATTCATAATTCTAACCGATAAAAACCATTCATTTCGTTTTTTTTCTTTCCATATCTTCAATCTACTCTATATTTACATGAAAAAAAGTGAAGTGAAGATTTACTTAAAAAAATATAACATAAAAAAATTGAAATAAATAATTTTTATTGATAAGAAATTTCGGGATCATATATAACGTGATTAGATGGATTCATATAATAATTTCTCTTGCTACTCCCTCATTCGTTAAGGCTCTTGATGGCATAAACTGTAAAGCAATACTGCAAAGATTGCAATTGTCCCCCCCAACACCACCATTTGAGTCCACCTATTAAAGCAACCATTTCCATCATCCATTACAGCCTTTTTACTTGATTTCTACTTCTTTGTTTAAATTTATATAATTTTTAAATTTATCATTTCGGGTTGAAAGACAATTTTGATATATCTAATTTTAAAATCTGAAATTTATAAGGGACTAAAATAGTTATTTTACCATTAAAGGGGTCGTGACCTCTAATCTATCAGGTATCAGCCCTTGTTTTCGCCTTTCGAGCCGGATAAGATCATAAGAGTGATATAACTCTTTTATCAAGTATTAGATATGGTCGCATTTTCAATAATTCAAGCTCGAAACTTTAATTAATCTAAAATAATTCATGTCAATTGATACAAATATTAAAATTATAAATTTTATATTTTGAATATAAATTTATTGTTATTCGAGTTTGAGTCGAGTGAAATAGAATAGGGGTTTTGAAGGTTCACAACCTTGATCATTTAACAAAGAACAGTTACTCTTTTAGGTATAAAATGGAAGGTATGGGGCTCCACTGAAATGAATGAATGCGAGGATGGTACGAGATTAAATGGGCAAACCAAACTGGAGTACTGAAAAATGGGTGATGACAATTATGGAAAATATAGGACTCCCATGAAATTAATGATTGCGTAAATGCGTAGGCTACATTGATTATGAATCTGACCCAATTGACCTATTTCTTCTTTCTTTTAATAACCCACACATACTACTGACATGAAAAAATCATTATTTCAGAATAAAAATTGTTAATTTTATTTTTAAAAAAGGAAATATTTAATATTAGGAAAATTACATATTTAGTATCTCAAATATATTCGTGTTATTATTTTTGATAAAATAATATTTAAATTTACGTTTTTGTTTTATTTTGTTTTATTTTGGTACTCGTTCGTTAAAAACTAACGAAGATGATGACGTGGCTTGGTATAATCATAGTTTTAGTTCAAAACAATTATATATATTATTAATTTAGTCCAAAATTCATCTTAATTTTGATAGAATTTTGTCTTATCCCTTTCCCACCCCTCATATTTTTGTCGGTATCCCAATTGTGCAGTTTGGGTCCTCCAATAGACCTGTCATTATCCCCTCATTGATCCTCAAATCCTAAAATTTTGATTGTCTCTAGCGTGTTTTTTAAACCCAAAACCCCAAAAAAAAGTATTCAGCTCGAAGAATAAGAGAAATTGAAAAAAAATTACAATTTTAATACAAAAATTAAAATAATATTTAAATTGATAGAATTTTAGACTAAATTTATAGATTGTATCGGTTTTTGGACTAAAAATGTTATTAACCCAAGCCACATCACCATTTTCGTTAATTTTAAATGGCAGAGATATCAAAACAGAACAAAAACATAACGTTAGGTACCATTTTACCAAAAATAATAGTTGAGGTATCAAAATAATAACGCGATGATAGTTAAAGTACTATATAGGCAGTTTTCTCTTAATATTATAATGAGGATTTACAACATATAGTTGAGAGATTTGTATAACTATTCAAACACGACGCTGGCCACTTAAGATTATACAAGGACCAAACAAGAAAAAATGTTAAAAATTTAATAACAAAAATAAATACAAACAACATCATTAATCAACAATGAATGATAAAAATTATTAATACTAACATAAAATTACACATGACAATAAAATTATGTTGATAAGTTGATCAATATCACAACTCAATCACAGACAAGAAACAATGATTGTGAGCACGTATTCAAAATTCAGCTCGAGAGTTTAAAGCAAGGAAGAATAGCAAGATAACCAAACAAGCGTCGTCATTTTAATTAGTTGAAACAACGCCAATTTCAACCCCGAGTGAAAAAAAAGAAAATAACGGCCAAACGATTGAAAATAAAGATAGAAAACGTGCAAAAAATAAAGAAACGTGTACCTTAAGATAGAGAAAAGTTTCACAATTACAAAGTTATTCTTATTAAAAACTAAAAAAAAAAAGCAAAGATGAAACATAATAAAGTAAAGGAAAAAATGATTACCGGCAGTCAATGACCAATACTAAGACTGATGTCGTTCTAGACCAAACAAAGATAAAGAAAAAATGTGTCACTTTGATTGGATAGAAAAACTTAGAGAACTTATGTTATGACTAATCTATGAATAAATATCAACAAGTGTTGGGTGAATTGGTAAGACATATTGCACTCTCAAAGAGAAGATGTGAGTTCGAACCTTAAAGATAACATCGATGGAAGAGGTAGTCGCGCACTCCGAACATGAACCGTAATACAAACATGCATATATTCAAAAAAAAATCATGAATTAATCATTATCGTATACACTATAAACAAGTAAGATATATTGTTCGAAGACATGTGCGGAAGATAATGAGAGCCGTTGGGAGTCTTATTGTGTTTTGATTTTTTTAATATTTGTAATTAAATACAAGTTCTCATCAAGTATTAATTTTTTAAAAGATTTTAGTTAGGCATCAATTTTTTTTAGAAAATAATTTAATGCTTCAAAATTTAATTTAAGAGTCTGAAATTTTTAGACAATAATAAGTAAATCCCTCAAACTTAATTACCAATATCCGCCCGTGCTCGAAGAATTGAGTGAGGAATCATCACGTATCCACGCAAACAGGGGTGAGCAAAATTCGACTCGACTCAAAAAAAATTGAATAACTCGATTCGACTCGAGGTAAAAATACTCGACTCGTCTTGACTCGACTCGAAATTTCTTAAACTCGAATAACTCGAAAAAATTTCAAATAAAGTTTAAGTTGTAAAATGGAAATTCGAATAACTCAAAATTTTTAAAAATTAGTGGATTTATTTTAAGTTCGAGATGAGTCCGGCCCTCTATTTTTTATGATATATACATATTGATATATAAAAAAATAAGAAATATTGTCACATGTGAATATATATATATATATATATATATCTTATATGATTAGAGAAAGAAGTTTAAATTGGAATCAAACCCCACTACAACATGATAAATAATTACAATTAAATTTTTATAGAAACTCGAAAACTCGACTCGAATCAAAAAAATTTCAAATAAAGTTTGAGTTGTAAAATATGACTCGTCAACTCGAATAACTCAAAATTTTTTGACTCGATTCGACTCGATCGAACGTTCACCCCTAATAAAAAGATTAACATGTTTGGAAATTTATAACGAGGGCTCGTTAATACGAACTTCTCCTAAGCTCATTCTAATTTCAATGACTAGATTAGGGGGGGGGGGGGGGGGGGGAAAGAAGGGGAAATAATGGGATAGAAATTTTATGTCTTTTTGGAGTTGCAGTATACGACAAATTTAAATATATATATATATATATAATTTTTTAAATTATAATTAGGTTTTAGAGTTTAGATTTTGAAGTATAGGATTAGGGTGTATGGTTTAGTTTTTAAGATTTAAAGTTTAAAAAGTATGGTTAAAGTATAATATTTATTTTTTTAGTATTAGTATATACACAGAAATACCAGAAAGAAAAATTATTCAAAAGTATTAAAGGGAGAAAAATAAGATAACCCAATAAACAAGCAAAAGAAAGAAGGCATTATGAAATGAATTAATATTTGGTATGCTGGTGGTGCAAATTTTTAACTACGTAAGCGTATACCTGACAACTTTTCGATCCGAGATTTAAATCGAGATTTGATTTCAATTCGACATGATGATTCAAAACTGAAATGAGTTGAATGTGATCTTCTTTCAAAAAAAATAAACGTAATCGAAATCGACTCAAATTTTAATTGAAATGATATGGACTCGAACATATTTTCAACTGAGACGAATGCAACTATAACCGAATTTATTTTACACAAACCCGATTGGACCAAATAAATTTTACAAAAATATACTAATATTCTATATATACTTCGATTAGACTCATACTCAACTCAATCCAAAGATTGACTCGGGAAAAAAATCGTTCGATTTTTAATTGGCCTGATATCGACCCAAATTACCATAGTCATGAATTAAAATCAAACCAGACCCGATTCAACCCGAACAAAAGTATACTCAAAATCATCCAAACTGAAATAACTCAAAATGCCCGACCCAAACAACTCGTTTGGCACCACTATGTAAGCGGGCTTAAAATATTGTTAAGTGTTATTAAGTTGTATTTAATAAATAAATAAATGATAAGTAGCTTTCCTCGGAAAATGTCATTGTGGATGTGGTGTGACATATGGTTGGACATGATTGGGAGGTATCTCCTCGGAAGATAAGAAGCGATCAAAACAAGGTAAGGGATGCTTTTGTAGCGGCAAGTCGCGGTATACCTGTTGGTAAAATAATTTTAATGTCTCTTTCTTAAGTGTTACTTTCTGTTATTAATAAATTGCTAACTGAAGTTTCATATGGAATTACTATGAGATTTGGATGAGACAATAAAGGTCTCTTTTATCTTTTTCAATAGTTGAGAGTTCTTTTCTCGTCTTAAACATAAAACAATTCTAAAATTTGTGATTAGTGACTATCTTTTACATGCAACATTTGCCTTTCAACCGATTACATTGCAAGGGACTTCAATTTAGACTTTATCCTTCTTCAGCTCAAAGGGATGTTTCCCTACAACATTTACTTTTTATGCGTAAAATATATTCGAGTAAAATATATTGTTCATCACTTAATTATTTTCTCATTCTTATTTTGGTCACTCAACTTTTAAACATTTTAATTTACTAACTAAACTTTCATATTGCTCTTGTTTTTGTCACTCTTAAATATTTTATTACCATTATTTAATATTATTAAATATAAAATAAATAATAAAATCATATTTTATTATTATTAAATTTTAAAAATATAAAAAAAATCACCACCATCGTTGGTCTCAAAACCGACGACCGTTTGATCCCAAATTGCACTGAAAGACTCATTTTGACGCGTTGAGTCCGAATTTAGTAATTTTTTCACTAAAAAATGTCTCGAAACTCGTAATTCTCGTTTGAAACTTTTCGTTTTACTCACTTTTGATCTCTTTTTTTTTACTTTGGATATTTTTTCGACAAAATAGAGGTCAGATTTAAACTCATAGGATCAAGATGAAACGACCAATGAAATTTGGGACTGAATGGTCACCATCTACGATCGTCAGCGGCGGCGTCCGACGACGGCGAAGGGTGGTCGACGAACAATTGGATTTAATTTTATACTTTAAATTATGTTTATATTAAATAATAATAATAATCCTAAAAAATTTGAAAATAATAATAAAATAATCGAGAGTGACTAAAACATGAGCAATCTAAATGTTTAATTAATAAATTGAAATTTTTAAAAATAAAAGACTAAAATAGGAGTGAGAAAATAGTTGAGTGATGATTTGTGTATTTTACCTAATATATTCAACCTTTAAAAAGCTAAAGTAAATGGGAATCGAACAAGCAAATATGTAACTGTAATAGTGGACTAAAAGCCCAGAGAAATTATGTGGCCAATAGCGAAAATGAAATCCCGATCCACTATTGCTCAACATTATAACTGTAACCCAAATCACAGTCGGCCTTCTAAACTAAAGACGCGTATGCAAAATTCAACTTTGACTTGAAAGAATTTCAAAGTTTAAATTATAAAACGGAAATTTAAATAATATGAATAACTCAAAATTTTAGTAATTAGTATAATAGTTTTAAAATTCAAGTTAAATCTCTCAATTATGTTTAATATATATCATATATGAAAAACATGAAGATATATATATAGGGGAATATGCTTTAAGGGACCAAACTCAAATTTTGCCCCTATTTTTTTAAAAAAATTAATTAGGTCCCTCGAAAATTTTAAGAGTTCATATTATGCTTTAAAATTTTAAATATTTTTTTATTAAATTTCCTCCCAAAATTTTATTTTATTTTTGTTAAACCACTCAAAATTATTAAAATTTTAGTTAAACCTTTTTTCTTTGAAAATTTTCGTTTAATTCTTTATTTTTTTAAAAAAATTTAAGTTGGCATTCTCAAACTTTTAACCCAAGTTTCGCCACTGTGTGTGTATATTATTGCATATGGTTATAGAAAAGCATTTAAATTTGAACTAATTAGTATCATACCATTATAAATGTATAGAATTATATTTGAACATAAACTCGAACAATTCAACTTGATTTGACTTGGCTCGAATTTTATAAACTCGACTCTACTTGGAAAAAATCAAAAAAAGTTTGAGTTATAAAATATGACTCTTCAACTCGACTAACTTGAAGTTTTTTTTTACTTAACCGAATCCCGACCCCTAATATATATTTATAATTTTTATGTCTATTTTACGATTTATATTCAAAATTTATAATTGTTTTGTCTAATAATATATCTCTTTGAGAGTACAATATACCTTACCGTTACACCCCAAATTTGTTGGTAATAAACAATACTTTAAAAGCAAAAATGAAACAAACAAATAAGAAAATAAAATTATTGATTGAATCAAATTATTTGTTAAAATATTACTTCAAATCAATATTAGTTTTTTTTTTACAAGAAATCAATATTAGTTTGAAATGCACTATAACATATTAAGTTATTAGTATAGTTATTTTACGCTCGACGAGCTTTGACGAGCACCGATGAGCACTGATAAATTAATTTATAAAATTTTAAATCTAAAGTACTTAATGAGTAATTATAATTTTTTTTAAAAAAATTAAAAGTGTAATTTAATTAAAATACATTTTTTAATTTTTAATTTTATTTTAAACATTATTAATTAAAATAATTTATCCCCAAATCAAAAAACCTTAAATATTTTTATTTGAAATTAACCCAATTACCGCCGCTGACCACCGCATATCACTGCCGCACAATTCGGTTAATTTCAAAGTTTATTTTGTTATGTTTGTAGACTGAAGTCTTTCCAACAAACACGTTGCAGACACTTTTCCCCCGGAGATAATAAACAAATCTCTCAACCCTTTTTACAATCTTTCTCTTTTGATCTTTTCTTGTTCAATAACAGGAGGTTTTGATTGGGCAATGTTAATGCTGTCTGCAATCAAAATTTCCATTTCTCATTAGCAAAAGGGGAACGGCGGAGACGACGGTTGTCGACGATGACAATTAGGTTAATTTCAAAAAAAAAACTTAAGTTTCTTTGATTTAGGGATAAATTATTTTAATTGATAATGTTTAAAATAAATTTAAATTTTAAAAAATATATTTTAATTAAATTACACTTTTAATTTAAATATATATATATAATTACACATTAAGTAATTTAAATTTAAAAATTTTATAAATTAATTTATCGGTGTTAATCGGTGCTCGTCAAAGCTCGTCAAGCGCTATAAAATTTTCCTAAGTTATTAACTCTAATATGTCGAAATTGTACCATAACAATTTTAATTTAATCCCGATTGGATCATATGCATTTATGGAAAACAAACCCCGATTTATTAGTTTATCTCTAATTTAATATCAGATTAATTTAGAAAAAAAACACAACATCAATTTAATTAGTGAAACCAATCCAACCGATAGTTTTTTTTAAAAGA
This sequence comes from Hibiscus tridactylites, assembly GCA_958450335.1. Classification (NCBI taxonomy): domain Eukaryota; kingdom Viridiplantae; phylum Streptophyta; class Magnoliopsida; order Malvales; family Malvaceae; genus Hibiscus; species Hibiscus tridactylites. The sequence continues at coordinate 12,860,528 of OY288287.1, forward strand.
AAATTTTTATTCGGAACAGAAGGGGAACACATGATTCTTACCTCGTTAAAAAACTTCCCTAATCTTAATTTGGAGGGAAAAGAGTGCAAGAATTCATGATTACAAATTAACTCTGATATCCAATGTAAAGAAAAACTTAACTTTGGATACACCCTTGACTCCACACAATCACCCGAAATGAACCAGTCCCAGGCTATGAACTCAATATCTTGGGTAATACCCTATGGCAGACCAACTTTAAAACTTGGAATTGTAACCCCCTTAACCCGGCCTAGACGATCGACCCGAATTAAGAAGATCACACGGGGAAAACCAAAGTCAACCCGAAAGTCAACCTTGATTAACAACCCTTTTTTTTTCTTTTTAATCTTGTCTAGATGCACATTATCCCTAGATATGATCTTACAAACAGCATACTCAAAGATCATAACCATCAGAGAACATTCAGGGACTCAATTGCACAAATTACAACTTTAGGGACCAAATTGTAAATTCTGATAATTATAAGGACTTAATCCAAATTTAAGTTACCATCTTGAAATTAATCATCTTTCATGCTTCTCTGTCAAATTTCAGCTCAAACGGACTTCTCAAACTCATACAATTGCATAAACATATTTCAGGACCAAAATGCAAACATTTCAAAACATATAACTGCCCATGTCAGCCCCCAACGGTCAGGTGTTCCGAAACAGGGAGAACCTGTTTCGAAACGCGGGACCGTTCCGCAACGTGTTCTGAAACGAGGCCTGGCAGAGGCATTTCCGTTTCGGAACGGTGCCTTTCGTTTCGAACGCATGGGCTATTACAGGACCCCCGTTCCGAAACGGTAGCTCCCGTTCCGATACGGCCAGCTCAGATTGCAGCAAAATGGCTGTTTAAACACTCAATTGACCTACCAAACATGCTCCAAATGCAACCAAATTATACCAGCAAGTCATTCAACATATAAGGAGCATAATTGCATCAACCAAACATCAACATGGCATCAATTATGAAAATCCTCAAATCTATAGGCATACTTCCTATTTAGCAAACCATTCAAGCATCAATTAACCAAAACCATCACATAAAGGCCAATCACAAATACCAACAATAACCACAACATAAATCCAACTTAGGGAGTCCAAAACATCTCCCAAAACATCAACATAGGTCCCCCATTGCCAAATGCCAAAAGCTAATAGTGTTTAAGAAACTATTACCATACATGAGCTTTGTTCACCACTTGGATTCTTGTTCCCCTTGCTGCCTTCAATGCACTTTAATGCTCTGCATTATTGGTTTAAGAAGAGAGAGAGTGTAAGCAAAAGCTTAGTGAGGAATGCTCATTAAAACCACACAATAATGCATTTATAAAACACATTTATAAACCGTTCTTCAAAACAACCTTTAACCATGCACTAAAGCATTTAAAACAAGCAATACATGCTTCCATTTCAATACATGTCATATTGGCAACAAGTGATACATTTCACATAAGATCCACACATGGACTTTTAAACACCATTGTGATCTTATACTTTCCAAGGACCACACATGGACTTTTAAACACCATTGTGTCCTTAACCCCATGGACTTTTAAACACCATGGCAAGGACCACACAAGGACTTTTAAACACCTTTGTGTCCTTAACAAGAATCATCCAAGGACTTTTAACCACCTTGATGTTCTTAATTATACAAGGCTTTCACAAGGAATTTTAACCACCTTAAGCCTTAATCAAGAATCAACCATGGACTTTTAAATACCATGTTGTTCTTAAAATTCACAAGACTCACACAAGGACTTTTAACCACCTTTGTGATCTTAACCAAGAACCATCCAAGGACTTTTAAACACCTTGATGTTCTTAAATAAACAAGGCTCACACAAGGACTTTTAACCACCTTTGTGACCTTAAACATCACTTGCCAATATGTATCATTATCATCAATAATCCACTGTTTTAAAGCATTTAACCAAGCCATAAACATCATGCATTTTTAAGCATCAAACCACATTAAAACAATGTTCAAAAACAAGGATCTCTTACCTTGAGCATCCTTCAACACATGGCTTACAAAATCATCAATAATCATGCTAAATCATGGTTTCAAAACAGAATTTAAAACATGCAACAATCACATTGCACCCAACCATCTCATGGTTCCTCAACAAGAGAGTTTTTCCGAAAACTTACACTTGAGCTTAGCAAAGTTGTTTAGACTTAGACTAAGCTCCCAAACCTTCAAAACATTGGTTTCAAAGCCGAAAACCCAATTCCACTCACCGATTTCGTTTCGCCTTTTGCCGAAACGCCAATCAAGCTTCCGAATCACCACCACTTGGATCCAAAGATGACTCCCCTGTTTTAAACACATCAAAGCAGAGGATTAATGCATCATCATGCATTAATAGCTTCAATGAAAGCACCTAAACTCGCTGCTCTCATCCACACTCCATTTTCGGCTACCAAACACCACCGAAAATGCATCCAAACAACTCCACAACATTACCCAGCCAAGATTCATCAAATCTAAACATCTTTAAACATCATTTAACATCCAAAAAGGATCTAACATCATCCTTATACCTCCAGCTATAACAGATCCACAAGATCACTCCAAAAACAACCAAGAACACAAGCTAAACTTAGGAAATTCAACCTATCCGGGATTGCATTAATTAAACCTCAATTCCTTATCAATTTAACATTCATTTAGTATAAAAAATACACCTCAAATCACTGCTTTAACAGATCATACGAAAATTATCAAAAATCAACCAAAACTTGCATTTCAAAGCCAAGATCAAGATCACATCTATAAAACCTTTTATAAAACACAAATTAAGGATTGAGAACTTAGAAATTTCAGTAAAGAACTGAGAGTTTAGAGGAGAAGGACGTTCTTACCTCCAAACTTGAGTTTCTCCCTTTTTAGAACCAAAATCTTGAAAATCCACTTAGCAAATGGTGAGATTTTGATGAGAAGATGATTAGCAATCAAAAGAGAATTGAAAAGAGATATTTAGGTGACAAAATCAGAGAGAAAAGCTCTGGAGAAAAGGTGTTTGGTTTGAGAGAAAATGAGAGAAAATAGAAATGGAAGATTTGAGAGAGAAAAGTTAGTTATGGCCAAAAATATCTTCCCTCCACTTTTGTTTTATTTAAAAACCTTTAATTAATCATATATATTTCAGAAAAATCTGGAGAAACTCCCTTTTGGGTAAATAGCTCCTTAAAGATTCAAAGTTTCAATCCTTTTTAAAACAGTCTCACAGTTTTCAAAAATTACATTTTGGTCACTAGCCCAAAATGTCACCCTTCCAAACCTCATTTTGTAAAATTGATTTCACCACACTCTTATATATAATAAAAGAGGATTTTAGAACATTTTTCCATATTTTTAATGCAACCCGAACTAGGCTTTCCTAAATTCACTCTTTTATATTCGAACAGCACTTTGACCGAACCGGTCCAAACCCAAAACTTCTAAGCCCAAAACCGGGGCGTTACAGGAATAAACCATCTGCTTTATTCGTCTCCTGCCTAGAGCCTAAAGCTTATGAAACCTGAGTTTAACATTTGATTTACTCTGCAATCCAAATGTTATTTTTACTCCTCTCCATCCCTTTCTTGGCTAATGAGTCGGCCGAAACGTTAGCCTCTCTAGACATATATTGAATATTCCATTCTATTCCTTCTCCAACCTGCAGACATGCCTTGACTAAGGTCCTGAACGATTGTGAGCAACTCTACGGGTTTTGAATCTAATTTATCGCCAAGGAACAATCGCACTCTATTGTGACTTGAATCGATTTTTCCCACTTGGTTGATTTGTAAATTTGAAATGCTTCCTTGAGAGCTGAGATTTCAGCTGATGTAGCATCTAGGCAACCGACATTCTTTGAGAAACTGATAAGGATTGTACCCTTTTCGTTTCGTAGTACTCCACCAATGCCGGCTTCACCAAATCTTCCTCTCACAGCCTCATCTATGTTGAATTTCAGATTACCCTGATCAGGAGGGGACCATTTGACATTGCAGACCTTTGCTTTTTGGGCACCTATTTCCCGAAATCTTGATGGGTTGTTCAACGGGTCGTTCAAATCAATAATACTTTCCGGCGATAAAGCTTTACACCACCACCCCAATCTAAGTGTGCAAAGGTGAAAAATATGCTATGCCGATTGCTTGGTTTTATTGATGACAACCTCATTCCTCGAAAGCCAAATTGTCCAAGAACAGCAGGAAAAAACCATCCTACAAATCCATGGTTGAAATCGACTAAGGATTGAAGCCGTCCAAACTCTGAGAAAATCAGCAAAATTCTGGGGAAAAATTACCTGTATATTCCATATATTGAGCCACCTCGGCCATATTTTCTAAGCAAAGCTACAATGGCACAATAGGTGATCGACCGACTCTTCTTCAACTTTACATAGCTGACAAACTGTGGAGTTAATATTACAACCTCTTTTTTTCAATTCCGCCATTGTCGGGATGCGACCAAGCATAGCTTTCCATACGAATCAAACAACTTTAGGAGGTGCTTTACAGTTCCAAACCAAATCCCATAGACATTCATTGTTATTTCCTGGTATTTGGCCTAACTCGCTCCATGCTTTTGTGCTATAAATTCCATTTGAGCTTGGCTCCCATCTAACAGTGACCACCACATCTAAATTCAGTTTACAGCCTTCCAAAGTTTCACTAAAAGCTTTCCAGATTTTTTTCTCCCACTCGAACAGAGATCTTCTTAACTTTATGTTCCATTTCCTTCAGTAGTTGAAGAACCAAACTCTGCAACACAACCTGATTTGTTTACTGAGAGAACAAATATTCTTGGGAATTTCATTTTTAGAGGCTGATCACAAATCCAAGTATCATTTCAGAAATCGACCTTCTTACCATCTCCTACTAAGATTCTAACTTGTTGCTGAAACTTGCTAATCCCCTTAGGGAATGCTGTAGTGATATTTCTCCAAATGATTGACTTACTATTTCTCTCAAAATTATTCGGAAGTAAGGATACACTCTTTTTTTCATATCTTGAAGCGATAACCTTTCGCCATAAACAATCCGGTTCGGATGCATATTTCCAAATCCACTTAAGGAGAAGAGCCTGATTTTTAAGTCTAAGGTCAATCAGTCCGAGACCTCCATATTTTTTGGGTAGACACATCGCCTCCCAACTTACCCAATGTATTGCCTTTTTATCCAAACTACCCCATATAAATCTTGATATCAGACTTGAAATAAGCACACTAACACTCTTTGGCATGTAGAATATAGACATGTAATAAATGGGAAGGTTGAGCAACACTGACCTTACCAGGGTAATCTTTCCGCCAAACGATAAGTTCTTTACTTTTCATCCAGCGAATTTTTGTTTGAATTTACCCACAATCGGTTCCCACAGCTGGAGATTGTTCCTCTTAATTCCTAACGGCAGACCAAGGTAAGTAGATGGTAATTGTTCGACTTGGTAGTTGATGGTGTAAGCCCACTGTTTGAGCATTGATTCCTCTACATTAACCCCCATCAATTTTGACTTCTTCAGATTAATTCGAAGACCCGAAGCTAATTCGAACCCTCTCAAGAGATGAACTATGTTTTCCAGTTCTGATAAGCTTGCGCCACAAAAAAATAATTAAATCGTCAGCGTACTGGAGATGCGAGATTTTTACCTCACTCAATCTGATTCCTCTAGCTTGAAACAGTCCAACATCTACTGCTTTTGTGAGAAGACAATTTAATGCCTCAACGACCAAATTGAACAACGGTGAGAATAGCAGACATCCTTGTCTGAGACCACGGCTAATCTCAAATTGTGTTGTAGGTGAACCATTTACTAACACCGAGATGGAGGCTGTAGTAATGCAGGTTCGAATCCAGCCTATCCATTTTTCACCGAAACCCAATTTGTGCAGAAGAAAAAAATAGAAATTCCTAATCCACACAATCATACGCTTTCCAGAAATTAACTTTGAAGACTAAACTACTCAACCCTTTTTTATCCATGTAGTCGATTACCTCATTAGAGATGAGGGAGCAATCTAGGATCTGTCTCCCAGAGCAAAAAGCAAACTGTGATTGGCTGATAACGTCGTCGATGACCCTTTTAAGTCTCAAGGATAACACCTTTGTCAAGAATTTATATATGCTGCCAACCAGACTTATTGGGCGAAACTCTTCAATAGTTGTAGGAGATTTTGACTTTGGAATCAAGCAAATGAAAGAATGGTTGAATGATCAATCAATGACTTTTCCGTAGTAAAATTCCTCAAAGAAATGTAATACCTTCGGCTTCAAGCTTTGCCAATTTTTTTTCCAGAAAACCTATATTGAATCTGTCGGGTCCTGGTGCTTTCGAGCTATCGAGCATTGAAAGCGCAAAGCTTACTTCTTCACCAGTAAAAGGACTCTCCAATAAACTTGTTGCATCACTCCGAATGCTTTTTAGATTGCAATCGAGGCTAGTAACGGGTATAGTCTTAGAGTCATTGTAAGCACTCTTGAAATAGTCCGCGATCGCCTTTTTTATGCAAGCTGGCTCTTTAACAATGTCTTCTCCTATTTTAATATTCTCAATATGGTTACTCCTCCTTGCAGATGCCACAAGGTGAAAAATGTAATAATTTTATCCCCCTCGTGAAACCATTTGAGCCTTGATTTTTGTCTCCATTCTCATTCCTCCTTCCTCTCCACCCTCCACAGCTTCAATCGCGATTCTCTGAGTTTTTGCACAATTTCAGGTGATTGCTCACCTTTACTTATCATCAATTCCAATTCGTTACACTTCCTTTGAATTTCTAGTGCTGATTCTCCATAGCATTTACGTTCTCGTTGTTCCCACACCTTTGCTGCAATTTTACAAGCCCTGAGCAATTTCATTATTTCTTGTCCCTCGAATTCCAAACATGTTTTCTGAATAATTTCCACCAGATTTTTATTTTTTCCCCAGTGATCGAACCATTTGAAGTACTTAGGACCCCAATTCATCTTGTCTATCGTAAGCAGAATAGGGTTATGATCTGATGGCCCCCTGAGTAGTATTCGAAGCATTAAGGATGGCCATAGACCTGCACATTCTGTAGAGATTAAAAATCGGTCGATCCTACTGTGAGTCGGCCTTGATCTTAAACTTGACCGTGTGAATTTTCCTCCCCTGCACGGCATGTCTATTAAACCTAGACCCGTCGATAAAAGAAGAGAAACTCTCTATCTCTTTCGTTTTTGAACTAACCCATGTGCTTTTTCCTGGGACCTCACCATGTTAAAATCTCCTCCCAAAATTACTGGAATTTGATTGGCTTCAACCCATCTTCTGATCTCATCCAAAACCGCACTCCTATCTTCAAAATCGTTTGGAGCATAAATATTAATTAAGCCAATTTTGAAATTCAATTTCCGCAAACACCCCACGCAGATAATGTATCTCTGATTCACTAAAGAGTTGTCACACTTGAAATAATCCAAATTCCAAATAGTTGCTAAACCCCCTGACAAGCCTTCTGACGGAACCATTAAGGAATCGTAGCCATCCGGTCTGCCACAGAGCTCTCTAACCAGATTCACCGTGGGGTTTCTGCATTTAGTTTCTTGTAGAAAAATTACTTCTGGCTTATGAATTCTGATCACCCTTTTTGCCTGGCCTTTCTTTTCTGCTTTACCAATACCTCTGACATTCCAAGACATGAACAAATTTTACACTGACATAATAAGAAAATCTTTCACACTGCTACAAATTGAGGGTTACATCGACATACCTTCGGACTCCAATTCACTGAGCTTCATACAAACTTGAGCATCTTCCGCCACAAACTTCAACCCTGCTAATTTGCAAACTGCTACTGTTTTCATCGAGTTTGTTTTTCTTTTTGATTCGCAAGAAATCCCACCATTATATTTGCTATTTTCGAATTCTGATAAAAAATCCTGTTATGTGGAAACCCCCGTGGGCAGATCGTCCGACTTGGGCCTCAAAAGTCCAGCATCAAAAGATTTGGATACCCTCAGATATCTGGGTTTTATTTTAAAGGAACCAGTCTCTAATTCTAATTTAGGTATTGGTGCACTAGACCCTGATGACCCACTCGGCATGTCTTGGGGTGCCACTATTGGGACTTCAAAAAGCCCAACTAAATTGGCCTCTATATTATTCGAGTCTGCCAGTTGAACATTAAAACCATCTTCATTAGAGACAGGTCCCAATGACTTGGTGAACTCAACCGACGCTAGATTTCCATCTCTATCATTGCCACTTTTTCTTTTTGTCGTCTCGGCAATTGTAGCATTGAAATCAGATTTTTCCGAGGCATTGGGAAGTGCCTCAGGCCTAACGGTAAAGGTGGGCGCCGAAAAATTTTCTACACGACAGCTCGTATTCTCGTCCGTTGAAAGGTCTATTGGATTTTCACTGTTCCATATCGGAGAGCCGTTGATCCAGCATTTTTCATCTTTAAATTCAGAGACTGTTATTCTTACTATCGAGCTTCTTCATTAACGAACATATTCACATGAGCTGGAATATCGTACGGATACTTGACACCGATTAGGAACCTTGTCGCGTCAAATCTTTTCCTGTTGGATGTATCCTCATCAATCTTTATCAGGCTCCCCATCTTTTTGCCATGGAATTGAGAACGCCATCATTCCAAGCTTCAAGAGGAAAGTTTTCAAGAGATACCCATACTTTGATCTTTCGTCCTTCCCTGAATTTGTCCACCGAGTCGATATCCTCAAACCAATTTTTTAACATCGACCCTTTAAGATCATGGAAAACTTCTATTTGCTCCTCTTCTTCGAAGGTTATGATCACGTAAGGACCCGACCAAACGACAATCTTGATTTTGAAACCTTCTGATCGAAGCACTTGTTCCACAAAACTTGCATCATACATCCCTTTCAATAGCCCTGCTAAACTATTATTTAGCCACTGCATCTCAGACTTTGAAACACTAAAATGAAAAGGATCACAGATTGGGTTGCAGATTGGTTTTGGGACTCCCATTTTTGGTTGCGAGTCGGTTATTTTAGTCTCCCCTTCTTTGGAGGTCAAAACCTCTTTAAAGGATCTTCCATCCGTCGTTTTGTACATATTGATTGTACTTTTATACCTATCCTTGTTTTGGGCTGTTTGTCTCCCCATTGTTCTTTCACCTGCTCCGTTATTGCTTTTCATTTTCTCTGCAATGACAGGTTTGACTTTGACCACCGTACCATCCATGAATCTGTTGTTCCCCTTTGAAACAACTTGGCGCGCCTCCGCTTCTTCCGCAAACCTAACGAATGTGAAAGCGTGCATTCTACTCAGGTATCTTCTGTGATTATAAGCTATGTAGACGTCCAGCACCCTACCGTAGCCGACGAAAGCCTCCGCCAAAGTCCTCCGGTGTATTCTCTTATTGACTCCAGAAATGAATATTGCAAAACCCTCTCTACTAACTATTCCTCGCCTTTCTACCGTTGCGTCTTTACCATGAACTCCCTTACTGCGGTTGACATCTGAAACTCTCTTGCTCCGGTTGACCTCTGCCCAATGCTCCCTTGCTGCGGTTGACATCGTAAACTCCCTTGCTCCGGTTGACCTCTGCCCAATTTTAATAATTAAATCCAACCGATAGTTATTTATGAGTAAAATATATAAAATGATCAATAAGTTATCTCTAAAAATACAAGATGATCATCAAACTTTCAAAAATTATATAATAGACATTAAATTTTAATTTTTGTTACAAATTGATCATTAAGCCGTTAACTGTCATTAATTGGGTGACGTGAAAGTTACAGTCTTACAAAAATTTGAATAATAAAATATTTAATCCTCAATATTGACACGTTCAATCAATGTTTTTCCTAATCCAACTCTCATTAATGATGTCTAAATTGATTAAATGTGTAAATGTTAAGGATTAAATATATTATTATACAAATTTTCGTAACTGCAACGTCTCTCGGTTAACGTCAGTTAACAATTCAGTAACCATTTTATAATAAAAATAAAATTTAATACTTATTATATAAATTTTAAAATTTTAGTGACGTTTTTCATTTTTAAAAATAGTTTATTCCTAATATAGAGGGCAAATGTGTGAATTGCGATAATTAAATCCAGCAGGGCAGGGCAGCAGCGATAGGAAAGGATTGTCCCCCAACATTAGGCGCGGATATGCCAACCCTAACCCAGCTAGTTAGTTCCAATGGGACCCCACCCCACCAAGTGCGCTGGAGGTGCGCGTGCCACGCGTCTCCCAACAGGCGGGTGGGCCTTGTAAGTTGTAACAGCAGCAAGCGAGGAAAGGCAATAAAATAAAATGGATTTTGGCACAAAAACCAAGTGGAAGAGGACGGTATACGGAAAAGGACCATACTAATACGGTAAATGTCCGACACACCCACGGATACCCAGCCCTCAACCTTCTGCCCCTGGGCCCCACTTCTCTCTTCCCCATGCATTGCTACGAAAAGTAAAGAAAACTACTAGTATAACGTTAATACTCACGTATTAAGAGAAGTGGCATGCTTGTTATAATAGACATAATCATGTGACATTTGGTGTATTTTACCCTATTTTATTCGAATAAAGATGTTGAACCCAAACAATGTTTTTAGTAGAAAGGAGAATGATATTTTAGGTAATCCAGATTCAAGTAATTTTTGTCTGAAAGTTGTATATGAGTTTTATCGATGGTTAAACTAAACATATATTAATAGTAGACTACATGAAGAATCCTTAAAAAATATGGATGGAAACCGTCTACCCTTTAATTATGCCTCTATTGGTGCCACCACTTTAAAATAATGGGTTTAGGGTTAGGGCGTAGGGAAATAGGGCTAGGGTATATTTTTAGGGTTTAGGAAATGAAATATAAAAGTTAGTGCTTCGAATTTAATTTTTAAGTATTTTTTTAGTAAGGAGCATATAAGAAGACATGGTTAGGGGCAGAAGATTTTTACTCAAAAAATATGTAGACATTATTTGAGAAAAAAATTAAATATTAGTCAAATAAGATATTTACTAGGGATGGCAATAAGACAAGAAAAGTTTTGATCGTCCTAACTCCGAACCGAAACATAATCCCAATTTAATCCCGACTTGACCCCAATTTTAATATAATATAACTTGATCTGACTCTGACTTAACATAATAGAAGCATAATTTGATTTTGTCTCGACCTCAAAATTTAAACAAAAAAAATCTGATTATACACGACCGTCTCAAAAAAAATTAATACAATAAAAAATAGATATATATATTAGTAAACACCTCGATTTAAAAAAATTGAGGCAGAGCAGGTTGGATGGGTTTAACTTCAACACCTCGATTAATTGCTGTAACTTTACACAAAAGTGAGAAGTTGGATTGGGAAAAGGAAGAAGGAATGGCAGGATGGGAAATAAATAGAGAAAGAGGGGCGAAGAGTAATGTGAGTCATAATCAAGAAGACCCAGATTGTCTCCTCATGTGAAGATCTTCGCACGTTATCAATGTTGTACGACTCTTCAACCCTCACTTATTACTTTCATTTAAAGCTTTTACAGCCACCACCAACATAACCCTAAAACTCTAAAAAATAATATTCACATTTCTCAAACTTAAACCCTAACCACCTATAATAGTATCAGGGGTAGTTCAAACGTTTACAGACCCGTGCAGTTTATTAAAATGACGTCTTTTAATTTATAATTCTAAGATATATAAGGTTTTTTAAAGATATTTTTATTTTAGTAAAAAATATATATTATAATCTATAAAACCTTCTTTAAAGTAGGGGTGTTCATATCCGGGTATCTGGAATTTTCATATACCTAAAAGTCGGCTCGTGACCTAGCCCATAAGAACCGAGTACCTGCAAATCGGGTACCGGGTACCCGATTTACTTTTTTATTTTTATTTTTTAAATTTATTTAAAAAATACATCGGAAACACATAATATTTCATCATATATATTTCAAACACAAAAATTATTGATTTGAGGTTAGTTTTAAGACAGAAATATTTGGAAATATATATATATATTAAAGTTTATCGACAAAAGAATATATTAATAATATTAATCTCGATCATGATTTTTCTTTCGACTCTCATATTGACAAATTAATATAAATATTTTTAAAAATTTGTAAACTTAAAAGTATATAATATAAGTATAAAAAGAAGTTATGGATTTAAAATTAATTTTAAGGAAAAATAATAAGAAACATAAAATGAAAATATAATTAAAAATATAAAATAAATAAATATTAAAATTAGCGGGTCGGGTAGCCGGTTATAAAAAATTTCAGCCCTGACCCGACCCAACTATCCGAAAAAAATTGTGGGTCGGGTACCCGACCCGGAAAATTCGGATACTTTAATATAAATACCCGGTAAATTTTAATTGGGTAGACGAGTCGGGTAGTTCGGGCATTGTATTTTTGAACACCCTACTTTAAAGTCATTTTTTAATTTTTTTTCTTGTAATTTATTAAACAAAAAAAATTTATTTTTTCCCTATAGATATTTCATTCTGCTCGTTTGAGGCCTCTCTTTTCTTGGGAGTCCTGTGCGGTCGCTCATCTCGCACATGTTCAAAATCCTCTTCACTGAATAATATAACATTATACATGTCTACATGCCCGATTGAATATAGTTTATTTAATATTATTATAATATACAATAAGACACAGAATTGAATATATTTAAGTGATTATAGGTGACGAGGATATGAGTAGTATAGACATTGTATATTGAATATAAAAATAAAAAAATACATTACCAATATTGTGAGAAAAAGTGTAAACCAAAGCTACATTTTTACAAAAAAAAAAATTATCTTAAAAGGATTTCTCGTTTCTTGTGAACCTAAACCCAAAATAATGATCTTCTTTTAATTTAAAATAATTTTTTATATAAAAAACTTCAAACTAAACCCAATTTCTAAAAAAATACTTAATTACATTTTTACAGAAAAAAATATAAATATTTTCCATGCACTTAATTCACATTTTAAATTAATAAATATTTTTTCTCTAAAAAAATGTAATGCATAAATTATAAATATATGTTCATAATTTAAATAGAAGAAAAGGAAATTAAAGAGGTACGATTGAATAAAGTTTAAAATATTAGAATTTAGATATTATGAATAAAATAAATTGTTTGAATTTTTTATAATATTTAATTCAAATTAATTAATTAACTATAAAAAATACAAAATAAATAACAATTAGTTCGACCTTTCGTTTTTCACCCCCACCTAACGATAAAACAAAGCTAAGATTGATGAATGAACTTATTTAATGAAATAAAAATTATGAATTACGAAAAATAAGAGCAACACAATGTCATTAACTTTGAAAGATCCAATATTTCGAATCACATTTGTAAAGGAGAAGGAAAGAACAAAAGTTAAAAAAAAAGCATTTTTCTTTTCACAAATTTGCTAATTTTTTTAACAAATAAAACTTTGATGATACTGTTAATAATAAGGTTAGACCCTTTTTAGAAATTCCCAATTCGTTGTCTCATTCTTTCTCTCTTTAGTCTTAGCTGTTTGACGCTTTGAAGCCCTGAAAAAAAAAGATGAAACTTTTCTCCATGGCTGCCATTTTTACCATCTCTGTACCAAGAAGCCTATTATTGATTTAGCTTTCTGTTTTTTTTATTGATTTTTTTTTTCAAAAAAGAAATAAAGAAAGATGGAAATTCCAGCTGGTGTGGATTCCTGCCCCCCCTTGTCCTTTTCATTTGATCTCTGAGTTTTAGGCTTTGGGAGTTTGTAAAAACAACAAAGGGTTTGCTTTATCATCTTCAGGGAACACACAGACAAGAGAAAGCTTCTTTTTTTGAGCTACGAAATTTTTGTTCATGTTCTTGTTTTACTTTTGTCAAGTTTCTCTGTTTTAAAATTGTGTTTCCTGAAGTTCGAATTATATAGATATGAGTATCCATATATTCCCATAATCCTAACCTATATATATGTTACATTTTTCTTGCTACAAAATCTCGGTTGTGCTTGTTTTTGGTTTTCTCAAGTTCAACATTGGGCTGATTTGATGATTTTATTTGAGTTTAAGTGCTAACCCATGAAGAATTTGTACTGGTTTAAGCAAATCTCACACAATGTTAAGTCGGAGAGGAGACTTTCACTTGGTGAATACAAAAGAGCTGTTTCTTGGTCCAAGTATTTGGTTTCCTCTGGTGCTGAGATAAAAGGAGAAGGAGAAGAATGGAGTGCCGACATGTCACAGTTGCTTATTGGCAACAAGTTTGCCTCAGGTAGACATAGTAGGATTTACAGAGGGATATATAAGCAAAGGGATGTGGCAATTAAAATTATCAGCCAGCCTGAGGAGGATGAGAATTTAGCTAACTTTCTTGAGAAGCAGTTCATATCTGAGGTGGCTTTACTTTTTCATTTGAGGCATCCCAATATCATCACTGTAAGTTGTTCTATCTGATATCTTTTGTATCCTTTTGCATGTCATCTATTAAAGTTTGAAACTTTGAATAATGCATCTTTCTTTGGTGTGGATTTGGGGGAATGGGGTGGGAGGAGAATGTGATGTTTTTGACATAAAGAAACATGGTGATCTAGTTTCTGCCTTTTGATTTTATTGTGACCACATTTCATAAAAGTAAGAGTTTAGTGAAAAGGGTTGCTGAAAATGAATGGATCATGGCATATCTGGTAGGAAAACAACTTTTCTGGAATGAGAATGGGATGGGGGAATCAAACTACTTTACCTTGAAAAGGGAAGAATGTGGCATTTAATTCACTTACTGTTGCAATGTGGATTCCTTCAACTTGCCCATGCTACTAGTCTTGATAGCATAAATTAGTTCCTAGTTCCTATTGATGAGATGATTCCTAATGGGAAAGAATAACCTGTGCCTTTATTATCTTAAACTGGTTGTTTACAAACTGACAAAACATTTCTCAAGATATTATGCTCACTTTGAACTTCTGTAAAGGTGAGCTGCTGTGAATGTTTGGGTTAGGAATTTCTCCCATCCATTGATTGGTAGAGTTGAAAAATGTGAGGAAAGAAAGTGAAATTTTGATAAAATGCATAATTTGATTACTTAACTTACATTTCTCTCCTTTTGTCATTCCAATTTGGAATGATTTGTTTTCCAGCATTAGGATGAAAAATCATCATCTTTCCTATTTTCTTTCCTCACTTTTCTTTCCTACCAAGCACACTCAAAACTTATTTTCTTTACCCTTTCCATCCTTCCACTTTTCCACTCAACCAAACACACCCAAAGTGTTATTTATCAGTTTGACTTACTAATGCTCCCTCTAGGAATTTTGGGACGCAAAATGTGGCATCTGTGATTTCCTTGGTGCCAACATCAAAATTATGAAAGCTGCTGAAATAAATTAAATTCTTTAACATCCTTGCATAACAAACAACAGATTCTCTCCATCCCTTCTTTATTCTCCTTGGGGATCATGAAACATTCAAAACCAAAAAAGAATGAAAAGAAAGTTTGAATCACATAAACCTACAGACCTCATGCCTCTTACTGCATATCAGCATGAGAGCAATCATTTGCATAAGTCAAAGTATAATAAGCTGAACTTTTTCTGCACGAAAAGCAACTGCTAGTCTTAAATATTTAAAGCTTGGGGCTTCCATTCTCCTATTTGTTCACTGATTATTTTTGCTTTACCCTACAATCAGTTTGTTGCAGCTTGCAAGAAGCCTCCTGTTTTCTGTATAATCACTGAGTATCTTGCGGGTGGATCATTAAGAAAGTACCTGCATCAGCAAGAGCCACATTCAGTCCCACATGATTTAGCTCTAAAATTAGCTCTTGATATTGCACGTGGGATGCAGTACCTTCATTCACAAGGAATACTTCACAGGGATCTCAAATCAGAAAATTTACTCCTTGGAGAAGATATGTGTGTGAAGGTGGCAGATTTTGGTATTTCGTGCTTAGAATCTCAGTGTGGTAGTGCAAAGGGATTTACAGGTACTTATCGGTGGATGGCACCTGAAATGATTAAAGAGAAACATCATACAAAAAAAGTTGATGTTTACAGTTTTGGCATCGTCCTCTGGGAGATTTTAACAGCTCTGACACCATTTGACAACATGACTCCGGAACAAGCTGCATTTGCAGTATGCCAAAAGGTAAAGAACCTAACTCATTATTGCATGAATCTTCAATGCTATCAAGATTCTCTACCTTTGGTGCATGGAAGCCTTTTCTTTTTTTTCCTCTCTCACTCTCTCTTGTACTATTCTTTCTGTTTATTAAGGTCATGGATTAGTTCTCATTTTCCAGTTATATAGGAAATATGAAGCTGGATAGTGATGATCCAATATAATTTATATTGAGGAGTTATCTAACTCATAAGTGATTAGTTTTACACTCATGAGATTCCACTGACCTCCCTTCCCTTTTCTCTTGATGGAAGTGCTAATGTGCTAATATTACGCTGAACTAATGCTCCACTTGAATTTATTTGATTTGATGTTTTTTACTTCATAAACATTTATATTGAGGAGTTATCTAACTTACATATAAGTGATCAATTTCACACATGAGATTCCATTAATCTCCCTTCCCTTTTCTCATATTGTAAGTGCCAATGTGCTAATATTATGCTGAACTAATGCTCCACTTGAATTGATTTGATTTGATTAAGTTCTCCACATTAAAAACTTCTATAGTTTTTAAATGCCTGAAAATTGTCTGCTTATAATGCCGTTGGGTGAATAACAGAGTTGAATGGTTACTAGGGTCATGGATTACTTCTGATTTGCCAGTTATGTAGGAAATAGGAAGCTGCCTAGCGATGATCCAATATAATTTATATTGATGACTTATCTAACTCATATTAAGTGATTAGTTTTGTACATATGAGATTCCACTGATGCCCTTCCCTTTTCTCATAATGGAAGCGCTAATGTTATGCTGAAGTATTGCTTCATGTGAATTGATTTGATGATGCTCTCTACTTCAGGAACTTTTGTAGTGTTTAATCTAGATTAATATCATAACATAGTTGAAGTCTTTTTCCTTTTAAGCTTAGATGGCATAGAATAATATAGAATGCAGATATGCTATTAAACTTCTCGAAGTATGTGAAAAGTTGTATTAATTAAATCCATATTGAAAACTTAACTTTGTAGAACTAGTTTTGGGGGGGTTGAGAATAAAAATATGTATATGAAATAATGAAGCCCAATATAATGATTAGGACTTGGCATGAAGCCGAGGCAAGAGAAGTTGTGAAATATTAGATGCTAAAGTCTTAAAGTTGGATGAAGTGATAAATATAAGTAGGCCTGTAACCTATTTAAGTTTACAAAGAAATCATGCAACTTGATAGAGGATATGACCTCAAAGAATTTAGAAAAGGTTTGTAGGACCTTTCATATTATTTTTTGGGGGATGATATATGCGGAACATGTTAACATTTACTCTATATTATGAATGACTTGATCATTGATCTATAGACCTATAATTAGGTGATGGTAATCATTATGAAAGAATATGGAGGCAGTGATGCAGCATCTAAAATCAATTTTTCAGTTGGCATTGATGCGAGTACGATAGGTAAATAGAACTTTATCCTGATTGCTGACATACTCCTCTTGAGTGTGGACCAGTAAGTGGAACAGATTATCATTATTTTCATCAAAATGTCACAAAAGAAGGAAACAAGTTATGTTGCAACCATGGGTTTATTTACACCAACTCCTTTCCCTATTGAACATAACTTGTAACCCCCAATAACCAGCAATTTCTTGTTATCTTTTCAATCACTTGGACAGTGAGCATTTTGTACAGTGTCAAAGTTGGGGTGTGCTTTGTGCTCTTTTGTCGGTAAAGATTGGAGAATGCTAATAGCCGCCTTTCTAAGGTGCTGAACCTTGACTGTAAATGTGCTTGGGTTTAACAAATGGCTTAATGGGTGGTTGTATTGTGCTCGGTTTAATGTTCTATTCTGTGCTGGACTGCATTCATTGCATGGAAACGTATGCCAAATTTTCAAGTCTCTAATATATGTGATATAAAGATCTTTGGATATCTTTTCCGATTCATTGTTTTAGTAGCTCCCTATTATAATTTCTCATTGTTCAGGTTGCTCTTTCCCCTCCACTCTTTTGCACCTACAGTGTTCTGTGAACCTTGATTTTCACCGCATTCGAGTTTCTAACAACCGAGACAAGTATTAGAGCATAATAAAAGCCTATAAATTTGTAATGTCGTGTCTTAGGTTGTGAAAAGTTAAAAAAATTCAACTTATATCGTCTTACCTTAGAGTATGCTCGGGTGTGGGTTTAGTGTGCACTCAGAACTTGAATAAAATACCGAACCTTTAAGCATTGACATAAGAGTAGCTGCATAAACTTGTTTTGTTATTCATCTGGAGCTGCTATTACATTACTTCATTTGTAACCTAACACGTATAGCGAGTCCGAACATTATCATTCCTGAATTTTCTGAGGGTCATGAGCAGGTTTGTGGGACGAAAATGGTTGATTTTCATCTTATAATTTCTGGGATTTGTGCAGAATGCAAGACCACCGCTACCCTCCTCATGTCCTCCTGCGTTTAGCCACCTCATCAACCGATGCTGGTCAAGCAATCCCGAGAAGCGACCACAGTTCAATGAGATAGTTTCGATTTTGGAAAGTTATGCCGAGTCTCTCGAAGAGGATCCGGAATTTTTTAAGACTTATAAACCTTCTTCAGGTCGTAGTATTTTGAGATGCCTACCAAAATGTATTGATGTGCATCATTGATCTGTTGCCTTTTAAACCTAAGATGCATTCTTAAATGATGTGTGATGCTAATGCTAAGGGTACCATATTTTTTACTTGTTAAACTGAATTTTACCTATATGTATATTTTGGAATTGGAGTAGTTCCTCTGATTGCTAATTGTAAGTTTCTCTGCCATATTTTCCTTCAATTTATTTTTGGTTTAATCATTGATTTTCGACTCACCGGTCGATTAATTCGAATTGAATTTTCCAGCGGATCTTGTAGAGGCCTATTAAAGCATTTACTTCAACTGATTGATGCACGCTCTTTTATTAAGTGGATGATCGGATGCCTTTCTTTTGCAAATTATAAATATAATAATTAAGGTTAGTATATGATATACTGATGTAGGTTAGTATATGATATACTGATGTTAGAAAAATTAAGGCATAATGCAAAAAAACTTCAATCATTTAACTGAATAGTCACTTTGACTCTTATTTTTTAAAAGTAATTTAGTTCTCAACATTTTATTTTAAGTTAAACTAGCCATCTATGAATGAAAACTGTTAATCAACCGACGATAAACAACTTGAAATGACTTGGTACAATGACACGTCGAAAGGAAAAAAATATTTTATATTTTATACAAATTTTACCATTAACGTTGGTTGACTAACAGTTTTCATTCGCAGAGGAGTCGTTTTGACTCAAAATGAACCGTTAAAAACTAAATTGCTTTAAAAAAAATATAAGTTAAAATGACAATTAGTAAAACGTTAAGGGTAATTTTTGCATTATACCAAAAATTAATTTCGTAACCAGTGTTTAAAAATAATCATAGGTCTCAAATATTATATTTAAAATTATAATACCTCATCTTTAAACCCTAAATCATTAACTCTACTAAAAAGTGAAATAATTTTCCAATCGAAGTGAGTGGCAGTTGTATGTTGAAAGGTCTCCATTTTTAGAATTTAATGGTTGACTGTGATTTGAGCTGATCCGAATTTGGTGGTCCATCATTCTTGGACTCTAAATTTTATCCTCAAAAGTAATGTTTTGGTGGGACAAAATCATATCATATAATATATCATGTGTTGTTCAGAAAATATTTGATTATATTTTTCATAGATAATTACTAATGTAATTTCCTAAATCATCATACTAGCTTCATATAATCCTTTATCTTCGAAGATTAAAAATATAATTAGAAGAATTATTAAGACTTTGTGTATACAAAAAATTTATACCAAGAGACTGATTCATAAAATTTTGTGTGTGACACATGTCAGTTCGAATTAGTCAAGACAAAATTTTAGAAAATTAGGAGGGTTATGATTTATATAATTAGAACGTTCCAATTATATTCATTTCAATAGAGTTCACTAATTATAATGGTTACTCATATATATTACACGTGTAAGTACAAACAATAACACTCGAATTCAATAACTTAATAACTCTATGATTATTAAAAGTTCAAAAAAAAATCAAAATAATTCACTGAGATCATATGATTGATGAATTAATTATTATCTTTATTCTAAAGCATAATTTTCAATATACATTTTATTACATCCACCGACAAATACAATTATCATAAAGGGTCTGCACTTTTTTCTCTCTTCATAATAGTCCTTTAATTCATAATTCAATTTTAGATGCTAAAAGCTTGTAATAACGAGCTAAAGGTTTAATTTTCGTACAATGTTTATATTACTTAAACTTTTCCCTCGTCTATTGATTAAAAAATATTGAATATTTAAGTATGTTCAACTTCATATTCTTACTTATATTGTAACGACTGTAATGTTATGTTGTGAATGTAAATAGTTAGTTTCAAAGATTAGTTAGCTGTTAAAGGTTGTTAGCAATAGTTAGTTATTTGTTAATTGCTTGTTGATTAATCCTTGTGGCTGGCTATATAAAGCCTCTTGTAAACTTATTTTTAATCAATAAGAATGATTAAATTTTTCAACATGGTATCAAGAGTCCACATTTGATCCGTTTTTCTGTTGGGCCGTTTCTTTTCTTGGCCTGTTTTTTTCCTTTCCCGGCCTGTTCATTCTCATTTTTCCCCTTTCTTTGTTTTTTCCCCTTTCTCGTTCTTTGTCTCCGATGGCCACAACGATTGATCTGAATCATGTCCTTTATCTCCACCCTTCAGATACGTCCGGCGCTCCGATTGTCTCTGTGCAGCTGACCGGCATCGACAATTACGGCGTCTAGAGCCGTTCGATGCGTCTTGCGCTGCTTGCGAAAAACAAACTAGGGTTTGTTACTGGCGACTGCAAGCGTGACGGCTTTGTTGAAACTCTCCGTTCGCAGTGGGATCGATGTGATGAGGCGGTTATCTCTTGGATTTTGAACTCCGTTAGTCGTGATTTATCTGACGGCGTTGTTTTCGCTTCGAACGCCGCCCTCATCTGGAAGGATCTTCGCGAGCGCTTTGATAAAATTGACGGTGCTCGCATCTTCTTTCTTCACCGGGAGGTTGCTACATCTGTCCAAGGTGATCTCTCTGTCTCATCTTATTTCACCCGCTTAAAGCTTCTGTGGGATGAGCTTGCGGTGCTTGTTCCATTTTCGACTTGTGAGTGCCCTGCTTCTGAAGATAATCTGCGGCTCATCTTCAGCAGCAGCTTTTTCAATTCCTAATGGGTCTCAATGAGACGTTCTCTGCCTTGCGAAGCCAAATATTGCTCATGAAGCCTCTCCCGTCTGTTAACCAAGCCTACTCTATGATTCTTCAAGAAGAATCCCAACGGACTCATCTTCATGGCGTCTCCTCGGTTTCTTTATCTTCTGATCCTACTGCACTTTATGCTTCTGGTGGTGCCAGTTCTCGCCGTCGTTTCACTGGGACATGTGATCACTGTAAGGTCCGGGGTCACAAAAAAGACCAATGCTATTGTTTAATTGGTTTTCTGGCTGATTTTAAGTTCAGTAAGAAGAGGGATGTTCAAGCTGCTTTGGTCACTGATGCTCATGGGGTTTCTGGTTCTTCATTCTCTACCTCTTCTGGTTCTTGATTGTCCATTGTGTTCACACCTTCACAGTACCAGCAGCTGTTGGAATTGATTAATCGTGCTCCACCTTCTGCTGAGTCTTCCGCTAATCTGGCAGGTGATGTTTCTTGTTCCTCTGCTCGCTCAAGTTCTGTATGGATTTTAGATACTGGTGCTACATATCACATGTGTTGTGATTTCATTTTTCTGAATAATCCTCTTTCATGTTCATCCACTTCTCGTTCTGTTTTTTTGCCTAATGGAAAGCATGCTGCAATAACCCATACTGGTTCTGTTTCTCTTGCTGATTTGCATTTATCAAATGTTCTATACATCCCTGACTTTACACACAATCTCATTTCTATTTCCAAATTAACCTTTGAGTTGGGTTGTACTGTGATTTTTTCCCCTGATTTCTGTTTGATTCAGGGACTCTCTAGTGGCAAGATGTTGGGGATTGGTAAACTGTCTGGGGGCCTTTACGTTTTCATTTCTCCAGCTTCTGTGCCTGGTTTGTCTTTAGCTTTTCTTTCTTTTTTTCCTTTTTCTGCTGTTCAAAATTCAGTCTCATCTTGTATGCATTCTGAGCTTAATAAAAGTTTGTTGTGGCATGCTCGTTTGGGTCATGCACCCTATAATACTATATCTAAATTGCCTCTCTCTGATAGTATTTCTGGTAGTTCTAAACTTCATTGCCCTGTTTGTCCTCTAGCCAAACAGTCTAGGCTTCCTTTTTCTTCTAGCTCTACTCATACTACTCTTCCTTTTGAGCTTTTACACATGGATCTTTGGGGACCATATAGAACATCCATTGTTCATGGTCAAAGGTACTTTCTCACTGTAGTTGATGACTTTTCTAGGATGACATGGGTGTTTCTGTTGAGGTTAAAGTCTGATACTGTTTTGTTCATCAAGTCCTTTATTTCCTATGTTCAAAATCACTTCTCAGCTTCTGTTAAATTTGTTCGTACAAATAATGGTTCTGAGTTTCTTAACTCTTCTTGTTCTGAGTTTTTTTCTTCTCTTGGAATTGTCCATCAAAGTAGTTGCATCCATACACCACAACAAAATGGCATAGCTGAGCGTAAGCACAGGCACCTATTAGAGGTTGCTCGTGCTCTGAAGTTTCATGCCAAAATCCCTGTTAAATTTTGGGGTTACTGTGTCACTGCTGCTTGTTATCTCATCAATCGTCTCCCTTCTTCAGTCTTACAATGGAAAACACCATATGAAATGCTTTACCATCGCCCTCCTTCTCTTTCCCACCTTCGTGTGTTTGGATGCTTTAGCTATGCCACCAATACAAATCCCTCTGACAAATTTTCTCCTCGAGCTTTTCCCTCTGTTTTCTTTGGTTATTCTGAGGTTCAAAAGGGTTACATCTTGTTTAACTTGGATTCAAAGTCTTTTTTTGTAAGTAGAGATGTTGTCTTTCATGAGGAAATCTTTCCTTTTCATTCTGCAACCCCTGATGTTTCCCCTTGGTTCTTTCCTTCTAATACTTCTGGTATTGATGATGTCTTTCTTACTCCTCAGTCTCCTCATATCTCAACAAATTCTACCCATGTCTCATCTGCTCCTATTGTTTCTACTACTTCTTCCATTCCTACAGTTGATTCTGTTGATTCAACAGATTCTGTTTTACCTACTGATCCCCCTGCTTCTATTCCTGTTTCTGTTTGAAGGTCTGTTCGAACTGTTCGACCCCCTCAATGGCTTCATGATTTTGCCTCTGTGTGTCATACATCTAATATCAAATATCTCATTTCATCTTCTTTGTCTTATGATCATCTCCCTTCTTCTACTCGTTCTTTTTTTTTCTCATACTTCCATTGTTGAACCTAAAACCTATTCTGAAGCTAGTAAAAACCCTTTGTGGGTTGAAGCCATGAAAGAGGAAATTCAGGCTCTTGAAATTAATCACACTTGGTCCTTAGTTCCTCTTCCATCTGGTAAGATTCCCATTGGCTGTAAATGGGTCTTTCGAGTTAAGTATAACTCTTCTGGTGCTGTTGAAAGGTATAAAGCACGTCTCGTGGCCAAGGGTTATAATCAAAAAGCTGGTGTTGACTACACTGAAACGTTCTCTCCTGTAGCTAAAATGGTCAATGTTCGAACCATTTTGGCTCTTGCTGCTGCCCACGATTGGCCTCTTTACCAGATGGATGTCTATAATGCCTTTCTTCAGGGTGACTTGCAGGAGGAGGTTTATATGGAGATGCCTCCTGGATTTTGCAGCCAGGGGGAGTTTAGGGTTTGTAGGCTGTATAAATCCCTCTATGGTCTGAAGCAAGCTTCAAGACAATGGAACATGAAGCTTTGTGAAGCATTATTAAGTGCTGGTTACTATCAAAGTAGGTCAGACTATTCCATTTTTACAAAAAGGAAAGGAGATGCAGTTGTGATAATGCTGATATATGTAGATGACCTACTTATCACTGGAAATGATAGTAGTTTGATTTCAGAATTGAAATTGTTGTTGAATCAGAATTTCAGAATGAAAGATCTAGGGGATTTAAATTTTTTCTTGGGATTTGAAGTAATGAGATCCAAGGAAGGTATTTTGCTGAACCAAAGGAAGTATGCAATAGAGTTGATTGAAGATCTGGGTCTTGGTGGTTCCAAACTAGCATCTACTCCTTTAGAGCAGAATACGAAGTTCACTACAGCAGTTTATGATAAAGAACTTGAGCTTAATGTTGAAGACAAACTCTTAGAGGATGTTTCT
This sequence comes from Hibiscus tridactylites, assembly GCA_958450335.1. Classification (NCBI taxonomy): domain Eukaryota; kingdom Viridiplantae; phylum Streptophyta; class Magnoliopsida; order Malvales; family Malvaceae; genus Hibiscus; species Hibiscus tridactylites. The sequence continues at coordinate 12,884,971 of OY288287.1, forward strand.
GTCTTTCAGAGATTAATTGGAAGACTCATCTATCTCACACATACTAGGCCAGACATACTGTTTGTTGTGCAGAATTTGAGTCAATTCATGCATCAACCGAAAGATTCTCATATGTTGGCTGCGTTGAGAATTGTTAAGTATATAAAAAAGAATCTTGGTCAAGGATTATTGTTTGAGACATCAAATGAAGAACAAATTATATCATACTGTGATTCAGATTGGGCATCTTGCCCAATATCAAAAAAGTCAGTGACTGGTATTGCATCAAGATTGGAAAGTCATTAGTTTCCTCGAAATAAAAAAAAACAAAGCACAATAGCCAGGTCTTCAGCAGAGACCGAGTATCGAAGCATGACAGTTGTGGTATCTTAAATAGTTTGGTTGACTGGGTTTCTAAAGGAACTTGAGTTGTATAAGTCTGATCCAGTGAAGCTTTTTTGTGACAACAAAGCAGCACTTCAAATTGCAACTAATCCAGTGTTTCACGAAAGAACTAAACACATTGAAATAGATCTTCACTTCGTGAGAGAGAAGATACAACTGGGGTTAATACAAACACATCATATTTCTTCTTCAGAGCAACTGGCAGACATTATGACAAAGGCCCTTAGAGTGCAACAACATGAGTACCTTCTAAGCAAGTTGGGAGTTAAAGATGTCTTTCAACTACCAACTTGAGAGGGATTGTTGTGAATGTAAATAGTTAGTTTCAAAGATTAGTTAGCTGTTAAAGGTTGTTAGCAATAATTAGTTATTTGTTAATTGCTTGTTGATTAATCCTTGTGGCTGGCTATATAAAGCCTCTTGTAAACTTATTTTTAATCAATGAGAATGATTAAAATTTTCAACATGTTAATCGAGTTAAATTTAAGTTTTTAAAATAAGTTTCATGTAATCATAAGATAAACCAGGAAAATAAATTTTAAATTTTCTGCAAATAAAAATTTTGTTTCCAGGAATTTAGAGAGAGAGAAAGTAAGCATATTTTTTTGATTACATGCATGTTCGTTTACGGTTCATGTTTGGGGTATAAGATTACCCTTTCTAACAATGTTATCTCCAAAATTCAAACTCACGTCCTTTCCTTAAGAGTGTAATGTATCTTACCAATGCTCCCAACACTTACCGATAAAGTATTTGTGATTTAAATCGTCCAAAGTTTTTTTTTCATAAATAAAACTCCTTTTTGTTTTCTTTGAAAGTATTTATTTTTCCCCTGAAAACAGAGACGATAATTAATTTTTATGTGACTTAAATAAGAAATTTATTTTTTTAAACGTGAGAGGATAATTATTTTTTTTCTATTTTTTTAAAGTTTGATGAAATGTTTTAACAATTATGAGGATAATTAAAAGTATTCAAAAGATTTAGAACTTTATGAGAATTGTTATAAATTTTAAGAGAGCTTAATTAAAATTTTAAAATATTTCAGTATATTTCTTGATTTCAGTGAATTATTTTGATTATTTTTTAACATCCGTGGAGCTTAATTAAAATTTTAAAATAATTTAGGCGTCTACGTGCGTTCTTGATCGTACAACCGAGCATCCTCGAAGATTTGCCTAAAAAACAGAGAGGACAAGTGTGGGCTACGACCCCCAAAATTTTGAGGAATTCAAATTTTACCCCTAAAATTTTTAAATTTTTTAATTTGACTCCCTCAAGATTTTAAAAATTAATATTAAGCTTCAAATTTTCGAATATTTTTAATTAAATTTCCTCTCAAAATTTTTAATTTTTTTAAATCTCTCAAAATTATTAAAAAAATTAGTTAAACCCTAAAATTTTTGAAAATTTTCGTTTAAGCCTCCAAAATTTTTAAACATTTAAGTTGGCCCCCTCAAACTTTTACTCCGAATTCTGCCACTATATGAAAGTTATGTCGTTATATGTTCTTATATGTCATTTTGCTTGTTCAAATAATCAAACAACTATCAATTAATTTTACGAAACACTTTTATACAACCAACTAATGTAATCTGCTAGTCAAATCATCTAATGTTATCCGTTATCCGCTATTAGCTAATGTAATATGCTATTCGCTAATTGCCAAACATGGCCTACATAAAACATTTGTTGGTGTTCTCATCTGTACTGTGGTTATACTTGTTGCAACAAAAGTCACAACGGATCGAAAACGATGAAGTACTAAAATAGAAATAAAACATAATATTAGGTATGATTTTGTTAAAAAATAGTTGAGTGACCAAAATAGAAATATGAGAATATGTGAAATACTAAATAGGTAGTTTACTTTTATTATAACTTAATAACCACCTTCAATTTATGTTCAAATAGACCCTCAAACTTTGTTTTTTTGGTTTATAACTCGTATCCATTATGAGAAAGAGCCCTCCCAACCTATTTTTCTTCATCCACAATGTTAGAATTTCAACCGTGACCTTACTTAAGAAGCTTAAAGCTTCATTCTACTAGATTAACTAATTGTTGGTAAGTGTATCTGTAGAAATATATGTTTTGATATAATAATTGAAAAATAGTTTTGGACTAAATTGAAAAGATTTCAAAATGATTTTAAGTCCAAACAACTTGAAAATATGTTTGAGAAATTCTTAAAAGGGTTCTAATGTGTTTTCTAAAGCCAAAATTTACAAAACCACCCAGGTGTTTCGATACGAGTATTTACAGATTCAAAACGTTTCGATACAGCTCTGTCTGTTTCGAAATGGGCTTAATCTGAGTGAGGGTTTTTACATAGCGTTTCGATACGGGCTTCACCATTTCGATACGCCAATGTGGCAAAGACCTCAATAGTCAAAACCTCCAACGACTATTTCCCAACAGTATTTTAAATTGCAGGCTGTTCCGATACAACACTAGGCGTTCCGATACGACCCAAGGTGTTTCGATACGACCTCTTAAATGCGCATAACGACTCTTTCTGTTTTACTCGTGTTTTGAAACAGTGTGACACTCTTTCGAAATGGGTAGTTGCAGAACTGCATTTATGGTGGGAAATAAGGTCTTCAACGGCTCCAATTCAACACCAACGATCCTTAACGACTACAAACTCAATTGGGAGTATAAAAGGGACCTTTAAGCATCAAGGAAAGGTTAATGATTCAATTGTTACAATAATTTGATGAAAGATTGTCTTTAGAGCTAATTTGTATATTTCTTGTATAGACAACACTTGTGAGCTTAATTGTCAAAATTGCTCAAGTGTATAGGCTTTGAGTGAGTGCTTAGAATTGCAAACATATACCTATTAGAGAGATTTCCAGTTTGCTTTGAAATTCTCTTGTAAGAGAGTGCTTGATCAAGCTTTGGGTAGAAAACTTGATCGTTGTAACGATTTCCTCCTAATTCGAGAAAAGGGGACAAAATTCTTAGTGAATTTGGTTGAAATCATTAGTAGGAAGCTAAGGTAGTGGATGTAGGCTTTAGGTTAGAAAGCCGAACCACTCTAAATCTTTGTGTTCAAACCTTACTTTTTTAGCTTCCACAAATTCACCCAAAATCCAATCTTCTCCACACTTGGCAAGTATCTTGGTTGTAACCATCGAGCTCAATAATTGGTATCAGAGTGAGGCTCAATTAATCGTGATTAACATCCTATTGAGGTGATTCTGGAAGCTCGATACATCAATCCAACCAACCGAAGCAATGGTGCACTCAATCGACAAGCCACCATTCTTCAACGGTGAACATTATGCCTATTGGAAGAATAGAATAAAGTTCTTCATCAAGGGTAAAGATTATCAACTATGGGACCTTGTTGAAGATGGATCGTTCGTGCTAACAAGAAGAAAGGCGAAGTGGAATGTAAACGACAAGAAGATGATATAGCTTAATTGCAAAGCCTTGCACTTCATCTTTTGTGCTTGATGCTCGGATGTATATGCCCAAGTCTCTTATTGTGAGAGTGCCAAGGAAGTATGGCACAAGCTTAATGTCACATACGAGGGAACAAACGAAGTAAAGGAGACCAAGATCGGCCTCCTCAACTACGAGTATGAGAGCTTCAAGATGGATCCGGAAGAGGACATTGAGAAGATGTTCCATCGATTCTCCACCATCACCAATGGACTAAAAGGCTATATATAAGTCGTTTCGGAAGAAAAGCTTGTCCGAAAGCTTATCTACTCCCTTTTTGAGTTATGGGACTCGAAAAAGACTGCCATCATTGAAGCCAAAAATCTCAAGACCTTGAAGCTTGATGAACTCATGGGGTCACTTCTCACTCACCAAATCATGAAGAAAGACAAAGAAGAGGAGAAAACGAAGGAAGAGATAAGAAAGATGGGGAAGAAGAAGATCATGGAGCTAGGCATCAACGCGAGTGTCGTTGCTCTCAAATCCTCCATATGCCATCATGTAGAACTAAGTGGGGAGGAAAGCGAAGATGAATAGATGGTCTATCTCTTCAAGAAGTTCACACGATTCATGAAGAGCGAGATGGATAAATCTAAGCATGAATCGAAGAAGAAGATGAATGAATCCCACAAGTCCAACAAAAAGGGATCATCTTCAAAGAAAGCATATACGACGACATGGAGTGATGAAGACTCCACCGATGATGAGATAGCCCACCTATGCTTCATGGCCCTCAATGAGGGGAGGTAACTTCTAACTCATCTTGCTCAAATTCTTATTCATTTGATGAGTTACAAGAAGCCTATGATGAATTGGTTTTTGAATTCAAGGCTTCATTTTCAAAAAACAAGAAATTGATTTCAAAGTTAAAAACTGAAAATGATTTGCTTTTCTAAAATCAATTTAGAGTTTGAAGCAAAAATCAAAAATTTCGAACTTAAAGTTTCAAATTTACAAGAATTGCTTCAAACTATGGAAAAAGATCAAAAGGAAACTGATGATCTTAAGAAAGAAAAAGATTTGATTTCCAAAGAGCTTGAAAAGAAAAATAGTTTTGAAAAATCAAATTTTTATGTAAGACAATCTTGTTCCCCTATATTTTTAAATGAAAAAGTTTTTAGAAGTATTTGGGTCCCAAAAGAACTAAGTACTTCAAGTAAAAAGGATGAAATTAAAAAATGGATTCCTAAGGGAACTAAACTTTGTGCAACTAACGTCTATGGATCCAAAGCAATTTGGATACCAAAAATTACTTGATTGTCTTATGTTAGGTGTGATGGAGAATGATCAACATGTCCAAATTTGAGGGGGAGCTCTATGCACACAAGGGAGAACACTTGAAGAAGGAAGACTTCACATCTTCCCTTGAAGTTCAAGTGTGGTAAAATCTAGTTGTTTTATTTGTTTAATTTGATTTATTTTTTCTATTTCAACTATATTATCATATATGCTGAACTAATGTTGTTTGATGCTTTGAGTAAAGGGGAGCCAATTTTAAAAATATTATTTTTGTTAATTTTTTTAACTATCCATTGTTATGGACTTCAAAGTTTTCAGACATAGTTTGAACTATTTTTGATATAACAAAAAGGAGAGAATGTTTTAAAAAATTAAATTTTCAAATGAGTAAGGGGAGCTTTAATTGATTTTGAATTTTAATTCTCTTATTTAAAATTTGTTTCACTAAGGGGGAGAATCTCAAACAATTTTTCAAGATTGATTTTATTATATCAAAAAGGGGGAGATTGTAGAAATATAAGTTTTGATATAATAATTGGAAAATGGTTTGGGACTAAATTGAAAAGATTTTAAAATGCTTTTAAGTCCAAACAACTTGAAAATATGTTTGAGAAATTCTTAAAGGGGTTTTAATGTGTTTTCTAAATCCAAATTTTACAAAACCACCCAGGTGTTTCGATACGAGTATTTACCGATTCAAAACGTTTCAATATAACTATGTCTGTTTCGAAACGAACTTAATCCGGGTGAGGGTTTTTACAAAACGTTTCGATACAGGCTTCACCGTTTTGATACACCAATGTGGCAAAGACCTCAACGGTCAAAACCCGCAACGACTATTTCTCAACAGTATTTTAAACTGTAGACTGCTCCAATACGACACTAGGTGTTTCAATACGGGCGTTCCGATACGACCCAAGGTTTTTTGATACGACTTCTTCAATGCGCATAATGACTCTTTCTGTTTTAGTCGTGTTTCGAAACAAGGTGACACCGTTTCGAAACGGATAGTTGTAGAACTGCATTTATGGTGGGAAATAAGGTCTTCAACGGCTCCAATTCAACTCCAACGGTCCTTAACGACTATAAACTCAATTGGGAGTATAAAAGGGACATCCAAACATCAAGAAAAGGTTAATGCTTCAATTGTTACAACAATATGTTGAAAGATTGTCTTAAGAGCTAACTTGTATATTTCTTGTATAGACAACATTTGTGAGCTTAATTGTCAAATTTGCTCAAGTGTGTAGGCTTTGGGTGAGTGTTTGGAATTGCAAACATATACCTATTAGAGGGATTTCTAGTTTGCTTTGAATTTTTATTGTAAGAGAGTGCTTGATCAAGCTTTGGGTAGAAAGCTTGATCGTTGTAATAGTTTCCTGCTAATCCGAGAAAAGAGGATGAAATTCTTAGTGAATTTGGTTGAAATCCTTAGTAGGAAGCTAAGGTAGAGAATGTAGGCTTTGGGTTAGAAAGCCGAACCACTCTAAATCTTTGTGTTCAAACCTTACTTTTTTAGCTTTCACAAATTCACCTAAAAATTCAATCTTCTTCATACTTGGCAAGCATCTCAGTTGTAACTATCAAGCTCAACAATATCTTTAAAATTTTAAATTTAGATATTCCAGAACCATCAATTTATACATAAATGCTAAACATGAATCAATCTTTCACTTGAAATAAAAATTTACATAAATACAAATCAATTAAAAGATGTTGACTTTTTTCATTAAAATATGAGACTTATTTAAGATTTTTCCCCATCATGCCATTCATTTATGTGGTGTGGTCGGATTAAATTGTAGTAATAACTCTCACACGCTCTTCCCTTAATATGCTTGCTTGCTTAATTAATACATATTTTTTCTATTACTTATCGTATCTGTTAGTTGAATGCATTGAATGAAAATCACGAAGGTAAATTAATTATTTTATACAAATAAAAGGACTTGAAATTCATTTTGGAAATAAATAGAAGAGGCCGGCCTTGTACTAATATAACTCCATTGCATTGTTTCACAAGGAAAGTTCATTGAATTTTCTCCACCGACAAATACATTACATATATTATCTTTCCCAAGGACATTGGACCCCAAATTTATTTACTTGATTTTGTAAAAAAAAAGTACACATTTCAAAATAATTCTAAAAAAAATCAACGGTTGACTTATCTGGTAAGCAACTTAGTATTCGAGGCTTTGTTGTAGAAAATTTTTGTTGAAAAATTTACCCACTAAAATTAAATGTACAACGCGAGTCGATCCTTATTAATACCATAAAACTGAAAACGAAAAATAAGGAGGACAATAAAAAATTATTCCTACGAAGCTGCTGTCTAAAGTTGGTGTCACAGTGTTTCATGTCTTGCTTTCTGACATGGAAAAGAAAGAAACACAGACAAGTTTGCTTCACCAAAGTAGAAGGCTGAAGTGTAAGAGAAGGGAAGTAAAGTTGAGAGGGAAGATGAAGAAGATTGTGACGGTTTGTCCATATGAAAAGGCTCAACATTCTTTCTTTTTCTTTCCACCCAAACAAGAAAAACAATAAAAAGTCAAAACATGGTTTGATTTGTCTGAAACTGAAAAGTCCATGGACCATTATCAACTCCCCACGTGGAAAGATCCCGTAGACAGGAAAATTGCTTGGCGGTTGCAGGCCGGAAGCCAATGCCATATTATCAGAATAAAATTAGACATCCTAATCCCACCCTTTTAAATTATTATTATTTCCATCACAATTAATTTACCACCCACATTCTTCTTTCTCCATTTCCTTATTCTTTGCCCTTTTAGCTTTCTCTGGTTCTTCTGTGCCCGTCCCAAGCCTCCGCCTTTATTTATTCCAAGCAGGTAACTTTATTGCTTTTTTTTCTCTCTGTTTTGTCATTATCATGTGAAACCCAGAAAAGACATCTCCTTGTTTGTTGCTGTGTTCTTCTTTTGTTGCTGTTTCATTGAGGTTTTATCTATTTTATTGACAATTTGTGATATTATTTTGGGGGTTGAATGTTTCTTGTTTATTTATGTTGATACGTTTGATTATGTTTCTATATTGGTTGATGGGTCAATGAATATCTGAGTGGATTTGATTTTGGAAGATCTGATTGATTAGTTAATGAAGATGTGCTTTTTATGACAAGTTGTGGTGTTGTTTGGGATTTTGTCCTTTTTCTAGGTTGCTTTGTCTTGCTAGGATCTGGCGTTTCGATTGTTTGATAGGATTGTTTTGTGTTTGAAACCATTTGGTGGAGAGATAAGATTGGGACTTTTGTGGGTTTTGGCACATAATGATGCCAGGTCTTCCCATGGATGGAATGAAAGCGACTACGGTTAAGGGAAATTCGGTTTCGAACAAGTCCCCCAAGAGAATGTCGAGTTCGCAAAGCCCCCGTGGCGCAAATGGGACGGTTCAGGTTGAGACCTCCATTGAGGAGCTTTATGAGAATGTATGTGATATGCAGAGTTCTGATCGGTCATATTCAAGGCAGAGCTCTGGATCATATGGTGAAGAGTCAAGGATCGATTCGGAATTGCGCCATCTTGTTGGAGGAGAGATTAGGGAAGTTGAGATAATGCAAGAGGGGGAGGAGGAGGTGCATAAACCAGAAGATGATGTTCGTAGTACTTCGTCTTCTACGAAGGGCAGCGCATCGAGTGGTAAGAAGTCAGGACGGCTGGAAAAGCCCCGATCCACGGGTGTAAAATCCATTTCTTCTGGTGATGTGAAGAAAGTGTCTCGGTCACAATTGGATTCCGAAGCATCGACGAAACCCAATGTTAGGGGAAAAACTCCTCCCGAGAAACCTCCCATCAATAAGGGGAAAATTAGGACCCTAAAGAAACCAAGCACAGGAGTCTTACCCACGAAGAAAGGCAAAGGGTCAAAGCTACAAAATGGAACTGAGGATGCTTCCGAGTCAGGGTTAGCAAATCCTGATCTCGGACCGTTCCTACTCAAACAAGCTAGGGATTTGGTGTCTTCAGGAGAAAATCTCCAAAAAGCTCTTGAATTAGCTCTTCGAGCAGCAAAATCGTACGAACTTTGTGGCAGTGGAAAACCCAGTTTAGAACAAGTCATGTGTTTACATGTCACTGCAGCAATATATTGCAGCCTAGGCCAGTACAATGAGGCAATTCCTCTTCTTGAGCAATCAATTGAGATTCCAGTGATTGAGGAAGGCCAAGAACATGCCCTGGCTAAGTTTGCCGGTCATATGCAGTTGGGTGACACTTATGCTATGCTAGGACAGCTCGAGAACTCGGTAACTTGTTACAGAACTGGTTTTGAAGTTCAAAAGCAAGTTCTTGGAGAAACAGATCCTAGAGTTGGAGAGACCTGTCGGTATTTGGCTGAAGCTCATATGCAGGCATTGCAATTTGATGAAGCACAGAGGCTATGCGAAATAGCTCTCGTCATTCACAAAGAGAACGGTAGAACGGCTTCTCTTGAAGAGGCAGCAGATAGGAGACTCATGGGTCTCATATGCGAAACTAAGGGAGACTATGAAGCTGCTTTGGAGCATCTTGTTTTAGCCCGCATGGCCATGGTGGCAAACGGCCAGGATGCAGATGTGGCTTCTGTCGATTGCAGCATTGGAGATGCATATTTATCTTTGTCTCGATATGATGAGGCTGTTTTTACCTATCAGAAAGCACTTACAGCTGTTAAGACAACTAAAGGAGAGAACCATCCAGTAGTTGGGTCAGTCTTTGTTCGGTTGGCTGATTTGTATTACAGGACAGGGAAATTAAGGGAATCATCGTCATACTGTGAGAATGCCCTTCGAATCTATGAAAAACCCATGCCAGGGATTCCCCCGGAGGAGATTGCAAGCGGCCTCACTGATGTTTCTGCCATCTATGAATCAATGAATGACCTTGATCAGGCAATCAAGTTGCTGCAGAAGGCTTTAAAAATTTACAACGATGTCCCTGGTCAGCAAAGCACAATAGCTGGAATCGAAGCGCAGATGGGAGTAATGTACTACATGCTGGGTAATTATTCAGAATCATACGAGGCCTTCAATAGCGCCATTGCAAAGCTACGTGTATGTAGAGACAGGAAATCTTCCTTCTTCGGAATTGCTCTCAATCAAATGGGGCTGGCTTGTGTGCAGCGCTATGCTATAAACGAAGCTGTTGAGTTGTTCGAAGAAGCCAAAAGCATTTTGGAGCAAGAGTGTGGACCGTATCACCCTGATACACTCAGCGTATATAGTAATCTTGCAGCCACTTACGATGCAATTGGCAGGTAAGCAATCCTCAAAATTCAGAGGGAAAGACATGCTTGTTCGATTTTAAGATCTTATCGATGAATGTAGAGCATATTCAACTCCTTTTTAATGTTCTTTGTATTCTGTGACATATGATGTTAACACAGGTTGGATGATGCCATAAAAATACTAGAGTACGTTGTTCAGACGCGAGAAGAAAAACTGGGGACGGCGAATCCTGAGGTATACGACGAGAAGAAAAGATTGGCTGAACTATTAAAGGAAGCAGGAAGAGGCGAGAGCCGAAAAGGCAGATCATTAGAAACCCTTCTCGATGCCAACCCTCATCTGAATTTAAAAGCCAATGGATTCAAGGTATAATATGAATCTATGATAAGCATGAATTTATGTGATCTGTGATTTAAGATGTTGTATTATAGGCTCCATTAAAGTGAGAAGATATGAAAGGGAAAGAACAGAGTTTTTGTTTTTTTAATAGATTCTTGGCACGGGAATGAGTGTAATACTAATAAATGTGGGTGGGCAGTGGGGGTTGAGGGTGAAACAAAGTGAATTATTTATTGTAATTTTTATTTTGATTAAAGGTTGCTTTCAAATTTCTTTGAGATCATTATCGGTAAAAGTAAATATTGTTTGATGGCATTTTGTACTTGAATCATGTAAAGATTGGTTGATTTTGATCGAAGGTTGCAGCCTAGTACTGGATCAGTAATTTAAACATTCTCCAAAAAAACTCAACATTGAAATTCATCTGAAATATATTTCATGTGGATTCTCACAAATCTAAAACATTTGCACCTTATTGAACCAAAAAGAAAATTAATAAGCATGTGCATTATGTCACGGGATTACAGTTTCAGCCTAGCGAACCGTGCGGCTTTAGTGTGACTCGGATCTGAACTCACGGCTCGTGACAATTACGCGAGACAACTGCAAAGATACATGGAGAAGGGCATGCCACAGCACAGTAATGGTCTCCAAGTAGGCAATTATTCTTTTTACAGTCCATAGTCTCAGACATGAACCCTTCTAAACAGGAGGCGTGACTAGCCACCGACGGCAGCAGAAACCTACCATCAGATTTTCAAGCGTTTCAGAATGTCCTGGTGAGAAATGTTCCCACTCATTATGCCAAATCCATATCATTCTTGACAGAGAGACGTTACAAATCGACCTCATCGGGCATGAGACTTCTTAAAGGTAAATGAGGAACATATCCCGCCCTTTTTATTTCTAGTGTCAAACTCTCTATCACAGCATATATCTCTTCTGACTGATGGTGTGTACTATCACCCGCAACAAAGATATTGATGTCATTATCGATTTCAATCCAACTACATCCAGGTTGCTTTCTAAGCCCCATGTCTTTAATTCCCGATCTAACCTTTGCAACTTCATTCGCTTTCCCCAAATCTTGAAAAAGATTTGCAAGAAGGACGTGATAACCGATGCTTGTGGCGTCAAGTTTGAATATGTGATCGGCCACAACCTTAGCCAGCTTTTCATCACCGTGACTTCTGCAAGATCCTAGAAGTGAACCCCAGATGAGATCATCTGGCTCACAAGGCATGTCCATGATCAGATCATATGCCTGGCTGAGGTGGCCAGCTCGTCCTAGAAGATCAACCATACAAGTGTAATGCTCAATTTGAGGCTGAAGTTTGTATTCTTCAACCATGCTTTGAAAAAATTTACACCCCATGTCAATCCTCCCAGCATGGCTGCAACCAGAAAGAAGGGAAGTAAAAGTTGCACGGTCCGGCTTCATGCATGCTTGCTTCATTTTTTCAAAGTATACAAACATTCTGTCCACGTCGCCATGCATTCCTAAAGCAGATATTATCGAATTCCAGGATACTTGATTTCTTTCATGCATATTCTCAAATACAATCCATGAGTAATTTACGTCTCCGCATTTGGCGTAAGCAGCGATCAGAGAATTGTTCACGAGAACATTGGACTTCCACCCTTGCCGTATTAAGAAACAATGAGCCTCCTTACACAGAATCCTAACAGACAAGTGAGCACAAATAGAGAGAATACATGCAATTGTTACAGTATTAGGTCTAATTCCTTCACGCTGCATGTCACAAAATGCAGCTAAAGCTTCATCCACCCACTCATTCTGAGAATATCCACTTATTAGGGCATTCCACGCAACCAAATCCCTGCAGTATAATCTGGAAAATATATTTTGTGCAGACTCCATGTCTCCACATTTTCCATACATATCAACTAAAGCACTCCCTACATAAAAATCAGAAATTGACCCTGTTTTAACAGCTAAACAATGGATTTCCATGCCTTTAGACTTGAGAGCCAAGGATGAGCATGAGCGCAACACAGCCAAAAGCATCCGAGGATCAGGGAAACCATACTTTAACATGAAGTTACAGAACAATTCCAGTGCCGTAAAGGGCCGGTCACCCTGAGCAGAATTCGATATAACTGCACCCCACATTACCAAGTTATCGTTACGAGATCTTCTGAAGATTTTCAAACCAGATTCAGGATGACAACATTTGAAGTACATCTCTATAAGAGCAGTTTGAATTCTGGTGTCGTTTTCGAATCCAGAGGCGAGTATCAATCTGTGGATTTGTTTTCCTAGGTTTAAATCAAGCAACTCTGAGCACAAAACTAAAGCAGCCACTAGGGTTGAAGAGTCTGGTTTAATTCCAAACTCTAACATCACAACAAACAATTCCTGTGCCTTGGACAAACACTCATTAGAAACATACCCTGTAATCATGACATTCCAAATCACAGAATTCATTCTCACTGATTCTTTATTAACTGTACTATTGAAAACATGTTCAGCATTTCTTACATCTCCGCATTTCATGTACATTTCAATCAATCCACTGATCAAAAACTCATCGCTTTCCAATCCATTTTTCAAAACAAAACCATGGATTTCTCTTCCGAGAATCCATGACTTGATCGAAGCACACGATGAGAGAGCAGAGAGACAACCTACCCGATTCGGGAACAACCCATGTTCCTTAACCATCAAACTAAAGATCATCAGCGAACCCAAGTAATCATCTGATTGATAGAACCCAGAAATCATGGAATTCCATGAAACCGAATCTCTTTCACACATTTTCTCAAAAACTTGGACTGCATCCCTAATTTCCCCACACTTAAAGTACATCCCCAGAAGTGCATTAACGACATAAATATCAGCCAAAAACCCTAACTTTAATACATGTCCATGGATTTGCCTGCTTCTTTTAACATCCGAAAGCCCGCCGAATGATTTAATCAAACGAGGAAAGAAGTTAAAGCCTTGAACTTGGAAACCGTCTTGAAGCATTCTAACGTAAACCCTTATAGCATCTTCGAACAATCCATGTTCCGTAAACTCCATAATAAGCTTATTGTTTGAAAACCCACCTTTGTTTTGTGGTTTCTGAGATGGGTTTTCAAGGGGAGTGAACTGGGTTTGAGAATTGCTAGAGATAGAAGAAGATGGTTTTTTAAGAAGAGAAACAGAATTGGAATAAAGAGGTACCGTAGAAAACGATTGAAGCTTAAGTTGATCCTTTTGAAGGTAAAATGAATGGTGATTGAAGAGTTTCATAGTTTCCATTTCCGCCTCTACTTCTCTTAGAAGAGACGTCGATATAAAATTGCTGATCAGATTCAAAACGCCTGTAATTTTTTGTTGGGAAAACTACATCGGTGGTACCTTAATTATGCCTGTATTTCTACTTTGGTCCCAAAACTATATTTTTCGGCAAAAGAGTCCCTTCCGTTACATAGTTTTCCTGTTTTGGTCCCCCGACGTTAAATAACTAACGATTTTGCTGATGTGGCATTTTTTTAATATTTTTTAAGGCTGACGTGGCATTTTTAAATATTTTTTTAATCATTTCTCTCTCCTCTTATATATTATTTTTATTTAATTTTATTCACCCAATCATATTGTGACACGTGTCACTACACTATTAGATGAAAAAACCCCCAAATATCCTAAAAATCGAAAGTGGTGCTGCTGGGATTCGAACCCAGGACCAGCAGCACACCAAGCATGCACTTGAACCAACTAGGCTAGGCTAGATAATTGATTCAAATCTACTAACACTTATATTTAAGCTGTACAAATTAACCCAAAAAAAACCTAAAAACATAATTGGTGATGATGAAAATTGTTAAAAGCAATAAACACTATTTCATTAGTTAAAGGATTGTGGATTCGGATGCAAATGAAACATAAGTTAGATATGGATCTGAATATTCAAATGATCATTATCACAGACAAGAAGAACATTGGATTTTAGAGGATAAAGTATTGAAGAAATCCCAAATGAAATGGTGATGATGAAAACCAAAGTAAATCACACTTCATCACCACCTTAAGTTGACAGCAATAGAATCTTCCATTTCTTTTGCAGAATCAAGAAGCCGTTCCGCCTGACCATAACAAGATTCACATCTGCAAAATCAACAATAAACTGTAATCAGTTACAGCCATTGAAAGCAGAACATGCACACAATAAGCCTTCTGCCTGGCCGGTGAAAATGAAACCAACAGTCAGCCTCTTCTACGAAACTCTATTTATATCACTGGGACTTTGGACCTTTAAAAAGCTCTAGTAACCCAAGTTGAAGACCATCAAGAATATAAAAATGAAGCATATAAATGAAGGGTAACCTGTTTAATGCACAAACTACATAATACAAGATCTGCATCATAAATGGAACATAAGAAAAACCTTTGAAGATAATTTTCCAAAAGCATCTCGATCTCTTCCTCTTCTTCTGCAAAAGGACCAAACCAAACCAAATTAGAACTTTTCTTAAAAGAACACACCTAAACTGAGATAAGTGAGAAGAGTTTACCTTCAGCAATCAGTTTTTCTAAGGGTACAATTGAAAAGGAGGAAAGCGTTAGGAAACCAACATTTTGTGGATGCAACACGATCTAGAAACCAGGAATACAAGAGCAAAAGAACAAAATTAATGATCCAGGAATACAAAATTGGTCTTTTTGGGTTCGATTCCCAGCGGCACCAATTATGTTTTTAGGTTTTTTTGGGTTAATTTGTACAGCTTAAATATAAATGTTAGTAGATTTGAATCAATTATCCAGCCTAGCCTAGTTGGTTCAAGTGCATGCTTCGTGTGCTACTGGTCCTGGGTTCAAATCCTAGCAGTACCACTTTCAATTTTTAGGATATTTGGGGGGGTTTTCACCTAATAGTGTAGTGACACGTGTCACAATATGATTGGGTGAATAAAATTAAATAAAAATAATATATAAGAGGAGAGAGAAATGATTAAAAAAATATTTAAAAATGCCACGTCAGCCTTAAAAAATATTAAAAAATGCCACATCAGCAAAACCGTTAGTTATTTAACGTCGAGGGACCAAAACAGGAAAACTATGTAACGGAAGGGACTCTTTTGCCGAAAAACATAGTTTTGGGACCAAAGTAGGAATACAGGCATAGTTAAGGTACCACCGGTGTAGTTTTCCCTTTTTTGTTTTGTTTTGGGTTTTGAACCTGTCATATTCAAATGCCACGTGTCTTTCTAAAGCGTCCTGTACTTTTTTAGGGTAAACCGTACAAGTGGCCATTTAATTATGCTGTGGTTTCAGTTTGATTTTCATACTTTTAATTGTGTTATCATGACCATTTAACTGATATTGATTAAGCTAACGAGGAAACTTATATGGTTGCTTAACTATACATTTTGTTGTTATTATTTACACACTCTATTAATTTGATTTTATATTAAATTTAATTTAATAATTTATCTTCCAATCAAATAATAACACATAAACCATAAAAAAGTATGTAAAATAGACAATATTTTTCAGTTTCAATCTAAAATATTACAGTTAAATTAAATTTGAATCGATTTATAAGCTTGGATAACATTTTAAGGTGTACCTAAAATGTTACTCTAATCATAACAAAATATGTAAAATATTTATTTTTCTAGTTGCAACCTAAAATATTACCCTCAAATTAAATTTGAATCAATTTAAAAACTCAAGTAACATTTTAAGTTGGAAAGTAAAAATGTTATTAAAATGTATAATATTTTCGGGTATGTTGCCTAAAATCATACCAAAGTCTGTAAAATGAGTAACATTTTCAGTTAGACCTTAAAATATTACACTCAATATTAAGTTTGAATCAGCTTTGAAATTTATAACATTTTAAATCAAAATAGGTAATATTTTAAGTTGGTGTTTTATTGAATTTTCGTTTGGTAAGCGATCACAACCGTTTTTAGCCGTATTTTAATGCCGTAAAGCATAATCGCCCGTCTCTAACTAGATTGAGTGAAGTCTACAAGGCTTAGGGCCTGTTTTTGGTTGCGTTTTGCAACCAAAAATCACTTTTTTAAGCGCTTTTAGTTAAAACAGACTGTTTTTGGTTGCTTTTAAAACCAGCTTTTCCACCCAAACCAAGAAGTTGGATTTTATAGCTTATTGGGTGGAAAAGCTAGTTTGAAAATAAAATTACTTTTATACCCTTATTATTTAATTATAATTTATTGTTAAAATAATGTTTATGCATACATAATTGTAAAATAATATATATTTTATAATATTTATATTAAAAATAAAATTGTTTTATTTGTACTTATTTTATATTTATTATTAATGTGTAAGTGGTATGCCCGTATATAATCTAGAATGTAGTTTATATTTTCAAATTAAATTTTATAAAAAAAATATTTTTTATTATAATTGAAATTGATTTATTTCATAAATCATAACATTAATTAATTTGAACAATCACCCAAATTTACTTTTACTTTTCAATATTATGTCTAAAATAGACATTTTATCTCCTCAAAATCACTTTTTGACATCAATGACAAACACTAACCAGCTTTTCAAAACTACTTTTCAACAGTTAGTTTGAAAATCACTTTTTTCACCGCACTTTTTAAAAGCAACCACAAACTAAGCCTTAGCCGCTTAGGTCTTTCCCGCCGTTTGGATACAGTGCGTCAACAATATGAATAAGCCACTTTCCCGCCGTCCAAATCCAATCGCAAACTTTTTTTAATCTCTTTCACTTGGCGCTTTTCCCTCACTCATCCTTTTCTCACTTTGGGCTTTAATTTTTTTAATTAATGATAATGAAAAGTGGATGTATTCTTTTTCCATAGGATTGCGATGCTATTTCTGTGATGAAGACCGGAAAACTTGGATTCTCGATACCAAATAAGTATTGGGTTGAAAGCTCTCAGCTCATTGCATATATAATTTCTTAATTATAGTGCCAATACAAAGTTTTCTGATTCATTATCAAAGTTATATTTGTTCACATTCTAGCTCTCCAAGATCAATGGCACTGGCATTGGCAAGAGCCGCAGCTTAATTCTCACTCTATGTTCACATCTTTGATCTTCGTATCACCGGAGAGTGAATCACCTCTCACTTCTAGTTGTATAAATCATTTGGTGTCCTACCAACAGTTCCGACCAAGTCTCCTGTGACCGGCGTATTTCAAGCACAACAGCATACGTAAGCATTATATTGTAGCTTAAGGCAGAATGCAAGTTAGTTCACATTTATACTGTTATATGTAGGCATGTGATTCCATGATATGTAGCTATATGGTTGAGCTGAGTTTAAATAATGAGAAGTTTGAGCTCGTGTTTGACTTATGTTTGTTGTTCGAATTCGATTGACTACTATTTTCTAAGTTTTGAGTTTGATTCAAAATAAAAATTGTACCACTTGAATTCGACTTGAATAAGTTCGTTTACACTATTTATATACTCGAGCTCAATCATGTATTCCATCAAAAAAAAATTCAATCATGTGACGTACATAATTTTTTAGAATGAACTATAAAATATGCTAAGAAATTTTTTAGAAAGAAGATTAATGATAAAACCAGACGTTTACAGAGTAGTAATTCAGTGTATCTTCAAAGTATTTTTAACTAGAGTTACAAGAAATCCTACAAGGATAAACTAAAGAAAAGTAAAAAAGAAGAATAAAAATACAAAATACATATAAACAAAATAAAAGAAGTTACAAAAAACAGCTTTTTCGAACGGAGTCATCTAAATTTTATTAATCATCATGAAAGATAATATAATAAAATATATCAAAACGTGAAAAAGACAAATCCATTAAAAGTCTCTTATAATGATAAAAAAAATAGACACTTTCATCGAGATTAGCATATCAAAATTCAGAAAACTTCTCGAATCTTCTTGTCTCCATCCAAACGAGACGTTTACGGGGTGAAAAGAAGTGGTGAACAAACCAATCTATCAGGCAGATTGCTTCGCTACCCATGTCTAATTACATCGGCAACCAACCATCAACAGAGTGTGGATCCATCTTTTTAAGACTACCGATAAAAGCATAATAAGATATTAGCGTCGTGAAAATCTCTGTACAAGCACCAACCGACCGCTAAGATATGCTGAAATCATGTCATAAGGACAGACGAAGTAAACTACAAAAAAATCAAAGAAAAACATGTCACAAGCACATAGGAAACGCGTGCCACAAAGACAAAGATTTTTATTAAAATATAAAAAGACAAGAAAAAATAAGAAAAATAATAGATCCGTGGTCAACAATTAATACTAAAATTAATTACCACCACCAACCAAACCAAAAAAAAATCAAAATTGCAAGCGGTAAAAAGTTGAGAGAGAACGAATAGGTTAAAATCTCTATTATATACAATAAATATGTTTAACTAATTAGACTCGTAGAATTTTTTATAACTAAGTTATTTAGTTTATTGATCAATAAATTCATGTAAAGTATTGTTTACTATAAATTAATATAATATTATATTTACTAATTGATTATTGGTGATTTTGAGATACTAGATCCTTTAAATAAAGTCAATGGTTCGAATTTTAATTTTAATGTTAGAATAATTGAGTTAAAAATCATTTCATAATAAGTCTCTGTAATACTTAATTCGAATGGTTAGTAAAAATATAATATTATATTTTATAAAATTTCCGTTTGAATCAAGTAAGAGTTAAAATAACTCATTTTTTTTATCTAAGTAAAAAACTCATTTAAAGATTTAGATCAGAATTGAATTGATAATGTATTAAATAAAGTTCAAGACGACAAATTAAAGTCATTTCGGGTTGCCATCTCTAACTAGATTGAGTGAAGTCTACCGGCTGACTAGGTCTCAGGTCTATGCTCAGGACTTTCCCGCCGTTTGGCTACACTGTCTCCACCACAATCCAATAACTCACTTTCCCGCCTCTCAATCACAAACGTTTTCTCTCTGCGTTTTTTCCCCTCACTCATCTTTCTTTCCATTAGAAACCTAAAGATCACATTTATTTTCTTTCCATTTGCACTTTCACTTCCCCCCTCTTGAAATGCAGCTTCCTTCGCGTAAAAGGCTCTCCAAAAATGGTAAGACTTGCCCTCTCGACTTCTTCTTTTTCCACGGTTTAGGGTTCTCTTGCCCTTTTATAGTATTATAATTTGGAATTATGTTAATCTTGAAGCAGATGAACACAGTGACAGTTCTGACAAAGCCGATGACTCTATCCGATTGGACTCTCTCCCTGACTCGGGGATACATGTGCCTTCGTCCGACTCTGATCTAGGTACTTTTTCTCCGATAATCAGATAAGAAATCTTTTTATTTTTTTTCATTTTGGTTGGTTTATTGATTTTAATATTACAATAAAATGATTATATGGTTGTAGGGGAAGAGGAGATTCTGGACTTAAATCATAAACCGAGGAAACCTTCTTGCATCACTTTTTTTGATTTTGCAGAGCCTTCAACAAACAGAGGCAATGATGAACAGGAATTGTCTGAGAAAAATGAAGTCGGTTCTGACTTTAATGTGTCGAGCACAAAGAAGAGAAATAATGCGAAAAGGCGAAAGAAGAAGTCCGGGGAAGTGTTAATGTGGAAAGTTTGGGAAGAAGAGCATGAGAAATGGATTGACGAGAATTTGACAGTAGATGTTGATCTTGATAAGCAGAATGCAGTAGTAGCTGAGACTTCTGAGGCATCACCGGACTTAATAATTCCTTTGTTGAGATACCAAAAGGAATGGTTGGCCTGGGCTCTGAAACAGGAAAACTCGGAAATTAAAGGGGGAATCCTTGCAGATGAGATGGGAATGGGGAAGACGATTCAAGCAATAGCGCTTGTCCTTGCCAAACGTCAATTCCTCCGTGAAATTGGTGAATCATCCGTGCCCCCATGTTCGTCAACAGATTTACCCAGGATCGGATGCACCCTTGTGGTTTGTCCGGTTGTTGCTGTGAATCAGTGGGTAAGTGAGATCGATCGGTTTACTTCTAGGGGAAGCACTAAGGTGTTGGTTTACCATGCTGCCAACAGATGGAAAAATGTGAAACGGTTCTCGGAGTATGATTTTGTAATAACAACTTATTCTATTGTTGAGACTGAGTATAGGAAATTCATGATGCCACCAAAGGATAAATGCCAGTTCTGTGGGAAGGCATTTCAGCAAAAGAAGCTCTCTGTTCACTTGAAATATTACTGTGGGCCTGATGCTGTTAAAACAGAAAAGCAGTCTAAGCAAGAGAGTAAGAAATCGAAATCTATCCTTAAGTCTGATAGAGAACTTGCTAGTAATTACGAGACTGATTCGAGAAACAAGGGTAGCAAGAAGAAAGCAAAGCCTAATGAGGAAGAAAAAGACCGAGACTGTGAGTTTGATGAAACTTCTGCAGACATAGAACATAGCTTGCCTAAAGGAAAATCACCTCTACATTCTGTAAAGTGGGAGCGCATCATCTTGGATGAGGTGAATCATAGCATAATTATTATCTATTGAAATATTACGAATATACTCTATCTTTGGCTTCATTTGTTCACTAGAATTTGTTAAACACTTTGAAAATAAAATACTGGGAGAGTGGGAGTTCAATCAGAGGCTTTATAATCTACGAGAATTCCCGTCATACTAGAATTTGTCTAGCACCTCATAAAATGGGTTATACCTTTCCTCTGCTGTCTATATCAGTTGATGCTTCCTGTGGAGGCAAGGAAAACATAATTTTATACTGAATACTGTTAATTAACTGCAATTTTTCATTTTGGACACAGGCTCATTTTGTGAAAGATAGACATTCTAATACTGCGAAGGCTGTTCTTTCTTTGGAATCCTTGTACAAATGGGCTTTGAGTGGCACTCCACTACAGAACCGTGTTGGAGAACTATACACTTTGGTAAGTAATGATTGTCTAGCAATTGAATTGCAATTTCAAGTTTCTATTCTGTTCCTTTTCCGTTTCCCGTTGCATTCCACAGGTTCGCTTCTTGCAAATAGTTCCATACTCCTATTACTTGTGCAAAGATTGTGACTGCAGAATTCTTGATTATAGGTATGGGTTGATACTGAATTCTGAATGTTTTCTTGCTCTGGTTGATCCTGATTTAATTTCACAGCAAGTTACAGAATGTTATTGCCAATTCCCTTTTGGACCAGAGTTTTAATTTGTATCAATCAGGTCATGTTGAACCCTTCTTTTGTTTTTTTGTTCTTTACTTCTCTTAAATATTCTCCTTTTTAGAATTCTTAATTTTATTTTAGGAATTTTTTTTTCTATGTCTCATGATCATCATAAGCTACTTTTAAATAAATGTTCTAAGTAATATACATTCAAAATTAGGGTAAAAAAAGAAAGAAACTACAGAAGAAAGAGAAATTAATGCAAAAAGAAAAGGGAGAACCCATACTTCAAATTGTAATAATAAAACAATATAAATTTAATCTTCGTAAATATAAATTTTTCTATCATTATGCAACTTACTTTAGATCGAATGGATTTAAATTTGCAATATATTTTTACATTGTAATCTGAAATTTAATCATATCATTCATTATTTAATTGATGGGTTCCAGTTAATATATTACTTCCAAGACTTTAAAAACGTTAAAACTAATTTGATTGTGTAAAATTAACTGAATCTGCTTCAACAAAAGAGTTTGCATTGATTTATTGAGGGAAACTCTCTACTTCATATTTATATTAGTTATTTTATTTCTCAAATGCATCATCGAAATTGCCGAAATTTGATTGTATTAGCATCCTTTTGTATTAAAATTAACAGAGAAACAAAAATAAATTAATACATAAGATTTTTATAAATGTAAATTATGATAAATGTACGCAGCATTGCATGACCTTCTTTCTGGTTGACTATATCTTTGGTGGCTTGCTGCAAAAATCACTTGCCCTCGTCAAGCTTATGATACGGGGCACGGTTTAATTTATTGAATCGGCTATATTTAATATGACTGTGTTCTGGACATTCTGAAATGATTAAAGTGAAGAAAATTTGCGCTAAATATGCAGGCTTAATTATCCTTTGCTTAGTGTCATTTCAAATTCAAATTCAGTTTAGGTACCTACATAGGTATGCTAACATAAGTGATTCTGCTGTACGTGTTGTTTTATTGATGCATCTTGGACAGAAGTGATACTTTATGTTGGCTTATATATTTTTCCCTTATGCAATTTTTAGCTTTGTCGCTGGAATCCCTTTCCTCTGATTGTTACTTACAATTTTGTTAATCTGATCATATTTGTACAGTTCATCAACAGAATGTTCAAACTGCCCCCATAGTTCTGCGAGGCACTTTTGTTGGTGGAATAAGGTGAGTTTTTCAGTCCTTTATATTTCCATTAGTGTTGGTTCTGATAATATTTTACTGACATTTTATTCTGAAATATCTTTAAAATCTTAGTATGTGGCCAGGCCAATACAAAATCGTGGAAATGGTGAGGTTGGAAAAAGAGCTATGATATTGCTAAAACAAAAGGTTTTGAAGAACATTATCTTAAGGCGTACCAAAAAAGGCAGGGCTGCTGATCTTGCTCTTCCTCCTAGAATTGTAAGCAATTTTGATACATACATGTTCTCAAACATGCACACGCACAAATACGAACACAATCTCACATAAATGATGCAGTGTCGTTTATTCTTAACATTCCTATTATGTTTCTTCTCCCAATGCCCTCATCCTGCAGATTTCTTTAAGGCGGGACACCATGGATATTAAAGAAGCGGACTATTATGAATTCTTGTACAGTGAAAGTTTGGCACAATTTAACACGTAAGTTGCCATATAGATCTTTAGCTTTTGATTGTTGAATTGATTGAAAGAACCTAGTGGCATGCAACTCTTGGTCGAAAAAGATAGATATTCTCTGAAATACTTGCATTGTTGTTCAAAGAAAAGATTAAGAAAATTCTAATTTACTAGGTAGGTATAAATTACTCATATATCCACTGACCACTAAGCATTTTTTCTACTTGTACCTCTCCCTCTTTTCAATGTTTTGACTGCTAATTAGGATCTGTTAGCTTATTAATTGTAACAAGCAAGATGTTTAGTGACTGCTTGGAATAAAGCTTTATTTGCAAGAAAGCGCAGTAACTTTACTTGCAAGAAAAGTCTAGTATTGTAAGCTTTTCTGCCAACCACATTATTAATCTTGTTATTTTCTTTGAACTAATAGAGAGAAACCGGAGGTTTTTGTTAACCCTGTGATTTCTAGAGTTCCAACATTCTTGCTTGTTTGTTCAGCTGTAATTTTATTGATTCACTATTGTTTCCCCCTAAACCACTCCAATATTGGTTCTATCACATTGAAATTAGGGCTGTTCGTATGTTTGTGAAGGATCTGAAAAATCTAGTTCAAGATACTCTTTTGATATTGTCTTAGGTATTTAAAGCATTAAAAGATGGTTTTTCATTTTACAGTGTTATGCTTTGTTCTTTGCATTTTTCATGTTCTGCTCTTGTTGCAGATATGTTCAAACAGGAACTGTAATGAACAATTATGCTCACATTTTTGACCTCCTCACACGCTTGCGGCAGGTAAGCAAATCATAGCTACATCAATTGATGAAACATTCTTCTATTCTTTTTTTTCTATGGGGTTACTGAAACAGTGCTTATCGAATCGAATCAACTTGAAACTTGGACTCGGTAGGGCATTAATATTTTTTAATCACTAAATATCTTAATAATAAATTGGATATCCTTCAACTGTTGGCTTTTTCTTATTCTTTTATTTTATTATCAACGTATGTATGAATCCTATTGTTTGTATTTCATAATTTGTAAGCTTTATTCTAGTTTATATTGCTTTTTTCTATTGAATTTCAGTATATTTAATTGTAGCCTGAATCAGATTTTCCAAAAATTATATATTTAATTATTTGTACAAGGTAAATAAGGTAATTTCCTAAAATTATTATGCAGTGATGTAACATCAATGATTTTTTTGAAGATGACGTGATCATGGTGCGATATTACCAAAGGGATGATTATCATTGGTGACTGTTTAGCACAGTTGGAAGGTGTGGTGGGGAATCCCCCTCACCGCCCTGGACCAGGAGTGGATTAGATGGGGGTCCAGGTGGGACTGGGAGGTGCTCCTCACCACTCCCCCATGCTGTGCTAAATGGGCATATAGATAAGGGCAAGATGATCCTTTCACTATCACCGATAGCAAACATCTCCGTGGTAAACCTTTTTATAAGAAAATGAAACAGAAAATGGAATAAAGGAACATTGAAATTTTTATACTGATCTGTTCAATCAATGTTTTGTGCAAAATAATAGGCTGTTGACCACCCTTACCTTGTGGAACATTCGAGTACTGCACAAAGAGCTAGAAGCACAACAAACAGTGATAGGAATAATGATGAACAAGTATGTGGCGTTTGCAATGACCCTGCAGAAGATCCAGTGGTGGGTTACCCTTTCTGTTTGTTCTGTTTAGTATTTTCTTCCTTTAGTTCTTCCTGGCATTATAAACATGTAAAGCTCAAAAATGGATAAACTTATCCATCCGCCCATTGTCATATTTGAGCACATTGTAAGAATAAGATGTCACTGAAAAGATAAAAATAGAAGTCACTACAAATATCCAATTAACCATGAATGCAGAATCTGTATGTTTCCATTTTGTTTGAATTTCCTCATTCTGATTGTTTCAGGTTACTGTGTGTGCACATGTCTTCTGCAAGGCTTGTCTGATTGAGTTTTCTGCCTCCCTGGGACATGTCTCATGCCCTTCATGCTCAAGATTACTTACTGTTGATCTGACTTCGAATGTGGATGCTGGAGGGCAATCTGGTAGAACAACACTGAAGGGATTTAAATCCTCAAGTATTCTAAACAGTATACAGTTAAATTATTTTCAGCCAAGCACAAAAATAGAGGCTTTGGTAAGTCTTCTTGGGATTCTTTAAATGCTAAAACAGTTGCTAGACATTTTTGAGAGGATAACATCTCTACTATATGCTCAACCATTGTTTGCATCATGTAGAAGAGTTGTTACTTGTTAATTCGCTATTATATATCTCTCCTTTATCATTTATTGGCATGACATTACTGGATGGTTTAGCAGAAACTTCTTATTAGTGTGGTAAAAAACTTCCTAAGATGTCCTTTCAAAAGTTGGTTGAGACATTGACTTCCAGTGGCTTTATGTGTATACTACGTTTTCATCAAAGTTCAAAATTATTGTCTCATGTTATGCCGCAGTAGCAGTGCTATTCATGCAAACTAGAAGCAGCTGCATTCACCTATAGAGTATTGAAGTGTCTGGTCTGATCGTATGTAGAATGATTTATCTAACTCAAACTTTATAAGATATGCAGGAATATTATTGCTGCTGCTATTGACGGTATTACTTTTATTTTATTTTTCTGTGACTGATCATGACCTACAACAAATTTGCCTCCATTGCAAAGTATCCATATTGTTTACTGTTTACCCATATTGTTTACTGTTTACCCCTTGATCCTATTTGCTAACAGAGTTTTCATGATTTTAGAGGGAAGAAATCAGATTCATGGTGGAAAGAGATGGTTCTGCCAAAGGAATTGTTTTCAGCCAATTCACTAATTTCTTGGATCTCATAAGATACTCCCTCCATAAGGTTTGAAAAATGAGAAACAAAACAAATTCTATTACAGCACTTTTCTGCAGATAAGAAAAGATGTCATTATAGTAGATTGACCTGTTTTGCAGTCCGGCATAAATTGTGTTCAACTGGTAGGGAGCATGTCCTTGGCTGCACGAGATGCTGCAATCAAGAGTTTTACTGAGGATCCAGATTGCAAGATATTTCTCGTGAGTTTAAAAGCTGGAGGGGTTGCCCTTAATCTCACAGTTGCATCACATGTAAGCAATATCTTGTGAAATGCTTGTTCAGTTTAATCTCTTATATCTTTTGGTGTCAATATGCAAAAACCGATCTTTTGGAATTGCTTTCCCTTACTGGGCTACAGTTATGAATACGGTGGTGTTTAGGTTAGCATGGGTATTCATTTGTGTTAAAATGCTTTTGTGGTTAAACCTGTTTAGGTTTTCTTGATGGACCCTTGGTGGAACCCAGCTGTGGAGCGGCAAGCACAAGATAGAATACACCGAATAGGCCAATGTAAACCGATAAGGTTGGGTTGTGTCATGTGTGTTGTCTCCTTAAAGATTGTAGCAAAAGGAGAGAGTGGTTTGACATCTGCTTGTGTGATATAGGATTGTCAGATTTGTTATTGAGAAGACCATAGAAGAGAGGATATTAAAGCTGCAAGAAAAGAAGGAATTGGTATTCGAAGGGTATGTGTTAGTTTTCTTTTTTTCTTTTTCCCAATGGCAATGGAATGATTCTATATTTGAATGTTTTGATGTAGGACCGTGGGTGGCTCCACAGAGGCTCTAGGAAAATTGACGGAGGCAGACATGAGATTTCTATTCACTTGAGCTGGAGCTGGATTGTCATAGTGTTGTATTGAAATGTACTTAAAACTACTTCCAACTCATGGCTGGCTAGGAAGTTGCTTTGTTTAACTTTTGGAATTAAACTAGCACGACCACACAAGTAATTGTTTTGCTTTCTGATGGGTCTGCTGGTGTGAAATGTGGATGACTACCAAAAGGCCTCCCCGGCACTAACACTATGCTCGTTCAGGCTTTGCTTGGCACGGAGGATTACAAATTTGCTAATCAGATAGTGTGACTCATAATCACTTTTTTACTTTAAATTACCATAAAATTTAGAAGTTAACTTGAAAAATTAAATTATTTATTATTCAAAAACTAAATAAATTGATTAAATTAATCTAAAATTTAAATAGTTTGTTTAAATTTTAACAATTTCTTAAATACTTATTTTTTTAGCTTAAATATTAAATAAGTTACAAAATTTTGATTAAAATTAATTATGCCTTTAAACTTGGCAAAAAATTCAATTATGCCATAGAATTCGGTTTAAAAAATTAATTTAGCCTTTCTGCCACATCATATTACACATGCACTACCATGTCAGCATCATGGACCACCATGTCATTATAGTTGACTGTCACATCAGCACCATTAATTACCATGTCATCACTTTAACAGTCAACATTGGTTAATGGGCTAATTTATTGCAAGGTGCAAACTAGATGACCTAATTCAACGAGTTTTCGCGCGAAAGGTAACATTACTAATTTAGGTCAAACTCATGGACAAAATAACCTCTTTAGCCTTAAAATAAGGACACATAACATAAAACTAGGCAAACACCATTATATATATGATCATGGTGCTTACCTTAGTTAATCCTAGGGCTTAACTTAGTTGGTTCATGTAGTTAGCCCTAGAGGTGGTATCTATCAAGTTTGGGATCCGAAACCAACATCCACAACTATTTCACTAATTTTTGACTGCAATCTCTTTTGTACACTAAAGGGCATGTGTGAGTGTATATATATATATATTTTTTTTTTTTCTTTTGTAGAAGTAATACAAGTAAAATGAAAAAGAAAGGAGAGGAAAAATGAAAGAAAAAGATCACGAGAAAAAAGAAAATAAAATCATTTAAAAAAATTAATATCCTATACACTGGCGGTGGAAACTGAAAGTTTCCACAAGCGCCTTAGTTTTAGGGTATAAGGAGTTAGTTTAGGGTATATGTAAAACCTATGTTTGATTTTGATGTAACTAAATATGTTAAGGATTAAATTGAAAATTTGAAATAAATTTCTAAGTCCCTTAAATAATTTATAAATCACCAACACTTTAAACTGATTTGAAAAACTCAAACTCCAAATATTTTCTAAGTGTTCCAAGGCCAAAGTATTGAAAAACGTCCAGGTGTATCGATACGCCTCCAGCCGTATCGATACCTTTTTTACAAAATTGGCTACTGGAAAGACGCGTTTCGATACGCTCTTAACCGTATCGAAACAGTGTATCGAAACAGATTCAATCTGTATCGATACGCCCCTCTGCAAAACTAAAGGAGTTTGAATGGTGTATCGATACAGTTTTAATTGAATTTTTAATTCGAAGTGTTTTAAATGTTTTCGACCGTTGGTGTCAGTCGTTAGGTAACTAACATTTAAAGTGGCAGTTGACCCGTATCGATACGGTGAACCCCCGTATCGAAACGGAGACTTCCAGTGAGCTAAGTTGAGAAAAAGGTATCGATACGGTCCCTTCCGTATCGAAACGGTCCCTGTCTCGTACCGATACGCTTACATGCGTTTTGATACGCACTCTTTATTATGTACAACAGCTCTTTCTGTTTTGAGACAGATATCGATACGGCTCCCCGTGTACCGATACAGATAGCTGCAAAAGTGCATTTATGGTGGAAAGAGAGGGTCCCAACGGCTATAATCAATTCCCTAACCACCCAAATGGCTATAATTGATAGAGAAGGTACAAATTGAAGCTCTTTAAAGACCAGCAACAACTATTGCATTAAAGACAAACATCCAAGCAAAAATTCAACCTCAAGTGTGCCTATTTTCCAATTTCTTGTAAACCCCAAATTAAGTTGTATTCAATTCTTATTCTATCTTTAAAATTGAGTTGAGTGTTGTACTTCAAGGGACAAAATTGTATTTGAGAGATATATTTCTTGTCCAATTTTTTCTTTGTTTATTTGTGAGGGTTTCGTCAAATTTTCTAAAATTTGACCGGTTGTGTAAAGGTTACCTCCTAAGCCTTGAAAAGGGGAAGAACAAATTAGTGAATTGTTGCAAATCCTTAGTGGTAGCTAAGGTAATGGATATAGAGTTCATTTGGAACTTGAACCACTCTAAAATCCTTTGTTCTTCTTTTTTAGTTGTCCATTCACTCCAACAAAGTTTTAAAATCTTAATTCACCCCCTCTTGGTATTGATCAATCTATCGATCCACTCAATAGTATAGGGTTTAGGGGTTTAGGTGTAGGGTTTAGAACTTAGGGATATTTGTTTCAATTTAAGGTTTAGGGTTATAATTTAGGGTTTATAAGTTAGAGTTTAGTTTTTAAGGTAATATGGTGAGGATTTAGGTTTTAACCTACAAACACTAAATTATAACCATAAACCTAAATTCTAAACCCCTACACCTAAACCCCTAGGCCCTATACCCTAAACTAACTCCATATACCTTAAAACTAAGGCGCTTGTGGAAACTTTCAATTTCCACCACTTGTGTATAGAATATTTATCCTTTTAAAAACCCTATTTTATAAACGCGTTTGCGCAAATTATCAACCTGTTGTAAGATTTGTACACATACAATAAAGTATATCATTATTCTATTCACTACAATTTTACCAAACAAACACAAATTCAGATATTTTTTTAGTAAATTTCATATAAATCCAATAGCTGTAATAATAATTATCTAACCAATGATTTGTCACATATTTTTGTATTTGAGTTTAGGCTGTAAATTTTAGGGTTTAGTGTATAGGGTTAAATTTATTGATTTATTTTTGAATTATGACTAAATTGATAGAATATAAAAGCTTCGAGACTAAAACTATCATTTTACCCAATTAAATAGCAACATTTAACGGCTTTAAATGGTCGAGTGACTCAAATATAACCATAATATTAATCGAGTGACCTAAATATAACTTTTAATAATTAAGTGACTAAAATGTAATCTTAACCATAATTGAGTGACCTCTGTTGTTATTTACTATATCTTAATTAATTATAAATCTTGTAACAAATTTCAGCTGTTATTTTACAATTGAAATATTTTTTATAAGAAAAATTTAAAATTATTTTTATTTGGAATATTTTAAACTTGAAAAAGTTGTAGTTAATCTAAGTGGTAAATAATATGGTATTGTTTAAATATGTTTTGGGTTCAAAGTTTTGTTTTTTCTGTGTATGTAGAAAATCTTCGTTGGAAGATTTATCTCCCAAAACAAAATGTATTGACACAAATTAGTTTGAATTAGTCAGAATAAAACTTTGAGAAACTGAAAGGATAAGAAAATTTCTAATCCAAAAAATTGGATATATATTTGTTCAAATGATTATTATCTTATATACTGGCGATAAAAACTTAAAGTTTCCACAAGCGACTTAGTTTTATGGTTTATGGTATTAGTTTAGGGGTAGGTTCTAGGAGTTTAAGTGTAGGAGTTTAGAATTTAGAATGATGGTTAGAATTTAAGTTAAAACCTAAATCATAATCATATTACCCTAAAAATAAAACTTCAACCTCTAAATCTTAAATTCTAACCACCATTTCTAAATTTTAAACCCCTAGACCTAAACCTATAAACCCTACACTCTAAGCTAATATCCTAAACCCTAAAACTAAAAACTAAATCGCTTGTAAAAACTTAAACTAAGATTCTAAACTCTAAAATATACTGCTCGTATAAACTTTAAGTTTACGACCACCGTGTATAGAATATAAATCGTGGTTGAAATCCAATAAATATTCAAACCCAAAATAATTCAGGTGAAAGATAAATCTACAATACAAATACTCACTCACCCTCTTCCCTTTTGTTTTTCCTGATTGGGTCTGGATTTATGATCCCAGAATAGAATTGTGGCTCCCAATTCCAAACATTTCTTCTCAGGGTAGTGACGGGAGCAGCAGGGCATCGCGATTCACATCATCAAGCAAACAAACCCTCTGTTTTACAATGAGATCTCGGTCTCAGTTTCAGTCTCAAAAGAAATCCGCGCTTCTCCCTCTTGTTTGCGCCGCTGCATTGTTTTCTGTTCTTATTTTCGGAATCCAATCTTCTTTCTTCTCAGGTATTCTTTTTGATGCATTATTTCTTAAGTATTGTTTTTTCCTTTATTTCTGAATATGCTTAATTCATTCTTGGTTTTCAGGTCCTATTAACAAAAGCATAGATCTTAGTAAAGAACCAGTGCGGGTATCAGATCTCAACCCCCGGCAAGTCAGGGTTTTATCCGAGTTTCAAACCAGCGTTCAACAATGCGTGGTTAGTTCTTTTCCTGTAACAGTTTGAAGCTTTTAGTTATTTTTATTAGATTAACAGTATGTAACACCAAATACAAGACAGAATATTTGAGTTAATTTGCTCCATCTTTCTAACTGTTGGAACCTCAATTTGCATTTTATGTGATCAAACCATCTAAACGATTTCCTTTCACCTTATTCTTTGCATCATTTATCTCAACTTAAATGCAAGTATCTTCTTTTATAACTGCGTTCTACCTAGGCTTACTACTAGTACTACGCATCTGAGCTTGGCCGTCCAGTGTGATCAAATCTTATCCATTCAATTTAACCCCCTAGCTTATGGAGTTTGTGATTTGTCTTCCCAACTCTAATTCAGTATTAATGAGTTCTTTGATCTTATCTCATTTATTACTATGGCAAAGAGCCAAAAGAACTCAACTGCGGTTTTTCCTACATTTACTGTAATGAAAAATTCATCCGGAAACCCACTCCAAGTTTTTTTCATTGTAACTACATTTCGCATATCCCGTACCATACTAAGTATTTGAGAGGAATTGCATTTTTTTTTGTTCACAAAACATCTCCAGGTACTCCTAAAATCTTGTTTCAAATCGATAAAAATCATGTATTAACCTTGTTCTATCATTAAATCTCTCAATAAGTACACACAAGAGATGAATTGCTTCTATGCTGGATCATCTTGGTAGGAAATGAAATCGATTTTCCACGGTTTAAGTTTATTGTCATAAATGTTGTTCAATGGCTTTTTATTCTCTCAAGGTTATGCTTTTAATATACCTAATAGTTCCTAAATTCTAGTATTTTTCTCCATCATCTGAGCAAAGCAAGCCTTTAATATCCTTCTCTCCATCTTTTGATTTCAATCTGTGATAAATATCTTCATACTCTCATTTTAACCCCCCGTACAACTTTTTGGCCTCTTTCTTCGCTAGCATATATTTCTCAAAGTTCTCTGTATCCATGTTATTTTCTAAGTTTTTACAGCAAATTCGTTTGTTCTTAATAGTTATATTTCCTCTTTCCATCATGATGCATCCTTACATGGCTGCATTACACCCTTTGATTCATCATATTACTCCTTAGGCACCCTTTTAGTCCAATCAACCATTTTATTCCATATTACACTAGGTTTGAATTTGTCTTCTCATATAGCCTCTTGAGCTAGTATATCCATTAAAAATGCTTGTGTCTCTGTTTCAACCTCTGCCATTTAATCCTAGGATCTAGGACGGGCCTTGCTTTCTTGTAAGTCTTAATAAAATGAACACCTAAAACTAGACACTGATGTTGTACAGCAACACTTGCCCCCGATCACCTTGCAGTCTATGCAACAACTCCTCCCTCCCTTCTGATTAGAAAGAGTCTATTTGACTGGCATTCTCTCAGTATTATGGGTGATTGGATGGAGGGCACTTAATCAAGTGTTCGTGGAAAATCAAGTCATTAGATAAAACAATAGCTAGGATGATGTTGCCATCTTGTTTCTGTTTCATGTTGCATAAAATAATAATAAAAACTTTGATTATTATGTTGAATCTAAATGCTGTTTTTGTCTAGAATTGTCTGAGTTTGTGTGTTGATGATGATTGTATATTTTTTGTGGAAGTCTGAATTTACTGAACGTGAATTCGATGTAGGCGAATAGAGGACTTGGGCTCACTGCACATATTATCGATCATTGCAAATTGATTCTCAAGTTTCCTGAAGGCACGAATAGCACCTGGGTCCGGTTCTCTTTCCTTTCTCTCAATAATACATCCCCTCCCTCTTTTTGCTCTTCATTTATGTTAAATGTGTTTGTGTGCTGATTGTTATGCCTCTATGATTGCAGTATAATGCGCAGTTTAAGATTTATGAACCATTGGAGTATAGTTATGATATTTGTGATGCCATTCTCTTGTGGGAACAGGTTAATGTCCAATCCTTTTCCTTGTATATTTGTCCACTGAGTAGTCATTTGTCCTAATGATGTCTTTATAAATGCAGTACCGTAACATGACAACAGTGTTGACTAGAGAATATCTTGATGTCCGGCCAGACGGATGGTTGGACTATGCGGCAAAAAGGATTGCACAATTGTATGATCCTCTAGACACATATATGGTGGCTTTATATTTTCCAATTCTCAGATTTGGTTTTAAGCAAGATTGCTGTAATAATTGTATTTTGGAATTATGTAAGCTTGTGAACTGTGTTTACTATGGCTTGTAGGGGAACTGATAAATGTTACAATCGAACTCTTTGTGAAGAACAACTTAATATGCTTCTACCAGCAAAACCCCCATTTCATCCACGACAGTTTCGCACATGTGCAGTTGTTGGAAACTCAGGTGATCTCTTAAAGACGACATTTGGGGAAGAAATCGATAGTCATGATGCCGTTATACGAGACAATGAAGCTCCTGTCAATGAGGTAAATTAGAAAAACACCCAAACCAAGTTATCCAACTCTGATTACTTTCAATATTTTTTCTTTGCATTGATTTAGTTTTACTTTAAGTAATTACGTCACCCTAAGGAATGCAATAGATTATAAATAATTTCTCCATAACAATTAATTTTGCATGTATGTGCGTGTGTGTGTGTGTGTGCATGTTCTACTAAGATTTAGATTCCCAATTACTTTTCTTAAACTTATCTGAATTAGTAGCAAATTTCACTGTTTTTTCATCCTTATCTTTTTCATGAGGCTGCATGGCCTTTGTATCATTGTTCTTCTGGCTTATGTTGATATTTAATCTTTGAATGCTTATCTCCCTTATCACCCACTAAACAGAAATATGCCAAATATGTTGGTCTTAAGAGGGATTTCCGCCTTGTGGTACGGGGTGCAGCTCGAAACATGGTTAAGATTCTCAAAGGATCTGGTGAGTGCCTGTCAATGTTAATGTTGTTAATAAAGTTCTGGAACGCTTATTGTGCATGCCCTTATGGCGTGTTTGGATCAGGTATTTAAAGAAGAATTTTCAATCAAGGTTGTCAAAAAATAAAAGGGTAAACATCATCATTGGTCACTAAACTATTCCCTCTTTCCTGTTTTGGTCACCAAACTATTAATTTGTGCAAAATCATCACTAACATTACGTTTTTTTTTCTTCCTATTTTGGTTACTAATGTTACTTTTTTTTTCATGTTTTGGTCACCAATCTATTGCTTCTTTCCAATTTTGGTCACTAAACTATTCCCGCTTTCATGTTTTTCCATGAGTTTATAAGAGCGGGTGACCAAAATAGGAAAAAAACATAACATTAGTGACTATTTTGCCAAAAATATAGTTTGGTGACCAAAACAGGAAAGTGGGAATAGTTTAGTGACCGGTGGTGCTATTTACCCAAAATAAAAAAAGAATTTACTTGTTTGGGTAAAAGTATTGGAGAATTTCAAAATTTATGAGGATTTTCAACAGGAGATTTGAGCATTTCAAATTCCCCATTGAAATTCCACCTAAAGAGGTGTTTCAAAATATCCTTTCACTTCATCTCACATGGCTCACCATAAAATTTAAACCTAAAAAATTTAAATATCATTTCAGTTGACTATATAAATTTATATATTTTTTGTTATCTTTATTTATTAATAATATGTATGCATTTTGACAAATCTAATGATACTTGTATTGCATATTGTCTAACAGACATTTTTTATTGTTAATGTTATTATTCATCTATATATTTCTTTCATCTCATGAATTCCAATATCCCAAATTTCATTTTGAAGAAATATTTACCCAAGCAAAATAATCACAAATGTTAGCATTTTGGAAATGCATTGACTTTATTTCAAACTTTAAAATTCCCCTTCCAATTTCACTCTTATTCCATTTCACTAACTACATTTGCAGGGTGGAGAAAACTGCCTCTCTCTCTCTCTCTATATATATATATATATATCTGTTTTATCTATCAACTTCTTAATATGGTGTTAAAACATAGTGACGTAATTGTTTTTTCCATGCAGATGATGAGGTACTTATAATCAAGAGTGTCACCCATAGGGACTTCAATGATATGATAAAGGTGAGAACTGAGAATGATATCTCAGGAAATAAACAATGTTTATTTGTCACTTGCTGGTTGTGTGATTAAGGAACAGAATTTAAAGTTGGCTTTAGAGTGCTAGATATCAGTTATCTGATCTAAACTGCAGCAACCCATAGATTGCTGCCCTTATTGTTAATATTTCTTGTTTACCGTTGGTACTCGTTCTTGCTAGATATCTTCTAGGAATTCTGTTGTTTCTTGTGATGATTGCAAGAACTTATACTTGATTTGCATGTTTCTTTTTCTGTGACAAATTAAAGTATTTTGTTGTTTTCTATCACAGACGATTCCAAATCCGGTTTATCTCTTTCAAGGAATTGTTCTACGTAGGGGTGCCAAAGGAACTGGAATGAAATCCATAGAGCTTGCACTTTCTATGTGCGATATTGTTGATATATATGGTTTCACTGTCGATCCAGGCTATACTGAATGGTCAGTTGATTCTTCTATTATTCTTTACTCATCTCCGTGGATGTTCTCTCTTCTGACTCTAGTGCCCCTCATCAAAGTTCCATAGAAAATTCCTTTTCTGTTGTATCGGTTTTTCTACAATTGGTTTCAGATTTGAGGCTTAAAGGTATTAAAGATGTATCATATACAGACATTTGTCCTTAATATTGTCTGTTCAAGTGAAGAAGAATGCCTTTAATAGTTTCTAATTTGCATTTGGGAAGAATGGAAGTCAAGTGATTTAGCCTTGGTGTCTAAGTTTTTGTTACTGGTGATTGTTGAAGATGAAAGTTGATTTTCAAGTATTACATGTGGTAGAAAACAGAAGATATGCTCTCCAACCCTTTCTCAACTGAATCTTTATGATCTTCTTGGTGAATTGGAGACATTTCTCTTGTGCATATGGTATGCGTTTTGCGTTCCTCCCAATTTATTTCTTATAGTTTCACAATGTTTTTTTGTAGGACAAGGTACTTCTCGACACCAAGGAAAGGGCATAATCCACTTCAAGGGAGAGCATACTATCAACTGCTAGAGTGCCTTGGCGTACGATACTTGCACCCTGCAAAAGACTGAGGGCTTTTAATTCTAATTTTATCGCATGTCAAAAAATCCTATAGATTTACGATCATGGTTTTTTCCCCTGCTTTCCAGGTTATCAGGATTCATTCTCCCATGAGAGCAGATAGGAAGCAGGACTGGTCAGATGTACCAAGTAGAGAAATGATAAGCCGCGCTCATGCTGCTGCCTTGCACTTAAAAAGGGGTCCAGCAGCTGAGGGACAGTTTGTTAGTTGCAAGGTTTGGGGTAATGTGGACCCAGACAAAAGTGGGCCTATTTCAGGATCTTCAGACATGAGTGATGTGAGGAAACGCTCAAATTACAGCAAATGGGAAACCATGCCTTTTGAGAGCTTAAGAAAGGAAGCACAAGATCATTATAAGCAAATGGAAGGGGTTTCTATGTACAAAATAGATGGTAACAAATTGGAAGATCTAGTATGCGTGAGGCATTCCCCACAATCTGAGGGCTAAGAAATGTTGCAGGTTGGTGCCCTTCTGTATTCTTTTTGGTGGCATACTATGATGGGAGATACCTGTCCTTATCACCAACAAATCAGCAATGAAGTGACGACCGACCCTTTTGGAATAGTGATATGTCATTTTGACTTGTTCGAAATGTTGTACGGTACTCCCGAATGCGTTCTGTCTGAAACATTTCCCATGCTTCCAATGTGAAAA
This sequence comes from Hibiscus tridactylites, assembly GCA_958450335.1. Classification (NCBI taxonomy): domain Eukaryota; kingdom Viridiplantae; phylum Streptophyta; class Magnoliopsida; order Malvales; family Malvaceae; genus Hibiscus; species Hibiscus tridactylites. The sequence goes on from OY288287.1 coordinate 12,922,240, forward strand.
AAGCCATCGAAGACGCCTAGCTCTGAACACTACAGGTTTTTGTTTTGCTCACTTCTCTGTCTTTTTTCTGTTTTTCTGATTTGAAGATTGTAGTTAAATGGTGGTGAGCTCTTTGAAAATCTCAATAGAGGGCAGGACAGTTGCATGCATGTGAGTTTCACCTTTATATCTATGTACATAGTTTTTAGTTAATATGTAAAACTAGAGTGCATAGGAATTACATTCAACAGTGATTCATGCTACTCCTTTCCTCTGCCGTACAAGTTATCTCTAACTTAAAAGATGGATCTTTTTCTTTCTTTCTAGAGATATAGTACAAGTTCTAAAAACAAATAGGGTAAATATCCTATGTGGATAGCTTATATTATCAACACATGAAAGACCAGTCTTCATGTGTCATATATTTAATTTGTTGAGTAATTATTTATTGTTTTTTTATTAAAATTAAAAATATTGAGTAATTTTAGTAACTTGTATTAATGAAATCTTTTAAAAGTTCATTAGTAAAATTATAATAGTAATTTTAAATTTTTAATACAAGATTATGTTTTGGTAGCGTTTGATATTTAAGGTTTAACTGAAAAATAAGTATCTAAATTTTGTTTTATTTATTTAGGTGTTTAATTTTGTTGGCCAAATTATGTGTATGATGTTTCATTTTGTTACTTCTAAAATAGAATTTTTAACATTAGTTAGACAAATTTGTCACTCAATTATTACTTGACATGGGTCCTTTCCTTTTTTTTAAAACCCCATAAAATCCCTTCTTTGTCACCATTGAATGCTACTTATCGTTACAACAATGAAATCTCCCCTTGTTGCAAAGTCCAGTTCGTTGTTCGGTTTGACCGTCTCGTTCGTTGTTCGTGAGACTCTTTTCGTGTTTGTTGATTGGCACATTGTTTTTGATTTTGCCACAACAGAAGAATGTGTTAAACGGTAATGTGGTCCAACAACAAAGGGTAATTGGTACTGGGATCCGATGATGAAAGGGGTGGACAATGGTAATTGATTTGAATATGGTTAGACAAGAGGAGAACAGATTTAGAAATTTGAGGAAATTAGGATTTTTTTTAGAAATTTAAAATTTTAGGTTTTCTTAAAAATAAAAGGAAATTAAAAAATGAAGCCAATAAGTGGAGAAGGGCAAGGTGTGTCCAAGGAAATTTTAGTTTTTTAAAAATAATTAAGAAACTCGGGTTCAATCGTTTTGTGTACACATTATGTGTGTATTGTTAAAAGGTTAAAAATATCTATGAATTAATATTATTTTGTAATCACCTTGGACCATTTAAAAAAATAAAAATTATGTCACAATTTAAAGAGAGGGTAAAATATTTTTTTTGAGTCAAATGTATAGTTCATCAAAGAAAAAGGTTATAACTTAGCGAAGGCATAAAGAAAATTTTACAATGAAGAGCCAGCCACTTTGAACTGATTGAAGAGTGGAGAAGGGAAGCCAACTAACATCATTCGTGGTGGCAGCCACGATACCTTGATAGGATATGCAGTGACATCGTTTTTATATTTTTTCGATGTGGAATTAATATTTCGTCTCTCAAGACAACTGCATATAAGTTTCAATGTAGGATTAATATCCCGTCTCTCAAGACAACTGCATACAGGTGTTGGACGTGGTCTATCGGAGTAATTGAATCTCCTGATTGTGAATTGTTGAAATTTCAAGTAAGAGTAACATTTTATCTACGAGAGTCTACACCTAGCGTGAATTGACTGCATTTATCAACTTCCTGCGTGATGCTATTAAATTTAGCTGGATGGATTAATATATATGGTGATTTAGAAGCAGAAACAACTAATCTATGTAGTATATTTATGCTAGTAATAGAAAAGTTATTAAGAAGAAGACACTCAATGTGGAAAATAGAATAGCATTGAGAAATTGTTTGATAAATGCAATGCATTATCGAATAGTGATTACAAGACTCCTTTCGATGAACTTGGCGCCTCCTACCTTCCCCTGCATTTCTGGTGGCAGAAAAATGACTCGCCTTTCGTCCCCCGCTTCCACCAACAACTCCGATCCTCCTCTATACTGCACTTGTCATGTAATGAATAATCATCAGCATAATTGAACTTATTACAAGTGATAAGGTATCGATAACATGCGAGGAACAAAGCAGTAGCACGCCCGAAAATGGTTTCCAATAAAACACTAGAATTCTTAGCTGTTTCCGACAAACTAAGATGCTTAAGCAAAACCTCCATCAGGAGAGAGATTTCTATTTACGAGTATTTTCAGAGACGAAACCTTGAAAGACTTGAAGGAATCAGAACAGAAACATACTTGATATAGCTTGATCTCTGACTTCTCAAAACCTGGCATGAAAAGGGTTACTGATTTTCTTGCTGTGTCAAAATTTATGGGCGGCACCATGCTATTCTTTTGGCCTGCTGGCATAGAAAGAAGGTCCCGTGCGCCTTTAGAGGTACTTTTCGGCATGATGCCATTCCAATCTTGAGGGGAACCCATTGAAAGAGTTGGTATAAAAGCAAAAGGCAAGGGAGAAAAATCCTTCTTCATTTTCTCCACTGACTCAACATCCAAATGAGGGGTAGCGGCGGCAAATGCACCAGAAACCTGCGTACCGGCTTGAATTGCACAACCCCAGTAACGCAATGCTGAACTGATAGACATTGGAATGTTCGGGTTCATCACAAGAAAGCAGCCAAATTGATAAGGTCCTGAAAAGGTAGAAGATCCTCTCTGCACAACTTACAGTCTCTCAAAGTCCCATTTAATCTGCATAAAAGTTCGGTGAATGATAAAATGGAATCCATGCTTACCTCGAGAATTTGTTCCAGGCTGTCCCATATTTCAGCACTGATTGTTCCATTGAGTTGGGATGACTTCCCACTTATGCCAACAGCATCATCCACAAGTCTCAGGATCGAGGGTCCGGCCAATCTCCCGAGATCAGTTTTCTCGGCCATGCTCCGCAGGTACCTCAAGTAGAGTCTGTGTGTACAAGATCATTTTAGTCAAAAAATAAATAAATTATGTGTCTGTTTTCTGAAGGGGGCTAGGTGAAGAGGAAACATTATTTCCGAACCTCGCTTTACTACTTGCACCTATCATTCTGAGTGTTTCTTCACTGCTGATACCATCATATATGATCATGTCGAATTTATCTTTCTGATGGTTGTTTCGAGCCCATTTCCCGAATAATCCGAGAAGCCTCACGAGCGCAAGTGCTGAAAAGATGGAATCCATCCCAGGAAGCACCCCAAGCTCTTCTCCAACAACCTACTACATGTAAAATCAAGATACATAGTGAAGCAGTATGCAGACAAACAAACACAGCCAATGTAAGAAAAAAGGATGATAAGATATTACATACACACCCCTTCTAAAACTCCCTGTGTCAAATTAAGACGTGCATCTGCTTGCTTCAGCTGATTGAGAGGTTCAAGAAGCATCTGCAGTTCAACAAAACAATCCATCCTCAGCATAAAACCATTCGAATCGAGATTCCTCGCGTATCGGAAACGAAAGTAAAAGGAACATACTTTAGTTGTTTCGAGCCTGACAACCGAAAGGTTGTCGCTGCATAGAACAGGAGAGGAGCCGATCTTACAATTGAGAAGACACTCAGCAGTTCGATCCTGTCCTTGTAACACTAAGCATGTGCTCAGCCCAGACATTGCATAATGCTAAGAAACACAAAAACAAGACAACCTCAACAAAGGGGTTACAGATAAAGAATTTAGAAAAGCTAATTCATGTTAAACCCGTTGTGAATCTGGAATTGATAATTCCAATTTGTCCTAACCAACAGCTTTAGCTTTCCGACAATTCATCACCAAACTAGCAGAGATGGAAAGGAAAAGAAAAGAAGGAACCTGGGCAGCGAAAACAGAGGAGGTGGTCTTGCCGGAACCACCTTTTCCCAAGAATGTGATCAATCGTGTAGCAGAAGAATCGATTTTGCCGTCGCCATTATTGTTGACAGAAAAAGCGGCTTGAACAACTAGTAGCTGAGATTTTGTTCTTGGCGAGGGACTCGAAAGGCAGGACTTGGAATTGGGGAGAGGGAAGTGGACAAGGGAAGACAGAAAAGACGACATTTTCCTTCTTCAATTCTCGAACAATTACGACATTACAAGACTTGCACTTTGTAATTTACAGTTTACAGACAGAGAGACAAGTATGAATTAGTTAGCGGAAAGTGTTCATATGATGGGCTGTGTCCGCCCCAATCGAACAGATCCCAGCCCGGCCATAACATACGATACGTCTACTGCTAAATGCTACAAATTTGTTTAGGTTTAGGTTTGAGTTTGATTCAACTTTTTCATTTTCATTTCTTATGTATTTGTTTTTTCTATATAATTTATGTATCTAAAAATAAAAAAAAATTGTATATTAATTTGAAGTAAGTTTTTTTAATACAATATTTTGTTTTTTTTTTAAATCCTATTTGTATTCCAATATCAATATTTGTTAACAATAAAAGAAAATTAATTTAGTCGACCAAATTTGCGATGTACTAACAAGGGAAATTATTTCTAGTCTTCAAGTTTCGGGTTCATTCCCGTACAATCTCTCCATTCCCTTAAAAAAACCTATTATTATTTTTTGATAAGTCTGTCACGTGACTCGAATATCGCTGAACACTACAAACGCTAAACATCATTAAATCAATTAATAAAGATTAAAAATCTCAAAGACTCAATATAAAATTATAAATTATTTAAAATAAAATTTTAATTAAATTATTTTTATATATATTATATATTTTTAATTTTTTTCAAATAATTAGATCAAATATCAACCATAGTTAATTCTTAAATTAAAAAAATTAAATCGTGTAAATTCTACTCTTTGTGGCACGTTTTTCCTATGTTGTTTGTGGCACGACATTTTTTCTTCTTTTCCTGTTTTACTCTTCTTGTCTAGTACAAGTGTCAATCATGGGCGATGTGGAAGACAATCTCGCGAATCATACGATTCGGGGGTGAGGATGATGTCTTTCATGTAGATATGAATGAAGTGATTGTAGAGCCTGTTTATGATCTGTGTTTCGTGGGTACCTTCTTGACGTCAAGTGTTATTCATTTTCCAGCCATGAGAATACTTTGGCCAATGTGTGACGGTGGAGGGGATTGCCATCTCAAATTTAGGCGAAGGCCGCTATTTTTTCTGTCTGTTCCATCCTCTTGATGCAGAAAGAATAGAGAGTGGGGGCCATGAAATTTCAATTCTCACTTGTTGGCTCTCCATCGCCTACAAGTCGGGGAAGACCCGATTATAGTCTTAGTAAATTTTGTTGATTTCTGGGTGTTGGTTAAAAATGTTCCATATAGATTTATATCGAAAAAGATTGCAAAAGCTTTGGGGGATTTCATTGGAACGTTTCTCGAGTATGATTCAGGGGCTATCTCGTTGGTATATAATCGTACAATGCGTATTCGCGTCCGGCTAAACATATCTCATCCTTTGAAACGAAGGAAGAAACTTTTACTTCCTAATGGTGCAGAGCATTATGTCTATTCTGAGTATGAAAAATTGACTTTGTTTTTCTTTTTGTGTGGCAAATTAGGACATGGGGAGAACTTCTGCCCAATTCGTTTTTCGCAGGATACTTCATCACTGGTTCGGGAATGGGATGCTTCTTTGAGGGTTCCGACGCGCTAGTCTTCAAATTTGGGTAGTAGATGGTTGAGGGACGTGGAACCAGCTGACAACATGTCAAAATCTGTTTTGAATTATGGTAATAATAGAGATGGATCAAAGAGAATTGTTAGCAATCCCACGATCAGTGCTAACATGATTTCTGCTCATAAAGTAGCAGAAATTTCGCATGAAAATAACTCTTGGGTCAGTTGGGGTGTAATTTCTACCAAGGCTGATGTGCTCGAGTGGGGTAGTCCTAGAAAATAATCTAGATAATCGAATGGTTCTTGAGGAGGAAGAGTCTCCTATAGAGCAGAGCGAAGGTCTTAAACGTCCACGTAATCAAGTTTGCCCACAAGAAGTTTCCTATGCTGAGGACTCGAATGGTGTTTCTTTTCTATCATCGGCCGTCCTGTCTGCTCAGGTCCGCCAGGCATCATGAAACTCCTAAGCCGGAATGTCCTTGGGGAAACCTCGGGCAGTTGGAAGTCTCAGGCAGAAATTGCGAGACATAAGTGCGGATATAGTTTTCTTTATTGAAACGAAATTACATAGTTCAAAAATGGCTAGGGTTCGTAGTAGGTGTGGTTTTCCGAATGGTCTTGATGTCAGTTCTAATGGACGGAGTGGAGGGTTGTCGTTTGGTTGGAAAGATTCTTGTGTGGTTTCATTGCGAAGTTATTCTGATAGACATATTGATGTGATGATCGAGGATGACTCCAGCAGTTTTAAATGGAGATGCACAGGTTTCTACGGTGCACCTGAGGAGCAGAGACGAGCTGAGTCGTGGAACTTATTGCGCTCTTTGAATAACTCCATGGGTACCCCTTAGCTTGTTATTGGGGATTTTAACGAGATTAATTTAACTTTTGAGAAGAGTGGGGGGTTGGTTCGAATTGTACGACAAATGGAAGCCTTTTGTCAAGTTTTGGAGGATTGTGATTTAGATGATTTGGGATATTCGGGTCCTTGGTTCACCTGGGAGAAAGGAAGAACTTCCATAAATAATATACGTGAAAGATTGGATAGGGGAGTCGCTAATCCAGAATGGTGGAGTCTTTTTCCTCAGTTTCGGTTACAGCACATGTCTCACTCAATGTCCGATCATTGTCCATTACTCTTAACCTCAGGATTAATGCCATCTAGATTAAGGAAAGCATGACATTTTAAATTTGAATCGGCATGGTTGTTAGAAGACTCGTGTGAAGCAACAATAAAGAACTTATGGGATAATTCAGAGGGTGATTTTTTTGTCTCGATTGCGGACACGTGTCGGGGCTTGGAAGATTGGTTTAGGGGCATTTGCAAATCTAAGAAAATTATTGTAAAGGAACTTCAGGAATGGTTAGCCAAGTTAAATGCATTGCCTTCTACAGAGGAGGTGTTGAGAGATATACTCGAACATTCTACTGCTGAACATTCTATTGTTGAACATTCTGCACCCACTTAGAAAGAACTGGTTGTAGCAGAAAGTGAAACGATGTATGTTTTTTTCACAATAAGCCCCTTGTGCGTAATCACACCTTGAGATTTCTTCAACCCACTACTCCTCCCACTCGCTTTGTTGACCCGAGTCCCAAACTCACCCTCCTCATAAATGACTAACGCCGAATGGCTCCCCTTTTTAATACTCGTCGTATGTGCCACAACCACCGGAACCTGACCCTCCTGTAAAGGAGCCACCTTATCTTGTGTGAAAATCAAACCCAAGCCCTTCGGCAGCGCTCTCGACCATGCAGCTAACTGTTTCGCGCGACCACGATTTTTACTAGACCCGACTATGTCTGACACGGGCCTTGTTATTTTATCCCCACCATCCACTTGACCCACCTTATCGACCCTATCTTCTGATCCTTGTAACACACTAAACTGTGAACCAACACTCCTTTAGGTTTTCTTTTCCTCCAACGCTTCAACCTCAGCAGGTTTCTTACCATGTCGCCTCCGCGGCTCAGCTATCATCTAAAGCTCAAACATCTCTTCCAGCTTACTTTAGCCCTATACCGGACCAACTCTTTGCTCTTTAATATTAGACGTAGATTCTGTAATACCACACGTTGCCGTAGAATGCCATACACCCCACACTTGAAGCAAATGTCTGGGAGTCCTTAATACTCAATTTTCTGGACGAAATTATCAATCCTAATACACGGTAATAAGGGTTTGTTTTGATCAACCATCACAGTCAATCGTGCAAAACGTTCTCAATCCCCAGTATTCGTCTTATAGTCCACTAGAATCACACGCCCGATATTCATAGCAATATGCTTGAAGAATCCCTTGGAGTAATACCTATACGGCAGCCTAGGTAAACAAACTCATTAGATCACTTGAGAGGGATGGCGTTCAGTTATCGAGAACGAGTGACTCCACGACTTGACCGTTAAGTAACTACCATAGATTGTTCAAGTTCCATTCGTGAGCACCCGCACATAATCCTTCTTCAGTGCGAAAAGAACAATAAAATACTCATTCTCGATGTCCACCAGTTTAAAATCCCCTTGCGACTGCCATAATGCCTTAACACGGTTCAACAAAGCACTATAACCTATTTTCTTACCTAACAAACGAACAATAATATATTTTCACATACTATGATCAACCGCAGCAGCATATGACTGTTTGTACGCAACACCAGCCCCTGCCGTGTTCGTCACACCTACGCCAATTCCATCTTGCGCCCCATCCAGCTTGGATCCTTCACTACGGTCCTCAACCATGTCAACATATGTGACCTTGTCATCCCCGGCTGGCTGGCCGTCCGCAATATTTCTCACTCGTTTCAAATCATGCAACTCCTCAACAGAAAAAGAAGACCACATCCTCTCTAAAACTGGAGGAACTGTCAACTGAACCAAATGACCTTGTTTTGTGGCCGATTGACCACCCCTCTGAGGGTCCGGTAACCCCTCCATCAAAACATTGGTCGGCGACAGACCATGGTTATTGTTAGGGTTTTTCATCTTTTCATTCATACGACATAATTTCAATGAAGATAATAATTTACAAGCATGATATGAAGAACAAATATTAAATAGTGATGGTTAATTAATACAATAATTTACAAATTTGAGATGATTATATGATACAAGATTTAAGAGATGATATCATAATATTATTAATTAATTCGGTTGTGATTTTTATTTTTCAAGAAAAAATGTTAAAATTAATATCTTTACGTGGACATTCTTCAGAGAAATAAATAATTGATCATAAACTTCATATTTATTAATAAGAATCAAACCTAAACCACAAAATCAAGAGATAAAATATACAATTATTACACTAAATCTCATGATTAATTTAGAATTATATTTTATAAAAAAACATTTTTTTAATCGTGGAGTGACCCATCGGTATAGGTCATGGCTAAAAGGACTAGTGATGATAGACTAGCACGCTCATACCAAAATTAAATGAGTGAAGCCACTAAAATCTTTACTAATCGGACCAAAATTCAATACCAAAGCAAAGATACAAAAACGGATAAAATTTTATTCTAAGATCTATGGCAATGGCATCAATTGATGAATGGAATTAAATTTATACGCTCTTTGAAATAAAATAAATTTTATTAAAATAAAAAATATAGCAAAATACATCCAAAACATAAAAATAAATTAAAATTTGATATAAATTATAAAATTATAAGCTATGATATACACTTCATCTTGGATACAATGCATTAACTAACCATCACGTAATCGATCTTGATTATCATTGATTCTTTTACTTCCTTAGCAAAAAAATATGATTGTCAATTATGGTGTTTGTTAGCTGGTTGATATCGTTCTTACTTCTTACTATTGGTGATAGAGTTAGAATTAGACAAAAAAAATATTTTGCTTTAAAATTAAACAAATTTAATAAGTATTTAATCTAAAAATTTGACGCTTAATTTGACAAGTATTCAAACTAACATGACTAAAATTATTATTAGACAATAAAAAATGAAAACACAACTCCTCATTCTCTTAATAGCTCTGTTAACGGTTATAATGACATATTTCTTTCAAATCTTATTAAGATTTAAAAATTAAAAAGAAGTCAACAATCTCTAGAGTAGGTGGTTAAATCTCTCGGTTGACACCCTTCATTTCCCATAGGTTGTGGGTACAAGACCCCGTAGAAACAAAATTCTCCTTCCCCTAAGTAAAAATTGTTAAAAAAATAAAAAGAAATCAATGTATATGTAATCATAGTTAATAATCATGAAAATCAATCCCCAAGTAAGTAATTAATGGACATACAATATCATTGTTGTCTTTAGGACTATAATATTGTCCTTTACTATCCATTTACAAGCTCAAACTCACAACAAATATGGATTATATCAATATAACCACCAGTATAATCACATCTAAAAACAATCAAGGTTTAATGCCAACTAATGGATGATTAAAAAATCTCAACGCCAACAATATATATATATATAGTACTGCTAATTATCAACCTAGTTCACCTGAGAAAATGTAATACATAATGACGATCAATGGTGTAACGGGTTTGGGCCGGTGGGTACAAGGCGCTTTTCGACACCATAACGCGGATCAATCTCGTTATCACCTGGCAGAGGAGAATGTTGACGATGATGCTTTCGAAATGGAGTGAAGTCGAATTCGGTAGCACCAACTTTTCTAGTGATGAAGGAAAAGGCTATGGTGGTGGATTGTTTGGTGTCGAAATCGCGGCATTCGTGAAGCGATAACAAACAGAGAATGAAGAGGCAAATTAGAATGGCGAAGAGACGGTGCGATGATTGACGGGCCATGAAGGATAGCTGACTAGAAGGGGAAGCATGGAGCAGAATGTGAGGTATAGATTTTGATTAGTAGATGTATAAGGATTTGGGAGGTTTGAGGGGTTGAACCTAGTGGAGGGGAGGGGGTGAAAGCACTTGAAACTAGCAATATGTGTGTGTCAGTGTGTGGAACATTTCGCCTTTGAGGCTTAGGGCACCTTTTTAATGCTAATTTATAGAAAAATAAGAAGAGGAGACATGGTAAAGGGGGAGCAGTAGACCCTTTCCCAATGAAAGTTACTTAGATATCAAGGGAAATAAACAAAAATGTCATCATTAAAAAGATTGCTAAACCTTGAATAATATAAAGTTTGATCATGGTTATTATTACTCTATCTTTTTAACTCATATATACACGTTATATCATGTACTTTCACGTCCTAAAATAATTCAAGCGTCTTCGTAAATCGTATTCGGTAATTTTGAAGATGGTCCGCAAATAATTCTCCTGGAGCCTTGCAATACTGGAGACGATGAAATCGGAGGCCCACGCGATCTTGAGAAAAGACATTGTCAGGTGCTACAACACTCCACCCACGTGATTGAATTGTAGAATCTGATACTTGAAAGTTAGGTCTATCTCTGACGACCTGTCCATATGTTGTCACTAGACCTGGCACCATCAAAATATCAATAGTTTTAGGGCCTATAAATACTAATGCAACTGAAGAGAAGAGTCGGGCTGAATCACGAGAGCAGTATCCCTCTTTTTTTTTTCTTTCCTTCCCTGCTCCGACCACCATACCGTCTACGACTCTCTGCTCAAAATTTATAGGAGTGAACCGCCTGAAATCGACTCCAACCATCTTAGTCTTTCTCTCCACCTCAATTGCATGATGTATCATCATTTAAGCATCAACAATACATATACACACATTCATATAGACAGTGTGTGTGTATACTTGATTATTTCCAGTTTTATGTAGAAGTAGAAGTGATGATGGATGATGGGGTACAAGGGAAGATTCATGGTGGATTTGAGTGAATTCCAACTAATGGAAAGGGTAGGGAATGTGTGCAATCCACATTTTCTACGGACAAAGCAATGCATCAACAGTTTCAGAAATATCTATAACCTATGTAAAAGTTGTCCCCATATTCAATGATCCGAGCTAAAATTATGAAAATCGGCAAGTATGATTTTTTTTTTTTTTTGCCAACAACACAATGTTTTTGTTTTAAATTGGTAAGGTTAATTATAGCATTTTAAGGTGATCATTAAGAAAGTAAATAATATAATATAATATAGGTTCAATAGTATAAAAATCTCTTGAACTTTTAAAAAAAATTATAAAGTTTTTAAATATTTTTTCACCCAATTAAGTTCTTGAGCTAAGAAATTGAACCAATTAAGCCATTGAATTAAGGAATTGAATCAAGTAAGCTATTTGACCCATTTTTACCATTAAATTTTGACATTTTTTCTTTTAGATATTGCTGACATATAATACACTGCAACTCTATCATGTTGCATTTACAGATTTTTTTCAAAAAAATATTTTTTTTTATAAATTTACAAGTTTTATAGAGTTTTTAGAACTTTTTAAAGAATTTTTAAAATAAAATATTTTTTTTGAAAATATCAAGTGGTAATATTGTGACACGACGTACTGCACTAATAAATAAAAAATTGTCAATATTTAATGGTCAACGGACTTAATTAATTTAATTTCTTAGTTAAAATGATTAATTGGATGAAAAAAAATTCAAAGGCATTTACACTCTTAAATTAAACCTGTAATATATTAAGATAAATATATTAAAACTCAACCAAATCTGCCGTATTCTATCTTTACCAAGCTAATCTGTAGTCTATTCACTATTTTATTATTATTATTATTTTTGGATAAATGGATATTTTATTTTATTATTATTTCAAGTCTCACTAATCTCGAGCATTTACAATTGTTGTTTTAGGATCTAAACAAGAATATTTTTTTTCTGAAATAATGTGAAAGAATAACAGTGAACAAGAAAATCAGTTCTTTATTTTTAAGAAAAAAGATAATAAGAAGTTCAGTTTTGTCACAAAATTGAAAGGTTAAAGTAGTGAATAATCTTGAAGATGTTCATTTTTTGAACCACTAATGTCAACTTCAAGGAACTCTAAAACATTCATAAAACAAACCAAACTTATCCTTGTCGTGATTTCAATAGTATGGGTTTGCCATAGATTTGGAAAGTTAATGTATTGAATAATATTGAAGATGATCTTTCTGAACCACCGATATAATTTAAGGAGTTCGAAATCGTTTATAAGACGAACAAAATTTAGGTTTTATTTTTTGTTGTGGTGAGCAAATCAAGGTTTGAGGCAAACTAAAATTTTGTAAAATCTAAAAAAGTTAACTTTTGATAAACCAAGGTTTGAGAAGCTAAAATGGTGGGCAAACCAAAATTTTGACACTCAAAAGTATAGTATTTTTTGTTGCTTTTGCTTAAAAAATGTGTCTAAGTTGATAAAAACAACCAAAAACAAGACCTTACTTGATTTACTCGACGATATAAAGTAACTTCTGACGTATTTTCATCAACACAAAACCATTTGAATTTACTCTTTAAACTTGTATTATAAATACGTTATTTAAGTAGATGAACACACGATAACAAAAAATTTATTCTCGATTCTTCTTTTATTTCTTTATAATTCTAGCTTAAAATTCCCTATAGTTTATAATAATGCATGTATTTAAAATATATATCATAGATGTTAGACATAGAAGAGTTATCATTTGATTTATTGTTAATGAAAAAATAATTATATATTATTATAACCGTATCGAGGGCTCTTTTGAATATATTAAACTTTTCAAAATTGATAGTATCCTAACTTTAGCCGCTCTTTACTACTAAAATTTCTTTAATCTTAATTGCTCTCTATTATGACCAAACTCTTTGAACGGTGGTCGGCAATCAATTTTAATATTGGTTGTCGACCACCGGATCTATTAGTTTTTTTATTTTTTTATTTTAATAAGAATCACTTTCTATGTCCTTGTGACATGTCTTTATTTTTGTTTTGTGGTTTGGTTCATTTGTCTCTGGCATGTTTCAGCATACCCTAGCGATTGATTGTTGTTCACACAGAGATTCAATCGACGCTAGTTTTTTATTTATGTTTTTGTCGGTGGTCACTTGAAAAGTAATATCCTCACTCGGTTGATGGTTGTTTGTCGATGAAATTAGTCATGGGTAGCGGTACATTTTACTTGACAGTTTGGATCGCACACCACTTCATTTTTTCTCTTTATGCGTCTCGTTTGGACAGAGACAAAGAGATTCAGATATTCTTCTTCTTGGATGCATTGTAATTATATTTTTCTATAAATATAATAAAAATTTAGTGGCTTTTATCAAAAAAAAAAAATTAATAATGATAAAACAAGTAACATCATTTGTTCATTTAATTTTAATTACTTAGTACAGCCGTTATTATAACATTCAGAAAAACGTAAATTTTAATTTATGAATCGAAATGGTATAAGTAATTAATAATAGGGTTTTATTTTGATGCACAAGCTGTGTAAATTTTTTTTACACAATCCTTTTATAAAATTTAAAATCTAAATCACAAACCCTAGCAACCTAAACCCTAAACCCTAAGCCCTAAACTCTAAACTCTAAATTCTAACCATAAACCTTAAATTATATACCCTACATACTAAACCCCTAAACCCTAACATAAAACCCTAAACCCTAAAATTAAAGGGCTTGTGTAAACTAAAGTTTACACAGCTTGTGCATCAAAGTATTTTCCTTAATAATATATCAAAAATACTTTATATAACTTTTTTTTGAATATGCTAGTGTGATACAAGGGTAGCATCATACTTTATATAATTTAAACATGGATTAATATTTGATACACTGCCAGTGTAAAAAAAGTTTGCACAAGCATGCCTATTTTCAAGCTTAAATTTAAAACCTAAAATTCTAACCTTAAAATCCTAAAAATCTAACCCCAAGCCCCAAACCCCAAACCCTAAATTCTAACCATAATTCTTAAATTCTAAACCATACAACCTAAACCCCTAATCTCTAAACCCTAAACTAAACCTCTAAACCCTTAAATAAACCCGCTTGTGGAAACTTTATTTTCCACCGCCGGTGTATAGGATATTAATCCTTTAAACATTAGTTATAAAGCTATACTTTACCATTACCATTACCATTATCATTACCATTACCATTTATAATAGGAAAAGGATATTTTTGCCAGATCATATATACACACACATAGACGCGCGACTACATAGCCAGATTGATTAATTTTAGTCTTTCAACTCTATTTTCGTTCGATAGAAATTATGTACAAAATAGTAAATGAAATAAGAGCGGTAATTAGGGGAGTTCATTGTCGGGTACCTGATTTTCGAGTACTCGAAAAATTGAGTATTCAATTTATCTGGATACCTACTTTGTTTATTTGTGTTCCAGCCCGTTACACTCAGGCACCCGCTTTCTAGGTATTCGGAAATTCGGGTACTCGGTACCCTGTTCATAATTTTTTTATTTTTTAATTATAAAATTTTAAAAAATTACATATTAAACAAAAAAATATTTTTAAAAAATATTAGGCTTAATACCAAAATAAGTGCCCAAACTATCATATTTTCTCCTTTTAGGTGTCTAAACTATTTTTTGTCCCCTTTAAGTGCCCAAACTATCTCGTTGTTCCCTTTTAGGTGCCTAAACTATTTTTTGCCCTTTTTAATTGCCCAAACTATTTTTTTTTTGTCAAAATAGGTGCCCAAACTATCATTTTTTGGTCAAAGTATGTGCCTCGGTTTAACTTTAAAAGGAGCAAAAAATGATAGTTTGGGCACCTAAAAGGGGCAAAAATAGTTTAGATACCTCAAAGGGAAATATATAATAGTTTGAGCACCTAAAAGGGGTAAAAATAGTTTAGGCACTTAAAAGAGAAAAACATGATAGTTTGAACACTTATTTTGACATTAAGCCAAAATTTTAAACTTAAAAGTATATAATACAAACATAGAAAAAATTTAGGGATTTAAATTTAGTTTTGGAGTAAAAATATTAAGAAACTTAAAATAAAAATATAATTTGAAATATAAAAAATATATATTAAAAATTGTCGATCGGGGCAGGTACCCGATAAAGGAAAACTTCCGGCCCGTGTCCCGAAAAAATTACCAGGTCGGGTACCCGGCCCAAAAAACTAAAAAATCCTTAAAATATCCGCCTAATTTATATCGAGTTGTCGGATCGAGTCAGTCGGATTACTTAATTTTGAACCCATAATTATAATGGATGTGTAGTTCGTCCACAGCTGTAACCCAAATGAATTGGAAGGCGGGCCCAGGGCTTAATCCAAATTTACCATTGTTTTCTTTTTTAAGTGGAAAAGGGAGCCAAATATGGATTGAGCTAACAAACTTGATCCGAACGGATTCATCCGACTTGTAACCCTATATGAATTGAATATAATAATCTAAACTTGATTCGAAACTCTAAACAAATTGAAATGAATCGAATTTTAATTGAACTGATAAAAACTTGAATTGAAAGTAACATGAATCAAAGGTAATCGGAATCGAAAAGTAACTAGAACAGAAAGCAACCTGAGAACATTAACTCGAGTTTAATCCTGTAATTAAGTCAAAGTGAACAAATAATTTATTTTTGTTATTATCTATTCTTTTAGCAATATAATAAATAATAAATGATGCATGTCTTATTCCCCTTGTATATTATACTATTAGTTAACCGCCACATTCAATAATAGTTTAATGGTTTAATATTTTTTTTTTTAAATTTCATTTTCTTATTTGATCTGATAATTTATATATATGTATATATATGATATAAAACATTCATTATCGATAATTTTATACGTCAATAAAAATATTTGATACAAAACATATATCTAATAATGAAAAGCACGTTTTAACAAAAAAAATATAAAAAATATTAATTGAATTCGTACCCAACTTAGCTTGAAATAACCTGAAGATCCAAAGTTTTACCTGAATTGAAAATTGATCAATCCAATATTGACTTGAAGATTTAAAGGTTAACCCGAATAAAAATAGACTAGTCCAATACTGACTCGACTCAAGAATCGATTGATCTGATAATGATCTTGATTGATCGAATATTGATTTGACCCGAAAATCGATCGATCCAATATTGACTCGATATGAGAAGTGACTAGTCTGAAGTTAATCTGACTCAATATATGACTCAGTCCAATTTACTATAAACCTAAATTAAATCCGAATCAAATCTGATCTAACTTGAATTTTACTTAAACAGAATGCAGTCCAAATCTAAAATGACCTAACTTGATCTCTCGAACTCGAGCCAAAAGATCCAATTGCTACCTCTACATATGGGATTATGAAAGAAACTACTCTCATATTTATCTTGCGTTTTCGGTTTAACAACAAATCAGTACTATAAATAGCCTCTTGGGAATATTGGGCTGGGCTGGGCTTTTCGTGGTTGATGCCCCCTACTCCTATCCTATTTAATAGGGATGTTAAAAAATACTCGACCCGACTACCCGAATATAAAATATCGGGTAATTATCAGATTTTTTTACCCGGCCTGCTAAAATAAGTATTTTTCCAGGTCGGGCCTAGGCCGCAAGATTGTCCTTTTATGGGGTACCCGATGACCGGATTAGAGTTTTAAAATATATTTTATATTTTTATTAAGTATATATATAATTATTAAAAATTTAAGATATGTCTTAGAAACATTGTTTAAGATTTGAATTGGTGCATCATTATTATTTATTAGTATAGATTTCATTTGTCTTAGAGACATTGTTTAAGATTCATCATCATCATCATCATCATTAGGGATTAAAAGCTTTAATTTGTATTCTAAAGTTGTTTGGGTTTGATAATTTGAATCTTGAACTCTATGCTTGAATTATATAATTCAAACTTGTTATTATGTGTGATTTTATTTTATAAAATTAAGTGATTTAAAAAAATTGTAAAAAAATATTCGGGTACTCGTTACCCGAGTTTTGCGGGTACCCGATTAAAATGGGTCAGGAACGGGCCGAAAAAAATGATGCCAGAAAATTCGAGTACTTGGTACTTCGGGTACCCAAAAACCCGGGTACCCAGAAATAAACACACCTACTATCTAATGCAATGAGTTATAAAGATGGCAACGAACTAAATATATGTAAATTTTCTAAAATTTGAATTTGAGTATGTAATTGTGCTCTGGTAATATACATGTACGTCTTACGGTCCATGTGCGAGGTGCGAGCATGTGCTGATGCACAATGCATGGTAGGTCAAGTGACCTACTATTAAAAAATAAGATAAACTACATTAGTAATCACTAAATTTTTAGGGTGCTTTCACATTGTTCACTAAAATCGAAAAACTTTCATTGCAATTATTAAAGTTTTGATTTGCACTCATTATGGTCACAACCATTAACCCTATTAAGAAATGTTGATGTTGCACACTAAAAAAAGTCACCAAGAAGAACCATGTTTTTTTTTATAAAATATATATAGTTATTTTCAAGACCAAAATTTCGATTAACGAAATGACCGTCGATCAATTTCAACGGTGGAAAAGATTCATTTTTCCAAAAGTTTAACATAATTTAGTTTTAAGTTGATCTGACGGTTAACGTTGGTGAATTAGAACTAAAAATATCATTTGAAATTAAAAATTAAATTTTCGATCTGCCATTGTTAATTATCAAATCAGCTTGAAACTAAATTATATTAACCTTTTGGCCAAATGAGTCATTCTCATTGTTGGGATTGATCGACAATGTCAGCATTCTCTAACGACAGTGACCGTAACGAAATCGAATTAAAAGTTTATTGGCTGTAATAAAAGTTTTTTCAAACCAACCATTGGTTCCACATTTTCCCTTAACAATGTTTAGATCAATTTCTCATTCAAAACCCTAAAATTATCGATTTTTCCAACAATTAAATCGATGTAAAATAGTTCTAAGAATCTCTCAAACATATTTACACAATATAAATTTGTTCTTCAATGTTAATATGTTTCACTATAAATCACATTACTTGCACAACAATTATCTATCTCTTATTAATACATTTTTTCACCAGAGTAAATTGATTCTAAATTATTACACTGGTCAGTGAACTATTAAGTTGAAATTTCTAGATTTGCCCTAGGTGCAAGGTTGTCCTACCCAACAATATCATCTCCAAGTTTTGAACTCGTGTCCTATCCTTATGAGTGCAATAAGCCTTACTAATGCATGCAACACTTGCATGTTAGTTGAATACGTAACTAGAGGTGACAATCGGGTCATTCGGTCGATTTCAGTTTGGGTCATTTCGATTCGGGTCACTTCGGGTCTGGTTCGGGTTTAGTTTGGGTCTATGATAAGTGGGGTCTGGTTCGAGTATTAGATCGGGTCAAAATCAGATCTGTTGTTTTCGGTTCGGGTCAATATCAGATCAGGTGCTTTCGGTTCGGGTCAAACTTTGAATTTTCGGGCCGATTCAGTTTGAGTTGGGTTATGATTCACAGAGAATTCGTTGATGTAGAAGATTGTGTGTCAGTGGATGATACATAAGATTGTGTCAATTCGGTTTGAGTTGAGTATTTCTATTATCTAATGTTTATATTTTATGGTTTAGTGTTAACAATTTATGTTTTAGTTTAAGGTTATTGGTTTATGAGATTAATTATGATTCTTTAAGGTTTATGATTTATGGTTTAATATTAACAATTTATAGTTTAGTTTAGTGTTGTTGATTTATGAGATTAATTATGATTTCTTAAGGTTTATGGTTTAGTTTAGGGTTGTTGGTTTATGGTATTAGTTTTGATTCATTAAGTTTATGATTATTGGTTTATGAGATTAATTATGATTCCTTAAGGTTTATGATTTTAGGTTTAGTATTAATGGTTTATGGTTTAGTTTAGAGTTATTGGTTTATGGGATTAATTATGATTCAACTTTCTTATTTATGCATTTGAATTTTATTAAATATTTAAATCACGAGCATAATTAAAAGAATTCTAAATTTAATGTGGAGTTTTAATTAAATTAATCTAAATTGAGACTCAATTGAATTAAACTAGAACTTAAAAGTGAAAATTCGAGACTTAAATAAAAAAAACATATAAAATCAAAGGAGTAAACAATTAATTGTCTTTAACCTAAAACTAAAAGATAAAGAGTTATTTTAATTAAAAAAAGAAAAAAAAAGAGAATATTTCAATTTTAAAAAAAGAGAGGGAAAACACATAATGTTGGAGGGAAGCGGAAAATGAGCCGCCCATTTTTTAGGTTAGGGTTAATTAACCTTTAAGTTATGTTGTGTTCAAAATTTTATATTTTAGTCATAATATTCACTTTTAAGTTTTATTTTAATTCAATTTAGTCACAAGGATGAAGTATCCCTACAATTTGGACTTTGGATATAGCAATCCCCCACAGTGATATTTAGTCCCTAAATATTTACTTTTAGTTGAAACTGACATCTACTTATTTCTATTTTTTGTAATTTAGTCTACTAATTTTAGTATATTGGTATTTTTGTTCATTTAAGTTCCTAAAATTTAATTTCAGCCGAAATTGACCCCTATTTATTTATATGGTAAAATTGTGAAATTGATCACCGGACTCTCAAATTTCATTACTTGCAAATTGTCAAAATAGTCCCTAATTTCGATTTTATGGTAAAATTGTGAAATTGGTCATTGAGCTCTCAAATTTCTCCATTTTGAAATTTTTAATTGGTCCATAATTTCAGGTTTAGGCTATATTTTTTGGTAAATCAGTTTATGGTTTTGGGTTTAGCCTTAGTGTTAATGGTTTAGGGATTATGTTGTAGTTTAGGGTTATTGGTTTATGAGATTAATTTCTATAGCTTAAGAATCATGATTTATGATTTTTAAGACTTAGTGTTAATGGTTTAAGGTTTATGGTGTAGTTTAGGATAAAGTTAAGATCAAATATTAGGAGGGAAAAAATTCTATTAAACTTCTAAATTTAAAAATTGGCAGGGACAAAAGCCTTATTTAATTAATATTTAAACTTAGTATGACATCAATTGTTATTATACTACAATTTTGAGAAAAGCAACGGTCTCTCTCATAGTATAATACAAAAAGATAATAAAAACATACACTATTATATTATTTATCATATTGTTAAAAATAGATAACATTAAAAATAAATTATTCATTTACTTTAACTTAATTATTGGGTTAAAATCGGGTCGATATTCGGTTCAACTAGCCTTCAGTTCGGGTCCATTTGGTTCGAGTAAAAATCGGTTCAGATCCATTTCGGTTCAACAAAATTTTTGAGTTGATTTCGGTTCAATTTATTTCAGGTTTTGGGTCAACTTCGAAATATAATGTTCAAATCAATATCGAGTCTGAGGTCAAATTTATTTTTTTCTGCATTGGATCTGAATCTAAAATAACTAAATCACGTCGAATATTTAGTAAGCCCAAAAAATAAAATTTAAAAGTAAAACATATAATAGAGTTAGATTATTTAAATCTATTATTAATAAAAAAAATAATGTATTCGAGTAACATATTTAGAAGGTTAACGTCGCATCTTTTTCGAATTTACTATTGATAAAGATGGTTATGAGTTAGGTTGGGTTAGATTTTTGACCGATCCACATTAAATCCGAAATTTTAATACCTTCACTCAAACTTGACTCAATACTTTATGATACCTCCACCTTATTTGAATTTTAGAGTAAAAATTCAAATTCAGTCCGACAAATATTTTTTTATTCGATAAAATAGGAAGTTAATTGAAAAAATACAAACTAGGAAGATAATTGAAAAATATATATACAAAAATAGGGGCATTATAACATTTATACCTAAATATTTAGAATAAAATTAAACTATTAATTTAGGTCGAGTCGGACATTTTTTATCTTAACCCCAAACCTAACCCAACCTCATCCTAAAAAACTGACCCGAACTCAAATTTTTCTTAAAACTCTGACCCTATAGAATCGGATAGAGTCGAAACTCGTTAAGTCTAGGACAAATGATCGTGAATATTAATCGGAACATTTAAATTTAAAATATTATACGACCATCCATTACCATCGTTGATGAGCTGTGAGCCTTTGAAGTGTGAAGTATGCCAAACAACAACACAGCACAGTTGCACGAAAGCTTTGGCATGAAGATCTTCCAAGACTCCTCCAAAAGACTCCTCTCCACCGTAATGTAAACATATGAAGCTTCCGGCATGGGACTTTGCGCTCTTCACATTTCCCATACACAACAGCTTATTAGTGAAATGAATAATGAGGCACCAACATTTCATTGTAACATATACATCTATGCCAATGTCAATGTCAGGGTGAATTTAACAGATATATAATTCTAAAATTACAAGTGTATCGATATTCGATTCATTAATTGATTATTTTGAATCAAAAACTATAAAAATTTATTATATGAGACAACATTTTCAACTCAGTTTACCTCCTTTATATTATCAGAATTTGAATCTCTAACTTTTATTTAAAAGACCTAATGTTTCATCATGCTAGATCAATTAAAAAGCAATGGTTAATCGTCCATTTATATTTAGTTCATTGTATTTTTATCCATTTTAGATGAACTTATCCTAGTAATATTTATTAGGGCAAACATCATTATTGGTTACTAAACTATTCTTATTTTCTTGTTTTGGTCACTAAATTATTGTTTTTTTTGGTAAAATAGTCACTATTATTTATTCCACTAACAACTAACACACACAATGTTGTGCGGTAAAATTCAACTGTAACATACACAAGTTGTAGACGTCTTCAATATCATCATTCCATAGAGGCAGACAAAGAACGTGCCATAACGGCATATGAAGAACAAGCCAAAGCATTCGACTAAAAAAATAAAAATAAAGAAAAAAACCATAAGTAAAAAGAAAAAAATTACCGCCGATAGACGGCCAAAATTGTCACCATTAACTTAAATAGTTTAAAGACTATTGAGAAATTTTCAAAGGAAAAAAAATCGCTGGAGAAAAAATGGGAGTTTAAAGTGATTTTTTCGGTTTTTAAATGTTTATAAATTTTATGAAATGAATTTTTATTTAATTGTTAAACTAATTATTCAATGAATTGAACTGAAATTAATTAAATAAAAATGGAAGATAATATCAATTTGACCACTAGTCATATTGATGTAACATTGATGATATCTCAAATTACAATTATCTAATTAAATAATCCAATCGCATGTTTGATTTGATGGAATGAATATTTAATGGCTTAAATGTCATTTCCATTTTGCTATTGCATGCCTTATCAAATCATAAACGATTAAATAATCCAATGAAAATGCTCAAAAGTCAAAATTAACGCCATAAAAAATCAGAACTGGTTAGCGACGAAATAATGGCTAATTGAAAAAATATAGAGCCCCACCATAACAATTAACATTTAAGTTGAAAATCAAGCATTTCCTTAATTACTATCGAATTGAAAGTTTGATGATTCAATGATTAGATCACCAATCCAATTCTTAAAAAATTGATGGTCTCGTTCCCCATCACACTTATAGAACGGAAAGAAAAGGAAAGTAATCTAAAACTAAATACCTTCCACATTAATTATCTCTAAAATTGAGGTGTTAGATTCTTAAGTAAGGTCAAATATTTAAATTTTAACGTTATGAATGAAACAAATTAATTTAACACGGTAGTCTCACAATAAATTTATACATTTAATTTCAATTAATCAACCAATAAATTATATACCAGTAATTATAAATAAAAAATAAACTAATGTTTTTTTTATCCTTTATATTATAAAAATATTTTATTAATTATTTATTCAGTAGCCAATCATACATGCGTGTAAGTAAATAGATAAGATAGATCAAATACACATTAAAAAAATAAAATACTCTCTTTACTCTATGAAAATAAGCGTACTCTCCATGTAAAATCTTCTCCTTCAAAAATAAAATAAGATAAATTATTCTCTGATTACTAGATTATTGACTCGATTCTATTTTAATTACTGAATTAAAATTTCTATCAATTAAGTCACTAAATTTTTAATTTGATTTCAATCAAGTCACTGATCGTTAATAAAATTAGGATAAATTGCATAGATCATCACTCAACAATATTCTCACTCCTATTTTGGTCAATCAACTTTCAAAATTTTCTATTTAATAACTAAACTTTCTACATTGAACGTTTTTGGTCACTCACGAATATTTTATTATTATTTTAGCACAACATGACATTTTTTATTATTATTTGATATAAAAACAATTTAAAAGAAAAAAGAAAAATTAAATTGTCCGTCGGCCATCATTCGCCGCCACCCCCGATGACCGTAGATGGTGGTCGTTCGGTCTTATATTTTACCGGTCACTTCGTCTCACTTCCCTGAGTCCGAATCCGACCTTCATTTTGTCGGAAAGTGCTTCGAAATTCACGAAAAGGAGATCAAAAGTGAGGAAACTGAAATATTTATATCGAGATTCACGAGTTTCAAGACATTTTTTCGATGAAACAACTACCAGATTCAGACTCAGCGTGTCAAAACGAGTTGTCCGATGAAATTTGAGGTCAAACGGCCACCGATTTTGAAGGCCGTCGGTGGTCGACGGTGGGCGACAGTGATGACAAGTGGCAACTATTATTTGAAATATTTTTTAAAATTTAATAATAATAAAATATTGTTTAATTAAATTATTTTTATATTTAATAATATTAAAAAATCCAAAATAAAAATAAAATATTCGTGAGTAACCAAAAATATTCAATGTATGAAATTTAGTTATTAAATAGAATATTTTGAAAGTTGAGCAACCAAAATATGAGTGAAAAAATTGTTGAGTGAAGAACTGTACATAAAATTATTGATGTGACAGTTAAATAATTTTTTATATTATCACATATGCTCTTATTATTTAAACATTATAATTTACTCTCGACCATGTTATTGAAGGAAAATAAATGAAATAACAATTGGAAAGGAATGATTGACGTGAGTGTCTTGGGATTACGAGGCCACCCCTCACATTTAATTTATGATTGACAATAATTTATATATTTCAAATTGTATTGTACTGGAGAAAAAAAAAGGCAAAATGATAAAAGATACACCCAACGTTTGCATGTTTTGTCATTTGACCCCCTATTCTTTTTTTTGGTCCAAATATGCCTCCAACGTTTGATTGTTTTGTCATTTGGCCTCCTATTCTTTCTTTTGGTCCAAATATGCCCTCAACGTTTTATTCGTAGTCCAAATATACCCCCAACGTTTCAATTTGGTCCAAATATGCCCCATGTTAGATGGAAACTGTCAGTCAACTGACGTTCAACAACTGATGCTGACTGGACTTGCCATGTATTAAGATCTGCTGATGCCACGTCAAAAAAATTTATAATCTGTTGAGCGTCGGTTGATTGACAGTTTACATCCAACATGGGTATATTTGGACTATGAATGAAATGTTAGGGGCATATTTGGACCAAAAGAAAGAATAGGGGGCCAAATGACAAAACAAGCAAACGTTGGGGGCATATTTGGACCAAAAAAAAGAATAGGGGGTCAAATGACAAAACATGCAAACGTTGGGGGCATCTTTTGTCATTTTGCCAAAAAAAAACTACTTGAACTTGAGAGTTCTGGAGGAGTGTGGACATGTCTAACCATTGTACCAAGCTCATTATTTAGTTTATAGTTGATAATATTTTATATATTTCTTAAACTATAAATATTGCAAGACATTTTCTAAAATATGAAAAAATTTAAGTATTATGAATATTTATTTATGTGAATGTTTATAATGATAAGAATTTTATCTAAGAGATTTGATTTACTTTATTATTAAGAATATTATCTCCATTCATTAGAGTTTAATGTATTATGTATTTTTTATGTCTATAAATAGATGAAGGCATTGTACACAAGTCTAGTTTTGATAATAATACGAATCTCACTCTTTTTCTCACCTCTTTGTTATTTTATTCTTATTCGTTGTTCTTCATTATTTTATTCACAACACGTTATCAGCACGAGCTTCTAATAAACTGAGATCTTCGTCGTTCGAATCTAAAAAAATATTAGAAAGAATTCGATTCCAAGGTAATCCAAAGATAAGTGTTTTTCTTCCTCAATTTTCTTTTTGTTACTAATTACCTTTCTCTTTATATTTTAACTTCGTTTTTAATTATTATTTTTGAAAAACCAAAGAAGGGCGTGTTTGCTTGTATTTAAGCATTGAGTAAAGATGAATTTGTGGTTTCTCAGAAATCAATGGATGAATCAATAGAGATGGGTATACCATGATTTGTTGTATTTTAATATCAGTATCAATCGATTTTTATTTTTATTTTGTTAGTGTTTTTCACTGTTTCGATAAAAAAAATAGTTTCATGTGTTCTGTTTTGCATATGCGTAAACTTTAAGAGAAAATGGTAAATTTCTGTCAAGTTCTTCATATTTTTTTCTGGTTTATTTACTTTAGTCCCTATATACTTGTTGTGATATATTTATCAATATTTAGTTTATTTTATCATATTGATGATATTTGATATTTTTAACCGTGTCTTGAGTTTTACAAGATATGTTTGAATGGCGTGGTAAGAGATATGACAGAAAGAGATTATGAGAAGTTGTTTTGACCGTTTGCTATGTCTCCATTGTCTTTAAGAAGAAAATCAACATCGGTACATTATAATTTTATTCTTTAAATTATTATTTTACAGTCGATAAATCATGGTGATTTTGCTCGAAAGCAATATTTATTCTACGTCGAAAAAAATTGACTATAGACTTCTCCCAAGTTCATGTTACAAAAATTCATCTTGACAAGAATTTTCGTGGGAGGCATTCCTTGAAGTGAATGCAAAGCATGATGTTTATTCCATGCGATTATTGGATCTGTTTCATTCCCTGAAGTGAATGCAAACATGGTAAATCATTATTCAATTAGAGACATAACTTCGATATAATCCAAGTATATTGGCTTGACATCCCGTTCTACGAGGCTACTGGTCTCAAAGGAGGTTTTTAAAGGACACTGTGAACTAGTTTAACAATGTCACGTATGAGGATTAAATCTTTGTTCTCTATGATGATGATATGTTAACAAAAACATACTCCACGTTTCAAGATAAATAATGTTGTCCTCACACACAATATCGTTAAAAAGATTTTACAGGCCTATTGGCTCTACTCCATTCCCTGAAGTGAATGTGAGATTTTATAATGGAAAGAATAAATGCCATGTAACCCCTCGACCTGGCTTAGTCACAAGACCGAATCGGGACAGTCACACGGGGATAACCAGAGAAAAATTCGAGAATTTCCCTCCGATTAACAACCCTAGATTAAAATTTATCTTGTCTAAATGCAATTTAACGGTCCTATGGTGTTAAGGGTTACAACGAAAGAACATCTCAATCGGACATTAATCCGATGTCCAATTGGAGCCAAACGGTCACGAAGAACCATTTTGCAAAACCACACCAAACAGGGGCAAACGGGTAATTTAAACCTTACTAAATAGTTTGATAGTCAAATTTTCAAGCACACGAGACAAAACCAACAACAACAATACATATAAACTCATTTAAGAAACATACAAACTTTAAGGACTAAAACGTAACATTTGGAAACCTTCAAATATGCCTTTTAACCACTTTAAGTACATGTGTTTCGAAACAGGGGTTGCCCGTTTCGAAACGCGGGCTCTCATCAAAAAGCAAAATTAGGTTGTTCCGAAATGGCTTCTCTTGGTTTCGAAACGGGAGTCTCCAGAGATAAAACGTACGGAAACGACACCACTCCCGTTCTGATACGGGTGCCTCAAAAGCCTGGCCGTTCCAAAACCATACTAGACGTTCCGAAACGCCTAGGCACATATTGGGCCGAAAATGTATTTTGGCGTCCCCAAACTTACCCTGAAAGAGCACAAACCACAAAGCAATATTTTAAGAAAACATTCTAGAGGCAAGATACCCTAAGATCACGTTTCAAACATGAATACACATAAGCATGGATCTCAAACTCAAAAGCTCAAAAAGAACACTTTAGCTCAAAACACCAACATAGCTCGCAACTCAACTACCACTTTCCTACTCAAAGCATCGGCCACTACATTCTTTTTACCCAGATGGTACTCTATTGTGAGGTCATAGTCTTTAAGAAGCTCTAACCCCCTACGTTGTCTAAGATTCAACTCTCTCTGAGTCATCAAATATTTCAAACTCTTGTGGTCGGTGTAGATTGTGTATTTCTCACCATAAAGGTGGTGTCTCTAAATCTTCAAAGAAAAGACCACGACCACTAACTCTATGTCTTGGGTAGGGTAGTTCTTCTCGTGAACCTTCAACTTTCTCGAAGCATAAGCTACAACTCTTCCCTCTTGCATAAGCACACAACCTAAACCTACATATGACACATCACTGTAGATTACGAACTCCTTCCCTGGTTCAGGCTGAATCAAAATATGAGCTTCTGTCAATGTTTTCCTCAACTTCTCAAACACTTGTTACCTTGCATCTGTTCAGTCATACAGAACATTTTTCTGTAACAGTTTGGTCAAAGGTGTAGCAATCTTCAAGAACCCCTCAACAAACCTTCGATAGTATCCGACTAACCCTAGAAAACTACTGATTCCTGTCACTAGCTTTGGTTGTTTCCAATCCACAATTACTTCTATCTTCTTGGGATCCACACTAATCTCATCGACTGAGATCACATGACCTAGAAAGACTACTTCCCTAATCCAAAGCTCACACTTACTCAACTTAGCATACAACTGATTTCAAGCAAAGTCTGTAGCACTAATCACAGATGCTCATCATGTTCTTCCTCGGTCCTAGAGTACACCACAATGTAATCTATGAACACTACTATAAGCCTATCTGAAAACTTGTGAAACACTCGGTTCATCATGTCCATAAATGCAGTTAGGGCATTAGTCAAACCGAAGGCCATTACCAAGAACTCGTAGAGCCCATATCGTGTACGGAAAGCTGTCTTCGGTATGTCCACATCTTTTACCTTCAGCTGATAGTAGCCCGATCTCAAATCAATCTTCAAAAACACTAAAGCACCTCTCAACTGATCAAGCAAATCATCAATCCGCGACAAAGGATTTTTTTTCACTGTTACTTTGTTCAATTGTCTATAATCTATGCACATCCTCATACTGCCATCTTTCTTCTTCACAAACAAAACCGGAGCACCTCAAGGTGAAATACTAGGCCTAATAAAACCTCTATCTGACAGTTCATGAAGCTGTGTCTTCAATTCTTTCTACTCTTTTTGGGCCATTCTATACGGAGCAATCGACACAGGAGCAGAATCTGAATATGTCTCAATAGCAAACTCAACATCCCTATCTGGAGGCAAACCAGGCAACTCCTATGGGAAAACACTCGGGAAGTCACAAATTGTTATGATATCTTGCGGTCTAACCTCACTCTTATTCGGATTCATCACATAAGCCAAGTAAGCTTGACAACCCAAATCCATCATCTTCTACGCTTCTAAAGCTGAAACAACATTAGACATGAACTTAATGTTCTTGCCAACTACCACTACCTCGTAGTCATCAGAAAGCCTCAGGGAAACTCTCTTAGTCTCAAAATTTATCCTAGCTATATGCTCCACAAGCCAATCCATACCTAAAATCACATTGAAACCATAGAACGACAGTTCCATCATGTCAACGGGAAACATGTGACCCTGAACCATCAAAGGACATCTCTGGAACAATTTTCTAACTACAACTATCTCACCAATAGAACTCGTAACATTCATACCTATGTCTAACAACTTAAAAGGCAAACCTAAAGATATTGCATGCTCTCCCAAAATGTATGAATGTGTCGACCTAGAATCAATCAACGAAAGCAAGGATAAGGACTGTAACACAAAATTACATGCGATCACATATATCTCATTCCCAGCCTCTCGATGTGCATAAACTCTAGTCGGTCCACCTCCCTCGGGTTGTACCACGACAACATGAGCCACATTCCTCTGACCATCATTCTCCGGCTATAAGTTACCTCGGCCGCACCCACAACCTCTCTAATACTCAACGACTCTAGTAGGTGACTGACCATCCCTAGCCGGATGAGGACACTCACGCCTCAAATGTGCATGAGATCTACAGTTCCAACAAGCACGACAAGTACCCTAACACTCTCCAGAATGGTTCCTCCCATATCTAGCACACTCGAGTGTGCGAGCAACAAACCTCGACCATGATGGCCTCAACCCATGTTACCACCTCTACGCCTAAAGTTCGGTTGGTGCCTTCTATCCTTGTGCCTCTTGTTATGGTCTCGCTCCCACTCAGTAGACCTTTTCCCTGAACTGGATCCACCCGATCAAGCAGCCAAACTTAGACTTTGATCAATGTCCTTGGCTCTAGAGACCAAGACATCGAACTCGGTGTAATAAGAAGCAAGCATGTAGGTCTTCACCTCCGTAACCAACCTGTAATGGAACCGTTCACACCTCTCTCTCTCAGTGGGAACCAACTCTGATGCATACTGACTCAAGCGCACAAATTGTACCTCATACTCGGATACAGACATACTACCTTGTATTAAAGCCATGAATTCTCTCTTCTTCTCGTCCTAATAACGAGCACCAAGGTACTTCTTACGGAACGCACTACGGAAAAATTCCCAAGTAACCTCGGCCTCGGGCATACCTGAGATAATTGTGGTCCACCAAGCATACGCATCTCTCTGAAGCAACGAAACAATACAACCCAACTTGTGAGTGTCCGAGCACTCCATCTGACCCAAGATACGAGTAGTGCTCTCAAGCCATGCCTCCGAACCCTCAGAGACATACCACGAAACTCGACTCCGCCTGAGCTACGAAGTTGCTCAAGGGGCAAACCTATCTCCGTACCCTGAGGTGGTGTTGCAGCATGAAGACCAGCAACAACCGTCTGAAAAGCTCCAGCTAAAGTCTAAAGTAACTAAGCCATATCCACACCAGCATGACCCTAGCCAACATGAGGCCCATTACCATCACCTCCAACATTGGCACCCGTCTAAGGTGCATTACCTCCGACATTCGCTCCATTACCATCGGGAGCAAGAGGAGGAAAAGTCACATTCCCGGGTGCCTGGTCACCCATTCTACGTCGTCCTCTCGGTCTCACCATAATAATAAAACAATCTAAAACATTAAACACAAATCACAAGACAAGCATTGGGTTAGCAAAGGCAGGGATCCGTGTGTTAAGCTCTTTTAATCCAAAACCAGTTTTCCATAATAATACCTAGCAATGGTAATGCTTAACCAACTTTCAAACATCAACAAGACACAAAGTCATGCTCACAAACACCGTGCAATTCAGTCAAACATACACAGAAACAACTTACTTGACTTACCTTCCCCAGGAACCTCGTAACCAAGGCTCTGATACCGCCAAATGTAACCCCCTCGACCCGGTCTATTCGTAAGACCGAATCGGGAGAGTCACACGGAGATAACCGGAGAAAAATCTGAGAATTTCCTTTCGATTAACAACCCTAGATTAAAATTTATCTTGTCTAAATGCAATTTAACGGTCCTGTGGTGTTAAGGGTTATAGCGGAAGAACAAGTTCTCAATTAGACATCAATCTGATGTCCAATTGGAGTCAACAGTCGCAAAGTACCATTTTGCAAAACCACACCAAACATGGGCAAACGAGTAATTTAAACCTTACCAAATAGTTTGTTAGTCAGATTTTAAGCACGCGAGACAAAACCAACAATAATGATACATATAAACTCATTTAAGAAACATACAAGCTTTAGGGACTAAAACATAACATTTGGAAACCTTCAAAGATGCCTTTTAACCACTTTACTCACATGTGTTTTAGAGCAGGGCTTGCCCGTTTCGAAATGCAGGCTCTCATCAAAAAGCAAAATTAGGCTGTTCCGAAACAGTTCCTCTTGGTTTCGAAATGGGAGTCTTTAGAGGCAAAACGTACCAAAACGACACCACTCTTGTTTCGATACGGGTGCCCCAAAAGCCTGGCCGTTTCGATACCATACCAGACGTTCTGAAACGCCTAGGCACAAATTGGCCCGAAAATGTATTTTGGCATCCCCAAACTTACCCCGAAAGAGCACAAACCACAAAGTAACATTTTAAGCAAACATTCTAGAGGCAAGACACCCTAAGATCATGTTTCAAACATACATACAAACAATCATGGATCTCAAACTCAAAAGCTCAAAAAGAACACTTTAGCTCAAAACACCAACAAGCCAAAACACAAGGCATTTAACTAAAAGCTAAAGCAAACCTCAACATAGCATGGTTCCAACATTTAAAACATGTAGTAACCATGGTCAAACACATGGGAGTTTACAATCACCTCCCTAACCATAAAAACAAGTATTTCAATCGCTAAAGCATTATTACAACTTAAAAATCCATACTTGAGCTTAAGTTACGATCACCGGTGCCTTTCCCTCGCCTTCCTTTGCTTCCCGGATCACTAACGGTATGTGTTGTTGGAAAGGAGGGCGTAAGCATAAAGCTTAGTGTGTCTCGAGATGATGATATTTTGAATAAAAACCCATTTTTTAAAAATTCCAAAATTTCATTTTTGCCCTTATTCATCAAAAACATTTTTGTGCTCATTAAAAATGGTTTTCTCCCACTAATTTAACCTGAACTGGTTTAATCAAACATGATTATCTCACGGGCCCTAAACCTGGGGCGTTACATGCCACATTAGTAGTTGTGGTCATGGTCGAGGCCATGGATATAGACATTATGGTCATTTTAAGAATAATTCTGCCCACCGGTAGTGAGGTTATAAGGATGACAAGAGTGATAAAAGATCATTCTAAGAAAGTAAAATATTTTTTATTACCAATGCGATGTAAAAACCCATTGGTCTTGTACTTGTCATACGTTGAAAAATCAACAATCATTGAATGGTAAAGGAAAGAAAATTGAAGCAAATTTTGTTTGCGAAAAATGATGAAGATGGTATTGGTCCAACTTATTTGGACATTGCTGGTCCAACTCATTTGGACGTTGTTGATTTCCTTATAAACCTCGAAGGGAATAAATCATCTTCTAATTATTCTCACAACTTTAAAAAGAATTATTTATCTTTTTATTTATTTTGATGTTTATTTACTTTACATATTGATTATTTATGTTTTATATTTATAAATTATGATATTTATTTATTTTGTTTAACGTGATTACTTATCAAATACATTTTATGATGACGATTTATGCTTAGCAGAAGCATAAGATATATTTTTCCATTTAATGCAAGGGAAAAATGTGAGTATTATATCTCAAAGTACTAAAAATATTGATGCTCCAGAAGAACAATAAATTCTTGAGAGAAAACACATTATGAAAAAATGCAGAATTGCGAATATTGTAAAAATTATCGTTAATGGCAATAATATCGTCACCACTAGAAGTTGAAATTTTAAGAAAGTAATATGAGTTCGCAAAACAATTCTTCGGGAATTATAGATAACATATGTTATCAATTGGCATTTGAAATAAGCCAATGAAGATATAAGTTTTGGTAGCCAAAAGTCGGTGGAAAGCTCTAGAATAGCTATATATTGCTACCAAAAGATAATTTCCATTGAAAGCTCCGAAAGAGCTAAATATATTCATATTCAAAGGAACAATTTTGATGATTGTACTAGACATGTACGTGTGAAATTGAATCACATGTTATGGTAAACCAGAAGTTTACCAAATTCAAAAATATATACACACACATGTATATAATTGGCATTATCGGTTAGACCATCCTGATCAATAATGATGCAGAAATTATTGAAATTTACATGCACATATATTAAAAGAACATGAAATTCTCGTGGTGCTTATTCCCAAAGGAATTAATAAAATTTCGCTTATTAAAGAACATGAAGTGTTTGTGTTGCTTAAAGGAATTGATTAAATTCCACTTACTAAAAGAACCTGAAGTTCTTGTGTTGTCTGTTCTCAAAGGATTTAATTGATCTCACTTACCAAAAGAACTAGAACTTGAAGTTCTTGTACTGAAGTTGAGACTATATGTCTTGCATATCCGAATGAAATATGGGCCCCATATATCCACAAATATAGAAAGTTTTATATGATTTTAGTAGATGCATCTACATTGTTTTATCAACTTACAACTAGAAGTTTGTGAGATTGATTCTAAAAGGATTCAGATTATACAATTAGACTATTCCTCTTGCAAAAGCTAGTGGGTTTATATTTTAGGCTATATCAGTTGTTATAAAGCCTATTGATTATGAAAAATACAGTTTAGCGAAATTTCAATTGGATGCCTCCTCTTTAATAGCTAAACTATGAGATCAAAAGAGTTGTTATTTATATGGTGTTTTCATATAGCAACACTTATACGCATCAAGCCAACGAGTTATAATAAACTCCTCGTTATGATTGGTTTTGGGTCAGAAGCCATACATTTCCCATTTTATAATTTTTTAATGTGCGATGTGAATTGCTCCACCATAATGCACAAAATGGGTAAATAAAAAGGGTTGAGAATATATATTGAATACGAGTCTCCTTTTATGTTTAAACTCTTAAACATTAATTGGAGAATCATATTTGAGATGATTTTTCTCAACATCAAGGGGAGAGAATAATCAGCTGGATAAAGAAGAAAAATGAATTATCATTATGTAGATCCTCGAATATGAGCTAAAAGTTCATAAGATAATTCAAATTATTGTATGTCAAATGTCAGACATATTTATTGACCTAATGAGAGTAATCAAGTCTCATATACCAGCTAAAAATGCTCTAAGTTTAAATTACATGTTAGAGCAAATGAATGTAAATCATGCCTGAAGCATGATAGTTGAAATTGGTTCCAATGATCAAAATTCTCGTAAATAGAAAGTAGTATGAGATGGTCATATATTGGAGGTGGGTGCTCCTGAAAAGACCCAAGACATAACTAATTATAAAACTCTTGAAGAGTTTCAGGTACCTAAAATAAAGATTGAAATCTTGAAGAGATCTCGATGAGTTATGCCACTACAAGAATGGAACCAGAAAATTAAAAGTTGTCGACAATAATTTTACAAACGATTTTACATAGAATACTTCTGTATAAGTAAAGAAAGAAAATGAGGATAAGTAAAGAAAGAAAATGAGGATCTCGTATAAGAATCTATAGATGTTGAAATGATTGACCAATATAAAAAGACGCTTCGAACATTCAAAAGAGAAGTATTTGGACCAGTAGTCCAAACACCTAAAGGTGTAATGCAAGTGGGGCACAAATAAGTAGTCACAAATACGACTGAATTACGATTTATGAAGAATTCTAATTACTTTATGGTGGATGCAGTTACATTGGCAGTTATGAAATATTATATATGCGTCTAATCATTTTGTGTATCCCTAAAAAAGAAAAGTTATCCGTGACGAATTTGGAAATTTTCGAAGAAATTTATTTAGATATGTCCTCTTGAATATTCATATTTTAGTGCATTTGGTATAATCGCCTTAGTGGGTACTAATTGAGGAAATGCTATAAGAATGATCATATTTCCTTATGTATTTTATAAAGAAGTTTGGATCAAGATTCATTATATCATTAGCACCCCTGAAGAGCTTCAAATTGGAAGTTCATGAAGAGCTTTCAAAGTATTTAATGAAAGTATTAAAAAAAAAGAATCTTGAGATGTGGTTTTGTCTCGATCTAAAGATCGAGCACTTAAATATGCGTTTTTGTCTATGAATGAACATAAGTTGAAAGTATCTTAAAGAAGATTCAATATGGATAAAGCATATCTATTGTAAGATTGTTGGATGTGAATAAAGATAATTATATATTTTTCTTGGTCTTGAGGTACCATATATTAGTTGGTCAAGAAAAATCCATGGATATACAAAGATCATTACCTTCAGATCTTCAAACATTCGTCGATGCCTCCTCAAATCTTGTTGAAATAATTTTTATGCACGAGACAATCCAAAAAAGTGTTTGGCTAAGACCATTGACCCAACATATCCATAAGATATGTGGTTTACTTTCACAAGATATGATACAAATGCTATCTTGTGTAGAGATAATGAAAGGTGGATACATTATGGAACATATTACCCCAAAGTTCCATCCCTCACGATCTTTAGAAAAATAGTATTTAAGATTGAATTATTAAGATTCAAAGATCTTATGTGATTGTTTCATGAGGGGGAGTAAATACGTGTTGCACTCTTTTTCCCTTAACCGAGGTTTTTTCCCAATGGGTTTTCTGGTAAGGTTTTTAATGAGACAACATGTTATGTGTATCAAAGATGTGTGTATTCTTTTTCCTTCACTAAAGAATTTGTTTCCCACTAGGTTTTTATCTTAGTAAGGTTTTAACGAGGCACATTATCTTTATAGACATCCAAGGGGGAGTGTTATGAATATTTATCTATGTGGATGTCTATAATGATAAGAACTTTATCTAGGAAATTTGATTTACTTTATCATTAAGAATATTATCTCCATTAATTAGAGTTTAATGTATTATGTACTTCTTATGCCTATAAATAGATGAAGACATTGTACACAAGTCTGGTTTTGATAATAATACGAATCTCCCTATTTCTATCATCTTTTTATTATTTTATTCTTATTCATTGTTCTTCGTTATTTTATTTACAACATTAAGAAAATTTTGAGCATAAAAACTGATGTAAGCACAATACTTGAGTTGTTAAACACTAAACCAAATTAAATATTAAATTTGTGTTTGACATAAAATATATTTAGGTTAAACAATGCTTGATGCAAGTATTTTATATTTTTAACGAAATTTAATGTTTTTTTTCTTTCCACCTCTTTTATAATTTTATATATAATTATTAAATTAATTTTTAACAATTAATAATTTTAAAAATTTATATTTATGTATAAACATATTTCTCTATAAATAATATTTAAATTTTTATTTTATAAAGCTTATTGCAATTGCTACAGTTTAAGATATATATATATATATATATAAAATGTTATCTACTATCAACCAAATATCAAATTTGGTTTAATGCTTAGATGTACTCATGCTCCCCTACATGTCTCATGTGCGAGTCCCTTTTCATCCTTATTTTTGAATTTTTATCATTAAGTTACATTTTAAGATATGTAAAATGTTGTCATTCATAAACTAAAATGTTAGATTAATTTAGACTTAGTTCAATGGTTAGTTTGCAATACATAAGACCAAGTTAATAGAATACGTAAGTAGTTTTTATCAAACGCTTTAATAAATTTGCTCATAAGAAAAATACAAATAATAAGAACTAAATGTATTATTATATAAATATTTTAAAATGACTTATTATTATTTTTAGGAAAAACTACATAGGTGGTCACCCAACTATTATTCTTTTTCTATTCTAGTCACCCAACTAATTATTTCGTCAAAATTGTCCCTCACACGTTTCTTATTTTTATCCCTATTCGTTAAAAACTAACGAAAACCAAAGAAAAATCAAAATCACGCCATGCTGCAGTTGGGAATAAAACCCACGCATAGTAGCATGAAGGAGCAACATAAAAACCAACTATGCTAGGCCTAATTTTTGTTTCAATTCCACTAAAATTTATATTTAATGTATATACATTAACAACACAAAATAAAATATAAACATTAGCGATAATTTAATAATTTTTTAGTTCGGTTGTCAAATTGAGATAAAAAAATAGTTTATTTACATGGATTATTATCCTATATATTGGCGGTGAAAATTAAAAGTTTCCACAAGAATCTTAATTTTAAGGTTTAGAGGCTTAGTTTAGAGTGTAGGGTTTAGGGGTTTAGGTGTAGGGATTTAGAATTTAGGAACGATGGTTAGAATTTAGGGTCTATTGTTAGAATATAGAGTTTAGAGGTTAGAGTTTAACTTTTTAGAGTAATATTATGAGAATTTAAGTTTTAATCTATAAACTGTAAATTGTAAATTTCAACCACTATCCCTAAATTCAAAACACATACTCTTAAGGCTAGTTTAGCATTGCTTTTAAAAAGTGATTTTTAAAAGTGTTGTTGGAAAGAGATTTTGAAAAGAGATTTTAAAAAGTTTATTGTAAGATTTTAGTGTTTATCATTGCTGTCAAAAAGTGCTTTTAAGAAGATAAATGACCATTTTAGACATGATATTGTTAGTTATATATATTTGTATATATAGATATATAAAAATAATATTCAAATTTTCTAATGTTATAATATATGAAATATATCAACTTAAATTATTATAAAAATATTTTTATTAATAAATATATTTTTTAACAAGTATATGTGTTCTATGAAAATATAACAAAATTGATATATTTTATTTTAAAATTTCGAATAAATAAATATATATCATTTAAAATTAAAAAATAATTATTAATTATATAATTATATCTTCGTAAAGAATTATAAATTTATAAATTATAAATAAACACAATAACAAATGGAGGTTAAAATTGTAATTTGCCTCTCAAAATCACTTTTACAACCGCAAAAGCTAAAAATTTTACTCCCTCCGTCCCACTAAAACTGTCACATGTTGATTTTTTTTGGTCAAAAATTTTCAACTTTGACATAATTTATTTAAATATTTTAATTAATTAGAAATTATAAAAAATATATTTAAAAACTAGTTGATTCAAAGTTTTTAAAACATATTTTTTCATATTTTTATCAATAATAAATTTTAAATTATAAGATGTCAAAGTTGAAAAAGTTTGACCCAAAAAAATCAACATGTGACAGTTTTAGTGGGACAGAGGGAGTAGTTTTTAAGTTTGGGTTGAAAATCACTTTTCAAAAGCAGTTTTTTCTCCAAAAGCTAGCTGTTTAGCACAACTTTTGATCTCAAACCAGTTTTTGGGTTTCAAAAGCTGGTTTGAAAAGCAATGCTAAACAAAGCCTTAA
The DNA here is from genome assembly GCA_958450335.1 of Hibiscus tridactylites. Lineage (NCBI taxonomy): Eukaryota > Viridiplantae > Streptophyta > Magnoliopsida > Malvales > Malvaceae > Hibiscus > Hibiscus tridactylites. The sequence continues at coordinate 12,960,579 of OY288287.1, forward strand.
TCTCTAATCTAAATTCTCAAACCTTAAAACTAAAGCGAGACTTTAGATTATACAGTCAATATCAAAAAATTATCATATTTACATTCGGAGTAGTTTAACCAATAAAATAAGAGGAAAGTAAGCCTCCCGCCCACTCTCCTCATCCGTTCCGTAGGCCTATATAAAAATCAAATCCCTGGTTTAAAAATCTTCCCCCACGTAATTCATGTGGTCCCCCACTTGCTTGCTTCATTCAATTTTTCTATTGTTCTTCGCCAAATTACCCTCGTCTTTTCCTCCCACCCTATTCCTAAGCCCTCCTCAGTCCTCCCAACTGTTCATTTCTCAGGGGTAATTTCGGCCTAAACCTATTCTCCCCACCTTTGACCTTCAAGATAAAACAACACAAACCTCGGCCCTGCTTACTTTGCTTTGGCGTGAAACCCAAGTTGCCTTCTTTCTTTGTTGATTTTGATTCTGATTTCCTTTTCATTTCTGGGTTTCTTAAGAATTCCGTCACTTTCCATTTTGTTGTTGTGGGTATGTTGGTAGAGAGAAGGAGACTGATGACCTGGAGAAGGGTGGGGAAGTCGCTGCAGGCGCTGCTAGCCCATGCCTTGCTCTTCTCCTTCACCCTTTTACTCGCTCTCAAGCTCCACCGCGCCCTCTCTTACTCTTGGTGGTTCGTCTCTCTCTTCATTTTGATTTTGGGTTTTGTTTACAATCGATTCCCTTGTTTAACAACTCTACACTTTTATGCCTTAAGCAATCCACTTTATTGTTCCTTTTTACACTATTCTTAATTAAACAAAGTTTGAATCTTTCTTCTACTGTTCCATCTGCAATAGATTTTGTTTCTCCTTGTGATTTGAATTTTGTCGGTGTGACTTTTTTTTTTTGCTTCATCAGTCATTTAATTGTTTGCGTGCTTAATCTGTAGAATTTGATGGTTTAGCTACTCTGTTGGGATGGCGTTGAAATTCAAACATATAACAAGTGTCATATAATCTCATTGCGTTTTTCTCTTTACTCAATTCATGGTATATCGGGCACTTGATCTGTTGACTTGGGTACTTGTGGTCTTATATAAAGTTAACGGTTTAAATAATTATTAGCTGTCCACCAGTGTGGAACAGAACATGTAAGCATTTGTTGCTAAGTGTTGACACGACAACATGTTAATCATCTTATGCTAGTAAGAAAGCATACCGATCTTTCTCTACTTTTTACTTCATTGTGCAGGGTTGTATTTTCCCCTTTATGGCTTTTTCATGCAGTTGTAGCGCGTGGTAGGTTTTCTTTGCCTGCTCCATCGATGCCTCACGATCGCCATGTATGACAGATAATCTCTTAAGTTTGGATGTCATCATTAACTGTGAGAAAATTGTTTGTGTCAGTGTATTTCATAATAATCCAGATCAATAACCCGTGTTTCTCATGCACAGTGGGCTCCATTTCATACTGTCATGTCAACGCCGTTGCTTGTTGCTTTTGAGCTACTTTTGTGTATACATCTCGACAGCAGCTATGGTACACAGGCAACATCCTTTGAACATGATTATCCATAGATATTCTTGTTCCTGTTTATAAATTCTATCCTCTGATTATTATTATTGTTTTAATACTCCATTTTAGTTATATTCTCCAATTAGTTGAAGGGGAATTTGTATTATTGATTCACAAATAACTTTATATGTTCAAGTTAGCATGTTAATATTTGAGTATCTAATATTCCCATTCAGTTATCTTATTAATATAAATTGTTTATAAAAATGGATGTGTTGCAGTTGTTAGTTTGAAGATTGTCTTTCTTCCGCTGCTTGCATTTGAAATAGCTATTCTGATTGATAACATCAGGTATTTTCCATTCTCACCTAGCCTGACCTCTAATTATGTTGGGGGGAAGTCTTGCATTGCATTGTTTCAACTTCCAAGTCTTTTGACTTACTATAGCAAGAAGCAATGATGCTATAGTATTTTTGCAAAGTACAAAGTCGGTTGTAGGCAGGTGTGGGATTGTAGTGTTAATGTTATTGTTATTCAGTTACATCTTATTGGCTGCTTCTAGGTGCAATGACTCTTTTCTTTAATTTTTGACAGGATGTGCCGAGCTCTGATGCCCGGAGATGAAGAAAGCATGAGCGATGAAGTGATATGGGAGACCCTTCCTGTAAGTTTGTAGTCAGTACTCAGTAGTGAATAAAGGATTTATTTCAGAGATATCACAAAGCTCATAAAAGAATTGGGCATGTCTGACTTAGTGCTTATGGTTCCAAAGTCATAAGTTCTGTAACTGAAAAATTATCCCGTTATAAAATTAGGCTGCTTTTATTCAAGCATGGTGGTGTTTCCTTTCATGGTACAATTTTCACTTGGGACAACTTAATTTTGAAAGGAATCCCCCCCCCCCCCCCCCCCCCTGTTCTGTCGAATCATATGGTTAGTTAAAAAGAGGGAAAAGCTAAAAATGTAAAAGAAACAGAAATAATGATATTAATATTTGGATCTGCTTACATTATAACAGCATGTCATGACTACATCATGCTCTTACTTCATGGAGTACTGCCATGAATATGATATGATATGTATTTGGCGACACAGCATATGCATGCTAATGCATATTCTTCGACCAGAGAGATTAAGCTCAATTTTAACTGTTATTTTTAAGCTCAATTCATTTTAAAAGAGAACCGTAAACTCACCCTAGTCTCTCTTACTTTTATATGATGCTTACATTCTCGTCTTCTTCTGGTTCATGGTTTCAGTGAAAGCAAACCTGGTAAGTAGTAACTATGGTCATCGTCTCTGGGTGTGTCATCACCATGTCCAAACTTTTTTTTGGGGTGTCCTGGTGTTTCCCCATGTCCATGCATCATATCTTATACTTGTACTAGAGCAAATGTCCATAACTGATGATGGTAATGATAAATATGGTCTCTGAGATCATCTATTTGTCCATATCTATTGTTAAAGTATCATGCCTTGATAATTAGATAGAGAACTGATGTTAAATTTCTGGTATTTGGTTTGTAGCATTTTTGGGTTGCAATATCTATGGTCTTCTTTATTGCTGCCACAACTTTCACTCTTTTAAAGTTATGTGGTAAGTTGTTTATTTCTTAGTTTTAAGGGTAGTATTTCTTTTGTTATAGTTTTTTTTCTTGCTTTGTTCTTTTTGGTACTATTTCATAGCACCTTTATTTTTATTTGTTACAAAATTGTATTTAATAATGATTGATATGTCGGCGAACATTTCCTTTTTCCTGCTAACTTATATATTCTAGTTTGAAACTATTCATCTTATGCTTATTCATATTCAACGATGTGCAGGTGATGTTGCAGCTCTAGGCTGGTGGGATTTATTTATAAATTTTGGGTACAATACAATCATTTTCCAGTGGTTATTTTGTGTTTTAACCCTTGTCATTCTTCTACTGTGGTAATCTTTCACGTTGTGTTGCAGAATTGCAGAGTGCTTTGCCTTTCTTGTTTGTACAAAGTGGTATAACCCAGCAATTCATCGCAATTCTCACCTTGGGGAATCGAGCTCGTCTTCAATGACTATAAGGTACCTTGACTGGAGCAGAGGCTTGGTAATATCTTCTGATGAAGACAGCCACCAGAACAGCAGACTATGCAATCTACAGGATATTGGAGGACATGTTATGAAAATTCCATTTATTTTTTTCCAGATCATGCTATTCATGCACTTAGAGGTATAGTTGTGAATGGCCTCTGTTTGATATATTCTTGAATGTTTAAGTTGTATCTGTATCACATATTAAACTGTGATGTCAGGGAACACCGCCTAGTGCAAGAAATATATCAGCTCCAGTCCTTTTTTCTCCCCTTCTGCTGCTACAAGGAGCTGGGGTTGTTCTTGCTGCATATAGATTGACGGAGAAAATTTTTATTTTACTACATAGTGGAGCTGGTTCTGGAAGATACATTGATATATCATCAAAAGTTCGTGAATTTTTTGGGTTCTTGCACCATGGGTCAAGGTAGTGTTTGTGAAGAGTTAGTCTTTAAATCTCGATTAACTGTTGCTTAAATTCTTCTGAGTCTGTACCAAGTGAAGACAAAATGAAAGCGTTGTGCACACTTCAAAATTTGTCTTTTCTTAACAGGTTACTGGGTTGGTGGTCAATTGACGAAGGAAGTAGAGAGGAAGAGGCTAGACTTTACTGTTCAGAGACATCTGGGTCGGTGTTCTATATTGCACTCTAGTTCCTTTATGCTTGCATTCATCTAGTACAATGTATAAGCATCCATTCTGGCTGCTTTCTGTAAGGTTTACTAAACAAGCTTATATGTGGTTGAATGCTTAGACTTACCAGTATATCCAAAAAGGTTTTGTTCTCTGTTACAATATGATTGGTACAGCCTAAATTTGTGGTAAAGTTTTCATTAGCAACCATCACCATTCAATAGCTGCAAAAGCAATGCAGATGACATCTTCACCTATATTCAGTAGTTACCAGTTAGTCAAATATCCAGAGTAGTAAAGTGCGTAGTAAATCTTTATTAAGTAGGATATTATCTTTTCTTAACAACGGAGATACTATTGTAGGTTGCTTATCGTTTAAAATTTACAAAAAGAATGTACTAAAATTCATGAGATGCATTCATATTAGTATACTAAATTTAGCAGCAAAGTTTGTTTCTTCTCATCCTATTTGCCGGTCTGCTTGTTCTTATTGCATGTTGTGGGGTCTTCTTGAGTAGTTCATAGATAATATTAGGCTCTTCTCACTTGTCTCGTAGCTTATCTTTTCTTTCATCCTCAAACATTCAGATATAACACTTTCTCACCTGATATTGTGAAGAAAAGACCCAAATCAGATCTTGTTGAGGAGGTAAACACAGTGTTTGCTACCTTCAAATTGTGAACTATAGTTTGTTGCCTTACTTTTGCAATTTTTTTTTGGGGCGGGGGGTGGGGGGTGGGGGGGGTCTGATATGTTATCCAGTTCGAAATGTCTGTCTACTACCGAGCGATATCAGACTAACATTTTCAGATCTTCTAAATATAGATTGGGAGATTACAAGCTGCACTGAGTGAGCAGACCGAAGTCACCAAGTACAGTCAGCAGGAGTTTGAAACACTTCAATATGTATTATTTCAGCACCGAGCTTAAGTTGTTACCAAGTTATTCTAGTTGTTGGATAATGCTTACTTACCAACTGAATGAATCTGTCACTCAGGAAAAGATTCTGTGCAGAGTTTGCTTCGAGGAACAAATCAATGTAGTCCTCCTGCCATGTAGACACCATGTCCTCTGCAGGTATTTGCATCTACCCTGGTAGTGGTAATATTCCCAGTGTCCTTTCGATTCTAGCTGTTTTCTCAGCATTGGACTACTGGTTAATTCTAAGATTTCTCGGAAAAACTTTGGCTTAGACCGACATACTATATTTTTATGGTATTTACATAGTCATAACTTGTGGTAGCATACCATATTCTTGGCATATGGTGTGTAGTATTTCATTTCTTATCAACGGATGCGGAACTTGATTTCGTTAATTATTAATAATGTTCTTTCTTTCTCAGCACTTGCTGTGAGAAGTGCAAAAGGTGCCCAATCTGCCGTGTTTCGATTGAAGAGCGGCTTCCGGTCTATGATACCTAGTCTCAAATTACCTGTAGAAAGTTTGTGTAAAATTTCCCGAACCGTTAAAGAATTGCTTGTGATTTTAGATGAGGCAAGCATTGAGAAGCTGGCCATTCTGGTTTCTCCAAAAGTGATGTAGTTGTGGTATGCCATTCAGGAATTGTAAATGACTTGGTGCATTGTGAAGTGAAATGAAATGAAATCAGTGGTTTTGACATGTTTTGAGTGCTTTCCCAACTCTATTTCGACTTGTTTTCTATCTAGACATGTACAGATCGAACTTTAATGGTTTTTCAAGGTAATATGTGATAAATCATGGGGTTTTTTTCATAACAAATAGAAATAAAGATAGTTCGTAAAATAATTTAATTTTATACTTCTTATGAAAACTTTAAAATTTTTGTTTACAAGTCATTACATGATTGAGTTTATAAGATCCAAGTTGAGGTGTTGGACTCATGCGAATGTGCACAGAGCCCAAAAGCAACACATAGTAAATTGGTGAGTATTTTTACGCGTTATACGATTGAAGTATATGCTAAGTATTCATGTTGAACATTATTATGATTTTTAGGAATGGTCATGGGTCGGGTTGGAAACTCGAAAATGTATTATTTCTACTTGACTCTGACTTGACTCGAGATTTTATGGCATTCTACCTTACTTGAACCCGATTCAAATCTTACAGTAAAAACTCGAATATGAACCCGATTTGACTCGAGATAAATAAAAAATTAATTAAAAATACAAATAAAGAGAATACATCATAATAGTTATTCCAAAATCTCTTTTAACCGTTTTTAACTAAATAAAAATCCACTAACTTTACCTATCTCAACCTTTATTCTAATTTTAGTTGGCACTCAACCTATGTATACATCTTAGGCTTTATCTAACCTATGCATTCAATGTATTACAAAATTTTAGAAGATTCTATTGAAAAAACTCTCATCTAATGTATTATGATTTAAGATTTAGAGTTTTACCGTTTAAGGTTTAATAGTTTAGTGTTTAGGGTTTAGGTTTAGGGTTTATGGTTTTAGTGCTTTTATTCATGTGTTTGTCGTTGGATTTTAGGGTTTTGAGTTTAAGGTTTATGGTTTAAATTTTTTTATATTTTTGTAATACATTAAATGATATGCTTTTTTCTAATATATTCTTGTATTTAATACAAGCTCATAAATAAGCCTTAACCTATGCATGTATACATAGGTTAGACAAAGCTTGCATCTTATTTTGAGTATACATGTCGAGAATTATCACCGATTCTTCATTTTTAAATTATGTTTTGTAATAGAAAAATTTATTGACATTGACAGAGCCATGATTTTCATATAATATGGTTAGAATAGAGAATGAGATACGAGGATTCTCATACCACTACAATAAGTACTTTTGATCTCATACCACAACAAATCAAGTAAGGTCATTTTTTTGAATATACAAGTATGGTCAATTCTATTATTTCCTATGAAAATTTCTATATTAACTCATTGAAAACTCATTTTACCTCTTTAAAAATTTTATACTTAACAAATCAAGTTTGATCAATTAACCTCGATTTTATATGTACTTTTGTCATTGCTTACTCAATTTTAAAAGATAAATTGTATAATAAAACATCCTTAAATATAACACATTATACAAATATCTTAGAGTTTGAAGTTTAGTGTATGAGATGTCAAACACAGTCCACAGAGTCTTTATCAGTGTACCCTTATGCTTGTTGGTGCATTGTTCTTTTCTTTAAACATGCGTTATTAAGTATTAACGATAAAGTCATAAAGTTGGATTGGATGTTAAATACTTTAAATTATATTAATAAATTTACTCATTCATTGTATACGTTCTGTTGTTTCAATTCTCATCCTCTTTTAGTAGATTTAATTTTCGAACTTTTCAAAAACCGTGATTGTTTTATAAACAATAATATTGGCCAAAACATTAAATTTTAACACCACATTTAGTTCAAACAAAATTAACACTATTAAAATGGAATCCCGCATGACAATTGACAATTTTTGTATACTCAATGGATTTTTTGGATTTTAAACATTTTTAATATAAAAATATTTATTGTCGTAACATATATGACAAATGGTTCTATGTTAGAATGAAGTGCATGTGGACTACCATATAGGTAGGAATGGTCATTTGACTTATACTCGATGAGTTCCGACCGACCTGATCTTATAAGGTCGGGTTTTTTTTTATAAAAAAATTGAATTTGAGTTTGTTCTTTTTTAGGATAAGCTCGGGCTGGATTAGGGTTTAAGGTTAAAAATACCGCACCCGACTCGAAATAATAGTTTAATTTTATTTTAAATATTTAGGTATAATTACTACAATGTCCCTCTCCTTATATATATAGAGAAAGGATTTACAATTGCCCCTCCCCACACCCAAAGAATTTTTTTCACCTTTGTCCCTTATTTAAATTTCTTTAAAAATAGTTTATTTATGAATTTTTCCCCACTTTCAAACATTTATAGTTTGCCCCTAACCCCAAATCCTGGCTCCATCCCTATATATATATATATATATATCAATTATCTCCCTATTTTGTCTAATAAAAATTTAATATTTATTATAATGTTCTATCTTTATTTGTATTTTTTCAATTAGCTCTCTATTTTATCGAATAATAATGAACATGATAATTTTTATTTATTTATGTCGGATTTGAATTTTTACTCTAAAATTCGGGTTGGGTCGGGTCGGATGAAACATCATAAAATATCGGGTTGAATTTGGATGAAAATGTTAAATTTTCGAGTCAGTGCGGATTGACCAAAAACTCGACCCATGGCCATCCCTACACGAGGTACTGTTATTATTAGTTAACATTTTTATTAAAAAGAATTGAATTTAAATAAAAAAACGCGTCAAATTTAGTTAAAAAATCAAAGCTAATTTAATAAAAATGTAAATGTTAAGTATTAAAATTTTCCTTATGTAGTTAGACAAAATAACTTTTTTTAATTTTTTGATAAAAAAAAACTTTTTTAATTTTCGAACTTGTAAAAAAATCAATTTAGTTTTGTTTCTTTTTGTTTTGTCTCTCTTGACCCTTAAACCTTTATTTTTTTGTTAAATTGAATTAACTATAACAGGAACAAGAACTGAGCTGCTAAATTACTAACGTGAACTTATTTTGTCTTTATATATTACATCAGTAAAAAATAAAATAAAAAGATTACTAACATTTTAAATTAAAGTATTGAACATTTTTGTAAATTTTAAATTAAGCTTAATTAAAGTAATGTATTTGTATGAGATCCGTGGATTGGCTAAGGATGTTTATATTGTTTCATCTTGTATGAGTTCAAATCTCAGAGAATGTAATATCTATTTAATAAAAAATAGTAATGTATTTTTATATACTTAATTTATTTTAATTTAATAAAAATAAAAAAGAACGGATTAAATTTTAAACATAAATTATTATTTTATTTAAAACTTGAAAGTTTTGGACGGTTTTTTGTTGTTGCTGGTGATATATATGGGACAAATGAGAACACTAAATTAAGCATGTTACAATGACGGTGAATATTATTCTAGAGTTTGTTGTTAGAGAAAACAACAATAACCAATGACTTAACGTTTAAATTGATCAATGTTATGCACGGGCTCAAGATTTTACGATGGAGTGTGAGTTCAAATTCTAAAATTTAGAAATTATAAATTTTTAAGGGTATAAAATTAGGTTATTAATAACAAAATATAAAATAAAATCTAAGCTAAATGAAAATTGAAATTATAATTTTTTTAAATTTTACAAAGTAAAGATGGAGGATTGGAATCGGAATTGAGAGTTGAGAGATAAATTTAAATATTTTTTTTGATCAAATAGAGATAAACATAAATATTTAAAAAATAAGATGAGAGCAAATGTATAATTACTCTATTTATAAAAAATCTATTGTAACAAAAGTAAAAAGAATTTAAGGGTTAGAGGGGGCATGGGCTCTCCGTCCCTATTAGGCTATTTACAAGGCGTAAAAAGATCCTATCTGAGAGAAAGGGGAAAAGGTGAAGAGAAAATGGGGAGGAGATTGATTATAGCCTTATAGGCGGGAGGCAACAGCATCATATTTATTAATTTGTTGTCTCAATTAATTGGTATAGTTGAAAGAGTTATTGTTTTATACGGCAACAGCCAACACGTGACAACCATCCATATATATGCATTTTGTTTTTCAAAAAAATTATTCATGTAATGACCAAAATAAATGTCTAAGTAAAAAAACGAATGATATTCATCTTAGAAGATACAAATTTAAATTGTTTTGTCTATAAGGTATATGAGTATTGTCAAAAAAATTAAAAATATATATGAATAAATATTATTTTTATAATCACATTTAAACTATTCAAAAAATTATGCATGTAATGATAAATTAGACTTATTTGTTATATATTTTACTCCAGCAAGTTTGAGAAGTTATAAGAATCGAAGAGAATTGCATATATAAGGATACGTTGTTTAGGACGGAGCCACTCTTGGAGTGGGAGAAATAGGGATGACCAAATAATTCGAACTCGAATTAATTTAGTGTGCCCTAATTTGATTCGGTCGAGTTTTTAGTTTTGAATTTTGGGGATCGGGGAGGGTTCGGGTATATGTTAAAAATTCTTCGCCCCGGTATATATATATATAAAGATACCACTGTATATAAACACTTTTATGGTTGTTAAGCTATTTTTTTGTTTGTGCTTATCGTAATTTTTTTAGATGTTGTTCAAGTTTTAACATATCTGATTCTGACAGTCAATGATTTAAGTTTATTTTTTAAATATGTAATTTTTCATGTGGGTAATTTAAAATTGATTTTTATTTTATTTTTATATAGGTTTAGAATCCTTTGAAACTAAATTTTGTGCATGTAATAGTGGATTGATCTGATCTAACTTTTATCGTCGTCGAATATTATTTTTCCCCAATTTTTTGGGTTGGGTCGATTCAAGGTCGGGTTTAAGAGTTGGTATACCGTGGAGAGGCGGGGCGGGGTGAGTAAACTAATATTTTAATCCGGAACGAGACGAGGCGTATAAACTAATATTTTAATCCGGGGCGGGATGAGATCAAGTTTAAGGCTTATAGATCGGGGCGGGGGCGGGACGGCCAAAAAACCGGCATGCCCCGCCTCGTGCCTATCCCTAAGGAGGAATGTTGTCCCCTCTTAAATTTTTGGTACAATAATATTTTAGGTCATTTGTAATTTAAATATTAGTTAAATAAAATCTTTATTCTTTATATTTTTAAAATTTAAATATTTTTTAATTATTTCCAATATTTAATCGTAATTTTATCCAGTTTACATATTTTTAAATTTTAATAAAATCACTGTCATATATACATTACAAATAGAGTATTCCTGGAGCATAATTCGACCATTTCAGAAGAGTAAATGTCAACAACCAATAGGCCAAATAATGAAAGCTCATATGCGTGTATGTGTTGGCTGCATGACAGTACAAATTGCAAGTGCATGAAGTCCACGTCTTCAACCATCAGTACTGAAGTGCTCAGTCATTATTATTATTATTTCTTTGAAAGTAGGTGAAAAATATCATTCATCAAATTGTAGATACATAGAACAATGGGAGAAATAACTTCAAGACAAATCGTATTATTAAGTCCAAGTATCCAAACAGCAAGTGTGTAGAGCGGCAGAATTAGCAGTTTTACGAATCAACGCAAGGATGGAATCAGAATTGAATTAGCAGATAGGTCGCACCCTTCTCTCGGTGCACCTTATTTACAAGCATAACATCATTGGTCTCCAAAATTACGGTCGACCAATTCTGTTCGTAAGCCATCCACAAACCAACAGTGAGCAAGGACAGAGTCAGAATTGAACTATGAGAAGAACAAACCGATTAACTTTGAAATGAATAAAATCTTAAAAATTAATTAAACTATAAAAATTAAGAGAGTTAAGTGTTTATTTTTACTACTCTCAAAACTAAAAGGTCTTAAAAATAATTGAACCAGAAAAATAGGGGTCACAGTTTAATTTGGTTAATTTTAAATGATAGGGTTTTAAAAAATAATAAACTATAAAATTTTAAGAGAGACAAGTGCTTAATTGCAATAGTTTTAAAATTATTAGAACCTAAAATGTAATTAGTCCGTCAAGATTTGGGGGGCCAATTGCGGAATCGCCCCTCCCAACTTGCATATGCCTCCATCCCTGGTAGTGAGGAACAAAAACCCTCCGTCCCTTTTGAGTGCCTATTTCTATGCCTCAGTACTAAAAAAATAAAATTTAAAGTGCTAATCCTATTGAAAACACGTGAAAAAATGGTAACTTTAAGCCATAATTCGAATGAGTAAAGGTAGAGATTCGAATAAGGATTCGATTGGATCTTATTTTACTTCGTGATACCTTTACAACGGTATCTCATATGCTCAAAATGATTGAGTAATGAATGAGAAATTGATGGCCAAAGTAAGGAGGTTGGGAATTAGGAAAAAAAGAGAAATAGAACCCCATATTTCACATGGATGAGATAAATGAATTGGGAAGTATTTATATACACTTACCCTACTAATGGTTGTTGAATGACTTGATATGAACGTGTGCTTTGTGTATTGAGGGTGCAAATCCACTCTTATTTAAGTTGGGGTGCACTTGCATGAAGTAATGTTTTACCAAACTGGTTGGGCCTTATGTGAACTTGCATGAAGTAATTTTTTTTGTTTTAAACACAATTCAAAAATCTCTTCTTCTCCTAAAAATTGCATTATTTTGGGTGATAGTCAAAGGCCCGAGTACTGTTTGTGATTTTTTCAGTAGTGCTTTTGTCGAAAATCATTCATTGTTGTATCTTAGGAGACTAACGACTAAAGAACTCAACCACCGAGGAGTGGTCGAATTTGTTTTAAGGAAACTGTGTTCGTGCAGGCCCCAGCAACTATTTTTAATTATTTCAAATCTATTAATTTCGGCATTTCGTTTATTTAAATTAATTAATTTTATTTATTTATTTAACCTTATTTCTCCAACAAATCTTCAATTCTAAATTTTAAACCATAAATTATAAATATAATGTACCAATAATTCTCTAAACCATAAACATCAAACTATAATTCTAAACTCTTAACCATAAACCTTAAGTCTTAAAACTTACAAGTGACACGAGATTGCTATTCGGGAGTGAGGGCGTGGATCTCAGCCAGACCAGCTTCGTGGCAACCAGGCGTGGTTTGAGCTAATCCCCCGAGAACCTGTCCGCAGCGATCACGGGGCAACACTCCAACAACAGCAAATTCATGAATCAGATCAAAAGCTGAGGCCACGTTCACTTTTAACAATTGTTGCACTCAGACACTCCCATGCATCACCAGTGGTTATCCTTAAGGAAGCCGCTGTTAGAATATATTAGTTAGTTTTAAAATTAGTTTTAGTGTTAGTTAATAAACAGCTGTATTTTCTTGATTAGGTTCTTTATTAATATATATATTATTTGTTATTAGTAAGTTAAGTATTCATTGTATTCATTTTTACTTTTACCGTTTAATAAAACTTTCCCCTTTCTTCATTCTTTCTCTATGTAAATCAAGAAACCCTAGAAGTTTCATTTCATCATGGTATCAGATGATTCCTCCGCCTCCACTGCCGACGGCCTTTCCTGTGAAAAGTATATATGGTCATAACTATTTTCTTACTGTTGTAGATGATAAAAGTAGACATGTTTGGGTTTTTCCAATGAAAATGAAATCTGAAGTTAGGGATTTAGTAGTTCAGTTTTACAAATATGTTGAAACACAATTTTCAAAAAGGATTAAATGCTTCAGAACTGACAATGCTAAAGAATTTGACATGCATGATTTTTTCAAAACACATGGCATATTACATCAAAGTTCTTGTGTGTATACCCCTCAACAAAACAGTATTGTTGAGAGGAAACACCAACATTTGTTGAATGTAGCTAGAGCCTTAAGTTTTCAAGCTGGTCTTCCATTAATTTTTTTGGATTGATTGTATTTTACATTCTGCATTTTTAATCAATATAACTCCTAGTCCAGTTTTGAACAATAAATCACCTTTTGAAGTTCTGTTTTGCAAACCTCCTAAACTTGACTATCTTAAAGTTTTTGGATATGTTGCATATGCTTCTGTGTTGCCAAAACCAAAAACTAAATTTCATCCTAGAACATTTAAGTGTGTTTTTTTGGGAATTCCTAACAATATCAAGGGTTATAGATTACTGGATGTTGAAAATAAAACCATTTTTGTTTCAAGAGATGTTTCCTTTATAGAAGATCAGTTCTATTTTAAAAGTGAAACACCATCTAAATCTTCTCAGATTGTTTATCCAACCTATGATCATGGTCTTTCTGTTGATGATAATATTCCATATGATTCTGATCAGATTGATCTTAATCAACAATCTGATAATGTTTTGAATTCTAATGATAATTCACATCACAGTCTTGAAAATGTTAATGATAGTGATTCTGTTAGTAATAATTCTATGGTTAAAGAAAGTTGTCCTCCAGTTTCTACTGCATCTGGTCCTCAAACTGTTTCAGCAAGGCCATCTAGAAGTGTTAGGCTTCCTCAGAAGTTCAAAGATTTTAGTGTAACTCTTCCTGGTTTCAGGTCATCTCCTCATACTCTTAACACTGTTTTCTCTTATGATAATCTGTCTACTAATTATTATAGTTACATTAATAATGTTAGTATTCTTTCTGAGCCTCGAACTTATAAACAAGCTGTAAAATTTGATTGTTGGAAGAAAGCAATTGAAGAAGAAATAAAGGCCTTAGAAGCTAATAAGACATAGGAACTTGTTAAATTACCACCAGATAAGACTACAATAGGATGTAAATGGGTTTTTAAAACTGTAACACCCGGGGTTAGGGGTTAGGTGAAAATAATATTTTAATATTATTTGGGCTCGGTTTTATAATTAAAACAATCTTTTGAGTTGAGGGTTTCAAAAGCAAATAATTTGAGGTTGGACTAAATTGCATTGTTTTACATCTTGCATTGAAATTTTGAAAAGAAGGGAATTGACTTTTCATTAATGGCAAAACCGTAAATAATAGAACTTTATTTTAAAACCCTTTTTACTAAAGTAAAACATTGTCTTCTTCCTCCCCCATTTCACATTTTGACCGACCAAAAAGCTCCCTCCTCCTACAATCACTATTCCATCTTATTCCTCATCCATTTCAACTCCAAATTGAAAGGTAATAGTATTTTTGACTTCCCCTCATCCTCCCCTTCATAAAAGTACCTTTCATTTTAGTTTCCATGGAAGTTTTAGAAAATGTCATTTTTGAATATTTTGTTTAAAAATGAGATTTTTAAGTTGTTAAGTGAAGTATTTTGATTTAATATACTTAGTTGTGGTATAAGGAAGTCAAATGGTGTATCATATATGAATTTCAAGTGATTTTGGGAATTTTCAGAATTGGGCTTTAAGAGGGTTTTTGGAGGGTTTTAAAATGGGATTTGGGGTTGTTTAATGTTGGATTTTGGGGGCTGTTGGTAGTATGATATATGAGGATCACTTTGGGTGTAATTGATGCTTGGTTGGATGCTTAAAATGGAAGATTTTGGTGGGCTTTAAGGGCAGCTCGAAAATTCTGTTTTTGGACTTGTTTGGGTGTTGGATGCTTGCAAATGTTGATCCGGGTTAATTCCGATGATGAGATGTTGATTATGAATGTTTTGTTTGTGTTTGAGATTGATTAGAACCGAGTTTGGGCATCGGTGAAGCATCAGAGGTGAATCTGGGAAGTTGAAGGTTGTTGCTTGCTTGGTCGTTGAGCTTGGGTGTTTAGGTGAGTGGTTAATTGCTTTAAATGATTTTAAAATAGTTGGTTCGAGTATATGGACTAGGTTGGGCTTGGTAGACCCACCTAGAGTTAGGATTAGGGTGGTAGCCTAATCCTAAGCTTGATTTAGAACCCTTGGATGAACTCATTATATGGTTGTGTATGTCTCATACGAAATGTGGGTTGAGTTATGACTTGTGATGCTTGAGACATGCATGATGATGATTGTTGGTGAGTACGTGCTAAGCACGAGATTGATTGAAATGAGTAATGTAAAGTGAGTAAATATTGGCACTAGTTTACTTGAATACAAATGATCGATCATTAGGATGTTAGTGTGTACACATGAGTCAAAAGTCGCGCGTGGCCTTGGTGGCGTTGAGTCACCAAGGAGGAGTACGGGTTCACCCGGAATTGTATTTAAACGTAGTCGGTGATGAGTGGAATCCCATCGACGGGGCGTGAGGATGAGTGGAATCCCCTCCGCGAGACCGGTGATGAGTGAAATCCCACCGTGAGGTAATATGGTTGTTGGATGTGAATTTCCAACATGTCTATCCGTGTATTCGGGTCATAGCTAGGTGCCAATGTTGTTTGAGGTGTATATCAATGTGTTGGGGTTATGATCTTTGATGAGATGCTTAAATGTGTGTACATGTATGGTAGAGTTGAGCTTATGATCATGACATTTATAACGAACCTTGCCCATGCATCTTTATCTTATGCCTCTTGTGAACCATTGGTATGCTTGTGAAATGCCTTGGCTAGATCGTGCTCGGACCCTGCAATGTTGAGGTTTGTTTTTAGAGCTTACCCTCACTAAGCATCATTGCTTACGCTCTCCTTGTTCAACATTGCAGATCCTTAGTTCGCGGGTTGCTCGAGCAAGTGGAGGGACTCCAAGTGTGGTTGTTAGCCTTGAGTGCTTCAAGTATGGGTTTTTAATGTTTGGACATGTAATAGTTTGAGCAATGGGACATATGTTGTTTGGTGGATGATTGTTAGTCTTTAGGAGCTTGTTTAGACTCCTTAGTATCTTGCTTTTGCATGGTTTGTATTGCCATGCTGAATTGTGAACCATGCCTAAATTGCTCATTTTGAATGTTAGCTATATGCCTCAGAGGTTGCCTTTATGCTTGATTAATGTTGAATGATGTTGATTGATTGCATGTCTTGTGAGGTCTCGCTTTAGTGTTAGACTTGCCTTAATCTTGTTGAAGCATGCTTTAATTGTTGGGTTGCCTTAAGACTATGTGTCTCATGGTTGGAGGGTGTTTGGTGGTGTTTTGGGGCACCCTTGTGCCTCAAAACAGCTAAAATGAACCTGCAGACAGGGGGCGTTTCGGAACGGGTCCCCCTGTTTCGATACGGTTCCTTTGCAAATGGCCTGCCATTTCGAAACGGATGAGGGTCGTTTCGGAACATTTTTGCTACTAGAATTTTGAGAAATTGACGAGACAAAGCCGTTCCGAAACGGGACTTTGATGTTTCGAAACGGTCAAATCTCGTTGACCACGAGATATTGACCGTCAAGGGCGTTTCGATACGGGTCACCCCTGTTTCGAAACGGTCACCCTATGGTTGACCCTGGCCTGTTGACTAAGTCAAGGCGTTTCGGAACACCCTAAGGGCGTTCCGAAACGGCCTGCTGTAAAAGACTAAAATGAGCTGTTTAATGTCTTGGATGGTCGGTGTATGCTTCATTGTTTGTATCTTTCCGCTGCTTTTCTTCACATAGGATTAATTTATGCCTATAGACAAGATAAAATAAAAAGAAATTTTCCGGGTCGTTAACCGAGGGGAAACCTTAACGGGTTTTGCTTCGGTTTTCCCCGTGTGGCCCACTCGGATCGGTCATCCGACCAGACCGGGACGAGGGGGTTACAAAAACAAAGTTAAAAGCTGATGGTACCCTAGAAAGATATAAGGCTAGACTTGTGGCTAAGGGTTACACTCAACAACCAGGGGTAGACTTTCTAGACACTTTTAGCCCTGTTGCTAAGATCACTACTATAAGGGTTCTTCTTGCTGTAGCTGCCTCTAGAAATTGGAAATTACAACAGTTGGACATAAATAATGTTTTTTTTCATGGCTTTTTAGATGAAGAGGTTTACATGGAACCTTCACCTGGTTTTACAGTTTCTGATCCTAGTATGGTTTGCAAATTAACTAAAAGCTTATATGGGCTTAAACAGGCTAGTAGACAGTGGAACACTAGGCTAACTCAAGCTTTAATTTCTAAAGGTTTCTTACAAGCTTCTGCAGACTCATCTTTATTTGTAAAAGGATCAAATGATGATTTTATTGCCTTAGTGGTGTATGTCTATGACATAATATTAGCTGGTCCAAATCAAATACTTATAAATGATATTAAATCTTTTCTGCATGAGGTTTTTAAGATAAAGGACTTAGGTGACCTTAAATACTTTCTAGGTCTAGAAGTAGCTAGATCCAGTAAGGGTATCAATCTTTGTCAACATAAGTATACATTAGACTTACTTGAAGAAACTGACTTCTTATATGCTAAGCCTGTTTCCACTCCTTTGCTTGTAAAACCTAAGCTATCTAAGAATGATGGTATTCCATTGTCTGACATTACTCAATATCGAAGGCTTATAGGCAAATTATTGTATTTAACCACTACTAGGCCAGACATATCTTTTGCTGTGTAACAACTTTCGCAGTTTCTTTCTTGTCCAACTGATGTTCATTTTACAGCTGCCCATAGAATCCTTAGATATCTAAAGGGTACTCCAGGGCAAGGTTTATTTTTTCCTGCAGAAAATGAACTTAAAATTAGTGCTTTTTCTGATTCGGATTGGGCTTCTTGCCTTGATTCTCGAAAATCTGTTACTGGGTTCTGTGTGTTCTTGGGTACAACTTTAGTTTCCTGGAAGTCTAAGAAGCAGCAAACAATCTCTCGATCATCGAGTGAAGCTGAGTATAGGGCATTGGCTTCTGTATCCTGTGAAATTCAGTGGCTTTCTTATCTGTTATCTAATTTTCAAATTCCTGTTTCTTCTCCTGCAAATTTGTATTGTGATAATCTTTCTGCAATTAAAATTGCAGAGAATCCTGTGCAGCACGAACGAACTAAGCACATCGAGATCGATTGCCACTTGATTCGAGAGAAGATCAGTCAGGGCTTGATTAATTTGCTGCCTGTTACCACTCATCATCAGCTGGCAGACTGTTTCACAAAGACTCTTCAGCCTTCATCTTTTATTTCAGCTATTTCCAAGTTGGGCATCCAAAACATATATGCTCCAACTTGAGGGGGGCTATTAGAATATATTAGTTAGTTTTAAAATTAGTTTTAGTGTTAGTTAATATACAACTGTATTTTCTTGATTAGGTTCTTTATTAATATATATATTATTTGTTATTAGTAAGTTAAGTATTCATTGTATTCATTTTTACTTTTACCGTTTAATAAAACTTTCCCCTTTCTTCATTCTTTCTCTCTGTAAATCAAGAAACCCTAGAAGTTTCATTTCATCAGCCGCACCCGACCCTCATTGGTTTGTTCCTGCAACGGCAACAAAAAAATCATTTTGCCGTACCTGTGCATTTGCAATAACAAACCATCAGCAATTCCGTAAAGTGGTCAATCATTAGGGCAGGACGGTTAGGTTTTTTCCCCGGAAGAGAGCAGTTGCACACTCATAAAATTTTAATTTCTCATTTATTTTTTTGTATTTTTTGAGCTTCACTAATTGGCCTAGTAGCTAAAAATGTTCACGTTGTCCTATCTTATATGCAAGAGCGGTTCAAAGGTTTAGGGGCCATGTACAATTTATTAAACGAGACTCTTAATTTATAGTTCGTAAAAAAAATTCAAAAAAAATTCTTTAATTCAAAAAATTGTTTAATTACTCTCTTGAACATAAAAAATTTACTTATAAACATATAAAAAATCTAAATTTTTAACTTAAAAAGTGTTGCTCTTTTTGCATGTTTTGAATAAAATTATTTAGAGCATTTTTAATATTAACTTATTCCAAATGACCACTCTTGATTGCCATCAAAGTAAGTACATTTGATCTTTATTGTGACATAGTTATTTATAAGTATGACTTCAACAACAACAACTTCAATTTTGAAAAACTTTATTCTTCAAAAGCAACAATAATATGAATAGTCCATAAGATTCTATAAGCAATTGTCGCATTTGAAAAACAATTAAAACATTTTAAAAAATCGTAATAAATCTATTGCTCCCATTTTTTTCCTTAGGTAAAAGTTAACTTTTAAGTAATTTTAGCTCAATAAATAATGCTTTCCATCAACATTAGATAACTCGTTCTTATTAAGAGCATTTTCAAAATTGTTACGATGAGTTTTTGAGATTGACGTCGTCTAATGAAAACGATTAATCAGAATGAAACAAGAAACCAAAAACATTCTCATATAATTGATATTTTCCAAATCTCTTATCTAAAGAAATAATGGCTTGATCGACAATATACAAGAAGTATTCAATTCTAAATGACTCCTCGGGAGATACTAATGTACATATTTTACAATTAATTTAAAAGACGGTGTAAGTTGTTCGTAAGTTGTTAGTCATCGAATATAAAAATTTATAAGTATTTAATTTATGTTTGACCCTTCTTTTTGGGGCCCTTCTTTTTGGGCCATATACGATTGCTCCACTTGCACATGTCTAGAACCCCCACTTATATGAGTTCGAATTTCGGTGTAGGAATATAATACCTCTATTTTTATAATTTAAATGGATAATCTAATCTTGCACCCATGAAATTTTATAGTTTTACTAAGTATAAAAGTTCACACCATTTAACATAAAATTTTGTGTCCATCCTATTAATATGTATATTTGTTATCCTATACACATGCATAGGAAAAAGTAGTATTTTACAAGCATATTTATTTTAAGGTTTAAGAACTTAGTTTATAGTTTAAATATTTAGGTTATAGAGTTTAAAATTTAAGATTTATTATTAGAATTTAGGGTTCACGAGTTAGGGTTTAGAGTTTAAGATTAATCATTTAAATTTTAAAATTAAAATAAGTATGTTTGTATAAAAAATTTTACCCTAACAATGTATCAAATAATATACTTATATATATGAAAAAGGGTTGGGTTACTTGGGTAAGTTGAGGTGTCAACTGTGCCACAATCATGCATGGTCTTTGGTTTAAAAAAGGTGTTAATCTCTAAAAGCAATACTACCTTTAAATTATTAAAAAAAGGTCCATCTTTTGACTTTCCACATCTCACTTTCAAAGTCATCACTCAAACCCTAAATCATAATCTTAATTATGTTACTAATTCGGACATACCTCCCACTCTTATTGGCTACTGACTACTGTCCCCAACCGTATTATCCACCCTAACCAAAAGTCCAAATAACAACAAACCTCGGGCCCCACTCTTCTTTTTGTTATTTTGGTGATAGTGGTGGGGTTCACCACTAATTGATTTCTTATGTGCGTATAAGGGCGGATTTTGGTGTTATAATTTGCAGGGTACTAATCTAAAATTTTAAATTTTATAAAGGTCTAATAAAAAATTTAATATTTTGAGGGACGTAATGTAATTTTGTTAAAAAAATTAAGGGTCTATTGAAGATTTTGAAAACAATTAAGAGACATAATAAAGGGGTTTAATTAAAAAAGTTCGAAAAATTAAGACATGACAAAATTTTTAAAAAATTTAAAGGGGTCTAATTAATTTTTTGAAAGGGCCTAATTCTTTTTAGAAAATTAAGGGTATGATTCAAATTTCCCCAAACATTGGGGGTACCAAGGCTCCTATATACATCCGCCTTTGTGTGTACGTATGTATGGGCGGAGCCACCATTTGACTATGAGTGTCATATGACACTTTAAAAATTTTGGAGAAATTTTTTTTTTCTATAAATTTAACATAAACTAATATTAAAAATAAACTTAATACAACTTTAAATGAATATTGACACCCTTAAAAATTGATACTCATTGTTTATTTTTAACTACTTAAAAAATCTCATTTACAAAAATTTAAATTATGACACTTCAAACTAAATTTTTTGGTTTCGTTCCTGTAAGTATTCTATCATAATCTTCATTTCCCTCTCTACCATCCCCTATTCTTTATTTCATAAAGAAACTTCTGGATTTGTTATAAATATTTAATTTATGATATTTATTATAAAATATGCCCAATCCTATCTATCGAACAAACTACAGAAGATGTTTGATTAATTAATCGCGTATTGACTTAATTTGAAAAGGTATATATATATTAAATTGTATGATTTATCTAGACTCTCAATAATGGCGGATTTAGAAATTTAATAATAGGTGTTCAAAATAATTATGTTTTAGATGGGATGTAAATTTTTATTTTTCCCTTTTACACACAATTTTTTAAAATTAACACTAAATAAATTTTCCCGAAATAATGGGGTACAATTACAAATGCTCCGCCATGTGGCTTCGCCACTGACTCTAAAGTCTCAACACTACGTACGAAATGGTTTACATGCATAAAAATTAACAAATATAAATATATTATATTTTATATTTATTTTACTGTTTATGTTCGAAGTTGTTTCTTTCATCCATCATATTTATGTTCTTCTTCAACGTCCATGGCGAGTTCAATTCATTCAGGGACGAAGGTTAGGGGTGGAGAGGGGCAATTGGCCCCACCTTCAATTTTCTCTCTCACTTTTATCCTCCTATTTAAATTTTGTTATAAAATGGTTTATTTATAAATTTATCCCTCACTTTTAAACATTTATAGTTTGTCCCCCAACCTTAAATTCTGGCTCGTTCCTGAATTTATTCATGTATTTCGAAAAGTAAATAGAGTTTTCGATAGAGTGACAAAATTATTTTTGAAAAATAATTTTAAACCCCGTTTATTTTTCTACCCTTTGATGAGATTTTAAATTTGTTACATGGTGATGTAGTTGCTACTGTCCCCATGCATAGTCGCTTTTGATTTACAAAATATTTCCTTTATTATAAAAAAAACCACCAAGGTACTACATCTATCAACCCCTTAACCCTAAGATATTACTTAATTACAAAAAAAGAAATAATCACAAAAGATCTTCACTAAGATTTTCTTACTATTAATGAATATTTTATATTTACCACTATACTCAATCCCTTAACCTTTATAGTTGGTCGAAGCCCAAACTTGATTGGGTCAAGGCAAATGCCGATAGAAGAGTTGGATTGAGGGATAACATAGCAACGTGTTGAGTTATACGAGATAAAAATGAGGATTGGCGTATCAGTTTCTCTTGGAGTTTAGGCAGTGTTCAATTCTCATGGCTAAACTTAAGGGCATTCATGACGCTTTTAAACATGCTAGAACATGAGATTTTAAAAAGTTATGCTTGAAACGGATAATGTATATGTATATCGAATCATTATAGGGGAATTTTGTGCACTTTGAATAATCCCATTGTGGATATAATTAAGTCCCTACTTGCGTATGATTGGGAAGTCTACCCTCAACTTATTAGTAAGAATCAAAATGAAGTTACTGATACTCTTGCTGGCTTGAGTCGTGGGAAGCAGGTTGGTGAAGTTATTT
Organism: Hibiscus tridactylites; assembly: GCA_958450335.1. Lineage (NCBI taxonomy): Eukaryota > Viridiplantae > Streptophyta > Magnoliopsida > Malvales > Malvaceae > Hibiscus > Hibiscus tridactylites. The sequence continues at coordinate 12,983,527 of OY288287.1, forward strand.
TTGACTCACCTCACATTCAATAAGGGGTTGCTACATCGTGAATGATAGAGTACGTTTGTTATACAAAAAAAATAATCAAATTTATATCCCCATTTCGAAAATGATACATAATTAGGTTTGCATTAAAGATTAACAATCAACATAATGTTTTTGTATTTATTCAATATTTAATAAGTTTTGTAACGAACATATAATAATTAAATTCGTATGTCACATGCGTTACCTCTAAACTCTAAGCAACCATTTTATTTATTTCAACAGCTATTTACTATATTATAGATGAAGATTTATAAATAATAATAATAATAATATATTCATTTATTTATTTTTGGAGGAGTTGATATTAGTTTGTATGGTATAATTATATTACACAAGTTGAGCGATCTTTCCCCCGCTAATCTCGCCCCACTTTCTACTTTATAGTCTGAATTTCCAAATATCTCATTCTGCATTCTCCCCGATTCACCATGTCCTTCTTCTTCTTCCTTTTCCTGCTCTCCTTCACCCTTCTCCCCCATTCTTCCTCCTCTCTCAACTACCCTTACAGTGAGCAACAACCCCCTTTTTTCATTTCTCTTTTCTCACTCGCTATCTGCTACTTTTTTTTATTTGTTTGTGGTTTTTTTTGCAGATACTAGCTTCCGCATTGACTGCGGCGGCCACAGTCCTTCCACCGACTCCTACAACTTCTCCTGGTTAGCCGACGATTTCTTCACCGGCGGCTCCACCGCAGTGGTCTCCGAGCCCCTTCATTTCCACCTCCAGCACGAGAAGACCCTCCGTTACTTCCCCCTCTCCTCCGGCAAAAAGAACTGCTACAATGTTCCTCTTCCTCCCGGCCGTTACTACATCCGCACTTTCACTGTTTACGATAACTACGACGGCAAATCTCATCCCCCTTCCTTTGACGCCTCCGTCGAGGGCACTTTAGTCTTTTCTTGGCGCTCCCCTTGGTCCGAGAGTCTCGCTCGCGATGGCGCCTACTCCGATCTCTTCGCCTTCGTTGAGGACGGTCAACTCGATTTCTGTTTTTACAGCATTGCCACTGACCCTCCCATCATCGCTTCTCTGGAAGTCCTCCAGATCGATCCTTTGTCATACGACTCCGCCCAAACCGGAGACAATTACATTCTGGTCAACTACGGAAGACTCTCTCCAGGTTCATCACAATGGGGTCCCGGTTTCACATCCGACCCGGACTCCTTCGGTCGCTCCTGGCAATCCGATTCCGATTACCGAGCAGCCAGTTCCAAATCAGCTCGAACTATATCCACGAAAGAAAAAATAACTGGCGTTGAGCAAGCCCCGAATTACTTCCCGATGAAATTGTACCAATCGGCGGTGACATTTGACGGCGGTTTGGAATACGAATTAGCTGTGGATGCGAAGCTTGATTACTTGTTGTGGTTTCATTTTGCGGAGATTGACTCGTCGGTTAAAAGGGCTGGGGAGAGAGTGTTCGATGTGCTGGTCAACGACAAGAATGTGAGTAGAGTGGATATATTCAAGGAAGTCGGGAGCTTCACGGCCTACACTTTAAATTATACGGAGAAGAATTTGAGCAGTTCTGTGTTGAATGTGAAACTGTTGCCGGTGGCAGGGGCTCCTTTGATCTGCGGGCTTGAAAATTACGCCATGGTTCCAGCTGATTTGGCCACGGTTCCTGAGCAGGGTAAAAATGCTAAATTTATTATTTATATAAACTTCTTAATCATATGCATGTTGAGTTGGAAGTTGCTTATGAGAGTTTGATTGGTCATTGAACTGATTAGTTTTTTTTCTATAGGAAAATTAGAGTTTTTGGGTAGTTTTAGAAGCAACAATTTGACAAACTTTGATGTGACAATAATAACCATTATTATATTAAAGTGGGTGTGGGTTTGAGGAGGATTGGAGTTCTCAAGTTAAAAAGTTTGATGTTTCAAGTAAATGTTAAACATTGCTCGTAGGTTAGTTTTATAGTCTAACATTGTATAGCATTATTTTTTGAGGCTGTGTTGATGAAAATTTCCCTAAGATATGTTATAATCATTTACGAGGGATGATCATGTCATCATATCCATTCATCAAGTGGGTTTGAAAGCTTTTATATGGTTGTGACAGATGTGTGAGTTTGGAAAGCAAAATCGGTAAATATGCTAGTCTTTGTTCTAATTTCCTTGGAAACCGGAACTGATCCTTACACAGGCCTTATGTTTAAGCCTTTACGGTAGGTGTTAAGGACCAGACTTTGAAGGAACAGATTCTCGGAAGGAATAATAATTTTCTTTCTTTAGAAAATGAATACATAGTAAAAGTTCACATGCAAATAATGTTTGTGCTAAAGAGAGTGGTTAGGATATATATGTATTTCTGAAATGGATGTGTTACTTGTGGCAATCTTGTAGTGGTTGCAATGAAAGCATTGAAAGATTCTCTCCATGTTCCTGACCGGATGGGGTGGAATGGTGATCCATGTGCTCCTACTGATTGGGATGCTTGGGAAGGAGTTACATGCCATACTAACAAGAATGGAACAGGCCTTGTCATAACTCAAATGTAAGTATCATCTTTGCTTCTATTCATCAAACAAAACTCTCATACTTGAATCAAATAAAATTTGAAACGAAGTAAAGATAAAAGTAAAATGTCATAACAATAGGAGCTTAGAGATGGAGTAATTTCTTGGTGAGAGGAATTATTGTGCGAAGATGGAGACCTAAGAGAAAGTGAAACAAGATAATCAAGACGGTAATATTTGAGAGAAATGAAAACATTGTAGAGAGAAGAAAAAGTCAAATGTTTCTACATTAGATATACAAAGGTGTCTTTACACTTGTGTTTTTTTCATTTTTTTTAAATTTACTTTAAATCTGCACTTCATTTGAGGCAGCATATGTCCATTTACTATTTATTTTAATTTGACTGAAGCATTATAACTGTACCAAAGCCAAAATTTTATATTTTAAATGCTTATTATATATGTTGCCTATGCACATATTACAGAGAACTTGGAAGTCAAGGTTTGAAGGGGTATATAAGTGAGCAGATTAGTCTTCTTTCAAACTTGATAAGCCTGTAAGTATTAGCTACTAGCCTTTTGCGCCCTTAACTCAACATCATCTATACATAGTGAAGATACGAGGAGTAAATGATTTACTAAGCATGATTAACTTTCTAACTTGTCACATTTGGAGCATTTAACACAACTTATATAGTCCTTCATTGTTGCTTCATTGGGAATTACTTGTCCTGTTAGTGGAAGTTATGCATTTTTTAAATTGTTCAGGAACCTCAGTACTAATTCCTTGGACAACACTCTACCAATTGGGCTTGGACAAAAATCCCTTGCACGACTGTAAGTTCTAATTCTTCCATTAATTTGAAGTACACTGCAGACTCTTGTAACAGTCTTTCGTTTACTTTTTTCTTCTTCTGCCTTTTGTTCCCTTCTGCTAGGTGTTGTTTCCTTAACTAGCAAAAATATTGTTCAATCACAGTTTGTGCTGTAGACTTCTGTAACAGCCTTTTTCTGTGGCAATTACATTGATTTTTTCTTAACTGGCAAAAACATTGTTTAATCACAGATTATCTATTTGCATTTGGATATTGATATATTTGAATTTACTTTTACTTTTCCATGTCCTACCTTGCTTTTAAATGTTTCTGCAAGATGGTGATTCAATCATCAGATCCATGAGTCAACTTTTTTCTTGAACTTAATATATTGCCTTTGATTTGTATCTTTGCAGGGATTTGTCAAATAATCAATTCTCAGGTTCCATACCAGAAAGTTTAACATCTTCAAATCTGCAGCTTGTGTACGTCTTGTCCCTATTCTTTTTAGAGAATCTAACACATTTTCATTTTCTTGATACATGATTATTCTGTACATGCTTCTTATGATTTCTTTTATTCCTACAGTCTAAACTTTGTATTAATTGCAATTATCTCAATATGATTTTGATAAATATGATGCGCTAAGCCTTTTCTGATATCGCGGGGCAAACTATATGATCATATTGCATGGTTGTTCTTTTGTTTACAGCCATATCTTTAGTAAGCCAAGAAAAAATGAGGTCCACGTTTATTTAGATGTCCAAATCGCATTAAACATGTTTCTCTAACTTTGTTCTTAGTGGGTGCAAGTCCCTCTTTTTCCTTGTATACTTATTGCCCTTTCCCCCCCTTGTGTTGTATACATCCAGTGTTGTCAAGGCGTGTGCCTAGGCACGCCCGTGCCTTAGCATTATACAACAAAAGTGCCCATTCAGACTAGGCACTTTTGATCAGGCGCTCACCTGTTGCGCCTACGCATGCTTTATTCTAGGCAATAGGCATAAAAGTGCTTGCCTGATTGAAGTTATCTTTATTTTTTTCCCACTTTCTCCATTTAATATACCTTTATAATTTATTAGTAAGAAAAGGGATAATATCAAATTCTATACTTCTCAATGTTTGAGTGTTCAACAACAAACATTGACCATAAGGACATAATGCATATTGACCAATAAAATAATTGCAGGTTTTGTAGATAAATTAGACCACACTTTATCATGTATCTTAAGCTTTATTTATATATATGCACACAAAAAAACTCACATGTACATATTATGCTTTACTTCACTCAAGCTAGCGCATTTTTTTACACCTTGCACCCTTGACAAAACTGGCATTATCATCTCAACCACTCTATTTTCTTTTTGGGGTTAGTTGATACTTTGTTGCCCAACATTCAGTTCATTGTAGATCATGTTGCCTGAGTAGGATGTCATGGACACTAGGAGTGACATTTCCACCTATTTCCTGATGCTTTTCAAAATTGAGCCAAATTGACTCTTGTTTTTTCTTTTAAAATAATCGATTTAGACTCTTTCACTATCACATGTTTCCATATATTCCTATCTCATGGTTCTTTGCCATTAACAAATTACTATTTGCTTATGCATTTCTCAGGAGACTTAACAATAACTTATTGGAAGGGCGAGTACCGGAGGAACTTTATTCTGTTGGTCTGCATGGAGGAACCATTGAGTACGTAATATTTTTTAATTTGTTCTTTATTCTGTCTTTATAATGGAGGAACCATTATATGTTTCGTATGCATATAGGTTTTGATTGTTTGCCTCTATCTATTCTGCATGCATATAGATTTCAACTGTTTGCATTGCAAAATTTCCCCTTTTATGTACCTTTTTCATCACTCTGCTCAACTAATTTAGTTCCTTTGAGGAGATTCCATGATTTCATTTATTCTTTTCATATTTGGTGGAAAATTGATTTCTCTTTTTTCCTCTTCATCTTAACTGTTGAATCTCACGACGTTTCCTATTCCATTGAATTAAAAGCTGACCCTTGTTTTATGCCCTACATTTTGATAAAATTGCTGATATTACAGCTTGACAATCCTCCACCAAAACAATAACAATAATAGTAAAAATGAACTCTTGGATTAGGATAAATGAATGGATTACCATGACTATTTAACTTGCTTGTAGGGAGCTATCTTGTATCATGTCTTTAAAAGTTTGAAAGCTTGATTAGGGCCAGCAATTGGTTGAAATGTGTTCAATATTCTGAAACTTTGCTAAACTTGGTACTCTAGCTTGAGTTTGTGTTTGATACTGAACAAGTAGTTGTATTCGTGGAGCTGGACATAAGTAGGCTCACACTTGAACTATTTATGCCGGTAACTATTCACACTTGTCAAATATATGCCTAAATTTTCATGCTCATAAATAGCTATATTTTTGTGTAGTTTTTTTATTCAGTTAACTTTGATTTATTTTCTCCAGTCTTTCTGGTAACAAAGGCTTGTGTGGAGTTCCTCCTTTACCGGATTGTCCTATGTTTTGGGAGAATGGCCGTTTGTCTAAAGGTGGTAAAATTGCAATAGGCCTATCATGCTTCTTTTTTGTTGCTGTGCTGCTACTGGTGATCTACATATTCTGTATCAGGCGGGGTAGAAATGATTATGATTTTGGTCTACCTTCAGATTTAATATGTAAGTATTATCTCAGAAGTTCAGTTTTTATCAGTTACCTCTGCTTGATATGTTTATTAGCTTTAATATATACTCCTTATACATTATGGTGTCATCACATGTCCGCCCTTTGATATATTTTAACAATCACTGTAGGAGGCAAAAATTACTACTGATAAGCTAGTAGTGCACTTCTGACCACAAAAGTTTAAAACTAAATTAAACTTAACCATTGAACTTTAGAACCTACAGTGGATTTCGTTCCTGTTTTGGAAGCTATAAGTTACTTCAAAAGACAAATTAAAAAATTTGCAATCCTAAAGCTAATTTATTAGATCCACCATCTGAGTCTTGACTGATATCAAGCCAGGGTTATTATTCATGGAGAGATCAGATTTGAATAAATCTGATTGAGTTAGAAAATGGAATTCTGTGAGAACCAGGGTTATGATTTTTAATAAAAATCAGATGTATCCAACCGAAGCAAAATCTATGTATGTAGTATTTCTTATGAGTTAGAATTTATGGTTGCGTTAAATCATGTCAAGGTTTGATGTTAAATCCGACTAGGTGGAGTTTAAGAGATCAAAACTCTTCCAGAAGATGCTAATTTCCCTTTTGGCGATGTTAGTAGGCATATTCCCCGTAGTAATTGCCTACATTTTTATTTAACTTAAAATTTATGGCATGATAGAGGAGGAATTACAGCTTTTCTAATGTTCATTGTAGACTAGAGTGCATGAATGAATGCCTGCCACATCTGCTTATAATGTAAAGTTAATTGGATTTTGCACCAAAAGTGCAATTGATGTCTTTGTTCTTCTGTGTGTTTTTTGTTAGTTGCCAGAGTGTTCATTGAATGTTATTGATATCATATTTATATTATGGTGTTGGCAGCACTTGCTGCGAAGAGGAACCGGTATCAAAGACAGAAATCACTGATGCTTCTTGAAATGGAGAGTCAGCATGCCAAGGGGTTGCCATCACTTCCCCTTAATCCTCATTAGTTGCCAGCCAGCTTTGCAATGGAGATTTCTACTGGTATTTAATAGTTGTTCACTCACTCACTCACCAAGAGGGCATATATCTAGATTAGAGGGGACCATGCAATTGCAATTATAGAAGAGAATATACCATAAAATAAGCAAGTGGATGGATTGCTATGCTAAGAAAAAGAAGAAAAAAAGAGTTGGTGGATTTGGATTTATTCAACAAAATGGGGTCCTAGAAAGTGGCTTTGGCTGATAAAATGCACATTGCATCTCGATTCACTATTTAGTTTTTCCCACTTGTTAACAAAGGGGATGAGGAGGTCACTGTCAGTATACGTGTCAGTTTTTTTTTCTTTTGTTTTTTGTGACATTTGGTGAGCATTGCAATGCATGGGGGATCATAAATATCCACACTTGAATTTTATGTAAATGATACCACTAATGTAATAGCAAGAGGTCCAAGGTTGGTTCATCATATTTTTAGCCGATTCTAATCTCTATTCACTCTTTCAGCATATGGATTTTGGGTTTGTATTTAATTGTTTCATAAACTGAATGTTTCTGCAGTCATTATAATAGAAAATATTGAACATCTTGTACTTGTTATTTAGTTTCTTTTCAGTTGCACATATGAGATTCTTTAGTTGCACAATTCATTTTGTTGCCTGAGGTTACAGCAGTCCAGAGTGTTGTAGTCGGCACGAAAGTCAAGAGGGCCCAACCTGAAGACGATTGGAAGGTCAGTTTCCGGGACAGGCTTTGCCGAAGTTTTAGATGAAATGGTGGATGATCCTTTGGTGGTATCCCCTAGAATAGATGACTTCCATGCAAAATAATATTGTTTGGTAGTGGAATGTAATGAACCAGTGACGAAAATGTGAGAAAATAAAGTAAGAAAGGATTAATAGAAGCAAAAAAAAAATGAGATTAAAGGAAAGAAAGCTTGAAGCTTGAAATTTCATTGATAACAGAGAAGGATAACTGCTATTACATCCCATCTTATAACGTATACTCAACAACTATCTAATTAAGCTTGTGGGTCATGTACTTGGTCTTCTACTCAATTTCTTTATGGACCTCGGTGCCGTTGCCCATATACACCAATCCCTATACTATGCTGTCTTCATTCAGCGGTGTCATTTTGATTAAGATCTTTGATCTTTAGGGTCATGACAATACTTTCCGCTCCAAAAGATTTTTGTCCTCAAGGATTAAAAAATTAAGAAATAAAACTGAGTAAATTTTCAAAGCTGCTTGACCAGTACTCACCTTTTTATTTCCAAACTCTCTACTCTGAGTGCCACCACCAAATTTCTTAGCCAGTTCATCCTCAAGTTCTCAATTTTTCTGAAACGACAACAGCTTAGCTAAGTGTTGTTTGTAGTACTTGCAGATAAGAAAACAACAACCTAACTTTATCAATAATGATCTCCACATTTTCCTTACCGATCCTTTTAACCATTTGTGAAACTTGTCATCCACAAGCAAAGAAATAAATTTTGGAGAATATTTTTTTCAAGAGACGTTGGATAGTCTCTACATGCTCTTTGACTCTTGTTTCATCTTTGTTGGCTCTATTGTCAACTACCCTCCTTGTAATGACATTCCCCTTCTTTTAGACAAGCCTTGTCCCCAAAGATCTAACGGAGAAGACGGTAATAGAAGTACATTTAAGGAGTGTATGCTGCTCATAGCAATAACAATACCCGTAGCCTTTGCAGACATTAACATCATAAGCAAGAGTATATGGTGTGTATAACCAAGTGACTTGGCAATAATAAATTTATCTCCAACACTAGCAGTACCCAAGTGACCAACTTCAGTATTAGAAAGTTCCTTAGGGGGCACGACAACAGTGTAGTGAAATGTAACCTACCTCATAGATTGTTCAGATGCATATCTGAAAAAACTAATATCATTAGCGAAATCAAAGTCATAAGAATCACAACAAATAATGCGGTGTACATTTTCATATTGTAGATCTGGGAAGAAGTGACCATATAAATGGCCAGGATTGACTTCAGTAGATGTTCTCAATCATAGTACACAATCAAAATCATATGGTTGACTTAGCATCTGGTACATGTCCTGTGAAATTGTTGAATCATCTGTATTTAAATACAAAAGTAGAGAACCGCCACTTTCTACGCTTAAAAATTCAAAACAAGCCAAATTTGTATACTCATTTGTAACAGCAAAAATGTCCACATAAACACCAGCTTAAACAGCCACAACAACCAAATCTTTGTAAAATGGTGTCTGCTCAAGAAGTAAAGCACGATCAGCATACTCTCCTTTACTAGCATATTGCTCACCATACCTTCTTGAATCTGGTTGCCCAGGTCCATGATAGGGGATCTAAGAGAAAGACAAACACTCCAGCTACTGCAAATGTATTCTCATATTCTGTCCCAAAATAATTGCAAAGAGTTTCCATGGGTACACCAAAACTTCGACCATCCATCAATAGAGGTGTCAAATGAGTCATTCGGTTCGGGTTATTTTGAGTCTGATACTCTTCGGTTCATATTCGGTTTCGGTTCGGTTCAGCTTTAGTTCGAGTCTATTGTGATTCGGGTCATTTCGGTTCAAGTCAATTTTGAGTCAATGGAAGATTCAAAGTGTTTTGATATATTTAACTTTTTGGTGAGTTGTGCGGATGTTCATATCCCATCTTTTTTTTTTTATTTCTATTCATATCTTTTCTTTATTTCGGGTTGTCTTCGGTTCGAGTCTGTTCGGTTGAAAATCGGTTCGGGTCCATTTTGGTTCAGCTAAAATTTGGGTCAATTTCGAGTCTTTGTTCGGGTAAATTAATTCAGGTCTCGGGTCAAGTTTGCCAAGTCTACCCATCAACACACCATCTAACTCTTGACCAGTCTCATGGGCTCTCTCCCATGAAATAGTTAGTTTGAGAGTTTCAAGTGTAGATGTAATACGATCCTTACAAGTTTCAACTGGAGCTAGGAGTTGTAATGAAAGCATGACATCTTCAAGTTCAATTGGCAAGGCTCCCTCTGCATCTTGAGGGATAAAAACATTCTTTACAATAGGTATAGGCCTTTGAACATCATATAACTCTACTTTGTGGCTGAAAGTGGCAAGGCACAAAAGGGACTCGGGTGCAAGAGCTTCAAGTGCTGAATGGAAAATCACCAACTATATGTTCATTAGTTCGCATAACACTTCCTTCATCAAAGCAATAATCTGCCAGCAGTTTCATAAAAGAGTTTGTGTTATCCTTAATCAATTTCAAGTAGTGATCTCAGCCCAATTTCTTAAATCCGTCATTAGTCATTGTTAAAAAAATGGCACTGCAATGCTTGGGCTTCCAAATGCAACACGATCAATCAAATTTTGGCCTTTTCCGACACTTTAGAGAAATTATTGCTTGTTGCAAATGGGTCCTCCTCGACTTGAGCTTGAGGTTTTCCTGTTTTGTTGAGACCGGAACCCAAGAGACAAGGGATCTGCTTGATGACAGATTCAGAAGCCAAAAAAGCATCGTACTTTTTTGCAAGTTTCTTTACCAATTTTTTGTTCTTGTTAAGCTTTTTAAGTGCTTCCACATCCATGTCCCCCTTACCAGCCTCCATGTCTTCCACGCCAACACCTATATTTTTACCATCTAATAAATCGTTATTTCTCACATGCATTTCATCAAACACCTTAAATTCCCTCGTGGTTTGTAACAGTAATTTATGTTCCGGCTCAACAATATCTTCGTCAGTTTTATCATGCTTTTTGGAATGAAAATTAGAAGCAAGAAAAACAGTATCAGTACCAAAAAAATGAAGAACAACTTCAGTGGACTTAGAGAAGTTGGAATGGAAGGTGAGTTTGGCATGTTCATGGGCTTTCTCCACCGATTTCAACAGTGTCCCACAATCCCATAAGTTGAATATAATTCCATTTTTCAAAAATAGATTCTGAATCTTCTTTGGGTTTTTTTTTAATATGGACTTCAATTTACTCAATTGAGTCCCTATGTTGTTCCTTTGTTCCTCCTACTGCTTAAAATTTATGTGTGCCTGACTGTAAGTGGAATCGATGTGGCTCTGATTACCAATTTATCACAAACCAGTGACAAAAACGCGAGAAAATAAAGTAAGAAAGGATTAATATAAGCAGAAGAATATGAGATTAAAGAAAATAAACTTGTGGGCCATGTGTTTGGGCTTCTACTCAATTTCTTCATGGACCTCGGTACCATTCTCTAGCTGTAGTCCATATAGACCAATCCCTATACTATGCTGTCTTCATAACTTCAGCGGTGTCATTTTGATTAAGGCTTTTGACCTCTAGGGTCATGACATGGAAGAGTAGATGAGGTCCTTCGGGTGGAAGGGTACATGAAAGTCAATCAAGAGATTGCTAGGTAATGTCACCCAAGATCTTTGCAGCTCACTTAGCAAGCTTTTACGTCTTTTGAAAAGTTCGTCGCTGAAGATCCTACACTCATTAAAGTTGACAGGGGTGAACATAGGGATAGCAACGGGGGCGAGTTAGGTTTTTGGCCGCCCCGACCTCGACCTGAATCATGATAATTTCCACCCGACCCCGCCCCGTCTCGAGGAATATTATATTTTCACTCGACTCGTATCTGTCTCAAGATTTGAATTTTAAACTCGTCTCCGATTCGACCAAATCCGATTCAACCAAACCTTAAATATATATAATAATTAACATTAGAGAATACCCTAAACAAACAACTTATTTTTCTCATGAAAAATAATTTAAAAAATGCTCAAAAAACAAAATAAAAATATACACACAAAATATTTCTTTCCTATAATGGATGTTGTTCAAGATGAACTCAAAAAATGAAATAAAAATATTCAGATTAAAAAAATACCACAATTGTTAAAAAAAAGACATGCAATGACAAAAATGATAAATGAAAAGTAAAAAAATTAAAATAAAATGAGATATGATGGGATGAGAGGATGGATGAAAAAAAATGAAAAGGGGAAGGATGAAGGAGGTGACAAGAGATGAGGGAAAATGAAATTAGAGGAATGGAGGTTTAGGCAGAAGGGGGGGGGGGGGGGGATTAAGGGTTAGATAAACTTGACATTTATAGTGGTAATTTTATATAGAGGATTGTTACTCTAAATCTGATCCCTCCTCGAACCCGACTATATTTTTCTTAAAACCCGTATTAACTCCCTCGTACTCAAATTTTAAATAAAAAACCCGCTCTTATCAAATTAAATCGGGTCGAAACCTGTCAAGTCCGAAAAAAAAATTGACATCCTTAGTGAACAACATCCACCTATTCTCGATAAATCTAAAAAGCCTTGTCGTAGGCCAAAACCTCAATCCCAAAAGACAAAACTTACATAACAGACAAACAAATTTCTCCTCTTGGAGGATGAGGGGACAGATTTACTGAAGTAGCAGCCAACCTTTAAAAATTGAAAAGAGAAACACTGATAAAAATGCCAAGGGCCAACACAGATGTATTTGCATGGTTAGTTGTAGAGATGCCTTCAACTGATCTCTCAATGTGAATCCTTTTGTCAAACCTGTAAAGAAAATGAAGAAATGGTTCACAACCGAGAAAATTTGTAGGGCTCGATAGGAAGTTGGCAAACTATTAGCTGCAGATTTCATCTCAGAAGTGCAAAATACGAATGGGTGCAAACTGCAAAATATAGTAATGGTGAAGAAAGTAAGTGAAAGCTGCGGAATGTGCATTGTCTTCACCAACCATAATAAGGCTTATCCCAAAAATAACTCCCCGCTCCTATCTATTGACGGGTTAGTGGACTCCATTATTGGACATATATACACGAGTTTCATGGATGTCTTTTCAGACTGTTGTTCAAGAAAGATTTTATTTGTCATCACCGAATATGACCTTATTTTGTTACAAGGTGGTGTCATTTGAGGTTAAGATTTAAGAATGCCAAAGTCATGTACCAACGACCCGTGAATAAAATCTCCAAAGATTAAATAGGTAAAAATTATGGATGACAATTATGCGGGTAGATAAGAAGATACTTCTCGTACTCATTCTTATTCAGAATTTTCATCTTCATCCCGTCTTACAACCCGCTGCGAAAAATACAAAATTTAAAATCATCTTGCCTCGCAAGACTAAAACCATCCCTGCCTCATCACACACATAAGTACTGAGACCAAATTAATCACTTCTTTACTCGTCACATGACCAATTTATATAATATATTTATAAATATTATTTAAATAAATATAAATCAAATTTGTTATTAAAAAAACTATAAAATTCTGTCATCCAGACTCTCACCACATATGTTCACAATTTTAAAAAAATAATATGCAAAATTAGATTATGTACAACAACAAAGTTTGGACTAAAAAAATACTAAAGTCTAATAGCACAAATAACATGTAAAATACTTTCCGTACCCATCATCGTTAAGAATTTTCATCTTCATCCCCGCCCCACGACACGCTGCAAATATAAAATTTAAAATTATCCTTATCCCATCACCCACGTGGGTCCTGAGACTCATCTAATCACCTCTTTACCTGCCACATGACCCATTTATATAATATATTTAGAAATATTAGTTAAATAAATATAAATCAAATTTGTTATAAAAAATACAAAATATTTGTTATTCAGACTCTCGCCACATATGTGACATTGTTTCAACTATCACCATTAAAAAAATAATATGCAAAATTAGATTTTGTACAACACCAACTAGAAAAATACTAAAGTTTATTGTGAAGGACCGGAAAATAGCACAAATAACATATACAATAATATTTCAATTATCGTAACAAATAAACAATATAAAAAGAACTGAAAAATAACAATGATAAAACAAGCTTTAAAAAATAAGGATAAATACCAATAGAATTTAAAGAATATACAACATTAGAAAAATAAAATCAAAAGAAGTAATAGAACAACATACTTATAGTGAGGATTGAGGGAAGAAAACGAACTTTAGAAAGAAGGCTTAATGTCATGCAATAGTAAAGAAGAGATCAATAAACCTAAATATTATATATATATAATTTAAAAATATTCTAAGATAAGTCGATATAAATTATTTTAAGTTTTACTTTAAATTGATATTTTTAAAATATTTATATATTTGATCTGATCATTCTCAAATTCAAATATATTAATTTTTCATTAATATTTCAAGACAAGTCAATATGAATTACCTTAAATTTGACTATAATCCAAACATATATTATATTTTTATGTTATAATATTTGTTGGGATGGTGCGGATGATGCGGAGTGGGTGGGATGATGCGAGGGGGACAAGGATAGGTATAAAGTCATATTCACGTCTGCCCCACCACTCACGACGAATCTAATTTTTACTTTATCTCCATCCCACGACCTACAAAATTTATTACTATTCCTGCCCAATTGAATGCGAAGTGGAGCAAATCCCCACAAAAACCGCCCCATTTGACATCCCTAGTAAAAATGTGATCTGTAACATAATTGTGAAAAGTCCATCCATGGAACGACATGTCAAAGAACTCATGAACTTGGAACTTGGAACTTGAATGAACTAAACCTTATGGTTAGCCAAATATACCTAACTAAAAATGTTCTTAAACTCGCATCATCATCAGATGGCATGGTGTTTGGGCCACTAGGTAACATTTTTTAATCTCGAAGAGCTTCATCTGCAACTCTCAAAGGTTTAGTACAAGCTATTTGCTATATTTCAATCGAACCAACTTTTGAAGTAAGAAGCTAATTTGAGATCAAAAGCAATGAAAAATATGTAATTTTTTTTTTTGGTTTGAAAAGTGTTTTACAAAGCTAAAATTTATAACTTTTAACTTTTATAAAAGTGTTTTTACAACAATACCAAACAATCTAAAAATATTTTTTTTTAAATTATTTTTACCGTATTTTCTAAAAGCAATGCAAAATTAAACTTAAACTTTTCTGCTTTTCACATATGAACAAAGCATAGTTTGGATTCCTGAGCTACTAACCTCGCAGCTTCCTGAAAATCAAATCTCAAAGTCCTCATTAACAATCCATGCCATGGAAATACTTTAAAGAGTAAACAAGTTAAAAAATAGATTAACCCTTAAATAAGTGCCTAAATTATACATTTTTTTCAGTTAGGTGCCTAAACTATTTTTAGGCCCAATAGGTGCCTAACGTTCATTCTGTGACGCATATGAGGGTCTTTCGTGATAGACATTTTTTCTTTATTCAATGAAATTCAAACACGTGGCATGATTTATCATTTTCTGAAATTAAATTTCGAAAAATAAAATAATAAAATATATTAATTAACTCAACAATATTTAATTTAAGAAAAAACCCAACCCTAACTTTAAGTCCCTAAATTATTCCACTCCGACTACCAATTCAACCACCACCGGCTACCATTTTCTTCATTGGACCTTATCTACCGAAAGCTCCATCATCTCGTCGTAACAAATCGACGAATGAACCGTCGATTTCACCGTCGACGAGCACCCAACAATGATGAAAAAAGAAGTCGATTGGGTTCCAATCGACGATGAGAGGGTGCGAAATGTCAAACGGCAAGGTACCCAACACTTCGGTGGTGAACGGTAAACCACCGACGTGTGGGGGATGTCGGACGGCGAGGGAGAGGTGATGTGGGGGTTTGATTGAAAAGAATTTAAAATTTAGGGATTTTTAAAGATATTTGTAACACCCGTGTTTTGGGGTTAGGAGTTATCCGTGTTTATAGTTCGAGTCAATAAAATTAACTTAAAATAAATCCAACTTAAAATAATAACCTAATTGAGCCTCCGTAGAAAAAGGGAAGGACCTAAGTTGCTATTAGACCAAAGACTTTCAAAAAGCAAGATCACTTTATACATAAAGTTGTCATCTTCTTCGTAAAACCCTTTTCAAACATTTAAAGGGGAAAACCTCCATTGTTAAAACCTCTCAAATATCAAAGTTACTCTTCCATTGATTTTAGTACTCGATTTCAACACCAATTTAAGAGGTAAATATGTTTTCTCAACCTCCTTTTTATTCTCTATCTAACCATGGTCTTGGATTTTAAAAATATGGGGGTTTGGAAATTAGGGTTTATATTAAAGTTTGAATTTTTAAGGGGTTTTTCCAATTGGTTTTGATAAATTGAGTTAGGGCTTTAGTTAATCATGTTGAAAGGTGTAACATATATTAATTTGGTTGAATTTGGATGAAAATTCGTAGTATGTTCATAAGACAAATTTTAAGGTATTAAAATTTGGGTTTTTGGTGGGTTTTAGGTTGGAAACCAAGGGCTGATGGTTAGGGTATGGAGGGTGATTTGGGACCATTTAGATGTCATTTGGATGATTAAAAACATGATTTTCTGCTGGGTAAAATGTGAGTACGAAAATGGGGTTTTGGAGGGTTTTGGGTGAGTTTTGGGGGTTGTTTAAGGTGGGAATTGATAGCCCAATGGTAGTACTATGATTAGGGATTGATTTGAGATCATTTGTGGGTGCAATGGATGTTGGAAACATGAATTTTGGAAGAGGTATTGGGGCTGTCCGAAATTGCTAAGTTTGGGGTTTGGTCATGTCTTGCGGTGTTGTAAATTGTATTTGAATTGTGTTCCGAATTGGTATTTTGAGGTTGGGCTAATTTGAGGTTGTTTGAATTGTATGGAGGTTGTTTAGAAGCAAGAATTTGGGTCGGCGAAGCATCGGGAAGAAATCCGGAAACTTGAAGGTGATGTTTGCTTGGTAGTTGAGCTTGGAGGTAGAGGTGAGTGGTTAATGTTTTTAAATTGGTTTTTAAGTGGTTTGTTCAAGCATGTGAACTAGGTTGGGCTTGGTAGACCCACCTAGAGTTAGGATTAGGGTGTTAGCCTAATCCTAAGCTTTAGTTAGAGACATTGGATGCATTTTTTCAATTGTTGTTATGCCTCATGATGACTATGTATAATGAGATATACATGTATGTGGAAGTATGGCCTAATGCATTGATTACATGTATGTTGATGACAAATATAATGTGAATATATGATATGGTAATTGCTTGGATGATATACATGTGATGTTGGTTTGTGAAATGAGGTTGTGTTGTGGATTTCATGATTTTGGAGAATCATGGTGAGTACGTGCTAGGCACGGAATTTATATTGAATTTAATATTGTAAAAGTTGTGTAGATTGATTTATATTGGCACTAGTATGCTTGGGTACAATGATCGATCATTAGGATGAGTGTGCACACAAATTAAGTCAAAACGTACGTGGCCTTGGTGGCGTTAAGGCACCAAGGAAGAGTACGGTGATGTAATATTCCACCGGAAGCTTTTATATATTTCTACGTGATGATGAGTGGAATCCCATCCGTAGGGCATGTGGCGATGAGTGAAATCCCGCACATGCAAGGACCGGTGATGAGTGGAATCCCACCGAGGTAATGTTGTTGTTGGAAATGCGTTCCAACGAGTTATCCGCGTATTCGGATCATAGCTAGGTGCCAATATGAGGTTATGTGTATTTACCAATATGAGATTATGCAAATATGCTTATATGTTACGAAATGTGATGCCCTTTGTGTATTGATGTATAATGTGATTAATGCATTGAGTTATGTATCGTAGTAAGTTGTGTTACAAGATGTTGAGCATGACATAATGTTGAATATATGTTCATGCATCATGATCATTTTGACTTATGCGGATCGGAGGTAAGAACATGCATTTCATTATGGAAATTGCTTGTGCTTGGACCCTGCATTGTCGAAGGTTTGTTTTATGAGCTTACCCTCACTAAGCTTTTATGCTTACGCTCTCTTTTGTTCGACAATGCATATAAATAGCTTGTGAGTGGCAAAGGCAAGGAAAGGTCTCCAAGTGTTGCTTTTGGTGAGCTCAATGTATGAGTTTTGAGTAAATGAATGTAATAGTTAAGCAATGGGATAGGTTTTGACGATTGAGTTTTGATGTATGTCGATATTGGTTTGATTCTTGGATGCCTTGTTTGATCTATAAATATCGTTGTTGTTGCATGCCTTGAATGTCTATTTGTTTGGTTGCTAAGGCATGAAATCTTACGTGCTTGTATGACCATATATGCATAAATTGCCCTTTCTATGAATGCTATGTATGGATGCCTTGTTAATTGCTTGGTTGCTACTTATGGTTCATGTATGGTTGCTTAAATGTTAGTATGTGCAAGTCTTACGAGTGTTAATACATGCCTTTGGTCCTTCGTAAGCTCTTATGTATGTCTATGCATGATCTTAGTGTTCTTTCTCTCTAGGAAGTCTTAGAGTTGAGCAGTAAGTGATCCCCTGCACAATGATTTCGAAACCATGGGTAAGGTTTCGAAACCTTGGCAGAAATCTGGGCTTCCAGACCTTACTGCCAGCCTAAGTTTCGAAACCTTTAGGGAATGTTTCGAAACCTTCGAAAAATCTGGGATTCCAGACCTCACTGCCGGCCTAAGTTTCAAAACCTTTGAGGGAGGTTTCGAAACCATGGAAGAGGGTTTCGAAACCATGGGTAAGGTTTCGAAACCTTTACAGAAATCTGGGTTCCAGACCTTACTGCCAGTCTAAGCTTCGAAACCATTTGAGGAGGTTTCGAAACCTTTGTTTAAAACTACATTGTTTTGACTTGTTGGCCTTTTTAAAGAGAAAACACATAGGATTTAAGATGCCTTTAGTCAAGATTAAAAATTGGGCTGTTTGAATGTGGTTTGGGGTTCGAATGTGACAAGATTAAAATGAAAAGAAAAAAAAAGAGTTGCTAACCGAGGGGGAACCTTAACGGGTTTCGCTTCGGTTTTCCCCGTGTGGCCCACTCGGACCGGTCATCCGGTCAGACCGGGACGAGGGGGTTACAATATTTAGATTTCTAAAGAAATTCAGAAATAAAAAAAGGCTACGTGTCATGTTTTGATTGGTTGACAAAATTTTTTTAACGGTTATTGACAGAAAAACCTTAAATGGGTCACAAAATAAAACGTTGTGCACCTATTTAGCCTAAAAATTAGTTTAAGCACCTAACCGAAAAAAAACATAATTTAAGTAATTATTTGACTGTTAAACTTAAAAAAATTCTATTTTTCTTCCTTGTAACCATCATAATTAATGATTATCTATGTTACTTTTGACACTGTTATTTTTCTTTTAAAAATAGGCTAAAGGGGTACTTTTGTCCCTGAGTTCGACCCAAAAATATAATTTCGCCCTTCGCCGAAAAGTGCACTCAATGTGGCCTTCCAGTTCATGAAATCGATCAAATTGACCCTTTGACCGACGTTGACCGTTACGATGCTGATGTGGCAGTTAACGATGATGATGTGGCAATCCATGATGCTAACGTGGCGGTCAACGATGCTGACGTGGCAGTACACATGGGATGATGACGTGGCAGGAGGGGCTGAATTGATTATTTTAACTGAATTCGAGGGCATAATTGATTTTTTTTTCTGAGTTTAGGGGCATAATTGATTTTAATTAAAAGTTCGATAACTTATTTAATATTTAAGTTAAAAAATAAGAATTTATGAAATTATTAAAATTTTAAAATATTAAAACTAGATAAATAAATTTATTAAGTGAGAATAATTAAAAAAAACAAAGTGAATACTCTTACAGAAGATCAAAATATTCTTCAATTTATTTTATAAAAATTCATAAAGTTATTAAAAATAAATAAAATATTCTAAAAATTACTGAAAATAAAAATTATATAAAAAATTAAAATATATTATGAATTAAAAAAAAGATAAAATTTAATCTAAAAACTTAATAATTTTTTATTATAAATTATTAAAAAATTAAACACTTTTATTGGAAAAAATTCGACTTTGTCATTTTGAGTATTACTATTCGTTAGATTTTTTTAGTGGAATCAATATTGTACTAGAGTAACAATAGAATTCAATTTTTTTCCCGCTTTTTAACATCAAATTGATGCTCATTAATATTTGATGTACAGAAATGAAAGAGAATTTTGGCTTTATTAATACTTTAATACAAGTATGTCTCAATTTAAAATATGTTCAAGAAACATTAGTACGCGTAGCATAACGAGAAACAATCGAAAGATTCTCTAATGGTTTATAAATATTTTTTAATTTTTTATATTTGTAACTTTAATGTTTTTACTTATATTTAATTCATTATGGTGTTTTTATTTTTTTAATATTTTATGAATATTTAAATATTATTTAAATATTAATAGTTTTTATTTTTTAGCTTAAAGATTAAATAAGTTATCGAACTTTTAATTTTGCCTCTAAACTCAGGAAAAAAAATCAATTATGCCCTTGAATTCGGTTAAAATAATCAATTCAACCCCCTCATGCCACGTCATCATCCCATGTGTACTACCACGTCAGCATCGTTGACCACCACGTCAGCATCATGAACTGCCACGTCATCACCGTTAACTGCCACGTAGCACCGTAACAATCAACGTCGGTCAAAGGGCCAATTTGATCGATTTCATGGACTAGAGGGCCACACTGAGTGCACTTTTCGACGATGGGCGAAATTACATTTTTGGGTCGAACTCAGGGACAAAAGTACCCCTTTAACCTTAAAAATATAGAGTCGAAACAATATGTAATAGTATCAAACAATTATCAAATTTAAAGAGAAACAAATGGACACACTATATTTAATCAAAACATGTTCTAACACTGACCATTTAATGCAATTGGAGCATAAAAATGATTGGTAAGAAAATTAATGTCCTAAAAATTAAATGTGAAATTTAGAGAAGAAGAAAGCGAGAAGACACCATCTATTTTGCCTACCCTTTCTAACCACTAAACCATTTCATCTCCTTTACCATGTCATTATTCTCCCAAACTCCCTCATCTCTATATTAAAGGTCCCGCTGGCCCAATGATTGGGCTTGAGTTCGAGTTAGTTTTAATCGAGTGATTTGAATAAGTAATTTTGAGTTAAAAATTTTAAGGGTAAATATTTATTATTGGTCATTAAATTATTTTTAATTTTCTGTTTTTGCTACCAAACTATTATTTTTGATAAAATAGCCGTTAATGTTATGTTTTCTCTTATTTTAATCACTTATTGATTGTTAAAAAATTTACAAAAAGAAAAAGAAAACGAAAATAATTCAGTGACCAAAACAGAAAAAATAACATTATTGAATAAAATGAGAAAAAACGTATTGTTAACGATGCCTGTGCACAAACCCATTTTCTCCTGATCTTTCGCTCCAAATTTGTTTCCTCTCTTTATTTAGTATTTCCTTGCCGTACTCTTTGTGTTACTAATTAAAACGCTGAGTAACAGATGGCGAAGAGGCAGCTGATCGTCGTCGTTGAGTCTACCGCCGCCATGGGTCCCTACTGGCAAACCATCCTTTCTGATTACCTCGAAAAGATTATCAGGTCTCCTTCTCTCTTTCTTTTCTCTTATTCCAATTGCTTTTGTTGTTGATTCCATCGATACTCGTTAATATAGTTACAGTTTCTTTAAAAATATTTTCCATTCTTGTGATATCTGTGAAATTTTCTAGTCAAAATTTCAGTAACTTCTACATGGTCCCGTTTTAAGTATTCTGCGTGTTAAGGGCCAAATTTCATTGAATTATTAATATAAGAATTCAAATTCATGCCGTGAATGTAGTGCCACAACTGATAGGGGACAAATCTCTGATTTTCTTGATCCTGCATTTACCTTTAAGATCTTACGTAAGACAGACTCTATAGTAGAGTTCATAATTCAGGTGTGAATTTACTGGATTTCTTGATTATATTAATGTACATGATAGGATTTGATAATTGTGTTTTGCTAGTCTTTTTGTTCTAACCTAAACTACTTCTTACATGCCATCCCGCCGAGTGTCTCATTGCTTGTATTGGACTTACGTTGTAGCCTTACTTATTTGAATGTTTTATGGTTAAACCTATATGTCGTCTGATAGATTATGGTAACTCCACAGGTCTTTCTGTAGTAACGAATTGGCCGGGCAGGTAAAAAAGCTTATCTTCTCCCTCTTTTTTCGGTAAGCTACTTTTATTAATGCATGACCATCATCTTGTTATTCAGAATCAACTGTCACTATGCTTATATTAGCACTTGGCACATGATATTGGATAATAAATGACTGATTGTAAGACAATGTTTATAGGCAATCTAGAGTAGGCCTCCAAGTTTACATGAGGGAATTCGCATCCATTTGCGCGAATTCAGAGGGCCATTTAAATTTCAATATTTCTGTCTGGCCACTTTAAGATACTCAGTTTGCTCAAAGTTGTGTTTTATATTAGCTTAGTCATGTTTAAATACAGAAGAATTCTACATCAAATGTTGAGCTTTCATTGATCGCATTCAACACGCATGGATCACACTGGGGTATATTGTTTGCTGCCCGATTCCCTTTTTGCTTTTTAAAACTTAAAAATGGGTTACTAGTATAAAAAACTACATTTTTTTGTGGAAAATGTGATGCTATATGCAGCAGCTTTCCCAGTGCAACGAAGTGGGTGGACAAAAGATGTTGATATTTTCTTACAATGGCTGTCGGCCTTACCTTTTTCTGGTGGTTGTTTCAATGATGCTGCAATTGCTGAAGGGCTTTCTGAAGCATTAATGGTATGGCATGTCAATCTTTTATGTGTTTTGAAGTGAATTTGTGCTTTGGTTTAAGTTCCAATTGAATCCTATTTTGGGTAAATTGCACCAGATATCATTAACCTATTTAAGTTTGTTGATTATCTAGTTTTTTCATTGCTCTAACTGAATCTTCAAATTTATTAAAAATGCTATTAATGTACTCCTTCCTACTACATAGTCAATTAAATTTGACAGCTTTTGTCCCTGTAGACCTGATCTGATATCGTAATACATTTATCATGACATTTTACTATTTAGTCATTTGATGCACTACTCAGATGTTTCCTATTGCTGCAAATGGAAATCAAACCCATCAAATTGTTGATGGACAAAGACATTGCATTCTTGTTGCTGCCAGTAATCCTTATCCTCTCCCTACACCAGTCTATCGACCACAGACTCTAAACTTGGAGCAAAGAGAAAATATGGAATCACAGATAGAGAGTCGTCTGTCTGATGCTGAGACGGTAGCTAGATCATTTCCTCAGGTAGTTCAAAAGTACTTTGCTTCTCTTGTCTCCTACATATGGCCTTCAATTTTAAGAGGTTAACTGACCTGTGTGCTGCAGTGTTCCGTTTCTCTCTCTGTGATATGTCCGAAGCAGCTTTCAAAGCTAAAAGCAATCTACATGGCTGTAAGTATTATGATGATAATATGAATCTGTTTTTGTTGTTAAATCTTTTGGGGACTTTCTCTCTAACATTAGATATGTTGGCCCTGACCTGTCTGCGAAGATCTGCTAGTCTCTTCTTGAACTTTTAAGAGAATATTTTAAAGGATCTATGCTCTGTAACCTGCTGGTGGACTATGATGATATTGATAGTTTCATTGCACTTTTTGGAAATATTCTGTTATGCATATGAAGTACTCTCTGAGGTAGGGGATGAGCTTTTGTATACATATAAATAAACATCTGGATTACCTATTATCTAGTAGAGTTTTGCTAGACTTTATCCTAGATGGTTTTTTCTTTACTTAACATTCTCTGCTAATTGTTGTATGTATTCTAACTGCATTTCACACATACAGGGAAAGAGAAACCCCAGAGCACCAGATCCACCTATTGAAAATGTTAGAAATCCTCAGTTCCTTGTTCTCATTTCGGAAAATTTTATGGAGGGACATGCTGCTTTAAGTCACCCTGGAGTTCCAAGTTTGGCACCCAATCAGAGTCCTGTAAAAATGGACATGGCTTCTGTCAATTTGGTTACAGGGACATCTCCAACTTCTGTTCCATCAGGTGATTAATATATGTGCTTAGTCATATTCGTTACTCAGCTCTCTTTAGCACATCATCAAATAGGAAAGCAGGGAAGTAACATATTTCAATCAGCTAGATCCTTAATGTTTATTAGATCTCAAATAAATATATTTTATAATAATATAAGCTCCTGCGTCGTTAAGACTTGTTTTCATTTTGGTTTCTAGTGAATGGATCTATGAGCCGGCAACCTGTCTCTGTTGGAAATGTCCCCTCTGCTACTGTAAAAGTTGTAAGGCTCGTGTTCTTTTAGTTATTTGATGGTTCTTTTTTCTGTTGTTACCTGCATACATAAGCATATTGTATTCTTCAGGAGCCCACAACAATAACAGCCATTGCGACTGGACCTGCTTTTTCACATATTCCATCTGTTCCACGAGCGATGATTCCTACTCCAGGAATGCCTCAACCGGTAAAATCTGAAATGCAAACACTTGGAGTGAACAGCAGTTCAGCTGCGAGTATGCCCAAATCCAAATACGTTAAATTCTGGGAGGTAACTAAGTGAGGGTAAATAATTAGATATGCTGTTTTGGTGAAAAAAACTCCTTGCAGTGAGTAGATGTTGAAACATTTCATGTCAGTCTAAACTCTAGTTTTAGTTTATTTATTTATTTTACACATATATCATGCTAGAAGTATTTAATAGTTTTGGTTATTATATTCTTGTTTGATTTTGTATATCCCTATAAAGCCTATACTTACTAAGAGCTTTTCTTTTGCCCGAGTAAGACATGCAGTGTACAATATCTTAGAATAGTCTTACTTGGTGATTTGATGTTATTTATTTATTTTCTAAATAGTATGATCCCTCCTTAAATCAAATGGGCTTTGTCATTAATGAAAAGTATCATTTTCTTAAGGCTTTATTTTTGTTTTAAGGCATGTGAGGAATATTGGATGTCTAAAAGTTGAAACAGCCTTATTCTTAATATGACACTTCTGAAGCCTGTTAAGGAAGGACCTGAAATGTTGTTGGGATGTTACTGTGGAAACATTCCATGCTTTTTCATTTTCTTGAAATGTTCTATAACTTTTGTTATCTCCTGGCTGAGACAATGCCTTGACCTAAAGTAGTTATAGTATTCTTAGAGGTTTTGTTAGTTCCACCAAAGTAGTGTTTGAGGGAGTGGCCAGGAAACCTGCAATACTTTGAGTTTGCTTTTCTCCTCGCGCATCTTGATTTTCTTTTTTCATTGTCCCTTGTAAATACCTTTAAGACATTGATGACTTTTGTGTTTCATATTAAATCTCTTGTACTATTTGCATGTTCATTGTTATACATTTGGTTGTGGGATTGCTAATAACTCTTGAATGGTCACAATATACAGGGAAATTTATTTGGCATTAGACAAGGTCAGCCAGTGTTCATCACCAAATTGGAAGTACGTTCCCAAACATATGATGATAATTTTGCTTCAAATATACCACATTTTCATTTGTGGTACTTTTATGAATGGCTTGCCTCTGCATTAATAACACATCTGACATCGGAGCTATTTCATTCCAATCTCATTTGATGTGTAAAACTTTTGACTTAAATATTTGTTTCAGGGTTATCGGCTTGCCTCAGCTTCTGAGACGTAAGTCTATGTTTAATTTGTGTAGCTTGTGAATTTTTTTGGTCTCTGAGGAAATAATAATTGATAAAAAAATGCTTTCGTTCTGTTTCTTACATTACCATACTCGTAATTTTTGCATACATTTAATGGCCATCTAGCTATAGAATCTGAGGATTTTAGTTTTTGTTGTGTCAGACTTGCAGCACACTGGCCACAAAACATGCGAATAGATCATATTATATCTCAGGATCACATGAAGAAAAAGTAAGTTCTAGTTGGTGAAAACATTTTCCACCTTCAGTTTTCTCATTAATTTTGTTTTTTTAGCATCAGGTATGCTGGGAAGGCAGATTTTTTAGTTTTCAGGGCAATGATTCAGCATGGATTTCTCGAACAGCTACGACTGAAGAAGCTTGTAAGTCGTTGTAGGATAAATTTTCCTTGGAAGCAATGAAGATTTTTAAATTTGAATGTCTTCCAAGAAACTCGTAGACCCCCATAACAAATTTTTTACTCACTCAGATACTTCTTGGGACTTGGTAAAATTGTATAGCATCTCTTTTGAGTGTTTCTGGGAACCATGTTGAGTTTTAAATTTCTCAAAATTTTATCCTATCAACCTTTTGCAAATGTGAAATTATGGAATCATCACTGCTGTATTTTCTGACGTATAATTTCATGCTTTTAATTCCTACAGTGTGCTGTAATCCAATTGCCATCACAGACGCTGCTACTTTCAGTTACCGATAAACCTTGCCGATTGATAGGATACCTTTTCCCCGGGGTGAGAAATCTTATTTTTGAGTCCAAACTTTAGTTGGTTGAGTGTTGTTTTGTTAGTATAATCGTTATATATAGGTGTCAGTTCTAACCTTCCACAGTTCCACCTTAACCCTAACATTTAGGAGTTAATGAAAACCTACCATTAATCCCAACTACACTGTTGGAACACTTTCTCAGCCCAACACCTTGTCTAGACAAACCAAAGAAGATAAATATATGGAAAAAAAGTTTGTTTAAAAAAAAACTATAAATTAGATGAATAGCCTGGGCTTTCAACTCCATTTGCTTCTTGTTTTTGCTATTACCTGTTTACCTTAGCTTTAGGTTTAACAAATTGCCAATCCTAACATCATCATTAGTTTTAGGTTTCCCAAAAAAGTTGCAATTTTTGTTTTTACTTGTCCAAAAGTATTACTTGCTTTTTGTAACAAAAATTAAAGACAATAAAGAAGAGCAGGCAGCAAATGTAATTGTAAAATATTCTTTCATTGTCCAATTAACTAGAGCTTTTCATTTTATTTGAACTAAGATCTTTATGGAATTCAGGAAGTGCGTTACTTTTTACCAAGACAGCATCAACAGCAGCAAATGCAACAGATGCCACAGCTCCCGTATTTGCAACAGCAACATCTCCCTCAGCTGCAACAACAACAGCAGCTCTCCCAGATGCAACAACAACAGCAGCTCTCCCAGATGCAACAACAACAGCAGCTCTCCCAGATGCAACAACAACCGCAGTTGCCCCAGCTGCAGCAGCCACAGCCACAGCAACAACAAATGGTTGGATCAGGAATGGGTTCAGGTTATTTCCAAGGTTCAGGCCGGTCACAATTAGTTTCTCAAGGGCAAGTTTCATTACAGGCCTCATCTAACATGCCTGGAGTAGGCTTTATGAGTTAATCAGCCACACTTCGGAATTTCTGACTTAATATTATACTGTTATTTTGGTAAATAAATCAATAGCAATAAACAAGTAGTTATTTCATACATCATTATTCATCTGATACTGAAGCTTGTCTAGCTAGATCTCTAAAGACAGAGCAGTGAAGAGTTCACCCAGCAAAGACAAAGCTCCTAATGTGAAGAGTTCACTCAGCAAAGACAGAGCTCATAATGTGAAGAGTTCGCCAAGCAACGACAGAGTTCCTAATACGAAGAGCTCGCAAAGCAGAGAATGAAGAATTTCTAATGAGAAAAGTTCGTCCAGCAAAGAATTTAGAGTTCCAAATAATAAGAGTTCACTTCTTCAACACCTTTACAAAGAGGTTGATCAACATTTCATAAGAATGAAGAGGGTGTTTTGCTTCAGGCTTCGCAACGTTTCAGAAGAATGGATAGATCAACTTTTTCAGACTTTGTCAATATCTCCAACAGTGAATAGGATCGACTTTTTTTGCAGAGAAAAGTATATCGACATTTTCAAGAAGAATGAGGAGTTCCTAATGAGAATAACTTGCTTATTCAACATTTTTATAGAGAGGAATATAGTGTTCGCAAGAAGAACAAGGAGTTCCAAATAAGAGAAAGGGATCAGCATCACCAAGAAGAATGAATGGGTTCTTCAGAAGAACTAATTCAGACTTTAGTTTAGCCTTGATAGAAGGATTCGGAAGTTCGTAATAAGAACTTGTTCAGGTTTTCTTTTAAGGAGTGAAAGTTCATAAAAGGAAGAACTTGCAGCTCAAAGCAACAATCGACATGTTCGGGTAAAATTCGTGTCTTTACAATTTTTGCCCAATTCTCGTTTTACGACAATAGCAAGGAGGGGTAGCTGTAATACCCTAATTTTATCCGGACATGGGTATATATATATTTTTGATATAAATAAAACCAAAATATAATAAATAAATAAAACCTTTAAATAATAATAAATGTCCATCAATGAGTACATAATATCCATTATATATGCAAAACCTAAGCTAAAAAGCCCAACTTTGCTTTTTAAAATTTGATCCAACCTTTCCCACTCATTTTAATGCCCTCAGAAATTTGAGCTTTCCCGCCCTAAATTCAATATGAAGGGATATGGGGCGCTTTCCCATTGGTCCAAAGCCTTTCCCACGAATTTGTGTTTCTTTTGGCATGACGTTATCACTATAACGTTCTGACCTCCTATAAATAGAGGAAAGAGAAATGTCAGGGATAATGATTAGTAATTAATAATGGATTAATATCTTATACACTGGTCCACAAGCGCCTTAATTTTAAGGTATAAGGGGTTAGTTTAGGGTTTAGGAGTTTAGGTGTAGGGTTTTAGAATTTAGGGATAGTTATTTAAATTTAAGGTTTAAGGTTATAATTTAAGGTTTATAGGTTAAAACCTAAATCTTCACCATATTACCCTAAAAACTAAACCCTAACCTATAAACACTAAATTATAACCCTAAACCTTAAATTGAAACAACTATCCCTAAATTCTAACCCCCTACACCTAAACCCCTAAACCTTACACCCTAAACTAAGTCCTTATACCCAAAAACTAAGGCGCTTGTGGAAACTAAAAGTTTCCACCGCCTGTGTATAGAATATTTATCCATTAATAATAGCATTAAATAATAATTAATAAAAGTAGAGAGAGAATTATACTCTGGGGTAACCGAAGAGACCACTGAAAATTGAATTGTCGCAAGAAAAATAAGGAGACCGCCAGAGCAAACCAAGGGACACCAGAGAAGATTGAACGATGCTGAAAGCCGAAAGGACCGTCAAAACTACAAATCTTCGCTGGAATCTGAAATAGAACCACCGTTTGAACGCCGAGAAGGTAAAATTTTTCTTCATCTATTTTTTGATTCTTGCAAAAAGAGAGAAAACAATTGTAAAACCTATGTTTGATTTTGATATAATTAGATCTTTAAGGATCAATTTGAAAAACTTAAAATTATTTTTATAAGTCCCTTAATAAGTTTTAAAACACCAACACTTTAAAACTGATTTGAAAAACTCAAACTCAAAATATTTTCTAAGTGTTCCAAGGCAAAATCATTGAAAATCGTTCAGGTGTATCGATACACTACCAAGCGTATCGATACCTTTTTGCCAAACTTGGTTACTGTCGGAACACGTATCGATACGGAAAACCCTCGTATCGATACGCCCCTGTGTTAAAATTCAAAGAGTTTGAATAGCGTACCATACGGTAAACCTTCGTATCGATACGGGCTTTATAATTTTTAAATATAAGTCGGTTTAAAAAATATGACCGTTGGTGTCAGTTGTTTGGTAACCAAACTTCAAAAGGTCGTTGACCCGTATTGATACGCCTAACCCCCGTACCGATACGAATATCGATAGTGAGCTAAGTTGAGAAAAAGGTATCGATGCGGCCTTTACCGTTTCGATACCCCGTACCGATACGCCTACGTGCGTTTCGATACCCCTCATTTATTGCACACAACGACTCTTTCTTTTCTGAGACAGGTATCGATACACCTTCCCGCGTACCGATACGCATAGCTGCAGAAGTGCATTTATGGTGGTAAGAGAGGGTTCCAACGGCTTCATTTATGTTCCCAACCACCCAAACGGCTAGAAATCAATGATGAGGTATAAAAGACACATCCAAAAGCTACAACAACAACTATTGATCTTCAAGAAAACATCTATTCATCAAATCCAAGCAATTGTGCAAAAATTCATATTTGTCTAGAAACCCCAATTGTAATTTTCATTCTTATCTTGTTCAATTGGGTTGAATGTGTAACCCCCTCGTCCCGGTCTGGCCGGATGATCGGTCCGAGTGGGCCACACGGGGAAAACCGAAGCAAAACCCGTTAAGGTTCCCCCTCAGTTAGCAACCCTAGAATTTTTTTTTCATTTTAAATCTTGTCTAGAGGATTGTTAAGTCCTAAGTGATCACGACAGCGGAAAATAATCAAAGGAAATCACATTCGAACCACGACCATGCACAAACAGTCCATTTTAAGCTTACAGGGCAGGCCGTATCGATACACCTATCAAGGGTATCGATACGCCTTGACTTGGTCAACCCAAACAGTCAACTCGAAGAAGACCGTACCGATACAGCCCTTGAGCATATCGATACGCCCTCTTCAGTCAACATCTCGTGGTCAACGAGATAAACCCGTACCGATACGCCCCAACACCGTATTGATACTCCAAAAACTCCCAAATTTCTCAAAATTCCAGTGACCAAAAACCGTATCGATACGCCCTCGCGTATCGATATGCCCAGCCAAAACTGAGCTCTGGAGGCAGTAGCGTATCGATACGACCCTCAGGCATACCGATACGCCCTGCACTGCAAAGCTCCCAAACTCAGCCAAAACGAACAAGACTCGAACCTAAATGCAATTCAAGACTTCCCTAGACCCAAACCAGCATTCATACAACATTATCAGATCAATATTTAACCATGCAAGCACCCAACATGTACGTACATTAAGGAAATCATGCAATTGATCAAAGATGACATTTAAGCATTCAAAGTCTCATACTTCAACATTCAAACACAAAGGCAACCTCAAAGGCACATAGCCAACATTCATGGTAAGCAATTTAGGCATGGATTACAATTCAAACATGGCATCACAAGCCATACAAAAGCAAGATAACATGGAGTCTAAGCAAGCTCCTAAACAACCAACAATCATCCATCAAAATAGCTCATGTCCCATTGCTTAACTATTACATGTTCAACATTAAAAACTCATACTTGATGTACTCAAAGCTAACAACCACACTTGGAGGCCCTCCACTTGCACAAGCAACCCACGAACTAAGGATCTGCAATGTTGAACAAAGAGAGCGTAAGCAATGATGCTTAGTGAGGGTAAGCTCTTAAAAACAAACCTCAACATTGCAGGGTCCGAGCACGATCTTAGCCAAGGCAAAACACATATTTACCAAGGATCCACAAGAGCCACAAGATAAAGATGCAAGAGCAATATTCAATTGAATGCCATGATCAACAAGCTCTATTACACAACATATGTAAGCACATATAACATCCAAGTAAAGATCACATATCTCAACACATTGATACACATATCAATCAACATTGGCACCTAGCTATGACCCGAATACGCGGATAAACACGTTGGAACTCACATCCAACAACCACTTTACCTCACGGTGGGATTACACTCATCACCGGTCTCACGGAGGGGATTCCACTCATCCTCACGCCCCGTCGATGGGATTCCACTCATCATCGACTATATATAAATACAATTTCCGGGCGAACCCGTACTCCTCCTTGGTGACTCAACGCCACCAAGGCCACGCGCGACTTTTGACTCATGTGTACACACTAACATCCTAATGATCGATCATTTGTACTCAAGCATACTAGTGCCAACATTTTACTCATTCCACATTACTCATTTCAATCAATTCCGTGCTTAGCACGTACTCACTATGAACACAATCATGAACCATTACCATGCATGCTTTAAGCATTACAAAATCATGCCTCATCTCACATGTATAATACAATATACATAAGCATTCATATCACAAGACATACGAGGCATATACATTCATACATTTAAGTTCATCCAAAGGCTCTAGATCAAGTTTAGGATTAGGCTACCACCCTAATCCTAACTCTAGGTGGGTCTATCAAGCCCAACCTAGTCCACATACTCGAACCAACCATTTAAAAACCAATTAAAACGTTTAACCACTCACCTAAGCTCCCAAGCTCAAAGACCAAGCAAGCGACCACCTTCAAATTCCCGGATTTACTTCCGATGCTTCACCGATGCCCAACCTCGATTCTAATCAATCCCAAACACAAACAAAACATCCACAATCAATAACTCATCGTCGGAACTAACCCGGAATACAATTCAATCACAAATTTCCATGTTGCAAGCATGAACAAATCCCATTTTTAACCAACTCGGACAGCCCCAAAACCATGTCCAAAAACCATGTTTCCAACCTCCATTACACCCACAAATGATCCCAATTCAACTCCTATCCATAGTACTATCAATAGCCTATCAAAACCCACCTAAAACAACCCCCAAAACTCACCCAAAACCCTCTAAAAACCCCATGTTTACCCAAATCCGAAAATTACTCAAAATCATTCAAAATTCACATATGTTATACCATTTGACCTATATACATCATAACTAACCATATTAAATCAAAACATTTAACTTAACAACATAAAGTTTCCATTTTTAATCAAAATCTTCCAAACTTCAATTTTCCAAAACTACCATGAAAATCAAAATAAATGGTACTTTTAAAGAGAGAGAGTTGAGGGGAAGTCAAAAACCTCATTACCTTTCAAAACGGAGTTGAAATGGATGAGAAATGAGATGAAATAGTAACAAGGGGAGGGGATGAGCTCTTTCACGTTGGGTGAGGTTGAGGAAGAGGGTGAATAGTGGTTATTTGTGAAAAAAGGGGATTTAAATTGAAGGATGGGTAAATTACCAAAAGGCCATTAATGAATGGCTATTCCCTTGTTCTTTAAATAGCTCTTCAACTTGCAATTAAATCAATTTGGTCCCATTTCAAATATTTATTTTGAAACCCGAAATTTTAAAGGATCATTTTAATTATAAACCTGAGCCCAAATAATATTAAAATATTATTTTCACCTAACCCCTAAACCCGAGTGTTACAACTCTCCCCCACTTAAGGAATTTCGTCCCCGAAATTACCTGATGGAAACAAATACGGAAACTGCTCAACCATATCCGCTTTCCTCTCTCACGTGGCCTCTTCCACACCTCTATGTCTCCACAACACCTTGACCAACTCTATGGTCTTGCCACACAACACCTTGCTATCAGAAGCAAGTATTTCAACAGGCTCTTCATTATAGGACAAATCCAGATTCAACTCTATCTCCTCAACGGGCATAACATGAGAAGGATCCGATCTATATCTCCTAAGCATGAACACATGAAAGACATCGTGGATCTTCTCTAACTCAGAAGGTAACCTCAAACGATAAGCTATAGGCCCAATCCGCTCAACTATCTCATACGGACCAATGAACCTCGGACTCAACTTGCCCTTTCGGCCAAATCTCATTACCTTCTTCCACGGAGATACTTTCAGAAACACTTTCTCACCCACTGAGTACTCAATCTCTTTCCTCTTCAAATCTGCGTAAGACTTCTGACGATCGGAAGCTGCTTTCAAACGATCACAAATCAACTTTACCTTGTCGGTAGTCCCCTTAAGTAAATCCGACATAGGCAACAATCTCTGACCTGTTTCAGCCCAACAAATCGGAGTCCTACATCGTCTACCATACAAAGCCTCATAAGGAGCCATCTGAATACTAGACTGATAACTGTTGTTGTAGGCAAACTCAACTAACGGTAAGTGCTTCTCCCAAGAACCCTGGAAGTCAATCACACAACAACGAAGCATATCCTCTAGAATCTGTATCACTCGCTCTGACTGTCCATCGGACTGCGGATGGTAAGACGTGCTGAAATGCAAACGGCTACCTAGAGCACTATGCAAGCAACCCTAGAATCTCGAAGTAAATCTAGGATCTCTATCTGAAACAATAGACTTCGGAACTCCATGAAGCCTCACAATCTCACGGATGTACAAGTTTGCCAACCTGTCTAAGGAATCCATAGTGTTCACTGCTAAGAAGTGAGCACACTTAGTGAACCTATCAACAATCACCCAAACTGAATTCTTCTTCGAAGGAGACAAAGGCAACCCCGACACAAAATCCATGGTGATCCTCTCCCATTTCCATTCCGGAATCTTCAAGGGTTGTAACAAACCTGAAGGAACCTGATGTTCTGCCTTCACTCTCTAACAAACCATACAACGACTCACATACTCGGCTACATCCTTCTTCAAACCAACCCAGAAGTAATCATTCTTCAAATCTCGGTACATTTTGGTACTACCCGGATGCATAGAAAAGGGACTCGAATGTGCTTCACTCATAATCTGACGTCTCAACTCAACATCTTCTGGTACAACAATTCTATCTCTAAAGCACAACAAGTTTTCACCACTGAAACTATACTCGGTCGGTCTTCCTTCGGCTATGTCTTGAACATGAGGAACTAAAGTCACATCTTGCAACTGCTTCTTTCTAATCAACTGAATCAAAGAAGGCTTCACTTGCAACTCGGTGATCAAACCACCATCATCGGACACACTCAAACTAGCAAACATAGCTCTCAACTCAACGGCCACTTTCCTACTCAAAGCATCGGCTACTACATTTGCTTTACCCGGATGGTACTCAATGGTCAAATCATAATCTTTTAGCAACTCTAGCCATCTTCTTTGTCTCAAGTTCAATTCTTTCTGTGTCATCAAGTACTTCAAGCTCTTGTGATCGGTGTAAACAATACACTTCTCACCATACAAGTAATGACGCCAAATCTTCAATGCAAACACAACTGCGGCTAGCTCTATATCATGAGTAGGATAGTTCTTCTCATAAATCTTCAACTGTCTAGAAGCATAAGCAACAACTTTCCTTTCTTGCATCAACACACATCCTAAACCTACGTAGGAAGCATCACTGTAAATCACAAACTCCTTACCTGAAACAGGTTGCACTAACACTGGGGCATTTGTCAAGGCTTCTTTCAATTTCTCAAAGGCCTTCTGTCTTGCATCTGACCATTCAAACTTGACTCATTTTTGCAACAATTTAGTCAAAGGAGCAGCTACTCTAGAGAAACCATCAACAAATCTCCTATAATAGCTGGCTAATCCTAGGAAACTCCTAATCTCGGTCACGGACTTAGGTTGTTTCCACTCAACAATCGCCTTAATCTTTGATGGATCAACTCGGATACCTTTGACCGAAACAACATGGCCAAGAAATACAACCTCTCGAATCCAAAACTCACATTTACTAAGCTTCGCATACAACTGATTGCTCAACAATCTCTGTAAAACAAATCTCAAGTGCTCATCATGCTCTTCTTCTGTCTTCGAGTACACAAGTATGTCATCAATGAAAACAACTACAAAATGGTCTAGATAGTCTCTAAAAATTATGTTCATCATGTCCATGAATGCTGCAGGTGCATTCGTGAGCCCAAATGACATCACAAGAAACTCATAGTGACCATATCTAGTCCTGAAGGCTGTCTTCGGAACATCGCACTCTTTTACCTTTAACTGGTAGTACCCGGATCTCAAATCTATCTTCGAGAACACTGAAGCATCTCTCAACTGATCAAACAAATCATCTATACGAGGCAACGGATACTTGTTCTTCACAGTCAACTGATTCAACTGTCTATAGTCAATACACATGCGCATACTACCATCTTTCTTTTTCACAAACAACACGGGAGCACCCCAAGGAGAACTACTAGGCCTAATGAAACCACGGTCTAATAATTCTTGCAACTGACTTTTTAATTCTTTCAACTCTTTCGGAGCCATACGATACGGAGCTATCGAAACTGGATTAGACCCTGAAACAATCTCAATCACAAACTCAACATCTCTGTCAGGAGGCAAACCCGGCAACTCTTCAGGAAACACATCCGGAAAGTCACAAACTGTTCTAATATCTTTCGGTCTAGCTTCACTCATATCCGGATTCATAACATAAGCTAAATAAGCCCCACATCCAGAGTCCATCAACCTATGAGCCTCTAAAGCTGACACCACATTAGGCAAGAACTTAATGTTCTCGCCTACTACTACTACCTCGTAGTCATCAGAAAGTTTCAAGGAAATTCTCTTTGTCTCAAAATCCACACTAGCCCGATGCTCAACCAACCAGTCCATACCCAAAAAATTATCAAAGCCATAGAAAGGAAGTTCCATCATATCAACAGAGAATACATGACCCTGAATCTTCAGTGGACATCTTCTATACATACGTCTAACCACAACTGTCTCACCAAAAGAACTAGTAACATGCATACCTACATCTAAGATCTCAACAGGGATATCTAACTTTTGTGCATGCTCACTCAAAATGTAGGAATGCGTAGAACCCAAATCAACCAAAGAAAGCAAAGACATAGATTGTAACTCGAAATTACCTGCTATCACATCAGTGTCGTTCCCGGCCTCTCTTTGAGCATAAACTCTCGCTGGTCCTCCCGCCTCTGGCTGCACTGCCACAACATGAGCAAGGTTCCTCTGAGCATCTACCCTAGGTGCATCAGCCCTAGGCTGGAAGTAGCCACGACCGCGCCCACGGCCTCTCTGAAAATCATTCACTCTCGCAAGAGCCCGAGCAATGTTCGGTGCCTGTGCCGCCTGATACGGACAATCCCTCCTAAAGTGGTCCCTCGAACCACAGTTCCAACAAGCATGAAAGTTACCCCAACACTCACCAGCGTGCTGTCTCCCACAACGGGTACACTCGGGCAAACGCCCTCCTCCTCTATGGCCCTGATGGCCCCTACCATGATGGCCACCGCCACGTCTATGGTCAAACTGATTTCCGCCACCTCTGTGCCTCTTGGCATCTCTACCATCAAAGTGGTTATGCCTCTTACAAGAACTGGAACCACCAGATCGTTTGGCCGAACCCAAACTGTGCTCCAAATCCTTGGCCCTCGTGACCAATACATCAAAGTCTGAGTAGTCAGAAGCTAGCGTGTACCTCTTAATCTCCTCACTCAACCCATAGCGGAAACGGTTACAGCGTTCCACTTCAGTCAGAACCAACTCTGGAGCATACTGACTCAAGCGAACAAAACGGATCTCATAGTCAGTCACAGAAGCCTCTCCTTGAGTAAGGGCCAAAAACTCTCGCTTCTTCTCATCTAAGTACCTCGGTCCCAAGTACCTCTTCCTGAAAGCGGTCTCAAAGAAGTCTCAATCAATCTCTGCCTCTGGAACCCCAGTAGTAATGGTGACCCACCAGGTGTAGGCATCACCCTGAAGCAACGAGATCACACAACCCAATCTACGTGCGCCCTCACAACCCATCTGAGCCAAGATACGAATTGTCTTCTCCAACCATAACTCCGACCTCTTCGGAGTAGATCCCCTAAACTCCTCGGCCCCCAAGCTACGGAGCCTCTCCAAAGGTAGACTGGCATCGTCACACCTAGGCTGAGCTGCAGCCTGAGCTCCCGCAACTGCGGCCTGAAATGCTCCCGCTATAGCTTGCACTAGCGGAGTCATATCAATTCCAGCTGGACCTTGGCCACCTTGAGGTCCCTCTCCTTCAGCTCCATCCTCGCCTCCAGCTCCAGGCGGAGGAGGTGGTGGTGGTGAAGGTGGTGGAGGAGCGCCAACTCCCGCGGCCACCGGCCCTTCTATGTGAGCCTCCACACCAACTGCCGGCTCAACAGGAGCCGCAACCTGTGGTTCCTGACGAACCACTCTCGGCCTACCCCTCGGCCTAGACATCACTCTCACAGATATTAACTACAACCACAACAACAAAACATACAAAGCTGGGTTAGCAAGGCAAGTCTTCCAAGTGTTCAAGTACGTTCCCTCACTTGAAAATCCTTTTTCCAATGTAATAGTAGCAATGAGACTCTTACACACATGCTTTGAAATAAAACAATCAACATACTTGTCACACAAGCAATCATACTTACAAAGCAAGCAAACACCGTGCATATCAATACGAAACTTGAACTTACCTCACTTACCTGCCCAAGGTCTCGGTAACCTTAGGCTCTGATACCAACAAATGTAACCTCCTCGTCCCGGTTTGGCCGGATGACCGGTCCGAGTGGGCCACACGGGGAAAACCGAAGCGAAACCCGTTAAGGTTCCCCCTCGGTTAGCAACCCTAGAAAATTTCTTTCATTTTAAATCTTGTCTAGAGGATTGTTAAGTCCTAAGTGATCACGACAGCGGAAAACAATCAAAGGAAATCACATTCGAACCACGACCATGCACAAACAGTCCATTTTAAGCTTACAGGGCAGGCCGTATCGATACACCTATCAAGGGTATCGATACGCCTTGACTTGGTCAACCCAAACAGTCAACTCGAAGAAGACCGTACCGATACAGCCCTTGAGCGTATCGATACGCCCTCTTCAGTCAACATCTCGTGGTCAACGAGATAAACTCGTACCGATACGCCCCAACACCGTATCGATACTCCAAAAACTCCCCAATTTCTTAAAATTCTAGTGACCAAAAACCGTATCGATACGCCCCCGCGTATCGATACGCCCAGCCAAAACTGAGCTCTGGAGGCAGTAGCGTATCGATACGGCCCTCAGGCGTACCGATACGCCCTGCACTGCAAAGCTCCCAAACTCAGCCAAAACGAACAAGACTCGAACCTAAATGCAATTCAAGACTTCCCTAGACCCAAACCAGCATTCATACAACATTATCATATCAATATTTAACCATGCAAGCACCCAACATGTACGTACATTAAGGAAATCATGCAATTGATCAAAGATGACATTTAAGCATTTAAAGTCTCATACTTCAACATTCAAACACAAAGGCAACCTCAAAGGCACATAGCCAACATTCATGGTAAGCAATTTAGGCATGGATTACAATTCAAACATGGCATCACAAG
The DNA here is from genome assembly GCA_958450335.1 of Hibiscus tridactylites. Taxonomy (NCBI): domain Eukaryota; kingdom Viridiplantae; phylum Streptophyta; class Magnoliopsida; order Malvales; family Malvaceae; genus Hibiscus; species Hibiscus tridactylites. The sequence goes on from OY288287.1 coordinate 13,022,111, forward strand.
CCATACAAAAGCAAGATAACATGGAGTCTAAGCAAGCTCCTAAACAACCAACAATCATCCATCAAAATAGCTCATGTCCCATTGCTTAACTATTACATGTTCAACATTAAAAACTCATACTTGATGTACTCAAAGCTAACAACCACACTTGGAGGCCCTCCACTTGCGCAAGCAACCCACGAACTAAGGATATGCAATGTTGAACAAAGAGAGCGTAAGCAATGATGCTTAGTGAGGGTAAGCTCTTAAAAACAAACCTCAACATTGCAGGGTCCGAGCACGATCTTAGCCAAGGCAAAACACATATTTACCAAGGATCTACAAGAGCCACAAGATAAAGATGCATGAGCAATATTCAATTGAATGCCATGATCAACAAGCTCTATTACACAACATATGTAAGCACATATAACATCCAAGTAAAGATCACATATCTCAACACATTGATACACATATCAATCAACATTGGCACCTAGATATGACCCGAATACGCGGATAAACACGTTGGAACTCACATCCAACAACCACTTTACCTCACGGTGGGATTACACTCATCACCGGTCTCGCGGAGGGGATTCCACTCATCCTCACGCCCTGTCGATGGGATTCCACTCATCATCGACTATATATAAATACAATTTCTGTGTGAACCCGTACTCCTCCTTGGTAAAGGCAAGATGGTTTTGAAGAAGAAAGTGGAGATGAGTGAAGAGAAGAGGAAAAAGATTCAAGTCAATGATAAAGCTCTCCACATGCTATTTTGTTCCTTCGGTCCGGACATCTATTCAAAGGTCTCATCAATCGAGAGTGCCAAAGAAGTGTGGGACACTCTTGAGACTATTTATGAAGGCACCAACGATGTTAAAGAAACTAAGATTGGAATTCTCAATCTTAGTTATGAAAATTTCAAGATGGAGCCCGATGAGACGGTGTCAAAGATGTTTGATCGTTTCTCCACTATTGTCAATGGGCTAAAGGGATTTGGAGAAATCATACCGGAAGACAAGCTTGTCCGGAAGCTACTATATTCACTTCCCGAGTCTTGGGATGGGAAGAGAACCGCCATCATTGAAGCTAAGAACTTAAAGACTTTGAAGCTTGATGAGCTTGTGGGTTCTCTCCTTACTCATGAGATCATGAAGCAAGGAAGGGAAGATGAGAAGAAGAAAGAAGAGAAAATGGTAGAGAAGCTTGAGGTTGAGAAGAAGAAGAAGATGGGAATAGCTCTCAAGGCTAAAGCTTCATAACATGATGAGAGCTCATCTAGTGAGGAGGATGAATTTGAAGAATTGGCTATGATAGCCAAACGATTCTCACGTTTTATGAGGTCCAACCGGGGAAGAAAAATCCAAAGAAAGATGGACTTCAAAAGCAAGAACAAAGAGGAAGGAAGGGATCCTATCATTTGCTTTGAGTGCAAACAACCCGACCACATACGTTCGGAGTGCCCTCAACTCAAGAAGAAGGGTTTTGAGAAGAAGAAGAAGCTCAAAGCCAAGCTTGCTACTTGGAGTGATGAGGAGTCATCGGAGGATGACGAACAAGAAGTGGCTAACCTTTGCCTCATGGCACTTGAGGAAGATTCCTCCATGGTAACCTCTAACTCATCTACTTTAGATTTTGAAGAATTAAATGATGCATATGATGAGTTACAAGAGGTATATGATGAATTAGTTGAGAAATATAAAGAGTCGGTCATTAGGAATAAAAAGATTATTTTAGAACTAAATGAGAAAAATGACTCACTCACTCAAGCTAATTCAAAATTTGAGAAAAAGATATTAGGATTAAAAGATGAACTAAAATTCTTTCAAGATGAGAATGTTGATCTTAATAATCTTTTATCTCAATGTAATAGTGAACACCAAAAGGTGTTGGGTGAGCTAAATGAGCTCAAAAAGTCTTTGAAAGATGTTGGTAGTGTCAAGCATGAAATATGTGAATCCTCTAGATCACACCAACCTAAGAAAAAGACTAACTACTACAAACAAGGTAGCTATCATAGACATAGTAGAGCTAAAAGGATTAGAAGTGTATGGGTTCCTAAGGAACTTGTAAAATCTAACAATGTTGTTGCTATGTCATCTTGGATTCCCAAGGGAACCAAGGTTTTGGGAGCTAACACTCATGGACCCAAAATGATTTGGGTACCAAAAACAAAAGCTTAATATCTTTGTTTGTAGGGGGCATTGCTACAAGGCCAAAGCACAAAGTCAAAACTTATAGTACCTTGATAGTGGATGCTCGAGGCACATGACCGGAGACAAGAGTAGATTCATGGATCTAAAGCCAAAAAGTGGAGGAGTAGTGACATTTGGTGACAACTCCAAAGGCCACATTAAAGGTATTGGCTCCATAGGTAATCACTCTACTATTCTCATTGAAAATGTTTTATATGTCGATGGTCTTAAACACAATTTATTGAGCATAAGTCAATTGTGTGATAAAGGATTTAATGTTTTATTTGATAAAAATGAATGCAAAATTGTAGACATTAAATCTAATAATATTATGCCCATAGGTCATCGCATAAGGAACATATACATGGTGCATCTAGATGACATTCATACATCTCATGCATGCTTAGTTGCACAAAAATGAAAATGATGCATGGTTGTGGCATAGGAAGCTAGGACATGCTAGCATAAGTGTTTTAGAAAAACTAGTCTCCCTAAATCTAGTTAGAGGTTTACCCAAGATAAAATTTTCAAATGATAAAATTTGTGATGCATGCTCAAAGGGTAAACAACATAGATCTTCCTTTAAATCCATTAATGATGTTTCTACTAGTAGATGCTTACAACTAATCCATATGGATTTATTTGGGCCAATTAGAACTATGAGCTTGGGTGGTAAGTCTTATGCTTTTTTGCTTGTTGATGATTTTTCTAGATTTACTTGAGTTCTATTTTTAAGTACTAAAGATGAGGCTTTGGAAAAATTCATCACATTTTCAAAATTAACCCAAAATGATCTTGAACTAAAAATTTCACATATTATAAGTGATCATGGAACCGAGTTTCAAAATTTGGGGTTTAAAGATTTTTTAAATGAAAATGGTATTAGCCATAATTTTTCGACTCCTCGAACTCCTCAACAAAATGGGGTAGTTGAGAGGAAAAATAGAACTTTGCAAGAAATGGCTAGAACTATGCTTTGTGAAAACAATTTACCTAAATATTTTTGGGCGGAAGCCACAAACACCGCTTGCTATATTGTAAATCGAGTAATGATTAGGCCAATTTTAAAGAAAACACCTTATGAGATTTTAAAATCTAAAAAGCCTAACATTAGCTATTTTCACCCTTTTGGTTGCAAGTGTTTTGTTTTAAATAATGGAAAAGACAACTTAGGTAAATTTGATGCAAAAAATGATGAAGCTATTTTTATAGTTTACTCTTTAACCTCTAAAGCCTATCGAGTATTTAACAAAAGAACTTTAGTAGTAGAAGAATCTATTCATGTTGTATTCGATGATAACCTCCTTCCTAGAAAGGATTCTTGTGATGATGATGATGTAGGAATCATAAATGCCTTTGATGGAGGACAAACTTCAAAGGAGGATGAGATTCCAACAAAAGAAGAGGACTCACAAGATCCACCTCTTGAAGCCTTGAAGGACTTGGCTATTGAGGAAAAGGAAGTGAGCTACCCAAGGGAGTTGAACTATGTCAAAGATGGTGAAATCTTGGGTGATCCATCCAAGGGGGTAACCACCCGATCTTCTCTTAGATTAATGAATCATGTTGCATTTATCTCATGCATAGAGCCTAAGAATATTAAAGAAGCATTGAAAGATGACTTTTGGATTATGGCTATGCAAGAAGAGTTAAATCAATTTGAGAGAAGTAATGTTTGGACATTAGTTGATAGGCCTAGTAATCAATCTACAATAGGAACTAAATGGGTCTTTAGGAACAAGCTACAAGAGAGTGGTAACATTGTGAGAAATAAAGCTAGACTTGTAGCACAAGGTTACACTCAAGAAGAGGGAATAGATTTTGATGAAACCTATGCACCCGTAGCTAGAATGGAAGCCATTAGGATGTTGCTTGCATATGCATGTTATCATAATTTCAAGCTTTTTCAAATGGATGTTAAAAGTGCATTTTTAAATGGTTTTATAAATGAAGAAGTGTATGTGGAACAACCACCGGGTTTTGAAGACTCAAAATTTCCAAATCATGTTTTCAAACTTACCAAAGCTCTTTATGGTTTAAAACAAGCTCCTAGAGCTTGGTATGAAAGGCTTTCAAACTTTTTAATTGAAAAAGGATTTGAAAAAGGTAAGGTGAACACTACACTTTTTATAAAAATGTATAAAAATGACATCTTAGTAGTTCAAATCTATGTTGATGATATTATTTTTGGTTCTACTAATGAATGTCATTGTCAAGAGTTTGCTAAGTTAATGCAAGGTGAATTTGAGATGAGCATGATGGGGGAGCTCTCATTCTTTTTGGGACTCCAAATCAAGCAAAAGAAGGATGGAACCTTCATCAACCAAGCAAAATACATAAAGGATATGCTCAAAAAGTTTGGCTTGGAGAATGCAAAGCCTCAAGCCACTCCTATGAGCTCATCTACAAAGCTTGACAAAGATGAAAGAGGTAAGTGTGTTGACTCTAAGCTTTATCGTTCTATGATTGGATCTTTGCTTTACCTTACCGCAAGTAGACCGGATATCTTGTTTAGTGTTTGCTTGTGTGCTAGGTTTCAAGCTAGTCCTAGAGAGTCTCACCTTATAGCCGTTAAGAGAATCTTTAGATACCTTAGAGATACTCCTTGTTTAGGTCTTTGGTATCCTAGAGTCTCTACCTTCAACATTCATGCTTACTCGGATGCGGATTATGGGGGTTGTAAAATCGATAGGAAAAGTACTTCGGGAACTTGTCAATTCTTAGGTAGTATGCTTATATCTTGGTTCTCTAAGAAACAAAATAGTGTAGCCTTATCTACCACCGAATCTGAGTACATATCCTTAGGGAGTTGTTGTGCTCAAGTCCTTTGGATGAAGCAACAACTCTTAGATTATGGAATTAAAGTTGAAACCATACCCCTAAAATGTGACAACACTAGTGCAATATGTTTAACAAAAAATCCCATCCAACACTCTAGAACCAAACACATAGAAATAAGGCATCATTTCATTAGAGATCATGTCCTTAAGGAAGATGTGGTTATAGAGTATGTAGACACCTTGAATCAATTAGCGGACATATTTACAAAACCCTTAGACAAAGAGCGTTTTTGGTCCCTTAGGAGAGAGTTAGGTCTAGCTAGCCTATCTTGACCTTTTAGGACCTCTTTTGTGCTTAAATATGCTTGATCTTGTGAAATGCCATGTTTGTATGCTTAGACTCCTAATTTCATCCATGCCTATAGTTAGGGGGAGTATGCTTCTATTAAAATATGCTTAGAACTGCTCATTCATCATTTGCATACCTTTAGGAGATGTTAAGTTCGAGCCTTTGGTTGTTCTTTGAACCAAATATGTATTTCTGGGCATACGGTATCGATACGGCTCTACGCGTATCGATACGGCTCTACGCGTATCGATACGTGTTCTTCATTCTGTTTCCCAGAATTTTCTTCGCTTCACGGGTATCGATACGATTAATCTCGTATCGATACAGGTCGTTTCGATATGGACCCCTCCGTTTCGATACGACTTTCCAACGAGCATTTTTGCGGAAAAGACGTTTCTATCCCCGTATCGATACACCCTCAGACGTATCGATACTCGACTGCGCAGATGGTATTAAATTTGGCTTTTAATGAGTTCAACTTTTACCTAAATTCAAACTCTTCAAAACCTAATAAACCCTAGCCGATTTAGCCTATAAAAAAGCCCTTCCTCCTTCATATTTTTCACACCTCAACTCAAATCTAAAAGAGTTTTTGAATCAAGCAAGGCTTTGTGCTCTCTCTCTCATCTTTTGTGCTAGATTTTCTTCAATCTTCCAAGTTTCTATCAAGGTAATCTTTCTTTTTCTTTTTCAATTTTTTTGTTTTGTTTTGTTATTTTGTTTCATCTTTTTATCAAAACCTTTGTTTTCTTTAAAAAAAATTCTTCAATTTTTTTTTAAAATTTTTTTTACCTTGATTTTTACTCAAAATTGAAGAAATCCTCTTGCTTATTTCTCTTTTAGATCATGGCACCAAAAGAACCTTCGAGGAAGCGTTCAAGGGTTTCTCAAGCCGGTGAATCATCCACCCTTGGAGCGATTGCTCGTCCAAACTACTCAATCATCTATGAGCAATGCTTTGATGGCAACTCGGGTTTAACTCATTTTCGTCAATATGAGAATTATAAGATCCGTGCCGAAAGGGTTATATCTGTTCCTTTTCTCGACTCCGAGCGTTTTAAGTTTGAATATCTTCCTTTATTTCGTCGATAGAACTTCATGGATTTCATCTCTATTCCCGGTTTCTTCTATCGCCTTTTGGTTTTGATTTTTTATGCTAATGCCAAATGTATTACTCGTGATGGGGATGTTGTTGCAATTAGCTTTTTCCTCATGGGGAAGAAAATTATTCTTGATGTAAAATCCATTTGTGAGGTTTTCAAATTAGAAGATGAAGGCCTTGATGATGAGCATGCTTTGGGGCATGTTCTTAGTGGATTTGTCACCGCCCTAAATGCTCAAGACCGGATCTTACATTTAATGGTGTCTTGGTGGTTCCGTCCCTCCGGTGGAAAATATTCCACCATCCGTCAAGTGGATGATTTTTGGATTCGGTGCTTCCGTGAGAAAAGGCGCCCAAATCTAGCTCGACTCATGTTCGCGGATATCGTCTACCTCGTGCAAAATCGTCACACAACTCTCGTCACCTCCTTTACATATGGTACGACTTTGAGTTATTTCTTTCTTAAAAAGGATATTGATTGCTCTTATGACTACCCTACTCCTCTCACCGATCCCATTGATGAGCGATCTCTTGCTCGGGCAAAATTTCATTATCTTAATGGTGAATGGGTACGTCTTGCCGAATTACCACCGGAGGCTGCCGCCGTTTTTGAAGAGCCTCAAGCTCCTCAAGTCCCACAACCCTCTATGGATGCTCTCATGACCTATCTCAATGAGCAATTTACCGGGTTGCGCACGGACATGAATACTCGTCTTACTTCCATGGAAACTACCTTTGATACAAGGATGACGGGTATGGAGAATCGCCTTACATCTCTTGAAAGCAGGCACAATTCTTTGAATATTTCCATTGCCGCTTTCCATGATGGGTGGCGTAATAGTATGCGGGATAATGAGCCTATGGGAGAAGATGATGAAGATGACGAAGACGATGCCTAGACGTTTCTTCTTGCACTTCATGCATATCATTTAGGTTTTTCTATTTTATGCACCTTTGCTTATGTTCTTAGGATTAAGTTTGTTTTAGGATTAAAACCTATGCTTTGATTTCTTTTTTGCTTTTGTTTGGATTTCAAGTATGTTGCTATGTTGAATAAAATTTATGTTGCTTATTATACCTTTGCCTATGATTATGCACTTAATTGTCTCAAGATTTTTTTGATCTAACAAAAAGGGGGAGAGAAACTAGCTCACACTTCAAATATTTTGATTTTAACTCAAAGGTTACCAAGCTTATATTAAGGGGGAGTTAACTTTGTAAAGATTTTTCAAAATGTCAAAAATTTTAAGTTTTAGTTTTGTTATATCAAAAAGGGGGAGATTGTAAAACCTATGTTTGATTTTGATATCATTAGATCTTTAAGGATCAATTTGAAAAACTTAAAATTGTTTTTATAAGTCCCTTAATAAGTTTTAAAACACCAACACTTTAAAACTGATTTGAAAAACTCAAACTCAAAATATTTTCTAAGTGTTCCAAGGCAAAACCATTGAAAATCGTTCATGCGTATCGATACACTACCAAGCGTATCGATACCTTTTTGCCAAACTTGGTTACTGTCGGAACACGTATCGATACGGAAAACCCTCGTATCGATACGCCCCTGTGTTAAAATTCAAAGAGTTTGAATAGCGTGCCGATACGACAAACCCTCGTATCGATACGGGCTTTATAATTTTTAAATATAAGTCAGTTTAAAAAATATGACCGTTGGTGTCAGTTGGTTGGTAACCAAACTTCAAAAGGTCGTTGACCCGTATCGATACGCCTAACCCCCGTACCGATACGGATATCGACAATGAGCTAAGTTGAGAAAAAGGTATCGATACGGCCTTTACCATTTCGATACCCCGTACCGATACGCCTACGTGCGTTTCGATACCCCTCATTTATTGCACACATGACACAATGACTCTTTCTTTTCCGAGACAGGTATCGATACACCTTCCCGCGCACCGATACGCATAGCTGCAGAAGTGCAATTATGGTGGTAAGAGAGGGTTCCAACGGCTTCATTTATGTTCCCAACCACCCAAACGGCTAGAAATCAATGAGAAGGTATAAAAGACACATCCAAAAGCTACAGCAACAACTATTGATCTTCAAGAAAACATCTATTCATCAAATCCAAGCAATTGTGCAAAAATTCATATTTGTCTAGAAACCCCAATTGTAATTTTCATTCTTATCTTGTTCAATTGGGTTGAGTGCTTGTAATTGGGCTATCATTTGTATTGAGCGATACTCTATTAGCCAGCAAATTTCTTTGTTCTCTTGTTGTGAGGATTGGGTTGAATTTTGGGTAGAAAATTCAACCGAAATTGTAAGGGTTGCCTCCTTAGCCTAGAAAAGGGGAAGAGCAATTAATGGAATTGTTGCAAATCCTTAGTGAAGCTAAGGTAGTGGATGTAGAGTTCATTTGGAACTTGAACCACTCTAAAATCCCTTGTCTACTATTTTTAATTTGCAATTTCCACCACAAAACCTTTAAATTTCCAATTCACCCCCCTCTTGGTTCATATCGATCTTTCGATCTACTCAACAACAATGTTAGTGTTGCATGCAAAAATTAAATGGAAACGAACTAAAAGAGGAAAAACAGTGAGCTAAATGGCTTATCTCGCGGCTGTCGGAATTCTTAGGGCACCGGTGGAGTTGAAGAGGGACGAGCTCAGATGGCTAGGATTAGATCGGAGAAGAAGGGTGGCTCTGTTGAATAGGTTAGATCTAGGCGAGATTGAGATTAAAATGGAAATTTTTTAGTTTTTGGTTCGAATAGACAGTGACCGAAAATCGCTCGACGAGGGCCGAAAAATGCATCACGATCGCCAGAGCAAGGTTAGGGGTGATTGTTCTTTGAGAGCGGGGACCTATGAACGGCCAAAAGTCATCGGTGAGAGGCGATGCTGGATTGAACGGTGAGACCTGTGACGGTTTGGTGCCGAAGTTTATCTTGTTCATCCAATGGTGGATGAACACACATAAACATTCAAAGGCAAAGTGGGTTTTTGATCTGGTTTAGGTTCATTTTTTTCTGAGTTTAGGTTGTTTGTGGCTAGAGAGAGGTCATAGAGAATTGAGAGAGAGTTGGGTTTAGAGAGAGGGAAAAATAGAAAAATGAGGAGAAATGGGAGAATTTTTTAGTTTAAGGGGATTATATAGCCTATCCAATACGACGTCGTTTTGGGTAAAGGGATTTGCACGTTTAATCTGGGTCAGGCAAAGGATTCACGAAATTAAAAGGGTTTTGGGCTAATTACAGTTTTGGTCATTCGGATTTTCTATTGTAATTCAATTTCATCCCTAAATACAATGAAATCAATTTTAAAGTTCTGATTTCTTTCAATTAAGTCCTTTATTTAATTGTTTTAATTTAATTTCAATGCTTTAAATTATTTGTATATTATATATTTCAAAATTAGCATATAGTTTTAATTATTAGACAATTTAATCACTTAGTCAATTAATTAATTAGAGCCTCTAGTTTTTAAGTTCACTAATTAGGATTTAATAATTTAATTAAGTGAGATAATTGTAGCAAATTAGTAAATGGAAAGCTTTGAGGTGCAAATTTGGGTAGTGTCCCATTGTAATGGGATGCTATTTTTTTAAAATCCTATTCTACTTCTACCTAGAGGGGTGGAATATAGGTGAAGGCGATGCTCCTGAGGGATCTTGAACTCGGGAGCTAAGGGGAAGGGAGTGGAGCAGGTGAGCGTGCTCTGACAACCAGGTCGTCCTCGCATGCTCGTAATGCGATGTTATTGTAACCCCCTCGACCTGGTCTAGTCGCAAGACCAAATCGGGAGAGTTACACGAGGATAACCAGAGAGAAACCCGAGGATTTCCCACCGATTAACAACCCAAGGTATATTTTTTTTCTTTTTATCTTTTCTAAAGGCTTCATTATTATCCTATATGTTCATGCAAGCAGCGGTTAAAACCTCACCTCAATCGGACATCGATTCGAAGTCCAATTGGTCCTTTTAATGATTATGGACTAAAATTTAAAAACATATAAAAATAGGAACTTTTAAGAAATTAAAGTTACCAATATACAATTAGTCAGGTTTTATGCTCTCATGAAAAATTTCAATTCTAAAAGATCATTCAAACACGCCCAAGAGCATGTTAAACAATTAGGGACCAATAACTTTTCAAACAAATTTTCAACTTTACCAAACAAAGGTTTCGAAACCTTCTCAAACGTTTCAAAACTTTCCTGTAGATTTCCAGAAAATTCAACAAGTTTCGAAACCTTAAGGCTAGTTTCGGAACCAGCTTTAAAAGGTTTCAAAACATATTCAACTAGTTTCGAAACTTACCTGCAGATTTGCAAAAAATTCACATTCGAGACACTTTAGAACCTTCCTAAACATAACCGAAACTACCCCAAAACTCTAACAAACTTCAATCATAACCACAACATGATTAAAGATCAAACCTCATCTACATAACACATAAACATCATCAAAACATAGCATCATGCGTTAAAAGGAATCTATAGGCAAACCACCCTAATACACATATCAAACATACATACTTACACAAATTGGGTACATGGTCGAAAGGCTAAAGGAAACATTTCAACATAAGACATATCAACCTTCCACATAACACGGTCCCAACATTTTAAACATGTTAGCAACAAAAATAACCACACGAGAGTTTAGACACCACAAAAATAACCACACGGGAGTTTAGACACCACAAAAATAACCACATAAGACGTATCAAACATACTACTTTATAATCATCTTTAGACTATTCAAAAAATAGTTTTCTAAGAGACTACGTAAGTCTCATAGTGTCTTGAAAAATAGGGTATATATATATATATATATAAAGAAAGGTGTGGTCTTTTCTTTAGAGGGATAAAAATCATTTGCTTCTTTTCGGTGCTCTTATAAATATTTCAAGACTAAAAAATTAAATTTTAATTCCTAACCCTAAATTCTAAATCTTAAACTCTACATTTTATACCCTAAAAATACACCATACCTTAAATTCTTTAAACCCTAACCATATATCTTAAATCTAATTTTGAGTATGATGCATAAATAGGAGCATCCAAAAGAGACCGGATTTCCATCATTCTTTGGAGGGGCACACGTAAATAAAAATGAAGAAATAGAAATGTATGGTTTTATTTTAGTGGAGCCCACATGAGTTAGAAGAAAAGTCAATGGTAGATTATAAGATTATTTTCGCAAAAATTCAATTTAGTCCTCTTTTACTTTTAAGGTATTCAATTTAGTCCTCCTTATGGCTGTAAGATATTCGTAATGCTTGTGATTATTGTTTTCATACGATACGACGTACGAGTAAGCAACGACTTGGACACCTGGTAAATCTTAAATATTTATGTATTGGAAACTTGATTGTTTATGCTATCTTAAATATTTGTACTTGGCTTGGCTTGACTATAGGTATAGATGCGAACTTATTATCAGTCGTAGCGCCGACTCTTATGATTTTAGTTGTGGCATATAGGCAATGACTCTTGTGATACTAGTCGTTGTGCACTAGTACCGACATCCTGTTATTGGACGATTACGTCCCGTCGTAGTACACTAGTGCCAACATCCTATTATCTAGTCGTAGCACATTAGTGCCGACATCATATTCCGATCGATCGAGGTAAGCATGCATCATGCTATATTATATGTACTACATTATACGCATGTACACGAATTATGTACCACGCTTTGGTACATCTCTTGATTGGTAGTCTTGAATAGTTTACTCAATGTAAATCTTGTATATGGTAACACGTTGCTTAGGATGACTTATGAACCTTGTAGTTTAACCTGTTAATGTTATGATTTCTCTAATAGAAATAATGAATGTCGAAATTCTCGTTCTTAAATAGTTGTGATTTATATTTGGAAACTGTAGATGTCTTGATTAACATGTTTTATTTATGCTTAGCATGTGTATCTGCTTGTGTGATTATATATTCTTTAGGTAATTTTGTATTATTAGGTTTGAGAGCATTGTTCGGGACATCGTCATCAGTCCTGAAAATTCTAACACTTTTGATTGTGAAGTACGATACATATATAGTTAGGGCTTAGGGGCATGTAGGTCACGCATCGTATTCCTACTAGAGTGTGAATCTTGGTTATGCTATTTGGATTTTTTGAAACATGTTTTTGGTCAACTGCGAGCGCTTTGTATAAACATGATTTTTATTTAAAAGTTTGGTTTTATAGTTTTAAACGCTTTAATAAAATTTTAATTTATGTGAATCTTGAAGTTGAGTTTCTCACGCGACCCAAGTGTTACTCTTCGGATCGGGTTGGGTCATTCGTACTGGTCTAGGGTGTTGCATTTAGTTTTTTACCAATCGTACGGTGACACGTGTCACCATCTGATTGGTAGAATAAATATTAATTTATTTCTAATCAAAATTAGGACTAAATTGAAATAATTTATAAATATTGAGGTTGAATTTATTAATTTTTTGAATTATAACTAAATTGATTACCTGTGTAAATGTGGATGATTAAATGTGTTATTATACCATTTTTCCTAACTGCCACGTCAACTACATAACGGTTGTTAACGACTCAGTGGCCAAATTAAAGTAAAACCAAAAGTTTAATGATAACATTAAAACAATTAAAAATTTGATTACCAAATTGAATAATTGGCCAAAGTTTAGTGACCATTTGTGAACTTTACCCAAAAAATTAAGTTGGATTTTATTAAATCCGATTTTTTTAATGAGATATCCAAACAAAAGATTTGGAATTTTTAGTCCCAAATCTAATTTCCCAAACATGTACCGCTTCCATTGCTACTAACATATATAGTCCCTCTTACCTATAATTGCGAATGAGACGAGCCAGATCGCAATATACTCGAGCTCTACTCAGTTAATGTTTGGTTAACATTCAATTCGATTAGATTCGATTTGAGCTTGAACTCGATTCTAGTTTTTAACGAGTCGAGTCAAGCTACTCAATACCTGACTCGAAAAGCTCGCGAGCAACTCGAAAATATAATATACTATTTTTTTCTTTAATTTTTAAACTTAAATCTAAATTTCTAAACCTAAAATCCTAAAACATAAACCCTAAACATAAGTCATAAACACTAAAATCTAAATCTTAAACCCAACAACCTAAATCTCTAAACCATAAACTAACCCCCTAAACTTGTGTATCAAAGTTTTTTTTTCCTAATATGACGTTAAATGGACGAGACAGATCACGAGCTACTCGAGTCCGACTCAGTCAAAACTCGGTCAACACTCGAATCGATTGAACTCGACTCAAGCTCGAACTCGACTTGAGTTCTTAATGAGCCAAGTTGAGCTTAGATTATTTAGGCTCGTTAAAAACTACTCAAGCTCAAACTTGACTCGAAATCTTAACGAGCTGAGTCGAGCTTAGCACTACTCGAGCTCGAGTCGGCTCATTTACACCCCTACTCTGGCCCAATGATGGGCACGAGTTCGAGTCGGGTTTAGTCGAGTGAGAATAAATAATTTTGAGTTGAAAGATTTAAAGGTAAATATTATCATTGATCATTAAACTATTTTTGCTTTCTTATTTTGATTATCAAACTATTTTTTTGATAAAGTAGTCACTAATGTTACATTTTTTCTATTTTGGTCAACTGTCGTTAAAAAACTAATAGACAAATAAGAAACCGAGAATAATTTAGTGACTAAAATAGAAAGGAAGCAATAAATTGATGACCAAAACAAAAAAGTAATATTATTGACCAAAATAAGGAAAAACATAATATTTAATGATAAATTTGAAAAAAAATAATTTAGTGAACAAAACAAAAAAAACGAAAATAGTTTAGTAATCAATGATAATGTTTACTCAAGATTTAATTATCCGAGTTGAAGACTTTGTTGAAGAAGTTGAACAAACCCATTTTCTGCTGGTCTTACGCGGATAAAATTCTTCTATCCTTTTTCGGCGTCTTTATACATGACTCAACACTAAAAATATTAAAACAATTAAATTTCAAGTCTTATTCGTACATTCATCTTAAACCCTATCCCTTGTATCTTATAAAATATACCATACCCTAAATCTCAAAGCCTAATCATAAACTCTAATTTTAAATCCTAAAGATTTCCATCCGTCTTTCGCTCCCAATTCGTTTCCTCTCTCTTTATTTCCTCGCCATACTCTGTGTTACTAATTAAAACGCTGAGTAGCAGATGGCGGAGAGGCAGCTGATCGTGGTCGTTGAGGCCACCGCCGCCATGGGTTCCTACTGGCATACCATCCTTTCCGATTACCTCGAAAATATTATCAGGTCTACTTCTCTCTTTCTTTTCTCTTACTCCAATTGCTTTTGTTGTTGATTCCATCGATACTCGTTAATATAGTTGCAGTTTTTTTAAAAAAAATATTTTCCATTCTTATGATTTCTGTGAATCAGTAACTTCTAGATGGTCCCGTTTTAAGCATTCTCGTGTTGAGGGTCAAATTTCAGTGAATTCTTAATATACAAGTGCAAATTTATGCCGTGAATGTAGTGCCACAACTGATAGGGGACAAATCTCTGATTTTCTTGATCCTGCATTTACCTTTAGATCTTACGTAAGAATGAGTCTATAGTGGAGTTCATAATTCAGGTGTGAATTTACTGGAATTTCCTGATTTTATTAATGTACATGATTGTGTTTTGCTAGTCTTTTTGTTCTAACCTAAACTACATCTTACATGCCATCCTGCCGAGTGTCTCATTGCTTGTATTGGACGTACGTCATAACCTTACTTATTTGAATGTTTTATGGTTAAACCTATATCTTGTCTGATAGATTATGGTAATTCCACAGGTCTTTCTGTAGTAACAAATTGGCCGGGCAGGTAAAAAAGCTTATCTCCTCAGTCCTCCCTCTTTTTTTTATAAGCTACTTTTATAAATGCATGGCCATCATCTTTTTATTCTGAAATCAACTGTCACTATGCTTATATTAGCACTTGGCACATGATATTGGATAATAAATGACTGATTGTAAGACAATATTTATAGGCAATCTAGAGTAGGCCTCCAAGTTTACATGAGGGAATTTGCATCCATTTGCACGAATTCAGAGGGCCATTTAAATTTCAATATTTCTGTCTGGCCACTTTAAGATACTCAGTTTGCTCAAAGTTTATTTTATATTAGCTTAGTCGTGTTTTAATACAGAAGAATTCTACATCAAATGTTGAGCTTTCATTGATCGCATTCAACACGCATGGATCACACTGGGGTATATTGTTTGCTGCCCGATTCCCTTTTTGCTTTTTAAAACTTAAAAATGGGTTACTAGTATAAAAAACTACATTTTTTGTGTGGAAAATGTGATGCTATATGCAGCTTTCCTAGTGCAACGAAGTGGGTGGACAAAAGATGTTAATCTTTTCTTACAATGGCTGTCGGCCTTACCTTTTTCTGGTGGTTGTTTCAATGATGCTGCAATTGCTGAAGGGCTTTCTGAAGCATTAATGGTATGGCATGTCAATCTTTTATGTGTTTTGAAGTGAATTTGTGCTTTGGTTTAAGTTCAAATTGAATCCTATTTTGGGTAAATTGCACCAGATATCATTAACCTATTTAAGTTTGTTGATTTTCTAGTTTTTTCATTGCTCTAACCGAATCTTCAAATTTATTAAAAATGCTATTAATGTACTCCTTCCTACTACATAATCAATTAAATTTGACAGCTTTTGTCCCTGTAGACTTGATCTGATATCGTAGTACATTTATCATGACATTTTACTATTTAGTCATTTGATGCACTACTCAGATGTTTCCTATTGCTGCAAATGGAAATCAAACCCATCAAATTGTTGATGGACAAAGACATTGCATTCTTGTTGCTGCCAGTAATCCTTATCCTCTCCCTACACCAGTCTATCGACCACAGACTCTAAACTTGGAGCAAAGAGAAAATATGGAATCACAGATAGAGAGTCGTCTGTCTGATGCTGAGACAGTAGCTAAATCATTTCCTCAGGTAGTTCAAAAGTACTTTGCTTCTCTTGTCTCCTACATATGGCCTTCAATTTTAAGAGGTTAACTGACCTGTGTGCTGCAGTGTTCCGTTTCTCTCTCTGTGATATGTCCGAAGCAGCTTTCAAAGCTAAAAGCAATCTACATGGCTGTAAGTATTATGATGATAACATGAATCTGTTTTTGTTGTTAAATCTTTTGGGGACTTTCTCTCTAACATTAGATATGTTGGCCCTGACCTGTCTGCCAAGATCTGCTAGTCTCTTCTTGAACTTTTAAGAGAATATTTTAAAGGATCTATGCTCTGTAACCTGCTGGTGGACTATGATGATATTGATAGTTTCATTGCACTTTTTGGAAATTTTTTGTTATGCATATGAAGTACTCTCTGAGGTAGGGGATGAGCTTTTGTATACATATAAATAAACATCTAGATTACCTATTATCTGGTAGAGTTTTGCTAGACTTTATCCTAGATGGTTTTTTCTTTAATTAACATTCTCTGCTAATTGTTGTATGTATTCTAACTGCATTTCACACATACAGGGAAAGAGAAACCCCAGAGTACCAGATCCACCTATTGAAAATGTTAGAAATCCTCAGTTCCTTGTTCTCATTTCGGAAAATTTTATGGAGGGACATGCTGCTTTAAGTCACCCTGGAGTTCCAAGTTTGGCACCCAGCCAGAGTCCTGTAAAAATGGATATGGCTTCTGTCAATTTGGTTACAGAGACATCTCCAACTTCTGTTCCATCAGGTGATTAATATATGTGCTTAGTCATATTCGTTACTCAGCTATCTTTAGCACATCATCAAATAGGAAAGCAGGGAACTAACATATTTCATTCAGCTAGATCCTTAATGTTTATTAGATCTCAAATAAATATATTTTATAATAATATAAGCTCCTGCGTCATTAAGACTTGTTTTCATTTTGGTTTCTAGTGAATGGATCTATGAGCCGACAACCTGTCTCTGTTGGAAATGTCCCCTCTGCTACTGTAAAAGTTGTAAGGCTCGTGTACTTTTAGTTATTTGAAAGGTTTTTTTTCTGTTGTTACCTGTATACATAAGCATATTGTATTCTTCAGGAGCCCACAACAATAACAGCCATTGCGACTGGACCTGCTTTTTCACATGTTCCATCTGTTCCACGTGCGATGATTCCTACTCCAGGAATGCCTCAACCGGTAAAATCTGAAATGCAAACACTTGGAGAGAACAACAGTTCAGTTGCGAGTATGCCCCAATCCAAATATGTTAAATTTTGGGAGGTAACTAAGTGAGGGTAAATAATTAGATATGCTATTTTGGTGAAAAAAACTCCTTGCAGTGAGTAGATGTTGAAACATTTCATGTCAGTCTAAACTCTAGTTTTAGTTTATTTATTTATTTTGCCATTTATATCATGCTAGAAGTATTTAATAATTTTGGTTATTATACTCTTGTTTGATTTTTGTAGAAAAGTAGGAAAAACTCACTTAATTTTATTCATAAGAAAAGCTGAAATATATACAAAGACAATCTTAGTTTTCTAGGAAACTAAGTATTCTAGGAAATTATATATTCTGTAGTAAACACCTCTAAACACAAACCCCTAAGATATCTTACCAAAAGTTAACTTTCTATAAGTACAAGATACTATACGAAATAATATATTTACATAATATTCTACACTTCCCTCAAACTGGTGTGTATATGTTGTATACACCCAGTTTGGATAAAAAACCATCAAAGGTGACTCTTGGAAGAGCCTTGGTGAAAACGTCAGCAATTTGATTTGTAGTAGGAATGTAGTTGAGCTTCATAGTCCTATTGTTGACCTTTTCATAAATGAAGTGTCTATCTATTTCAATGTGTTTAGTTTTATCATGCTGAACTGGATTCCTTGCTATGCTCATTGCTGATTGACTGTCACTGTACACCTCAAAGTTCCCTTTTTCATTTAGTCCCAATTCTGTGATGAGCCTTTGAATCCACATTCCCTCACAAATGCCAGGGGCTAAGGCTCTGAACTCCGCTTCTAGATATCACAGCCTGCCTTTTACTCCTCCAAGTGACTAAGTTACCCTATACAAATGTACAATAGCCACTCACAGATCTTCTATCTGTCAATTCACTTGCCCAGCTTGAATTTGAGTATACTCTAACTGTTCTATCTTGATTTTTCCTGAAGATGAGTCCAGATCCTGGTGAAAATTTCAAATACCTTAGGATTCTGTTTACTGCCTCCATATGTTCCTCTCGAGGGTCACTCATATGTTGGCTCACAATGCTAACAACATATGCAAGGTCTGGTCGAGTCAGTGACAAATAGATTAGTTTTCCTACTAACCTTTGATAAGATTCTTTGTTCACTGGATTGCCTGCTTCATCCTTGCTAAATTTCAAACCTGGTTCCATTGGAGTCTATGCTAGTCTGCACTCAAGCATTCTAGTTTCTGTCAGTAGATCCAAAATGTATTTTCTCTGGTTGATCACTAGCCCTTCATCAGACCTTGCTACCTCCATTCCTAAAAAATATCGAAGACTTCCCAAGTCTTTTGTTTCGAACTCCTTTGCTAAATCAATCTTTAGTCTTTCTATCTCTTCCACAAAATTTCCAGTAACAATGATATCATCAACATAGACTATTAGAAGGGTAATTTTCCCATTAGGTGCTACCTTTTTGAACAAGGTATGGTCTGCATGGCTTTGCTAGAATCCATTCTGAATCATAGCCTTAGCAAATTGATCAAACCAAGCTCTAGGGGATTGCTTTAATCCATATAAGAATTTATTTAACTTGCACATTGTCCCCTTTGTTGAGTGTTCCTTCAAACCTGGTGGGATCTCCATGTACACTTCCTCCTCAAGGTTCCCATTTAGAAAAGCATTCTTAATGTCCAATTGGTGTAGTTTCCAATATTTGTTAACAGCAATCGAAACTAACACTCTGATAGTGTTTAGCTTGGCCACTGGTGCAAATGTCTCTTGATAGTCAACCCCATAGGATTGAGTAAATCCCAGCTACAAGCCTTGCCTTGTATCTTTCAATACTTCCATTTGAGTGATACTTCACTGTAAACACCCATTTGCACCTGACAACTCTCTTTCCTTCTGGTAGATTAGTTAGACTCTAGGTATTGTTCTTTTGTAGTGCTTTGATCTCTTCTTCCACTGCCTTTCTCCACTCAGAATTTTCGAGAGCTTCCTTTACTGTCCTTGGAATCTGCACATTGTCCAAGCTAGCTGTAAATGCTTTAAAACCAGATAGTAATTTTCCATATGCCACAAATCTATTTATAGGATGAGTAGTGCATTTCCTCACTCCCTTTCTAATAGCAATGGGAAAATCATCTAAAGCAACAGTAGAAGAATCTTGAGGTATATCATTACCTTTTGTTTCAACAGTAGCGGGACTCAAAATTAGTTCTTG
This sequence comes from Hibiscus tridactylites, assembly GCA_958450335.1. Taxonomy (NCBI): domain Eukaryota; kingdom Viridiplantae; phylum Streptophyta; class Magnoliopsida; order Malvales; family Malvaceae; genus Hibiscus; species Hibiscus tridactylites. The sequence goes on from OY288287.1 coordinate 13,041,876, forward strand.
GCAAGTGTTAGGTTGAATAGCAGCCTCGGGAAGAAGTTTTTTCTTTCTGGTATAAACACTAAGTTGTTTGTTTATAGCTTGTGGAGTTAAAAGTGTAGAATATACTGTAAATATGTTAGTTTGGGTAACTTAGTTCTTATGGTAAGATATCTTAGCTTTTGTATTTAGAGTAGTATCTTATGTATTTACTGAGGAATATTTAGTTTCCTAGATTACTTAGTTACTAAAGATACTTAACTAAGTCTCTGTATATATTCTCTTATTCCTATGAATAAAATCAAGAGTGTTTTTTCTATTATTCTACATGGTATCAGATTAGGTCGATCCTCTCTAGTTTTTCTTTCGACCCCAAAAAAAAATCTCGTTCTCCATGGAATCTGACTCTGAAGTCAGTTCTCTCACAAACCCTCGTTCCTCTGATATTCAAATGTCAGAAAACTCTTACTCTTCGATCACATCCTATAGACTAAATGGCAATAATTACTTGCCTTGGTCCCAATCAGTTCGTCTCTATATTACGGGCCGAGGAAAAGCTTCCTATCTCTTAGATTCCACCACAGTTCCTGTTGAATCTGATCCAACTTATCCCAAGTGGTTGAGTGAAAACACCACCCTCATGTCCTGGTTAATCAACTCCATGGTCCCTGACATCGGTGAGAATTTTATGCTATATAAAACTATTGCTGAAATCTGGATTGCAGCCAGAGATACCTATTCTAGTGTCGATAACACCTCTGAGATATTTGGGGTTGAAAATCAGATCAAGGACCTTCGACAAGGAGAGATGAATGTGGCTCAATACTTTGGTGTTCTTACTAAGTGCTGGCAGCAGCTGTATCATTATGAGGCTAATGAATGGAAATGCAGTGATGATATTGCCTTCTACAATCGACTTAAGAATCAAAGAAGGCTATTTCAATTCCTCTCTGGTCTGAATGGGGAGTTTGATAATGTTAGGGGTCGGATCTTAGCAACTAAACCTCTTCCTCTAGTTAGGGAAGCATTTTCAGACATAAGAAGGGAAGAGAGTAGGAGACTGTTAATGGTGCCTCCTGTGGTTCAAGCAAATGCTTCTGCCCTTCTTACTCATGCCACCTCTGATCATGGGCAAAGGAGGGGCAGACCTTGGTGCACCCATTGCAAGAAGGCTGGTCATGTGTTGGAAAAGTGCTGGAAATTGCATGGGAAACCGGCAGATTGGAAACCTTCTTCCTCTCGTTTTCAGAAGGCTGCAAATCTTGCTTCTGCTGAGAATTCATCCATTGGCTTTAGCCCGCAACAAATGGAGGCGCTTCAACAAATCTTTGGTCGATTCTCCTCTGCTTCAACAACCTTAACAGCTACTGAAGGTAATTCATTTTTCCTTCATTCCTGCACCATCTTCCCAATGGATTGTCGATTCTGGTGCATCTAATCATATGTCAGGCAATCTTAAGTTGTTTCAGTCTTTCTCTACGCTTAGCTCACCTTGTTACATTAAGATTGCAGATGGTTCACTTTCTAAAGTTACTGGAAAGGGTTCAGTTCAGATTACTCCCAAGCTAATTCTTTCGACTGTTCTCTATGTTCCTAATTTGAGTTGCAATCTGTTATCTGTTAGTGCTTTTGTGAGAGATGTTAATTGTGATGTACATTTTGGGGTTGATGGCTGTGTTTTTCAGGAACAGGACTCGAGAGTGGTGACTGGCAATGCTAGGTTGCATAATGGTCTCTATACCCTTGATACTCAACCCTCTTCATCATCCGATTGCTCTAGTGCCCCTCGCAAATCTGCCCTATCTTCCAGCTTTAATTTATTTCCAGTAATGCTTTGTCATTTTAGATTACGACATGCCAATTTTAATTATATTAAAAGGATGTTTCCTGATCTTTTTCTCAATAAAAATCCATCTTTTACTTGTGCTATATGTCAATTGGCCAAACACACTCGAACAACTTATCTGCCTGCATCTTTAAAATCAACTTCACCTTTTTCCACCATTCACAGTGACATCTGGGGCCCTTCTAAAGTCCCTAGTACTTCTGGATCTCGTTGGTTTGTTTCATTCATTGATGATTTCTCTCGCACTACTTGGACTTTTTTAATGAAAGAGAAATCTGACATTCTTCCTATCTTTCAGAATTTTTACACAATGATCCAAACTCAGTTTACAACACCTATTAAGATTGTTAGGAGTGATAATGGGGTAAGTACCTTAGCAAGTCCCTAGGGAATTTCTTCAGGGAAAAGGGGATATTTCACCTTACATCGTGTGTTAATACACCCCAGCAAAATGGTGTATCTGAAAGAAAGAACAGACACCTCCTTGAGGTCACCCGTTCCCTTTTGTTTTCAGCTAATGCTCCTAAATTTTTTTTGGGGATGCTCTTCTTACAGCCACATACCTTATTAATAGAATGCCTAGTAAACCCCTAGGGTTTAAAATCCCTACACAGGTTCTTTCTCAAAAATTTCCTCACTTTTTACCTTTGTCTTCTACTCTTCCTTTAAAAGTTTTTGGTTGCACAGCTTTTGTCCATGTGCACAGTCCCAACCGCAGTAAACTTGATCCGAGATCCTTAAAATGTATTTTCTTAGGGTACTCCTCAACACAAAAAGGTTACAGATGTCACTGTCCTACTCGAAAGACCTATATTTCTTCTGATGTCACATTTTTTGAAAATCAGCCCTATTTTGATAAGACTGAAATTTAGGGGGAGACATACAAAGAATTTCAGTCCTTAGGTGACCTTCAACTTCTTCCCATTTTGCCTATTTTGGAGGGTGACATCTCTAAGAGTTCATCCTCTTCTTCACACCAATCCAATTCCCTAAATGAAGTTGATATTGTCTCTAACACTCCAATCCCTAATCCAGAGAACATTTCCCCTGCACAACAAATCAGCTCACATCCTAGCCCTTACAAAACACCTCCTCCAACTCTCAAAGCCATTTCCAGTTTATCTCTAAACCTTCTAACACCTTTTAAACCACTCAGTGTGTATACTAGAAAGAAAAGAGTTCTTCATGAGGCTACTATTCAACCTAACACTTGCCAAGAACTAAGCTTGAGTCCTACGGCTATTGAAACAGAAGGTAACAATCTTACTCAGAATTCCTCCAATGCTGATTTAAATGATTTCCCTATTGCTATTAGAAAGGGAGTAAGGAAATGCACTATTCATCCCATCAATAAATATGTTGCCTATGGAAAACTTCTGCCTCATTTTAAAGCTTTTACAGCCAGCCTAGACAGTGTACAAATTCCAAATACAGTAGATGAAGCACTTAAAAATCCTGATTGGAGAAAAGTTGTGGAAGAAGAAATTAAAGCACTGGAAAAGAACAAAACTTGGAGTCTAACCAGTTTACCAGAAGGAAAGAGAGCTGTTGGATGTAAATGGGTATTTGCAGTGAAATATCACTCGGATGGCAGTATAGAAAGACACAAAGCAAGGCTTGTAGCCAAGGGATTCACTCAATCTTATGGGGTTGATTATCATGAGACTTTTGCACCAGTGGCTAAATTAAATACAATCAGAGTTTTGCTGTCAATTGATGTTAACAAAGATTGGAAGTTACACCAATTGGACATCAAGAATGCCTTTCTAAATGGGAATCTTAAGGAGGAGGTATACATGGAAATTCCACAAGGCTTGAAGGAAAATTCAGCAAACGGGACAGTGTGCAAGTTGAATAAGTCTCTATATGTATTGAAGCAATCCCCTAGAGCTTGGTTTGATCGATTTTCTAGAACCATGATTAAGAATGGGTTCAAGCAAAGCCAAGCTGATCATACATTGTTCGAAAGGGTAGCACCTAATGGCAAAATGACTCTCCTAATAGTCTATGTTGATGACATAATCATCACTGGAGATTCCATAAAAGAAATAGAAAGACTGAAGACTGATTTAGCAAGGGAATTCGAAACAAAAGACTTGGGAGGTCTTAGATATTTTTTAGGCATGGAGGTGGGAAGATCTGAAGAAGGATTAGTGATCAATCAGAGGAAAATATATTCTGGATCTTTTAACTGAAACCAGAATGCTTGAATGCAAACCAATAGAGACTCCAATGGAGCCAGGCTTAAAATTCAGCAAGGATGAAGAAGGCAGTCTAGTAAATAAAGAATCTTGTCAAAGATTAGTGGGAAAACTAATCTATTTGTCACTTACTAGACCTGACCTTGCATATGCAGTGAGCATTGTGAGTCAACACATGAGTGACCCTCGAGAAGAACATATGGAGACAGTGAGGAGGATTCTTAGATATCTAAAATTTTCACCAGGAGCTGGACTTATATTCAGAAAAAATCAAGATAGAACTGTGAAAGTGTATACTGATTCGAGCTGGGCAAGTGAATTAACAGATAGAAGATCTGTTAGTGGTTATTGTGCATTTGTGTGGGGCAACCTAGTTACTTGGAGAAGTAAAAAACAAGCTGTAACATCTAGAAGAAGTGCAGAGGCCGAATTTAGGGCCTTAGCCCTGGGTATTTGTGAAGGAATTTGGATTCAGAGGCTTATCACTGAAATTGGACTCAATGAACATGGAGACTTTGAAATTTACAGTGATAGTCAATCAGCAATAAGTATAGCAAGGAATCCAGTTCAACATGATCGCACTAAACACATTGAAATAGATAGGCACTTTATCTATGAAAAGGTCAATGGAGGGACAGTGAAGCTGAACTATATTCCTACAACAAGTCAGATTGCTGATGTGTTTACCAAGGCACTTTCAAGAGTTACCTTTGATGGCTTCTTATTCAAACTGGGTGTATATAACATATACAAACCAGTTTGAGGGGAGTGTAGAATATACTGTAAATATGTTAGTTTGGGTAACTTAGTTCTTATGGTAAGATATCTTAGCTTTTGTATTTAGAGTAGTATCTTATGTATTTACTGAGGAATATTTAGTTTCCTAGATTACTTAGTTACTAAAGATACTTAACTAAGTCTCTGTATATATTCTCTTATTCCTATGAATAAAAACAAGAGTGTTTTTTTCTATTATTCTACAAAAAGGTCTGGAGATAAATGTGATATAGCTTTAAAGGTTGGAGGAGGTGTAGTATGAGGACTGGAGTTTTTTAAGGGACTAGGTTGTGAACTGTTCTGTTGTGGGGAAGGTATATCTACTGGATTAGGAGCTGGAGTATTAGATACACTAATAACTTCATTTAAGGAACTGGATTGATGTGAAGAAGATGATGAAGTATTAGAGATCTCACCATCAAGAATAGGTAAAACATGAAGAAGTTCTAGATCACCCAAGGACTGAAATTCCTTGTAAGTCTCCCCTTGAATTGCAGTCCTATCAAAATAAGGTTGATGTTCAAAAAAGGTAACATCAAAGGAGACATGTTTTTCGAGTAGTAGGACAGTAACACTTGTAACCCTTCTGAGAGGAGGAGTACCCTAGAAAGACACATTTTAAGGACCTAGGATTAAGCTTACTTCAATTTGGACTGTGCACATGAACAAAAGCTGTGCAACCAAAAACTTTGAGAGGAAGGGCAGAAGATAAGGGCAGAAAATGTGGAAAAAATTGGTGAAGAATTTGAGAAGGAACTTTAAACCCCAGAGTCTTGCTAGGCATCCTATTTATGAGGTATGTGGCTGTAAGGAGAGCATCCCCCAAAGGTTTTTAGGAGCATGAGCAGAAAATAATAGAGAACGAGTGACTTCTAGAAGGTGTCGATTTTTTCTTTCAGCCACACCATTTTGCTGAGGTGTGTTGACACAAGAAGTAAGGTGAAAGATGCCTTTTTCCCTGAAAAAATGCCCAAGTAATTTGCTAAATTACTTACTCCCATTACCACTCCTCACAATCTTAATAGGTGTAGCAAACTGATTTTGAACCGATATTAACAACCTCAGATTTCTCTTTCATTAAAAAAGTCCAAGTGGTCCTAGAGTAATCATCAATGAAGGAAACAAACCATCTATATCCAGAGAGGCTTGTGATTTTAGAAGGGCCCCAAATGTCACTATGAATAATGGGAAAAGGTGAAGTAGATTTAATAGATGAAGGAACATAAGTATTACGAGTATGTTTAGCCATTTGACACACATCACATGTAAAGGAAGAAGGATTTTTATTGATAAACAACTTGGGAAACAATTTTTTGAGATAATGAAAATTAGCATGGCCCAAACTAAAATGCCATAGCATTACAGAATTTGAAATGAGGCTAGAAGACAAAACAGAGGTGTAAAGACCAGTAGAACAAGTAGATGCGGAAAGAGGCAGGTTGTCAAGGATATAGAGGCCATTACTCAACTTAGCATTGCCAGTCACCATTCTCGAGCCCTATTCCTGAAAAACACAACCATCAACTCCAAAGTGAACATCACAGTGAATATCTCGAACAAGTGCACTAACAGATAACAAGTTGCAGCGTAAAGTAGGAACATAAAGGACATTAGGAAGAACTAGCTTTGCACTGAGTCGAACTGAACCCCTTCCAATAACCTTAGAAAGTGAACCATCAGCAATTTTAATGAAGCAAGGAGAGCTGTGGTTAGAGAAGGACTGGAACAACTTGGGATTCCTTATCATATGGTTAGAGGCACCAGAATCCACTATCCATTGAGAGGAATAGACTGAAGGCAAGGAAAATAAAGTACCTTCAGTGGCTGTCAAAGCCGTGGAAGGTGATGAAGAGGAAAGACGACCGAAGAGTTGTCGAAGTTCCTCCATTTGCTGTGGGCTAAAGCCACTGGTCGAAGGCTCATGAGAAGCAAGATGGGCAGCCTGTTGAAATCGAGATGTAGAGGGCTTCCAATCTGCTGGTTTCCCATGCAGTTTCCAACATTTTCCAGCACATGGCCTGCTTTCTTGCAGTGTGTACACCAAGGTCTGCCCCTTTTCTGCACAGTTCCAGAGGTGGAATGTGTGATAAGAGCAGAAGCATCTGCTGGAACAACAGGGGTACCATCAATGACCTCCTACTTGCTTCCCTCCTTATCTCTGAAAAAGCCTCCCGAACTAGAGGAAGGGGCTTTGTAGCTAGAATCCTACCCCTGGTACTGTCAAATTCTCCATTCAGGCCTGATAGAAATTGAAACAGTCTTCTCTGATTTTTAAGTTTGTTGTAAAAGCTAAGATCATCACTGCATTTCCACTCATTTGCCTCATAAAGATCCAGCTGTTGCCAGCACTTAGTAAGAACACCAAAGTATTGAACCACAGTCATATCTCCTTGTCGGAGATCCTTGATTTGATTTTCAACTCCAAATAGTTCAGATGTGTTATCAACACAAGAGTAAGTGTCTCTGGCTGCATTCCATATTTAAGCCGCAGTTTGATAGAGCATGAAGTTCTCTCCAATTTCAGGAACCATGGAATTGATCAACCACGACATGATCATGGTGTTTTCACTCAACCAAGTTGGGTAGGCAGAATCAGATTCAGAAGGAATAGGAGTGTAGTCTGAGAGGTAGGAAGCTTTCCTTCGCCCACTTAGATATAGCCTAACAAATTGGGACCAAGGGAGGTAGTTACTTCCATTAAGTTTGTAGGATGTAATAGGGGAAATGGATGAATCTGACAGGGGAAAATCAGAAATACGAGAGACATTTGGAGAACTGACTTCGGAATTTTCAAGTACCATTGAGAAGAAGAAATCGATCGAAAAGGAGAGGATTGACCTAATCTGATACCATGTAGAAAAGTAGGAAAAACTCACTTAATTTTATTCATAAGAAAAGCTGAAATATATACAGAGACAATCTTAGTTTTCTAGGAAACTAAGTATTCTAGGAAACTATATATTCTGTAGTAAACACCTCTAAACACAAATCCCTAAGATATCTTACCAAAAGTTAACTTTCTATAAGTACAAGATACTATACGAAATAATATATTTACATAATATTCTACAATTTTGTATATCCCTATAAAGCCTATACTTACTAAGAGCTTTTCTTTTGCCCGAGTAAGACATGCAGTGTACAATATCTTAGAATAGTCTTACTTGGTGATTTGATGTTATTTATTTATTTTCTAAATAGTATGATCCCTCCTTAAATCAAATGGGCTTTGTCATTAATGAAAAGTATCATTTTCTTAAGGCTTTATTTTTGTTTTAAGGCATGTGATGAATATTGGACGTCTAAAAGTTGAAACAGCCTTATTCTTAATATGACACTTCTGAAGCCTGTTAAGGAAGGACCTGAAATGTTGTTGGGATGTTACTGTGGAAACATTCCATTTCTTGAAATGTTCTATAACCTTTGTTATCTCCTGGCTAAGACAATGCCTTGACCTAAAGTAGTGTATTCTTTGAGGTTTTGTTAGTTCCATCAAAGTAGTGTTTGAGGGAGTGGCCAGGAAACCTGCAATACTTTGAGTTTGCTTTTCTCATCGCGCATCTGATTTTCTTTTTTCATTGTCCCTTGTAAATACCTTTAAGACATTGATGACTTGTGTTTCATATTAAATCTCTTGTACTATTTGCATGTTCATTGTTGTAAATTTGGTTGTGGGATTGCTAATAACTCTTGAATGGTCACAATATACAGGGAAATTTATTTGGCATTAGACAAGGTCAGCCAGTGTTCATCACCAAATTGGAAGTACGTTCTCAAACATCTGATGATAATTTTGCTTCAAATATACCACATTTTCATTTGTGGTGCTTTTATGAATGGCTTGCATTTGCATTAACCATCAAATATACCACATTTTCATTTGTGGTGCTTTTATGAATGGCTTGCATCTGCATTAACCACACATCTGACATCGGAGCTATTTCATTCCAATCTCATTTGATGTGTAAAACTTTTGACTTAAATATTTGTTTCAGGGTTATCGGCTTGCCTCAGCTTCTGAGACGTAAGTCTATGTTTAATTTGTGTAGCTTGTGAATTTTTTTGGTCTCTGAGGAAATAATAATTGATAAATAATGCTTTCGTTCTGTTTCTTTTAGTGGTGACCTTTGCATGGCTTTTGTTCTTACATTACCAGACTCGTAATTTTTGCATACATTTAATGCCCATCTAGCTATAGAACCTGAGGATTTTAGTTTTTGTTGTGTCAGACTTGCAGCACACTGGCCACAAAACATGCGAATAGTTCATCTTATATCTCAGGATCACATGAAGAACAAGTAAGTTCTAGTTGGTGAAAACATTTTCCACCTTCAGTTTTCTCATTAATTTTGTTGTTTTTTTTAACATCAGGTTTGCTGGGAAGGCGGACTTTTTAGTTTTCAGGACAATGAATCAGCATGGATTTCTTGAACAGCTACGACTGAAGAAGCTTGTAAGTCATTGTAGGATAAATTTTCCTTGGAAGCAATGAAGATTTTTAAATTTGAATGTCTTCCAAGAAACTCGTAGACCCTCCCATAACAATTTTTTACTCAGATACTTCTTGGGGCTTAGTAAAATTGTATAGCATCTCTTTTGAGTGTTTCTAGGAACCATGTTGAGTTTTAAATTTCTCAAAATTTTATCCTATCAACCTTTTGCAAATGTGAAATTATGGAATCATCACTGCTGTATTATTCTGACGTATAATTTCATGCTTTTAATTCCTACAGTGTGCTGTAATCCAATTGCCATCGCAGACGCTGCTACTTTCAGTTACCAATCAAGCTTGCCGCTTGACAGGAAAGCTTTTCCCCGGGGTGAGGAATCTGATTTTTGAGTCCAAACTTTAGTTGGTTGAGTGTGTTTTATTAGTATAATCATTATATCCAGGTGTTAGTTTTAACCTTCCACAATTCCACCTTAACCCTAACATTTAGGAGTTAATAAAAACCTACCATTAATCCCAACTACACTCTTGGAACACTCTATCAGCCCACCACCTTGTCCAGACAAACCAAAGAAGATAAATAAATGGAAAAAAAAGTTTGTTTTTTTTATTAAAAAAACTATAAATTAGATGAATAGCCTGTGCTTTCAACTCCATTTGCTTCTTGTTTTTGCTATTACCTTTTTACCTTAGCTTCTAAGAAAGATGCTAAAATACGTAAATGAAACTGGATTACCAAATTACCAATCCTAACATCATCATTAGTTTTAGTTTTCCCCCAAAAGTTGCAATTTTAGTTTTTACTTGTCCAAAAATATTACTTGCCTTTTGTAACAAAATTTAAAGACAATAAAGAAGAGCAGGCAGTAAATGAATTGTAAAGTATTCTTTCATTGTCCACTTAACTAGAGCTTTTCATTTTATTTGAACTAAGATCTTTATGGAATTCAGGAAGTGGTTTTCTGTTTTACCAAGACAGCATCAACAGCAGCAACTGCAACAGATGCCACAGCTCCCGTATTTACAACAGCTGCAGCAACCGCAACTCCCGCATTTGCTACAACAACAGCAGCAGCTCTCCCAGATGCAACAACAACCGCAGTTGCCCCAGCTGCTGCAGCCACAGCCGCATCAACAACAAATGGTTGAATCAGGAATGGGTTCAGGTTATGTCCAAGGTTCAGCCAGTCACAATTAGTTTCTCAAGGGCAAGTTTCATCACATGCCTCATCTAACATGCCTGGAGGAGGCTTTATGAGTTAATCAGCCACAGTTTGGAATTTTCTGACTTATTATTATGTTACGCACCGTTTTCATTTTATTGAAACGGTGTCGTTTTGACTTTAATTTAGAATTTTATGTTTGACTTAAAACGATACCGAATGGTTTGTTTCCTTTAATAGCACAGATGTGTAGGGTTTGGAATTATGCAGAATATGAATGAAAATTGAGCTGCCTTCAATCCAAGTTCTTGCTTCCATTCGTGCTATTTTCTGTCCTTAGTTTAATCTGTTATTTTGGTAAATAAATCGATAGCAATAGACAACTAGATATTTCATACATCATGATTCATCTGATATTGAAGCTTGTCTAGCTAGATCTCTCTACTTGAACAAGTGGATGAGTCGACTATGAAATCCAACACGAAGTTGCTGAGCAGAGGATGGAGTTTCCAATGTAGTGATATCTTTCCAAGCGATGGTTGCAGCTACTGCGTAGAGAAGCCAATAGAGAGAGTAGGTAAATGTCCAAACTACAGATCAAATGTTGATTGTGCATTCCCTGTAAGGAAGGACATAAATGGTTGAGCTCTCCCGAACCCAACTTCTAGGTATACCATTATCGTATAAGAGATTCTGCTGTAATGTCAACTACTCTATCAACCAGTGAGTAATGTTTGGTGGTTGTATCGACCATCCAAAATTCACAATGCAAAAATAGATGATTTACATTCTCTTCTGCTAAGTCACGAAACGGGCATCCTGCATCCACCCTCGATCCCTGTTTTGCAAGCTCAGACCCTATAGGAAGCATGCTATTCAATTATCTTGCACAAGGGATAAAAATCATCTACCTCTTTTCGGTGTCTCTTTCTATGCTCAACATTAAAAAATACAAAAAAATAAATTCTAAGCTCTAACCTTAAATTCTAAATCCTAAACCCTACTCCTATAAAATATACTCTACCCTAAACCCTAACCACAAACCATAACCTTATACTCTAAACCTAATTTTTAATGTGAGAATATAAATAGGGGCATCGAAAAAAGGTAGAGGATTTCTATTCCTTGCATAGAAAGGTAAGCAATTTAAAAAAGAAGTTTCAGTTTCCGTATAAGGACCCTAGCACCTAGTTATTTTGGATGTTGACATTATAAATAGAACCATTAAATTAAAAAGATCGCTTTTATGATAGACTTTTGCATTATTTAATTTAAATTAATCTATCCATAGCTCAAATTTGGTGACTATAAAGAGAAAAACAATTGTGTAACTTGGTACTGTTAAGATAGATCGTAAATGTTACAATTTACCATCCCAAGAGACATTTGCTACAACAAAAAAATTAGAAGATTGCACATCAACAAATTCTTTTTAGGGTAAACTACACTTATTAAATTAATTTATTTTGACCATTGTCGTTAAAAAACTAACAGAGGGGTAATGTGACAGTTAACGAAAATTTGTAAAATTATATATTTATATTTAATATATATTTCCCTCAAATCAGGTAGTGACACACCTGGTTAAAGGAAAATTTAAGAAGAATGACCTTATTGTGGTTCGAACCTAGGACCAAGTGGGTAAAAAATTCAAGACCTTTACTACTGAGCCAAGCTATCTTTTAATGATGTAAGTTGCACACTTTTATATATACGTATCTTATAGTGCAGTAAATGTTAAAAATGGCATAAGGGTGGTTCAAACCTAAGACCAAGTAGGTAAATTTACACACCTTTGTCACTAAGCCAAGCTACTCTTAGTAATATAAATTGCACACTTTTATATACATATCTTATACTGTAGTAAATGTTAGGGAAAAAAGAAGTAAAAATGGTTGAAAGATGACTCGAACTAGATCACTTGGGATAATTATTCAATTTTACTTTAAATATGGAAATTATTAAATATTCAATTTTAAAAAATATTCAACTTAAAAGAAAAGAAATTCGATTTAAAATATTTAAATTATTTTAAATTCCATTAAAAAATCAAATCATTTTTTAAATCAAAATTCATTTCTTTTAAATCAAATATTTTTTTAAATTGAATATTTAAAGTATTTTAAATTCGATTTAAAATTTTGAATACTTTTTTAAATTAAATTTCTTTTATTTAAATCAAATATTTTTAAAATTGAATATTTGATATTTTAATAAATATTCATTTTAATTTAAATATAAAAAAGAAAAAAATATTCGAATATTTTAAATCGAATTTCTTTTCTTTTAAATCAAATATTTTTTAAAATTGAGTATTTATTATTTTTTAGATTTAAATTAAATCGAATATTTGTGTGATTATACACATCCCAAGTGATCTAAGTTTGAGTCCTTTTCAACCATTTTTACTTCTTTTTTCCCTAACATGTAATGCAATATAAAATATGTATATAAAAGTGTGCAATTTTTCTCACTAAAAGTAGTTTGGCTTAGTGCTAAAGGTGTGAGAATTTATCCTCTTAGTCCTAAGTTTGAACCACCCCATGCTATTTTTATTCTTCTTTAATTTTCCTTTAACATTTACTGCAATATAAAATACATATATAAAAGTATGCAACTTGTATCATTAAGAGTTAGCTTGGCTTAGTGGAAAAATTATGTAGTTTTACTAGGGGTGTGAAAAACTGACCCGACCTGGTAACCTGCCTGAAACCCGATCGAGTTAGAACCTGGTTTGACCCGAGAATTCAATGACCGAACCCGACCGAAACGAACCTGAACCCGAATTTGACCTGTTACTGTAGAAACCGAACCTGAACTGTACCCGACCGAAGTGAACCCGGACCCGAAATTGACCTGTTACTGTAGAAACCGAACTCGAACTGCACCCGACCGAAACGAACCCGAACCTGAGACTGACCTGTCAGATAACCGATTTAACCCGACCTGTTTGGACCCGACCTGTTTTGAACCCGACCTGTTTTGAACTCGACCTGTTTTGAACCCGACCTGTTCTTAACCCGACCTGTTATTAACCTGAACTGTTCTTGACCCGAACTGTTCTTGATCTGAACTGTTCTTGACCTGAATTGATATTGACCTGAACTGATATTGACTTGAACTGATATTGTTATTTGATTTGTCGATAATGATTATTATCTGACATTTGAAGAATTATATTTAATGAAATTAAAATTTTAAAATTAATTAAAAATAATAAGTAATTTTTTATATTTAGTAATAATATCAAGTATTAATAAATTAACTAACTTAACTTTAATTAAAAGATAAATTGAATGAATAAATATCAAGTAGTAATAAATTATCTTTAATTAAAAGATAACTTTAATTAAAAATAATAAAAATAATCTTTTAAGTTAACAATAAATAATATGAATAAATTAATACTAAATTAATAATAAATAATATTTTAATAAAATATGGGCGATTGATTCAAATGGGAGCTAATTTTTTTTTAAAGTTCCCGCTTGATTGAAAGCATGGAGGGAATATGCCCGCCCTTTTAAGTGTAAGGGTTATTCACCCTTTAGGTCCTCATTTGTTTGGGTTCTTTTATTTTGGTCCTATTTTTCCTGTGAAATTGAGCTGGCAATTTTGTTTTATTTTCAATTTAGTCATTATTTCAGTTTTAAGGTTTAGGGTTTGGGTTTAATTTAGGGTTTGTGGTTATAATTTAAGGTTTTTCTTTTCAATGTTTAATTTTAAATATTTCATTTTTAGGGGTTAGGGTTATGTTCAAGTATTCTTGTTTTTATTAGGGTTTCAATTTTAGGGTTTAGGGTTTAATTTAGTGATTTATTCTTTAGATTTAAAATTTGAGGTTTTGATTTAGGGTTTCATTTTTAGGGTTTAAGGTTTTAATCTAGAGTTTAGGATTTATAATTTATTGTTAATATGTTTTGTTTTTAGGGTTTAAGAATTTTATTTAGTGTTTTGTTTTATGGTTTATGGTTTTAAATTAGGGTTTTTGTTTTAATCGTTTAGGGTTTTATGGTTTAGTATTTAATTTTTAGGTTTAGGGTTCACATGTTTAGGGTTTAAGGTTAGTGTTTCGAATAAATGTTTTATTTTTAGTGAACTAAGCTTATCTTTAGGGTTTAGGGCTTAAGGTTCATGGCTTAGCGTTTAGTGTTTTGATTTATGGTTTTGATTTTATTTGTTGTAGTTTAGGGTTTCTTTTTATTAGTTTAGGGTTTTGTTTTAGTTTAGTGTTTGAATTAAGGTTTAGGGTTTATTATTAGTGAACTAAGCTTACCTTTAGGGTTTAATGTTTAGGGTTTGTTGTTAGGGTTTAAGGGTTTACTTTTAATTGCTTTTATTTTGGGTTTTTTATGGGTTTAGGGTTTAGGGTTTCTTTTTATGAGTTTAGAATTTTTGTTTTACTTTAGTGTTTTGAATTAGGGTTTGTGGTTTTGGTTTCATTATTAGTGAACTAAGCTCACCTTTATGGTTTAGTGCTTAGGGATTAGGGGTTTATTTTTATTGACTTTATTTTGGGTTTTCATGTTATGTGTTTAGGGTTTCTTTTCATGGGTCTAACGTTTAGGGTTTCTTTTTATGGTTTTAAAGTTTTGTTTTAGTTTATTGTTTCAAATTAGGGTTATGGGTTTAGGTTTTGATTAGGGTTTCATTTTAGAATATATATAATATTCCCTAAATCTTAAACCCTAAACTATAACCTTAATTTTTTTTGTGCTATGTGTGTATAATGTATGTATATATGAATGTGTAACCATAAACCCCCAAACCCTAAACCCTAAACCCTAAACCATATAAACATATGTATAATATACGTAAGTATATATGTACGTATGTACCAATGTATAAACCCTAAACCTTACCCCTAAACCCTAAACCCTAAACCCCTAAAACATTAAACCATAATTCATATATATATGTACGTATAATGTATTAATATTATGTATGTTAAATCCTAATCCCTACACTATAAACCTTAAACCCGAATGAACCCAACCTGAAAGGAAACCGGCCTGAAATTACCTGAACTGAAATGAACCCGACCTGAAACGAAACCGACTTGAAATGAACCCGACCTGAAACGAAACCGACTTGAAATGAACCCGAACCGAAATTAACCCGTCAATTAACCGTTTTGGCCCAACCTGAAATGAACCGACCTGAAATGAATCTGACCCGAAATGAACCCGGCCTGAATTGAACCCGGCCTGAAATGAACCAGACCTGAAATGAACCCGACCCGAAATGAACCCGAACCCGAACTGAATCGAGTCAAAATAAAAAACGACCTGAAATGAACTATAACCGATTTAACCCGAACTGACAGAGCCCGACCTGAAACCCAACTGTTGACCTGTTTTTACATCCCTAAGTTTTACCCACTTGGCCCTAGGTTCAAACCACACCAAGCCATTTTTTATTTTTCTTAAGTTTTCATTTTAACCAGTGTTGACACGTCACTACCTGATTGGAGAAAAATTGATTCAATTAGGTAATGACATGTGTCATCATTTGATTGGTTGATTAATTTTATTTAATTAAAATAAAATTAGGATCAAATTGGTTTAATAAATAAATAAAAGAGACTAAATGTGTAATTTTACAAATTTCTGTTAACTGCCACGTCATCTCTCCATCACCATTTCGTTAGTTTTTTAACGGTGATAGTCAAAATAGGTCAATTTAATAAGTTTGATGGTCTAATTGACGGGTTCGATAATTCGATGGTCAAAATAAATACGCTCTAATAATTTGATGGTCATTGGAGTAATTTACCCTTCTTTTTAATACTCGTTATAACGGGTAATAACTTCTAATTGTTTCTTCAGCTTTGTAATTATTCTACTACAAATAAATGATAAATTATTATTTAATCACTCAATTATTATTAGAGTGTCCATTTTGCCAATTTTTATTCTAACCATTAACATTAAGATTTTATTCTATTATCATTAAAAATTTAACAAAAATAGTGACATGACATGAAATAATAACAATTTTAGTCATTAAGACTTATACATTCTATCAATTTGGTCATAGTTCAAAATAGTTCAATAAATATAACCTTCATTGTTTACAAACTTTATCAATATAATCCTCAAACACCACCATTATCTTCTTTGATTAAATAGAGAAATATTATATTCTCAAGGTAAATGTCGGGATTCGAACATAACTTATACATGATCTTCTAATTGCAATAGCTTGCCATGAATCTGAACCAAACTTGAACGAAAAGAGAAAGATGAAAAGACTATCAACTATTAAAACAAATCGTAAAGAAGAGAGAAGAAAGACGGAAAATAAATAAATAGAGAAACTCTGCAATATATTTTATTATTATTAAAACTATCTCAAATTTCTGGGAACCAGAAAAATTATTTAGTTGATAAGATAAATATAGTTTTGACTTTGACATGTTTATTAAACTTGAGAGATTGTTCTAACTAATTTGAACCATGTACCTGTGCCCAGCAAGCAGGTAAGCAAATAGGAGACTTTAAGTACCAAGGTATTTCTCCTTGAAACACCAAGATTCTAAAACCAATCCTGGTGTTTACTGAGTGAAGGTTTAATGATATGACTTTTAATGTTTTGATTATTGTCCTCCTATTCAAGTTCGGTTCAGATCATCGTCCAAAAATGAATTATCATCTCTATATAAATAACTTTTCTTATGTCATGTCGAATGTCGATAAATAATTAAAAATTAAGGAAACTATATCAGATATCATTAAACTTTAAGTTTAATATCAATTATACCACTAAACTAAAAATCGATATTATTTTAGCACTAAATTTTAGTTTAAACTTTAATTATATCACTGGGCCGTTAAGATCCTTCACATAATCAATTTTAATGGCTCATTGGTATCATTGAAGCCTAACCTAAATTTTAGTGTTAAAATAATATCGATTTTTAGTTCAGTGGTAGAATCAATACTCAGGGACGAAACTAAGATCATATGTCGAGTGGGGCAAAAGTCTATTAAACCTTTAAATCTAAAATTTAGGAAGGGCAAATGTCTTATTTAATTAATATTTAAACTAAAAAAGACATAAGATGTTATTATACCAAAATTTTTGGGAGGGGCAACAACTCTCCCATCCCCTGTACACCTCCTTCCCCATCGATACTAAATTTAAGGTTTAATAGTATTCAATATAATTTAGCCTTAAAAATATATTATTTTATTAAAATACAATCAAATTAAACTTTAAGTGAAGTTTATGTATGGTATTTACCTTTCATTCTTTATGAATATATATAGAAAGATAAAAGCTTAACAGTTAAAAATGTACTTAATCTATATATTAGTTTGGTGTCTAATATTTTTTTCGGGCCACTTTAGCGCATAATGTATAATTTCGCAACTCAAATCAAGTTTTTTGTCAAAATTCATTAAAAGGTTTTTGTTATTCAATTAGAACATGACATGTGGCGTGGTTTTTTATTTATTTAATTTTTGAATTTATTTAAAAATATGAACTTCTTAAATAATCCCAAAGTTTTAATTTCTTTTGATCAAGCCCTCAAATCACATCTTTCTTACTGTTCGGTATCGCTCACACGTCGACGGTTCACCGTTCACCACCCAAATATCGTGTACTTTACCGTTCAGCATCCCCCACTTTTTAACCTTCAGTTAGAAGCGTTTTTTTATTGTTGGATGATCGTCGATGGAGCAATCGACGATTCACTCGCCGAAATGATGAAATTTTCAGTCGTGGGGGACGACAAAGGTAAAGGTGACCGGTGGTGGAAGGGAATGAATTTAAGAATTTAAGGTTTGTGTTTGAGGGTATTAGAGAAATTAAAGATTTTGAAGTATTTTTTATAAAATTAAAAAAACCCGAAAATATTAGGTACTAAATTGAAAAAAATGTGTACAGGTTGAACACCTTTTTTAATGTTAAAGCCCAAGATAAAAGTCCCTAATATCCTCCTTGTCCTACCAGTAGCATTTCCCCATATCCCTTATCCTATCTCTTGAAGTAAGACTAGTAGTGTTGCAAAACTCTCATTTTGTCTCTCCCATCCCGCCATAGAAAATGTTGTCCATGGCAACTCCGTCCACCGTCAATACTACTTTCATTTTGCATTCTCTCCGTCACCGGAAATCCTCCGACACCACCATTTGCTATACCACAAACCCCAGTTTGAAGAAAAGAACGGCACCCACCTTCAAAGCCCAAAGACTAACTGCTTCAGCGGCCGCAGAAGCACTCACGGCTGAAACATCCTCGGATACCGAAACACCATCCACCACAATCTCTCAAAAATCTGAGGTGGCGGTGAAGCAAGTCGGAAAACCCAGGCTGGTCCTGAAATTCATATGGATGGAGAAGAACATAGGGCTGGGTCTGGATCAAGTCATACCTGGCCACGGCACTGTTCCTCTGAGTCCCTATTTCTTTTGGCCTAGGAAAGACGCCTGGGAAGAGCTCAAGGCCACCCTAGAAAGCAAGCCCTGGGTTTCTCAGAAGAAGATGATTATTCTTCTGAATCAGGCCACCGATATCATCAATCTGTGGCAGCAAAGTGGTGGCAACCTTTCCCAGAGCTAGATATGCTATCTTCTTCTTATTCATTTTTTATTTTTAATTAGCAATGCTGAATTGCCTTGGTTGATCAACTGAATTTGAGAATTGTTTGGATTGGAATCTCTTCGTTTTAGTAGGAAAATGAACAGTGCTGAATTGCTATTGTCCTTATTTTGGCACTTCTCTTAAATATTTTGCTTCACAGAATGTTTCAACAAGTTTACATATCATGAAAATTAACAAAAATGATGAAAAATGAAAAACAAACTTATAGACCCGCCTGCTGCTATAATGCCAGTTGCCAAAACTTGAAAATGAATTTAGTATACAGAAAATGACCACTTGTTTATAGTAAAGGGTCGTTTGCCTTTCGTCCCGGTACTTCGACTGGCATGTTCCGAGGGGTTTTCAGGTCCAGTCTCCAGCTTCAGGCCAGCACGAAGGCTTGCAGTTGCGGGGACTTGCTTATCAGATGAGTTCTGAAACATTAGTCCAGTATTTTCTGAGTGCTCGTTGTCCTTGCCTTTAAGCTTCCTCGTGTTCATATCAAAACTGGAACCATATAAATCATGGTTATCATCATCACTCTCATGAATAACTACTTCCTTTTCCAATAGCTTGATTGGGTCCACTTCATCCAAGGACATTGTTCTAATGTCCAGGTTTCCTTCTGATGATTCATTACTTGAAGGACTCGAGATATTGATTCCCGGGGTCTTCGTGCTCTGATTTAACTCCTCTGCTTGACTGCCTTGATGAGTTTCTTTACCTTTAGAACTAGGTTCATGAATGTCAAACACTCTTTTTCTTTGATGATCAGGACTGTTGTGATCTTCAGGATCATGGAAATCAGACCGGGAGAGTTCCACCGCTGCTCTTGCTGCCGCTGCCGCATGCGCAGCCAACTTAAAGGCTGCTTGAGCAGCATCAGCTACATCCTTGTACTTTTTTCTTGCTTTTGGTGAATCGGAGAAGTCGTAGTCATCTCCTAGGCCTGCATGGTTGGTTGCCTTACCTAATGTGTCTAGCTTGAGCTGGCTATGATTCTTGGCTCCATCCAAATTTTCCTGTATTCATAAATCATTAGCAATTTATGGGTTATCTATGCAAGATTAACATGAAACGATTATTTTTAAACCGTCTTGATTGTTGTAGTAAGTTGCCTACATCAGTAGCGGAAACAGAGGTTTTGTGGAGTTGTAAGGCAATGCCATTCTCGGCAGCGATCTCATTGAGCGCATTCCTTCTGCTCTGCAAGTCCGGTTGTCTGGTTGAGAGTTTCTGTATAATCTGTGGGACACAAAGATTATGTTATACCATACTGCACAACTCTACTAAAAGGTTTACCAGACAGATCCAAATAAAGATGTACCATAGTGTTCACTCCACAATTGTTGCGCAACTCAATGGCACGAGCAGCGAATTCTTTTCCATAGCGAGACACGAAGATTGCGCGAATCTCTTGAAGCTCGGGAAAATCTCCACACCTGGAAGATGCAAAGAGTAAGCCAGACATTGCCTCCTTGAGCTCATCAGGGCAATCTCTGCAAATCAAATATAAAACTCAGGTTTATCTAGGGGTATTCAAAAATACCCGACCCGGGTATATGGAAGAAACCTACCTCTCTTGCTCAATGAGATGGACTCTTTCAATAAGGAGATTACAATACCCTTCCAGGATACCAAACACGTCCAACATATTTTGTTCCTTCACCACCTGCTCAACCTGTCCAAACAAACCTTCCAATTTTAGCTCCAAACTACAAAGAAAACCAACACAGGAGCATTTACAAAACAGTTTACTTAGAGTGCTTACTCTAAGAAGAGCCCGGTCATGGTGGCCGAGTAGAAGGAGCTGCACGACATCGGAACGAGCGAGGTTGCAGCGAGCCTGACGCTGGTTCTTGAAAACGGAAAGACGGGAAATGGCAACACTGATAACTGATTTGAACTTGGAGGGCTTGAAGCCTCTTCTGAGCAAGGCGTCAAGCTTCTTCCCCATGTGCCGAGTTTGCACCTCGGAGTCGATGAACAGTTTTAACTTTGAATGAAGGAAACAAACGAGACTAGGCTTAATGTTGCTTGTGCCTTTTATATGTTTGTGCTAAGCAAGGGATGAGGGAAATACAGTGAGCTGCATATTATGGGGATTGACTGCGAACGTGTTTTCTTTTCTTTACTAATGGGAAAACCAAATAAAGAAAAGGGAAGGCTAAAACGCGGTTGCTTGAGGCAACAATTTCCACGAAGGGAAGTGAACGCTGCCTGGAAATTGACATCAACGCCCGTTTTGCGTAAAAAACAATGGTCATGGACCCCCAAAAGGAAAAATATATGGCTTACTATTTACCCATATTAAGATATAAACTTAAATAGTATCGGGAATTTGGCGGGCGGGTGTATTATGTCAAGAGTTTTCATCTCACAACTTGTTGCGGGTATAAAATTTAAAATTATATCCTCCTCAGTCCTCACGACCTACAAGATTAAGAAAATTCCCATCCCACTATTTTTCATAGTTTTTTTTATCGGTAAAAAAATGTTTTTATTAATAAGTATCATATAATGTCATCACACTCTATAATCTCATTAAAAACCTCCCCACACCTAAATAAAGGAAGAGTATCGAAGATTATGAGATAAAGAACAAACGCTGAAAATAACCGAACAAACACGAAAAAACTAAAGCAAGAAACCAAAACACAAAACATTCACGCTAGCATGCAAAATCAAGATGTGCGATCAACACCACCATTCGTCAAAGAGTCATCCAAGCAATTCATTTCTCAATAAAAACATGAATATATGAGCTCAACAATAATCCCCCTCGGATGTAATTTTCAGCCCAAAAGATGTCGTCAAGCACCAACAAAAAAATGGTTCGATGTTGCGTGTTTCACCTGTAACACCCACATTTCCGTCCTAGAATTTAAAGCCGTTAAATTTAAATTAATTATTTATTCTTAGAAGCAATTGAATTTGCAATTAAGTGAATTATGCAATTTGGTCCTTAAATTTCTTAACTGGGCAAGTATTGCACCAATTCGAATTAAAAAGTAATTTAGCTTTGAATTAAGGAATTTGGCCGAATGATAAATTAGTAGATTCAAATTAGTAATAATAAGATACAAAGTGTGAAATTAGAAGAATCAAAAGAAATTAAGAAGTGGTACATTTCCTTGTGAAAATCGGACCAAATTGGGAAAATTAAAGAAAGCATGGCAAAGGAAAGTTGATGACCAATTTAAAATAGTTATTGTTGAGTTGTGTGGAGCTCGATTCGTTCAACCGATGTTGCTCACCAAGTGGTGGAGAGGTGGATTTTTGGGTGGAAGGGTTATGGAAGCTAAATTGAAATGTGACACAATGATTTATAGTGGTTCAACCTTCTAACCAAGGTCTACATCCACTACCTTAGCTCCCCACTAAGGATTTCTCAATCAATCCACTATTGATTCGTCCCCTTTTCTAGGATTAGGAGGTAACCCTTATACACAATCAAACTTTCTACCCAAAGCCTTGATTGAAACCCTCTCTTACAAAGAGATAAATAAAGCAAACACAAATCCCTCTAATAGGTGTTTGTTTGCACAATTAAGCACTCACCCAAAACCTAAAACACTTGAGCAAATTTAACAATTTTGGCTCACTAGTGTTTGTCTATACAATAAATGACAATTTAAGCTCTAAGACAATTCTTGATCATTTGATGTTTGAAAATATGAGCATTCGCCTTTACTTGATGCTTGGAGGTCCCTTTTATACTCCCAATTGAGTTTATAGCCGTTACTAGTCGTTGGGGATGATTTGGAGCCATTGAAGACTTTATTTTCCTTCATTAATGCTGTTCTGCAGCCTTTCGTACCGATACGCTTGGACCCGTATCGGTACGACCTTCATCAGAAACTAGCCGTTGGGCTCTAGCCAGCCTGGGCGTATCGATACGCTTGAGGGCGTATTGGTACGGGTTCACTTTTAAATGACCGTTGGGAAAGTAGCCGTTGGGGTGGTTGAAAGGGGATCGGTACGCTTACCAGGCGTATCGAAACGGCCAGGCTTGTTTCGATACGGGTTTTGGCAGTGACCAAATTGGGGCAAAAAGGTATCGGTACGGGTACAGCCGTATCGACACGAGTAGCTTGAAAAGACAAGTTTGGCTCTTTAAAATTGTTTTTGATGAAAAGAGTTTAAAGATATGAAATCAAATAAAGCTCCCCTTATTCATTTGAAAATTCAAAATTTCAAACCATTTCTCCCCTTTTTGTTATATCAAAAAGAATTTAAAAACATTAAGTTCAAAATAACAATAGAGGTAAAAATTGACAAAAAAAATTTTGGTTTTAAAATGGCTCCCCCTTACTCAAAGCATCATAAAAAATGTTAGTCCAACATATATGATCATCTAGTTGACAAAAAAGAAAATAAATCAAATAAAATCAAAACAACTAGATTTTTACCAACACTTGAACCCAAGGGAGGATGTGAAGCCTTCCTTCTTCAAGTGTTCTTCCTTGTGTGCATGGAGCTCCCCCTCAATGTTTGACTTGTTGAACATCTCCATCGCACCTAGCAAAAGACAATCAAGTAATTTTTAGTATCCAAATTGCTTTGGATCCATGAACATTAGTAGCACAAATTTTAGTCCCCTTAGGATCCATTTTTCAATGTCATCCTTTTCAATTGAAGTGGTTAGTCCTTTTGGGACCCAAACAGTTCTAAAACATTTTCCTTTTATAAATCTAAGGGCACTAGAGTGTCTTACATAAAAATTTGATTTTCCAAAATTGTTTTTCTTTTCAAGCTCTTTGGAAATCAAATCTTTTTCTTCTTGAACTTTTTGAAGCAAATTTTGCAAATCAAAACATTTTAATTCAAACTCTTCGAGTTTTGCTTCAAGTTCAAGTTTGGTTTTAGAAATCAAATCATTTTGAATTTTTAACTTTGAAATCAATTTATTGTTTTTCAAAATGTGATTTTTAAACTCTAAAACCAAATCATCATAGGCATCTTGTAATTCATCAAAAGTATAAGAACATCAAGTAGATGAATTAGAAGTTACCCTTGAATCTTCTTCGATGGCCATAAGGCAAAGGTTGGCTTATTCATCGTCGGTGGAGTCTTCATCACTCCAAGTAGCCACATGTGCCTTCTTCTTATGGCTTGAAGTGCTTGCCCTCTCCTTTCTCTTGGGTTCTCTTTCAAGTTCTCTCAAGGCTTTCTTCATGAATGGGGCACACTTCTTGAAGAGATGAACTATCTCTTCATCTTCATCCCCCTCTTCACTTGAGTAGACATGATGACAAGTGGAGGATTTGAGAGCCATGACACTTGCATTGATGCCAAGCCCTTTGATTTTCTTCTCTCCCATAGCTCTAATTTCTTCCCTCTTCTATCTTCTTTATTCTTCTTCATGATTTGATGAGTAAGGAGTGGCCCCATGAGTTCATCAAGCTTCAAAGTCTTCAAATTTTTGGCTTCGATGATGGCGGTCCTCTTTGAGTCCCAAGACTCGGGAAGTGAGTAGATGAGCTTTCAAGCAAGCTTTTCTTCCGGAATGGCTTCTCCATAGCCTTTGAGACCAATGGTGATAGTGGAGAACCTATCAAACATCTTCTCGATGTTCTCTTCCGGATCCATTTTGAAGTTCTCATACTCTAAGGTTAGGAGCCCAATCTTGGTCTCCTTGACTTCATCGGTTCCCTCGTATGTGACTTCAAGCTTGTCCCATACCTCATTGTCACTCTCACAAGAAGACATCTTCTCATAGATGGTTGGGCCAAAAGCACAAAACAAGATGTGCAAGGCTTTGCAATTAAGCTCAATCTTCTTGCGATCGTCGGCACTCCACTCCACTTTGCTTCTTTGAGGCACGAACGGACCATCTTCAACTATATCCCATAGCTTGTAATCTCTAGATTTGATGAAGAACTTCATCTTTGTCTTCCAACGGGCATAGTGGGTTCCGTCAAAGAAAGGCGGTTTGTCGATTGATTGTGCCATTTGAGTCGGTTGATGAAATAGTGATCGAGCTTGCCGGATCTTCTCAATAGGATGTTAATCCTCTTCGATTGAGCCAAGCTCTAATACCAATTGTTGAGTTGTGTTGAGTTCGATTCGTTCAACCGATGTTTCTCACCAAGCGGTAGAGAGGTGGGTTTTTGGGTGGAAGGGTTGTGGAAGCTAAATTGAAATGTGACACAATGATTTATAGTGGTTCAACCTTCTAACCAAGGTCTACATCCACTACCTTAGCTTTCCACTAAGGATTTCTCAATCAATCCACTATTGATTCGTCCCCTTTTCTAGGCTTAGGAGGTAACCCTTATACACAATCAAGCTTTCTACCCAAAGCCTTGATTGAAACCCTCTCTTACAAAGAGATAAATAAAGCAAAAAAAATCCCTCTAATAGGTGTTTGTTTACACAATTAAGCACTCACCCAAAACCTAAAACACTTGAGCAAATTTAACAATTTTGGCTCACTAGTGTTTGTCTATACAATAAATGGCAATTTAAGCTCTAAGACAATTCTTGATCATTTGATGTTTGACAATATGAGCATTCACCTTTACTTGATGCTTGGAGGTCCCTTTTATACTCCCAATTGAGTTTATAGCTGTTACTAGTCGTTGAGGATGATTTGGAACCGTTGAGGACTTTTTTTCCCTTCATTAATGCTGTTCTGCAGCCTTTCGTATCGATACGCTTGGACCCGTATCGGTATGGCCTTCATCAGAAGCTAGCCGTTGGGCTCTAGCCAGCATGGGCGTATCGATATGCTTGAGGGCGTATCGATACGGGTTCACTTTTAAATGACTGTTGGGAAAGTAGCCGTTGGGGTGATTGAAAGGGGATCGGTACGCTTACCAGGCGTATCGAAACGATCCCGATCCGTATCGAAACGGCCAGACCTGTTTCGATACGGGTTTTGGCAGTGACCAAACTGGGGCAAAAAGGTATCGGTACGGGTACAGCCGTATCGATACGGGTAACTTGAAAAGACAAGTTAGGCTCTTTAAAATTAGTAAAAACATGCCAAAAACCTTTAAAATACCTCAAACATAATTTCAAGTTGTTTGGACTTAAAACCAAGTTTTAAATTCTTTTCAAATTAGTCCAAAACATTTTTCAATTATTATATCAAAACATTAGTTCTACAATTATAATGATTGAAAATTGCATGTTAAAAATGAAAAGTCCTTAGGGCTGCCCATAGTAAAATGATGATAAAAGTTATAGGCTAAAGGACACTTGTGTAATTTTGGAAGCCATCAAATCCCTTAGATTAAGGGAGCATGTCTTCTCCCCATCATTTCTTCTCCCTTTTGTCGTGAGGTTGAGAGAAAATAGAGGGAAGAGAAGCTCAAAGGTCTGAAAATTTTAGAGCTTAAATGGTGAAGATTTTTCTTGCATGGTGGAAGGATTAAGCTAGGATTTGAGAAGGGTAGCTAGTGTTATCAAGGAAACCAAGAAGTAAGTTCTAATCTCCTTGTAGCTATTCGGTTATGTAACACACCATGCATGCAAACTTAAAATTTGTATAAACGTGAAAAATATGAGAGTCTTGATGAATATGATAAGTTGAACTAATGAAATTCTTGAAAAACTACTTGAGAAATTATAAATAGATTCCTAAAGGGACTGTTTTGAGAAAAAAATGTAAAGTCATGGATAGTTGGAAAATTTATATGATTAGAGATTAAATTGGAAAATCTTCACTAGGAGAAAGTTGTGAAGAAATAAGGATTTTATGAGAAATTACTATTGGTTGCTGGAAAAACGAATTAAAAAGGGGAAAATTCGATTAGAACTAAAAGTGGACATGTATGCGAAATTAATGGAGGTTAGGGACTGAACTGGAAAATCGGTAAAATTGAGTACTTGATCGTTAAAATTAAAAGTTAATGTGGACTCTAAAATGATATGGAAGAATAGTATAAGTTATGAAATAAGTGAATTTAGACTTTGAATAATGTAATTAGATGAATTTTAAGCTAAAGGTGATAAATAAGTAAGCTGTCCAGTGGAATACAAATCATGAGCAGTAACTTTGGAAATTCACCAAAACTTGGATACGAGGGATTTCGAATTGAAATTTTTACTGTATAAACTTTGGTATGTATAGAATCATTGAGAGAAAACGAAACTCAATTTCAGTATGTAAATTAGGAGATATGAATTTTTAAAGTTGGACAGTACATGCTGCCCAGATTTATCGAAAGGGGTGTAATTAAGCAATTAACTGTATTTACTCGAATAAGATAAAAATATGAGGTTCACATGAGTAGAAAAATGAGTTCAATACCTTTCTAATGGTATATGATAAGTTAATTTTAGATTAATAATTAAAAAGATATGATTAAAACACTAACTAGTCCTCCAACTAGTTTAATAGAAAGTTAGATTTGAAAATGTGTGTTCTTGTTTGAAATTGAGGAGTAATTATAATTGATTCGCTTCCTAATATAGTGTGTATTCATTTATGTTGAGAATTAAGATCGGATTTGTGAAGAAACTTTGGAGGAAGCTAGGATCGATCACTCGAAGGGAAGAAACAAGGGCATCTTAATACAAGATCAAGCTTAAGGAGTTGTGAGTGTAATTTTGTATTAGGGTTGGGACTAGTGTCCGAACCACCTTATTATTTTGTAATTTATGATTTCTATACATGAAATTGGACTAATTGATATTCGGTAATGTGTTTAGTAAGGGAAGTAGATCAAAGGAAAGTTGGATGCATGATTTGAGAATTTTGGCCAATGTTTGAATATGTGAAAATGTGTGCTGCTTTATGTGAAATTAAATGCTATGATTTACATGCTTGATTTGGATTTTGATAATGCTTGAGTATGTGCAAATGTGGACTGCCTATGTGATCATTTGTATGTTGAGCATGTGTGAAATTGGATTCTTGATAATGCTTGTTTATATGAGTATATGGACTGCCCTATAATACTTATGCTATGCTTAAAATGTATATGATTATCTATGAAGTTGCTACCGTGTATGATGACATGATCGAATGAGCATGCAAATTGAATTATGAAAAATGTATATGCTAAATGAAGTAATGAACAATAATTTAACAAGAATAAAATGCCCTCGGTCGATTAGAAGTTTTAGATAGTACGACATGCCTAGAATCTGAGCTCTCTTGTTTATTGCTTCGTGCAACTCTTGCTTGTTGCCTTGGGCAACCTTTGTTAGTACTTCGTGTACTCTTCGATCATATGATAAGGTGTTTTTGATTGTTGTTCAAGACACATGATGCTATGGGCATCCTTTGTTTGTTTCTTTGTGCAACCATTGCTTGTTGCTTTGTGCAACCATTGTTAGGTACGTGGTACCATCTTGATGACTTGAATATCTGATACGTCTACTCTACCTAGGACAATGCAATGAAATAAAATGCAATGTAACCTAATTAAATTAAATGGAAATTTGCTAAATTATGTATAGCTTATGAAGTGGATAAATGGTTTGTATGACTTGACATGTTATGATGTGAAATGAAATGATAAATATGTGGACATTGGTCCTTCCGATTATGATATGATGCATATGAAATGCTTATAAGTCCAAACATATGAATAATGTGCAATGACCCTGTTCAAATACATGGAAATTGAAATGTGACGAGTTTAATAATTTCTGATTTTTGTTTAATGGTTGTGGCCTATTCGAATGATATGCTTATGAAAAATTTTGATTTCGTTATTATAAATTAATGGTGCTATGTATTGATTAGCATGAATTTCAGTTAATTCAATTGTTAAGCATGATATTGAGTATGCTGGAAATTGAATTGAATTATGGTATTGATCGGATCAAATGGAAGCATGTGATAAATTAATGTTATTTGTTATGTATTCGAGCATGTACCATGAATGTTGATTATGTTATGCATGATGCTATGTGTATTTGATTTTATATAAGCTAATTGGGTGAAATTTGGTTGTTAATGAACCTAGCTAAGTAAACTCAATGCTTGATCACATTAAAAGCTCAAGAATGAATTAGATTTAGCATTACCTCGCTAAGTACTATTTGTACTTATCGCTCCGTTGTTTTCTTCTTCCCAACCTTAGCAGGATCGCTTGGACCTTAAAACTAGCATTCGATTGGATCAAGTTACAAGTTCAGAAATATGTATGATCTTAGTCTTATCTATGGACTCCTAGATGGTGGCTTTGAAGTTTGTCTAAGGGCTCGTTTTGTTGTGTTCGGTCGTAGCCTAAGTCTACGTTGGTGTTTAAGATTATATGCTCCATGATGCTTGGTTAGGAGGCTAGAATTATGTTTTGTATGTAAGTAGAAAGCCTCATTATTTTGTTGTATATAAATGTAAGTCGAGCTAGTGGTCTTGCCGATTCTTTTAGTTGGTCATAGTCTATAGCTTGACATGGTTTAGGGGCATATAAAACTTGATATTTTGTAATGTTCTAAGTAAAGGAAATCGAATGCCATGGTGTTGAAATCTATTATGTCTTGTATGAAAAATTGATATAATTAATTATTGGGAAATGGGATTAATTCGAAAATCACTTAGACTACTTAATTAAAGTTTCGAATGGCATGGTATTGAATAGTTTAAGTATTCGGCATGTTTGATCCAATTATATTCAAGATAGTGATTTGGTAATTTATTAGAAAACGATTAGAATTAATTGGCTAAATAGGAGCATTGTGACTGAATGGTTAAGTTATAAATCTGGAAGTGGAATTCGATAATGATAATAGGAAAAATTTAAACTGGCTTGTAATTCGGTAACAAGAGTAAAAGAGATTGTGTTTAGTTTATGTATGTTAAGAAGAAAATTTTTGTTAGCCCACTTTCCGCGTGCGCAATAATATGAATAACTTAATTAAGAATGATTTCCGTATTTGATATTCTGATTTTGTCCGTTTTCCGATTCCGGTAACGCTTCTAACTCCCGGCCCGAGTTAGGGGTGTTACATTTTGTGGCATCAAAGCTTTTTAGGTTACAGGTCCTAAAGACCTCGAATGTGTTCTGTGTGCATCATTAGTTGAGTCAAGCCACCTAGGGATCATACATTGAATTTCTTGTTATTGTGTTCCTAACACTGATTTTGTTTGATCTGAATTAGAATGAAAGAGACACGTTTAGCTCGAGACGATAAAAGTCCTCGAGGATCCTCAAGTGAAGGGGATAGTGTCATATGAAAGAAAATCCTCCTGTACAAGATAGTGTCCGTATGAAAGAAAACCCTCCGGTAAAGGAGAACCCTCATGTACTAGATAGTACTCTACCACAACCTCCTGTGCAAGATACCACTCGACAACAATCTCCTGTTCAGCCTCAGACGAACACTGATAATCCGACTGTTCAGAATGCTCAAAGAGATTTCCTTATGAGTATGAAAGAAATGTTCGATCAGCTCTTGACGAACATGAGACATGAACAACCTGCTCCGGTAGCTGCTGCCCCTAGCAGAGCTCCTATTGAAAAGCTTGCTCAGCATTGAGCCTATACATTTGCAGGCTCTAGTGAAGAGAAACCTGAAGAAGCTGAGTATTGGTTAGAAAGAACTACTCAGATATTGACTAAGCAACTTCAGTGCTCTGATGAGCATAAGCTCGAATGCGTTGTTGCCTTACTTGCTGATGAAGCTTTGAACTAGTGGGAAACTACAACACTAACCGCTCTAGCTGAATCTGTGAACTGGAAATTCTTTGTAGAAGAATTCAAGAAGAAATACATCTATGAACAATACTTGGCCGATCGAAGAGAGCGTTTCTTGCATCTGAAGCAAGCGAGTCGACCAATAGAGCAGTACATGGCTAATTTCTGTAAGTACTACAAGTATGGTTCCGAGTACATCAAGTCAGAGAAAGAAAAGTGTCGTATGTTCATTGACGGTCTGAATGATGAGCTGAGTCTGATGTTTACCGCCCTGGACATCACGGATTTTCAAACTCTTGTAAATCGAGCAATTGCTACTGAATCCAAGTTTCGGGCCGTAGAAAAGAAGAAAAGTGGTTACCGACACGATAAGAAGCGCAAGAGTGATGACAAGTCTCACTTGAAATCGAAGAAGTCTAAAAGCCAGAAAGAAGGTACTTCTTCGTATAATCCAGCTCCTCGTAGTAATTTCACACTGAAGCCTCAGTCAGTGAGTAGACTTTCTGTCCCGGTTATATCTGTTAATAGCCCGGGGAATTTAGAAAAGGTTGTCGTCTGTCAGCATTGTCAGAAACCACATTTCGGTCAGTGCCGAAGGCAGGCCAACTTATGGTTTGCTTGTGGCGGGGTAGACATGAAGCCTGGATTGATTGTCAGAATAAAAGACTGTACTTAAGGGGATTAGGAAAAGAATCAATTCTGTTAATTGACAAGAAACCAACATCTCTTTTTGCCGCTATGGCTTTACAAGATGAATTAGATTTTGGCTTAACTGAAATGCCTGTTGTATATGAATTTTTTGATGTTTTTCCTGAGGAACTCCCTGGACTCCCTCCAATTCGAGAAGTTGAGTTCAAAATTGAAGTTCAGCCTAGAACTAACTCGGTGTCCATTACTCCCTATCGTATGACACCTATTGAATTGCAAGAATTAAAGAAACAGATTCAAGAATTAGAAGATAAGGGTTTCATTCGACCCAACACTTCTTCCTAGGGTGCTCCAGTTCTCTTTGTGAAAAAGAAAGACGGAACGATGCGACTTTGCATTAATTACCGACAATTGAATAGAGTCACTTCAAGAACAAGTATCCATTGCCCCGAATTGAAGATCTGTTTGGTCAATTGAAGGATGCTGGTGTATTCTCTAAAATTGACCTTCGATCCGGTTATTATCAAATGAGGGTGAAAGATGAAGATATACCCAAAACCGCTTTCAGAACTCGTTATGGTCGTTACGAATTTCTGGTGATGCCATTCGGGTTAAGGAATGCCCCTGCTGCATTCATGGATCTAATGAACCAAGTATTCAAGCCTCATCTTGACAAGTTTGTTGTCGTATTCATCGACGATATTTTGGTCTATTCGCGTAACAGGGAAGAACATGCTCAACATCTTCGGATTGTACTCCAGACACTCCGAGAAAATCAGCTATTTGCTAAGTTCACTAAATGTGAATTCTGGCTTTCAGAAGTATCTTTCCTCGGACATGTTATTTCAGCCGAAGGAATCAAGGTTGATTCTAAGAAAATTCAGACAATTCTTGAATGGCGACCTCCGAGCAATGTAAGTGAGTTCCGAAGTTTCCTTGGTTTAGCTGGGTATTACCGGAGATTTGTGAAGGGATTTTCGGTAATTGCTGCACCACTAACCAAATTTCTCAGAAAGAGTGAACCGTTTAAGTGGTCTGAAGGACAACAAAGAAGTTTTGATCAGCTTAAACAAGCCTTGACTTGTGCTCCTGTTCTTATTCAGCTCGAGTCTGGAAAAGAATTCGTTGTTTACAGTGATGCGTCACATTCCGGCCTTGGATGTGTTCTGATGCAGGAAGGTAATGTGATTGCATACGCCTCTCGACAACTTAAGCCTCACGAGCTGAACCATCCAACTCATGATCTTGAATTAGCGGCCATTGTATTTGCACTTAAAATTTGGCGGCATTACTTGTACGGTGAGAAGTGTAAGCTATTCACCGATCATGAAAGTCTGAAGTACTTGCTTACTCAGAAAGAGTTGAATCTTAGACAAAGAAGGTGGTTGGAATTACTCAAAGATTATGATCTGACCATCGACTACCATCCTGGAAAGGCTATGGTGGTTGCTGATGCTTTGAGTCAGAAACCAAACCTCGCTTCTTTGGCCATCAATGCTCATTTCCGACTATGTAAAGCTCAGAATTATTTGAACGAACTCTAGGTTCAATCTGTTCCGATTTCTATAATCAAAGAACTTCAACAAGTTGATTCGGAACTTTAAAAAATCTTGTCTAAGCTTGAATCTAATCCTGACTTTTCTCTCAAGTCAAACGGTCTTTATATTTTAAAGATCAAATTTATGTACCTAATAACAAAGAATTACGAGTTGAAATTCTGCAAGAAGCACATCAAAGTTCCTTTTCAATCCACCCTGGATCTGTTAAGATGTACAAGGATCTCAAGCCCTTGTATTGGTGGTATGAAATGAAATCGGCTATCAATGACTTTGTATCGAGGTGTCTGAACTGTCAACGGGTCAAAGCCGAACATCATGCTCCTACTGGATTACTTCAACCTCTTGAATTTCCGCAATGGAAATGGGAACGGATTACGATGGATTTCGTGACTGATCTTTCTTACTCTCCAAGAAAGTGTGATGTTGTTTAGGTGATCGTTGATCGTTTCACTAAATCAGCACATTTCATTCCGGTACGGATGAATTATAGTCTTGAGACCTTAGCAGAACTGTATGTTCGAGAAGTTATCTGTTTACACGAAGTTCCAACTTCTATTGTTTCATATCGAGATCCTCGATTTACTGCTTGATTCTGGAAAACTCTACACAAGGCTCTTGGAACTAAACTGAATGTTAGCACAGCTTTTCATCCTCAAAGCGATGGACTATCTGAACGAGTAATTCAAATCCTTGAAGATATGCTCAGAGCTTGTATTATCGATTTTGGTAAGAACTGGGAGAAATCGTTGCTGTTAATCGAGTTCGCTTATAATAATAGTTATCAGTCTTCTATTCAGATGGCTCCTTTTGAAGCACTGTATGGAAGAAAATGCCGAACTCCTTTGTGTTGGTCTGAACTCGGAGATAATAAAGTTTTAGGACCTCAACTGCTTCAGGAAACTGAAGAACAAGTTCAAATTATTCATTCCCGGTTGCAACAAGCTTTTGATAGGCAGAAGTCATACGCTGATCTGAAGCGTAGGGACATCCAATATGCAATGAGAGATAAAGTATTTCTCAAAGTTTCTCCGTGGAAGAAAGTTTTCCGTTTTGGCAAGAAAGGAATGCTTAGTCCTCGTTTCATTGGACCGTTCGAAATAATTGAGAGAATTGGTCTTGTAGCTTATCGCCTCACACTTCCTCCTGAATACGATAAGATTCATAATGTCTTTCATGTTTCTATGTTAAGGCGTTATCGGTCTGATCAATCTCACATTTTTGAACCAGAAGAAGTGAACTTAATCATGACATCTCTTCTGAAGAGGAACCTATTCAGATTCTCGATCGAGAAATTAAAAGGCTTCGTAACAAGAACGCCCCTCTTGTTAAAATTCTCTGGAAGAATCATCACGTTACAGAATCAACGTGGGAACCCGAGGATACGATGCGGAAGCAATATCCTCATTTATTCAGTTCAGGTAAGAATTTGAGGGCGAATTCTTTCTTTAAGGAGGAGGGAATTGTAACACCCACATTTCCGTCTTATAATTTAAATCCGTTAAATTTAAATTATTTATTTATCTTAGAAGCAATTGAGTTTGCAATTAAGTGAATTATGCAATTTGGTCCTTAAATTTCTTAATTGGGCAAGTATTGTACCAATTCGAATTAAAAAGTAATTTAGCTTTGAATTAAGGAATTTGGCCGAGTGATAAATTAGTAGATTCAAATTAATAATAATAAGATACAAAGTGTGAAATTAGAAGAATCAAAAGAAATTAAGAAGTTGTACATTTTCTTGTGGAAATCGGACCAAATTGGGAAAATTAAAGAAAGCATGGCAAAGGAAAGTTGATGACCAATTTAAAATAGTTATAATGATTGAAAATTGCATGTTAAAAATGAAAAGTCCTTAGGGCTGCCCTTAGTAAAATGATGATAAAAGTTATAGGCTAAAGGACACTTGAGTAATTTTGGAAGCCATCAAATCCCCTAGATTAAGGGAGCATGTCTTCTCCCCATCATTTCTTCTCCCTTTTGCCGTGAGGTTGAGAGAAAATGGAGGGAAGAGAAGCTCAAAGGTCTGAAAATTTTGGAGCTTAAATGGTGAAGATTTTGCTTGCATGGTGGAAGGATTAAGCTAGGATTTGAGAAGGGTAGCTAGTGTTATCAAGGAAACCAAGAAGTAAGTTCTAATCTCCTTGTAGCTATTCGGTTATGTAACACACCATGCATGCAAACTTAAAATTTGTATAAACATGAAAATATGAGAGTCTTGATGAATATGATAAGTTGAACTAATGAAATTCTTGAAAAACT
Source organism: Hibiscus tridactylites (assembly GCA_958450335.1). Taxonomy (NCBI): domain Eukaryota; kingdom Viridiplantae; phylum Streptophyta; class Magnoliopsida; order Malvales; family Malvaceae; genus Hibiscus; species Hibiscus tridactylites. Next base: position 13,076,944 of record OY288287.1, read on the forward strand.
ACTTGAGAAATTATAAATAGATTCCTAAAGGGACTGTTTTGAGAAAAAAATGTAAAGTCATGGATAGTTGGAAAATTTATATGATTAGAGATTAAATTGGAAAATCTTCACTAGGAGAAAGTTGTGAAGAAATAAGGATTTTATGAGAAATTACAATTGGTTGCTGGAAAAACGAATTAAAAAGGGGGAAATTCGATTAGAACTAAAAGTGGACATGTATTCGAAATTAATGGAGGTTAGGGACTAAACTGAAAAATCGATAAAATTGAGTACTTGATTGTTAAAATTGAAAGTTAATGTGGACTGTAAAATGTCATGGAAAAATAGTATAAGTCATGCCATAAGTGAATTTAGACTTTGAATAATGTAATTAGATGAATTTTAAGCTAAATGTGATAAATAAGTAAGCTATCTAGTGGAATACAAATCATGAGCAGTAAATTTGGAAATTCACCAAAAATTGGATATGAGAGATTTCGAATTGAAATATTTACTGTATAAACTTTGGTATTTCTAGGATCATTGAGAGAAAACGGAACTCAATTTTAGTATGTAAATTAGGAGATATGAATTTTTAAAGTTGGACAGTACAAGCTGCCCAAATTTATCGAAAGGGGTGTAATTAAGCAATAAACTGTATTTACTTGAATAAGATGAAAATATGAGGTTCACGTGAGTAGAAAATTGAGTTTAATACCTTTCTAATGGTATATGATAAGTTAATTTTGGATTAGTAATTAAAAAGATATGATTAAAACATTAACTAGTCCTCCAACTAGTTTAATAGAAAGCCAGATTTGAAAATGTGTGTTCATGTTTGAAATTAAGGAGTAATTATGATTGAATTGCTTCCTAATATAGTGTGTATTCCTTTTATGTTGAGAATTAAGATCGAAATTGTGAAGAAACTTTGGAGGAAGCTAGGATCGATCACTCGAAGGGAAGAAACAAGGGCATCGTAATACAAGATCAAGCTTAAGGAGTTGCGAGTGTAATTTTGTATTAGGGTTGAGACTAGTGTCAGAACCACCTTATTATTTTGTAATTTATGATTTCTATGCATGAAATTGGACTAATTGATATTCGGTAATGTATTTAGTAAGGGAAGAAGATCAAAGGAAAGTTGGATGCATGATTTGAGAATTTTGGCCAATGTTTGAATATGTGAAAATGCGGGCTGCTTTATGTGAAATTAAATGCTATAATTTACATGCTTGATTTGGATTTTGATAATGCTTGAGTATGTGCAAATGTGGACTGCCTATGTGATCATTTGTATGTTGACCATGTGTAAAATTGGATTCTTGATAATGCTTGTTTATATGAGTATGTGGACTGCCCTATGGTACTTATGCTATGCTTAAAATGCATATGATTATCTATGAAGTTGTTGTTTTGTATGATGACATGATCGAATGAGCATGCAAATTGAATTATGAAAAATGTATATGCTAAATGAAGTAATGAATAATAATTTAACAAGAATAAAATGTCATCGGCCGATTAGAAGTTTTAGATAGTACGACATGCCTAGAGTCTGAGCTCTCTTGTTTGTTGCTTCGTGCAACTCTTGCTTGTTGCCTTGGGCAACCTTTGTTAGTACTTCGTGTACTCTTCGATCATATGATAAGGTGTTCTTAATTGCTGTTCAAGACACATGATACTATGGGCATCTTTTGTTTGTTGCTTTGTGCAATCATTGCTTGTTGCTTTGTGCAACCATTGCTTGTTGCTTCGTGCAACCATTGTTAGGTACTTGGTACCATCTTGATGACTTGAATATCTGATACGTCTACTCTACCTAGGGCAATGCAATGAAATAAAATGCAATGTAACCTAATTAAATTAAATGGAAATTTGCTAAATTATGTATAGCTTATGAAGTGGGTAAATGGTTTGTATTACTTGGCATGTTATGATGTGAAATGAAATGAAAAATATGTGGACATTGGTCCTTCCGATTATGTAATGATGCATATGAAATGCTTATAAGTCCGAACATATGAATAATGTGCAATGACCTTGTTCGAATACATGGAAATTGAGATGTGATGAGTTTAATAATTTTTGATTTTTGTTTAATGGTTGTGGCCTATTCGAATGATATGCTTATGGAAATTTGTGATTTCGTTATGATAAATTAATGATGTTATGTATTGATTAGCATGAATTTCGGTTAATTCAATTGTTAAGCATGAGATTGAGTATGCTGGAAATTGAATTGAATTATGGTATTGATAGGATCAAATGGAAGCATGTTATAAATTAATGCTATTTGTTATGTATTTGAGCATGTACCATGAATGTTGATTATGTTATGAATGATGCTATATGTATTTGATTTTATATAAGCTAATTGGGTGGAATTTAGTTGTTAATGAACCTAGCTAAGTAAACTCAATGCTTGATCACATTAAAAGCCCAAGAATGAATTAGATTTAGCATTACCTCGCTAAGTACTATTTGTACTTATTGCTCCGTTGTTTTCTTCTTCCCAACCTTAGAAGGATCGCTTGGACCTTAAAGCTAGCATTCGATTGGATCAAGTTACAAGTTCAGAAATATGTATGATCTTAGTCTTATCTTTAGACTCCTAGATGGTGGCTTTGAAGTTTGTCTATGGGCTCGTTTTGTTGTGTTCGGTCGTAGCCTAAGTCTACGTTGGTGTTTAAAATTATATGCTCCATGATGCTTGGTTAGGAGGCTAGAATTATGTTTTGTATGTAAGTAAAAAGCCTCATTATTTTGTTGTATATAAATGTAAGTCGAGCTAGTGGTCTTGCCGATTCTTTTTGTTGTTCATAGTCTATAGCTTGACATGGTTTATGGGCATATAGAACTTGATATTTTGTAATGTTCTAAGTAAAGGAAATCGAATGCCATAGTGTTGAAATCTATTATGTCTTGTATGAAAATTGATATAATTAATTATTGGTAAATGGGATTAATTCGAAAATCACTTAGACTACTTAATTAAAGTTTCGAATGACATGGTATTGAATAGTTTAAGTATTCAGCATGTTTGATCCAATTATATTCAAGACAGTGATTTGCTAATTTATTAGAAAACTATTAGAATTAATTGGCTAAATAGGAGCATTGTGACTTAATGGTTAAGTTATAAATCTGGAAGTGGAATTCGATAATGATAATAGGAAAAATTTTAATTGTCTTGTAATTCGGTAACAAGAGTAAAAGAGATTGTGTTTAGTTTATGTATGTTCAGAAGAAAATTTTTGTTAGCCCACTTTTCGCGTGCGCATTAATATGAATAACTTAATTAAGAACGATTTCTGTATCCGATATTCCGATTTTGTCCGTTTTCCGATTTCGGTAACGCTCCTAACTCCCGGCCCGAGTTAGAGGTGTTACATCACCATTCGATCCTCACACTTTTAACAAACCACACCACGCCACTCTATCGACACAAAGGAAATCACACACCACAACCAATGAATAATTTCACCATACCTCATTGTAGATTACCAAACCACATATCGCCTAACAAACTCGCTTGATCCCCTCCCGCACACGGTACGTATACTCCTACTGTACCACGAAAATAGACATCCAAGAACCGAGCAAATCCGTCTCCTCTCTCGAATGTTAAAATCATCCGAAGAAGGCGTAAACACATAAACAAAATCATTCGTAAACCATATCTTATTCACCATACCATCACTTGATGTATTTAATTTAGTCAAATGTGAAATGACCATCGCACACCTTTGTTGTCTCAAAAAGCGTTGAACTGATTTAGGCTTCAACGTTGAACCAATCCCTCTTACATTCCACGACCACAAACTCAACGCTCTTCGCAATTATTTTCGTTCTCGCGCTTCAATTATACGCGCGATATCCTTTACAATTTCTTGTTCGTTTCCAATTGTTTTCACCCCAATCAGTTTACCCAATTTCAATGTTTCCCCCGCTTCTCTGAAAATAACCTGTTTCCGGTTATAGAAGTCTGAATCTGACAAAGAGCCATTAGCAATTACCTCTGATGATTTTTGGTTTTCTTAGGACTCTGCCCTTTTTTACCAGCTTCGCTTCAGCCTCACCTCGCTCACCAGGCAATAAAAAACTCAGTTCGATTTTTGAAACATGCCATAACCTTCTAAACTCTCCATTGTATTCAATTGTTTGAGCCTTATTAGCCCTAGGAATTTCTATCCTTGACCCTTCAACACGTGGGCTCAATTCATCGGCTACTAGTTCTTCGGCAACTAGTTCAGCACACGGTACTCCCACATTGTTTGGAAAAACATCCACCACAACATCACTCAGTGAAACATCCAGAATTCGCTGACTTTCCTTTTCACGATGGACAAAGCTTACATATTCATCCGCCATCCAACTTGATGTGCTCATGGCACGCCAATCCTCCCTCTTGTTCTCATTCCACATACGATCAATTTGGCTCGATCCCAGAACCGAATAAGAGAAAGAATTGGGTACCATTGTATCATTTGCTGACCTCCCACTTATAGACACCTTAACCGGGCTGGACATATCTCAGTACTCACTGTATCTTCCGAGCAGTTCGCCGCCTCACAACTACAATCACACTTAGGGCCAATCACTTCCTCAATTTCTTTAACGTGAATTGTGAAGACGTTATCGTTAATGCGCAGGTCCATTACTTCATCTATGTGTGAAATCCAGTCGGTTTCGATCTGAAATCGACATCGTTCAAACGTCGAAGGCGCCGAAGTCTCAATGTCAATTCGTACGAGTTCGCCCCAAATCGCTGCAATATTCTGAAATGTTTCTTCAGACCATCCATGAATAGGAATTCCACTTACTGAAAGCCATACCCTTCGATTCGGTAAAAATGATGTAGGCGACCATTCAATTAAATTTTCAAACCATGTTTCTAGACGCCTAGTCTCCAAAATTCTCTTCCTCGATTCTTTATCTTCAAACATGAATAATACAAGAGAGCCCGCAACTCGCATCAACGTAAAACCTGTCAATTTCGCCTTTGTAATCTCATTTGCAAGATCCGCTATTTGGCTGGGTTGACGGCAAAAACCCAAAGCACAATTCTGTAAAATTTCTCATTTATCGGCATCAACAACCCCATCCACGCATTTGCATTTCTCTTCCACTCTAGATTGCTCTTTCGCTGTGATCCGATCATCACCATCCTCATCCTTGTTAAGCCGCCTCACTGGATTCATTTTGGAATTGTACGTATGATCATAATCATCCCACTGTTTCTGGATCTCCTTGTTCATCCTCGAATCAGTGTTATCATGTTTTCTTCTCCAAAACGTATCCCTAGTCTCCCTTTGCGCCATCATTACCTTTAATTTGTATCCGTAAAGCCAAAATTTATGAAAGCGCTCTATGATTCGATCCACATCCGCCTTTGACCCCCAAACGTACAAATTCGAATCTGGTTCCATTGCTCGCTCTCTTTCTTGGTACAAACACATCCACAACCACTTTATGTCTGTCGAAAACTTGCCAAACGCCTTGCCAGTGTAGTTACTCCGACAAGTTTGATACGAAAAATGTCCAAACTCTTTGAAACTGATTTCCCGAGCTCGTTTTTCTCACCATTAAGGTTGCGTGCGCGCCTCTAATTCTTACTTGAAATTTCAATTGTGCACACAATTTTATTCAGAAATATTCACAAACATATGGTGTGCACACATCAAATCCAATCCATTTTCACTTCTCATGCAAAAGATGAATACAAGCGTTGATACACAAGGTTTCGTAGTCTCCAAGTGCAAACCAGAGACAGTGAATCGCGTTGCTAATGGGTGTTGCGATACTATGCTAATTTGATAGCGGCCAATCACGAAATTTTCATAGGTTTTCCGGGGAGTTGACCAGATTTTTTTCGTGGTTTTTAAAACTTACTCAATCCCTGTTATACATATCTCTCAACCCGTTTTATATAATATATTTATAAGTATTTATTAAATAAGGTAAAATGACAAAATATGCCCCCAACATTTACATATTTTGTTATTTAGTACTCTATTTTTTAGAGCAAACAACCCCTCAATGTTCCAAATATGCCCCATGTTGAATGAAAATTGTCAGTCAACTGACGGTCAACGACTGATTCTGACTGGACTTGCCACACGTTAAGATCGGCTAACATGACATATGCCACGACAGTTTTTTTTAAATTATTTTGTTATATCCTTCTTTATGGTGACCCTGGCTGGCTATCATGATGTCACGTGGTCGAACTGGATGTTGACACGTGGTGAATATGATGTTGACACGTCAACATATCTTAACACGTGGCAAGTCCTGTCAACATCAGCCGTTAGCCGTCAGTTGACTGTCAGTTTCCATCCAACAGAGGCATATTTGGACCAAATTGAAACGTTAGAGGTTGTTTGCTCAAAAAAATAGGGGGCCAAATGACAAAACATGCAAACGTTAGAAGCATCTTTTGTCATTTTGCCATCAAATAAATATGAATCAATCTTTTATAAAAAATATGAAATACTTGTCTTCGAACTCCCACCAGATATGTGCAGTATTGTCACCATTTTAAAATGATAAATTATTTTCTCATACACTAAGAAGGTGGCGGCTGCAATTTCTCTTCGGAGGATGATTGGAACGAGATCTGCAACATTATTATTGAATGCAAGGATTTGCTCCGTTTACTTGTATGATTTAAACTCACATATTAAACAATATCACAGAAATTTTTTTCATTATTGTATTAATTACATAGTATTTGATTTAAGCTATTATTTACACACAACTACATTCAAATGTTTATTTATTATATTTATACAATTCACTTGAAATTATATAAAATTTTAAACAGAATTTTAATTATACATGCATACAATTAGTGTATGCTGTTTGAATAAAGTAAGTGTGCTTTCTTCTTTGGCACCCCCAGTTGATATAATTGGTCACCAGTCCAAGGATATCTTCCTAGAAATATAAAGATTATCAATGTACGCTATTACTGGGCGCGAAGCTTCGATATACCTTCTCATTTTCCTTTCCGCAGTATAATCTGCAAATATATAAAGCTTACGATATGAGTGAATGAAAATATTTTTGAAAATTGTTGGACAAATGATTATAGGTGGAGCGATAAAACTGGCCTGTTTCGTTGAGCTTCAGAAGAAGTTCATCCCTTGTTGGAAGAGTATACATTCCAGCAGAAACAGCAGTCCTGACGGCCCATGTGTGGTATGGTGCACACACTTGAGCATAAGCTGCTGAAGCTGCATTCTTCAATGAGTAATCGCTGCAATTTGGAACCAAAACCCGAAAAGAAAAAACAAAATTCTCAACTATAATCTTCTGTTGAAATCAAGAGGGAAGGGCAGAACGTACTTGGATGACACAAATTCTTCGAATAAAGCGCGGATGAGGTCGAGGCCTTGTCTAACTCGACGTAGGTTACGTGAATGGCTTCCCGGTGTCTTCACCGTGTTGTTAGCAGCGTCGAGATCGAGTACATTGTCTAAGGTGTCAAACCTCTTGGATGCTTCCACAAGATCACGTACCTGATCAAAACCAGTAATCGTATCATTACATATGATATTCGAAATGAGAATCGAACACATGACTCAAACTTCTACCAATGTACAAGGATAACAAAAATTAAATTATGTTCATTTTTAAAAAATGAGCAATGAACCTTGGCGACGTACTCCAACTCGGCGAATTTGAAGGCGAGGCCGAGGCAGCTGAAAAGAACCGAGACTAATGAACATGCTTCGCAGAACGTATCGAATGGAAGTTTTTGATCCTTGGTCTGAGATGCCAACAAATCTGAAAGCTCCTCGAACGCCTGCACTATATCGGACAGAGGCGTTTTAGTTGACATGGACATCTTGGATTGAGATTGATTGCAATCATCATTTGCTTCGTCCATGGCTGGGATTGAATGCAAATGGTGAATTGAAATCGTCCAACATTTTGGATTTTCATCAGGAACGGGAAGAGATAAAAGATGTAAAAAATGGTAAATTGGACAAGAGTTTTACGTGTCTGGGATTGATTCATATCATTTCAGGCGTAAAAGCACGACAAGTGTTATGGGAAATATTTAGAGGTCGTACTAGAATCACGGTCTGCCACTGCCACTTTGTTTTCAAGTTTGGAGTTTTTTTTCTTTGGAAAATCCCAACGTATCCATTTGTGGACCTTACTCGTTACTTTCATGATCGACCGATGGGGATGGCCATTAATTTTTGGCTCAAATGCTGGCAAATTCCCTTAAGCAACTGCCACCATTGGTTGAGAGAATTTGGGACGGCAGTGTTCTTTGTGCCATCAATTCAAGACCCAAATTTTCGTATAGCTTAAGACAAGCTATTGATCAAGAAGTGAATGACTTTGATACACAGTATGACAATGATTGAACAAGGAATCTTCTTGTCTGTCTTGTTCTTTGCTTGGTTTCTTGGTTATACATTGAAGAATACGATTGGGATTGGTAAACCAGAATTGGAAGAAGGAAAACACAAGTTTCTAAATTTGTAACCTTTTACTTGTAGTGGATTCTTCTTTCAATATTATTCTTTAGTTTACAGGTCTAAAACTAACAAGTACTGCCATTAACTATATAGTTCCATATGCAAATTAATTAAACCTTGCTTGCAAGCTCTAGTACTCCAGCTTCTTCAGATTCACCGTCGACTTTTCTGTGGGTCTGAATCGGTTTAAGAGTATACAGCCTGGCGCAGCAGATATAATAAATAAGATTAACCACTTGCAAGCCGGTGATCAGCCAGTAAAAATACTCCAGCTTTCCCTTGTTTAAATTGTCATCCGGCAGCCAGTTTGATCCGTCAGGTTTAGCACTAAATTTGTGGACTATAGAAACCAGAAACGTGCTCACATAATTCCCAACCGAAATTGCAGTCCAGAACAAAGCAGTGGCACTGCTCCTCATGCTTTCCGGGGACTGATCATAAAAGAACTCCAAGTGACCGATTGACATGAACGCCTCAGCTATTCCATGGAGACCGTACTGAGGCACGAGCCAAAACACCGAGATGGGGATGATCGATTGAGGCTTGTCCTCGAGTCCATGTGCCAATGCTACTTGTTTACGCTTCACTTCAATGAAGCCTGCTACAAGTGAGGCTAGTACCGAGATCACGAACCCGATTCCCATTCGGTGCAAGAAGGTGATACCGCGGTCGAGCCCAGTGAACCTTCGGGCAACGCGGACTAAAACGCGGTCGTACAAGGCTATGGTGGAGAGCATGAAGATCATGGTGAAGACGGACATGGAAGCGGCAGGGATTTGGAAGGAGGTGGTGAGGTGCCTGTCCATGGTTTTGGCTTGTTGGAGGGAGAATGTGCCTTGTTGAGCATAGGCTGTGATGAGGATGATTCCTGATGCCCAAATTGGCCCCATTCGGATCACGGATTTCAGTTCCTCCACTCGGTGAACCGTGTTTAGTCTCCATAGATTTGGAGCTTTTACATTATCTTCTTCACTCACAATGGCTGCCTTGTCAAGAAATCTGCAATATACATTAATCAATTAATTACTAGTCAATATCATTTCAAACGATATTAAAGCTTTAATCATACAATTTTTAATTGAATTACTCGACTTATAAATCAAATAACAGTTACAAAAAAAATATAAAGTTATAGAGCATGATGAATTGGCACAAGGAATTTAATGGTTATGTAGGAAATTGAAGGTAAATCTCTCACTACTTTGATAATTAAAGCTTTCATGGAATAAAAGGTTTTTTTTACTCAATCAAAATTTATTTTGTTGATAGTAAATTAATTTTCAACCAGAATACAAATAAGATAAAATTGTCTATGAATCTGCAAAAACTGAACTCAATAACCCACCCACAATCTTTATCTAATCATGCTCAAGGACAAATCATGATAAAATTTTAGGGGACCAGATTCAAATAGAAATAAAACTGGGTAGTGTCTAATTATCCAACTATTAATTTAAAATTTAAAAATTAAGAATAAGGTTTAATTTATCTAATCTAAAAATTAACAAGAATTTAAGAAATATTAAACCAAAAAAAATAGGTCAGACTTAATTCGTCTATTTTCAAAATTAATAATGAATTAAAAATGCTTTGAATTAAACTAACAAAGATTGGTCTAAGTGGTAAGTAAGTCTGGAAATTTTGAGAAGTAAATAAAATTAATTTACTTAGTTTCAAAACTAAAAGCAACAAAAGAACGTGGGGATTGGTCCCTCCCACCGACTGTACATGTGGTTGGGTCCTTGATCTTTGTGTGTCTATTTGTGTAGAGTTCTCGAAATTCATTGCACTATTACCAGAACCGGAGGGCTGATATGTTTTCATGGTTTTGGCCGGCCTACTGTCAGTTGTAGTTGACTGTTGAACTAACGGGTTAATAAAATAAACGTGCACTTGGTAGGATTTGATATTTATGGGCAGTGCTGGATGGGTTTGGGTACAGACATTTAGAAAGAGTTTTTGTTTCATTGTGAAAAAATGCAAGTGTATGTGTATGTGTATGTGTATGGTGTTTGTTTGCTGCTCAGATCTGAGGTTGTGGGTGTGGCCGTGTGGTCCTACTCCCAATTATTGAGCCATACTCCTTCACAAATTACTCATCTTCTCTTCTGCATTTCCCCGATGACAGCCACAGTTATATATGTGATGATAAAAAAATATGAGAATTAAAACAAATAGTATTTTTGTTTTTTTATATCAATTAGCATATGATTCATTGGTTAACTATATATATTTAATATTATAAAAATTTATTATAATTATCTTATCTCATTAAGTCAACTGATAATTTTATAATAATTACGAATGATATTTTGAAATCTGATAAAAATTTCATAAAGTATATATTTATGATTCCCCGAAATGAATTTTGGAACAATTCAAAAAAGTGAATGCATGTACATCTCACTCAAGACGAAAGTTGGAAGCATAATTTTACTACACATAAACACTCTCGTAAGAGAAATTGAGAAGTGTAAAGTATATTATAATGTGTATATACCACGAGATAAAATTCTATTATACCATATAGAATTTTAATTTTTTTATGGCTCAATGGAGTTAAACAGTCCAAAACTAATATAAAATTAAATAAATTTTATATAGTGTAAACGAATTATAATCAACAGTTATATAATAATTTAACTGCATTATTAAAGCAAGTCATCGTATAATAAATTATATGAATTTGACTTGCTTTAATGTTACAATTAAGTTATGGTATAACTGTTGGTTTATCGAACAAGTTCATATTTCGTCACCTATTTGTTAGAGAATGAATTGAAGATAGGGATTAGAAAATCAGGAGAAAGCTTACCTCATTTGTTTAGTGTGAGCAAGCCTTCCATCTATAGAGATTGATGCGTCAAGCTCTTCATTCTGGTACATCAACTTAGGGTCAGAAACAATAGCCAATTTCCTCTTCTTGAAAGCAGCCACTGAGACCTGTAACAACCGGGTAAACGGACTCCCCGACGGATCCATGTGTCTGTAAAGCGGGTAACCGGCCACGAATGCGATGATGGAGATAAACATGAAACCGGTGGGGATGCCAAGGCCCCATCCCCAGCCGATGTTATCTTGAATATAAACAATCACTGTGACAGCCACTAGGATAGATGCCCCCATCACAAAGTAGTACCAATTGAAGAATTTCCATGTCTTGGTTGATTGGTTTGGATCTGTTTCATCGAATTGGTCCGCCCCGAATGCCGCCACGCACGGCCGAATCCCGCCCGATCCCAAGGCTCCCAGTAAGAGAGATCCGTATAGGAATGCCAATTGTCCTGAAGTAGCTTGTTGGCACACTTGCTCACCTTTACAAGGCAGGGGTCTAAGTTGTGGAAGTATTGCCGATAGTGTTAAACATGTCATAGCCTGATTCAATTAATAAAATGATAAATAACAAGATAATTTTAGATGTTCAAATTGTTGATAAAAGAACATAGAACCTAAGGGAGAGAACTCACAATTTGATATATGACGGAGGAGATGGTTAGAGTCCAAAAACGACCGGCGTATGCATCGGCAACAAAAGCCCCGAGCAATGGTGTCAAGCTCGCGGTTCCGCCGAAGTTGGTGAGAGTGTTGGCAGCTTTGGTTAACGGCATATGAAGCTGCGTTGTTAAGTAGCTAATCATATTAGCATAAAATCCTACCACGGCCAACTTCTCACAGACCTCATTCGCTGCAGCATATTACACAGAACCCAAAGTTAGTCCAATCGTGATAATTATAAAATATAGCACAAATTTAGAAGTGCAGCTACAAAAAAGAAAGCATAAGGAAACTAAGCTTACAGAATATGAAGGGCATGGTGATCATTCCTCCCTTGGGCCTTTTAACATTATTTTGTTTATCATTTTTCTCCTCCATTTTCTCCATCTTGCTTGCTGCAACTAAAATGGTACCCCCTGAAGCCTATTTATAATAGGCCGAGGGGAAAGATTTCACAACTGTTACAAGCCGATGTAAGTGGTAATTTTTTAACGTTTTTATTCAAATATGTCGATTTTTTTATTTATTTTTATGACACCCATGCAAAATTATTTACCGATCTAACACCTTCACATAAAACTCGCCAAACTAGTCTGGCGAGTTCCTCAAATTATTAATTTTTAATTGGATCGTAATTAAATCCATATTTAAAGGAAACTCGATAGACTAATCTGACAAATTCCATTATTTTTTTTGAATCATACTTATTTTAATCCCCATTTTGAATATTTTTACTTTAATTTCTGCCTTCCATTTCAGCGCTCTTGATATTTAATCCTTGGCTTATGCTTTACTTCATTTGTTTAGATTAAATTTATATGGTGTGTGTTTTCATTTATTTTAATTGCATTATTTTGTGTATGATTGTCTTCTTAGTTCTTACATACTCATTTCCAATATTTTTCCCATAATAATATACATATATATAATTTATTTTAATGCATGTTCTATATATGATTTTTGTACAATTATAATTTATATGGAAAGTGTTTTTATTTTAATATACATATATAAACTCCACGTGTTTTCCTAAACCCATTTAGATTAATTTTTTTACCATATATACACCTATAGTACAATAATGGTTTTACGTTATTATATACATATATCTGTGTGTTATATACTCTAGTTATATGCACGTACGGTTATATATATACACATGTAATTTCTTTTCACTTGTTTAGGTAGTTATATATTAATATTAAATTTACATATATATTTATCTGGGATGGACCTAAATGGGGCGGTCATCCCGCTCAAAAAATTTAAAATTCATATATGATTTAGATTTTTATAAATTTTTTTATATATTTAAAATCTATTTTCGGCCCTTAAAATTTTATAAGTTAATCATTCCTAGAATTTCAATAAATTCACTCTCTAATATAAAATTTTACGTCCGTCCTTAATATTTATACCTTAATATTAGCATGTTTCCTTATATGTATATGCATAATTATTGGGTTTTATTTTGATGCACAAGCTGTGTAAATTTTTTTTACACAATCCTTCTATAAAATTTAAAATCTAAATCACAAACCCTAGCAACCTAAAACCTAAACCCTAAACTCTAAATTCTAACCATAAACCTTAAATTATATACCCTACATACTAAACCCCTAAACCCTAACCTAAAACCCTAAACCCTAAAATTAAAGGACTTGTGTAAACTAAAGTTTACACAGCTTGTGCATCAAAGTATTTTCCATAATTATTTTATCCCTATTGTAGTCGTCAGAATCCAATAGTTGGAGTCCACGTTGATAGCCGACAGTTGGAGATTCAAAGAGAAAAAAATAATAATGGAACTCACTAGGATAATATGGCGAGTTCTATGTAAGGGTGTTACATCAGTAAATAATTTTATATGGGTGTCAAAATATAAATAAAAATTAGCTTATTTGGATAAAATTACATTTATAACATACAATTATTATAATAAATATATTTTTCAGACCTCTCCTCTCTCACAAAACAGAAGATATTGAATTTACTTCAAAATATCGAGGGCCACAAAATTGATTGGAATTTAATAATGAGCTGGACAGGAAGTGTCTTGTATGAGATAGAGTGAACTTTTCTCAATAGTAAACACAAAAAATGACATATTAATTGAAGGGCAAGGATGTTTGGCAAGTTTTGTTATTTTTAGCTTTTAATTAGTTGGACAGACAAAGACTGTTCCATTAAAAAAAACATGGTAATGTTACGATTAAATTAATTTGCACAATATCTTAATGATGGGGTCTGACTCATGGTATAGGCTTCTAGTGGTACCACTCCTTGAAAGTTGGAACAAAAAAATTAATGCATGTGTAGATATCATGATGCAAAATTAGAAATAATTGATGAAATTATGTTTAAGATTTAGAAATTTTAACTTCATTTCTCACATAAATTTAAAAAATTTGAGTTCGAATAATTTGTTTGTAAGTTGTGTATACTTTTAAAGAATTAAGAAAAAATAAACATATATTGCCATTAAACTAAATCAGCTAAAAAATTCCACGTAATCCCGGTAAAATATCTCTCTTTAGTTTTCAACTTTTCATCATATAATTGATGTATTAATAGTGAATAATATTTTCATGACTGTTATATAAAAATGAACATGTGATCAAATTTGAATAAAATAATAGAGGGAGAATGCATAAAATTTTGCATGAAGTACACAAATGGTCACTGAATTATTTTAAAAATATAAAATGGTCATTAAAATTTTAAAAGTTACATAATGAATATTAAACTTTAGTTTTTGTTACAAAATGGTCATTGAGCCATTAACTTTTGTTGACTGGGTGACATGGTAGTTACAAAATTTGTATAACAACACATTTAATCCTCAATATTTTTACATTCAATCAATATAAACATCAATAATGATGGTTAAATTAGGACTAAATTGATTGAATGTGTAAATATGGAGGATTAAATGTGTTATTATTTAAATTTTCGTAACGGTCATGTTATTCACTTAACAACACTTAACGGCTCAGTGATTATTTTGTAACAAAAACTAAATTTTAATACTCATTATGTAACTTTTAAAAGTTTGGTGACGATTTTGTATTTTTTAAGATAGTATAGTGACCATTTATATACTTTACCTAAATTTTTGTACTGAGATAACAAGTTTCTAAATTATTATTATTTTTTCAGTAAACTACATTAGTTAGTCATCCAATTGTTAAAAAAAATAACACTAAAAATATATTCATTTTTATTTTGGTCACCCAATGATAAATCATGTTAGTGACATGTGTCAATATAGTTTCAGTGATAAAATGAAAACGAAATCTACCATAAGTGACACATGTCAAGATTCTAGTTTCATCATGAGTGACCAAACTGAAAAATAAATATAATATTAATGGTAATTTATTAAATTTGAATGGCCGAAATGATTTTTTTATAGTTGGATGACCAAACAATTTATCTATTTTTTCTAAAAAAATCTATTATATTTTCCCCCAAAAGTCTTTTAAGGATTTAACATTAATTCACGCCTTGCAAGAGAAAAAAAAACCATTAGTATTTAAACATTGAAATTATATATATAAAAGTTGCATAACGAATATAGTTCTATTGAAATTATCGTGGGTATAAATAAGAGAACGTGAGATTTAACAAATTTAAACATTTAATATTTTTTAAATTTTCGGTGTGGAGGATCTGGATAATATAACATTGTACGTATAATGTTAAAACTAATTTTCATGTAAATCCCTAAAATAAATATGTTAGGTAAATGTATACATTATGTGATATTTTCGGAGCAAATAAAAGAAATATGTTAGGGGTGACATAATTCGGTTTGGTGGAGTCTTTTAGATTTTTTAAGTAGTAGTTTTAATTCGATTCAGATCGATTTAATTCTCAAATTTTTTTCATTTTACTTTATGATTTCTTTTTTCTTATTTTGACAACATGGGTTTGTTTTATGTTTTCTTTACATTTTTTAAGAATTTTCAAAGTTTTGTACGTAAATATTTCTAAAGAAGTTAGTTTTTAAAATTTTAAAAAAATGAGTACTAATTCTTATATAATATTTGTAAGCAGGGCTGTATCTAGGCCTAAATAGGAGGGCACCCTCCTAGAGCCCAGAATTTTTATAGTGCATTATACTTATAAAATAATATTTTTATATTAGTTATAGGGCCTAATAATTTTCTACTTGTTATTAGGGGTTTAATTCTTTTTTTTTTCAAAATTTATTATCAGGGCCTATTCTTATAATTTATTTTTGTTCTTCGAATATTTGTTATTAAGTGTGTAATCCTCCATATTTCTTATCTCGGACATATTCTTAATTTTTTTTTCTAACACTTGTTATAAAGGCTCTATTTTTCAATTCTTTTTATTAGAGGACCAATTTATTTTCAATATTTGTTATTAGGAGCGTATTCTTAAAATTCAATTTTATTTTTTTAATATTTATTTGTTATTAAGAATCCAATTTTTCAATACTTTTTGTTGAGAGCTCAATATTTTTCAATACTTGTTATTATGGAATTACTCTTCAAATATAATTTTTTCAACACTTAGTTTTAGGAAGAATAATTTAAATAACGGTCCTCAACCGCAACAACGACCGTTATATAGCGATAATGACATCATCTGAAACTGCGATATCCGCAACCATTATGTTCACAATAATATATGTTATTAATAATTCACAACCACGATACTCGCAGTGACTGGAATAACATCTATTATGTTCGCAATCACGATAAATATAGCGCGACCGAAAACATGACTACAATCGTAAATCAAATCCCAAATTATGGGCTCAATTTTTTGGTTTGCCCTAAGGCCACAAAAATCTCAAAAACATGCATGTTTGTAAGTTATTTCTATTATTTGAACTCTAGAACACTTATTTTTTTTATTGTAAAAAATAATTATAATTTACATAAAAATAAATCCGGTCTAGTTTTGAGTAAGCATAATTTTTAAAATTGTATTCCATAAATCGTCAAAAAACTTATATTCGATTGATTGTTTTCTTATCCCTACTCTTGAGGACGAAAAACTTTCTGAACCACAACAACAAGAACGACACAAGCTCTCGAAGCTGAGGAATGGACTCGATTTTAATCACAATCTGTAATTTATTTTATTTGACAAATTTTAAATCTAATCCTAATCCTACCTAGTTAGAGGGAAGGGGAAGGGGGACTCTAGGGAAAGGAATGAGATTGCTCTTAATGAGCCTAGAACACATGACCTAAGGGAATATGAGTTAGAAGTTAAACTTTTTTTAATAAGGTTATTAATATATACCAGTTTACTTAATTAAACATAAGTTTGTAGTTTACAGACATTTAATATTAATTAATTTTAATTAATTTGAATTAATGTTTGTTATGTTACGTATGCATTTTTCATCCTATAAATACTTGTGGTGATATATGATAGATGTGTGGAAAATAAAAGAAGAATTTTAAAGTTATCTAATCCCCTTTCCTTTTTATTGTGTGAGTTCACACATTTATTTTCCAACAAAGTGGTATCAAAGCTAGTAATGGAGAAACGTTCTCTTCCATTCCATTACCCCTTCTTACGAAAGGCAACTATGATAGTTAGTCTATTCGTGTAAAAGGAATTCTTAGATCACAAGGTGCTTGAGAGATTGTTTCTAGCGGGTACAAGGTCCCTGAAGATGAAACGACCTTGAATCAAAGTAAAAAAAAAAAGCTCTAGAAAAGAATCGAAAGAAGGATCAACACGCTCTTTCGACAATCCATCAATGTTTGGATGACTCAACCTTTGAAAAGGTGGCCAATGCAACAACTTCAAAAGAAGCGTGGGATGTTCGTGGGAAGTCCTTTAAAGGAGTAGAGAAAGCGAAGAAGATTCGTCTCCAAACATTAAGAAGTGAATTTGAAGCACTTCGAATGAGTGAATCGGAGACCATGTTTGATTACTTTTTTAGAGTGCAAGTTGTTAACCAGATGAAAATGAATGGCGAAGAAATACTCGAGGCCCGAGTAATTGAAAAAATTATCCGCTCTTTAAATCCAAAATTTGAGCACATTGTTGTCGCTACTGAAGAATCCAAGGACTTAGAAACTATGTCCATTGATCAATTAAGTGGTTCACTGTAAGCTCATGAGGAGAGGTTAAATAGAAGCAAAACTGACTCTATAGAACATGTGTTGCAAGTGAGTATTTCCCTTCTATCCAAGGCAGAAGCAAGTGAACAAGGTGTAACCCGTCCAAAAGGTCCTGGAAGAAGACACAGACAATGAACGAAAGGTGGTTGTTACCTCTCTAAAAATATTGTTTTTAATGCCAAATTTACAACACTCTTACTTGTTTTTAGGTACATTTAGATGCATTAGGTTGCTAGAATCATGCATTTGCATAAGGAGTTTAGTTTTCTGTCTATGCCAAGGGTAAATGGTTGTTTTGTGGTTATTTTGCAGGTTTGGAATATGATTTAGCACGGGAAAGCAACACATTTAGAAAAGGACCATAAGGTGTTGTTGGCACAGAAGGACCAGAAGGTGCCAAGCACTTATTGGCAGAGAAGTGCACTTGATGCCATGCCAAGAGATTGTTGAACCCCGAAAAAATAGGAAAGGATCATGCTCCTAAAAGATCACGAATGGATCAACTTCCGAAAAAATAACGGATAATGTGGTGCCAAGTGATGTTGGAAAAGTTGTGCCAAGCTTGGATGCCAAGGCAACATTGGCATGATAACGTCAGCCCTAGCCTAATAAGCTATCTCACTGAGCTGATAAGATATCAAATGATCAAATAGAGCTCTATCTCTTATCCCTTGATAATTTCAAATTCAAATGCAAAGGCTTATATCATCCTTTTCCATACACGCCTATATAAAGACCAACCGATCAAGCAATTGAGAAGAGCAAAGGAAAGACGAGAGTGATCGAGTGAAGACCTAGAGTGATCGGAGTGAGGTATTGGAGTAACCGACAGGTGACGGCCGGGTGCACTGAGGAAGAATGATTCAACCTCTTGGCCGAGAGCCTGGCGTGGAGGGCTGCATCAAGAGACCCCTCGGCCCATTCCCTTGGCTTAAGTTGTTTTTCTTTAGTTTATTTAAAAATGATGTATTTGAAAACGGTTATGGGTTTGATGATTAAATCCCTCACCATGAACTAATTTCATAGTTGGTGGGGGATGTTTGGTTTAAACGTTCTTTTATGCCTTAGTTCTTTGAATACAATTCTGTTTTGGCAAAGTTTCTCTCTGGCATGCTTTACTTTTTTTAACTGTAATGCCAAGCATGAGCTGATATTATTGTTTTTCTAAATACTCTGCCAAGCAAGAGCTGACATAGTTGGCCTATTGCTCCACAATATCTTAACAGACTTGGGAGACAAAGATCAATTGCTGGATACTTGGGAGATAAGTTTCGAGAGAATTCGTTCAAGTAGATGAACTTACTTCGGAAGTGATATCTACCACCTCAGAGTATAGATTGATTTTAATCAAATTGGTTTAAGAAAAGAAAGCACTATAGAGATATATGGCTTTTTACTTGGCCAATTTAGGTCATCGAGAGAGGCTTTGCTAATGTTGAATCTGCTTGGCAAACAATGCCAAGACAATTTTGCTAACAAAGGCTGGCATGAGTATTTAGAAAAACAATAATATCAGCTCACGCTTTCTTTCAACATTTTAAGCAATCGAATTCAAGTCAATCTCTGTGGGATCGATAACTCAGCTTACCAAGCTATTTTACTTGCATATTGTGTATACTTGCACGCAAAAGAATCTTGGCACTGTTTTATACTTGCCCAATACATATAATTTGCCTCTTTTGCCAGCATTCGTTTTACACAACTCCCAAAAGTGTCTACAAGTTTTTGGCGCCTCTGCCGGGGATTGCAACGGATTTGATTGTTTTTAAAATTTTACTTGTTTTGTTTTTGTTTTTATTTATTTTTATCGGTGTATGACCAGAAGCCATCATGTGGTGGATGAGTGGTCATACGATCCGGAAATTGAGATGACCGTGGGGAGGTTAAAAAGGCGATACTGAGAGATGAATCAAGCTAATCAAAGGAATGGTGTGGTGAACAATGATCCACCCAACAACAATGCGCCACCACCTCCTAATGATCCAATTGTTAGTGAAGAGGGAGAGAGGCCAATCCAAGAACATTCAGCACCTGACATTGCAAATTTAATGCTAGGACTTGTTGGCATTGATGCTAATGAGCCAAATTTTAAAATTAAACTCGTAATGATCCAAACTCTTTTGAATGTAGGCTAATTCGATAGAGCACTTACTAGAGACCCGAGGCAACATCTCAAGCAATTCATGGAGATATGTTAATTATTTCAACAAACTGTAGTATCTAGAGATACCGTGAAGCAGAGGTTATTTACTTTTTCTTTAAGAGACAGAGCCAAGGCGTGGCTTAATTCTTTGCCACTAGGTTCGGTTACTTCCTGGACAGACCTATGCCAGACGTTCTTGACACAATTTCAGCCACCAACACTCACTACCAAGCTGCGTAGTGAGATCATTACATTCAAGCAGACTTGGGATGAAACTCTCTACGAAGCATGGGAAAGATTTAAAGATCTGTTGAGAAGGTTTCCAACACATGGATTCCTAAATTGGACCCAAATACAAACCTTCTACAACGGAATGAATGCACAAACAAATACTATTGTCGATGATTCAACAACTGGCTCGTTGCTAGACAAGAGGTACACAGAAGTTGCTGATATCCTTGAGAGGATAACGATCAATGACTTTGAATATCCTGTTGCTAGACTTGGGAGCGGAACCAAAGCTAGTGGGAAATTAAAGGTTGATGAACTTACATCCATTCATGCTGAAATTTCCAACCTCACTAGCATGGTGAGAACTTTGCAAAAGAATAATGAGGCCCGAGAAGTCAAAGCACTAGATCCGTTTTGCACCATTTGTGGAGAAAACCACCATGTGGATGAATGTCCAGTTAACCATGAGTCGGTAAATTTTGTTGGCAATGCTGGTCATTTTTATAATGCTAATTCCAATGCTTACAACGCAGGTTGGAGACAACACCCTAACTTTGCTTGAGGAAATCAAGAAGGCAACCAATACAATGCCCCGCACCAAAATGCTCAAAGGCAAAATAATAATGCCGTGCCTCAAAAAGCTCAAAATAATTTCCAGCAAAGGCAAGGACTCAACCAAGGAGGCAATATCACACAGTACATGGAAAGGAACGAAGTGACAGTCCAAAGTTTAGCACCTTCAATAAGAAACTTGGAAATGCAAGTTGAGCAGATTGCTAATGCACTCAGCAATTGACCCTAGGGTGTTTTGCCAAGCGAAACTAAAGATGCTCGTCACAAAGGAAATGGGCAATGCAAGGCAATAACTCTTTCGAGTGGTAAGAAGTGCGAAGCTGAGATGGCTGCCAAACAACCAGTTAATAGCCAAGATGCTAAGCTTGTTCCAGCAAACAAGCCCATGGAAGTAGAGAAGGATAAAAACAAAGCAGATGATGCCAGTGGTTATGCCCACAGTGATGTCAACGCTCATGCCAGTACCAATGCTCAACATGATGCCAGTTCCAATGCCAGCCATGATGTTAACAATGATGACAAGTAGACTGAGGCCAAAAATCATACTGATGCCAAAGTGGAAGCCAGCACTGCCTTGGAAAAGCCGATAGTGCCAACATATGTGTATCCACCACCACCATTTCCACCAAGACTTCAAAAGCACAAGCAAGACCGGTAATTTAAGTGCTTCTTGGAAGTGCCCTTGAGCAAATTCCAACTATGTAAAATTCATGAAGGACATCTTGTCCAAAAGAAAGAAGTTGGGAAAGTTTGAAATTGTTGCTCTTACTGAAGGATGCAATGCCATGATTCTAAACCGATTGCCACCAAAGTTGAAAGATCCAAGGAGTTTTACTATCCCTTGTACAATTGGCAATAAAATCATGGGTAAGGCATTGTGTGATTTAGGAGCTAGTATCAATTTGATGTCACTATCTATTTTCAAGAAGTTTGGCATAAAAGCAAGACCTACCACAGTGACACTTCAGTTGGCACACCGATCTTATGCACATAAGAAGGGTAAGATTGAGGATGTGTTGGTAAAGGTAGAAAAAAATTATATTTCCAATTGATTTTATCATTTTGGATTATGAAACCGAAACTAATGTGCCAATTATTTTGGGTAGGTCATTCCTTGCCACGGGTAGGGCTCTTATTGATGTTCATAAAAGGGAACTAAACATGCGAATGAATGACCAACATGTTACTTTTAACGTGTTTCAAGCTTTGAAATGTGTAGATGAACCAGATGAATGTCAAGACGAGGATATGATGAAGGCCATTTATACTTTGGAAGTGGCACAATTGTGCCAAGATGCAGAATTTGATGACGGCATGCTTGACGACATAGATGAACTATTTGAGGAACCTGAGGAATCAACCTTGGAGACTGAAGATGTGAGTTATTTTGAGCCACTACAGTTGCTCGACAGAGAGATAAAGAAATCGAAACCATCAATTGAGGAATCACCGAAGTTGGAGCTTAAGCCACTGCCAGAACACTTGAAGTATGATTATCTAGGTGAGCACTAAACTCTGCCAGTGATTATTGCCACTGATCTCACTAATGATCAGGAGGCAAGATTGCTGACAATATTAAGGGATTATAAGCAAGCGTTGGGTTGGACCTTGGTAGGCATCCAAGGTATTAGCCTAACCATTTGCATGCACAAGATCATTCTATAGGAATACAATGGGAGGACTATTGAAGGTTAGAGACGGCTAAACCCGAGCATGAATGAGGTTGTTAAGAAAGAGATAATAAATTTCCGATAGCTCTTGGGTTAGCCTAGTGCAGCTGAAGAAAGGTGACATGATTGTGGTGCAAAATAGTGAAGCTGAATTGATTCCCTCTAGAACCATCACCGGATGGAGAGTGTGCATGGATTACAGAAGGTTAAACAAGGCTACAAGGAAGGACCACTACCCATTGCCTTTCATTGACCATATGTTAGATAGGCTGGCAGGTAAAGTTTTTTACTGTTTTTTATATTTATTCGAGTTATAATCAAATTTCCATCACCCCCGATGGTCAAGAGAAAACCACGTTCATGTGTCAATATGGGACATTTGCCTTCAGAAGGATGACATTCGGTCTATGTAATGCGCCAACAACATTCCAACGTTGCATGATGGCCATTTTTCTGATATGATCGAACACAACATGGAAATGTTCACGAATGATTTCTCAATGTTGGGTATAACATTTGAGGAATGCATCCATAGCTTGGAGCAAGTCTTGAAGAGATGCACTAAGACAAACCTAGTGTTGAACTGGGAGAAATGCCACTTCATGGTGAAGGAGGGCATTGTTCTTGGTCACAAGGTAACCAAGAGATTACTAGAAGTTGATCAAGACAAAGTGGAAGTAATCAAGCAATTGCCACCTCCAAAGAGTGTTAAAGGTACAAGGAGTTTTCTAGGTCATGCCAGTTTTTATCGATGGTTTATTAATGATTTTTCAAAAATTGTTAAACCTTTATGCTCATTGTTGGAACATAATGCCACATTTGCTTTTGATGATTCTTGTTTGAGAGCATTTCAGGAACTTAAAGAGAGATTGATTAATGCCCCTATAGTCATAGCACCAAATTAGAATGAGCCCTTCGAGCTCATGTGTGATGCCAACGACTATGCCGTTGGAGCAATTTTAGGACAACGACATGTCAAGGTTTTCCATGCCATTTACTATGCTAGCAGAACCTTGAATAACGCAGACCTGAATTACTCTACAACCGAGAAAGAGTTTCTTACGGTTGTTTTTGCTTTTGATAAATTTAGATATTATCTAATTGGTAATAATGTTGTGGTTTATACAGATCCCTCGTCATTGAAGTATCTCTTGGAAAAGAAAGACGCCAAGCCCAAACTGATCTGATGGACGCTTTTACTTCAAGAATTTGACTTAGAGATCAGAGACAATAAGGGCAAGAAAAACTTAGTAGATGGCCGCCTCTCTCGATTGAAGCATCATATTGAGAATGGTAAGACCACTACCATTAGAGATGAGTTTCCTAACAAGTGTTTGCTTACAGTTAATGCCCTACCATGGTATGCTGACATAGTCAATTACCTAGTAAGTAATATTCTACCACCAAACTTGGCATACAATGTCAAGAAAAAATTTCTAAGAGAGGTAAGGAAATACTTTTGGGATGAGCCGATATTGTTCAAGTAGTGCGCTGATCAAGTGATTCGCCGGTGCGTGCCAGAAGACAAGCAAAAAAGCATATTGCATCTATACCATGCCGTGTTGTATGGAGGTCACTTTGCTGGGATGAAGACTGCTGCCAAGGTGTTGCAGTCAGGATTCTTTTGGCCCACGCTATACAAGGATGCACATGAGTATGCCAAGGCCTACGATCGATGACAATGGGCAGAGAAAATCTCTTGCAGACACCAACTGCCGCTCTAGAACATTATACGTATGGATTTATTTGATGTATGAGGGATAGATTTTATGGGTCCTTTTCCTCATCATTTGGTAATGTGTATATTCTTTTGGTCGTTGACTACGTATCAAAGTGGGTAGAGGTTACCTGCCAACAAATGATGTCAAGGTTGTTGCCAAGTTCTTGCACAAGCACACTTTTACTCGATTTGGTGCCCCTAGAGTGATTATTCATGACGAGGGTACCCGCTTTAACTGTAATCTAATCTCTAAAGCTTTGTGCATGTATGAGATTCATCAACGAATTGCCACAACATATCATCCCTAGGCGAACAAGCAAGCCGATATATCAAACAAGGAGATTAAGAACATTCTAGAGAAGACTATAAATTCAACGAGGAAAGACTGGTCTTGAGGCTAAATGAGTCATGGTGCGCTTACAGGACTGTATTTAAAACTTCTTTAGGTACTTAACCATTTAGACTTGTTTTTGGCAAACTGTGCCATCTACTAGTGGAGCTTGAACATAAAGCCTATTGGGCCATTAAGAAACTTGACATGGCATGGAGAGTTGCTGGAGAAAAGAGGTTGCTCGACCTTAATGAGTTGGCGGAATTCAGGACACAGACTTATGAGAATGCTAGGATATACAAGGAGAAGGCAAAACGCTGGCATGATAGTAGAATCATGCCAAGGCAGTTTGTAATAGGCCAGCTTGTTCTTTTATTTAACTCTCGATTTAAACTTTTTCCAGGTAAACTCAAATAAATGTGGACGGGTCTGTATGAAGTTGTTAAACCTTATGCCCATGAGGGTTTGGACATTAAAAAATTAAAAACGGGAGAAATTTTTAAGGTGAATGGCCAATGATTAAAGCATTACTTGGACGGTAAACAAAGAAATGCCAATGAGGCGATCCTCTTAGCAGAATTAGAATGAGACATCCTCAGGTTTGAAAATCTTTGTAAATATTAGGATAGTTGTTTTTGTTTCTTTTAGGATCCAGGTTTTATTTTTGTTGGTTATCAGTTTTATTCCTTTGTTGGGTTGAAAAGTTTCCTTTGAGTGTGTACAAATTTTATTTCAGGAACATTGCCAAGCGCGATGCCATGCAACGTGCCAATACAGCTTGGCATATATCGGATTTCTTGCTGAAGAAGAAAGAAGAAAGGAAACCCTAGCTTTATCAAGATGAGAGAGAGAAATCTTTGAAATTACCCCTAGCCGCACAAATTAAGGGAGATTTAAATCCATCATAATTATCATACCACTTCAAATCTTTCCTTATCAATTAACCTTATCACTTTCAAAATCTATCCCAATCAAAATTTTTAAACTTCCATCATTATCTCACTCTCTTTTCGGCTATATCATTAAAACCCCTTAAACACTCTATCTTTTTACTTTCTACCTAACCTTAAAACCAATTTCCTAAGACTTTTCTCACTTTTCATTTTTTTTCAAACAAGATTCAAGAACCATTCATCTTTTCTTTTTCTTCTCTTTCATATTGAATCTCATTTTTTCATCTTCATGGCTTCATCTTCTACTCCCTTCAAACGATTCTTCACTGAGGAAATTCGCAAGAAATTCGAGACAAGCTTCTTTGCAAGATCGTTCCTCTATGAAAAGCACTTTAACTTCCACATCGATGATACCGTCGGATTTCCGCCGGAAGTAATGGCTGTCATTGATATGCACAAGTGGAATGCGTTCTGCCAGCAGAAGGGATAGGTTTATGCTACCATTGTGCAAGAAATTTACGTGCACCTTGTGACCAAAGATTCTCCATTCTTGATGATATGGGGTAAGTGTGTGCAATTTGATGAGGGTTATATTAACTCACTCTTTCCTTTACCTAGTGAAAGATATGAATATTTTGAGTATGTTGAGACCATGAATGCTGCCAGGCGTAAGAAGTTGAAGCCTCCGATTCGAGTTTGAAACCACTTTATCAAACACAATCTTATACCCACATCTCACAATGAGACTGTCTCGAAGGACTGGTTAATCCTACTGCACTCCATTGTTAAGGGGAGCAAAATAAATGTTGACAGGATCATTATCGAAGAAACCTACAAATGTGATTCCAAGGGTAAGGGAAGTCTGTTTTCCTTCTCTTAATTTCTAACATTTGTTTGCGCCATGAGGTGCCAAGGATGGACGAGGATCACGACCAGTCATCAAGGGAACCACCATTACTATCCCTATTTGGAAAAACCTCACGACTTTTGAGCCAAAGGAGAAGGGAAAGTGAAAGACCAAGACAACCAAGCCAAAGCCAAAGGCAGAGCCTAGCAGTGTTCCAAAGACCATGCCAGCAAGTTCATTGGCACTATTTTCCCAGGTGTACACTTGCCAGGAGATTATTCTCCAAAAAACTAGAGGCAATTGAGGATATTAACGTTAAGATGAGGCACTATGCAAAGGAAATGGATGCTATCATCTGGGAAGTGCTTGTCAAACTTTCCCCGGGAGATGTGCCAACATTCCTAGTTTTTCCTATCGAGCCTTTTGCCAATGACGATGCCATGCCAACTGATCCTGCTATTCCAACAATGCGAGTTAATTCCACCAGACCAGCGAGTTCAGCTAGTCCAGTCATGCCATCCAGTCCAGCTAGTTCTGCTAGTTCCGACTCCACTGTCACAATTTTTATGTCCCCGATGCAAGTTGAATCTGCTATCACCGACTCCTCATCTTAGCCGAAGGAAATCCATGCCAAAACGCCTAAAACTAAGCCAGTTACACCGCCAGCAGACCCTGCCAAGAAAAATGAGGATATTGGAGCCTCCACTACCGCCTCAAAGTAGGGTTGGAAAGGGAAGAAAAGAAGAAGAGTCTCGTGCCAAATGGGAGGATGCCTTGTCTGAAGGGGAGTCCTCTTTCTTTGTAAACTCCTTGCATTTCATTCTATTGCATATTCATATTCATGCATTTTATTTTTTATTTTTCTGGTTTTCTTATATATATGTGTTGTTCCATGCACTGAGGACAATGCACATCTTGGGTTTGGGGGTGTGCATTTCTTCACATTTATGCCATGTATTTCATGTTTAAATTTATATTATCATATGCCATTTAGGCCATGTAGATTAGTTGCATACCGAACCACTAAAAAAAGAAAAAGAAAATTTTGCTTCAATTTAATTTTGAGGTTTGTCAACATTTGTTAGGCAAGTCTTATTTGATCTAGGTGTATGTCTAATGAGGAAATTTAATCTTTAGTTGTTATGCCATGCCAGCAGGGTAGTATGCCAGGATTGCTTGGCAATTGATCTCTAGTTTAGGGAATTGAATTTACACTTAAACACGTGATATGTATCTAGTTCTCTAGCAAACTTAGATTGTTTGAAACTATGCTTAGTTTTAGAAAAAATAGAAGAAAGCATGCTAGGGTAAAAGAAAATAAGGCAAGAATGTTCTGCCAACGCAATGAAAAAAATAAACTCTCTTCTACTTAGGGATAATAAGTACTTAGGGCTTCGTGCTTTGCTCCCTCTTATCACTCACGCTAAACAGTGTCACGAAGCAAGCTTAAGATAATGTTAGAGACCCTCGGCAAAGAAGAAAAAAATGATGAAAATGGAAATAAGAATCCAAGTTTGGGAAGTAAAATTAGCTAAGGGAGTGAAATGATACTTGATGCATATTGCCCACACATCATGCACTCTTCATGAGCTTAGACTAGAGTTATATTGATGCATCTTAAATTACTGTCTGCTTGGCATAATTACACTAAGATACTGAGGACAGAAATAGAGCCAAATTCTGGTTGGCAACATTTGTTGGCATGACTAACCAAAAATTTTGTCGAGGTAAAATTTTCACAGTTTGTTTTTGTTTTGTTTTGTTTGCATTACTTGAGGACAAGCAATGAGTTAGGTTTGGGGTGAGTTACCTCTCTAAAAATATTATTTTTAATGCTAATTTTACAACAATCTTGTTTGTTTTTAGGTAAATTTAGTTGCATTAGGTTGCTAGAATCATGCATTTGCATAAAGAGTTTAGTTTTATGTCTATGACTAGGTGAAAGGTTATTTTGCAGGTTTGACATAAGATTTGGCACGGGAAAGCAACACAGTCAGGATTGCCAAGAAGAATGCCAAGTGATGTTGGCACAGAAGGACCAGAAGGTGCTAAGCAATTGTTGGCAGAGAAGTGCACTTGATGCCATGCCAAGAGATTGTTGAACCCCGAAAAAATAGGAAAGGATCGGGCTTCTAAAAGATTGCGAATGGATCAACTTCCAAAAAAAATAGCGAATAAGGTGGTGCCAAGTGATGTTGGCAAAGTTGTGCCAAGCTTGGATGCCAAGGAAACATCGACATAATGACTTTGGCCCTAGCCTAATAAGCTATCACACCGATCTGATAAGTTATCAAAATGATCGGATAGAGCTTTATCTCTTATCCCTTGATCATTTCAAATTCAAATGCAAAGGCTTATCTCATCCTTTCCCATACATGCCTATATAAAGACCAACCGATCAAGAAATTGAAGAGATTGAAGGAAAACCTAGAGTGATCAGGTGAAGACCTAGAGTGATCGGAGTGAGGCGTTGGGGTGACCAGCGCGTGACGGTCGGCTGCACCGAGGAAGGGTGATTCAACCTCTTGGTCGAGAGCCTGGCGTGGAGGGATGCATCGATAGATCCCTTGGCCCATTCCCTTGGCTTAAGTTGTTTTTCTTTAGTTTATTTAAAGATGATGTATTTGAAAACGGTTATGGTTTTAATGGTACAACCCCTCACCATGAACTAATTTCATAGTTGGTGGGGGATGTTTGGTTTAATCGTTGATTTTATGCCTTAGTTCTTTAAATACAATTATGTTTTGGCAAAGTTTTTCTATCTAGCATGCTTTACTGTTTTTGTAACACCCTCTTACCGGCCTGGTCGAGAACCGGGTCAGAGCGTGTTACCGATGAGCAATATGGTGATCGGTGCGATAAATTCCATTTTATTTCCAACAAATAATCAATATTACACAAAAAAATATTACCAACATACATTTAATCCAATTCATTCACAAGAAGGCCACATTAAACCGTTTAGGACCAATTTATAATTTTTACAATTTTTAGGGACTAATATGCAAAACTGACAAATAAAAGGTCTCTTGATGCGACAAACAATAACACAATGTATTTCAATGCATTAATAACTAGCCTATAAATTTTCATACAATTTGGAGATCATTAACCCATCCAATTTAATCATACGATATTCTGTGACTAAATTGTGAAACTAGCAATCTGTTTAATAAGTCCTTAACTAACTTACCTAACCCTGTATCGAAACACCCTTAGCTATTTCGAAACGGGTGGACGTTGATCATCTTTTATTGACTTTTCCCTTTTGACCGTATTGATACAGGCTTGACCTGTATCGAAATGGATTGACCATCTTTAACTTTGACTTTGACTCGTTTCGACACGCTATGAACCCGTATCGAAACGTTGGTCTCCAGAGACAAAATGTTCCGAAACGGCTCAATTCTGTTCCGATAAACCCATACCCTTAGGTTCATTATTGTACACCCGTATCGAAACGCCATCACCTGTTCCGATACGGCCTGACCTATAATGACAGATTTTTGCTGGTTTTTATTCGATTTAACCTATCGAACGATGTCTAAATGCAATGAAACTTTACGCACAACATTTCAATGGTACGAACTACTAGCATGCCAAGTTTCATGACCATATGAATACGTTTACTATATTTTTATTTTTTTGAGCCATGTATGCAATTTCCATCCATTTTAAACTTCACCAAAAAGCCATTTTAAGCTATATAACTTATTACAACTTAAGCAATACACTAACATATCAAAATAGGAACAAGTAACTAGTTTGACTACTTTTCCACATTCCTAGGAGTTTATAAGACAAAAACACATTACTTGGAGCTGGTAGTGACTTGTCTTGCTTGCCGATCCTCCGACACACAAACCTTCTTAACCTGAAACATGCATGAGATGAGACACATTAGACATACTTTGCCTAGTGAGGTAGTCATAAACAATATGAATAACAACAATGCCATGAATCTTCTTAATTAATATCTCATGCCAACAATATCAATGTTATACAATAATATGCAATGTATAAACACATTCATTTCATTCTTAATCCTTGGATTGAATAAAGATCGTGGATACGTGAATTCCTACGCCTCGCCAAGTCAATGAATGGTCTAGTCCCTCCGCCTCACCAATATGACCAATATCCATACACATCCCTCCGCCTCGCCAAATCAATATAGGTCATAGCCTTAGGACCGTAGTCTACCCGTACACTGAGCTCATGAATTCTATGGCATGCCAATTGTATCCAATTTCCATTCCAATCCAAGGTTGAAATATTCATATCCATTTCAAAAACCAATAGTATTCATATGTCCGATGATTTCAATATTACCAATGACAAATATATGTATCTCATCATCAATATTTCATACTTCAATGTCAATAACAATGTCCAATGATCTCAATACAATAATTCGATGACAATGACTATATCGATGACAATGCACCATGACAATAACAACTTATCGACACTTAACAAAGTGTCTGATTCGTCATCTAATGTAATTTTCCTCAACAACAATGTTAGCGATGTAATCTAAATTATCAAATAATGATCCATGAAGACCTTTCGCCTAAACCCGAGACTCCGACTACACTCACCTTAATAATCCGAAGCTTTCAAGGCTCTCGGATAACAATCCTCTTGTTCCTAGCTTGGGATGGAGACGATGGATGCCCTTTATCAACTTCTTGAGCTAGGAAATCAATAAGAAGATTGTTAGGATCGATATTTCAATATCAAAATCAATATAACAATATCAAAATCGATAACCGAACTCAATAGAGATGACAACAATGAGATATCCATGGATAGTCAAAACCCTAGCTTAAAATTAATTATATTTTATCCATGGAATTCAATAATCGATTGAGGATTATAGCTTACCCGATCGATAGAAACGATTCGATATCGATAAAACGAAGAAATAGCAAAGCTTAAAATTCCTCCAATAGAGGTGTGTGCTCGAGGTTGAAGATGAAGAAGATGAAGGTGCTAGCTTAAGGATTTCTCGGGTAAGTTTTCTATCCTTTACTTCTTTTGATTTACAAAACCAATTTTAAGCTTTTTAGCTTTCCTTCTCTTGAAGGAAAGCTCTAAGACAAATCCACGTAAGTGACTTTTAATTGTGGAGGGACTAATCGCAAGATTAGTCCCTCAACTCTCACCAATTTATGGTTTTGCTCCCCAACTTGCATTTCCTTCAATTTAGTCACTAATAAGTTCAATATTATTCAATAGAGTCTGATGATGATGTTTTAATCCCATTTAGGGTTTGATATCAATAATTAAATATTCGATACAATATTTAGACTTCTTCAATGTAGAGTTTTCTGATCGCCGGAACCAATTTTTGACTAGACCGGATTTTGGGGTGTTACAACTCTCCCCCTTAAGAAAAATTCGTCCTCGAATTTTTACCTGAACTGAAGAGATGTAGATATTGTTGTCTCATGGTCTCTTCAGGTTCGCAAGTGGCTTCTTCAATGGTGTGGCTCCTCTAGAGCAACTTAACTAATGATATTGTTTTGTTGCGAAGCCTCTTGACTTCCCTTGCAAGAATCTGAACCGGTTCTTCCTTGTAGGATAAATTTGGTCGAAGTTCTACAGATTCAGGTTCCACAACGTGTGAGGGATCATATCGATACTTCTGAAGCATCGATACATGAAAGACATTGTGGATTTTACACAATTCTGAGGGTAGCAATAGTCGATATGCCACCGAGCCAATCCTTTCAATGATTTCAAAGGGTCCAATGAATCGGGGACTCAATTTCTCTTTTTTGCCAAATCATAAGACTTTCTTCCATGGTGATACTTTGGGGAATGCCTTCTCACCAACTTTGTTTTCAATGTCTCTTCTTTTAAGATTAGCATAAGCTTTTTGTCGATCAAAGGTAGGCTTTAAACGATCATGGATAATGGTGACTTGTTCTTCAGTCTCCCGAAGCAAGTCAGGGCCTAACACCTTGCCCTTACCAAGCTCCGACCAACACAGTGGAGTTCTACATCACCTACCATATAATGCCTCATATGGGGCCATTTGGATTGATGCTTGGTAACTATTATTGTAGGCAAATTCGACAAAGGGTAGAGATTTCTCCCAAGTTCCACCAAAGTCAATAATGCATGCCCGAAGCATGTCTTCCAAGATCTGTATAAAGAGATTCAGTGACAATGTAGATTTCTATGATTTCAAAGAACAAATTGTTCAATGATTTACTTGGATTACCCTTTCTGACTGACTATCAGTTTGAGGGTGAAAGGGTGTCCTAAGATTAACTCTGGTGCCTAGAGCTCCTTGTAAGGTTCTCCAAAACCGAGATGCAAATCGGGGATTTTGATCGGATATAATAGACTTAGGTACTCTGTGGAGTCGGATTACTTCCTTGATATACAAGTCAGCTAGTTTAGGAAGACCGTAGTCTATTCTAACCGGTACAAAATGAGCTGACTTTGTGAAACGATCTACAATGACCTATATGACATCATGCTTTGCAGGGGTTGTAGAGTGTCCACAAGTTCTATATTTTGTACATATTCCTACCCTTAGTATTGTTGTTCTTAAGCTCATTTAGACATATTTAGGTGCATTGCATGCATTATAACAATATCTTCTCTTTTACCATGCACTTATTGAATATTTTATGTTTGGTTGAGAAAAGTTATTGTTTTAGTTTAGTTTATATTTTCAGATGCTGTAGAAAGTTGAGGACAGGACAAGACAGGAAAGCTGGAACAAAAGGAGTTGTACTGAAGCAGTTCCAGATGCCGCCAAGGATGCTGCCGAAGTAGCATTGCTGCCAAGTGTCGCTCAGGCAGGAGTTACACCGATTTAGCCAAGATTGGTCGTGATTTAAAGAGGGCAATTTCCTAAGCCCAATGAGCCCAGTCCTACGATTTTTTGAAGCCTGTAACGGCCGGTAGAGCTGATCCAATATCAATAAGTAGGAGCACTTATCCTTACTTGCAGAAAAAGGCAACATCCAAAGAGTCCATATTTAAGTCAAAAAGGAGTCTGTATTTAATGTAAATATACTTTAAGAACTTCTACTTCAAGGAGGACTAAAACGTAGGCCATGAGCCCTATATATACCCAATGCTTGTAAGGGTATAAGGGCATGACGAGGTGTGAAAGAATGCGTGCTTGAACAACCGCAAAGCGGAAATGTAGCTAGATAGGTTGGAGTCGTTGGGGGTCGCGACCCAACTCTCCTAGGGTTTAGGTGTGTGTATGTAAAGTAGTTTGTGAGAAACGGTTGCATTGGTTTTGAGTTGTTTTCAATAAAATTCCAAAGTTTTCTTAATCTATGCACTTCATTCTTTCAATAAGTCTGCACCAGTCAGTTGAGCGAATCCATTTGTCGGGCACGAAAGTGCAAGGCTCATGAAAGGGTTAAGCACGGTTACAACATATTGGGGCGTGACTAACTTGGTTCAACACTAGTTCACAAGTTTCAGCGGCTAAGAGGGATCACCAATCGAATGGATTTGCATGTGCTAGGTTTACGCTGAGATTGCTAGGTATTGCCTACATCACGTGAGTGTTCGAGCATCCACGCCTAGAAATAGGAAGGATCACTGTCGACTATCCCGCCGAACTTGGAATGTCTGCCAGACTTGCCGCTAGAACCTCTTTTAGTTCCACATTCTAAGACAGTACACTCTTGCAGTGGTAGTGACCCACTGTGGCCGCGTGAAAGGGTCGTAGTCTGTCGCCCGTCATACCCGTCGAGGCAACAATTCATGGCAGCACAAAACATACTCAAACTTTACAATGCAGACCACATGCTACTGAGCTGCATTTGTCTTACCCAATCTATTAACCAAATCTTTCCCTATCATCCCTCTCATCACTATCTTTATTTTATTTGTGTTTTTATATTTCCACATCGTGAGATTTAATTGCGCATTTACTAAATCTTTGTGCAGGAAACCATTCATAGGAGCTGCTCCAATCCTTTTGGGAGACGATATCGTTTATACTATAACTTGACAAGAGTGTGCACTTGCGCTCATAAATAGAGAACACCTAGACACTCTACAAGTTTTTGGCGTCGTTGCCGGGGATTGGCAACAACAACTACGTTTGAAATCTTGCACTTCTATTTTAGTTTTTGCACATTAAATCTCTGTTTATTTTATTGCAAAAAATGCCTCTTTGTTTCTTTGGTGTATGTCCTGCTAGGGCAAGAAGGATGGCAGCAACATCCACCCGAGGAGGGGAAGGACATGCCCAGATGGAAAGTCAAACATTATGCCCTCAGGATGTGGTTATGCTTTGGAAAAGCGCAACTCGACATAACCTAATATTTATTTTTATTTTTAATGCATTAGGATTAGATTTAATTTTTATTTATTTTTTGTATTTAATTTATTCCAGGTTAGGAATGAAGGAAAGATCAAGAAAGATGAGAGAATAAAGGAGAAGCCCAACTAGCGGCCAAGGCAGCCGAAGGCAGACGAGCATAACGGCTAGCAACTTCATAATGGCTAGCCGCAACGCCTATATTTGCAACAACAAGCGAAACGAATATCTGCGTAACGGCTAGAATCCCGTTATTCGTGCCACAATAATTACCGCCCGTTGACAGCGTGCCCACAAGGGCAGTGGAGAGAAACAACTATATAAGACCAACTATTCTTCCCCGTTCTTCATTTTGCTTTCTCATTAACTCTCAATTCTTTCTGCTATCTTTGCTTCCAAGATTTCCCTTGCTTTATTTTCTTTCACGTTTTTTTCTTTCTTTAGGAAATACAATCATCTCACATCTATGGTCACATCTCAGCAAACCGCCGCCACCTCCAAACCTCTCTTCAAAAGGTTCTTGAACCCAGCCGTCGAGGAAACCTACAAGAAATATTACAAAGAGCGACAACTACGGGAGGAGAGACTAATGTTGCCTCCCAAGCAGCAAAAGAGGCCGTTGCCCAAGACGCCGACGACTTAGATACGGAGATCTCAAACTCCCTCGATAATGAACCCGCAAAGGTAGTAAGGAAGAGAAAGCGGCCAGCAGTAGAACCCAAGGGTGGACCTGAAGGACCATCCAAGAAAACCACCCCTAGTCGCATCCAGTCGCCGCGTAGCAAGAAGAAGAGCCCAACTGACAGACCATCTGCTACGCGCCGCCTAGTCTTGCCTGCCTCCTCAACATCCTTCTCTGACGCAGCAACAACAGAGGGGAACTCTGCCAGTCTATAGCACCATTTTATTTTATTTTTAATTTTTATGTTTTATGTTATTTTTCTATTTTTTTCTTTTATTTTTGTTTTTATATTTTATTTTCTGTTTTTAATTTTTTTTGTAGAGGCATTGAGGACAATGTCAACCTTGAGTTTGTGGGGAATAGTCCTCTTTGTTTTAGGCTCATTTAGGATCTTATGTAAATTTTGCCCCCTAGCACTTAATGAAGTAGAAAACTTTAGTTTAAAAACTCGTGCCTATGATAGATTAACTGGCTACTTATATTCGCACCATACTAATTTTTTTAACCTAACTATGGGAAGAAGCATGAAAAATACTTCAAATTTTTTTCTTTGTGCCAATTATCTTTACATTGCATGCCTTACTTAATAAAAATTCCTTGATTGAATACAGGTTTGCCACCACGGCAACACATGGCAGCAAAACAAAGATGATGGAAACCCTTGAGGTGCCTGAAACATGCTCTAGGCAGAAAGATTAAAAACCCTAGAGGTGCCCGAAACTGGCTCTAGGAAGGATCATGGGCAATGACACTCCGATGCTATCAAAGTCCAAGTATCTAAACCAAGCGATAGACAAATTAGCAAGAGTGAATGAAAGCCTTCACGAGATGACTCTATTCAAAGGGTTCGAAGTTTCGTAAAGTGCACCTATCTTAGCTTCATACCCAGAGAATAGTTGTGATGAGCTGAAGACATTAAAGCCATGATCAGAAAAAGATTACAAAAATGTCCAAATGTGCTCCCAAGGTAGCAACTTGTATCCTCTTTAGCAATTTAATTACTTTAGGCATTCTTTGTTAAATTAGTAATTTCAGCATATTCAGCATGAACACAGACCAGCACACATTGCACTGGCATTAAGAAAATTAATCTAAGTTACTTCATGTCATTCCCTATCACTAACATAAAATAGGTGCCACGACCTTGAGGTGAGAAATCAAGTTAAAGGCTAATGTTTCTATTAATTTTGTGCAAGGGGTAGATTTACTAGCTAGGTTTCAATGCTTGAGGACAAGCAATAGTTCGAGTTTGGGGGTGTGTAAAGTGTCCACAAGTTCTATATTTTGTACACATTCCTACCCTTAGTATTGCTATTCTTAAGCTCATTTAGATATATTTAGGTGCATTGCGTGCATTATAATAGTATTTTCTCTTTTACCATGCTCTTATTGAATATTTTATGTTTGGTTGAGAAAAGTTACTATTTTAGTTTAGTTTATATTTTCAGGTGCTATAGCAAGATGAGGACAGGACAAGACAGGAAAGCTGGAACAAAAAGAGTTGTACTGAAGTAGTTCCAGATGCTGCTAAGGACGTTGCTGAAGCAGCATTGTCGCCAAGTGCCGCCCAGGCAGGAGTTACACCGATTTAGCCAAGATGGGTCGCGATTTAAAGAGGGCAATTTCCTAAGCCCAATGAGCCCAGTCTTGCGATTTTATGAAGCTTGTAGCGGCTGGTAGAGCTGATCCAAGATCGATAAGTAGGAGCACTTATCCTTACTTACAGAAGAAGGCAACGTCCAAAGAGTCCATATTTAAGTCAAAAAGGAGTATGCATTTAATGTAAATATACTTTAAGAACTTCTACTTCAAGGAGGACTAAAACTTAGGCCATGAGCCCTATATATACCCAATGCTTGTAAGGGTATAGGGGCATGACGAGGTGTGAGGGAATGCGTGCTTGAACAGCTTTACAATGGAGATGTAGCTAGATAGATTGGAGTTGTTGGGGGTTGCGGGCCAACACTCATAGGGTTTAGGTGTGTGTATGTAAAGTAGTTTGTGAGAAACGATTGTATTGGTTTTGAGTTGTTTTCAATAAAATTCCAGAGTTTGCTTAATCTGTGCACTTCATTCTTTTGATAAGTCTACACTAGCCATTTGAGAGAATCTATTTGTCGGGCACGAAAGTGAAAGGCTCACGAAAGGGTTAAGCACGGTCACAACATGTTGGGGCGTGACTAACTTGGTTCTACACTAGTCCACAAGTTTCAGCGGCTAAGAGGGATCACCAATCGAATGGACTTGCTTGTGTTAGGTTTACGCAGAGATTGCTAGGTATTGCCTATATTACGTGAGTGTTCGAGCATCCTTGCCTAGATATAGGAAGGATCACTGTCTACTATCCCGCCGAACTTGGAATGTCTGCCAGACTTGCCTCCAGGACCTCTTTCCGTTCCACCTGCTGAGACAGTACACTCATGCAGTGGTAGTGACCTGCTGCGGCTGCGTGACAGGGTCGTAGTCTGCCGCCCGCCATACCCACCGAGGCAGCAATTCATGGCAGCGCAAAATATACTAAAACTTTACAATGCAGACCACATACAACTGAGCTGCATTTGTCTTACCCAATCTATCGACCAAATCTCTCCCTATCATCCCTTTCATCACTATCTTTATTTTATTTGTGTTTTTATATTTCCACATCGTGAGATTTAATTGCGCATTTACTAAATCTTTGTGCATGAACCCATTTATAGGAGCTGCTACAATCCTTGTGGGAGACAATATCTTTTATACTATAACTTGACAAGAGTATTGCCTACATTACGTGAGTGTTCGAGCATCCTTGCCTAGATATAGGAAGGATCACTGTCGACTATCCCGCCGAACTTGGAATGTCTGCCAGACTTGCCTCCATGACCTCTTTCCGTTCCACCTGCCGAGACAGTACACTCATGCAGTGGTAGTGACCCGTTGCGGTTGCGTGACAGGGTCGTAGTCTGCCGCCCGCCATACCCACCGAGGCAGCAATTCATGGCAGCGCAATACATACTAAAACTTTACAATGCAGACCACATGCTACCGAGCTGCATTTGTCTTACCCAATCTATCGACCAAATCTCTTCCTATCATCCCTTTCATCACTATCTTTATTTTATTTGTGTTTTTATCTTTCCACATCGTGAGATTTAATTGCACATTTACTAAATCTTTGTGCACGAACCCATTTATAGGAGCTGCTACAATCCTTGTGGGAGACAATATCTTTTATACTATAACTTGACAAGAGTGTGCACTTGCGCTCATAAATGGAGAACACCTAGACGCTCTATAGGGGTCAATGATAAACCACTAACAAAGTCCATAGTTATCTTTTCCCATTTCCATTTCGGTGGATCAATAGGTTGTAATAGTCCAGTAGGAGAACAATGTTCTGCCTTAACACGTTGGCACGTGAGACACTTGGAAATGTAATCAACTATGGCATGCTTCATGCCCAGCCACCAATAAATTTCGCGTAGATCTTTATACATCTTTACAGATATATGGTTAACAAAGAAAGAACTCGAATGGGCTTCTAAAAGGATATCAGTGCGAAGAGATTCATCATTAGGTACACAAACTCGATCATGGAAACATAAGAGTCCTTTAGAATTAATTTCTAAAGTCATGGTTGTCCGATAGCTTAGAGAAAATGGCTTGAAGCTCAGGATCTTGCTCTTGTAATTCCTTGATTCGTGAGACGATGGTAGACTGAACTTGGAGCTCAGCTACAAGACAACGATGCTTCCGAAGTCGGAAGTGAGCATTAATTGCTCGAGAGGCTACAATATAGCAACATTACGATGAGTTAATGTACTTCACAATACACAAACTTCAAGTCTATTGTCAATGCTAACCAGACGAAGGTTTGCAGCTGAGTGCATCAACTACAACATTGGCCTTGCCCGAATAGTAATCAATGATCAAGTCGTAATCTTTAAGGAGCTCCATCCACCTTTGTTGCCGAAGGTTTAACTCCTTCTGGGTCAACAAATATTTGAGACTTCTATGGTCGGTGAAAAGATAACATTTCTCTCCGTAGAGATAATGCCTCTAGATTTTCAATACAAAGACAACCACAGCCAATTCAAGGTCGTGGGTTGGAAAATTCATTTCGTGTGGCTTAAGTTGTCTTGAAGCATAAGCAATAACTTTGCCTTCTTGCATCAAAACACATCCTAACCCAAGATGCGATGCATCACTATATACTGTATAGTCCTTTCCAGACTCGGGCTGGGTCAAGACAGCTGCATGGGTCAAAACTTGTTTCAACTGATCAAAACTTCATTGTTGGGCCTCGGTCCAAACAAAATGAGTTTCTTTCCTCAACAATTTGGTTAAAGGGGCGGC
This sequence comes from Hibiscus tridactylites, assembly GCA_958450335.1. Classification (NCBI taxonomy): domain Eukaryota; kingdom Viridiplantae; phylum Streptophyta; class Magnoliopsida; order Malvales; family Malvaceae; genus Hibiscus; species Hibiscus tridactylites. The sequence continues at coordinate 13,116,768 of OY288287.1, forward strand.
TATCATAGAAAATCTTTTCACGAATCTGCGGTAATAGCCAGCAAGCCCAAGGAAGCTTCTGACTTCACCAATGTTCTTCGGTGGATACCAATCTACAATAGCTTGAATTTTCTTCAGGTCTACTTGAATGCCCGAAGTCGACACGATAGGCCCCAGGAAGGCAACTTCAATGAGCCAAAACTCACACTTGGAGATCTTCACATACAACTATTTCTCTCTTAGAGTCTGAAGTACAATACAAAGATGATCTCGATGCTCCGCTTCGTTCTTGGAATAGATCAAGATTTCATCTATAAATACTACTACGAATTTATCAAGATAGGGTCTAAGTACCCGATTCATCAAATCCATAAAAGTTGCCGGTGCATTGGTTAGCCCAAAGGGCATCACCAAGGATTCGTAGTGTCCATATCTTGTACGGAAAGCAGCCTTTGGCACATCGCACTCTTTAACCCCCATTTGATAGTAGCCCAACTTAAGTCGATCTTGGAAAGCACAGAGGCATCCTTTAATTGATCGAACATGTCGTCTATTCTAGGAAATGGATATTTATTCTTGAGGGTTACTTTAATCAATTGTCTGTAGTCGATGCACAAATGCATAGAACCATTCTTCTTCTTAACAAAGAGAACCGGAGCTCCCCAAGGTGAAGAGCTCGGTTGAATGAAACCCTTGCTCAACAAGTCTTGAATTTGAGCCTTTAATTCTTTCAACTCCACAACTGCCATTCGATATGGTGCAATGGAAACTACTGCAGTCCCATGTTGCACCTCAATGCCAAATTCCACTTCACAGGTTAGGGGCAATCCCAGAAGTTCATCAGGAAAAACATTAGGAAATTCACATACGGTGTCAATGTCTCGTAGTTACGACTCACTTTTTCTTTCCAAAGACAAAGCATATAACGATGGATTCCTCACATTCATCGGTACACCATTTTCTTTACCGAAACCCCTAAGATACAATTTTCTCTTACAACAATCTACCTAGGCTTGATGTTCACTAAGCCGATCTAAACCTATGATAACGTTAAATTCATGGATCGGTAAAGCCAACAAATTGGCCGGAAAAGGAATCCCTTGAATCATCAAGGAACAATTCTTGCATACTACCCTTACGGTGACACAATCTTCTAGGGGGTTGGTTACAGAAATTCTCAATGTTATTGGTTTAGGAGACATGTTATACTTTAAACTACATTGGTGCTTATGAAAGAATGAGTAGAGCTCGGGTCAATCAATGCATATAAAGGATGCGAATATAACTCAATGGTACCTATAATAACATCAGGTTTAACCTCTTCTTCCCTGCTGCTCACATGGTACATTTGAGCATGAGCCTTCGAATCTTGTTTGTTGAAGGGCTTCCCTGGACCACTCGATCGTCCAAAAGTCCCTGATGATCTCTACTTCGATCCCTTACCCCGGAAGGATTAAGTAGGAGAAGCAGCAGTAGTCGAAGTGACCACAAATTTGGTTGCATTCATAGGACAATCACGAGAAAAATTGCATTGCTCACCACAGTAATAACAAGCTCCAATCTGCTTGCGACATTGTCCCATCGGATGCTTGTTCTGACAATAACTACACAATGGATGTTGGTTACCTCGGTTTGAACCTCTAGTATTATCAACGGACACTGCTTTGGAAAAATACTGTGTCACAAACAGAGGTCTCCCAATATTTCCAGAACGGGAAGGCTGTGGGTAGACATTCTGGTTGGGGCCTTGATATCTCTCCTTCTTGTTCCATCTCAGAGATCGCGAATCATCCTTGAACCTCTTCTCAAATTTTCCAGACCCACTAGCTCGTTAAGCTCTCTGGACAGCTTCAGTGACCTTGACTCGGTTCACAAAATCCTGAAAGTTGGTGATACCAAGGGCCGTAAACATAGGTCATAATTCACCACTAAGGCCAGCTATGAACATTATGCACTTATCTTCCTTTTTCTTTATAAACTCTGCTCTATATCGTCTATATTTACAGAAATCATGGATATATTGCTCGATAGGTCACCCTCCTTGCCTCAAGTGAAGGAAGGTGTTTCGCCTTTCCGTGAGATAATACTCACTAATGTATTTATTTCGGAATCCTCGAAGAAAGAACTCCCAGGTAACCGATTCTTCAGGAGCTGTGAGAATAGTAGTTTCCACCACATAAGAGCTTCATCGATGAACAATGCAATAGCACATTCCAACTTGTGTTCATCCGAACACTGCAGTTGTTTATTCAAGATATGTAGCGTGTTGTACAACCAATATTTGCGAACTTTGGGGTTATCATCATCATGTCCGGTGAAACAATAAACTCGGGGCGAAGCCAGCTTGTCCACAGGGGCTCAGACATACTGGACAATATGAGGGGTAGGCTGAACTGATGGTGTTGCTTGCATCATAGCCATAAACTATTTGAACATGTTAGTCATGTTCTGATAACATTTAGCTTGAGCGGTAGGTGTTGCAGGCTCAGTACCCTGAACAGGAGGGTCCTGTGGTTCCGGTGGGTTCTGAGGATTTCCTCCTCTTATCTCCTCGCCATGTGTCGAGGAGCCAGTAGCGAGCTCGTCAATATGAGCTTCGTTTGTCTCAGACATATCTATATGGAAGATCAGACTAGTCAACAAGTCACAATATACACAATATAAAACTCCTAGGTGGCAAAGTAACACAATAGCAATGCAATAAACTTCGGTTTAGTCCTAGAATCGACTAAACTCTAGCTCTAAGACCACAAATATAACACCTCTTACCGGCCTAGTCGAGAACCGGGTCAGAGCGTGTTACCGATGAGCAATACAGTGATCGGTGCGATAAATTCCATTTTATTCCCAACACATAATCAATATTACACAAACAAAACATTACCGATATACATTTAATCCAATTATACAATTTGGAGATCATTAACTCATCCAATTTAATCATACGATATTTTCTGACTAAATTGTGAAACTATCAATCTGTTCAATGAGTCCTTAACTAACTTACCTAACCCCGTATCGAAACACCCTTAGCAATTTTGAAACGGGTGGACGTTGATCATATTTTATTGACTTTTCCTTTTTGACCGTAACAATACAGGCTTGACCTGTATCGAAACGGATTGACCATCTTTGACTTTGACTCGTTTCGACACGCTATGAACCCGTATCGAAACGTTGGTCTCCAGAGACAAAATGTTCCGAAATGGCTCAATTTCGTTCCGATACACCCATACCTTAGGTTCATTATTATACACCCATACATTGAGCTCATGACTTCTATGGCATGTCAATTGTATCCAGTGTCCATTCCAATCCAAGGTTGCAATATTCATATCCATTTCAATAACCAATAGTATTCCGATGTCTGATGATTTCAAAATTACCAATGACAAATATATGTATCTCATCATCAATATTTCACACTTCAATGTCAATAAAATTGTCCAATGATCTCAATACAATAATCGATGACAATGACTATATCAATGACAATGCACCATGACAATAACAACTTACAGATGCTTACCAAAGTGTCTGATTAGCCATCCAATGTAATTTTCCTCAACAACAATGTTAGCGATGTAATCTAAATTATCAAATAATGATCCGGGAAGGCCTTTCGCCTAAACTCGAGACTCCGACTACACTCATTGTTGAGTGCATAAAAGTTCTATATTTTACCTCTCATTTACCCATATTTTTGTTGCAGTCAAGCATGATTCATTGCATTTAGGATAGATTTTTGCATACACATCACAATTAGATAAAATTGCACAGTTGTTGCTGATTTTGGTTACTTTTGCAAGTACCTGCTACGGCAGACCCAAGGCAGCAAAGGAGCAGAGGCAAGTTGCAGAGCTGGAGTCGAAAAGCATAGTCTGTCGTGACATCTGCCGTGGCAGCCATGACGACAGTAGAATGCTGAAGTGGAAAAGTGAAGTGGAGCTCGAAGGATAGAGGATTTCAAGCCAGTTTATCGTAGACCACTCACATATTTTTCTGAGCCCTGAAGCAGAAGGAAGGCCAAGCCCAAAGTTCAAGGAAGAAACTCAAGGCAAGAAAAGAGGACAAATTCAAAGCATCTACTCAGAAGATTTAGTCTTCAATAGAGTTGTACTTTAATTAAAACTTGTATTCTTGCCATATTAGAAAACTTAGACCCAAGGCCTATATAAAGGCATGTAATTCGACTTAGGGAAGGATATCTCACTCTTAGCCGTCTTCCCCCAAAACCCTTGTCGTTTTCCCTTTATCCACCATGTTCTAAACTCCCCCTAGGGCTAAGGGTTGATTTTGTAAAGTAGTTGCAAGGATTGTATTGTTTTAGGAATTTTCTGTTCAAGTAATAAAAACTTCAAGTTTATTTACTCTGGTTTTCATATCTCATAAGAGCATCGGGAGAGCATTCTGAGGTTATCCATTTGTTTGATATCGGGAGAGTCAAGCATACGAAAGGATTAAATACGTGTTTTCCAGTTTATGGTTAAACCATCTTGGCTTAGTGATAAGTACAAGGTTAAGTGGCTAAAGAAGAATACTTAAATATTGGTGTTCATCCTTTGATTCACACCGGGAGGTATCATTCAAGAAGTGTTCATCAACATAACTTGGACCTATGGATAGGACAAGTCATAACATGGATTCTTGTCAAGCTTGAAGTACAGAGTTGTTGGTCGCTGCCGCGACATCAACAGACCTCTGCCACGACAATTGTTGCCGCGACATGAATGACGACAGACAACAGAAGTTCTTCTAACAGTGCAACACCTACACTACTGAGCAATTCAATACCGGCATATTCTCTAAATCTGATTCCTTTATCTTTGACTTTAGTTTTTACTCAAGATTACTTCACCCATTCATTTAAACTATTTCTTTCTCTTGTGCAGAAATTCAAGGATAGAGTTATTTCCAGTCCATGTGGAGATGATATCTGATACTCTAGTATCACTTTACTACTTGCGTCGTGTGCACTTGCACTATTTGCGATAGTTCTATTTATACGCAACACTCACCTTGATAATTTGAAGCTTTCAAGGCTCTCAGATAACAATCCCCTTGTTCCTAGCTTGTGATGGAGACGATGGATGCCCTTTATCAACTTCTTGAGCTAGGAAATCAATAAGAAGATTGTTAGGATCGATATTTCGATATCAAAATCAATATAACAATATCAAAATCGATAACTGAACTCAATAGAGATGACAACGATGAGATATCCATGGATAGTCAAAACCTTAGCTTAAAATTAATCCTATTTTATCTATGGAATTCAATAATCGATTGAGGATTATAGCTTACCCGATTGATAGCAATGATTCGATATCGATAAAACGAAGAATTAGAAAAGCTTAAAATTCCTCCAATGGAGGTGTGTGCTTGAGGTTGAAGATGAAGAAGATGAAGGTGCTAGCTTAAGGATTTCTCAGGTAAGTTTTCTCTCCTTTACTTCTTTTGATTTACAAAACCAATTTTAAGCTTTTTAGCTTTCCTTCTCTTGAAGGAAAGCTCTCAAACAAATCCACGTAAGTGACTTTTAATTGTGGAGGGACTAATCGTAAGATTAGTCCCTCAACTCTCACCAATTTATGGCTTTGCTCCCTAACTTGCATTTCCTTCAATTTAGTCACTAATAAGTTCAATATTATTCAATAGAGTCCAATGATGATGTTTTAAGCCCATTTAGAGTTCGGTATCAATAATTAATTATTCGATACAATATTTAGACTTCTTCAATGTAGAGTTTTCCGATCACCATAACCAATTTCTGACTAGACCGGATTTTGGGGTGTTATAGTTTTAACTGTAACGCCAAGTGAGAGACGGCATTACTGTTTTTCTAAATACTCTGCCAAGCGAGAGCTGGCATAGTTGGCCCATTGCTCCTCAATATCTTAACAGACTTGGGAGGCAACGATCAATTGCTAGATACTTGGGAGATAAGATTTGAGAGAAGTCTTTCAAGTAGATGAACTTACTTCGAAAGTGATATCTACCCCCTCGGAGTATAGATTGGTTTTAATCGATTTGGTTTAAGAAAAACAAGCATTATAGAGATATAGGGGTTTTTACTTGGCCAATTTAGGGCAATGAACATCGAGAGAGGCTTTGCTAATGTTGAATCTGCTCGGCAAACAATGCCAAGACAATTTTGCCAACAAGGGATGGCATAAGCCACGTTGAGACCTGGCATTCCCTGCTAACATTCATCATTAATTAAAGATACCTTCCTTGCTAACATTTTACTTCATTTTTCTTTTCTTTAGTTTCAAAACAACCTTCAAAAGAAACACCTTTTCTTTCAAAGCAAGTAACAATTAAGCAATCGAATTCAAGTCAATCTTTGTGGGATCTATAACTCAGCTTACCAAGTTGTATTACTTGCAGACCGTGTATACTTGCATGAAAAAGACTCTTGGCACTGTTTTATACTTGCCCAATACATATAATTTGCCCCTTTTGCCAGCATCGTTTTACACAACTCCCAAAAGAGTCTATAATGGTTGAAATTCATTCTAGAATAATGAAACATGCCAAAACTCATCAAGAGGTCGTGGACGTGGAATAGGCAATAATGGGAACAAAAGATATGCAAAATCATATATACAATGTTCCATTTGTCAAAAATTTGGCCATTAAGCTTTAGAATGATGAGAAAGGAATGAAGAAACCGATAAAAAGGTAAACCTGGTGGAGACAAAAGAAGACACTGATGAGACTACGATGTTGTTAGCTCTAAATAAGGAGAATCAAGATTATGACTATTGGTACCTTGATACTGGTGCTAGTAATCATATGTGTGGTGATGAAGAAAAATTTATTACATTGAAAGAGTATTCTGATGAAATCACATTTGGATATTCTTCCAAGATTGAAATTGAAGGCAAAGGTACTGTCTTAATTTCTCTAAAAAATGGTGACCAAAAACTTATCACTAACATATACTATGTTCCAAAATTAAAATGTAATATTTTATGTTTGGGGAAACTCTTAGTAAAAGGCTATGAGATCCAAATGAAAAATCATAGTCTTACTCTAAGTGGCGAAAATGCCAGACCTATTGCAAGAGTTGCTATGATAAGAAATCGAATGTTCTTGTTGAATATTAAAGTAGACACAACCATGTGTTTGAAGGCATATGTAAAAGACTCATCTTGGCTTTGGCATATGAGATATGGGCATTTGAATTTTAGTGGTCTTAAAGATCTTGGAGAAAAGAAGATGGTGAAAGGTCTTCCCCCTATCAAACATTTGGAGCAACTATGTGAAGCTTGTGTCCTTGGAAAGCATGGAAGGAATAGCTTTTCAAAGAAGTCATCTTCTAGAGAAACAATGCCACTCCAACTTGTGCATGCAGATCTTTATGGACCTATCAAGCCATCCTCTCTTGGTAAAAGTAATTATTTCTTACTTTTTACTGATGATTTTAACAGGAAGTCGCGGGTCTATTTTCTTAAAAATAAATGTGAAGCTTTTGAGAAATTTAAAAGCTTCAAGATAATAGTGAAGAATCAAAGCTTTAAGAACTGATAGAGAGATGCAAATTCACTTCAAAAAAGTTTAACGTGTTTTGTCAGAACCATGGAATTCATCGTCCTTTAATAGTTCCTAAAACTCCACAACAAAATGGTGTTGCGGAGAGGAAGAATAGAACAATTCTCAATATCGCTAGAAGTATGTTGAAAAGCAAACAAATGCCTAATGAGTTTTGGGCAGAAATTGTTTCTTGTGCAGATTATCTTGCTAACAGGTGTCCAACCAAGAGTTTGGCGAATAAAATGCCTCAAGAAGCTTGGACCAGAAGAAAGCCTAGTGTCTCTCACTTGCGAGTCTTCAAGGGTCTTGTATGCGCTCAGATTCCTGAACAAGAAAAAACCAATCTTGATTATAGAAGTAGAAGATATGTTCTTATTGTCTATGACTCAAACTCAAAAGAATATAAGTTGCTCTAGCCAGATACAAGGAATTTAGTCATTAGTAGAGATGTGGAGTTTGATGAATAAAATACTTGGGATTGGAATGCCCCAAAGAAGACTTGTATGACTTTTTTCCAAACTTTGACACTGAAGATGACGAGATGGAAAGTTAACCACCACCACCACCAACAACAACAACAACAACAAGAACACAAGATTTAACTGAGAATCTTGAAGTAGATGCAAATGCAGAAGAAGTTGTTCCAGTGGTTTGAAGATCAACAAGAGATAGGAGATTGCTAGAAAAGTACAAAGATTATTATTTAGAAAACAATGATAATCGTCCACTTTTCTATTTATTTTTAGATAATGAACCGTTCAATTTCAAAAAAAGGCTGTGAAAGAGGAGAAATGGCGATGAGCTATGGAGGAAGAAATCAATGCTATCGAGAAGAATGAAACTTGGCAGTTATCTACCTTACTTGAAGATTACAAACCTATCAGTGTAAATTGAATCTTTAAAACAAAGAAATCTGCTACTGGAGAAGTAGAGAGGTATAAGGTAAGGCTTGTTGCAAAAGACTACACACGGAAGCAAGGAGTAGATTATGATGAGGTATTTGCTCATGATGCTCGTATGGAAACAATTAGATTGTTAATTTTCATTGCAACTCAGAACAAGTGGAAGATTCATCAGCTTGATGTGAAGTCGGCTTTTCTCAATGGCTTCCTTTAAGAAGAAATTTATGTTGAACAACCAAAAGTTTCTGTCATTGAAGGACAAAAATAGAAAGTCTTGAAGTTGAAAAAGACTTTGTATGGCCTAAAGCAAGCACTGGGAGCATAGAATAGCTGAATTGACAAGTATTTTCAAGATAGTGGATTTAAAAGGTGCACTCATGAGTATGCACTTTATGTTAAAATCTAAAAACATGATATCTTGCTTGTTTGTCTCTATGTAGATGATCTCATCTTCTTAGGGAATAATCCAACAATGATTGAAGATTTCAAAAAGAGTATGTCAAAAGAATTTGAAATGACTAACTTAGGGCTTATGTCCTATTACTTGGGTCTTGAGGTGATGGAGAATGATATTAGAATTTTTATTTCTCAAGAAAGTTATTGCAAGAAGGTGCTTGAGAAATTCAATATGTTTGGGTGTAAACCTGTGAACACCCCGATGGAATGTGTAATGAACCTTTCCAAATTTGATGAAGGAAAGAAAGAAGATCTTACGATGTACAGAAGTCTCATGAGGAGCTTAAGGTACCTAATCTCTACAAGACTAGATATTCTTTTTGTTGTTGAACTTGTTTGTCGTTGCATGGAAAATCCCTCATCTTCCCATTTAACGGTGGCAAAAATAATTCTTAGTTATCTCAAAGGTGCTCTTAATTATGGCTTGTTTTATGGATCATCAAATACATTCGAGCTTGTGGGATACTATGATAGTAATTTTGGAGGAGATAAAGATGATAGAAAAAGCACAAGCGGATATGCATTTTTCATGGGAGATACAGTTGTCTCATGAAGTTCTAAGAAGAAACCAATTGTCACGCTTTCTAGCTGCGAAGCTGAGTATGTTGCTGCTACATCTTGTGCTTGTCATGCTATTTGGCTATGAAGATTGTTGGTTGAAATTAAACTCTCAGAAAAAAAAAAAGGTTACAGAGATTTGGATTGATAACAAGTCTGCTCAAGCTCTTGCAAAGAATCTATTTTTCCATGATCGAAGCAAGCATATTGACACACAATATCACTTTATTCGTGAATGTGTTGAAAAGAAAGAAGTGAAACTGGATTACATAAGTTCACTTGACCAAGTTGCAAATATTTTCACTAAGCCCCTTAAGTGTGACTTATTTTGCAAGTTTCGAAGATTGCTAGGAGTTGGTAAAAATCAAGTTTAAGAGGGGATGTTAGAAGTTAAACTTGTTTTTAATAAGGTTATTAATACATGCTAGATTACTTAATAAAACATAAGTTTGTAGTTTACAAATATTTAGTATTAATTAAGTTTAATTAATTAGAATTAATGTTTGTTATGTTACGTATGTATTTTCACCTTATAAATACATGTGGTGATATAGGATGGATGTGTGGAAAATAAAAGAAGATTTTTAAAGTTATCTAATCCCTTTTTTTTATTGCGTGAGTTCACACATTTATTTTCCAACAATATAAGAGAACAAAGATGAGCATCTTGACTAACCAACCAAATGTGCTTGCTCATCTGTAATTTACTTTTAAAGTTACAACATCATCTTAACAACACATCTTTATATATTAAATGGAATTAAAAAATTATTCACCTAGCATTTTTAAAATGGATAAAAAATGTAAAAAGATGTTGAACTTTAAAAAAAAAATTAAGCCTTTTGAACTTTTTTTACACCCAATTAAGCCTTTCAACCAAGAAATAAAATCAATTAAGCTCTTTGATCAATTTTGACCATTAAATCTTGACATTTTTTTAGATCTGTTGGTGTAGTGCGCCGTGTCACAGTGTTTCCACTTGATGTTTTCGTAATTTTTTATTTTATTTAAAAATTTCTTTAGAAGATCTAAATTTCTAAAGACTTATAAAACTTATAAAAAATATTTTTTTGAAAAAATATGTAAATACAACATGATAGAGTTGTAGTGTATCACGTGTTAATAATATCTAAAGAATTTTTTTTATGATTTAATGGTCAAAATTAATCAAAATCCTTAATTGATTCAATCTTTAAGTTTAAAAGCTTAATTAAATTCAAAAAAGTACAAAAACTTACTTGATTTTTTTAAAAGTTCAAAGACTTCCATACGCTAATCCTTTAAAACGTGATAAAAAGTTTTTTCATGAGAAATCTTCTCGAGACACAATTTGAGTTATGTTGTCAAAAAACTTTTTCCTTCACTGAAAATTTCACATGAAGTACAAACAAAATAAATAGAAAAATAAACATGCGTTATCATCTCTCACCGACAATCCATCATGATGCACTTACCTAATTAATAAAATTTGTTTTTTTTTATATTTTCTACTAATAATTTTATGCTACGTGTATTGTTAATAAAAAAGAAATAATCAATAAAAAGTGAAAAAAATCATTCATACATGTAATACAAAATTATTGATAATACATATATAAGAACACTAATGAGGGACATATGAATTTTGTTCCTTACCTAACCCATCTAATACTTAAGCTCGAAATAATGGCAAAATCCGATAAGCAACGAATATCTAAAACAAAAATAGGTGAGATTAGAGCTTAAAGTCGAGGATATAAACAAACAAACTAATCACGCGTGTGAGTACAAGAAAAATGGTAAAGGCTCAAAGATTAGGAATGAAAAGGCATTAATGTTTGGGTAGGTTGGAAAGGCTCAAAAGATCCAAACAGATTAATTTTTTTTGAATAGTCGTAAACTGATTACAATGTAATACATGTTCATACATATTCTTAATTCTTTTATTATGCGTACACACTTTGCAGACAATGCGATTTAAACCTAAATCTCTTAGGATGAACAATATTTTTTTTCTCCACTGGAACAACGTGTTGGGTTCAAACAAAATAAAATTTAAATCGTTCATTGTCATTGATGCGTAAATAAAAAATCCATTTTTAGTCTTTAATTCGCTCATATTACGTTTAGTTCTTAGGTAAGTAGTTTATTTATCATTATGCATCATAAGTAATGAAAAATGCATTTTTAGTTTTTTTAACATTTTTCTCATTTTTATAAGATTTTATCTATCCTAGCTAAATAAACTCTTTTGTGTCAATTTTTAAGTGTAAGATTGAGTTAAGAGTTAGCGCAGAAAGGAACAGTGAGAAGAAAGACCACTCCCAAAGTGCACTAGAACAGGGGCAATTTTGGGTGAAAAACCCCTTTTTAATTATTATCTTTAAAAATGGCTCTCAAAAATTTTTATTTGGCAAAATGACCCCCTTTCTTGCCAGGTCGACAGACCTCGCGTTTTGTAGGACGCGAGGTACAACATCGCGTTCTGCAGAACGCGATTTTAGTCGACGTGGCGTTGCAGTCTGTGTTAACGGTTTACCAGTACCTCACGTTCTGCAGAACGCGAGGTCCCCGAGAAATTGAAGAGGCGGCTGGAATTTATCGCACGGACCTCGCGTTCCGTAGGACGCGAGGTCTGTGCATTTCCAGCCTGAACCACAAGCAAAAACATGCGTAAGTAGGCCTGTTCGAACTCAATTTCGAGCGTGTAAATGGTATATTTTTAGCGATCATCGAGTTTGGGGTTGTAGTACTGAAAATTGTCTATCGTATGATACCAACATGGTTAATTTCCGTCCATTCTACAATGGTTTAAAATGGCTTCGAAAACCCTATGCTAGCATACTTTTTTTGATTGAAGTTGTATTTCAACTAATGTCGATTTTTGGTTTTTTAATCCTATTAAATTTATTAAAAACAAAAATTAAATAAACATTATAAAGTTTAATTATAATATGCAAACAAAATTATAATTCATAAACAAAATTAGAATACGACATTATAAAATTTAAAAGTGTTTTACATAAATATTAAAAACATAAGTAGAAAACAACAAAAAAAACTAAAAATGCCTATGTCCACTCGTTCCGCAGTCGGGTGGATGACGCTGGCGATCCGGATTCCTCCTCGGTCCATCGTGTGGTGGTCCCTGGTCCCTATCATCCTGACCATCGTGCGCGATCTGCGGATCTGTGCTGGCCTAGGCGGGGAGTAAAACAAACTACCTATCGGCGTATTCTCCACCATCGGAAACTCATACTGAGGTGGATAATCGATAAGCAAAAGGTCAGTCGTGGGCGTATGGGGGCGATAGGCATCAATGGAGCCGTACTGGGTGGAGGCATCGTCTGCTCGAAAGTCGATGGACCGCTATGCAATGGTGGGGCAGAAGATGATGCCCTTGGAGTGTCATATCGTGGTCTCGGACCGCGCTGCGTCGACTGCCTCTGGGTCTGCCTCTGGCTCTGGGTCTGGCTCGCTCGCCGGCTCCCGCGTGGGCGGTTTTGGGGTTGCTGGGGAAGCCCGGCTTGGAGCTCGGCCGGAGTAAGGATATGTGGCATCCCATTGTCCCTATACCACTGGTCATAATTGAAAGTGACCAAAGGACCCCCTACTATAATTGGTTGGAGAAACTCTGGGCGTCTGAGAAATCGTTGACCCCAAAGCGCTATCCAGATAGCGTGGTGCTCGGCCCAGTCAGTCTCCGTCTTCCCCTGACGCGTAAGATTGTGGAACTCGTCCATATTTTGCGGAGGGCGTGGAACATTTTGGACGTACCCGAACTGTCGGAGTACCCTATCCGCAGAATGCCACACGCAAATTTCGTATTTCAGCAGCGGCACGACGGAAATCCAGAGGTCTCGCTCTTGCACAATATCTGCTGGAGTAATGAGGCGAATCTCCTCTGAATCGTAGGGCCTCCACACGAACTAAAAAGAATGAAAAAGTTAGTAAAATTTCTATATGAAATATTATTGGAAAAAATTGTATGGAAAAAACCAAAATAATTGTTGAATTACCTTGTCCTCCGTCAAGGCATCGAATCTATGTCTATATGCTTTCTAGGAGTCCGGCAGGCCGACGTGGGATAGTGCGGTGGTCCACCTTTAAATAATGAAAAAGATCGTTAAATAAAATAATTTAATAAAAAAAATATAGTAGATTATGTAGTACCTCCGTAGAAGCGGAAATGACAGAGGACTGGGAATCCTAAGCTGTGGTGCCAAAGTAGGGATCCGAAGCCAATCCCAAGCCTGCAGGAATAAACAACATCCTCCCATTGATGCTTTGGAGGTGTCAACGTTTCTGCAGAGGTCTCTGATAAGAAACGCCAAGACAGCTGACCCCCAAGATTTTCGTCCAGACTCGTCTAAATTTGTGAGATGACGAAGCCACATAACGTTCACTTTGTTGCGAGTTTTGTCGGGCATTAATATCCCGCCAATAATGCGCAAGATGTGGGCTCGCGCATACCGCTGTGAAAATATAAATTAATAAAGGCATCCTAATTAAAAAAATTGTAAGTTCATCCTAAATAATAAAATTGTAAGTATCCTAAATATTTAATGTAGGCAACCTAAATATTTAATAAAGTATCCTAAATAGTTACTGAATTCATCCTAAAAATTTATCCTACATATTTATAATTCATCCTAAATATTTATTAAAAATATCTTAAATATTGTCTAAATTCATCATAAAAAATTCCCTAAACCCTAATGTGCAAATAAATAATTTTAATTTAATAATAAATGTAATAAAAGCATACTAAATATAATAAAAAATACCTCAAGTGTAACATCATCCGTATCGGGGGGAGGGGTTCCAAAGTTGTCCTCCAAGTACGATAGAGAAATTTTCCCTCCGTCCCACACTCCATCAGGGGGCATCACGCCAATTTGTTCAGCAAATAGGAGTGGCCAATGTGCCATCGCTATACCAGTAATAACGCTGCCATTTATAGGCAACCCCAGAATGTAGGCAACATCCTGCAACGTAATTGTTGCCTCGCCAAATGGAAGATAAAACGTGTGCGTCTCGGGTCTCCACCGTTCTATCAGCGCGCTGATCAACGGCGGTCTAACCTTCACCCCCCCTATATAGCGAGCTATGTGCCCAAAACCAACCCGCTCAATCAAACGCATAACAGCAGGAATGGGTGCGACGGTGATACGATTAAGGTAACATTGTAAGTTACATTCGTATCCCTGAAAAAAAATAAAATAGTTAGTAAAATAAAAAAATTTAATTAAATAAATTTTTTTAGAAATTAATAGGGAAAAAAATAATACCTCTGGACTGTTTCGCCAATATTCACTGCAGTGACTCGCTTGGTTGCGTAGCAAGGGCTCCATGTGATCGAACGATATATAAAAGTTGCTGACAAATTTTTGTAAAATTTCTATAGAAATCGCGTTCTGTGGAGGTTTTTAGGAAAAAAACCTCCAATTTATAAAGGACCTCGCGGCGTTTGGGATGCGAGGTTAATGAACCTCGCGTTCTATAGACCGCGATATTCATGTACCTCACGTCCTATAGAACGCGAGGTTCACTGAAAAGGCGCGTCAGTGATCAGACGCGTGAACTGAACGGTCAGAAAGGACATCGCATCCTATAGAACGCGATGTTCTAAAGACATCGCGTTCTACAGGACGCGAGGTCGTGGGGTTTTTTAAATTAGAGTTTTTAAAGTGGGAAACTCATTTAATAATATTTAATATTACAATTTTGATTTATAATAATAACAATAAAAATAAAAATAAAAATTATAATTAAAATAATAATAATAATAATAACAATAATAATAAATGATACTAACAATAAAAATTATTAGTATGATAGTAATAATAATAACAACAATGAATCATACTAAATACGCGTTATATTTCCAGTAGTAACTAAAAATAACGACATAGCGCAATATTTTGGAAGTTAAATTAAAACAAAACTTCCAAAATATGCGCTATGTTGCCATTAGTAGCTGCAAGCGAAAACTGCGTACGTGAATACAGAAAAAAATCTATGTCGGTGCTCCTTGCCTCTCCAAGAGTTTGCTATTTATAGAGGTGAATATGATGACATTGCAACCTCGCATTCTGTAGGACGCGAGGTCACTCTTACATCGCGTTGTACAGAACGCGAGGTCTATGAGATGTTTGTATATATATATATATATATATATATATATATATGCAGGGAGATGAATTTTTGTAAGCAGTTAAGTTTAGTTTAGGTCAGTTGAATATGAGTTCGTGTAATGCTGAGTTTTTTTCCGTTGCAATTTTTATGTCCGAAATATTGTTCCTTTATGATAGTTGGAGTTCACTTAAAGATTTGTGTTCATCGGGGGTACATACCTTAATATTTACCGACATATCGCAATATTTTGGAGGTTGTATGCTGCAGTAGTGGCTTCAATGGCTGCTTCTGTAGCCGCCGTCGAGAGGATCCCCGGCTACAGTATTGAAAAGAAAGGACTTTTAGGAAGCGGGGGCGGATTCAGATCGACATTTTCAGATGCGGCGGGTGCCGATTACATTTGTTAATGTGGATCAAAGCTGCTACCATTTACTCATTTCAGATGCGGCGTGGCAGCCAACATTTACATCTGGATTTCGCTCTCTGCTTCTTTCAGTCGGGACCTCCGATCAAATTTGCCCGCCAGAGCTGCTGAATATATTGTTTCGAATTTTATAGATAATTTATGTAGTTGTCTCAATTTACTTATTAAAGAATACATGTTGAAAGTTTTGTTAAATGAAATTCGACTTAAATTTACTTATGTGGTGTTTTTCCTTTCCTATAAATACCCACGAATTCCACCATCATTTACTCATTCCAAATTCTCTCTAAACACCCAATCCTTGCTCACCTTATGGCAACATTTTATTTTCTTGATACTTATTTTGAGTCAACAATCACCGGCAAAATGTCACTGAAAGATTTAATACAGTTGACAACAATCGAGGTTAGTAAACACACCGACAAACAAATTGCGGCCATGGAATGTCGAATCCCAACACCGTCAGCTAATGAAACGCACTATGTTATGAAGCTTACGAACGAAACAGACGTTCGTAACATGTATGACCGGCTCAATTCCGTCGGAGCTAGAGACGTCGATTTCAATGTTAAGTTTGTCAACGCCGGCGAAGGTAGTACGTCTGCACCCGTAGAACCTGCTCCGAACACTGAACACGCACCGTCTTCACCGAATGTTGATGCGGCTGTGGAGGAGCTGCAACTTTTTATGTACAGGCATAGACAAAGAAAACAACAGATGATCGAAAAACTAAACCTAAGTTCAGACGTGTCCACTGACTACGATGATTCAGATTGGCCCAATCAAGACAGGTGCAAGCAACTCTCTTCTCGCGAGAAGGACACTTGTTTCGTGTTGCGGAATTTTCCAGGCGGATAGAAGGCATTCAGTACAACGCTTACGTTGTAGATCTGAGGAAAAAAACCTGCGAGTGCGGAATATTCCAAACTTTCAAATACCCGTGCGCACACGCCATTGCTGCTTGCACTAACCAACGAATAGAATACATGCATATGGTTGATCCGGTATACTTACTCAAAACGGTGCTTAAAGTTTACGAAAAAGAGTTTCCTCCAATCGGAAATGAGGTTGATCCAAATGCTGTGGACACTGAACCGATCATACGCCCAGATCCAGCACTACTACGAGCCAAAGGACGTCCACCTTCTACAAGAATATATTGTGCCGAGGATTTGGTCGAACATCGAGAGAAAACCGGACAAAAGAAGCATTGTTCTATATGTCGAAATCCTGGGCACACAGCTCCTAAGTGTCCTAATCGCTCAGCCCCTCGTATTAATTAATTATTTTTAATTTGTATATGTGAGTTCGCACATGACAATCTAATCAATAAAGTCAGTCCACTTCGATTTATACAATCCGTCATCTTATATTTTCAATCATTCAAAAAATATGTTATGATAGTGTTTTCGAACAACTTTAAATCAGCGTACAATGGACGAAAATTGACCGTGTCAGTGTCATACGATAGAGAATTTCCAGTACTACAACCCCAAACTCGATGTTACCTAAAAATTTAAAATTTATACGTATGAAATTCTGCTCGAACATGCCTATCGACATTAGTTGAAATACAACTTCAATCAAAAAAAGTATGCTAGCATAGGGTTTTCGAAGCCATTTTAAACCATTGTAGAATGGACGGAAATTAACCATGTTGGTATCATACGATAGACAATTTTCAGTACTACGACCCCAAACTCGATGATCGCTAAAAATATACCATTTACACGCTCGAAATTGAGTTCGAACAGGCCTACTTACGCATGAACTTGCTTGTGGTTCAGGCTGGAAATGCACAGACCTCGCGTCCTACAGAACACGAGGTCCGTGCGATATATTCCAGCCGCCTTTTCAATTTCTCGGGGACCTCGTGTTCTGCAGAACGCGAGGTACTGTGAAACCGTTAACACGGACTGCAACGCCACGTCGACGAAAATCGCGTTCTGCAGAACGCGATGTCGTACCTCGCGTCCTACAAAACGCGATGTCTGTCGACCTGGCAAGAAAGGGGGTCATTTTGTCAAATAAAAATTTTTGGGAGCCATTTTTAAAGATAATAATTAAAAAGGGGTTTTTCACCCAAAATTACCTAGAACAGGAGTAGGCGTCCTGGCATGAATTATAGGATTGTAGAAGATTAGAAATGGTTAGGGTCGAGTCATGACGGAATTGATTAATCCGAATATTATATTCTTTCAGTCGACACTCACTTTAACCCTGGTTTAGAGAGTTTTTACTCGACTCAATTTTTAAGATAAAAACACAACCTGACAAGAAAAAATTCAAGCGGTATTTCAAGTTCTTCTAACAACCAAAAGAGATCTTTATCATGAATATAAATCAAACGAAGTCGTACGTGTTTTAGGCAATCACCAGAGGGTCGAACTATGCTCTTTCCTTGGGGGCAGTTCCCCCTCCCCTACTTTTTTTTTAGAAAAAAAAAATAGTGGAGGGTATTTTTTGTTGAGTTATATATACTTGCCCTCAAACTAATATTTTATTAAGGTATATACCCCTCATGTTGATTTTTTGACTCTGTCTCTGACAATGACTTACACGAACTTTGAAACGATTTTTAGCCTCAAGTTTATATTAGAATTTCACAACTAAAATGGGACAATAGTATTATCTACTTAATTGCAAAAGAATTTTATCTTCAAATGCTAGAATATACTTCGATAGTATAGCATAGTAGAAAATAGAACACACGGAAAATACAAATAACAATCAAGGCATTATATGTAAAATTGAACACAAATCACATGCTCTCCAAATTTAACATGCTAAATTTGAAACCTAGAGCTTTGTAAGCAAAACCAGAAATGTAAGAAGAAAGGGAAATTTATCTAAATTTATTAGACATAATCCTGATATAACAATTCTGAATGGAGCTTAATGGGTGGTGACATCCGTGCTCACCAATTATTGAAGTTCTCCCAGCTCGACGAGACGAGACTGCATGTAATATATAACGTTAATAATAATAATTTGATACATCATCGATGAAAAATTAATTTCAAAAATACCTTTAATGTGATAACAAATATTGTGTTTATTTGTTTTTAAATTTTAAAAAATAATATAAATACACTTGTGATCGTACTACTCAATAATTTTGTGGTTTTTTATGAGTTTATCAAATATTAATAATTTTGAGATCTATTAATTACTCAAGTAGTCAAAGATGTTCATATCATCACATTTTGTATGAATTTAAATCCTAATATTTACCTTTAAAATATGAATATTTCTCTACTTAATAAAAATTAATTGGATCGATTAATTTTTTTTGGTAAAAAGTATTAAAGTTGACGTGTGAGATGATGCAAGCAAAACTTAGTGGAATCCTAATAATTTAGATAGTACAAGAATGGTAGGGTTATCACACCCACATGTTCCGACTTTTCTAAGTCTCCCGTGATTTGAAGCTGGTCAAAATCAATTAATGATTGCGAATTTGTTTTGAGTTTTGTAGTTGATTAATTACTTTCATTCAAATAATTGTGTATAAAGTGATTTGTTCATTACTAAAAATACCCTTACTGTATTTTGAGAAATTAAAATAAAATTTTAAAACAATATTTATATTAAGTATATTGTTATCACATAAATGTTATAATATAATTTTAAGTAAATGATTTTAAAATTAAAACGGAATTACACAAGCCATGCAAAATATGTTTTGAATTTATATTATTACACTATAGTAGAGTATTTGTATTATATCTAAAAATTCATTTTAATGTCTATACTATAAAAAAGGAATATTGTACTCTTTGTATTGTGCTTAAAAGTTGATTTTAACTTTTTATTGTATAAAAAAATTAGTAAATGTATGTTTGAAAAATTAACATTTCGTTATAAAATACTAAAGTATTGTTAGTTTGGCTTATATATTTTTGTTTAAACACTCTTTAGATTCCTCGTGATTTTAAACTCGGAAAAATTAATTTCTCGAAATTATTTTTGTGTGATTTTTACATAAAACTTTTAAACACTGTGGAATCTAAATGAAAAAATAATCCACATTCTAATTTCAAATTATGTTGTCTTTACTTACAATAATATTAAAATTACAAGCCAAAACATAATAAAAATATTTAAAATGTTTAATTGAAAAAAGTGTATATTAAAAAATTGAAAAAATATTTGGAGTTAGTAAGTACGAGTTTAATTGAAAAAATATACAAAAGTCATAAAAATGATTAAAATTTCATTAAATATTTTTAAAAGTATGAAAAATATTATAAAAAATTATAAACTTTTTTTATTTATTTTAATTGAAAATTAAACTTTCCACGTTGATCCAACTTTTATAAAAAGACAATGAACGTAAGGAACAAGCCAACAGTTAGAAGAGAGGCGAGATATGGCATAGACAAAAGACAAGGGGCATGTGTTAAGTGTGCAAAAGTACTAGATTTTAGCCTTAGTATAGCTCAAATATTGTTAGACTTAAGCCCATTTTAATTGTATAATTAGGTAAACATACATAAAAATGCATAAATTAGATAAGTTGCCCCGTTTCATGAATTTCACTGTTTTTCTTATAAAAGATATTGCTCAGGTATGTGTTTTACTGTGCGCATATACCCGCTCAAACAGATCATGCCGAGGCAGCAATGAGGGCAGAAGGAATGAGCTAGACAATCGATGGAAGATGCTGATGTACCTTCTGAAGAGCTGATTAGACTAAGCCACGGAGGAAAAGCCCAGAATAAAGAGCCCTGTTGAGTCACTCACAACGTTACACGCCTCTGTCAAGGCAGCAGATGGTGCGCCGCCGAGGTGACATCCCAAGGCAGCTGAAAATATGCAAAGTGGTATGAAATTGGAAGAACACATCAAGCACGATTTTTAGAGACCACTTGCATGCATATCAGAGCCCAAAAGCCCAAGAAAAAGCCACGGTCAAATTTCAAGGATTTTAAAGTCAACCGGAAGTCAAGCTTGGATTAAATGAAGATTTAATTAGAGTTTTAATCTTTTTAGGAGATCTAATTTAATTCCAACTTGTACTCTAGCCCCTTAACCAACTTTGATTAGGCAAGGGCTTATATATATTGTATCTTAGCCGACTAGTGGGGGGGGGGGGATCGAGAGTTCTTGGAGAAAACCCTACTGCTTCCATCCATCCATCATGTTTTAAACTTTTCCTAGAACTAATGGTTGGTTTTGTTGAGTAGTTGTAAGAGATTGCTTGTATTCGTTTAGGTTTTTAGTGTTTGCAATAAAATTTTAAAGTTTGTTTACTCTTGGCATTATTCTTGTTTGCAATAAAATCGGAAGAGGGGAGAGCAATTATCGATTTGTCTAATATCGAGAGAGTTAGACTCACGAAACGAGTAAACACGGTTTTATCCAACTTGGGGAGAAACTACTTCGGCTTAGGAATAAGTTAGAAGTTCAGTGGCTAAAGGAGGCTTTAGATCGGTTGGTGTTCATCCATCGATTCACGTCGGGAGGTATTATCAAGACGTGTTCGTCAATAGCACTTCGACTTAGGGATAAGGAGGATTCATTAAAGGAAGCCTTGCCGAAATTTGAAGGATCGCTCAGCCTCCCGGGTAGTGCATCACTCTTTGCCGCGACGGGTTATCTGTCGAGGCATCACCATGACAATTGCCAAGACAATTGCGTCGATTTTGCAGCACTTTTGTTAAACCGATAAATTGATTTTGATATAACTAAAGAATTTAAAGACTAAATTGAAAATGAGAAAACAAATTTTTAAGTCCTCAAACCTCTTTATATGTTTAAAGGAAAATGCCTAAGTTAAAAACTTATATTGTCAAAATTTTTCTAAGTGTTCTTGAAGCCAAAACAATGTTTTTTGAGTCAGCGTTTCAGAACGGCCTAAGGCGTTTCGAAACACTTTTGAAACTGTGAACTCATGTTTCGGAACGGGTATCGAAACGGTTTCAACATTGTGAACCCTTGTTTCGAAACGGGTTTCGAAACGGCTTAAGAACATCGAGACACCGTATCGAAACGACATCCAACGTTTCGAAACGGTACTCAAGTCAGATTTGAAAAATATGACCGTTGAAAGTTTTTAACCGTTTTTACACAAGTCGTTAAGGCATATCGAAACGATTTCAAGACGTTTCGATACATGAGTTTCGAA
This sequence comes from Hibiscus tridactylites, assembly GCA_958450335.1. Taxonomy (NCBI): domain Eukaryota; kingdom Viridiplantae; phylum Streptophyta; class Magnoliopsida; order Malvales; family Malvaceae; genus Hibiscus; species Hibiscus tridactylites. The sequence continues at coordinate 13,138,873 of OY288287.1, forward strand.
ACAGCTCTTAGCGTATCGAAACAAGCTTAACTGTTTCAATACGGGCTCTTTAATGCACCCCAACGGCTCTTTCTATTTTGGTCTGTTTTGAAACAGGGTCGGGCATTTCGAAACGGTTGGTTGCAGACTGCATTTGTAGAGGGAAGATGACATCCGCAACGGCTCTATTGATGAATGCAACAACCACAACGTTTAGAATTCAATGAGAAGGTATAAAAGTGACCTCTAAAAGCTTCAGCAACAACTATTGATCCAAAAGCAAACATCCAAACATCAAATCCAAGCATTTGTGCCTAAATCCCATTATTGTCTTGTAACCTCAATTGTATTTTTCATTCTTATCATTTCAATTGGGTTGAGTGCTTGTAATTGGGCTACATTGTGCATTGAGAGATACTTGTTTTAGCCAACAACTTCTTTGTTTCTATTGTGTGAGGATTGGGTCAAATTTTGGGTAGAAAATTTGACCGAAATTGTAACGGTTACCTCCTTAGCCTAGAAAAGGGGAAGAGCAATTAGTGGAATTGTTGAAAATCCTTAGTAAAGCTAAGGTAGTGGGTGTAGAGTTCGATTGGAACTTGAACCACTCTAAAATTCCTTGTTTACCATTTTTATTTGTCAATTCCACTTTCAAAAACTTTAAAAACCCCATTCACCCCCTCTTGGTTTATATCGATCATTCGATCCACTCAACAATTGGTATCAGAGCCTACCTCTTTAAAGGATTAACAACCACAAGAGGAGTTCCTAGGAATAGTGTGATCATTCAAAAATCAAGATATGACATCTACCTCCGGATCTAGCATGTACGAGTCTCAATCCACTACAAAACCGCCTTTCTTCAATGGTGACAACTATCCGTTTTGGAAGAATCGGATGCACCTCTTCATCAAGTCCAATGATTACTTGGTTTGGGATGTCATTGAAGATGGCCCTTACATTCCATTGAAGCAAGATATTGAAGAAATGATGGTTCTAAAGAAAAAGATGGAGATGAGTGAAGAAGAGAGGAAGAAGATCCAAATAAATGACAAAGCTCTTCACATGCTTTTTTGTTCTTTCAGTCCGGACATCTACTCCAAAGTCTCATCCATTGAGAGTGCCAAGGAAGTGTGGGATACTCTTGAGACCACCTATGAAGGAACCAATGATGTGAAGGAAACCAAGATTGGAATTCTCAATCTTAGCTATAAGAATTTAAAGATAGAGTCCGACGAAATGGTGTCCAAGATGTTTGATCGCTTCTCAACCATAGTCAACGGGCTTAAAGGATTTGGAGAGACTATTCCGGAAGACAAGCTTGTCCGGAAGCTACTCTACTCACTTCCCAAATCTTGGGATGGGAAGAGAACCGCCATTATCGAGGCCAGAAACTTGAAGACTCTAAAACTTGATGAGTTAGTGGGTTCTCTCCTTACTCATGAGATTATGAAGCAAGGAAGGGAAGAAGAAAAGAAGAAGGAAGAGAAAAGAGTAGAAAAGCTAGAGGTGGAAAAGAAGAAGAAAATGGGAATAACTCTCAAAGCTTCATTACTTGAGGAGAGCTCTTCTAGTGAGGAGGATGACCTTGAAGAATTGGCTATGATAGCCAAAAAGTTCTCTCGATTCATGAGGTCCAACCGTGGAAGAAAAATTCAAAGAAAGATGGACTTCAAAGGTAAAAACAAAGAAGAAGCGAGGGATCAAATCATTTGCATCGAGTGCAATAAGCCCGGTCACATTCGTTCGAAGTGCCCTCAACTCAAGAAGAAGGGCTTTGAGAAGAAGAAGAAGCTCAAAGCCAAGCTTGCTACTTGGAGTGATGATGAGTCATCCGAGGATGACGAACAAGAAGTGGCCAACCTTTACCTCATGACACTTGAGAAAGATTCCTCCATAGTAACCTCTAACTCATCATCTTTAGATTTTACATATGATGAATTAAATGATGCATATGATGAGTTGTAAGAGGTTTATGATGAGTTAGTTGAGAAATACAAGGAGTCGGTCATTAGAAATAAGAAAATTATTTTGGAATTAAATGATAAAAATGACTCACTTTCTCAAGCTAACTTGAAATTTGATAAAAAATATTTTAGGTTTGAAAGATGAACTTAAGTTTTTCCAAGATGAAAATGTAGACCTAAGTAATCTTCTTTCTCAATGCAATAGTGAACACCAAAAGGTGTTAGGTGAGCTTAACAAGCTCAAAGAGTCTTTTAAATATGTTGGTAGTGTGAAGCATGAAAAAGGTGAATCTTCTAAGACAAACCAACCTAGGAGAAAGACTAATAACTACAAACAAAGTAGCTTTCCTAGACATAGTAGAACTAAAAAGATTAGAAGTGTATGGGTTCCTAAGGAACTTGTAAAATCTAATAATATTGTTGCTATGTCACCTTGGATTCCTAAGGGAACCAAGCTATTAGAAGCTAACACTCGTGGACCCAAAATGATTTGGGTACCAAAAACAAAAGTTTAATATCTTTGTTTGTAGGGGGAGCATTGCTACAAGGCCAATGCATAAAGTCAAAACTCATGGTACCTTAATAGTGGATGCTCGAGGCATATGACCGGAGACAAGAGTAGATTCATGGATTTAAAGCCAAAAAGTGGAGGAGTGGTGACATTTGGTGACAACTCCAAATGCCACATTAAAGGTATTTGTAACCCCATTAGCCCGGCCTAGACGGTTGACCCGAATTAAGAAGTTTACACGGGGAAAACCAAAGTCAACCGAAAGTCAACCTTGATTAACGACCCTTTTTTTTAATCTTATCTAAATGCATATTAACCCTAGGTGAACACCTGAGACAAACATATCCAAAAACCACAACAATCGGATAACATTTAGGGACTCAATTGCACAACATACAAATTTAGGGACCAAAATGCAAATTCTGGAAATTATAAAGACTTAACCAACTTTTGAGTTACCATCATGAAATTAGTCATGTTTCATGCTTATCTGCCAAAATTCAATTCAAACGGACATCTCAAACTCATTCAATTGCATAAACCAAGTTCAAGACCAAAACGCAAAGATTTCAAAACATTTAACCATCAGTTTCAGTGCCCAACGGTCAAGTGTTCCGGAACGAAAAGGACCGTTCCGAAATGCGGGACCGTTCTGAAACTCGTTGCGGAACAAGGCTTGGCAGTGGCAAATCCGTTCCGGAACGGCTCCACCCGTTCCGGAACGCCAAGGCCATTTCAGGCCCTCTGTTCCGATACGGTAGCACCTGTTCCGAAACGTGCTGCCCAGATTGCAGATTTTTTTTCTGGTTTAACTCACTTTCAACCAATCAAACGCATTCCAAAGACCCTCAAATCATACCAGCAAGTCATTATATACTTAAGGAACATAATAGCATCAACCATTCTCAATCAAGGCGTCAATTAAGGAAAATCCCAATTCTATAGGCATGCATCCTATATTAGAAACCATACAAACATCAAAACACCAAACTAACCTCAAAAAGGCCATTTACATGTTCCACCATTGTCAAAAGCATAAAACCAACTTAGGGAGTCCAAAACATCTCCCAAAACAACAATATAGGTTCCCCATTGCCAAATGCCAAAAGCTAAGCAAGTTATGAAAATAGTCACCATACATGAGCTTAAGCTTCCACTTAGATTCTTGACCCCCTTGCTGCCCCTTTAAGCACTTCAATGCTCTGCATTATTGGTTTAAGAAAGAGAGAGAGCGTAAGCACAAAGCTTAGTGAGGAATGCTCATTTTAAACATCACAATAATGCATTAATAGAAACTCCTTTTCAAAACCTTTAGCTCAAAACATCATTTGATCATGCACATATGAATATAAACCAAGCATTTCATGCTTCAAATCACTAACATGTCATATTGGCTTTCAAGTGATAATCATAACCATTTTCCAATTCAAAACACAAACGACAATTGGATACGCGGATTACAAGCGTTGTCCCATACGCTTCATACACACTACCAATATCAAGGTGGAGCAAATGGTACAATCACAACCCCTCAACACCCGTGATGGAGACTATGGTACAATCACAACCCCTCCACATCACTCATTGGTAGTTGTATAACATCACTAACGAGATCACGGGACATACAACACAAGATCCACACATGGACTTTAAACCACCATTGTGATCTTACCATACACAAGGTCCACACATGGACTTTTAACCACCATTGTGACCTTAACACTAGATCCACCCATGGACTTTTAACCACCATGGTGTTCTTAACCATCTCGTTAGTGTACTTGGATGGAGTCTATGGTACAATCACAACCCCTCGACATCCAAGGCGACTTTATTCACAGTGCACCCAATCCTATAGCCGGCTAACTATATCCGATTCAAGTACTTTTAGACCAACCACATCACTTGTCAATATACATCATTTAACAACATTAATCCATTGTTTTAAAGCATTTGATAAAGCCATTCATCTTTATGCATCATTATGCATCAAAACCACATTTATCAATGTACAAAACAAGGATCCCTTACCTTGAGCATCCTTCAATACATGGCTTATAAAACCAGCAATAAACATGCTAAAATATGCTTTCAAAAAGAGAAATTAAACATGCAAACAAATCACATTGCATTCAACCAACTCATGGTTCATCAACAAGAGAGTTTTTCTGAAAACTTACTCTTGAGCTTAGCTAAGTTGTTTAGACTTAAACTAAGCTCCCAAAACCTTCAAACATTGGTTTCAAAGCTGAAAACCAAACTTCACTCACTGATTCCATTTCGCAAGCTTGCCGAAACACCAATCAAGCTTCCGGATCAACACCACAAGGATCCGAAGATGTCTCCCCTGTTTTAAACACATCAAAGCAGAGGATTAATGCATCATCATGCATTAATATCTTCAACCAAGACACCTAAACTCACTGCTCTCATCAACACTCACATTTCGGCTACCAAACACAACCGAAATCACATCCAAACATCTCTACAACACTACCCATCCAAGATCCATCAATTCCAATCATTCATAAACCTCAATTAACATCCAAAAAGGATCTAATCACGTCCTTATACCTCCAGCTATAGCAGAACATCAAGATCACCCCAAAACCACCATTAACTCAAGCAAAACTTAGGAAAATCAACCTATTCGGGATTGCATTGATTAAACCTCAATTTCACACCAATTATACATCCAATAATCATTAAAAAGACATCTCAAAACAGTACCCAATCATTTCATACGAATTTCATCAAAATTGAACCAAATCTTGCATTTTAAAGCCAAGATCAAGAACACAACCATAAAACCTTTAATAAAACTCAAATCAAGGATTGAGAACTTGGGAATTTCAGTAAAGAACTGAGTATTTAGAGGAGAATGACGTTCATACCTCTAAATGTGAGTTTCTCCTTATTTGGAACCAAGATTCTTGAAAATTCAATAAGCAAATGCTAAGGTTTTGATGTAGAAATGATTAGAGATCAAATGAAGATTGAAATCTCATCTTTAGGTGTCAAAATCAGAGGAAAATTTGCTGGGGAAAAGTGTTTGGGCTGAGAGAAAAGTTGAGAGAAAAGAAATGGAAAATTTTGAGAAAAGTTAGTTATGACAACAAAATATCTTTTTCCCTCCTTTTACCTTTAATTAAAAATCACTAATTAAATCTTTAATATTAAGAAAAATCTGGAGACAACTCTTCTTGGGTAAATTAGCTCCTTAAAGATTCAAAGTTTCAATCCTCTTAAAACAGTCACCAAGCTTTCAAAAATTACATTTTAGTCACTAACCCAAAATGTCACACCTCCAAACCTCATTTTGTAAAATTGATTTCACCATTCTTTTATATATATAATAAAAGAGGATTTTAAGATATTTTTCCATATTTTTAATGCAACCCGAACTAGGCTTTCCTAAAATCACCCTTTTATATTCGAACCGCAACCCGACCGACCCGGTCCAAACCCAAAACTTCTAAGCCCAAAATTGGGGTGTTACAGTATTGGCTCCATAGGTAATCACTCTACCATTCTTATTGAAAATGTCTTGTATGTCGATGGTCTTAAACATAAATTGTTGAGCATAAGTCAATTGTGTGATAAAGGATTTAATATTTTATTTGATAAAAATGGGTACAAAATTGTTGACATTAAATCTAATAATATTATGCTCATAGGTCATCGCATAGGTAATATTTACATGGTGCATCTAGATGACATACATACATCCCATGCATGTTTAGTAGCTCAAAATGAAAATGATGCATGGTTATGGCATAGGAAACTAGGACATGCTAGCATTAGTGTTTTGGAAAAATTAGTTTCACTTGATCTAGTTAGAAGTTTTCCCAAGATTAAGTTCTCAAACGATAAAATTTGTGATGCATGCTCTAAGGGTAAACAACATAAGTCATCATTTAAATCCATTAATGATGTTTCTACAAGTAGATGTTTACAACTTATCCATATGGATTTATTTGGGCCAATTAGGACTATGAGCTTGGGTGGTAAATCTTATGCATTTGTTCTTGTTGATGATTTTTCTAGATTTACTTGGGTTCTATTTTTAAGTACTAAAGATGAGGCTTTAGAAAAATTCATCACATTTTCAAAACTAACCCAAAATGATCTTGAACTTATAATTTCTCATATTAGAAGTGATCATGGAACCGAATTTCAAAATTTAGGGTTTGAAGAGTTTTTAAATGAAAATGGTATTAGCCACAATTTTTCGGCTGCTCGAACTCCTCAACAAAATGGGGTAGTTGAGAGGAAAAATAGAACTTTACAAGAAATGGCTAGAACCATGCTTTGTAAAAACAATTTACCTAAATATTTTTGGGCGGAAGCCACAAACACCGCTTGCTACATTGTAAACCGAGTAATGATTAGGTCAATTTTAAAGAAAGCACCATATGAGATTTTAAAATCTAAAAAGCCTAACATTAGCTATTTTCATCCATTTGGTTGCAAGTGTTTTGTTTTAAATAATGGAAAAGACAACTTAGGTAAATTTGATGCAAAAAGTGATGAAGTTATTTTCATAGGATATTCTTTAACCTCTAAAGCCTATCGTGTATTTAACAAGAGAACTTTAGTAGTAGAAGAATCTATACATGTTCTATTCGATGATAACCTCCTTCCAAGGAAGGATTTTTGTGATGATGATGATGTAGGAATCATAAATGCCTTTGATGGAGGACAAACTTCAAAGGAGGATGAGATTCCAACAAAAGAAGAGGACACACAAGATCCACCTCTTGAAGCCTTGAAGGACTTGGCTCTTGAGGAAAAGGAAGTGAGCTACCCAAGGGAGTTCAACTATGTCAAAGATGGTGAAATCTTGGGTGATCCATCCAAGGGGGTAACCACTAGATCTTCTCTTAAACTTATGAACCATGTTGCATTTATCTCATGCATAGAGCCTAAGAATATAAAAGAAGCATTGAAAGAAGATTTGAAAAATATGACCCTTGAAAGTTTTTAACTGTTTTTACACAAGTCGTTAAGGTGTATCGAAACGATTTCAAGCTGTTTCGATACAGGCCTTGACAGTAGCTAAAATGTTTCGAAACGAGTTTCGAAACGGCTCTTAGTGTATCGAAACAAGCTTAATTGTTTCGATACGGGCTCTTTAATGCACCCTAACGGCTCTTTCTATTTTGGTCTGTTTTGAAACAGGGTCAGGCGTTTTGAAACGGTTGGTTGCAGACTGCATTTATGGAGGGAGGATAACATCCCCAACGGCTCTATTGATGAATGCAACAACCACAATGGCTAGAATTCAATGAGAAGGTATAAAAGGGACCTCTAAAAGCTTCAGCAACAACTATTGATCCAAAAGCAAACATCCAAACATCAAATCCAAGCATTTGTGCCTAAATCCCATTATTGTCTTGTAACCCCAATTGTATTTTTCATTCTTATCATTTCAATTGGGTTGAGTGCTTGTAATTGGGCTACATTGTGTATTGAGAGATACTTGTTTTAGCCAACAGCTTATTTGTTTCTATTGTGTGAGGATTGGGTCAAATTTTGGGTAGAAAATTTGACCGAATTTGTAACGGTTACCTCCTTAGCCTAGAAAAGGGGAAGAGCAATTAGTGGAACTGTTGAAAATCCTTAGTGAAGCTAAGGTAGTGGATGTAGAGTTCGATTGGAACTTGAACCACTCTAAAATTCCTTGTCTACCATTTTTATTTGTCAATTCCACTTCCAAAAACTTTAAAAACCCAATTCACCCCCCTCTTGGTTTATATCGATCATTCGATCCACTCAACAACTTTAACCGAGACAAAACATTCAATATTCACATTACGATGCATTCCAATATCGGCCTACTCTCTCAAACTGAATTCTCAACTTTTTAATATACTTGCTCTTAGTTTTAGTCAAATCTAATCAATCCCAATCACTAGTGTGTTTACTTTTACTTGTGTAGGAAGATAAATTCTGAAGGATTTTCAATCCCTTTGGAGACGATATCTTTTATATTACAACTAGGCATCAGTGTACACTTGCACTTAAAATAGGACTATTTGACAGCCTACAAGTTTTTGGCATCGTTGCCGGGGATTGACGTTAAATATCTTTTGTTCTTATTTTCTTGTATTTTAATTTTATTTTTAATCTCGTGGTTTTCTTTGGTTTATGACTAGAGCGAACCCAACATCACCACTACGACCGTTTGATCCTAAAATTGAAAGGACCGCACGCAGACTTTGACAAGGAAACATCAGAAAAATGGATCAGGTTGGAGACGGAAATGGCCGCGGCAACCAACCTGCTGACGGCATTCAGCCGACCGACGGCAATGGAGAAAATCCACCTGCCCCCCCCCCCCCCGACCAAAAGTCAGTGATTACTTGGAAGAGGACCTTAGGAAGTTGAACATTGGTGTTGTCGATCCTGAGATATAAGCGGACCATTTTGAACTCAAACATGTCATGTTCAACATTCTTAACACACTTTGACAGTTTGGAGGATTCTCCACTGAGGATGTCAAACAACATATGAAATCCTTCCTAGACATTTGTAAATCCTTCAAGATACATGGAGTTCAACCAGATGTGCTAAGACTCAAACTATTTTCCTATTCACCGAGAGATAGGGCAAAATCTTGGTTTAATAGTCTACCATCCGAGTCCATTAAGTCTTGGACGAAATTATGTCATGATTTTCTAGCTAGATTTCATCCTGTTGATTAAACTGATAAATTGCGAACTGAAATCACTACATTTCGACAGGCTGATGATGAACCGATGTATGAGGCATGGGAACGATTTTGTGATATGCTAAACAAATGCCCACTCCATGGATTCCCGTAGTGGACACAAGTCACGATGTTCTACAATGGTGTCAACACTCCAACAAGACCGATGTTGGATGCCTCAGCAAACGACACACTTCTTTATAAAGAGCTTGCTGAAGCAATTCAGATATTGAACAGAATAGCCAAAAATGACTACTAGTTCCCTACCGCCCGCCGAGGTAGAGTAAGGTGACAGGACACTGTCAATGAGTTAGGAACATCCAACGCAGTCACAATACAACTGGCTCATCTAAAAAATGATGGAAGCAATGCAAAGGCAGAACATTACCCAACATGTTAAAGTTGTTGATACCTTTTGTGAACAATGTGGGGGGAGACCATGACTCCTCAGAATGCCAGCAATTCCAAGAAACTAGTTGCTTTGTAGGAAACTACAGTAGAAGTAACAACCCGGCATCGAACACATACAATCATGGTTGGAAGAGGCATCTAAAATTTTCTTAGAGCAACCCCATTAATGCCCTAAATCCACCCAACTAGACGAATTAACCCCAAGGATTCCAGCAGATTCTGCCGCGGCAGCAGCAACTAGCAGCACCCAGTTCTTTAGAACAGACTTTAAATGCTTTTATGTCTCAAATTGGTACATATATGTCTAACATGGATTCATTTGTTAAAAAAACTAACGCTTTCATGGACATGACAGATATGAGGATACAAAACCATGAGGCAACTCTAAAGTCACTAGAAACTCATGTGGGGCAGTTTGCATAACTAATGAGCACTCGACCAACAAGAGGATTGCCCAACGATACTGAAGTCGCAAAGAGATCCACTCATGAGCAGTGAAAAGCAATCACAACTAGAAGTGGGAAACAACTTGAAGAAATTGGTGCAGAAGAACCAAAAGAGAAACAACCAAGGGAGCCAGCCGCCTCGGCAGATGCTGATGCTACTACCTCGATAGAACTAGGGTCCTCTGTTTCGACAACCAAACATGTCGATACCCCTGATAGAATCAATGAAAAAGCAGACCAACATGAACATCTTACTCTCCCTCAGATCAGGTTTCAATACAAATATGGTATAGAAAATATCTGGTCGGCCCCTTCATTTCCACAGCAGTTGAAGCAGCAAAAGCAGGAGTACCAGTTTAAGAAGTTCCTCGATATTCTTAAACAAGTACACATAAACATACCACTTGTTGAGGCCATAGAAAAAAATGTCAAATTATGCTAAGTTTCTCAAGGAGATGGTATCAAAACGAGCAAGGATAGGGGAATTCGAAACTGTTTCCATGACACAAGGTTGCATGGCAATACTGCACAACCAAGCCCCACCTAAGCTGAAAGACCCAGGCAGCTTTCTCATTCCATGTGCCATCGGAAATCATTATGTAGGAAAGGCTCTATGTGATCTTGGGGCAAGCATCAACTTAATGCCCAAATCAATGTTCGAAAAACTAGGCATTAGGAAAGCTCAGCCCACCACTGTCATGCTCTAGCTGGCTGACCGCTCTTACGTACACCCTAAAGGAAAAATCAAAGATATCCTAGTAAGAGTGGATAAATTTATATTCCTTGATGACCTCCTTGTTTTGGATTGTGAGGCAGATGAGCATGCACCGATCATATTGGGAAGACCATTCCGCGCCACGGATAGAACTCTGATCGACGTAGAGAAGGGAGAATTAACCATAAGGGTAAACGACCAGCACATAAAGCTCAATGTACTGCAGGCCCTCAAGCAAGACGATAGCAAAGAGGAGTGCCAACTGATCCAGGCAACTACAGAGGTAAATCTCACACAGGATGCCCTCTGCCTCAGCAGCCACTGCTCAAGCAGAGATTTTGGGCACTGCCTCGACAGCTACTTAGATGACTGCCTAGACACATGCCTCAACAGCCAGCCTGAAGACTGCTATGATGACCCTAAAGAGGTAAACTAGACTAATACTCGTCCAGGTAATTATTTGAGCCTCTTAAATACACTACAAAAGAGATTACCGTTGAAAAACCATCTATTGAGTAGTCGTCCAAACTGGAAATTAAACCACTGTCCGATCAGCTTAAATACGTTTATCTTGGACAGAATGACACCTTGCCCTTAATTATTTCTTCCAAGTTGACACAAGAACAGGAACAGTAGTTGGTTGAGATGCTCGAGCGGGACAAATAAGTCATTGGATAGACCATCGCTGATCTAAAAGGAATCAGCTTAGCAGTTTGCATGCATAAGATCCTCCTAGAGAACGACCACAAACCAACCATTGACGCCCAAAGACGGCTAAATGGGGCTATGAGGGATGTGGTAAGAAAAAAAGTGATCAAGTGGCTTGATGCCGGCATCGTTTACCCCATATCCGACAACACATGGGTGAGCCCAGTCCAATGTGTGCCTAAGAAAGGAGGGATAACAGTCATCACGAGCAAAGACAACGAGTTAATCCGACCCAGACTTTGACCGGTTGGAGGGTTTTTATGGACTATCGAAAGCTGAATATAGCAACTAGAAAGGACCACTTCCCCTTACCTTTCTTAAATCAAATGTTAGATAGATTGGCCAGAAAACCTTACTATTGTTTTCTTGATGGATACTCAGGTTACAATCAAATTGCAATCGCTCCGGAGGACCAAGAGAAAACTACCTTCACTTGCCCGTACGGAACATACACATTCAGATGGATGATTTTTCAGTTTTTGGAGACAACTTTGACATATGCCTTGGCAATCTTGAAAAAGTACTCGAAAGATGTGAAGAATCTAACCTGGTCTTAAACTGGGAGAAATGCCACTTTATGGTAGATGAGGGCATTGTGCTGGGCCATAAAATCTTCCGTCGTGTTATCGAGGTTGATAGAGCCAAAATCGATGTTATCAATAAAGTGCCGCCACTTACCACTGTTAAAGGGATCATGAGTTCTCTGGGACACGTTGGTTATTATAGACGCTTCATTGAAATTTTTTAAAAAATAACTAAACCATTGTGTTCTTTGCTTGAACGGGATAAACCCTTTAACTTTGATGACAAATGCATTGAGGCATTTGATACCCTGAAGAAGAAACTTGTAACCGCTCACATTGTAGTACCATCAGACTGGACACTACCCTTTGAGATAATGTGTGATGCCAATGACTACACCGTCGGGGCAGTGCTAGGGTAGAGGAAAAACAAAATCTTCTATGTCAACTACTATGCCAGCAAGACGCTCAATGAGGCCTAAGTTAATTATACCACCACTGAGAAGGAGCTGTTGGCATTAGTTTTTGCTTTTGATAAGTTTTGAGCCTATCTCATTGGAACAAAGGTGACAGTGCACACAGACCATTCAGCCATAAAATACCTTTTCTCCAAGAAAGATGCAAAACCAAGATTGATACGTTGGATTCTTCTCCTGTAAGAATTTGACGTATAAATCAAGGACAGAAAAGGGATAGAGAACCAAGTGGCTAATCATCTGTCACGATTAGAGGGAAGACCTACAAACATGACTGAAATTCAGGAAAACTTCCCAGATGAGCAGATCCTAGCCACCTCGGTAGTAGACCTTGCAGTCTCCCATGCAATATACACCATAGCCGCCGCGGCAGAACCTCTGGCAGCCACGATGACCTCCACCACACCCCGGTACGCTGAACTTGTAAACTTCTTGGTTAGTGGTATTTTTCCTCATAACATGAATTACTAAGGAACCTCTTTCGATTCGTCAGAATTCTAAGCTATCATCTTCCTTCTTTATCTAATCTATGTTTTATTTTGAGTATGTAGGCATGCATTGAGGACAATGCTCGTCTCAAGTTTGGGGGGAAATTAGTCCTAATTTTTTTCTTACTTATTTTCTGTTTTCATTATATTACATATAGTTGCATAGTTAGAAGCATATAGGACATAGTGTAACTGCCTTTATTTAAAATTGAAAGAAAATGTTAGTTTGAAAAGAAATTGAGTAGCCTTTACCTGCTGCAGCAGATTACCCACCGAAACAACAACCTTAGTATGACTTTGGAAGTATTTAGAATCCAACTATGTTCTGAACTTAAAGAAACACCTTTTGTGAGTGGTTTGATTTTAAGACTTCTAGGAAACTTAGGTAACCCACTTAGTAAACTTGGGTAGAACTTGAAGTGATAAGAAAAAAAGATATATTCTAGAGGTGCCCAAAACTGGCTCTAGGATAACCTAGAGGTGCCCAAAACCGGCTCTAGTAAGGTGCTTCAAAAAAACTAGAGATACCTAACATTGGCTCTAGTGAAGGTAACTTTGAAGAAACCCAAGGAAATTAAGATGTTTTACTGGAGTTTACTTAGAAGTCGAAGAATCATTCTTGTCACAAGACCCGCACACACTTACGAGAAACGTAGTTCGGTTCAAGGTAAGTCCATTGTCATTCGAAGGGTTGTTGTCATGTGTGTAGTTGCATGGTATGTAAAGGTCGCTCAAGGTATTTTTAGGCTAAGTTTTCTTAAGATTTTAAGTTTTGGCATGTTACTATTAGATTGCATTGCTTGAGGACAAGCAATAGTTTGAGTTTGGGGGTGTGTTAAGTGTGCAAAAGTACTACATTTTAGCCCTATGATAGCTCAATTATTGTTAGACTTAAGCCCATTTTAGTTGCATAATTAGGTAAACATACACAAAACTGCATAGATTAGATAATTTGCCATATTTGATGAATTTCACTGTTTTCCTCTATAAAAGTCAAAAGATACTGCTCAGGTATGTGTTTTATTGTGCGTAGATATCCGCCCAGACAGACCATGTCGAGGCAGCAAGGAGGGCAGAAGGAAGGAGCTAGACAATCGATGGAAGATGTTGATGTGCCTTCTGAAGAGCTAATTAGACTAAGCCACTGAGAAAAAGCCCAGAATAAGGAGCCCTGTTGAGCCACTCACACCGTTATAGACCTCTACTGAGGCAATAGATGGTGCACCGCCAAGGCAGCATCCCAAGGCAGCTAAAAATATACAAAGTGGTATGTGATTAAAAGAACACATCAAACCCGATTTTTAAAGACCACTTGCATGCAAATCGGAGCCTAAAAGCCTAAGAAAAGCCACGGTCAAAGTTCAAGGATTTTGAAGTCAACCGGAGTCAAGCTTGAATTAAATGAAGATTTAATTAGAGTTTTAATCTTTTTAGGAGATCTACTTTAATTCCAACTTGTACTTTAGCCCTTTAACCGACTTTGATTAGGCAAGGGCCTATATATATTGTATCTTAGCCGCCTACTAGGGGGTCGAGAGTTCTTGGAGAAAACCCTAGTGCTTCCATTCATCCATCATGTTCTAAACTTTTCCTAGGGCTAAGGGTTGGTTTTGTTGAGTAGTTGTGAGAGATTGCTTGTATTCGTTTAAGTTTTTAGTGTTTGCAATAAAATTTCAAAGTTTGTTTACTCTTAGCATTATTCTTGTTTGCAATCAAATCGGGAGAGGAGAGAGCAATTATCGATTTGTCTAATATCAGAAGAGTTGAACTCATGAAACGAGTAAACACGATTTTATCCAACTTAGGGCGAAACTACTTCGGCTTAGGAATAAGTTAGAAGTTTAGTGGCTAAAGGAGGCTTTAGATTGTTTGGTGTTCATCCCTCTATTCATGCCGAGAGGTATTATCAAGACGTGGTCGCTAATAGCACTTTGACTTAGGGATAATGAGGAGTCATTGAAGGAAGCCTTGCCGAACTTTGAAGCATGGCTCAGCCGCCCGGGCAGTGCATCACTCTCTGCCGCAGCGGGTTATCTTTCGAGGCATCACTTTGACAACTGCCAAGACATCTGAGTCGATTTTGTAGCACTTTAACCGAGACAAAAACATTCAATATTCACACTACGACGTATTCCAATATCGGCCCATTCTCTCAAACTGAATTCTCAACTATTTAATTTACTTGCTCTTAGTTTTAGTCAAATCAAATCAATCCCAATCACTTGTATTTTTACTTTTACTTGTGTAGAAAGATAAATTCTGAAGGATTTCCCAATCCCTGTGGAGACGATATCTTTTATATTAAAACTACACTTCAGTGTACACTTGCACTTAAAGCATGATTATTTGACAGCCTACAGCATGAACGTGCATGGGGAGAGGAGACCAATTTGTATGCTTCAGCACAATTTTTCTGGCATTGTATATGTTCAAAACTATACAACCAGACAAATGACTTGTATACGATAATGGAATCAAACTGCCATGGTCGTCTTAGTAGAAAATGACTTGTATTCATTGGCACCATATCACACAAAACTTCATATTTGTACTTTCCAATGGAGAATGGAATCAACACTTGTTTGGTAACCTTTAACTCTCCTCCATCGTAGAGCCATTGTAACTTGTAAGGGCTTGGATGTTTGGTTGTCCTTAATCCTAATTTGTCTACCATTACGGTGCTTGCAACATTGGTGTAACTTCCACCGTCAATAATCATGTAGCAAACTTCAACATTTACATGGCATCAGGTGTGAAAGATGTTTTCTCTTTATCGTCCATCTTCCATTGATTGAATATTCAAAGTTCTTTTAACAACAAGAATCTTTCCTGAAGTAGACGGGAGATCAAAATAATCTTGTGACATTGTTAGTAATTATAAAAGTAAACCTTACCAGCACGTTCACAAATCCTCAAAAATTCACTTCAAAGAAAATTAGAAGACACTCCGCTCGTGTTTGCTCTTGGAAATATAGCTTTTACTTCCCTTTCTCATCTCACTCACTCTTGCCTTTTACCACTATTTCTCTCTTGTATAGTTATTTGAGGAACTAACTCAAGACTTTGTCAAGATGTTCTTATAGGTGTCGGCTGAAAGAAATGTTAGGGTAGAAAAAGAAATATAATGCAAAAAGGTATGTTTAGAGTAAGGAAGAAAAGAAAGAAAGGTTACTTACAAAACAAAAATACCACTACGAATTTCTTGTTGATGATGGAATCCTTGTTTTTTTTTTTTTTGCACTTTCTCTTTTCTTTTTCTCTTTTCTTTTTGCTTTTCTTTTACACTGAATGGGCTCATAAATGTAGGCACTCACTTTCTTCCAACAAAGCTCTGATTACCATATGATGGGTTCTTGCACGACTATGCTCCTTTGAAGATGATGAAGAAGGCATCCATTAATTGTTTCGGATCTAGAAAGGCAAATAAGTGATTCCTGCAAAGTAAGATAGGCTACAAAAGAAAGGTTAAGGTTTGTATTGATATGAATGAGATGCTTGATAAGTAAGTGTTTACTTATTCGTTTCTTTGTTCATTCCTTAACCTTTTTTACAAGGCTTGATAAGTCAATAAAGTTCAACAAACAACAATTAGAGATAAATTCTCACAAAAGTAAATTGTATTGATATGAATGAGATTCTTTACAAATGCTAAATGCTTGGCCTTATATAGGGAACAAAGTGGTGTGGCCGAAAAGCCACTTATCTATTTGGCTAAGTGTGAACAAGGGTGGTGTCTTTATGAAGTCACATGTTTCACCAAATGAATGCACATGTCCTTTAGGTTTGGCACCAACATTTCCATCCACTTGGTGCTTGAATAGTGCCTTGCTTTTGTTGCAACTCTTCATGGAATGATGCTTGAACGAATGGACACTTCATGGAGAGTCATAATTCTTGAGAAATGGTGACCTTTCATGAAGAGGTACAATGAAGAAATGGTGTCCTTTGGCAACATTTCTTCGAGAAAAGTCTGGTAACTTAAAATGAAAGCTTCAGATGAAAGGTCATGATGTTTGAGGGTGACCTTTGACGAAGAGAGACGACTCTTGGTGAAAAGCCATGACTTTAGGTGAATGATCATGACTTGAAATAGCATCCTTTGGTGAAGAGACATGACTTGAATTGACACCTTTTGGCGAAAAGGCATGATTTGAGAAGGCACCTCTTCATAGATAAGGTATGTAATATGTTGATGCATTGCCTCCTTTTAGCTCCTAGTCATCCTTAGCTTAGCTTTAAGTTCCCTTAGTAGCTGGTTTTCACTCCAATGTTTTGTTCCATAGCTTTGAGCTCCTTAGCAGATGGTTTCACTTTAATGCTTTAGCCGTTTATCCCTATAAAAGAAAAACATAGCATATAAGTAAACTTTAGGATATAAATGAAACATATACCATAAAAATCATGCATGCCTAAGTATGATTGAGAATGCAATCATATAACTTATGAGTAAGATGTAGAACCTAAGGTGATTCATGCATATTAAACATACTTTAAATTTA
Organism: Hibiscus tridactylites; assembly: GCA_958450335.1. Lineage (NCBI taxonomy): Eukaryota > Viridiplantae > Streptophyta > Magnoliopsida > Malvales > Malvaceae > Hibiscus > Hibiscus tridactylites. Next base: position 13,156,306 of record OY288287.1, read on the forward strand.
ACATATGCTTAAAACAAACATGTGGATTATATAATATATTACATGTTAATATGTATACATTACACAACTTACCATCTAAGACCAAATGATCATTAACAGATTTAAAAGTATGTATGCATTTATGAGAAAGAACTTCCCTGAATTGTTTGGCCTTAGAATGAGTGATAGGTCATTGTGGCATGACTTCTGGATCTGATGATGTCATGCTCACATCATTGACATGCTACTTCGGTGAATGTTCCATCTAAAAGGGAAAACGATTTGGTCTAACGACCTTTTGATCTTTTTTTTCGTATTCGTCAATCTAATTTTTTGAAAAAACCCGTCAAAAATTTTAACCATCAAAGATCTCCTATTTGGTGAATTTACCATTGATTCAAACTATCGACGTCGCTCCACCTTGAATGCTCTTTGCCTTCTGTAACTTTTGATGTTTGTTAGGGTTAGGGTTGCTTGCTTATACCTTGGGCCTTGATGCCTTTGTTGTTCTAGGTTTGGTTTTTAGCTCATTTTCTGTTTGAGATTCTGTTCCCTTTTGTTTGTATGGTTCTTTGTAAAGGAGTTCATTCTCGGGTACTCATTTTTTGGGTACCCGGAGTACCGAATATTAGATTTTTTGGTATGATCCTAGCCCGTTATTATCGGGTACCCGCAAAATCTGGTATCGGGTACTCGGTTCACTTTATTTATTTATTTTTAAATATAAAAGTTTTAGAAAATCACATAGTAAACACATAAAATTTAAAAGTTAATAATACATAATCCAAACACAAAAATCATTAATTTAAAGTTGGTTTTAAGATAGAAATGTTTAGATATATATTTTTTTAATTTTGTTTTTTTAATCTTGTATTAACAAATTAATGCAAATATTTTTGAAAATTTAAAACTTAAAAATATATAATACAAACATAGAAAGAATTTAGAGATTTGAATTTAGTTTTAGAGTAAAAATATTAAAAACCTAAAATAAAAATATAATTTAAAACCAAAAAAATAAATATATTAAAAGTATCAGGTCGGGTACTTGGTTACAAAAAAATTCGGCCTATATCCACCCAACTATCTGGAAAAAATCTCAAGTCGAGTACTCGGCCCGATCGAATAATTACCCGCTTTTTTAAGGTTCGAGTACACAAGCTTGAAAAATTGAGCCTCGACCTATCCACAGTTGCAACTCACTTGTTTCACTTAGGAAGAAAATACATATGGTTCATCCATCAATTGTTGACCTGTGTGAATTAATCGAGAGAAATTCACCATTGTAAAACAAAATTGATTTCTTTTAGTGCCTCGAGTAGTATTAACATCAGCTTAGACACATCGAAATAATATAACCTTTATTTTGCCATAATAATCCAACTCAATAATGTCGGTTAGAATTCTATAATATTCTACACCTCCATCCACAAGATGATTGTCCCTAGCACTAGCATAACTTGTAGTTGAAGAAGTAACAACTACTCCACAATTTTGTATCCTCCTGAATCTTTCAAGAGATTTCGTGTGGAACCTGAACCCATTAATGAGGAAGGCATTATATCTTTTAACAACTCTATTCGGGTCTTGCAAAAAGCCATTTAACATCTTCACTAACTTCTCTCCTATTCCAAACCTATTACGCGTAAAAGGTGAAAACGTTAGCATTTATATAAAGTATTAAAGGAAGAAAAATTATACATTAGTTACACACCGTACGAAGATTTAGTTGCTTACCGTTCGCCCTAACCATTCATGAAAAAATTCTTTGAACAACTTATGAATTTCTCGTTGATGTAATCTTTGGGGGCGTACACGAGATTGCAACTCTTGTTTATACTCACTATAAAATAGGTTGTATGGTTAAAAATGAAAAATATAAAAGATGAACTGAATAAATTATGATTTATGTTGTAAAACTTACGTACATAAGAAATCTATTGAATCGTGATAGAAAAGAACATATTGATGTGCTTTTACCAAGACTTATCATCTAACTGTGCAATTTCAACTTTAACGAGTGGTTCCCCATAGCTTCCAAACAAATAAGTCTCAGCTAAGTTATTACTATTGCACACTTCATTTCTATTTGGTCGATTAAATCTCATTTCAACATCTTCCAAATATCGAGAGCAAAAAATCAGACACTCCTCAGCCAAATACCCTTTAGCAATTGATCCTTCTGAATAATGCTTATTATGACAGTAAGACTTCAACTTGCACAAGAACCTAGATGAGAAATAAACACAACATTATTGTATAAAGTTGTAATTAAAATGAATTTACAATACTAATTGAATACTTATCAGTTGATTCGCACCTCTTTATAAAATACATCCACCGATAAAAAAAATAGTCCACCAACTCTAGCTTCGTGAGGGAGATGAACCAGCAAGTGCACCATAATTTTGAAGAATGAAGGTGGAAATATCTTCTCCAGGTTGTATAAAGTCAAGGCGACTTGATCTTATAGTTTCTCAAGTTCTTCGACCATCAGTACTTTCCCACAAAGAGCTTTCATTATATTGGAAAGTTCAATTATACAAGATGTCACCTCATTTGACATACAATCGTGTAGTGCAACTGGCTTTAAATCTTACATCAATATGTGATAATCATGTAACTTTAGAGAATAAAGCCTTCGATCTTTAACACTGACACATCGAGATATATTTGATGCATGCCCATTCGGGACCTTTATATCCTTCAACACCGTGCAAAACACTTCTTTTTTCTTTTATGACATTGCAAAAATAGAAGGTGGTATCAAAAATTTTCCATTATGAAGGTCTTGAGGATGCAAATCATGCCGAATTTCGATGTCAATTAAGTCAAGTCGACTCTTTAGATTGTCTTTAGATTTTCTATCGGCATTGAGAATGGTCCCAATAATATTCTCACAAACATTCTTCTCAATGTGCATGATATCAAAATTATGTCTCAAAATGTTATACTTCCAATAAGGCAGCTTGAAGAAAATATTATTCTTTTTCCACAACTTTGCCTCATTTGGATCACCCTCTTTATCGAAATCGCCACCACTTAGCTGGCCAACATCCTTGTCATACACTTCTTTTGTCTTTTTCTTTGGTCGCGAATTTGGTGGTTGATTTGTCTTCCCATAAGTAAACTGCATATGTTGCAACATCGATAAGATATCAGACCTGGTTGTTTACTCAGGATTTTTTCTGAACTCTTCAGTACCAATATATTCTTTTCATATCTAAATTTATGGTTTTCATCTAACCATCGACGATGTCCCATGTAATGGAACTTCTTTCCATTATACAACCACTTCGAACATGCTTGTGCAGCACAACAAGGACAAGCATAATGACCTTTGGTAATCCAACCATATAAATTTGCATAAGTAGAAAAATCATTAATTGTCTACAATAAAGCTTCACGCAAATTAAAGTTTTCATTCTTTAATACATCATATGTTTCGACACCCACCCAAAATTGTTTCAGCTCTTCAGTAAGAGGCTGCATATAGATGTCAATATCATTCCCGTGACCTTTTTCATCGGGGATTATCATGAATAAGATAAAGGATGATTATTTCATGCAAATCCACAGGGGCAGGGAACAAGCAAAACAGACTAAGTATTGTACGAAGTACTAATAATTTTAAAAAGATTAAACCCATCAGATGTAAGACCGAGCCTGGCATTTTGAGGAACTTCTGCAAAACTTGAAATTTTTGGTCAAATGACTTTCAAGCTAAACTATTCGCAGGATGCCCTAATAATTCATCATTTGTTCGTCCATCATGATGTCACCTTATAGACTCAGCAGTCTTTGAAGACATAAACAGTCTTTAAAAATTAGGTATTAGAGAAAAATATCGTAGAATCTTAACTGGCTTCTTTCTTGATCGTGCTTCAACTTCATCCTCATATTTTTCTGCATCCCTATTAATCCACTGTGATTTACCGCATACATGACAAGATTTTTAGTTTTTTCGATCACCCTAATACAGCATGCAATCATTCGAACAACTATGAATTTTCTCATAACCAAGGCCCAAATCCTTTATCATTTTCTTCATATATTTGCTGGATTGAGGAATTTTTACAAAAAGAAACATTTCTCTCAAAACTTTAATAACTACGTAAAAGAGTTGCAGGCCCCACCCTCCTGAGTATTTTAAGTGGAAAAGACGAATGCAAAATGAGAGTTTTGAATATTTTGATCCCTCATAAAATTGTTCATTCATTCCATCAAGCAAATTATAGAACTTTGCTTCTTCTCCATTTGGCTCGTCATGACATCCACTTCTTCCTATCTTGGAGGAATCATTAACATTAATATTACAATTTTCTCTAACTGATTGATGATAATCATGCATATTAAATGCATCTCACAGCGTAACCTCAATGTCATCTTCTCTATGAGATCGACGATGATAATTAAGAGGATCAACCGAATTACTCATAGATGAAGCTCTACGGTGTGTAATCTCTCCATGAAATATTCATTTTATATAGCCCCGACAAAGTCACAAACAATTAGATGTTCGTGTACAACTTCACGAATGTGCCAATTAATGTCACCACACTTCTTACAAGGGAAAAGAATCATATCCTCTTGGCTTGCATTCACAAAAGTAAAATTTAGAAAAGTTTCTACTCTATTTCGATAGTCGACGCTTACTCTTGGCAAATTCATCCAACTCCTATTTATTTTGTATTCTATAATAATAAAAATTTTAAAGTTTGCAAAGTTGAACCTAACATGATTATTTGAAGGATGAAGAGATATATGTAACTATTATATTATCAATTAAGTAAAAGTCATGTTAAATATATAAAGCACCAACCAACCATACGTAATCCATTAGACCTATTTAAAGAAAATCAACCAAACATGAAAATTCAAGAGAAAGTTACATGTAGAAAAAAATCATTGTTTGACAACAGAAAATTTATCAACAATTTTGCAGCTCAATTCAGAGATGTAGAATCTCTCTCATCCTATTCAGAATATATCACTCGTTAAATTAATAGTTTGTTTGATTGTGTTGTTTGATTATGCTGATGCATATATATTTACATATGCATATACAATATTAGAATATGGGATAGCATCACTTAACATTCTCCATATGTAGACTCTCTGATATCATATTAAGCATATGACCTAAAACCAATTGGCAATAGGTGAAGGGTTCAACTTTAATATAACATCATAGACAGATGTGGATAACATTTAATAATAAATATTTTGTTAAAAAACGTGATGACAAAAATGAATTTTATTTCGAGAACATAACGAAATTACTTCTAGAAAATAGAGAAAGCTGCAATATGCTTACATGTCACCTTTTCCTTTTTTTTAATGAACTGTAGCAATATTAAGCAATAATTTGAAACAAACACCCAGCTTACATATATCCAATTTTTAGTTGAGCCTGCTCAAAAAATTTACTTGTGGCAATAGTAAGGAATAAGAATTCACTGAAATGTGGAATTTATAAGTTTTGAGTATTCAGCATTTGTTGTATATTTTAATTGGTTGCAATGCAGGTTTGGGTGAGATGATGCCTGCTCAGCTGTGGGAAACAACAATGGACCCTGAGCGAAGGCTATTGAAGCAATTAGATGGGAATTGTTTTGTTCTTTCTTTGTTCCAAATCTAAACAATTTTTCAACCTATTGCAGCAATTCTAGCAATTATAATTAGAAAAAATGAACAATTTTGAAAAATAAAATGGGAACCAAATTTACCGGTTCCTATGTTTCGGAGCAGTTTCGGAGACTTTGCTCAGCAGCCCGAGGGACAGTCGACGGCGACGAGCGATGGCGACAAAGAGCATGACCGATTAGGGATTTGAGCACGATAGATTTGGGGACTTTCACGTTTGCACGCGTCTAGGAGGACGAGGGATATTAAATCAAAACCTATTGCAGCGTTTATAATTTAAAAAGTCACTAACACATGACCTATTGTGGCATTTAAAGATAACACACTGCTAAAAACATAACCTATGGCGGCGTTTATAAAAAAACGCCACTAACACAAACTTATTGCGGCGTTTATAAGTAAAAAGTTGCGAAACACGAGGCTTATTTGCGGCGTTTTTTAAGAAACGTCACTACTTGTCACTCTACCGCGAAATTTTATTTAAAAACGCCGCGAATTTTATCTTTTTGTGGCGTTTCTCCCTTAAACATCGTAATAAGTGAGATATTGGTGGCGTTTATGTCAAAAACGTCACGAAAACTACGGTCATATAACAAATCTGATGTAATAAGGGCATCTTAAATTATTCCCGCGGTTCAAAAAAAAATTATGTTAATAGGGATGCTAATAGTGGCACATATATTAGCTCATTGGGCTTTAGAAAATGTTACACAGGCTTTATTCGATATGGACTAAAAATGTATATCATCAATCATCACTCATAACGAAATTCTAAAACAAAAAACTTTGGGATTTAAATATAGTCGGTTCATGTTTCTTTTGAATATAAAAAAGAACGCATTGCCTGCATGACATGTTCAGAACGCAGATATACGCATGACGCATGAATAATCGCGGATCCAGAATGTTTTTTAGGTAGACAAAAGTTAAAATATTTTTTTAAAGTGGGTACTAGTCATAAAAACCTCAAATTTTTAAGGCAGTCACAAATCATAAAAATTAAAAAAATTAAAACTAAATGTATGAGCTTTAAAAAGTTTAAGGTGAGGACGTGCCCACCCAAAATTATATGTGGCTCTGCTGCTGCGCATGAACAAAATGAGAAATAAACAGCTTATTATCCATGTCTAATTCCATTTTCTTGTACAAGCTAATCAAGAGAGGTATATGTATAAGACTGTTCCTTCTCGTGCTAAGCAAAGGCCACTGCTAAACCTGGGCAGTGAGTTCAACCCCTTCATCATGCTCTATTTTTTGGCTCTGGAGAGCCTTGAAAGTATAAAATTTTGCGCAGATTAAGTAGTATACAAAGTTTAGAGCTTGCAAAATTGTGAGCACCCAATAAAAATACTCTAGCTTCCCCTTATTCAAGTTCTTGTTGGGAAGCCAGTCGGTATACTTGTGGACTAATGTAACCAAAAGTGTGCTTGTGTAGTCCCCAGCTGAAATGGATGTCCAGAACAAGGCTGTTGCAGTGCTCCTCATGCTCTCCGGAGCTTGGTTATAGAAAAATTCGAGGTGACCGATAACCATAAAAGCCTCTGCTATACCATGAAGGCTATACTGCGGCACCAGCCAAAATACAGAGATGGGAATTGTGGATTTGGGGCTGTCGATTAGGCCATCGCTCAAGGCTGCATGTTTTCTCTTCACTTCCACGAATCCAGCTACCAGAGTGGCTAGTATTGAGATGAAAAATCCTATGGCCATCCGCTGCAAAAAGTTTATTCCCCGGTCGATCCCTGTGAACCTGCGGGCAATGTGAACCAATATACGATCGTAGACGACTATCATGATGAGCATCGACAACATGGAGAAGACCGACATGGAAGCCGAGGGAATCTCGAAAGACTCGGTCAGGTGTTTGTTCATTGTGTTGGCCTGTTGTAATGAAAATGTGTTCTGTTGAGCATTGGATGTGGCAAACAGAATACCAGCTGCCCAAATTGGTAGCATTCTGACTATACATTTTAATTCTTCAACTCTATGGACAGTGTTAAGCCTCCAAAAATTGGGTTTTTCTGATGATTTCACACCATCTTCTTCGGTCACAACGGCAGCCTTATCCAGAAACCTGCATTTTGCACAAATGTAGTATTTATTCATACTTTTTCTTAACTTTTAAAAACATACCTTGCAGACAAAGCTGCTCAAACCTAGATTTTATAGGATAAACATCATCTTTTTTTCCGCCGAGACCATTTCATTGAGTTCGAATCGGTTAATTATATGGAATTGAGGCAAATGGCAACTTACTTGAATTGTTTTGTATGATGAAGCAGTCCGTCAGTAGAAATAGAGGCATCAAGCTCCTCGTTGACATACAAAAACTTAGGATTAGAAACCAAGGGAATGTTTCTCTTCCTAAAGGCAGCAACACAGACTTGTACAACACGAGTGTAAGGACTTCCGGCAGGATCCAGATTTCGGTAAAGAGGGTAACCCATAAGGAACACGATTATGGATAAAGCCATGGCTATGGTCGGAATTCCGAGGCCCAAGCTCCATCCTACATGGTCTTGAATATACACAAGCACCGTTGATGCTATCAATATTGCCGCTCCCAGTGCAAAGTAATACCAATTAAAGAAGACCCAGGTTTTCTTAGGATGCCTAGGATCCTCCTCGACGAATTGCTCAGCCCCATACGCCGCCACGCATGGCCGGATCCCACCTGATCCCAAGGCTGCCAGCAGAAGAGCCAGGTAGAGAATACCCGTTTGACTCCCGTTGGCTTCTTGGCAAACTTGGTTTCCTTCACACGGCGGTGGCCGTAGATGTGGCAATGCTGCTGAGAGGGTTAGGACTATCATTCCCTGCTCATCAGTCATCACAACACATCAGATCAGATCAGATTATAGTTTTTTTAACAGAGAAGGAAAAAAAAGTGTAAATTTGATGCAGCTATTCAGACCATAAGGTATATGGCTGTTGCGACCGTGATGGTCCAAAATTTCCCGGCATATGAATCAGCAATGAAAGCCCCAAGCAGTGGCGTCAAGCTCGAGGTACCATTGAAGTTGGTGACAGTGTTGGCTGCTTTTGTTAGTGGCATGTGAAGCTGGTTTGTCAAGTAGTTAACCATGTTTTTACTGAAGCCCACCATAGCCAATTTCTCGCATATCTCATTTACTGCACATCCACGATCGAGTAAATAAGCCTTAACAAAAAAGAAAAAAGAAATCCATGATTCCATTTCCAACAGCTATCAAAAAGCTTACCTATGATGAAGGGCATTGTCCTAATGCCACCCTTGTTGTTATCGACAAGTGTCTTGCTCTGCTGATCATCACCATTTTCAGAAGCACCCAAGTTATCTTTCTTCTCCAAAGTTGCAGTGGCCATAGCTCTAAGTTTTGAAGGCTACCCTATTTCTTCAACTTGTTGATTGCTAGAATACTATCTTTTCCCACTACTTTCAACTCAACTCTTTGTTCATAACTTGTAAAGCTCAAACAAAGCAAGGGCAGAGAGAAAAACTTTTCTTCTAGCCTTGCCTGATTTTCTGTTCCTGGGACTGAAGCTTATAAATAGGAATAGAAATCCTTTACTTTTCGGTGCCCTTTATTCCCCGTACTAAATTTTATATTTAAGGTTTAAAGTTTAAGGTTAGAGTTTATAGTTAAAGTTTAAAGAATTAGGATAAATTGTATTTTTAAGATATAAGGTACAGAGTTTAGAATTTAAAATTTAAAATTATAAAATTTAATTTTTTAGAATTTAAGATTTTTATCCTATAAATAGGTGTTGTTTTTTCTTTATTAGTTAATGAATGAATTAAGCAACCACGAGTTGGATTTGTGTGACGGGATGAGGATAGACATTTCACCCGACCTGATATGATCGGGTTAAATTTTTGTAAAAAAAAACATAGGTTTGGGTCGAATTTTATTAAAGGTAATTTTGGATCGGGTCAAATTTAAGTTTAAGGTAAAAAATATTCGACCTGATATTGTAGTGTAATTTTTATATATAATTTTAGGGAGATTTGTAATAAAGCTCCCTTTTATATATACTTTCTAATTAGGTCATTAAAATTGATTTTTTTACAATTAGGTTCCTAAAATTATTTTTTTTACAATTATATCTTTAAAATTGAGTGTTTTATAGTTCTAGTTGGGTTTAGGTATATAATTATTCGGGCCAGGTTGGGTTCAGGTTTAGGGCAATTATTGTTGGGTTTGGGTCGGTCAAAATCCCAACTCATGTTCATCCGTAATTATGACATTATGAATGAAGAAAAATAAGTTAAGAGAGCCACCGTCTTATATTAGACCTTTACAAAACTCAGTTTATATAAATCGATTAATGAATCAAATGTGAATGGTTAAACACGAAAAAATGAAAATGAATGAATGAATTTGTTTTATTGAGAAATGAGAGGTGTTGAGTGTGTAAAAGTTCTATTATTTACACCCTTTTTAACCCATATTTCTGCTGCATTCAAGCATCATTGCATTGCATTTAGGTTAGTTTTCAGTAAAACATCACAATTATATAAAAGGCACGGATTCTACTAAAAGTTGGCGTATTTTTGCAGGTATCTGTCATAGTAGACAATGAAGGCAGGCGCAGGGCAGAGAAGCAGGAAAGCTTAACTGGGCAAACAGCCGAAGAAGACGAACCTGTCATGGACCTGTCGTGACAGCATGGTGACAGCAGACTTATGAAGAGGAAAAGTCAAGTGGACCTCGATAGATAGAGAAAAATCTGCTCGTCTGTCGTGTGGAAGCCAAATAATTTTCCAAGCCCCGGATCAAAAGATATGTCAAGCCAAAGCTCAAGGAAAGGAATTCCCACAAAATAGGGATGCGGCTGGAAAGTAGGAGACTTTAGAGATTTAATCTTTATTAGAATCTTACTTTTAATTAAAGTTGTAATCCTTGTTACCTTAGATAACTTGAGCCCAAAGCTTATATAAGGGCATAGATTTAACCTAGGGCAATAACCGAGATCCCATAACCGAAATAAAACCCCTGCCGTCCACCCGTCACCGACATGTTCTAAATTCCCCCTAGGGCCACGGGTTGTTTTGTAAAGTAGTTGCAAGGGTTGCTTTGTTTTGGGATTTTTCAAGTTCAATAAAATAAACTTCAAGTTCTTTTATCTTGATTTTAATATCTTGCAAGAGCATCGGGAGAGCATTGTGAGGTTATCTATTTACTTAGCATCGGGAGAGTTAAGTATACGAAAGAGATAAAATCGTGTTCTCTAGTTTATATTTGAACCATCTCGTGCTTAGGGATAAGGCGAGGTTAAGTGGCTAAGGAAGAATTCATACACATCGGTGTTCATCCTTCGATTCACGCCGGGAGGTATCATCAAAGACGTGTTCATCGACAGACTTGTGCCTAGGGATAGGGCAAGGCAGATCTGGGATTCTTGCCAAGCTTGAAGTACGGAGTTAGTGTCTGCTGCCGCGACAACTAACGGACAGACGCCGCGACAGGTGCTGTCGGCGACGGGAGCGACGACAGAACTGGAGATCCTAAGCAATTCAATACCTGCACTACCGAACAATTCAATACCAGCCCATTCTCTCTATCTTGATAACTCAATCCTTTTATTTACGTTTTTATTTTATTATTCTCGTGACAATCTTCTAAACAATTTCCTTTACTTCGTGCAGTAAATCAAGGTGAAGTCATTAGCCCAATCCCTGTGGAGACGATATCCGATACTTCGTATCACTTTACTACTTGCGTCGTGTACACTTGCACTACAATTGCGATAGACTATTTTACACGCAACAAGTTTTTGGCGCTGTTGCCGGGGATTGGCAACATAACTACATCTTTCTTTTATTGCACTTTTTGCTTTTGCTTTTATTTTTATTTTTGTTTTCGTTTTTAGTTTTTCTTTAATTTTTATTTTGTGTTTTCAACTCTTGCTTTTCACAAGGTTCTTTTGTTTATGCGCAGATCGAAAAGAGGCGAAAATCCTGAGTATAAGTTAGACCCGGAAATCGAACGATCATTCAATCTCAAGAAACAGATTCGCCGCCTTTTAGACAGGAACGAATACCTTGAAGATCAGCTAGAGCAGATGGCCCGTAACCAGCCTGCTGGAGGAGACATACCGCCTGTCGGCAACCCGCCGAAGGCAGATGGACGACGGTCATGTCGTGACTACATGCTGAACGATCATGTAGAGCTGGAGACCACGCTGCCGGATATTGACGTTGACAACTTCGAGCTTAAACCTGTCATGTTTAGTATGATCAACAACGCGGGGCAGTTTAGTGGCTCTGCGACAGAAGATGCTAGGGAGCATCTCAAAACGTTCCAGGAGATCTGTGGTTCGTTTAGGCTGCTAGGAGTTAGTCCGGAGATACTGAGGCTTCGGTTATTCCCCCATTCATTGAGGGACAGAGCTAAAACTTGGTGGAATAAACTTACACCGGGCTCTATTATGACTTGGGCAGATCTAACTCGTGAATTTTTATCTCGTTTAATCCTTCACATTTATCTGAGCGATTACGTAACGAAATTGCTACTTTTCAACAGGAAGATGACGAGCCGATGCACGAAGCCTGGGACAGATTTACTACTCTTCTACGGAACTGCCCAATGCATGGATTCCCTGTATGGAACCAGGTAACGAAGTTCTATAATGCTGCTAACTTACAAACTCGCATTCGCATTGATTCTGCAGCAAATGGACTATTATTGGATAAAGATCCGGACGAGGCATTGCAAGTTTTGAAAAATCTAGCCAAGAATGAGGAGCAGTTTCCGACAGCTAGAAGAGGGAGTAAACGGGTACTTGCTGTCAAGGACTATGAGGCCGACAACACTATGAAATCTCAGGTAGCATTCCTTACTAAAGCAATGAAACACTTATTGAGTGAAAAGGACTTACGAGGATTTGCTGTCGAGGAAATTTGTGCTACCTGTGAAGGAAATCATAGTAGTGAAGAGTGCCCTATAAATATAGAAGAGGGAAAATATGTTGGAAATTACAAGCCAAACTACAATTCCAACAACTACAACCCTAATTGGAGGAAAGATCCCAAATTTTCCTAGAGTAACCCTAACAATGCCTTGAATCCGCAAGCATATAATCAGAATCAGGGGGTCCTAGATTGTTGACACGACAGCAACTGCAGCCGCAGAACCTGCCGCCTCAGCAACAACAGCAGCCACCACCTGCCACGAGTAGTGTATTGGAGCAGACTCTGGCCACCTTTATGTCTCAGACTGGCACGTATATGGATAATATTAATCAGTTTGTCAAGAATACGGAAAATTTTATGGATGAAACTAAGATGAGAATGACAAACCATGAGGCCACCTTGAAATCTCTAGAGACACAAATGGGTCAGGTGTCGCAGCATATTAAACCGAGGCAGAATGGAGGTTTCCCTAGCAATACTGAAAATGCTAGACCGCCCCCACATGAGCAATGTAAGGCAATTACTACTAGGAGTGGGAAAAAGCTACCAGGGCCGGAAAAAGAAGTTGATACAGAAAAGGAACCTGCCTTGGATAAACCTGCCGAGGAAGCTGCCCCGACAGGTGATAAACAGACTGCTGCCGATGAGCCTGTCACGACAGCAGAAGCGACAGAGGAGAAAAAAGAAGATTATCATCCTCAGATTCGCATGCAGTGGGAAGGACGTATTGTTGATTATCGTCCCCCACCACCCTTCCCTCAACGGATACAGCAAGCTAAGCATGAATCTCAACTTAAAAAGATTTATGATATTTTTAAACAGGTTCATATTAACATTCCGTTGTTAGATGCTGTTAGGGAGATGCCCGGTTATGCTAAATTCCTCAAGGATGTTATGTCGAAAAAATCTAAACTTGGGGAATTTGAAACGGTAAGGATGCAAGAAGGTTGCATGAGTATTCTTCATCGGCAGCCACCCCAGAAAAAGAAGGATCCGGGGAGCTTCCTCATACCTTGTGTAATCGGCGACAGATTCGTGGGTAAGGCACTTTGTGATCTTGGAGCTAGTGTTAATCTAATGCCCAAATATGTTTTTCAGAAATTAGGTATTGGCAAGGCGCGGCCCACGACAGTTACTCTACAGCTAGCCGACCGCTCTTACGTTCACCCCGAGGGAAAAATTGAAGATATTTTGGTAAGAGTGGATAAGCTTATTTTTCCTGCTGACTTTCTTATTTTAGATTGTGAGGCAGATGAGAATGCACCAGTCATCCTTGGGCGACCCTTCTTAGCCACGGGAAGATCATTGATTGATGTGGAGAAAGGAGAACTCACCATGCGCGTGAACGATCAAGAAATTAAGTTGAATGTTCTCCAAGCGATGAAACATGCTGATGTGGATGAGGAATGCAAGGCCATCATTGAGGTGACCTTTGATCAACCCTGCATCAGGTCGGGCTGCCGTGATATAAAATTTGGTCACTGCTGTGACAGCCATCTACAGGCCTGTCACGACAGCAATGACGACAGCACCGACGACAGTGACTCCTCTGAATCCGATACATCTGATACTGAAGGTCATGAGGAGGTAAACTGGTTAGACCATCGTCCAGGTAAGTTATTTGAACCTTTGAATTACACTTCGGATAACCATTTAATCCAAAAGCCCTCTACTGTTGAACCACCTGTCTTAGAACTTAAGCCCCTGCCAGGGCAGCTTAAATATGCTTATCTTGGTTGTGATGACACACTGCCCGTAATCATCTCTGCTAAGCTGCCGCAGGAACAGGAACGACAGCTGATCGACATGTTGAGGCAGCATAAAAGGGCGATAGGATGGACGATAGCAGACATTCAGGGCATTAGTCCGGCAATCTGTATGCACAAAATCCTACTAGAGGAAGATCATAAGCCGACTATTGATGCCCAAAGGCGGTTAAACCTTGCGATGAAGGAGGTAGTGCGTAAAGAAATGATTAAATGGTTAGATGCAGGTATTATTTACGCCATCTCCGACAGCAAATGGGTAAGCCCGGTGCAATGTGTTCCCAAGAAAGGAGGCATGACCGTGATAACCAACGAAAACAACGAGTTAATCCCAACCAGGACTGTGACCGGTTGGAGGGTTTGTATGGACTATCGGAAGCTTAACAAAGCTACCCGAAAGGACCACTTTCCTTTACCCTTTATTGATCAAATGCTTGATAGATTAGCGGGTAAGCCTTACTATTGTTTTCTTGATGGTTACTCAGGTTATAACCAAATTGCTATTGCACCGGAGGATCAAGAGAAAACGACTTTCACATGCCCCTACGGAACATACGCATTTAGGAGGATGCCGTTCGGCCTCTGCAACGCACCTGCCACCTTCCAAAGATGCATGATGGCTATATTCTCCGACATGGTAGAAGACTTCCTTGAGATCTTCATGGATGATTTTTCCGTCTTTGGAGACGATTTTGAGAGCTGCCTCGGCAACCTTCAAAAGGTACTTGAAAGATGTGAAAAAGCTAATCTTGTTCTTAATTGGGAAAAATGCCATTTTATGGTAGATGAAGGGATAGTTTTAGGCCATAAGATTAGCTGCCGTGGGATAGAAGTCGACAGGGCAAAAATTGAAGTCATAGAGAAGCTGCCGCCGCCAACCACTGTCAAGGGCATTAGGAGTTTTTTAGGGCATGCTGGTTTTTATAGGAGATTCATTGCAAATTTCTCAAAAATCACCAAGCCTCTATGCCATCTCCTAGAGCAGAACCGACCCTTTGACTTTAATGAGGAATGTACTGAAGCATTCAAGGTTCTGAAGGAAAAGCTAGTGACAGCCCCCATAGTACAGCCACCGGACTGGACACAGCCATTTGAGATCATGTATGATGCTAGTGACTATGCTGTCGGGGCAGCACTTGGGCAGCGCAAAGACAGGCTATTTCATGTCATATATTATGCAAGCAAAACATTGAATGATGCCCAAGTGAACTATACCACCACAGAAAAGGAGCTGTTAGCTGTGGTGTTCTCCATCGACAAGTTTCGTTCATATATACTTGGGACGAAAGTAATAGTGCACACCGACCATTCTGCCCTCAAGTATTTGTTCGCAAAGAATGATGCAAAGCCTAGGTTGATACGATGGATCTTGCTATTACAAGAGTTCGACCTTGAGATCAAAGACAAAAAGGGGACAGAAAATCAGGTGGCAGACCACTTGTCGAGGTTGGAGACGGGACAGAGTCTACCGTTAGATGAGACACACATACTGGAGACCTTCCCAGATGAGCAGCTCTTTGCTGCCGCAATAGCTGTCGCGACAGCCATGGCGGCAGGTAAGTCTTCTAACCTTCCCTGGTATGCTGATTTCGTTAATTTTATAGTTAGCGGAATATTACCTACTGATCTTACTTATCAAGCCAGGAAGAGGTTTCAAAATGATGTTAAACATTATTATTGGGACGAACCTCTTCTTTTCAAAATGTGTACAGATCAGGTTATAAGGAGATGTGTACCACAAGAAGAACAAGAAGACATTCTCCATCACTGTCATGCTTCACAATATGGAGGACACTTAGGAGGCAATAAAACTGCTGCCAAGGTGCTGCAGTCAGGGTTCTACTGGCCGACATTGTATAAGGACGCACAGGAATTTTACAAGAACTGTGACAGGTGCCAGCGGACAGGTAACATCTCGAGGAGAAACGAGATGCCACTGCAGAATATTTTGGAAGTCGAGATCTTCGACGTTTGGGGGATTGATTTTATGGGACCTTTTCCATCTTCATGTGGGAATCTTTACATCCTCCTAGCAGTGGATTATGTCTCCAAGTGGGTAGAAGCAATCGCAACTCAAAAGAATGATGCCAAAACGGTCCAAAAGTTTTTGCACAAAAACATCTTTTCTAGATTTGGCATCCCTAGGGCGATTATAAGTGATGAAGGGAGACATTTTGACAACAGGGTAATTGCTGCCACCTTGAGAAAATATGGTGTCAAGCACAGGATCGCGACAGCATACCACCCACAGACCAATGGACAGGCTGAGATATCCAATAGGGAAGTGAAGAACATTCTTGAAAAAATGGTTAAACCAACTAGGAAATATTGGTCTTTGCTTCTGAATGATGCATTATGGGCATACAGAACAGCTTTCAAGACTCCATTGGGCATGTCTCCATACCGTTTGATTTATGGGAAAACCTGTCATCTGCCTGTCGAGATAGAACACAAGGCATATTGGGCGATCAAGGCAGTAAACATGGACTTGGACAAGGCAGGCCATAAAAGGCTGTTAGATTTGAATGAGATCGATGAAATACGGACAATGGCCTACGACAATGCAAGGATTTACAAGGAAAAGACTAAGAAGTGGCATGACAAGAAGTTGCTGCCACGACAGTTCTGCCCAGGGCAGCTTGTGTTGTTGTTTAATTCTAGGTTGAAACTCTTTCCAGGGAAGCTCAAATCTAGATGGTCTGGCCCGTTCCAAGTAGTTCAAGTTTTTCCCCATGGTGCCATCACAATTCAATCATTAAAGGACGGGCACCAATTCAAAGTCAATGGACAACGCCTCAAGCACTATCAGGGGACTGAAGCCCCAGGCATACAGGAAGTGGTTACTTTAGATGATGCCCCACAAGGCATCCCTAATTTAACCTAATTTTTATTTTTTTTATTTTTATTTTATTATTAATATTATTTATTAGGAATTAGATTTATTTTATTCGAATAAGGTTTTGTTTTTTATAATTTCAGTTTTTAGGAAATAAAGGAGTCAAGTGAGAAAGAAGAAGTGGCCCAAGACGACCACCCATCCGCCAACCCAATAAAGCCCATTTATGGAAACCTGTCGTTTTGGCTGCCGGCGCAGACGGAATTGACAGGCTGTCAAAAGACGGCCACTGCAGACGTAGAAGCGTGCGGCAGACGCACAGCAGACGCATTAATGCGTGTCAGACACGTCAGACACGCTATATCCAATCTGTCGCCCCGTTCTTCCTGCCTGCCGTTGCGGCATTAAATGGGCAGCTCCCCAACAGCTATATAAACCCCTTCCCATTTTCATTTTTCATCACTTCTGATTTTTCTCTCTTGTTATTCTTCTCTAGTTTTATCTATTTTCTCTCTTTTTCAGCCCTTGCAACCAAAATGTCGTCCAGACAAACCCGTCAGACCGCTGCTGCCGCTTCTTCTTCAGCAGCAGCCTCACCGTTCGCTAAAAAGGAACTATGGGAGGAGCGCGGCTTCATTTACAACAGAGATGCCCCCCATATGGGACTCCGGCCGTTCATTGTGAAGGCCATAACAGTACAACTTTGGGAGGATTTTGCCGAGCAGCCGGCAGAGCTTAATGATACTTTGGTCCAAGAATTTTATGAGGCCATCGACAGCAAAACGGCGACATCTGTCACCGTCCGAGGAGTGGCAGTCCCCTTCACCGCCAACAGCATCAACCACACGTTCGGCCTCTTCTTTGGCCCCAATGATGATGCTCACCAACAATTTTGGGACACCCTCGACGCTGCTGGACATGATGCTGTCATGAGGGAGCTGACAGAGGCTGGAACGACATGGAGCACCAGTAAGAAGAACCCCCACTCTGTCAATAGGGGGCAGCTACTCCCTGAAGCAAAACTATGGAACGCTTTCATCAAAAAGCGTATCCTGCCCTCGTCCCACCATACGACAGTCAACAGACAGCGGTTGGCTCTCATCCACTCCATTATACACGACAGGCCCATAAATGTGGGCAGATACATGAGGGACAGCATCCTCGATTGTGCTTTCCGCTCCGACTCACGACTCTGTCTGCCGTTCACTATCACCGCCCTCTGCCGTTGCGCTGCCGTACCGGAGGAGCCCTCAGACAAAATCAAGACGGGCAGCGGATGGACAGACAACAACATCTCCAGCCTCATGGAGGTCATAGTCGTATCGCCCCTCAACGCCTTCGATCCAAACGCCCCTCCTGTTGAGTCCGATGATGAACCTGCCCCAGAAGCTGCCACCAACACCGCTCCGGCGGATCAGAACGCCCACATCCTTGCTGCCATCCTGAGGGTAGAGGAGCGCCAGATGGGTTTGATGACTTTCATCCGTGACTTCTCAAATGCAACGGTAAACTTCATCACTAATACTTTGAATTTTCCGGATGTCATCTTCCCCACCTTCCCCGCCCTTTATTTCAATATCCCCTCCCCCACTCCCACACCACCCTTCTCTCCCCATACACAATCTGCCACTTCCACACCATCCCCTGCCCTGACGGCAGCCGGCAGCCCACCGGCAGACACCTCCCCTCGAGGAACCAAGCGAGCTGCCACTGATGACAGCCCTCTTGTTCGGCGGAATTTGGAGAGCGACTTCACGCGAGTCAAACGTATTAAGCACGTGGCAAACAAGAGAAGGCTGTCCAAAGCCATCATAACCAGCAGCTCATGGGACAGCAGCAGCAGTTCCGACATCAGGCTAGTGGAGCCACCTACCCTTCAACTTGCCGACGACCCTGTCCCCCAACCGGATGACGAACCTGCTGATCAACCTACTCCGGAACCTGCCCAGCCACCTCCACAACGCAGACGCCGCCATCAGATCCGCGTCAGCAGCAGCAGCGAGGACAGCACATAAAATTTAAGTTTTTATTTCTTTTTCTCCTCTTATTGCTGCCTGCCCTTATATTTTTGTGATGTATTTTTATTTATCTTGTCTTTCTTTATTTTTTGTGTCATTTTGCATTGAGGGCAATGCAACCCTCGAGTTTGGGGGTGCCAACCCTCCATTCTAATGGAGTCTTAGTACATCTTTTATTAATTAGTTGTGTCTTAATTTTCATTTAATTTCTCTAAAAAAAATCAGAAACTAAAAACTGTTGGCTTAAAACTGTGAAGTTAACTTACCTGTCATGACAGCTCTGTCGTGGCAGCATCTTTAGGACAGGTTAAGGAAAAGTTTAGAGCCTTTCTATAGTTCTGAAAACTTAAACACTTTTGTGAGTGTTATATTGCTTAGATTTCTTTTAGCCAAACTAGAATAGGAAACTTAAAACTTGAATAGCCCCTAGAGGTGCCTAACACTGGCTCTAGGAAAGAAGTTTAGCAAAAGAAAATCAAAAACCTAGAGGTGCCCGAAACTGGCTCTAGAAAAATTTAGCTTGAAAATAGAAGAAAAAGAAGCATGAAAATGTGCCTTCTAGAAAAATAAACTTTGGCATAAAAATTCGAGTTAAGGAGTTGAATATTCTAGTGAAACTAAGAGAGTCTTAGCATATAACTGTTCACAAGCATGCACACACTGCACGAGAGCTATAGGGAGATTCCGGACAGATCCTAATCTTTCCGACAGGTTGCTGCCGCCATAGAGATTGAGCGACGGGTAAGGGACAGTTCACTGTTTGAAGGCCAACACAAAAATTTCATGTTTCTTTTAGGTTTAAATTGCTTGAGGGCAAGCAAAGACTTGAGTTTGGGGGTGTGTTAAGTGTGTAAAAGTTCTATTATTTACACCCTTTTTAACCCATATTTCTGCTGCATTCAAGCATCATTGCATTGCATTTAGGTTAGTTTTCAGTAAAACATCACAATTATATAAAAGGCACGGATTCTACTAAAAGTTGGCGTATTTTTGCAGGTATCTGTCATAGTAGACAATGAAGGCAGGCGCAGGGCAGAGAAGCAGGAAAGCTTAACTGGGCAAGCAGCCGAAGAAGACGAACCTGTCATGGACCTGTCGTGACAGCATGGTGACAGCAGACTTATGAAGAGGAAAAGTCAAGTGGACCTCGATAGATAGAGAAAAATCTGCTCGTCTGTCGTGTGGAAGCCAAATAATTTTCCAAGCCCCGGATCAAAAGATATGTCAAGCCAAAGCTCAAGGAAAGGAATTCCCACAAAATAGGGATGCGGCTGGAAAGTAGGAGACTTTAGAGATTTAATCTTTATTAGAATCTTACTTTTAATTAAAGTTGTAATCCTTGTTACCTTAGATAACTTGAGCCCAAAGCTTATATAAGGGCATAGATTTAACCTAGGGCAATAACCGAGATCCCATAACCGAAATAAAACCCCTGCCGTCCACCCGTCACCGACATGTTCTAAATTCCCCCTAGGGCCACGGGTTGTTTTGTAAAGTAGTTGCAAGGGTTGCTTTGTTTTAGGATTTTTCAAGTTCAATAAAATAAACTTCAAGTTCTTTTATCTTGATTTTAATATCTTGCAAGAGCATCGGGAGAGCATTGTGAGGTTATCTATTTACTTAGCATCGGGAGAGTTAAGTATACGAAAGAGATAAAAGCGCGTTCTCTAGTTTATAGTTGAACCATCTCGTGCTTAGGGATAAGGCGAGGTCAAGTGGCTAAGGAAGAATTCATACACATCGGTGTTCATCCTTCGATTCACGCCGGGAGGTATCATCAAAGACGTGTTCATCGACAGACTTGTGCCTAGGGATAGGGCAAGGCAGATCTGGGATTCTTGCCAAGCTTGAAGTACGGAGTTAGTGTCTGCTGCCGCGACAACTAACGGACAGACGCCGCGACAGGTGCTGTCGGCGACGGGAGCGACGACAGAACTGGAGATCCTAAGCAATTCAATACATGCACTACCGAACAATTCAATACCAGCACATTCTCTCTATCTTGATAACTCAATCCTTTTATTTACGTTTTTATTTTATTATTCTCGTGACAATCTTCTAAACAATTTCCTTTACTTCGTGCAGTAAATCAAGGTGAAGTCATTAGCCCAATCCCTGTGGAGACGATATCCGATACTTCGTATCACTTTACTACTTGCGTCGTGTACACTTGCACTACAATTGCGATAGACTATTTTACACGCAACAAGAGGTTGATACAAGGGTAAGGGATTGGCTCACGATACTGCGGATTGGACATATTTTAATCGCTGTTGGAGATATGGATCCAACTATCCAAGGCGGTGGTTTTTAGTGGCCTAAAATATATCGTAAAAGTATTGTTGTTTTGTTTTATTTTCATTTTAATTTGCATTGGACGACGAGATTGGAATATTTAGGGAGTTATACGATTACAGCCATTGCCCTACACATTGCATGGGGATAGACACGAATTCGTCTTCTTCCTTTTTTTCTGGTGTATTATAATATCTCAAGTTATTTAATTACAATTGTATTATAATATCTGCAGGGAGGAACCATTAGGAGATGGAGAAAACTTTCCCTATTCAGTGGATAACTTACTCACATGAGTTTATTTAATAATTTTATAGAAAATATACATACTAATTAATATGTTAATTAATGTTTATATTATTATATATTTAAACATTTTCAATAATGTTTTTAATTATTTTTCATTTATATGATATACTTTTTTAGGAAATATAATTTTATATTTTGCGTTTATTTATTTTTAAATGATTAAAAATTATTTTATTTTCATAGATGATCATATAATTTTATTTTTAAATTTAGACAAAATTATTGTCTAGAAAATAAATAAATCAAATACTATTATATTTATATACGAAAAGAATTCGTCTACCCTTACTTTATATCATATTCATTGTCCCGTCCACGGTTATTGCCAAATAACTTTAATTAATTAGATTTTTCTTTTTTTACATCATGCCCTATTTACACCTAACAAAATCTAATTTTTATTTTATTGTACAATAATTCTAAAATCTATTAAATTAAAAAATTTCATATATTATATAGATTTAGTTCTTGTTCTCCAATTTGATAATTTTACGTCATATAATTTAGTTATATTGTCTTGGTATTATGAGTCAATTGAAATTTCAAAAATTTAAAAGTACATGAATCGAACCCAACAAGTGGTCTCCTTCTCCAATTTGATAAATTTAAGTCATATGATTTAGTTATAATGTCTTGGTATTATGAGTGAATTGAAATTTAAAAAATTAAAAAGTATATAAATCGAACCCAACGAGTGGTCTTAGTGGAAAGAGAGATTATATTATGCTTATCTTAAAGGACATGAGTTCGAGCAACTTTGTCTGCAAAATGTATTTATATGCTTATCAAAATGTTAAAAAGTATGAACTTATACTATCATGTAATCACACCAATTTTATTTTTTTTTAAATTCATGAATTAAAACTACCAAAATTAGAATACATGAACTATTGACTATTTTTTGTTCTAAAAGAACAAAAAACAACTATTTCATCTTAATTTTGAAATATTATATTTCTTTCAGGGCTATTATTTGAAGCAATGTCACACTTATTGACCCGAAAACTAGTAAAACACGATATTACGACGGGTTAAAATATTTTTTTTTTAAAAAAAAGCTTAGTTTCTCTTCTTATTGTATTAAAAAAAATTAATAATATTACATTTATAATTATGAAAATTATTTATGGGGTAAAGATGTATTAATTGTATTGTAGTATAATCTTAAAAATTATTTATTGATAAAACTTAAAATGTGTATTAATTGCATTGCATTTATTGCTTATTAAAAGAAATATTACATTACATTTATTAGTTAGCAAATCATGTGTCACCTCAACTGGATAATCTATCCAGTGGGTGGATGTAGCATTGCACATTAGGAGATGTGTTATATGAATAATAATAAAATGCGGACTAGAGTTAAATTGTTAACTCATCAATTTAAAATGGATAAATTATGTAAATCATCAATAAACTTCACATTCAAACCTATTTTGGTCAATAAAGTTTCAAAACATTCAAATTATACATTGAAGTTTAGATATTGAACATTTTTTGTCACTTTTCCATTAAATTTTTGACGACGTCCATGTACCGGCGATTGAATGAACTTTTCTAAGATCCGAACGTGAAAAACTTTATCGACACGAGAGGAGCAACATATTGAGAAATAGGTTCTATCCGAAGGCGAAGGAGAGAGATCGACGAGAGAGAAACAGAAAGATTTTTGGTTGATTCATAAACTTCGTAGCACTTTCTGACAAAATAGAGGTTAAATTTAGACTCATGGGTCGAGACGAAGTGGCTGGTGAAATTTGATACCAAACGATCACCATCTACGATTGTTTGAGATTTAATAGTGACAAAAAAAATTCAATATCTTAACTTTAGTGACAAAAAAGTTTAAAGTCTAAATTTCAGTAAGTAAATTAAATGTTTTGAAACTTTAATGACCAAAATAGATTTAAAAATCAAACTTAGTGATGATTTACATCATTTACTCATTTAGAATTTAAAAGTCGAAGGTGAGGTTTTAATTTGTCTAATGTTGAAACCAATAGCAAGTTAAGAAGTATCTAAATAAAGATCGATGGTCAATGTTTAATTTATCTAATTTTAAAATTGGCAAATCAAAATAAAAAAAATATGACGAAACTTAATTTACCCAGTTTCAAAAATAATAAGTCCACACAAGTAAATAATTACAAATATATGGGGAAAAGCTTAATTTACTAAGTTTTAAAATCAATAGGATTTTAAAAATAAATAAACACAGAAGGTTGAGACCAGTCCTCCGATATATACATGACTCTGTACCTGATCATGTATTTAGGTGATTACGACTTTTAAGTCTCTAACTTTTCTTAATTCAACCAAAACACATATCTATACGGGTTGATTAGGTTTAAATATATTTGGAAATGAGACCTTACTTAGTTTACAAGGTGGCCGGGCACTTGTGTCACAAGAACACTCCATGATGTCAATCAGGGGCGTATCCACCCTTTTAATCACTAAAATAGAAATATATTGCATTTATTTTTTGGGGTTAATGTATATATTAGTCCTTCTTTTATCTATAATTTATTTTAATATAATTTCACATGATTACTTGTTATTTTGATTCTTTTAAGTTTTATTTTCTTTTGATTTGATTTTGAACTTGTTTACTTTTATTTTTATTATTTTTTAGAACATGTCTATTTTATGATCTATGGTCGGGATTCGTGGCTCTCCCTTCTAATAATGTCGTCACTAATGTTTGAACTCCTCTTTTTGGGGTGCAATGTGCCTTGTCATTGCACCCAACACTTGTCGATTATTTTTGTTTTCGTTATTAATTTATTGTGTTGTATTTTATTTTTATTAAAATTTTATTTTATTATAAAACACTACTATTATTTTTGGAAGTTAATATGCTTTTTTATTATAATTATAATTATGATTACTATATAATATATTTCTCGTCTATTTTATTATATTTATTATTATTATTATTATTATTATTATCACTTTCATTATTTTCATTACTATATATGTTATTTTTCTATTACTATTATTTTATTATTTATTTTTATTATTATTTTACTTTTAGATTTTTTAATAACTAAGTTTATTTGTAGTTATTATTATGTCTCAGTAATTTATAATTAGATTTTTATGATTTTTTAAATGTCACTTCTAATAATTTATTCAATTTAATCTCAATTTATATACTATTATATTTATTGTTGGTAATTTTTGAATTCACCCCTGGTCTCAAACCTAAACTGTTAGGGCTGTAAGTATATGCTATCATTAAACCGAGAAATTTATACAAATTTTTGACACCTTTATTGCAATAAAATACATCTGAAATAGCCGCTTTTCTAAAATTTTAGTACAATTTTTTTCTTTTCGTTCTTAATTTATTGACGGCACCATATTAGTAAAACGACGTCATTTTTAAAGTCTAATTTAGACCAAAACAACATCCTTTTATTGAAGGAGAATATTAAAATCATGTTCTTAAAAGTGTTTGAACTCAAGACGTTGAAATAGAAAGGTTAAATTTTAACCACTAAACCAACTTAGAATTATGTAATATTTTACTACAAATATTATATATCTCAAGCCACTTGATATTAATTCAAATTATTTTATGAACTAAATAACACTATAAATAATATTAATATATAAATAATATAAAATATATTATTTGTACATATATCAATATAAATACATAAAGTGTATTGTTTTTTATTTTTATTTTTTTATATAATATTTATAATATAAATATATTATTTTAAAAACATTTCAAAATATTTATAAAATAATATATAAAATTTATGAACCCTAAATCCTAAACCTTAAACTACAAAGCTCAAACCTCAAACCATAAACCTTATGATTTGAGGTTTAGGGTTTGGGATTTGTAGTTTTTGTATATTATTTATAATATAAATATATTATTTTAATAAATATATTATTTTAATGAATATTTTTACAAATAATGTATAAAAACCATAAAAATAATATATTTTTATTGATATATATGTAAATAATATATTTGATATTATTTATATATTAATATTATTTATTGTATTTTTTTCATAAAATAATTTGGTTGAACCAAAAGAAAAAGTTTATATAATTAAATAAAATTATATTATTTTTATATTTTTAATATATTATTTATAATATAAATATATTATTTTAAAAATCCAAAAAATATTTATAAAATTTATATATAAAAATTCTTAAACCCTGAATCCTAAACTCTAAAATTTAGGGTTTAAGTTTGAGGGTTGGGGTTTGTGGGTTAATAGTTTAGGGTTTTATATATATTAATAATAATATAAATATATTATTTTTTATGAATATTTTAGCTTTTTTTAAAAAATAATATATTTATATTTATATTTATATATATTAATATAATTTAAAATATTATTTATTTCATAAAATAATTTGAATTAATCTCAAGTAGTTTGAGATATATAATATTTCTGATAAAATATTTTATAATATCATGTTGGTCTAGAGGTTAAGGCTTAGCCCTTTTAGCACGCTTCTTCTTATGACACCTTTTCGCTTATCTTTGTGATAGATATGTGTTCGTGGATAGTTTACTCACGACGTTCGGTTTTGATTTGTGGTTGTCGATGGTCTTTTAGTAGTTTGATCCCTTTTATGGTTTATTTTCGATGCAGTCAGATCTGTTTTGCAAAGCAGCTTGCAAGATTGTTGGTTTTGCCCGTCACTCTTACTTTAATCTTTAAGCATGTAGATGCCTAAAGACAATGAGTTTTACCTCCTGCTTCTTTTTACCAGTGTTCTGTCTAATCCTTGTCCTCCAGCAAAGCGACGTCGTTTTGGGCTAAACTAGGCTTCAAAACAGCCGCACCAAAACGGCGTCATTTTAAATTAACGGGGCTGTTAAGAGTTAACGTCATAGTGATATTTTTGAGTCACAAACTAAGTTTCAGTGTTAGTATTGAATTTTTTAAAGTTTGGTTGCATTTTTCGAGTCAACAACCATAGTTGAGTGGTATGTGCTGTAGACTACCTATTGAGATTTTAGGGGCTCGATTCGATCAACCGATGTGGCTCACCAAGTGGTGGAGAGGTGGATTTTTGGGTGGAAGGGTTGTGGAAGCTAGAATGCAAATAGACACAATGATTTATAGTGGTTCAACCTTCTAACCAAGGTCTACATCCACTACCTTAGCTCCCCACTAAGGATTTCTCAATCAATTCCACTATTGATTCGTCCCCTTTTTTAAGATTAGGAGGAAACCCTTACAACCAATCAAGCTTTCTACCCAAAGCCTTGATTGAAACCCTCTTTACAAAGAGAAACAAGAAGCAAACTTAAAACCCTCTAATAGGTGTTTGTTTGCACAATTAAGCACTCACCCAAAACCTAAAACACTTGAGCAAATTTGACAATTTTGGCTCACTAGTGTTTGTCTATAATAAATGACAATTTAAGCTCTAAGACAATCTTTGATCATTTGGTGTTTGACAATATGAGCATTAGCCTACTCTTGATGCTTGAAGGTCCCTTTTATACTCCCAAATGAGTTTGTAGCCGTTATTAGCCGTTGAGATCATATTGGAGCCGTTGAGGACTTTAATTCCCACCATAAATGCAGTTCTGCAGCTCCCCGTTTCGAAACGCTCGAAGCCGTTTCGAAACACTCCCAATGTAGAAAGAGCCGTTGCAGTCTGTCAGAGCACCCGTTTCGGAACACCCCCTTGTCGTTTCGAAACGCGTATCGAAACATTATATGCCCGTATTGAAACGCCTGCATTTGAAAGTTGGTTGGGAAAGAGACGTTGGGGTTTATGACCGTTGTGGTCAATGCCACGTATGCGTATCGAAACGGCCTAGCCCGTTTCGAAACGCTGGGCAAAATCTTGTCCAAGGAAAGCCCGTTTCGATACAAGTATCGAAACGATTTTGCCACTGGAATCCTCTGTTTCGAAACGCCCTAAGGTGTTTCGAAATACCTGGACAGTTTGTGAAGTTTGACTTTGAAAAACATAAAAAACCATTTTAAAAACTTCCCTAAACATAATTTCAAGTTGTTTGGACTTTGGAAATGTTTTAAATACTTTTTAAATCAGTCCAAAACATTTTTCAATTATTATATCAAAACATTAGTTCTAATATTTCCCCCTTTTTGATATAATAAAACTCACTTGAAAAATTGTTTGGGATTCTCCCCCTTAATCTTTAAAAATGTGAATAAGAGATTAAAAATTTTAATTCAAATAAAGCTCCATCTTATTCATTTGAAAATTCAATTTTTCAAACCATTTCTCCCCTTTTTGTTATATCAAAAAGAATTTAAAACATTAAGTTCAAAATAACAATAGAGGTAAAAACTTTGACAAAAATAAGAATTTAGTTTAAAAATGGCTCCCCCTTACTCAAAGCATCATTAAAAATGTTAGTCCAACATTTATGATCATCTAGTTGAATAAACTAAAAATAAAACAAATAAATGCTAAAATAACTAGATTTTTACCAACACTTGAACTCAAGGTAGGATGTGAAGCCTTCCTTCTTCAAGTGCTCTTCCTTGTGTGTATGGAGCTCCCCCTCAATGTTTGACTTGTTGAACATCTCCATCACACCTAGCAATAGACAATCAAGTAATTTTTTGTATACAAATTGCTTTGGATCCATGAACGTTAGTAGCACAAATTTTAGTCCCCTTAAGAATCCATTTTCAATGTCATCCTTTTTAATTGAAATGGTTAGTCCTTTTGGGACCCAAACACTTCTAAAACATTTTCCTTTAATAAATCTAGGGGCACTAGATTGTCTAACATAGAAATTTGATTTTCCAAAATTGTTTTTCTTTTCTAGCTCTTTGGAAATCAAATCATTTTCTTCTTGAACTTTTTGAAGCAATTTTTGTAAATCAAAACATTTTAATTCAAACTTTTTAAGTTTTGCTTCAAGTTCAAGTTTGGTTTTAGAAAGCAAATCATTTTGAATTTTTAACTTTGAAATCAATTTATTGTTTTTCAAAATGTGGCTTCTAAAGTCTAAAACCAAATCATCGTAGGCATCTTTTAATTCATCAAAAGAGTGAGAAAATGAAGTAGATGAATTAGAAGTTACCCTTGAATCTTCTTCGATGGCCATAAGGCAAAGGTTGGCTTGTTCATCGTCGGTGGAGTCCTCATCACTCCAAGTAGCCACATGTGCCTTCTTCTTATGGCTTGAAGTGCATGCCCTCTCCTTTCTTTTAGGTTCTCGTTCAAGCTCTCTCAAGGCTTTCTTCATGAACGGGGCACACTTCTTGAAGAGATGAACTATCTCTTCATCTTCATCCTCCTCTTCACTTGAGTAGACATGATGACAAGTGGAGGATTTGAGAGTCATGACACTTGCATTGATGCCTAGCCCTTTGATTTTCTTCTCTCTCATAGCTCTAATTTCTTCCCTCTTCTTCTCATCCTCTTTGTTCTTCTTCATGATTTGATGAGTAAGGAGTGACCCCATGAGTTCATCAAGCTTCAAGGTCTTTAAATTTTTGGCTTCGATGATGGCGGTCCTCTTTGAGTCCCAAGACTCGGGAAGTGAGTAGATGAGCTTTCGAGCAAGCTTCTCTTCCGGGATGGCTTCTCCATAGCCTTTGAGACCATTGGTGATGGTGGAGAACCTATCAAACATCTTCTCAATGTTCTCTTCCGGATCCATTTTGAAGTTCTCATACTCTAAGGTTAGGAGCCCAATCTTGGTCTCCTTGACTTCATTTGTTCCCTCGTATGTGACTTCAAGCTTATCCCATACCTCCTTGGCACTCTCACAAGAAGACATCTTCTCATAGATGGATGGACCAAATGCATAAAATAGAATGTGCAAGGCTTTGCAATTTAGCCCCATCTTCTTGCGATCGTCGGCACTCCACTCCGCTTTACTTCTTTGAGGCACGAACGGACCATCTTCAACTACATCCCATAGCCTGTAATCTCTTGATTTGAAGAAGAACTTCATCTTTGTCTTCCAATGGGCATAGTGAGTTCTGTCAAAGAAAGGCGGTTTATCGATTGAATGTGCCATTGAGCCGGTTGATGAAATAGTGATCGAGCTTGCCGGATCTTCTCAATAGGATGTGAATCCCCTTCGATTGAGCCAAGCTTTGATACCAATTGTTGAGATTTTAGGGGCTCGATTCGATCAACCGATGTGGCTCACCAAGTGGTGGAGAGGTGGATTTTTGGGTGAAAGGGTTGTGGAAGCTAGAATGCAAATAGACACAATGATTTATAGTGGTTCAACCTTCTAACCAAGGTCTACTTCCACTACCTTAGCTCCCCACTAAGGATTTCTCAATCAATCCACTATTGATTCGTCCCCTTTTTTAGGATTAAGAGGAAACCCTTACAACCAATCAAGCTTTCTACCCAAAGCCTTAATTGCAACCCTCTTTACAAAGAGAAAAAAGAAGCAAACTTAAAACCCTCTAATTGGTGTTTGTTTGCACAATTAAGCACTCACCCAAAACCTAAAACACTTGAGCAAATTTGACAATTTTGGCTCACTAGTGTTTGTCTATACAATAAATGACAATTTAAGCTCTAAGACAATCTTTGATCATTTGGTGTTTGACAAAATGAGCATTAGCCTACTCTTGATGCTTGGAGGTCCCTTTTATACTCCCAAATGAGTTTGTAGCCGTTACTAGCCGTTGGGATCATATTGGAGCCCTTGAGGACTTTAATTCCCACCATAAATACAGTTCTGCAGCTCCCCGTTTCGAAATGCTCGAAGCCGTTTCGAAACACTCTCAATGTAGAAAGAGTCGTTGCAGTCTGTCTGGGCACCCGTTTCGGAACACCCCCTTTCCGTTTCGAAACGCGTATCGAAACGCTATATGCCCGTATCGAAACGCTTGCATTTGAAAGTTGGTTGGGAAAGAGCCGTTGGGGTTTATGACCGTTGGGGTCAATGCCACGTAGGCGTATCGAAACGGCCTAGCCCGTTTCGAAATGCTGGGCAAAAATCCTGTCCAAGGAAAGCCCGTTTTGATACAAGTATCGAAATGATTTTGCCACTGGAATGCCCTGTTTCGAAACACCCTAAGGTGTTTCGAAACACCTGGACAGTTTTGTGAAGTTCGGCTTTGAAAAACATGAAAAACCTTTTTAAAAACTTCCCTAAACATAATTTCAAGTTGTTTGGACTTTGGTAATGTTTTAAATACTTTTTAAATCAGTCCAAAACATTTTTCAATTATTATATCAAAACATTAGTTCTACAATCTCTCCCTTTTTGATATAATAAAACTCACTTGAAAAATTGTTTGGGATTATCCCCCTTAATCTTTAAAAATGTGAATAAGAGATTAAAAATTTTAATTCAAATAAAACTCCCTCTTATTCATTTGAAAATTCAATTTTTCAAACCATTTCTCCCCCTTTTTGTTATATCAAAAAGAATTTAAAACATTAAGTTCAAAATAACAATAAAGGTAAAAACTTTGACAAAAATAAGAATTTGGTTTAAAAATGGCTCCCCCTTACTCAAAGCATCATTAAAAATGTTAGTCCAACATTTATGATCATCTAGTTGAATAATCTAAAAATAAAACAAATAAATGCTAAAACAACTAGATTTTTACCAACACTTGAACTCAAGGTAAGATGTGAAGTCTTCCTTCTTCAAGTGGTCTTCCTTGTGTGTATGGAGCTCCCCCTTAATGTTTGACTTGTTGAACATCTCCATCACACCTAGCAATAGACAATCAAGTAATTTGTGGTATCCAAATTGTTTTGGATCTATGAACGTTAGTAGCACAAATTTTAGTCCCCTTATGAATCCATTTTTCAATGGCATCCTTTTTAATTGAAGTGGTTAGTCCTTTTGGGACCCAAACACTTCTAAAACATTTTCCTTTAATAAATCAAGGGGCACTGGATTGTCTAACATAGAAATTTGATTTTCCAAAATTGTTTTTCTTTTCTAGCTCTTTGGAAATCAAATCTTTTTCTTCTTGAACTTTTTGAAGCAATTTTTGTAAATCAAAACATTTTAATTCAAATTTTTTCAAGTTTTGCTTCAAGTTCAAGTTTGGTTTTAGAAAGCAAATCATTTTGAATTTTTAACTTTGAAATCAATTTATTGTTTTCAAAATGTGGCTTTTAAAGTCTAAAACAAATCATCGTATGCATCTTGTAATTCATCAAAAGAGTAAGAACATGAAGTAGATGAATTAGAAGTTACCCTTGAATCTTCTTCGATGGCCATAAGGCAAAGGTTGGCTTGTTCATCGTCGGTGGAGTCCTCATCACTCCAAGTAGCCACATGTGCCTTCTTCTTATGGCTTGAAGTGCATGCCCTCTCCTTTCTTTTAGGTTCTCGTTCAAGCTCTCTCAAGGTTTTCTTCATGAAAGGGGTACACTTCTTGAAGAGATGAACTATCTCTTCATCTTCATCCTCCTCTTCACTTGAGTAGACATGATGACAAGTGGAGGATTTGAGAGCCATGGCACATGCATTGATGCCTAGCTCTTTGATTTTCTTCTCTCTCATAGCTCTAATTTCTTCCCTCTTCTTCTCATCCTCTTTGTTCTTCTTCATGATTTGATGAGTAAGGAGTGACCCCATGAGTTCATCAAGCTTCAAGGTCTTTAAATTTTTGGCTTCGATGATGGCGGTCCTCTTTGAGTCCCAAGACTCGGGAAGTGAGTAGATGAGCTTTCGAACAAGCTTCTCCCCTAGGATGGCTTCTCCATATCCTTTGAGACCATTGGTGATGGTGGAGAACCTATCAAACATCTTCTCAATGTTCTCTTCCGGATCCATTTTGAAGTTCTCATACTCTAAGGTTAGAAGCCCAATCTTGGTCTCTTTGACTTCATTTGGTCCCTCGTATGTGACTTCAAGCTTGTCACATACCTCCTTGGCACTCTCACAAGAAGACATCTTCTCATAGATGGATGGACCAAATGCATAAAATAGAATGTGCAAGGATTTGCAATTTAGCTTCATCTTCTTGCGATCGTCGGCACTCCACTCCGCTTTACTTCTTTGAGGCACGAACGGACCACCTTCAACTACATCCCATAGCTTGTAATCTCTTGATTTGAAAAAGAACTTCATCTTTGTCTTCCAATGGTCATAGTGAGTTCCGTCAAAGAAAGGTGGTTTGTCGATTGAATGTGCCATTGAGTCGGTTCATGAAATAGTGATCGAGCTTGTCGGATCTTCTCAATAGGATGTGAATCCCCTTCGATTGAGCCAAGCTTTGATACCAATTGTTGAGATTTTAGGGGCTCGATTCGATCAACCAATGTGGCTCACCAAGTGGTAGAGAGGTGGATTTTTGGGTGAAAGGGTTGTGGAAGCTAGAATGCAAATAGACACAATGATTTATAGTGGTTCAACCTTCTAACCAAGGTCTACTTCCACTACCTTAGCTCCCCACTAAGGATTTCTCAATCAATCCACTATTGATTCGTCCCCTTTTTTAGGATTAGGAGGAAACCCTTACAACCAATCAAGTTTTCTACCCAAAGCCTTGATTGAAGCCCTCTTTACAAAGAGAAAAAAGAAGCAAACTTAAAACCCTCTAATTGGTGTTTGTTTGCACAATTAAACACTCAACCAAAATCTAAAACACTTGAGCAAATTTGACAATTTTGGCTCACTAGTGTTTGTCTATACAATAAATGACAATTTAAGCTCTAAGACAATCTTTGATCATTTGGTGTTTGACAATATGAGCATTAGCCTACTCTTGATGTTTGGAGGTCCCTTTTATACTCCCAAATGAGTTTGTAGCCGTTACTAGCCGTTGGGATCATATTGGAGCCGTTGGGATCATATTGGAGCCGTTGAGGACTTTAATTCCCACCATAAATACAGTTCTGCAGCTCCCCGTTTCGAAACGCTTGAAGCCGTTTCGAAACACTCTCAATGTAGAAAGAATCGTTGCAGTCTGTCAGGGCACCCGTTTCGGAACACCCCCTTGCCATTTCGAAACGCGTATCGAAACGCCTTCATTTGAAAGTTGGTTGGGAAAGAGCCGTTGGGGTTTATGACCGTTGTGGTCAATGCCACGTAGGCGTATCGAAACGGCCTAGCCCGTTTCGAAACGCTGGGCAAAAATCCTGTCCAAGGAAAGCCCGTTTCGATACAAGTATCGAAACGATTTTGCCACTGGAATCCCCTGTTTCGAAACGCCCTAAGATGTTTCGAACACCTGGACAATTTTG
This sequence comes from Hibiscus tridactylites, assembly GCA_958450335.1. Classification (NCBI taxonomy): domain Eukaryota; kingdom Viridiplantae; phylum Streptophyta; class Magnoliopsida; order Malvales; family Malvaceae; genus Hibiscus; species Hibiscus tridactylites. The sequence continues at coordinate 13,190,212 of OY288287.1, forward strand.
TGAAGTTTGGCTTTGAAAAACATGAAAAACCTTTTTAAAAACTTCCTTAAACATAATTTTAAGTTGTTTGAACTTTGGTAATGTTTTAAATACTTTTTAAATCAGTCCAAAACATTTTTGCAATTATTATATCAAAACATTAGTTCTACACTACCCTTAATTTTATATATCTTTGTGACATGTTTTTTTCTCTGCTTTTTAGCACGATTCTGCCTTATGATACATTTTCGTTTACCTTTGTGATAGATTTGTTTTCGTGGATAGTTTACTCACGACGCTCGATTTTGATTTGCGGTTGTCGGTGGTCTTTTAATGGTTTGATCCCTTTTTGTGGTTCATTTTCGGTGCAGTCAGATTTGTTTTGTGAAGCAGCCTGCAAGATTGTTGGTTTGCTCGTCACTGCTCCAATCCTTAAGCGTGTAGGTGGATAGAGACAATAAGTTTTACCTCATGCTTCTTTTTACCAGTGTTTCATCTCATCCTGTCATTGCATCTCACTGGACATATTTTACTGATGCGATGTTTTGTTTTCTAGTTTTTTCAATTTAATTTTACTTTATTTTGTTATTTTTCTACTACAATTTCATTTCGTTTAGAATATTTTTCTATTTTATTTTTTAATAAATTCAATCGACATATTATTAAAAAAAATACATGTGTAATAATCTTATTTCTTTTATTCCATTCGAAATAATTATTCAACATGATCCGTTAATTTAATTTCATTTCAAATCCATTATTTATCTGAAATAAATATTCATCCGATCAAATAAATATCTGCTATAACTTTCACCAAACATCTGGTGCTTTTAACCCGTCGAGTGAACCGTCTAAAACCATATCTCCTTCTCCGTGAATCAACAAAAAGAAAGAGAGTGGGCAGAAAGGATAAATGCTGAAAAAATAGAAATTAGTAGCTAGAAAAAGAACGGGGAATTTTTTTTCAAACGTATAATGAGTGCTATGGACAAGTCGTGGCATGTTCAATTCAAACACAACAGTGCATTAAGTTTGTCTACTGTTGGCGATGTACCATCACAAATTAATCGATGAAATTCTTATCTTTTAGAGAAAGTTAAAAAGACTGTAGCAAGACCCATTATTATTAGTGTTTTTATGACACCCATTTTGTAAGTGAAAAATGAAAATTAGGTTAATCCTTAACCCATACAATTCATAACAGTTCACAAAAACAAAATGAAAGTGGGAGACCCTAACTCCATAGTTTTGAGGTTCAATATTCATTCCTGTAGAGGAACAAGCTAGGTTTAAACTGAAAGCAACATGTTGTAATGGTGTGGACGCGGTGAAGACTTGGAGCTATTCATTTGAAAAGACAGGATTCCAAAGCATGAGAGTCCATCCAGGTAGAACTGAATTGATAGACAAACATAACACTTTGATCTTTGTTTTGTCTTGTTGCATGCATGCGTGTTTAACATTACAAGGGTCAATTCAGATTGTGACCCCAAACCAAACAAGGAGGTCTTCACGCGGAGAACAAAACTGCCACAAAAACTACAGACAAATGGTTTACTGGAAATTACACAACACGCACATGTTGCTGTAGGCCCCGGCGTACAGAGCTACTAGGTATGTGTCGTCGGCTTCAACTAACACCGGTAGTGGGTGTGTGAAGTTCAAAGTTAATTGATCGAATCGAAATAGTTTAATTGTTTGGCATCAAAATTAATTTAGGTGAGACAAGACATTCCTAATTCCTTTAGTATTTTACTTATGGCTTTTATAACCAACAAATGAACAATTTATTATTAACAATAATCGCATCCGAACACCAAAATGTAAGTTATTTGTCAATGACATTTTTCTTGTTGCATTGAAGGAAAGAAAGAAAGAAAGCCCATCACTTGTATATATATATGACAAGATTGAAGTTGGGATGCACAAAACTTAGGAATATCACTTGTATATAACCATATTATGGTCCTTAAAAATGGAAGAAAGTTAAGTTACATATTCACATTATCCCTAGTCCCTACTCCACATCACTGGCTTAAGAGGTACTAAATGTGCACTTTGAACATTAATAACAAGATACCCCCAAAATAGAAAAAGGAAAAAGAAACGATCTTCCTTTCCCCTCCCCTAACCATTTTCTTTACCAAATCAATACTCAAAATCATGCATATGGTCTAAAAGGAAAAAGAAACGATCTTCCTTTCCCCTCCCCTAACCATTTTCTTTACCAAATCAATCCTCAAAATCATGCATATGGTCAAAAAGGTAGTTGGCTGCTAATTCCTCATTCTTGTTGCAGGCAAAAAACACTTGAAGCACGGTTGCTCTATCAAACCCCATTGCTTCTAGCTGTATAATAGGTTAATGAACCACGCTGAGGTTATATAACAACAAGATTCAAAGCTAGAAATATGACACACCTATATTCTAACCTACAAATAGAATCCTTTGCCCCTTTTTGGTGCCCCTATATATGTCTCCACACTAAAAAATTAGTTTTAGGGTTTAGTGAATTGGATGTATGGTATATTTTTAGGGTTTAAGGTTAAATATTTATAATTTAAGGTTAGAGCCTAGAACTTATTTTTTTAGTTTAGAGCATAGAAAGGGTCGCCAAAAAGAGGCAAAGGATTTTTGTTCCTTACCCCTACCACAAATATTTAATGCATGTCCATACATCTGAACTAATCTCATTACAAAGATCCAAGGCCTTATCCTATCTATGTGGGTGGGTTAGGTTGATTTTGAGTCGAGATAATCTGAATCAACCCAGTTCGGGTTTCAAAATGGGTCAGGTCAATTTTAGATTCATGTCATTTCGGGTAGAATAGTTACGGGATCAGATTGTTTTGGGTTTGAGTTATTCATGTCATTCAAAACAAGTCATTACAAGCTCGTATCATTTTGGGTTCAGGTTATTTCAGGCTCAAGTCGTTATGGGTTTAAATCATTTTAGATTCGGTCAATTGGGCAGGTGCATACCAAATAGGGTTCAAATTTCCGGGTTCAGGTTAAAGATGACAGATCTAATAAAGGTAAAATAAATTAAGATGTTTCAACAATAAAAAACAGAGGTAAAGAAAGGATAACTACAAGGAAAGTCATCTTTAAACAGAAGACAATTTACCCGTTCTATGGCATCACGTTCCTCAGGTGTGACTTGAACAGCTACAGGGGCACGGGACACAGCTGGAGCTTCAGCTTGCTCAGGGAATACCCTAATATTTACAAAAAATTTTAAAAATGAAATGCCAACAAGCAACTTAATAGTAGCAAACAAAACGAATGAATGTTCTAATAAATGGAAAGGACTGTTTTTAAGTCATATAAAGACCTGGGACAAGAAATTATATGAGAGTAAGTTATGCATGCTATAGTAGTTGAAGCAACATGGCTAGATTCAGCGACAGGTGTAGGTGTAGCCCTGAAAGAGTCTATAAGAAATAATCCACAATGAAGCAGTTTTTTTTTTATCAAAAGAAACTTACTTCGCATTAAACAACACAGGCCAAGGGCCCTACAAGGACGACCGAAACAGAAATTAAAGAGAACCTAAAACAGGAAAGAAACCAGCTGGATCTGCCAACTAGTTCCTTCCTTCTACACCCAAAAGGGGAAAAGGGGGGCTCGCAGGCCCTACTCCTAACGAACGACAACCATCCGAAAAGGGAAACCACAAACAGGCCACAACAACGGCCAAACAAACCAACGGTGATCGGGGAGAAAATCCCTACGATTGACCGAGACAACAAAAGAGTAACCCGCCACAAGCCAACGAGAAACACTTTGAACACCCTCCACACAAGACTCATCCGGCAAGAAACAAAACATGTTCTCCGACACCCGTTGTTGATCATAGTCCACCGTTGAGACCGGAGAGCTCTGTCCAGAGGCAGGCTTCCTTCCAAAAATGGATGGTCCTTATCACGGAACACAACAGCGAACATCATCAGCAAGACAGCCATTGGAACAGAGGATCCTTGCTCCGTCTTGATAGGGTTAAACCGAAACTTCCTAGAAAAACCAATCAACTTAAAAAGTCGCGATAAAATCCTTGGATCACAGACCCAATAATGACACCTTAAGATCCAGGGGGAAGGTGATGACGCCTTGAAAAAACTGTGACCCTTCCCATCACAGTCCAGGGGCAAAAAGGCTTCATAGAAGCTTACAGTCCAGATCCACACCAACCGGACTTCGAACGGAAAAATTAAACCGCCCGGATCCCATCCAAAACTCTCCACCTTAGTCTCCCGGGCCTCAACAACCAACCAAGGCCCAAAGGAATTACTTAACCCGTGAGGAGACCCGGTCCCACAAAGATTGACTTCGATCTTTGACAGAGAGGGAATAGTAAAAGAGGGTTCAAGAACTTTAACAATTAAGGGTGGCTTTGCATGGCATGCTTCCCAAAATAATTGAGATGTCCCATCAAAAAGAACAAAAGCAGCATGCCAATTACACACTTTTCTCCAAAAGACTAAACCTAAGTGCTTGGACCTTGTGCCCGATGTCAACATATCACAGGAAACCAAATCTTGAAATAGTCGAACAGCCTGCCAAATCACGCGATTTAAGGAAAAATTTCCAGCTTTATAGAGTGCCTCGGTTTCCGTGTTAAAATTGTCTTTTTCTCTCACCCAGAACCTTACCGTTCTTTCTCGATTACTCACCAGTGTAACGACGACCGTCGTGGATCTCTTGAACGTAGCGTCTGCGAACGTCGCCGGCAGGAACCAAAAAAATGACCCCATCCAAACGTACACCGCCGCTATGCAGACTAAGCACGAAGAAGACCGAGGGACGGCAAGACTTTGTGACAGCACCTCCGATGAACCTATAGTCATCTCCTCCACGTAGCTTGTAACGGTAAACCATCCCTGAAAGAAGTGAGCCCACAACCTATTCTCCATACCCAGCCTGTTAAGCGGCGCTTCAATCAAAAGCCAGAAATGGCGTCGTTCTCGCCACATCTTAAAAAAAGGGGGCCTGACCACAGTGCAAAGCCTGTCCTTGCTCGCCACCAGCGGCGGTCGAGAACGGTAACTCTTGCTAAGCCATGGCGACGGCCGGAGCCTAAGACCTGAGCAAAACCTGTTCTGTCGTGCCCACGACATACCCCACGATAGCCCCCCTCCTAAAGACTGGACCAAGCCACCAGCTGGCGTCGTCCACCACAACACCGGCCACCGACGAGCTTTGGAAGGGGAGAGCCACCTTCGCACGGCATCGAACGAGTAAAACGGAGCGGACGGATCACAGCACCATCTGAGGGTCGCGAGCTTCAGAGAGTAGTGAGCCCCGGAAGGCGCGTGAGGCGCGTTCATTTTTTTTCTTCTCCAGCGGACGGATAATACTCAAAACGTCGACACAAGGCCTTGTTTGATTTGGGGAGAAGCAGAACCTATGTCCACTCCAAATACAATGAAGCAGTTGTATCCTAACAAAAAGAGATTAGACATACATAGCTGAAGTTGCAACTGGCGCGGTAGAAGCTGGTGTTGGAGCCACTGGTGGTACACTTGCCTGGGGAGTCTACAAATAGTACATTTTATCGAATATGAGAAAAGAGAAAAAAAGAAAATTAAATAATTAAACTGTTCTAGTGGAGTCCATGAAGAGAGACGACGATAGTGGCAATTTTATTGTTGATATGATATTTGAAGGAAAGGAGTGAAGAACGAGGTGTTTTGATATAATAATTGAAAATTATTTTGGATTAATTTGAAAAGAATTTAAAACATGTTTTTAAGTCCAAACAAATTGAAAATATGTTTGAGGTATTTAAAAAAGTTCTTGTCAAAGTTTTAAACGTCTTAAAATACTCAAACTTGGCTTTTCAGCACTACCGTACCGATACGGTATACCCCGTATCGATACCTTTTTACTCCAATTTTGATTCTGCCAAAACCCGTACCGATACAGGCTTCTTGTATCGATACAGATAGGGGTCGTATTGATACGCCTTTAAAGCGTACTGATCCCTGTTTTAACAAACCCCAACGGCTATTTTCCAACGGTCTTTTAAAATGCAGAGCGTATCGATACGCTTCCTAGCATGTCGATACGCTCAGGCTGACAAGAGCCCAACGACTAGTTCTGAAGAAGGGCGTACCGATACGGTAGACACCAGAACTGCAATTAATATGGGAAATAAAGACCCCAACGGCTCCAAAACATCCCAACGGCTAGTAACGACCACAAACTCAATTGAGACTATAAATTGAAGGTTGGAACACTTGAAGATGAAAAAAGAAAAGAAAAAAACTACATCCAAGCAACATGATCAAGAGAAATAAAGTCTAAATCTTTATTTTACTATTCTCTTGTACATAGTTTTTAGAGAGTGCTTAATTGTAAATCCTTTGTACTCTTGTGAGCGTAAATTTGTGTAAACATTCACCTTGTGAGGTATTTAGTTTACCAAACAAATCCCTTGTAAAAGGAGAGATTTTAGTTTAGCCTTGAGAGAAAAATTAGAGTTGGTTATACTTTAGTCAAGTCCAAAAGATAGGCTTGTAACGATTTCCTCCTAAACCGGGAAAAGGGGACGAATTCATTGTTGAGTGAATTGGGAAATCCTTAATGGTGTGCTAAGGCAGTGGATGTAGGTACTTGTTAGAAGGCCTAATCACTCTAAAATCATTGTGTCACTTGTCTACCTTTATTTCGATTTTAGCCAATTAAACCACCAAACATTTACAACCCTCCTTGACAGTTTCGGTGATCGATACGAGCATGCTAAAAATCCAACAAGGAGAGAAAACAAAAGGAAACCAAGTAACTCAAAAATGTTAAAAGAGGGACGAAGTTAGTAATAAGACTAAGATTCCAACATTATGCAGTTTGTTCACACTCAGTAGTGTGAGTAAGATGGTAAGCATTTGGACACAAAACAACTCAACCATGTCCCATATCTGAAAAACTTAAGGCATTGTGATTCACCACCTACAACATTTAATGATTTAAACATAAACAAATTACACTGATCCAAGTTGCTTTCTTATCAGTCATCATAGTATTGAACAAAACATCTTCCACCGGGAGAAACAAAATCCTAATGCCTTTTTCAGGTCATGTCAAATGAAAATATCTTTTCAGTAATATAGATAAAAAAATAACAGCAGAATAACTGCTAATAAGCAATTATTCATAAATGAAATTAATATTCTGAAAAGGATAATGGAAAACGCAGCAAGAGAGATTAAAAAATAACAATCTTACTTTAGTCGCACTATCTCCAAATGAATCCTTATTCTAGCATAAGAGACAACCATGTAAGATTAGTACCAAATTGAAAATAATGAAAATAAACAAGGATACATGAAGGTTAAAATCCAAAAAACAGAAAACACCAAGAAGTATTGTTTTTTGTTTAGCAACAAATAGACATTTTGTAGCATGCAACTAAGACGAGAGAACAACCAGATTTCAAAAAATTTAATGGCGCCACACTCCATCCCAAACCAAAACTAAGATAACTTCTGGATCCAACAGCCAAGTGAAAAATTATGTCAGTTTAGGCATTTAATCCAGGCAAGCATAACTGGCCGGCAAGGTTAGTAAGAGTTAGATGAGAACTAACAAACATGTGAGAAGGGAATGGGGGAAATAACTAATTCACCTTTGCCAACATGATCACAATAAAGCTATTTTCAGCAACACTACTCTCAGATAGAGTTGTCTCATCTTTAAGAACTTTGCCCTAATGGATAAGCATTTGTTGTGCAGCAGGATAAATTTCTGCTCCTTGAACAGTTTCTATTTTCTTTTTTACATCACCTACCTGGAAGAAAACTCACAAATATTAATAGCAGAATAGTATAGCAACACAATGACGAAGTAAAAGGCAGCTGCACCAATCATTATATCCAAGGCATCATGGGCGGAGGCACCCTTTCAATTGGGGTGTCTCATGACACCCCAAAATTTTTGGGAAACCTATTTTTTCTATATAATTTGTATAGAAAAAATTAAAAATATGAACAAATGACACCCCTTTTATGAATAAAATGACACCCCTTTATAAATAATTAATCCTCTTTAAATATCGTTGAAAAAAATGACACCCCTTAGATATATTTCTAGCTCCGCCCCTGCAAGGCATCCCTAGGCATAAATATAATGGCAAAATAAATGTAGCAAAAACAATTGAAATAAGAAAGTCCATCAAACAGTAGGTTATCCCTAGGTATAACGCGTTCATGCATATCGGTACGGGTTAGGGAACCATTTCGATACGTGCAAGATCGTATTCAGTGGCGGAACTTGCAGTAAAAGTTTAAGGGGGGCAACTAATTTATTTTATAGAATTTAGATTCTTAAACGAAAATTTTCAAAAAAAAATTGAGGGTTTAACAGAAAAATTTAATAATTTCGAGAGATTCAACTAATTTTTTTCTTAAATGAGAGTGAAATTAATTAAAAATATTTAAAATTTTAAAGCTTAATATAAAAAATTTAAAATCTTGAGGGGGCCAAATTAAAATTTTCAAAAATTTAAAAGACAAAATTCGAACTTCTCAAAATTTGGAGGGGGGGGGCGTAGCCCCCACTGGTCCCTTAAACGTTCCGCCTCTGATCGTATCGATGCAATTTTTCCAACATAGCTCACTGGAGGAATTTGTATCAATACGGGTTATAGCGTATCGATACACATTAACTGCCAATTTAAAATTTGGTTACCTATCAACTGACAAGCAACAGTCGAAATATTTAAGGCTCTGATTTTACAAAATCTTTTAAACCTTATCGATACGGGTGAAACCGTATCGGTACACGATTCAAACTCCTTGGGATTTTAAGAGAGACCGTATCGATACAGATTGAATCTGTTTCGATACCGTGTTTCGATACAGTAAAGAGTGTATCGAAACGTTTGTCTCCAGTAGCCAATTTTGTAAAATGTATCGATACAATAAGGAGTGTATCGATACACATAGACGTTTTTGAGCAATTTGGCCTTGGAACACTTAGACAATATTTTGGAGTTTGAGTTTTTCAAACTAGAGCAAAGCCTTGTTGATTTGAAACCTTTTAGGAGACTTAAAAATTTATTTCAAGTTTTACAATTTGGTCCTTAAAATACTTTATTATATCAAAATCAAACATATGTTTTACAAATTATTTTTTTTATTTTTTGTTGAGGACTAATTTGATCTTTAAGCAACATAAAAACAAACAAATAATTATTCATTAAATAATTAAATTAAAGTATATTTTAATTATTATAATAAAAATAAAATATGATTTTAAAATAAAGTTCTAAAATTAGCATTAGAAGGATTCGATCCCGTGTTAAATAGAGTTAAAATTTAAAAACTCTTGTTTTCATGTTTTTCACTTTTCTAAAATATTTTCAATGAAAATGGTGAAAATATCCTTTTTTTTATGTTTTCAAAATTTCACTTATTTATGTTTTTATTTTCTAAAAATCATTTTTAATTTTTACAACCAAACATGTTTTCTTCAACATTTTTTATTTTCTTAAAAAATAAAAATGAAAATACCTAGCTGGGCCTGTTTCTCCGCACCATGGGGCCTTGTCTAGCACCCCATGTGCTGCCCACACGCCTTGCACCCGAGGGGGCCCAACACACGCAACCGAGGGGCCTTTGCTACGCATCCTCCTTGCTGGCCAAGACAAGGAGCCCGAGCCCGCACCCGATGTGCGCACCATGAAGACCAAGTCCGCACACGAGGGGGCCTTGCCATCCAACCTTCATGGCGCCCAAGCCATGAAGCCCGAGCCCGCACCCGACGTGCACACTAAGGAGGCCAAGTCCGCATCCAAGAGGGCCTTGCCTTGCCTTCATGCCACCCAAGCCATGAAGCTCAAGCCCGCACCCGACGTGCACGCCTATGAGGCTGAGTCCGCACCCGATGTGCATGCCAAGAGGCCTAGGGGATTGCCATCCGCATTGCCCACACCCCTAGGGCCCGATTTAGCACCCAATGTGCTAAAAAGAAGGTTTTGGAGTCAAGATCCGGGCCACACAAAGCCCAATCCGCCCAAGCTTCCTAGACCAAAGCCAAGGAGTCATCTTTGGACCAACGCACATGGAAAGGTATCTTCCATGGACGAGTGACAAGTGGTATCAGAGCGAGTTTCGCTCCTATCCGAGACGAGATGGCGCGAGGAAGAAGAAGGGACGTTGCGACAAAGATGGACGTGGAGTCACCAAATTTCTCGTTTGAAAGCGAGGTAAGTAAATCACATTTGAATAGTGTTTTTACTAACTCATGGTTTTGTTCCCTTTGTAGGATCAATCATGATGTTGAAGACTGCCCAAAGAGGAGGTCGTCGAAATGCTGGAGGTGTGGATTGCCACACGATTCTTTCCAATGCCCGCACAAATTCAAGCAGTCCAAGTTACGGGACGAGTCCGACGAGATCGAGGCTTTGAAGCTTGATAAGAAGTGCAATGTGCTACCATTTGGTATGGTAGAGGCGTTCGTGGAGCATGTCTTGCCCAAAGAGACCGAGGCCGTAAAGCTTGCTTCCTTGTTCGGTGAATCACCTAGTTTGGTGGTTGTTGTGGCGTCAAAGTTCGATAGCGCAACTTTGGTTAAGGAAAGGTTGCAAAAGTGCAACGAGTCCACATATTACGTGGAGTATTCCAGCGACGAAGATGACAAGTCATCTTGTGATTCAAGTGAAGTCGAGAGTAACTTCGAGGAGGAAGAACCTACGTTTGTAGACGTAGTGTTTCCCAATGCAACACTAAGTGCACTAGTAGATCCGAGTGCAAATTCGTTGATCATGTCCGAGCGAATTGCGAAGACGTTAAACCTTCAAGTTGAGAAGGTAAATAAAGAATTTGAAAGAGTCAACTTTGGTCATAAGCCAATTGTGGGATTCGCGAAAGATGTGTACGTTCAAATCAACAACTTTCAAGACACAACAACTATCACGGTAATGTCTTGCCGTTTTCTTGGTAAAAATGAAATTATTCTTGGTTTATCTTGTTTGGAGCAAATTAATTCACTTGATTTGTCAGAATCCGATGAAGAGGGTTATGCAGGTTCAACCAAGATAGCCAACGATGATGAAACCATAGAAGAGTCCATGGGAGTTTCAGACACAACGGAACAAGTCTTTGATGAGATCAAGGACGTGAAGGCATTCGAAGTCCATACCTTCGCAAATGCCAACTTCATTGAAGGAATCCTCTTAGAGAAGGGAATTTCGATTGCTCGAGAGAGTCGAGTGCTTAACGAGTTCGAGAAGAGTTACCCGGATCGTGACAAAGAGCTTATCGCAGTCGTGCATTGCTTGCACACTTGGAGGCAACGTTTGAATGGGTCGAGGTTTGATGTCTTTTCCGAAAATCAATTAGATGATTATTTCTTAACCCATGCCAAGTTGTCTTCTAAGCAGATTCGTTGGGAGAAAATCCTTGCAAAGTTCGACTTTGCTTGGAAATGCAACCCGAGCTATTCGAAGGAAGTAGCCAATGCTTCAAGCCGTGGGTATGCTACTTGTCCGCCAATGAGCAAGGTGGACCATGAGAACGAAGACAGGAAGTCTTCGGAGCCGCCAAAGAGTAAAGTGGTTCAAGAAATGGAGTACCCATCCAAGCCATCCGAGTTTGATGAAGTGTTTCAAGAGCCAACCGAATTTGGTGATCAAGCCGATGGAGATGCGCTAGCACTTTTCCTTGAGGAAGTGCAAGCCGAGTTCGATGAGTGGTCGAATTCCATGGACGAGTGGCATGAATCCATGGAAACAAGCACCGTGGTGCCCAAGCCCATTGAAGAGGGGCCAAACCATGCCAACACTTGCCTTGGGTATCGACAAGGCAAAGTGGATCGTGACGACACGGACCTTGAGTCCGAGGTAAGTGGTTCTTTATTGTTTAAAGAATCCATTCTAACTCACGATTATTTGGATTTTTGTAGGGATTCTACAAGTTTGAGTGAAGATCCAAATCAAGACGTGGGGCGAACGACCATCCTAGTCGAACCGTGCGACAAGGATAACAAAGAGTCGAGCGACGAGGTAAGTGATCCAATTTTTCAATTAAATTCGGATCTAACTTGTTGTGATTCTGTCCGCAGGTTGCTTGCGATGCCAAGAAAGGAGCCGAGCGATGAAGTAGTTGGAACAAGCCGAAAGAATCCAACCTTCATCCATGACGAGAGACGAGTGATAGAGAGCACCGAAGTGGGGATACTTCAAGATCCCGCCATCATCACTTTCCTTGAGTATCGACAAGGCGAAGTGAAGCCACCCGACAAGGACTTTATGCCCGAGGTGAGTAAGTTAAATTATTTTGATGATTTAAGACTAACTTACTCTGGTTTCGTTTTCAGGTCGCCGATGCGATCGAGCCAAGCACAAAGCAAGGTGAGACCAACCATCGAGACGGGCCAATCGTCAAGGCATGAAAGCCTTGCCTCTTTCACAAGTGTTCCCTTATCCGAGCGGGGACAAGAAGATGAGCCGGGGTCGTTCGAGAACAAGGCAATCGAGCTTCATCCTTACCAATCGACGAGGACGTCGATAGCTTCAGTATGGGAGAATGTTACCGACTCAATTTTTGAGATCGAGTCTCCCGCACCCATAGGTGCTAAATTTCGCGCACCACCCGACCGAGGGACACAAAGTGATGTTGTTTCCACGCACCAAGGGGCCATGCACAACGCCCTTGGTGGTGTCCGCGCCCAAGACAACCGAGCTGGGCCGGTTTCTCTGCACCATGGGGCCTTGTCTAGCACCCCATGTGCTGCCTACACGCCTTGCACTCGAGGGGGCCCAACACACGCAACCGAGGGGCCTTTGCTACGCATCCTCCTTGCCGGCCAAGACAAGGAGCTCGAGCCCGCACCCGATGTGCGCACCATGGAGACCAAGTCCGCACACGAGGGGGCCTTGCCATCCAACCTTCATGGCGCCCAAGCCATGAAGCCCGAGCTCGCACCCGACGTGCACACTAAGGAGGCCAAGTCCGCATCCGAGAGGGCCTTGCCTTGCCTTCATGCCGCCCAAGCCATGAAGCCGAGTCCGTACCCGATGTGCATGCCAAGAGGCCTAAGGGATTGCCATCCGCATTGCCCACACCCTTAGGGCCCGATTTAGCACCCAATGTGCTAAAGAGGAGGTTTTGGAGTCAAGATCCGGGCCACACAAAGCCCAATCCGCCCAAGCTTCCAAGATTAAAGCCAAGGAGTCATCTTTGGACCAATGCACATGGAAAGGTATCTTCCATAGAGACTATTCGAGGAAAGCTTCCATCCTTGAAGCCATATTTGAGGAAACAAGCCAATGCCACCAAGACTATGATGTCATTGAGCACTTATCTTAGGCAACAATGTAATAGAGTGATTTAGTTGCCATGTATAGTTGATTCTCTGCAACCAAACACACCCTTATTTTCATGTAATTTATAATTTTAACAACTCCCTATTAGTCATTGTTTTTGTTCATCTTCCTCATCCTCCATTACTCTTCTTCGACCGTGTTTTTCTCTCTTTTACAATATTTTTTTACCTTTTTGAATTCTATAAAAATTATCTTTCTTATAATTTTTCTTCTTCGATTGTTTCTGCTCATCTTCCTCATCCGATAATTTTTTAATCTTCTTCAACTGTGTTTTTTCATTGGGGTTGCGATTTTTTTGTGTCCTTGTTCAATTTCAGAAATGTTATATTAATTTTCTTGGTTCTTTCATCAATTTTTCATTTCTTTAACTGAATTTTCTTTATTTCTTGCTTTGTGGTGAAAAAGTTGGAAAAAGTAAAGTAAGGACAATATAGGAAAGCCAAAAAAAATAAAGTAGGTGAACCGGTCTGATTCATCCCCTTCACCTAAGCTAGAAGCTTTAAAATAATTGAAAAAGAAACGGAGAGGGGTGATAATTTCAAATAGAGTTTAAACACAAAGAGGATCTGGAAGGGAAACCCATCACGACAGATTTATCCAACATCTGTTTTTAGCAATAGCTCGCATCGCACTTAGTGGCATTTCTTCAACCCAGAAATGATCGATCATGTTCAGAGAGAAAAAACTTGCCAGATCGTGACCAGCTTGATTACCAGAACGGGGCGTGAACATGAATTGACACTCATTAAAGTATTTTGTTGATTCCTTTGCCTCTCATATGTAAGCACTGATGATAGAGAGATCGAAAGAATTACCTGTAATTTCTTGATGATAGATAGACAAAAACCTTCGAGAAGAATAGTGAGAACCCAAATCATTAGTCAGTGATATAGCATGCACCGCAGCCATCACTTCAACAGCAAAAGGGGAGGGGATGTGGTGAACTAGTCTACAAAAAGTCCCAAGCACAAAATCTTCGGCATCTTTGATAATGACTCCATCACAGGAAGATCTATCGGAAGCAATAAATTTATAGTCAAAATTGACCTTAACCAGATGATATGCGGGGTGACCAATGTTAAGGTTAATATAGTCTTTACCAATTAGGGTTTATAAGTTAGTTAAGTTAGTTATTCCTTATATATGCCTATATATATTATTAGCCTTGTAAACAATTAATTCATTCGATTGATTAATAAAAGAAGTTGTTATTCTCTACATGGTATCAGATGAATTCTTTCTGATTTTCACTTCTTCTCCTCTTTCAACTCTATCAAAAATATGTTCTCTTTTCTTTTCTTCGATCTTTTTCTTTTAATCTTTTGTTCAATATGGGGGAAGTTGGTCTCAATGATCAGTTCAATAACAATGCTAATCCCTATTACTTGCATCAATCGGATAGTCCTGGGATTACTCTTGTTACTCAGCTTCTTTGTAATGACAATTACAATAGTTGGAGGCGGTCTATGCTCATGGCTTTGTCAGCCAAGAACAAGGTGGGCTTTGTGGATGGTTCGATTCCTTCTCCAGCATCGACTCATCAGAATTTTGGAGCTTGGACAAGGGCTAACAATCTTGTTAGTTCTTGGTTGCTCAACTCAGTTTCTAAAGAAATTTCTGCTAGTTTGATATATCATTCGTCTGATGCTGATATTTGGAAGGATCTTCAAGATCGTTTCCAGCAGAATAATGGTCCAAGATTGTTCTCTTTGCGCAAGAAACTCAGTGAACTTGTTCAAGGTCAATCCTCTGTAAGTACTTACTATACCCAATTGAAGATTTTGTGGGATGAATTGATGTTTGTTAAGCCTGTTTGTACCTGTTCACTTTGCACTTGTGATGGTGTTCGCAAAATGGTTGAAGAACAGCAAAAAGAACAAGTTTTACAGTTTCTTATGGGCCTTAATGAATCATATGCGCAAGTCAGGGGTCAGATCTTTCTTTTTGATCCCATGCCCTCTATTAACAAGGTTTTTGCTTTAGTCACTCAAGAAGAAAGTCAGCGTGTTATTAAGTTGACTAATCCTGTTACTGATACTATTTGTGCTGTTAGATCCATGAATAATCAGTCTGTTAAATCTTTTAGCAATCAACGCAAAGGTCGACCACAATGTAGTCATTGTGGGTTGTTAGGTCATGTAAAGGACAAGTGTTATAAGCTTCATGGTTTTCCATCTGGGTATGCTTCTCGTCCAAAACAGAATTCTACTAGTCTTGCTCACGCAAATGCTTCAATGGATGTTTCTTCCCAAGATCAGGCTTCTATTGATTCCTTAAGTGCTAATCAATGCTAGCAACTAATAGCCATGCTCACCAGTTAGTTACATGCTGCATCACATTTTGATAGTTCTGCACATGCTTCTTCTGTTAATTTGGCTCCTAATCTTGCCATGCAAGGCAAGTCTTTATTCTATGTTAACAATTTTTCGACTTCTGATATAAACTGTTGGATTATTGACTCAGGTGCCTCTAGGCACTTTTGTCGATCACGTGAGCTTTTTGAGTCTTTCAAACCTATTTCTGGTGGAACTATTATGCTTCCCAACAAGATTGTTGTTCCTGTTCAGTTTTCTGGTGACATTAGAATTTCTTCAACTCTTCTTCTTCATGATGTTCTTTTTGTTCCTCAATTCAGTTTTAATTTGATTGATGTTAGTTGCTTATTACAAGATTCAATTGTTAATGTTTTGTTTAAAGATGGTTGTTGTCTGATTAAGGACCCTTGGCAAATGATTGGGAAGGGTGAGCTGCATCAAGGGTTATTTCTGCTTCGTTCTTCTTGTTCTTCTACTTTTGTAAATAACACTAGTTTTAATTCTCTTTCATGGCATGATCGTCTTGGTCATCCTAGTCATCGTGTGTTACATTCTTTGAAAGATGTTTTGCAGTTGTCTGATCATAAGCAACAGTTACATGAGCCTTGTAAGATTTGTCCAATGGCTAAGCAGCAATGTCTTTCTTTTCCTTTATCTGTTTCGCGTACCTCATCTCCATTTGAATTAGTTGATGCTGATATTTGGGGACCCTTTAAACATCCTACCTATAATAATCAACATTTTTTCTTAACGATAGTTGATGATTATACAAGGTGCACGTGGACCTATTTGTTGAAGCATAAGTCTGATGTTCTTAGTCTTGTTCCTGATTTCATTTCCATGGTCCATAGACAATTTGGTTATGAATTAAAAACGTTTTGATCAGACAATGCTCATGAGCTTTCTTTTACAGATCTCTTTGCTAAGCTGGGGATTACTCATCAGTTTTCTTGTGTTGAGACGCCACAACAAAATGATATTGTAGAAAGGAAGCACCAACATCTATTGGATGTTGCTCGTGCCCTTTTCTTTCGATCAAAGGTTCCTATACGCTTTTGGGGTGATTGTGTCTTAACTGCTACTTACCTCATAAATCGATTGCCATCCAGTGTTTTAAACAACAAATCACCTTATGAAATGTTGCATAATGTTGTTCATGATTACATGAGATTAAGAGTTTTTTGATGTCTATGTTTTGTCTCGGCCCTTAAAGCTCATAGGTCTAAATTTTCTGAACGTGCTCTTCCTGGCATCTTCCTTGGCTATGCTCCTGGAATGAAAGGTTATAAAATTTATGTTCTTCAATCTCGATCGATTGTCATTTCCAGAAATGTTGTGTTCCATGAAAGTCTTTTTCTTTTTCACACCATTTCTGTTAATGATCCTGTTATCGATCCTTTTCCATTCTTTTCCTTACCTGCCAATATTTCTGATCATTTTTCTGTTGATATTGATCCTTTAAATTCTCGATATTCTCCTAATTTCATGTTTTCAGATTCTACTTCTCATGTTTCTCCTGACAGTGGAGATTCTAGTATTGGCCATTCAGTTACACCAGTTGTACCTGTTGAACATAATAACATACCTACCACCTCTGATGGACCTGCTGCATGCGATGGACCTGCTGCATGTGACACACAAGCTGGTCATACTTCATGCAACGTACCTGATGAACGCAGTGAAATTGATCCTTTACCAAACAATTCGTGCAACATACCTTCCACTGGTGAAGTTGTTGATCCTGAGAATTCTTCCACACGTAATCAACTACATGTCACTAGGCGATCCACACGCAACTCTAACAAGCCATCTTATCTACAGCAATATTATTGCAACACCTTGCCTTCTTCTTCTTCTTCTTATCAGTATCCTATCGAAAGTCATCTTTCTACTGGTCAATTATCTTCTTCATACAAAGCTTTTGTAGCCAACATTACTTCTACCTATGAACCAACATTTTATCATCAAGCTGTGAAGCATCCTGCTTGGAGGCAAGCCATGGCAGAAGAGCTTCAAGCCATGGAGTCCAATAATACCTGGACAATTGTTCCACTACCTGAAGGGAAACAAGCAATCGACTGTAAGTGGGTTTTTCGAATTAAATATAAGGCTGATGGTACAATTGAGAGACACAAAGCACGATTGGTCGCAAAAGGATTCACTCAAATTGAAGGCATAGACTATATTGATACGTTTTCTCCAGTTGCTAAAATGACCTCTTTTAAGGTTCTTCTTGCTCTTGATGCCATGAACAACTGGCATTTGTTACAGCTTGATGTACATAATGCTTTTCTCAACGGCATTCTCACTGAAGAAGTCTACATGAAGTTACCTTTGGGATACTCATCCTCTACAGAACCAAATTCTGTTTGTCGCTTGAACAAATCTATATATGGCCTGAAACAAGCTTCCGGGCAGTGGTTTATAACTTTTTCACAAGTAGTTCTTCAGTTTGGTTTTGTACAATCGCCTCCAGATCATTCCCTATTCAACAAAGGTTCTGGGGAAAACTTCATCGTTCTTCTTGTCTATGTCGATGACATAGTTTTAGCAGGAAAGAGTCTTGATCAACTAGCTCGTGTTAAGGAATTCTTGCGGCAACATTTTAAGTTACGTGACCTAGGCTCCTTACGTTATTTTCTTGGCTTTGAGATAGCAAGAAATTCAGCTGGCATCTCCCTCTCTCAAAGAAAGTACGCACTTCAACTTCTTGAAGATACATGACTCTTAGCCTCAAAGCCTGTCACCACTCCTCTTCTTACTCCCCACAAGTTAAGCTCGTCTGAAGGAGAATCAGTGGATGATCCTCAACAATTTCGTCGATTAGTTGGTCGTTTGCTATACCTCACACACACTAGACCTGACATCACATATTCTGTCCATCTTTTAAGTCAGTTTGTGTCAATGCCACGGCAGCCTCATCTTCAAGCAGCTAATCACTTGCTTTCCTATATCAAAACAACACTTGGTCTTGGATTGTTTTTCTCCGCCTCATCTGATAAGCAACTGAGTGGTTTTGTTGATTCAGATTATGCTGCTTGTCCTAATTCTCGACGGTCCATTACTGGTTATTGTATGTACATCGGCAGCAGTCTCATTTCCTGGAAATCCAAGAAACAACAGACCGTCAGCCGTTCTTCTTGCGAGGCAGAATATAGGGCAATGGCCTCTGCTACCTGTGAATTAATCTGGCTTGCTTCACTTCTTTCTTCCTTCGGTGTAAAAATTTCTTCTGCTTCTCTGTATTGTGACAACCAATCTGCAATACAGCTTGTATCGAACCAAATGTTTCATGAATGCTCGAAACATATAGAGGTAGACTGCCATTTTATCCAAGACAAGGTTCGAGAAGGCTTCCTTAAACTATTCCATGTTCGATCTGCCAACCAGTTAGCAGACATTTTAACGAAGTCATTACATACTCCTGCATTTGATTCTATTGTAAGCAAGATGGGTCTTGTAAACATACACAAACATCCATTTTGAGGGGGGGTGTTAAGGTTAATATAGTCTTTACCAATTAGGGTTTATAATTAGTTAAGTTAGTTATTCCTTATATATGCCTATATATATTATCAGCCTTGTAAATAATCAATTCATTTGATTGATTAATAAAAGAAGTTGTTATACTCTACAACCAACGTATAGGTTCCTGATGTCAAGCACCCAAAAGTTACGGGTACAATATTGTAATTTCAAGATAATAGGAGCGAACAAACGAGGTAATATCTTCCTTACTATGAGACACACCTTCATGTATCCATATATTCCTTGTAAACCAAAGGGACCATAGAGTGATTAGGATTTCTAGATGTTTGTGAGTGCCATTAGTAGAGTATATCCAGGAGAGCCATTCTTTAAAACTGAAATGTCAAACAAATGGGGGCCAAGAGAAACCAAGTGACTCTCAAACTGAATTAGCCAAAACATTATCTCGGATAGCATGAGTAATAGATTTAGGATATAGATTGCATCGAGGTAGGGATGACAATAATACCCGTATTTGATGGGTTCTAACTCGATTTGACTTGATCGGTGCATTTTTTATTATTAAAATCGGGTTTTAGGTCGGGTGGGGTGAGTCTTTATTAAAAAATTTTGAGGTAAAAAAAAGTCAGGTTCAAAATACTCAATTCGACTTGGGAAAATTCTACAACGTGCGACGAACACCGATGAACACCACTAATGATGAACATCGATGAACACCATTAAATTAATTAATAAAGATTTAAAATTTTAAGGACTCATCATACAATTAATAATTATTTTAAAAAATTCAATTAAATTATTTTTTATATATATTAAAATTTTATTTTTTAATAAGGGTAAACTATATATTTAGTACCTCACCTATTTCCGTATTTCTATTGAACCCTCATTATTTAAATATTATTTCAATTTGACCCTATTATTTATAAAAATAATTTAACCCTTAAACTCTTAAACCTATACCTTAAACTATATACCATTAAAAATAATGTCACCATCATCGATTCAATTCAATTCAATGAATTGTTGAATTCTCCTAAAAAAATTCAATAATCAACAATTTGAAGAAAAAAAATGATGATCAAAGTCGATACAAATTCTTCATTATATAATATCACAAAGATTAAAAAGAAACATGGACTTAGCTCTTTAAATATGACTCAACACTCTTGTCGAGAATCAAGTGCAACAGTCTTGTATCGGGTGGAGTGTACATGGAACGCTTCCATGGATGGTGGCGGTTGATTCTAGATTGAACCAACTCATTATTTGTGTAGCACTGACAAATACAGACTCATTCCTTAATTTATTGTGTAGCAACTAGCAAGCACTGGCACATGGCACTGGCACATGACCCTGTACACTAGGCACTGCAAATATAATGTAAAACAGCTTCTAAAATTAAGCACAAATGGTTCCATTAGAGTAAAACACTAGCTGAATTTGAAGCCCTCCTACAGGAACATGGAGCTAACCTCCTCCTAAATCAAACCCTGTTTGAATGGCATCACCAGAACTCGCCTTACTTTAATGTATTAAGAATTTCCGTAGCCTTTGCATAAACCCCATCTATATCATGATTCTCGTAAACAGGCAGTAAATACTCTATCTTCTCTTGGATTTTAATCAAGCGCAATGTCGAATATAAACCATTGCAGTTTTTCGCTTTTGCATTCGTTTATCGAATTTTCGAGAAGCTAAAAGCCTTTGAACCACATGTATCACCGGCGTTTACAGTGAGTCATATTTAAAGAGCTCAAGCCCATATTTTTTTTAATCTTTGTGATATTACATAATGATCAAGAACTTGTACCGACTTTGATCATCATTTTTTTCTTCAAATTGTTGATTATTGAATTTTTTAAGAGAATTCAACAATTCATTGAATTGAATTGAATCGATGATGGTGAAATTATTTTTAATGGTATATGGTTTAGGGTATAGGTTTAAGAGTTTAAGGGTTTAAGGTTTAATAGTTTACAGTTTTAGATTGAGGGTTAAGGGTTAAATTATTTTTATAAATAATAGGGTCAAATTGAAATAATATTTAAATAATGAGGGTTCAATAGAAATACAGAAATAGGTGAGGTACTAAATATATAGTTTACCCTTATTAAAAAATAAAATTTGAATATATATAAAAAAATAATTTAATTAAAATTTTAAAGTAATTATTAATTATTTGATGGATCCTTTAAATTTTAAATCTTTATTAATTAATTTAATGATGTTCATCGGTGTTTATCATTAGTGGTGTTCGTCGCACGTGGTAGACTCATCCTACTACTTGAGATATTTACATAAATGTCATTCATTTATTTAATAAATTACCCTTATATATCGCTTAGGTTAAAGCACACCAGACCAGACCACTTCATTTTCCATTCTCTGCCGCCTCTCAATCTCCAATTTTCAATTTTTTTTTCTTGCTCTTTCAATATGTCGTCTCGATTTATTTTCCCTTTTCAATTTTTTTCTTTCAATTGTTATTTCTCTCATTTTCTCCCCCAATTTCAGTTTTTAATTTCCCCTTTTATATTACTTAGGTTAAGTTTTAACAAATCATTTTATCTTCTTTCACTTTACCGTCTCCCTCTTTTTCTGTTCTTAATTTCTCTTTTTCTCTTTTTCATTTTTTTTTGTTTTAAAAATTGTTAATCAAACATGCATATAACTTAGATCTGAAATGTCAAAACTTTATAAGTGTTTGAGTTTAAGTTTCTGATTTTGTATCTATATAATATGTATATATTTCAGATCTGATAATTTCTTTTCTCTGATTTTTAAGTTTGAAGTTGGTTGTGTTTTGAGCTCTTATGGTTTTGAATTTTATGTTATTGTCTGTTTTGTGATTTTATTGGGTTTAATATGTTTTAGAGGTTTTATTTTTAAATTGTTTTGTTTGTTGCCGGGTCGGGGACGGAAAAATACTTTAAATCCCTGGGCAGGTTCGGGGTGGGTGAAATAAAATTATTTTGGGTAAACTACATCAGTAGTCACTGAACTTTCAGGGCGCTTTCAATAAGGTCACCGAACTTTTAAAACTTTCATTACAGTCACCCAACTTTTAATTCGCTTTCAATAAGGTCACTGCTGTCAATCATCGTTAAAAAAATTGACGTGGCATGTTAAATTTAAGGGTAAAATACACTTTTAGTCACTAAACTTTTAAGAAGCTTTCAATATGGTCATCGAACTTTTAAAACTTTCATTACTATCACTCAACTTTTAATTCGCTTTCATTACCGTAAAAAAAACTGATGTGACACGTTAAGTTTAAAAATAAACGTTTTCCCACCATATTTTCTCTTTCTTCCATATGAATCAAACTGTAATTTTTTGGTGAAGGTCATTACTTCTCTAGTAACACATCAAAGAAAATATGAATGTATCTAGACATACATGCGACATGTGTGAGAACAAAAAAAATATTGGGAGACATCCGAGGATGGAATGCTAAAGAAATAACTAAAATTTTGCTCATAAAAATCCTCTTTATGCTTCAGGCCCGACCTTTACTGAGTCATGCACTGGATAGTGAGGAGTTCAAAGGAAAATAGTAATGTATCTAACAAATAGACATGTTTGGATGGAAGAAAATAAGACGTGGAGATAAAATAGGGTGGGAAAACGTTTATTTTAAAACTTAACGTGTCACATCAAGTTTTTTAACGATAATGAAAGCAAATTAAAAGTTGAGTGATGGTAATGAAAGTTTTAAAAGTTTGGTGACCATATTGAAAGCCTCTTAAAAGTTCAGTGACTAACAGTGTATTTTACTCTTAAATTTAACATGTCACGTCAGTTTTTTAACGGTGGATGACGGCAGTGATCTCATTGAAAGCGAATTAAAAATTGGGTGACTATAATGAAAGTTTTAAAAGTTCGGTGACCTTATTGAAAGTACCCTAAAAGTTCGATGACTACCAGTATAGTTTATCAAATTATTTTTGGATCGATTTGAATATATTATATTTCAAGTCCCTCAGGCAAAAACTCGCCTCATTGCCATCCATACATTGAAGGCATAAACTATCAAGAGATACTCTTCGAATGAACAAATTTGACTTAGTTGGACAAAAATTGTGTGTAAATTTCCAAACTTGTAGTTTAATTTTGTGAGGACATTGAGTTGCCCAACAATTCTAATATAGTTGATGGTTCACTTGTCCCAAAGAAGGACTGGACAAGAGGAGGCGATATCCACTTATCACAGCTAGGATTTTTGCAGCCACATCCGAAGAGAAAATGTTTCGAATCAAGTATTTGTCCCAGGCTGCCGAGTCGGGAGTGAACAAATTCGACACCCTGTTATGGATACCACAATGCTTGATTTAATTTTGTGAGGAATAGGGCCTGGGAGCCAATAGTTGTTCTAGACTGAAATGGAATGACCATTCTGAATCTTCCATCGAATTCTCTTATACCATATAAATTTTAAAAGTTTTATATTTTTTTAACAGTCAGATGAAGGTAAATAATCTTAGTCATTTGAAAGTAATGGATTTTACTCAGTGTAAATAATCTTAGTTATTTACCTCATCCAACGGTTTAAAGATATAAAAGTAATTGAATTTTACACAATATAAGTGGATCATAATACTATTTAAATATAGAGAGAGAAAGAGAGAGGAGAGATAAAATCCTCAACTAAATGAATGGTTAAGATTAACGGTAAGAAATAAATTAATGGTAGAAAATGTGAAGATTCTTCAAAAAAAGTAAAAATTATCGTAAAGAAAAAAAAATTAGTATTTATTTACTTTTTATCCAACAGTCCAAAAAAAGTATAAAATGGCTAAGATTATTTGGATCCATTTACTTAATGTAAAAGTCAATTACTTATCTCTTTTTTTGGACTGTTAGATGAGGGTAATGAATGGTTAAGATTATTTCTTATCTCTTTTTTTCTTGTGATAATCTTCGTATTTTCTACTGTTAATCTCAATCATTCAAAGAGTTCATGGATTTTTATTTGACACTCTATACCAAATGCATTCACAAGAAGCAGTGATTACAAAATAGCATATGTTAACAGTCACAGCTATTCTTAACTTATTGACAAAGCACACACCTTGTAGACTTTGTAATTGAACTCGGGTCTTTCGGATGAACATCAACCGTTTTTTCACTTGGACCACTTGTTGGGTTCACATTCAAATATATGTTAACGAAATGATGATTGAACTATTAAAATTTTCATGACGGTACATGTTGTGGTATCAACTTCATGACAAATTTAACTACGTCAACTGCATTTCCATTAAAAAACACAATAACTAAAAGGACCAAATTACTTTTTAAAAATAAATTAAATAGACAAAGAAAACATGTTTTCGTACTAAACATAGATAATATATAAACACACACATGATAATATAAAGAAATAAGGGGAAATTGTAAGGAATTAGCTTCAAAACCTATTGTCACCCATAAATTACTATTGATCCGATGGCTTAAAAATGGTACTCCATAAAACAATTATAGGAATGGGCCCTTCCTTTCTCCGCCTGCCATGTTTAATGACTGAAACAAGAAAAGCGAAGTAATAGCATGTAGGCACCAATTGATTTCACAAACGAATAAACTACATGAAACTTGTTCTTTAAAATCTATATGCCAAAACAAATTCCTAATTTCAGTTTCACCAATCAAAAAGTAAAGTCCTGCCTTCATTTGCACAACAATATCATCTTTCCCTACGGCTTGAGTGCCAATGCCAGCCCAACTTTAGCGCTCTTTTCAATTGCTCTGGTGTCCACCTCTCCAGAGATAGTGAAGAGAGATTTCGGGCGAAACTCATGCTGGATCAGAGCACTTGCTCTGCCATAGTTGTTTAGTCGAGCCTTCACTGTGGTTAACGGGTCCAGAGCATGTTGCGTACCAATTGTGAGAGAGTTCTCATTAATTGAAAAGCTATGGGTCAGTTCCGCACCAACAGCTGTGTTAGTCAATGGGCTAACAATGTGGTAGTAGGAAGCATTAAGAGTGTCACCTTTATCATTTCTGTCGATATCAATAAAAATAATCTCGTCAGAACCAGAAGCACAACATGCAGAAGCTTAAAAAAGGAAAAAGAGCCATTCAAGCAGACATTTTTTCATCATTTCATGCTTCCAGGCCAATAAATTAGTTGATCATATAAAGCATTTTAATAGAAGTTCCATATGAGAATATTGATATATGAATATGTAATAAATCTAAGTTACTCGGACTCGAGTGAGTAATGGACACGGGTATGTATCCTGCACTGGTACGGTCAGACTTTTTATTAAGTTTTTCCATTTACTTGGATCAGCCTTAGAGGTAATATCATAGCAATGTAGATATAAACTAAGAGTCAAAGCCAACTCTGCTGAAGGAACTGTACTTACAATGTCAGGGAAGCAACAAGGTCAGAATGGGTGAAATTCAGCCCAGCATTCAATTTGGTTAAGTTTCCGCTGGCAGTGTCAAATGAAAGATCAGTCCCAACAGAGACACAATTGTTTCCAACCACCCCGGAGAAGTTAATGATGGGTTTAGCAGTCAAACCGATGCTAGTGCTTATGCCAGCATACTCATGTTGGTATTGCAGTTCCACCTGTTACGACGACGACAAAGACCTTGTCATGACCAAATGAAACCTACTAGTTTGTAGAATCAAATGATAAATATAGCTACAGCTCGCTGCCTAAACCAGAATCCTGAAAATGTTGGCAATATTGAAAAAAGTTTATGGCAGGAGTAAGGAAGTCCCCATTACCTTGCCAGACCTTTGATCAGGGGCAATAAAACTAAAGATTGTCTTCAATCCGGGTGCAGGTTCATCGACAGTAAAAGTGGTAAAAAGCTACAAAAGGAAGAAACAAAAAACAAAATGAGATAATATTTAAGGCAAGACTGATTTCAACATGACAATGAGTAAAAACAGTACAATACCAAAAAAATTCCTACCTTCATATTCATCAGAATGAGATAATAATTAAGCCAAGACTGAATTCACCATGGCAATGAGTAAAACAGTACAAGTCCAAAACATTACCTACCTTTGTATTCATCATAATGAGATTGCATGCAATAATTACATGAGCACGACCTTTAGAATTCAAAGACTTATCAAATTGTTTTACAACTTACATTAGAATTAGTGTCAACTTTCACTTTGGTTGTGATGTTCTTGTTCTTCAGCTCAGTGGTTACATCAGCCAAAAGCAATTCACCTTTCTTAATCCCAGTTGATGTGATTGCCTGGCATATATATCAAATTAAAGATTCAGCATATGAACTAGTTAACACAGTAGCATAATGAAAAAGGAAACAAATAGTCAAAACCAGTAATATCTAGATCAATCATAAATTCATAAGATCAAGCATACAAAATTTTCATGAGAGCATATTGGAAAAAAAATATATCCAAATAAATCATTCAAACCATCGAAACAAAGACATTTTACATAAACATGACAAATAAATAAAATGCTGAATGCAAAACATATTTCACATAAAAATCTTGAAATTCAACATAAAGAGAGTAATATTCAACAAATAAGAGAAAATGCACATATAATAGGGAAGTTAAAATATGAATTCGTTTATGCCGGAGGAAATAAACAAAAATAATCGAAATCGAACAGCAGATGTAGCGCTAGATCATGTGGAAAAGGAAACTACTAAAAAAACTAAAAAAAAAAAAAAAACTCACGACTCCATTGGAGGTGTAAGTAGTGACGGTGAACTTGTGGTCGGCCTGGTAATCCTTGTAAAGAAGATCTGAAATCAAAATAAAAATGAATAAAAGAAGGTGAAATGAGAAATGAAGTAGACAATGAGAAGAGTTTAACCTCTAGCCTTTTTGCCGATATCGGAGTAGAGACCAGGTCCTTTCCCCATGCTTGTTTTTGCCGAGAAAATTAAGAGGAAAGTGAGAGAAACGAAGGCTGGTTTAATCTACTGGCTGATTGCGAAAGATGGGGATTGGAAAAGAATAAATTTTGATAAAATAATAGTAATAGAAAATAACCCTTAATTAGGTAGTAAATATTTAGGGTTTTGTGGACCGTTGATGTTCAACTCAGAGAAACATTGGCATGTTCTTAACCGTTGATATTAGGAATGGGCGATATTCGGCAATGTGTCGCCTAATCACGTTTTCAGTAAGTTATTTAGTAGTGTTGTTTAGGGTTTATTATACGTTCAAACCTTCGAATAATAATCCGTGACGAGTTTACTACACTCGACGAACATGTTGAATA
This sequence comes from Hibiscus tridactylites, assembly GCA_958450335.1. Lineage (NCBI taxonomy): Eukaryota > Viridiplantae > Streptophyta > Magnoliopsida > Malvales > Malvaceae > Hibiscus > Hibiscus tridactylites. Next base: position 13,217,553 of record OY288287.1, read on the forward strand.
ATATTAATGTTGAACATCGTTGAACACTGTTAAGTTGATTAATAAAGATTAAAAATCTTAAAGACTCAATATATAATTATAAATTATTTAAAATAAATTTTCAATTAAATTATTTTCATATATATTATATTTTTTAATTTTTTAAAGAATTTGATCAAATACTAACCTTAGTCAATTTAAAATATAAAAAAACTCAAAACCCTAAATTGTAAACTCAAAACATAGAACCCTAAACATGTAACACTAAACTATAAACTAGAATGATAAACTTGAAACCCTAAACCCTAAAATCTAAAGTATAATCCCTAAACTCTCTATTCAAATTTAGGGTTTAGTGTTAGAGTTATGGTTCAGGGCTTGGGGTTTTGGTTTAGGATTTAGGATTTTTATTTTTTTAAATTGATTTAAGTTAGTATTTAATCTGATTATTTAAAAAAATTAAAAAATAATTTATAATTGTGTGTTGAGTTCTTAAGATTTTTAATATTTATTAATCAATTTAATGGTGTTCAGCGGTGTTCGTCGCACGTTGTAAAATTTCTTAATAATTAGTTGGTTTATAAAATAAATAATTATTAAAAGCACTGTTAGTGAAAAGTTTTTTAAAGCTTCAATTATAAATGTTAAACCGTAAAATTTATTCTGGAATTTTAAAACCTAACAATAAATATTAAAATATTAATACTAAACTCTAACCACTACCCTCTAAAAATTAGAATCATTATATTATTAACTATACAAAAAAAATATTTTAAGCCTTCGAGGGTCACTCTTTCTCTTTATCAAATTCATATCATTAAGGCTTTAATATTTTTTAAATATATAATGTTGAATAATTAGACGTTCTTGTGTCAATTATTTTATTTGTCGTTCAAGCTTTTATAAACTTTTTAAAAGTCAATTCACCTCTCTTGACCATCCATTTGATCGATGACATGTGTTATCATCCGACTAGTTGATTAATTTTATTTAATTAAATTAAAATTAGGACCAAATTGATATAATATGTAATTAACATGAATCAAATATATAATTATACGATTTTTCTTTAACTGTCACGTGCCTCTTCGTTAGATTTTAACGGCTGGTGATCAAAATATGACCAATTAAATAGTTCGACGGTCAAAATTTCAATTTTTTTAGTTGGGCGGTCAAAATAAGACGAACCCAATAGTTGGGTGGTCACTGAGGCAGTTTACCCTTTTTAGGCTTAACTATAAAATAAATGCCCAAACTATGTTTTTTTGTGCAATATGTGCCTAAAATATATTTTGTCTGAAATAAATGCTTAATTAAAATTTTATTTTTGATTGAAATAGGTGCCTAAGTGTCTTTTTATTTTATTAAAATAGGTGCCCAAATACATGTCTGAATTGACTTTAAAACAAACCAAAAATAAAATTTTAAACATATATTTCAACCAAAAAATACCTTAATCACTATTACAAAAAAAACATAACTTGGGCAATTATCTTGTAGTTTAGCCCTTTTTTACAAGAATTTCGTGTTGTTTTTTAAGGCTTAAACAAAAAAAACCCTAAAATTATACCTTTTTCTGTTTTAAGCTCTTAAACTATGGTTTGGGCAAAATAAGTCCATAAACTATTATTTTTGGTCACTTTAAGTCCTTAAACTATTATTTTTGTCACTTTAAGTCTCGAAATTATTTTTTAATCAAAATAAATACCTAAACTATGTCATTTTTTTCTTTTATTCCCTAAACTATCTATTTGTCACAAAGATTGAAAAATCTTTGTGATGTGTCAACATCTTATTAGTCAAAATAATTTTCTTTTGACTTAAATAACTATCAAACTTATAACGACCCAATTCGATAGGGTCAGATTTTTTTTGAATTTTCGAGTTTAGGGTCGGGTTTGAAAGGTTTAGAAACAACTAACCAACTGGTTGGGGCAGGTTTTTGGCCACCCCGAAAATTTAAAATTAAAACCGACCCGCGTTAAATATATTTTTATCCCAACCCAACCCGATATGATAAAAAGTATAACCCGACCAAACCCCAAAAATTTAATAAAAAACTCGATTAAACTCGACCCCACCTGAAGAAAATTAATAAAAATGTTAAATATAATATATAAAAATATAATATATTTAAATATATATATATTTATATATAAATCGGGTCGAGGAATTTTCACCCTAAACCCGAACCCGACCCGACTTAAACCTATTTAAAACCCGACCCGAAACTCAAAAATTCAAAAAAATCTGACCCTATCAGATCGGGTCATTATAAGTTCGATAGTTATTTAAGACAAAAGAAAATTATTTTGAGTAATAAGATGTTGACACGTCACACATATTTTTTTGACAAATAGATAGCTTAGGGACTAAAAGAAAAAATGGCATAATTTAGGTATTTATTTTGACCAAAAAATAGTTTAGGGACTTAAAGTGACCAAAAATGATAGTTTAAGGACTTATTGTGACCAAAAATAATAGTTTAGCGGCTTATTTTGTCCAAACCATATTTTAGGCCTTAGGGGCTTAAAGCAGAAAAAATGTATAGTTTGAGGGCTTCTTTTCGTTTAGGCCTTTTTGTAAAGAAAAGTACACCTAGGAATAATCAACTAATTATGTGTGGCCGGCAACTTGGCAACCAAGGACCCACCCAAATGAAATTAAGTTTATTATATTAAATTAAATAGAACTTACTAACTTACAAATAAACAAGTATAGTCATAAAGGAACGCTGACTCTGATCAAATCTTTCGTCGTCGTCTTCTTCTCTGTTATAATTCCTCAGAAAATGAACTCTGCTCCTTCGGATCACTCGGTCTATAATTAGTCCATAAATAATTGTTTCTCTGATATTGTTTTTCCGTCAGCAATTATTGGGAAGGAATCTTCTTTTTCACCTTTTGTTAACTCGTGATTCTGAAGCTTCCGTTTGGGGAATCCTTGTTAACTCGCCGCGTTTACTCGGAAAGTAAGGCCCTTTTTTCCCTCTCTTCCCTTCTTTTTGTTCGTCGTTTTCTGTTTCTTTGATTGGATTTTGTTTTCTCCCTTTAACGTTTATTTGAATTAGATCTGGTAATTATATATCCGAGGGAAACTCCGGGTTTGATTGCTAGATAGGTTGAAGCATTAGGTTTCTTATGGTTATTATTTGGTTGTGGATCTTGGATTATGTAAGATTTGGGGATTTAGTATTAGTTTCTTTTGGGTATTAATTATATGTGTGTTTTCAGCTGATTTCCATGGTGATTTTAACTCTTCGTGGTTAGATTCTCTTAGATTTTTTATAGACGTTCATTTCTTGTGATAATTTTACCTTAATTTTTATTTAAATATTAGTGGTTGTGATATGCTGAATCCGTGTTTAGAACAAAACTTAAAAGCAAAAGTCTGTTTTATGCCATCTTTGCTCTTTCTCTTCGTTGCTTAATGAATTGAGGGAATTACTATCATGTTTTTCAATATGATGAGTATGCAAATTGACGTTTCTCAAAGATTAGAATTTGAGGTCCCAAATGGGAAGTGTTTAGTTCAAATTTCCAGGATGGCAGTTAGAGTTTGTGAGGGCAATGATAGTTGCCTCCTATTATGTTTTCATGATTATATCTTTGCATGCATCTCAAAGTAGAAGATTGAGGCTTGCTTTTCAATCTTCTTGTAAAATTACAAATCGAACGTTCTAACTAAACTTGGCATCGTTCTAGAACTCTGGTTCTAAACTATTCTCTTTGATGCTTATGTTAAGGAACTCTAGTTTCTTCTATTCTACGCTTTCTGCAATTCTTATTGGGTTGGTCTCCTTTAAATTTGTAGGCGGTGAGGATGTCAACTCCAGCAAGGAAGAGATTGATGAGGGATTTTAAGAGGCTGCAGCAAGATCCTCCTGCAGGAATTAGTGGTGCTCCTCAAGATAACAATATTATGCACTGGAATGCTGTTATATTTGGGTATGTGGAAAAATAAGACTGGAGTGTCTTTTTTTTTTTTTGGAATTATTTTACCCTTTTTATATAAAGGTTCAATAGCATTGTGCTAATGTCTTTGCTTAATGGATTTGCAGGCCTGATGACACCCCATGGGATGGAGGTAAAGTAAATTCTGATGGATTTCTTTCTGAAGTATCAAATTTCATGTAGTTGTTTGGTGTATTTGTTTGCTCGTCTCTTTAGAACATTGCTATGTACATTATATGTTGTTATGACCTTACTGAACACAATTCCCCAGTGATTCTACTGCCCCGTACTGATATCATCAATTTATGATACAGTAATAGGTCAATTGTTGCTTTACACCTATCCCTTTTTATCTACATTTTCTCTATGGTTTTGGTGCAAAAAACAGAACAGAGTTTCTGTGGATCTTATGAGCAGGTACTTCATGTAAAATGCTGAAGATTAGATTTATTTGATTGGAGTGGCATAGGTAATGGTCCTTTAGAGTTATTTTTCTTGTAAACAATGAAGCAGATGAAATTAAACAATCTTGTGGTAGACTAGAACCTTGAGGAAATTTTTGAAATTCGGTGACCCTGAAATTATTTCAAGAATGTTCTTAAGAAACTTCCCTTTGCCATTTCTTCCTATGCATTTTAACCTTCAAATCAGGACTGTGGTTAATGGTTATGCTTATTTCTCTTGAGAATTTCTTTGGATATCTTTATCATAGAATGCAGGTATATTTCTAAGAACTATGAATAATCTCTATCTTGATATTTTGATCTTTCAGGTACGTTTAAACTGACACTTCAGTTTGCAGAAGATTATCCAAACAAGCCCCCAACCGTTCGTTTTGTATCTCGAATGTTCCATCCAAACAGTGAGCCTCTAGAAAAATCCTATTCTTTAGCTATATTAACATTTTCATAATGTGTATTCTTGCATTCCCTGAAGTTTTAGATTTTTTACCACTTGCTTTAACTTCTAAATTATTTGTCCCCTTTTCCACGACAGTTGTAATGATATATAGGTGAAACTGTAGTGTTTATGTTTGTGTCATCCATTATGCTGTGATCTTTCATCGGCTATACTCGTGAATGACTAGCTGTAATTGTTTGAATACTTGATGAGAGACTAGATCCCTGCTTGGAAAGTGGGTGCATATACATGTAGCATTTGTTTATGAATCTCTACATATTAGCTAATGTTCAGGAAACACAATATAGTTTGTGTCAGGCATCAGCCATCTGCTAAAATATCCATAGATGATAGATGTTTGAAAGTGATGTTGATTAACAAGTTGCATGTTCAGCTCGGGTTCTGGTTTTCTTCATTAAATTTGACAGGCTAAAGTGTAGCTGGTCTTGTTCTGATCTCTATTTTACCCTTCAATTTTCTCAGTTTATGCAGATGGAAGCATCTGTTTGGACATTCTACAAAATCAGTGGAGTCCAATATATGATGTAGCAGCAATACTGACATCTATTCAGGTATGGTATAGTTCTCAGGCATTCATTTGTACAGCTATCTGAAAAGCATGGCTTAAAGTATAATATGATTCCAATTCAAGCTTGCAATAGCCTATGCCTTTGTTATTACCTGCCTCATTTTGATATGGGAACATTTGCTGCTTTTGCAAAGCTGTTTGTTAATGATATTTTTATACGTTATGCAGTCACTGCTTTGTGATCCGAATCCAAATTCTCCAGCGAATTCAGAAGCTGCTCGAATGTTTAGTGAGAACAAGCGTCAATACAATAGGAGAGTGCGTGAGGTCGTGGAGCAAAGTTGGACTGCTGATTGAGAGCTCATTCGCGCGGGGATTTGCTCAGTATGGAACGTCAAAAGTAGTCCAATGCACTTATATGTCTAAATAACATTTGACACTGAAAAGATGTGTTGCAAACTATTTAGACTTTATTTATTATGTTGGTTTGTTTTATAAGGATGGATGACGCTCCCATTATTGAAATGATTCGTGTATCTTCATGTGCATCGTTTGTTCAATGGATAGTTTAAGATTTCTTTTTGGGGCAAAAAGCAATAATGAGGGAATGATTTAAGGTGTTCGACAGAAGTAATGATGGTGGACCATGTTCCCTTGTGGAAAGCTTGTCATGATGCTGATTTTGCCAAAGAATCTTGTGTAAATACAAGTGGAAATGCAAACACATTTATTTTCGGAACAACTGTAAAGTTACAGAAGACAATGAATTACGGTTGCTGAAAAGTGTGAGAAATTGTAATGAAGTATTACAAGTGTGTGGCAAGGTTTCCACTACTGGTCCATCCTTCTTGAACTTGAATCGAGTATTGCAAATTCCAAAGAACGTCTTCAATCGAGGGGCGTATGGTTGAATCTTTGGACAGGCAATTGATGGCGAATTGAACAGTTGTTTGCATCGAGTCGTATGCAAAAGTGCCCCGTATCGAGGGATCTATCACATTTCTCAACTTTGATGGTCCTTCGACCAAGCTCTTTTCCAGCTGCAACCAGTGCATTTGCAAATTTAATTCAGTGTTTAGTGTTTCTATAACTCCATGAGAGAAGTAGAACAAATAAACTCCGCTTACCTGATGTTTAAGCTCGTCGAGTTCACTTGTGAATGTGGCCATTTTACCCGTAATAACTTGTAGCAGAAGAATTCCCAGCTGATAAATGTCTTCCTTCTCACCATTCTCATCACTGCAGGAATGGTTTTAAGTTATAGCATTGCGTCGGTCGGTGGAAATCAAAATGGGGCCGGAGAAAGACATTACCTGCTAAGCCGATTGGAAATGGGGCTTTCTGAACCTGTCTGCATTTTCATCAAGGAAACACATGAAAAATAAGAACATATTAAACTCAGAAATGATGTGTATAGAGTATAGATGCTATTGTTACCATACCTTGAGTGGCAAGGGGATGTTGTAATCGCTAATTTTGGCTGTAAGAGTCTCATCCAACAGAATATTATCAATCTTTAAATCGTTTCCGTAAATGCCAGGCGAAATCCCTGTGTGCAAGAATTGGACTCCTCTTGCAGCTCCAATGGTGATTGCCATTCTCTGTGGCCATTTCAGTATCTCCTTCTTTCTCCAATCTGCCAAACCAAATTGAACGTAAATTTAAGTTCTTCAAGGACATAACTGGCTAAAGTGTTTGAGGGGTCAGCTTTACCAGTAAGATAGTCCCGCAATGATCCGTTGGAAATGTGCTCGAAAATGACAAACACTGTACTGGCAATATTGGGATGATCCTGGTAAGTAACGATGCAGTGTCCGAGAACGCTAACCAAATGCCGATGCCTTAGCTTGGACAGAACTTCCATGTGTTGCATCAGACTTTGAGGTGCATGCTTCTGCTTTAGTTTCAAACATTTTACCACCACCACTGAGCCATCTACAAGCCAACCTTTATAGAGCTGCAAACATCAAAAGCACCCATTATTCAACTCGAATGCAACCTTTATAAGCTTCATATTTCAGGAGAGTAATAAGTAATGACATTTAACACAAATGTTTTACCTGCCCTTGAGATCCTTCCCCCATAAAATTCGATGGGTCAAAGTTGTTGGTTGCATCTTCAATTTCTTCCAAGCTGAAAACACGATATCGAGGCAGCCCGATCGCAGCCGATCTCATTGTCTGAGGAACACGCCCTGTGGAGTAGCAAAGCAAGCAAGTTTAGTAGGGTAACAATCTTGAGTTCATGCTTTTGAAGAAAGGTACAAAACTAGATAAGTCTTACTTGAATCAATGGCTGGTTTCGGAGAGCTACGAACGGACATCTTGTCTGCGATGGATCTGTCATCGTCTGCATCTTCACTTCTTCGTGATCTTTTGACAATGAACAAAACTAACAAAACAATAGCTCCTGCCATGACAACAACGCCTACAATGATACCGAGTATTAGGCCGAAGTTGATCCCGGGCTCCTGCTCCTTCCTTTCGACAGGCTTAACAGCCAATGCTAGTTTGTTGCAAAACGAATAAGGATGCTGGCGATTCGATTTCGCATCCGACAGACAATTCCATGAACTAACGACAGTCCTGTTTCTGGAACTTGATCCCATGCATGATGGGAGTTTTCCTATCAAAAGGTTGTTTGAGATATCCAGAAAGGTGAGGTTCTTACTACAAGAAGTACTCGAAGGAAGTGCTCCTCTTAATTGGTTTTGGGACAAATTAAGATACTGAATGGAAGCCAAGGAGAAGAGAAACGATGGGATTGGTCCGACCATTTTGTTAGAAGAGATGTCCAGCTTCTGAAGGTGATTGAATTTCTTCAATCCTGAAGGGATTTCAGATCTAAAGGAATTGTTTCTCAACGTTATACTTACAAGACTCTGGCTTAATGAAGGAAATTGAGGTCCGAGGTGATTGCCACCCAAATTCAGATCTTGAAGGAGTTTTAAGCCTGTAAGATCCGGAACACTCCCGTTGAACAGATTGTCAGACAAAACCAGAGTGGTTAGATTCTTTAAGGATGCAATGTTGTTGGGAATCTCCCCGGAGATGAAATTGGAGCTTAAGTTGAGAGCTTGGAGTGAATGAAGCCTGTCGATCTTGGGTGACAAGGGACCCCATAACCCCAAGGAAACCAAGGACAATGCTTTCAGATTAGACATCTTGGTCAGGACAGTGAACAATGAATCAATGGAGAACTTTTCGGACAAAGTCTGTCCAGCTGAAGAGCTCTTGTTTCCAACTATAAACAACTCTGTAACCCGACCGTTTGAACAGACGACCTTGAGAGAAGGAGAAGGCGGGAGATAGCACAAGTTGGTCCATCTTGTCCATCCTTGAAGAACTTGGGGGTATTCCAGAAGCTTTTTTACTTGGAAAAGAAGCATGGTTTCACTTGGAGTTAGCTGCGCTATAGAAGCTGGAACCGCCATGAAAATTGCAGAAAGCAATAAACAGAAACCAACCCTGGAACTGAAACTCTCCATTCCTGTGATCTATCTACTTTGCTAAACTCAAAACACGAAGATAAACATTTCTGGGAAAGGGAGAATCACATTAACTTTGCATTTTCAGCTGCAGAATGCAGATATCCAGACAGGCCCAGCCTAGCACCCCCAATAAATGAAGGTTTCGTCTGAAAAAGACAAGTTTCTGATCTGGGTTTCAGCACACTACTTATAAAAGGTTAAAAATGGTGGAGTAGGAGCCACAAATTATAGGATCATGCAAGTACTTGTAAATTTACTTAAATTTGTTGGAAAAAGTAGATGAAAAGCTGATGGTTGAAGAGGTGGGAACTGGGAACTTGAGCATGCAAACGCACTGCTATTATTGCTAGGGAATCCTGATCCCAAGGTACAAGATGTATCATATTAAAATTGCAACTGGGAATTGGGATTATTAAAGAAGCAGGGGAGAGTTAAAGTCAACTCTTCTTAGCTCTGAATTCAAACTATTGTTAACGGTAAACTCGGCTTCATGTTGACCATCCATGTTACGGTAGACCCTCGAGTGATTTATCGCTAAAACAATAAGGCTATAGTAAAATAAGTAACCAAACTATATTCTATTAATTTTTTGTGTCTAAATTATTATTATTTTTATGCTCAAAACATGTACGTAACGCTTTATTTTAAAAATTTTAAGTGGTTATTATTAACCATCTTAATGTTATTTAATTTCTTTTAGGTTTAACCTAATTTTAATAAAAAATTAAATTTTATAAGTTTCATAAAATAGTCTCAAGTCCTTAACCCTTAAAATTCTTAAATTACCGTCGTTGTTGACTGCCTCATCAGTGCCCACTACTAACGTCGTCGGATGTTACAGCCCATTTCTCTCAACAACCTATCATCGAAAGTCATTAGTAAGTGTGACGATCGACTTACTAACATCGAAGGAAGCCGATTGACACACTTAACGTCGGTTACTACCAATGGGTAGTTGGGAAATTGACAGAGGCATTTTGCAGAAATAGTGGTGAGATCCGGTAAGATAATCAACTGTGGCAACGATGATAATTTGAGGATTTTGGATTAGAGAATGAGACTATTTGTAAATTTTTTAAATTCTTATTTTCCTTAAAAAATAAAAATAAAAAACATGCCACATGTAATGTTTTGATTGGGTGCTAAAATTTTCTAACTTCTTTTAATGACCAGGCACCTAAAATTACTAAAATAAAAAATTAAATACTTATTTTAACAAAAATAATTTAAACAATATATATAGTTTAAGCACTTATTTTGCAATTAAACCCACCATAAATAAAAGGAGCACAAAAAGCCATGCACAAACAATGGAGTCACGAGGAGTTCACGTGTCAAAATGACCAAAATGCTCTGCTTTTTGTTTACTCACAATTGAAAGCAGTGGTTTACAACGACTCCTCCGGGGAATGAGGACAATGCCACCTCCGGTTTGGCCGTTTGTCCTGTGTCGGACTCGGAAGTGCGGTTGTGCTTGTGTCGGTGAGAAAGGTTGTCAGATTGTGAAGCACGGATTTTAATGATGTATTAGTTTTACCTAATCCCCCTGTATTATCATTCCTGCTCAGCTTAGCTTGCCCCTTTTCATGGATCAAAACCATTAACCATACCTTTCTTTGCCATAATCATTAGTGTTTATATTATAAAATTAAATATGTTAAGACAGGGGAAGTGTAGTTTTATATAGCAGCACATGGAGTGCCTTGGAGAAGATGCAATTTTTCACTTTTTTTATGGGATCCTATCTTCTACTTGGAAGAAAAATAAGGGTTTTTTTTAATATTGTTTCTTTCATATATAATTTATTATAGTAATGATGGTATGCCAGAGGAGAGTAAATACTTTTTTTTATTAAGGATAGATTTTTTATAAACCAAAAAATAATGTTAAGATTTGAATTTATGTAAGATAGGATAAAATTAAGATTGAAAACTGCGAATAAAATATAGATATTAAAAAGTGAAAACTACAAATTCATAAATAATTTACTTTTTGTACAATTTCTACCTAAGAGGAGGGAGGAAAATTTTGCTCATAATAAATATTAAACCTACAACCTGAGTAAGAGTAGAGAGTGTCAACTAAGAACTTTTGATCACATACTTTAAAGATTAGTGACGTAATTAAACCAATTTATATTAGAACAAAGAAAAAAAATTCTAATGTGTGAGGTGCAAAACCTTCTCTCAAGACGGAATAGAATAACACAAACATTATTATTCACTCAATTAATTAATGGATATTTGATTTTATTATGCAATATAGTAATCGTAGAGCAATAGTATCTAAGAATAGGGACAATTGAAGTTTTTAAGGATGGGGATCCCGTGATGGAAAAAGAGAGAGAAAGGACTAAAGCCGGGGTCCTGGGCAATGGGTTTGAAATTTGAATGTCTTATCAATGAAGGGTTGTAGTCCTACACTTACTATTCAACCTCAACCTGAAATCCAAGTATCAAGGGCTTGCCAAGGGCCCAATTAGTCGATTACGGACGTGTTTGGATGAAGGGTATTTTTTTATGGGTAAATTACATAAATGACCACTTTACTATTGTAAAAGTTGCGATCTGACCATATTATTTTTTTCGTCACAGTTAAACCACTAAACTATTTAAATGGTATCAATTTGACCGCCAGACGTTAAAGGTTAACGGAAGGGTGACGTGGCAGTTAAAAAAATAAGGGTATAATTACATATTTAATCCTCGTTACTTATAAACTCTATCAATTTAGTCTTAATTTTAATTTAATAAAATAAATTGATTATTTAATTAGGTGTTGACACGTGTCAACCTCTTATTGGAAGAATTTAATTATTTATATTTAATTAACTTATTTTATTTTTCTCCTCCAATCAGAAGGTGACACGTGTATGGGAATCGAACCCGTGTATGGGTGGTTTAAAAGCATATTCAAATCCAAAGACGATGGCAAAGTAACATTAGTGTACTGTCTATTCCTCGAAATTCTATTAACTGGATGTCTATATTGTTCAAAATTTAAAATGGATGTCTCCTTTTCGACAGGGAGCGATTATGGGACCGTTGATCACGACGGTTGTGATTGCTTTGAAAGATCTCTATGCCGATTTTGTTCTGGAAGAACGAAAGAAAACGGACTAGAAGAAGAAGAAAAAGAAGAAGTGAAGAAGAAGTGATGAAGAACATCTCCTTCAACAGGTTTGCTTCCACTGGGGAGAGATTATGTACATTAGCACCACTGGTTTCCAACAATTTCAAAGCACAATTCTTTGCCAGTCCAATAGTGTTTCAATCTGCATGCTGTATTTACACCATTTTTTTATATTGATCCATTATAGTAATTATGATTAATTAGATTGGCACTAGGAAATTGGTTGCATTTTCTCGAGAAACAAACGACAGTTATGTATTCATCGTTGTCTGTATTTAAAGTAACATGTTAATAGAATTTCGAGGAATAGGCAGTACACTAATGTTACTTTGCCACCGTCTTTGGATTTGAATATGTTTTACAACAAGGATTTACTAAAGCAGACAATACTCAAGCATGAAGCAGAATTCAGGGATCATGTATTTTTCTCGGAGCATTCTCAACAGAACTCGAATAGAACATATCTTTAAAAAGGTTATTTTTAACACAAATACATGCTTGGTGCATTGGCTAAGCCATTACTTTTAAACCACCCATACACAGGTTCAATTCCCACCATTGGCATGTTTGTTCAATTTGAATTTTTCTCCTCTAAATGGTGGTAACACGTGCCACCTCCTAATTGGAGGAAAAAAATAAAATAATTTAATTAAATATAAAAAATTAAAAAATTAAATTCCTCCAATAAGGTGACACCTAATTAAATAATTAATTTATTTTATTAAATTAAAATTAGGACTAAATTGATAGAGTTTATAAGTAACGAGGATTAAATGTGTAATTATACCCTTAATTTTTTAACTGCAACATCACCCTTATATTAACCTTTAACGCCTGGTGGTCACATTTATATCATTTAAATAATTTGGTGGTTTAATTGTGACGAAAAAAAAGTAATGTGGTCAGATTGCAACTTTTGCAATAGTAAGGTGGTCATTTATGTAGTTTACTTTTTTTTATTTAAATAAAAATATTATATTTTTAAAACTCGAACTCATTTTAATGAAATAATATAAATATTTTTAGTAAATATGTTAATTAGTGGATATTTTTTGAATTGTAAAGAAAACAATATGCTAAATAACTAAGGGGATTGAACAACACCCCTTGCTCAATAAACTATCTAAAACAGACAAAAGGGTTTTAATTTTAATTTACACATGTTTTGACTTTTTGAGAAATAAACTTACTTTTAGTGAAAATAGTAAAGAATTTTAAAAGATTTTATGATTCAAATTCTTGCTTCAAATCCCGGTTTCCTATAATTCCTCGCAAATTCTTTCGATTAATTCACTTTGGGTTTTTGGTATAAATAGAGGTGGCAAACGGGTCATTCGGATCGTGTTCGGTTCGGGTTAGATTTGGTTTTGGTTGCATTTGGTTTCGATTCTGTTCGAGTTGGATCTGGTCTTGTTCGGTTTTAATTCGGGTTAGGTATCAGTTCGGATCAGGCCATATCAGTTCGATTAATTTTCAGTTAGGGTATTTTTAGGTCGGTTGATTTCGTGTCGGGTCAAGGTTGGTTCAATAGGAGATCGATATATTTCGGTCGGGTTTTCAGGCCAAATCAATTTTTAAACCCATATATGGCTTTATAAAGCCAATATATTTTACTTTTTAGTGAGTTGTGCGACAATTCACATCAAATCTTTCATTATTTCTTTTAATATCTTTTTTTTATTTCGGGTTGCCTTCGGTTTGGGTGAAATCGGTTTGAGTCCATTCAGTTCGGATGAAAATCGGTTCGGATCCGTTTTGTTTGGTTGAAAAATCAGATCAGGTCTATATCGGTTCAACTAAAATTCGGGTCGATTTCAATTCGATTCGGTTTGTTTTAGATTTTAGTCATCCTGTTTAGGTCGATATCGGATCTCGGATCGAATAACATCAGTTCGAGTCTCAGGTCTCGGGTCAGTTTGCCACCTCTAGGTATAAATTAAAAAATTCCAAACTACAAAATATCTGTTTTTACCTAACTCTAATGTATTTTAAATTTTTTAATATTAATAACATTTATATACAAGTTATTCTTGGATATTTTGTCGGTGAAAAAAATAATAATTCCACAATCATTCCTATTTTTAACCATAAATCATATATGAATGAGTATAAAACTTAAACACTAACTTTTGATTTCTATACTCTAAATTTAAACCCTAAAATTTTAAAATCATAAAAAATATACGACACCAATAAAATCCTAAGTTGTAAAAAGGTTATTTTTACTATAAGTGTATAAAATAATTTATCTCGATTCAATAATCATATTCATTTGACGGTTTAAGAGAGTTTAGGATTGAAAAATATCTCGATCGAACTGTATACTTTCCGTTCTGGTTAGAATGCCAAACAATCTAATCATCACAATTGAAATGGGTAGATTTTTGTATGGTCTTAAATTATGCCGGAGAAAGAGTATTTTAATAGTCTTAAGATGAAGACAATGTAGTATATGTTTATATTTTATTTTAATTTTTTTGATAAGTCACACAGACATTACAAAAAAAACTGTTCGAGGATAAATATATTTTTCTTTTCTATTAAGATCATTTGTTGGGTTTAAGAATATTTTATTATGTTATAATATTACATAAAAATTATGGCTCTGTTTGGCAATTAGCGGATTGCATTAGCTGATAGCTGATAGCTGATTGCATTAGCTAATTTGACTAGCGGATTGTATTAGCTGATTGTATAAAAATGTTTGGTAAAATTAACTGATTGATGTTAGATTATTTAAACAAGTAAAATGACATATAAGGACATGTTTATATTCAATACTTGTTTGAATAGTTTATTAGTAATCAGTATTTTGTATCTGATTATTTTAAATTTATAAAATTATTTTTAATATAACTTTTCTAAACATATTCAAATGATTTATATATTTATTTATTATTTATATAATTATTTTAATATAATTTAATTAATTAATAAATTTAAAAACACATATAAATATGTGATAATAAAAAGAAAAAATAGGATTAGCTTATAAATAGGGTGAGAAAATATTTAATTTAGGTTATTTTGAGATTTTTGGTATCTGGTAAGGGTAAAAGAGTCTTTACAACTCTAATATCAAACCTTTAATCTCAAAAGGCTCATATTATGAGCTTTTTCAAAATTAGCGGTTTCACCCCAATCCGCTCTTTACCAAACAACAATATTAGCAGATTTAACTAGTCAAACCTCTAATTATGCCTCAAACCTCTAATTTTTGCTCAAACTTCTCTTTACCAAACATGACCATAGGAGCTTTTTGAGATTAAAGGATTGATATTAGAGTTGTAAAGACTCTTTTACCCTAACCAGTTACCAAAAATCTCAAAATAACATAAATTAAATATTTTCTCACCCTATTTATAAGCTGATCCTATTTTTTTTCTTTTTATCATCACATATTTATATGTGTATTTAAATTTATTAATTAATTATATTATATTAAAATAATTATATAAATAATAAATTAATATATAAATCATTTGAATATGTTTAGAAAAGTTATATTAAAAATAATTTTATAAATTTAAAATAATTAGATACAAAATATTGATAACTAATAAACTATTCAAACAAGTATTGAATATAAACATGTCCTTATATGCTATTTTACTTGTTTAAATAATCTAACAGCTATCAGTTAATTTTACCAAACACTTTTATACAATCAGCTAATACAATCCGCTAGTCAAATCAGCTAATGCAATCCGTTATCCGCTATCAGCTATCAACTAATTTCCAAACAGAGCCATAATATCTGTCTACATGTATTTATATTATTTTAAAATATTCAAAGCATTATAAATTCAAAAGTAAATAAATCGCTATATATATTAATATGTTTTTATATTTATATTATTTTTGCATTGGTTTTCAATTGTTTATCTTATTGTATATTTGCATCATGTTCTGGTTCATTTTATATTTTGTATAATAATCGACTAGTGATGTAATGACAAACTATATCATTTTAGTTCTTCTAGATATTGGATCTAGGGTAGCTAACCTTTACTCTCCCCTTGTAAAAAAATGCAAAGTATATTTATTAAAAAATTAATAAAAATATTTTATGTTTCGTGGTGTGTTTGTGCTATCTCCTGTAATCAAGAAATTATATTATAGCTCATTTCTATCACGTTATTTATGAGACCAACCAATAAAATGCATATATTTCATTAATTTTTTTATCTTATCTTTTCATTAATGAAATGAATGTATTTTATTAGTTTGTCCCATAAATGACATGGTGAGAGAGGCTCGTGATAAAATTTCTCCTCGCAATCCCATATTTTACTTATTTATTATAATAATTTGATTTTTTAATAATTGCATATTGTGTAGGGTGTACTTAGATACTACAACGTGTCACTCACTCTATGTCGTGGTTAGTAGAAGGGGACTAATTAAAAATTTTAAAATATTTGAAGGGTATAAATTAAATTTCCCTAAACTTTAGGGGTGTCAAGGCTCCCCTAAGCTCTAGGGGTGATCCACCTCTGATCACATCTTTGCTTCTCTTTTATTTTTGTCTAGTTTTTAGTAAGAATAATTATGTCTTTGTGGCATATTTTTAAACTTTTTTATCAGTCGTTTGGTCGTTCTTTTTGTTTATTTTTCTCATTATTGAATTTGACGTCATCTAAACTAATCAAGATGACGCTTATTTCTTTTCATGTTGATCTTTCCTAGGACTGGATTTGGATACACGTTCACAATCATCGTTTCTTGTTCGTGATTGAGTTGTGTTAATGACCGTTTTGTCAACGTGCCTTTAGTGTTATATGCATTTTTTTAATGTTAGTATTGTTATTTTTATCTTTCACTATTGATTATTGGTGTTGTTCGTATCTACCTTTTGTTTGAGTCTTTTGATTGTGTCTTTAGCATTTTTCTTGTATGATCTCAAGTGACTAATTTTTTTGTTTCAATGGTTATAGGAAATGTCCGAATTATGTATTTATGTTACATTTATATTTGTAAACTATCACATTAAATTTTGCATACTTCCTCTTTTTAAAAAAATAATATGCGCTTCTTGTTTAATTACAATATGTTTTTTTTTTCAAAGTTTAGAGAGTTTTCTTTAGAGCAATTGCCTTTTGTTCTTTCTATTCAATTTAGTCGTCGGCGACGACACCATTCTCGGTGCTGGTTGTTGACCGTCGATAATCTTTGTTATATTATATTATATTTTACTATTTTTTCTCTAAATTTTAATAAGAATAACTCTACCTTTATGGCACGTCTTTTGCTGCCTTGTGGCACGTTATCCTCTGCATTTTTGACACGTTTTTTGTTCTCTTAGTTTTTATTTTTCTCAGGGTTGGATTTGACATCGCCTCGACTGATCAAGATGACGCTTATTTAGTTATTCTGTTGATCTTCCCTGCTTTGGACCCTCAGATTCGATTTGGATACACGATTTGCGTTCGTGGATAGTCTTCTCACGACGCTCAGCTCTGATTTGCGGTTGTCGGTGGTCTATCAATAGTTTGATCACCTTTTATGGTTCATTTACTGATGTAGTCAGATCTATTCATATATATGTTTTGTTCCAGTCTTTTGGTTGGGTTTAACATTTTTCATGTATGGTCATTGTATGATCTCAAGTGACTAGTTTATTGTATCATTGGTTAGAGAAAAATGTTCAAACTATATGTTTTGTATACGATTGTGATCGTAAGCCCTCATTGTAATTCTAAATATTTTCTTTTAATAAAACTAGCGACTTTTTATAAAAAAAAATTATATGCTTCTATAAAAAACAATATTCATTCTAAAATTGAAGAGTGTAATTACACTAATTCTCACTTTCCATGAAAATTGAAAAGTTTAACTGGAGAATGTCAGTTACACCCAATTCAATAGACCTATAAATTACGATAGTTGTCCAAATACATTATAACTGTGTAACCATATTCCGATCCAATTATACGACGACTTTCCAAATATATTCTTAATGTATTATTTCTCTACTTCTTATGTTATTTTCATAAGAAAAATATTTTTAATACACAGATTGTGTAACTTTTAGTTTACATAAGTCATTAATTTTAGGGTTTAAAATTTATGGTTTATGTTTAGGAAATAGGTTTAGAATTTTATGATTTCTGATTTCTGATTTTAGGATTTAAACTCAAGATATATAGATTTATACCAACAACTAGGTGGTCTAGAGACGCTAGCTAGGTCCCTCCCTTGAGAAAGGTCAGGGATTTGAGATCTGACATTATCAATAGAGAAAACTATATTGGAAGGGTCTCCCCATAATGAACTTATACAGAACCTGATTCGGGCTAATCGGTTAATAAGGTGTATATTAGTGTTCAAACCAGAAAAATATGTAGGCTTATGTAAAATAATTTATAACCGATTTGAATAACAACAAAATCAAGTAGATAAACCATTTTCAGTTGAATTATAAATTTGAGCAATCTTTCTTTACCGCACTATTTTAGAGAGAGAACTCCTATCAAGGCATGAAATAAACGTTACATCAAAAATTGTCACGATGTACATAATAAAAGCCTTAATTGGATGGTAAATGTAAACTTTAATAAAATATATATATTTTTTCATTATTACATTAAGCAAAGCCTTCACCGCTTTAAGGCAAAGTAGGATGAGAGAGGGAAATGCTACATTTGGATAGTCGACTACCACTATGCAATATCAATTTTTTTGGTGGAAAGGTATTATTATATTCATAAATAATAATATACTGGAGATATTAGTATAGGCCTCGTTAAAAATTTCCCTAAACATAAATGGAGGAAAAGAATACTCATACTAATAATATACATCTAACGTTCAACAGGAACACCTGACAAAATAACAACAAACAAAAGAACACTAATAATGCACAGAATCCGCAAATAATAACGAGCTAAGCTAAACCGGTGATACAACATGAAAGACCATCTCCAAACTATCTCAACTCACACTTTTAGCTAATGCATCGGCTACCTTATTACTTCCACGTCTCGCATATTGAATTCTCACGAGCCAATGTCTACCCCGAAGTTCATCCAAGTGTCATTTAAGGCCATGGTACCTCTTGAAATCTTCCTTCAGAACCTTAATAGCCTCCAAACTATCCAACTCAAGAATAACCTAGCGATGCCCCGACTCCATGCATAAAGCAACCCATAATATGCTCCCCATAACTCGGCATCAAGGACCGAACATATGCCAAGAAATTTCGTATACCTAAAGTACCAATCCCCATCACTACTCTGACCAACACCGTCACATGACGCATAGCCATCCATGACCCTATGAGCCTCGTCCGTATTAACCTTCAACCACTGCTTCTCAGGGGGAGACCAACGATCATCACTGCTCAAAGTACATGCACCAATAGTATGTGCAAGATCACTGCCTCTGCTCGATGCTCATGCATAGACAGAGTGCGCACGACCGCACCCATTGCTCCACGCACCAACCTGACCTGCACCAACAACCTGCGCAACATCGCTACTACAGGACCTACCCAATGTTGCCGAAACCGATTGAACCTCCAAGATGCGCAACACCAAATTAGCATTAATTGAATTCGTAACCAGTCTCTTTGTATTCTCGAGTATGCTTCCTTAACTCTCAATTGGATTATCAAAGGTATAAGCATTCATATTGAGCCACAAATTCCATAAAATATACCCAAACACCAGATCCTAATGCTCACCATTACGCGCAAATGACATTATTTCGGATAGATTAACCCGAATCCAATCATACAAATTCATGGATAAAAAATTATCCAATTTAGCGGGTTGAACCAACTCAGTTCATACCTGAATCACCGATAGACAATGTCGAAACACATGCTCAACACCCTCAGCCGCATTCCCACACAATAAGCACCAACTACACATGGTAAACTGACGCTTACAACGTTCCATATTAGTCATTAGCTTTCAACAACAAACAAGCCAAAGAAAGGACTTAACCCGAGGTAATCCACAAAACCTATAAACTGTAGACCACATCGGATTCAAAGGACTATCAATGCTCCCAACCCGCAACATGTAAGTTGACTTTATCGCGAAACAACGATCACGACCACCTCGCCAACCTATGGTGTCGCAGACAACTCGAGGATCTAACCCTTTTATTGTGACAAGCCTCAACAAAATCTCCTACAGAAGTAGATGCTCAAGCCAACTCCATTTCCATTTCCCTATATGGTCCACCATATTGGCAACAAACGCATCACTGGCCGTCGACGCCACACCTGGAACAACATAGTCAAGCAATGGCCCGGCATCATCAAACCATGGATTACGCCAAAAGTCTGTCCGATGACCTGACCCAACCAACCAAATAATATTGTATCGAACAAGACCCTAAATCGTACTCAATCCCCTCCAAAGGTGAGAACAACTAGTATTACACAAAGATATCGGGATCCTATCACCACACTTGTACTTCGCTCGTATAAATCGTACCCAAAGAGCATCCTTTCGGGCTAGAATATGAAACACCAACTTCATAAGAAAAGCCTCATTAAGAGGTTTCATCGAACAAAATCCCAATCCTCTATGAGAAATAGGTTTACAAACATCGTCCCACTTCACTAAATGTACCCCTCCTCGCTCCGACGTAATACCCCAGATGAACCAACGAATTAACCTTTCCATTGCCATGTAAGTCTTCTTTGATATGACTGCAGTTTGTAAAGTATAGATGGGAATTGCAACCAACATTATCTTTGCTAAAAGAATTCGACCTGCCAATGATAAACACTTCGCTTTCCACCCACTTAACTTATGCTTCATCATACGCACAAGATACTAATATAAAGCTTCAGTGACCCGACGATGTAATAGAGGAACTCCTAAATATCTTCCAAGATCATCAATTTCTTTAAACCTTAACCCATTTGTAATTAACACTCTAGTGCCAATGGGAACATTCTTGAAAAAAACATCATCGTCTTATCAGCACTCACTTTATGCCCTAAAACAGTACAGAACTCGCCCAACACATAATGAATGATTTCCATTTGATCCAACGATGCCTCAGCAAATAGTATCAAGTCATCGACGAATAACAAGTGTGAAATCTCTGTATCACTAGAAAAATTCTTGAACGACATCCACAACACGGCTGAAGTAGATACATTAATTGCTTGCGTGAGCCTCTCTATACACATAACAAAAATATATGGGGATAGGGGATCACCATGATGAATCCCCCTGGTCGGAGTGAATGAATCCGTCATGGCCCCATTCCATAATATCCAAGACGAGACTGTGGACACACATTGCATAATCAAGTGAGTCATGGCCTCTGGAACACCAATATCACCAAGAGTATCTGCAATAAAATCCCATTTAAGCCTATCATAAGCTTTCTCCAAATCAATCTTCAGCGCCATCCATCCTCTACGCCCAGTTTTTCGGCAAATAGAATGAATAGAGTGATAATAATATTCTCTATTATCGCATGCCCAAGGACAAAGCTCGACTGATTCTCTGACACCCAAGACGACAGATACGGCTTCATCCAATAACCAAAATTTTAGAGATAACTTTATATATAACAGTGCACAAGGTGATAGGGCGAAAATGACTCATCTTCTCAGGCAATGGTACTTTAGGTAGAAGAACAAGTAGGGTTTGATTAATATCTGTAGGAATCACTCCAGTACTGAACACATATTTGACGAACCCGCACATAGTCTCACCGATTATATGTCAATTCCGTTGAAAAAAAACCAGCATTCAATCCATCAACCCCGAGTGCTTTTGATGCACTCATACTAAAAACTACCCATTAAATCTCATCCGAAGATACCTCAACCAAAAGTATATCCCTAGTACTCGGTTTCATAGCCGGGAAACACCCCTGCGTGGCATAGTGGGATCGCGATTTCAGTGAGCTGGTGAACAAGGCCGTATAGAAATCTGTCGCCAAGCCCTTTAAGTCTGCATCAGTCGTACACCATTCACCATCATCTCGTTGGAGTGCATAAATACGGTTGGCGCATCGACGAGCAATCACGAAAGTATGAAAATATTTAGTGTTGCGATCCCCCTACAACACTCATTGCGAACAAGCCTTTAATGCTAGAAAGATTCTTCTTGATTCAACACCATCTCCAATTCCATCTTCAATTTGTTAGCCAACTCCATTAAAGACTCTGAATACCGTCTCATTAACGCTCTATCAATCCCTCTAAGCCGTGCACGCAACCTCTTCTTTCGCTCGCCAATATGGCCGAACACTTCACGATTCTAAGTACCTATCCTATCGCATTACCCACATCAGAGGACCAAAGCGAACCCAAAAACTCTCGAAACTGCGGAAACGATTGCCACGCCTCAATAAATCTAAAAGGCTGACTCTGACGATCACTACGATCCTCCCTCAACGAGACTAATAGAGGCCTATAATCCGACCCCAATCTGTCTAGATGAAGAACTTAAGAATCAACAAAAGAAGCAGTCCACATTGAGTTAACAACACACCTATCAAGATGCTAACACAAATTATCCCGCGACCAAGTGAAAGGAGGACCCCTAAAGCCCATATCCACCAGCCCCTAAGTGAAGAGAAAATCATAAAATAATCAGCTCCCACAATTCCTAACACAGGCTCCGCCAGTTCGCTCATCATCATATACCAGAACATTGAAATCGCCCCTACCAACCACAGAACAGTATTAACCATATTGAGAGCTGCAACTTGTGGCCACAGAAGCTTCCGTTGTGAACTATTTGGGCTCACATAGACTTTCTTAAGCTCAAATGAACCACCCCCATCACTTGCACTAACCCGAGCATGCACAAACTGATTAAAAAGCTTAAGATTATCCACCTCCGCGTTATCATTCCACAACAACCAAATACCACCACTGAAACTATGTGATTTAACTCGAAAAGACTGAGAAAACCCAAGCTGTGATATAACTATATCAGCAATACGCCTATTGATGCGTGGTTCAAATAACACCACTATAGTAGGACGATATTCACGAACAAAAGAACGAAAATGACCGTGAAACTCCAATCTAGCGACACCCTAGCAATTCCATAACATGATCTTCATCATAAAATAACAAAACGGAAAAAATACGAACCTTATTGGTCGTCAGCGAAAACTGCACCCTCGAGCAGAACCTCTAGAGGATCCAATAAATAAAACTCCTCATCATCGGATGAGTAGACCATAGGGGATGCAACTCTAGAAAGTTTCGGACGGTGACTGCTACCAGGACCAACCCTAGTCGCAACAACATCTAGTTCCGTCGTTAATTGCCTCACCAAATCTGACGGTGACATACGACCACTAATACGCGAATCTTACGGATGCCTAACTTGTAAACCCCTCCGATAAATCTCCCTCTTTCCTTTACCAACTACGACTGTCCCTTGATGATTTCCACGATTTCCTTTGGCGCCACTGGCCATTCCATTCT
Organism: Hibiscus tridactylites; assembly: GCA_958450335.1. Taxonomy (NCBI): domain Eukaryota; kingdom Viridiplantae; phylum Streptophyta; class Magnoliopsida; order Malvales; family Malvaceae; genus Hibiscus; species Hibiscus tridactylites. The sequence continues at coordinate 13,240,958 of OY288287.1, forward strand.
CCATTATAGTAATATCTCGATGCTCTCCAACTCTCGTGCTGGCCGTATGTTCAAGAACCTGAACATTTGACGTGCCCCCTAGCGGAACCACCTCAGCCGTGATGCTCCCTTTCATAGCCTTACTCTTTCTATCCGGGTTTGAAGCCTTATACGCCTCATTCTTCCGAACCTCCCGCAATCGTTCCTTGCCAACAACCTTAACCTGCTTAGCCGAAGCATCGACTACCTCAACAACATGTCCCAAAGGCTCACGAGCAACACCATACGACGACCGCTCATGAGAAGCACCATGCGCAACACCACCAACACTCTCCTTCACATCCAAACTCGCAAACTTCGACCCAGAACCACCCTTATGAACCTGAGGAGCATCCGTCCAATTATGCCCCCCTACAACGACGATCCAAGACCACCATCCATGGCCCAAACAAATTGGACTCCGATACATCCTTTCTACTGGTACCCCAACGATAGTCGTAGTCGAAGTATTCGCCCCCATATCCTTATGTTCACGAGAAGAAGCATCACACGTCTCTTTAGAATGCCCATAGATACCGCATTCAAAACAAATTTGTTGTAAACCCTTATATTCAATCGTTTAAAGCCTTCCATCAATCATAATACATGATAGCAATGGTTTATTAAGATCAACAAGGATCGCCAACCTTGCGAATCGACCCCTACCGCTAGGGGTGTTCAAATCCGGGTACCCGGACCTTCGGGTATTAGGTTTGCCGGCCCGTGTCCCGACCCGTAAATACCGGGTACCCGTTAAACCCGGGTACCCGTAAAATCGGGTACCGGGTTCTTATTATTTTTTTTAAAATTAAAAAAAAAACCTTAAAAGTTTATAACACATGATCCAAACAAAAAATAATAATGATTTGAAGTTTATAACCATAAGAAATACATTAAAAATATTAATTTCGATCGTGATTTTTTTAATCTCATATTTTTTAAAGAAACCTACTAATGCATAAATGCAATAGAGAAACCTTGTTGTTTGTTTCATATCGAATCTTACATATTCACAAATTAATATTTTTTTTGTTGAAAAATTTAAAACATGAAAGCATATAATACAAATATAGAATGAATTTAGAGATTTAAATATAGTTCTAAAGTAAAAATATTAAGTAATCTAATAAAATAAAAAATAAAAAAATAGGAACCGGGTACCCGAAAGTAACCGGGTACCCGAAAAAATCATATTTTTAACCCGGGCCCGACCCGAGAAATGACGGGCCGGGTAAAAAAAATTTCGGGTAAATACCCGATTATTTGTGTTCGGGTAGTCGGGTAGTCGGGTCGGGTAGTTCGGGTCGGGTAATTTTGAACACCCCTACCTACCGCCAATATTAGTATTATAATCAATGTAGACAACTCGTCCAAAGAATGCAACAATATGATGAAACACAACCTTGGTATAATATATATACGACAGATCAGGTAATCTTACCCACACAATCACCTATGTAGGATGCTTTTCAATAGTAGTAAAATCAGGACTCCATGTTTGCACTGTCAAGTAGCTCCCATAGATGGTCCACGATCCCTCTGTCAACACTTTGGTATAATCACTAGCATCCGAGAATCGCACCAAGAAATAATTATTATCGAGATCGATAACATATAACTCTCCCACAGGTTTCCATAGAGCATGTACTCGATTGACTCCATAATAATATCCTTCGAAATCGTAACTTGATCTTTAAGAAAACCCGAATTTTCCCTCCCTTTTCCTTCGAATAAGCCACTTTACTTGCATAAGACGTTATCACACCCTCTGTAGGTGCTGCCACTTCAGACCTAGCCGCACTTTTCTCTGGCTCCCCAGCAACTGTACCTTGTCCAACAACCTCTACCCCAATATCAACATCCATCGCGACCCTATCTACCCCATGTTCAACCAACTCATCACTCCTCCCCTTCTTCGACTCTCGCATCCCATCCAATAGAGTCGGAGACGCCGACCTCTCCCTGGCCGAATCACCAGAGATCATTGGTACAACATCCGGCGGCCGCCCACCAGGGTTATCATAGCTGCAGCACTTGAGCGATCCAGTAGTAGGAATACTCTCGACGAACATTAGGGTTTCCTTATTATTTTTTTTTAACCACCCTTTTAACCTCTTCTTAACATAAATGTAATGTAATATTTTTTTTTAAATTAGGGATGGACGGAGACGCGATTGGAAGAGACAACCGTCCCCCTAAAAGTTTGAAATTCGTATATGATTTAAATTTTTTAAATTATTTTTATTGAACATTTATTTTTACCCTTAAAATTTTATAGGTTCGTCCTCCTAACATAAAATTCTACGTCCGTCTCGGTATGCAATCATGACATAACTTCTACAGTGATACTTGGCCGATGGTTGTTCATTAGTATTTGCATGGATCCGGGGGTCAAAACAGTCTAAACCAAATCTTCCATTGAAAAAAGTTGAACTTCACTTTATTTTGTATGAGGTTCCCTCCCCCTTTCTTTTTACCCTTTGCTTTTCCTTTGCTCATGATTATAGTTGTCCACCACTATAACTTCTACCCTCCAACCCCCCATTCTTGTTCTTAATAACATAGTTTTCAAAACTCTTCTTCCTCTTCTCTGCTGACACGGCCGAGATCAGACAAGTGAAGTAATGGGCGGATTCGTTTTCATGTTTGGTCAGACAGAATTGATGTTCTTCTGCAGCATTCTCTGTAAGTATGCTGCCTTACAGTTTACATTCTCATTTTTCTCATCTTTGAAACTCGAAAGAAACACAGCAATTAGTTAAATCCTCAGCTTTGCCAATGATCCAAGATGCAACTTCAGCTTAGTTTCTGTAACTTCATTGCCAACTGCTGCATCATGTTTTCAGCTGTGTAACTTGTATTTCATTATGCATGAATTCAAAGAGGAGAGCAAAAAGATCAAGAGCTTAATTCCACACCAAAACCAAAACACATCTTCACTCAAATCATATCCAGTTCCATTACATTAGAAATCAGAATACAAAAGCACAAAAGTAAAACTTATTCTATACCCTCTGGCTCTGCACACCCAAAAACATCAAGGGGGTTAATCCTCATTTTCTGTTTTTTTTTTTTTTTTTTACTTCATCTGTTCTTTATCATATGTAGGCAACTCGCCAATGTATTACTTACACTCATAAGGATTTTATATAGTAGGTTCTGTACAAGATTACAAATCAAGAACAAAAAATGTAGCTGAAAGATGCAATGAAAGTTACCCGAAACCGCTCGGGTGAGATGAAAAACAAAAGAATTGACACACACTAACAAGCACACACTGGTTTTAATGTGAGTATTAAGGTAGTACTCTCTAGGAAATTAGAGGGGAAAATTGAAACTCAGGACATCTTACTGGATGCGCCTGAGAAGCTAGAATGCACCAAAACATTCTAAGCAAGGTTGCTAGGTATGCAGATCATTAAAGGCCTTGTAAAATTCTAGACCAAGATGGCTGCAATTCTTGGACAAAAAAAAAAGGATGAAAACTCAAAATGAGCTATGTTGCTCATGGGAGTAAATGATGAGATATGTGGACTATAGACTGATATGATTTCGGTGTATAAGAGAAGATCATAGGTTTTTTAGAGGCTATGGAGAAGGGCTCGTTTGCAAGGTGGTGACTGTGACAGATTATTTGCTGGATTAGGAGAAGGGGACTCCATTCCAAGTGTCTTAAGTAGGAAGTTCCTTTCCTGAAAAAGAAACAAAATCACAGTGGTCAGTATGAATTGTAGTTTGAGATAGCATGCTTATATGCACGTGTATGCTTTCATGCCTAGGTTGGATTTATAGAAAAGAACAATACATGTAAAAATGGTGCACTCAATACACTGAGCTTCGCTTAGGCAATGAACAAGATCTTCCCTTAGTTTGCATTTTTCTTAGAACTTAGACCATTGTCTATAGAGGATGACATCTAGGCAATAATCTCAGAAATTTTGAAGTATAAAAAACTCATCAGACAATTAAATTTTAATGATTATTTAATTGGTTGTTGCATCCTTTAACTGCATAATCTCACAACTCTACTAAAACTACCGATGGAATCATGGTATTGATAATGATAATAAGAGCTACTAAATACTTCCTGATACTGCAAATTCTACTGATACTACAGCTCCTACTATTAAATGGAACTATAGTTGGTATACTAAACAGTTCAAGATAACATACACTTTCTGAAAATTTTGGGCTGGGAATTCCTGCAGCTAGGGATCTGAAAAGTGGGTTAACTTGAACTGGGGAACTGAACTCTGCGCTTGATGAGGTAGAAGCAACTATAATGTTTGTTTGGTCATCAGAGGATGAGATTATCTCAACTGTTGCAACATAAACACATTTCGTTAGAAACATCATTTAAGCTTATTTAACCATTGTATGGTGATAAACAAGGGATTCCTAGGCCATTATACCAGATATAGAATTTCATTACCATGATCTGTGTTTGCGCTGGAAAGATCCCTTTTTCCCTCCTCAGTCCTGCAATTCTGCTCTCCAATATGATTTGACATTATATCTGGGTGCAGTGCATCTATTTTCGATTGAGCTTTTTCTCCACTTTCCCCAGCAGGATGAGGCATCAGTGTTGACCCTGTGCTATATTCAGAGCTGGATGGAGACACCTCATAGAGATCAGGTTGCCTACAAAATATCAATCATCAATTAGTATTGCGGAAGGAGACTTACTAAATCTGAACTTTAAGTCAACTGATTTATCTGTTACCTCCAACACGGTTGACTTCCCTCGTTACTACTCCTTAAGTCCTCTAGCAAGTCTTTGAAATCTTCAATTTGAAAATCAATATCAGAGATTGTATATCTCAAGGTGTCATTTTCTTTACTCTGATTCAAAAAATCTTGGAGGACCTGGTTATACATTTATTAGGAATAAGGTTAGGGACATAGAATGCATGTATTGGACTATATAAGCCCCACAATATTTAAAATTTAGCAATATTAAGAAGCTACATGTTGATAGTATTGGATGTTTAATTGTTGGTAAACCAAAAACAATGTAGAAACTAAAATTATATCTCACCTTCCAAGCATTTTCCAGACACTGTTCTGTATTGTCTGTATTAACCTTCAATGCGAGTGAGCTGAGTAGCTCTGCTTGCTGCATCAAAGCAGATATCTTAGGATCATCCTTTCTGAGAAAGGTTCCTTGAGTTCTATAATTCTGAGCTGCGAATGAAGAAACGAGAAAAGGAATGTTAGTGTTATATTATGAAGAATACAAACTAATAGAAGACTGAATACACAGTTTTGGCTAAACTGAAAAATGATTTAACTATTGTTAAAACCATCTCTGCAGGTTATTTACCATCATTAGAGACCTCCTTGACCTTGTTGACTTGAGACTGCACCACCAAGTTATTAGCATTGTGGATATTTTGGCCCAATACAGCAAATGGGTATCTTAGCTGCTGATTGATTACTGTCCCAGATACCCTATGTGCTCTATCTCCAAAGTTGCAACTTTCAGCTAGATCAGGAATGTGGGATCTCCTGAAGTGAAAAGAAAAGATTTCAACTTGAGTAATAGTTCCGAGTCCTTTCTATGTAGATACATTTGTACGTTACATTACGGCACCTCATTCTCTTAACAGGAGCAGTGCAATCAGTTGTTCCATCTGTATTGAACCCGTTTTCAAGTAAAGTTCTTTTGTTATTTGGATTTATACATGAATTACTGTTCTCTTTGGCTAAGGCTTCATATTTGGCTCTCTTCTTGCACAGTGTGGAGAATCGATTTTTAACAGCATTATCGGTTCTGCATTAACAACATGATCAATAAAAGTTAACAATCTACAACAGAAAAATGGAAAAATGATAGTAGAAAAGGTATCACTTTTTTCCCACAAAGCCTTTTTCTTTAATTTTTTTCAGAAAAAAAAGGGGAAGCCATATATATACCTGCCTGAAACCACCTTTGCTATTTCTGTCCATCTATTGCCAAATATTTTTTGAGCCTGCAAATCACCTTAAGTCATCAGCTCAGAAGCCACATTCAAGGATCTACAGCAGCACACATCCAAACTGAAATTAAGTGGCTGTTGTTTGCCCTACTTTTGGAAGGCAAAAATTTGTATCAATTAGTTTAAGGTCTAGCCTACCTCTACATATAATTTCTTTTTTCCTGTTTGGAAAACTCAAAACCTAGTGTACCAGTAACATGCAATAGCCTGATACAGACATTTCCTCCAAATATATCACCAGAAAATAAGATGTTGAAACATTCATTTGAAGTTTTATTTAAGAGGGGAAAAAAGTGGCTCCATTTAACTTGAAGGGAAATGGAGGACATAAACTTATTAATTACCTCACATAAAAGCATATCTTCCTCTGGTGACCATCCTCCTTTCTTGAAATCAGAATTCAAGTAGGTGTACCATCTGAGTTTTTATTGTGACAAAGGCATTGGATTGGATTAACAAAAAGTCGAATAGGACTAAATGATAAATTGGATCAAAAACAAAAGATGATCAATGAACTTTTTGGAATCATTATGATTTCACTTTCACCACAAACCTTCTTCTGCACTGCCTTGTGGTTTTATCCTTGAATTTAGAGGCAATGATCGCCCAGCTGCATTCAAAGAATAAAAATTACATTCTTCATTTTAAAAAACGGCAAACAGTTTGAAATGGATGAAACAAAAGGCTCACTTTTGAGTTCCATGTAAACTGATTTGTTCACGAAGAATATCATCTTCCTGCAAACCCCAAATCCAAATAAGAAACCCCAAAACAAAGAATCAATCAATGAATGGACAGACAAAACAGAGGGTGTGGCAAAGAAGAAGATTGTTTTAAAAAGAAAAGAAAACCTCTTGAGTCCACGTCACGATATGACGCTCCTTCTTCTTGGAATCTTCATTTCCACCCGCTCCACCAATACCATTATTCTTCTTCTTCCTTGTTTCCTGCATATTTTATTTCAGTCTAAACTCTGTGTCTCTCAGTGTCTGGCCTTCCCTTGACGCTCCCTTCCCTTTTATTAAAACCCAAGTGGCGTATACTCAAAAAAGCCAACCCTTTTACAAACCCTTTATAAAATTACAAAAAAGAAATACACTTCCATTTCCCTCTCTTTTATCTTTTATTGCAACAAAACTCACTGTTGGGTTCAAACGGAATCCTCATAACTCTCAACAATTCTATGCTTTGTTTCCCCCTTGTACGTCATTATTCCTCGGATCCTATCCTTTTAATCTTCCTTTCGGTTTATACTTGGAAAATAGGATCACTAAAAAGCTTGAGCTTTGTGATTCAAAACTACATGTATATACGTACAATCGAAAAGGGTAGATCTAAAGATTCAAACTTTGAACAGGAAATATGGAAAATGATCTGTCCTCGTGATATATATATATTGGGTTTTTCTTTACAATGAAAGAAAAGGTTTTTGAAAAATACTCTTTTCTCGCAGGGATTTTGGATTTTTAGGTTTTATTTTTGTTGTTTTTTTAAATGGAAAATAGGGTTAAAATATTAATTTAAATCAACGGATTCTTGCTTTAGTGCGCGGGTATGAAGGAGAGTTTGAAAATATTAAAAAGAGAAAAGAGAAATCTATAATTGAATAAATAAATAAATAAATAAATAACGCCGAATTTCATGACGCTGTTGTGTGTGTTTTAATGAATGCCCTGGAGAGTGGAGACTACCCCACTGTGCTCCTAAAATAAAACATTATTTTTTTATAATAATAAATGTTTTTTTGAATATGTATAATAATAATAAATATTTAATTCACCAATCGACTAATTTTAATTAGGTATTATAGATATTGTATGATAAAAGGGGTTAACATCTTGGAGATCGAATATCATATTTCTTTAATTCTCATATGAAATTTTATTTACTCTGCATAATAATTGTAGCATCGGGGACGAAATCACATATATAATGAGAGGGGCAATTCTCTAAAATTTGATAGATGGATTGTATTTTAGGTTTTAATATATTTGAAATCAATGTAATTAAATCTCTACTCCTCCCAAAATGTTTTGGTTTATTATTTTTTTAGACCTTATCATTTAAAATTAATAAAATTAAACCTTGACCCTTATTTTTTGTTTAATTATATTTCAAGACCTTTCAATTTTAAAATTTATAAAATTAAGCCTAAACACCTTTAATTTTTATGGTTTAATTATTTTTTAAGATCCTATTTGTTTCAAAGTTAATTGGTCTGGCACCTTCGTAGTTTAATCCCGACTCGGTCCCTAATAATACCCGACTAATTTTCTAGGTTTTTAGTTTAAGGTTTTTTTTTCATAAAATAACTTATTTCTAATATTATTTTATCGTTTTACAACTATTTCATTTTATAATTTAGTAATTTACCCCTCTGAACTGTAATTATGATTATTTTTTAGAGTACATGAACCTTCATTTTCTTCCCACCACAGCTCATTTTTTATTATATTATTCCATATAAGTTCATTGGTTTTCTTATTTTAGAGGGTGAATTTTAGTTTTGAAATTTGTAAACGACGGTCAGGCGCAATACATTGACGTGAAAGAAACGCGTGCGTTTTATTGGATTCAATGCCTATGTGTCGGTCAACGTTGCTGGTTTTCGTTGGGTAGTGTAGTCCACGTGAATTCTTTGCCATATTGCCAGTTTTCTGACACAGTTAGTTCTTTTTTCTGTTGTGTTGTGTGTAGAAAATCATGGCATTTTCTCTGATATTTTTTTTTACTTGAAAATGGCTTTCATTTTCCTTTTTTTTTTGTATATATAAAAAATAAGGCTTTCATTCAATTTTCTGACTTTCCATTTGTTGGTTTGTTAGTTCGATCATGTGAAGCATATAAATTCCATTTAGATGTTAGAGGGAAAATCCAAAATCCAAAATCCAAATCAAAACTAGGAAACTTCTCTTCTTGCTTATTATTTTGGATATTGAAAGTTTAAACAAAATAAATACAAACCTCTTTTGTCTTTTCCCCCCTCTTTGTCGAGGATGAACATAAGAGAGTATGGTGACATAAAACTAAATTGTATTTACAGTGTTGCGGATGTTGCTTCGTAATTTTTTTAAAAAATTATTATATTTATAAATTACGATTACAATATCGCAATAATTTTGAAATTCGTTAGAATATGACCGACATTGCAGCCGCAATCTAATACTATTCGTGGGGTATGTTGATCCGGCCAAGTTGAAATTTACTAACAATAAACCGTGTGGAGCTTACCTTAGCCGTCCAATCTCTTCATAATACCTTGTTGGAGTGCAAAGCCTATTGAAACCCTAGAAACTAATACTAACTAGTGGCTACTGTATTATCTGCTTTTTACCTGTTAACGTTGTCTTAGATTTTCACTTATCCCTCAATTAAACGGTTTTACCTGTTTACTTCTGGATAGCCACGTGGACATGGAAATCGGATCGAGCCATCTTATCTAACTTCAAACTTTTAAAACCATTGATGGAGTGGTGGGAGCCAAGACTGCAGGAAGACAAAAAAACACATAGAAAATGCCATTTCCATTGGTCTCTTTCTTGATTGCGAAATCTCCCGCCAAAAACGACCAGTCGATTCAAGCCCCTCTTACGTTAGTTTATGTTTATCTTTTATATATGGACGATTCGAAGCACAATGAATAACGTATAAGATGCCGCATTTCAAATATAGAAATGAAGAACAAATATCTCTCGTGTTATAAGTGTTTGGATATATATATACTAAAATGCTCGTATAGTTTCTAGTAGGATGAAACACAAAATTCTTTAAGTAAGGTTAGGGTTCGAATCCTTACGTTGTGAATGGAGCAAAGTGAATTGAAATGGTTACTCTCATAATAAACATCTATAGTAACCAATCCAAATTAATCAAACAATGCGTTGATACCAGTAGTTAAACAAAAAAAAAATACTTGTATAGTTGGGCTTGTTGACTTTAGCTTTTCTAGTCACATGAAGAGTTCACTCCATCTTATCAAATATATCAAGATGTTGAAACCTTACCTAGCAGTATATATTATAGCTAAAGTTTAAAAGTCATCCAACTTTCAAATATTATAAAATTCACATTAAATTTATGATTTTATTACAAAATAATCACCACGTTGATAACTGTTGTTGAGAGGTGATGTAGCGGTTGAAAATTTTTATATAATAATAATTTTAATAGTTCACATTTACACATTTAATCAATTTAATCATAATTTAAAATTTTAAAAAATTAGCTCTTATTTACATATTCTATTAATTTGGTCATATTTTTAATTAGAGAAGACGTGACTTAAATATATTCTTTTATCATTTAACCATTTATATTATTGATAAAATTATGAAGAGCATGTATATATCATGAACAATGATGCAGATGAAAATGATAAGAAACTGGTTTTCTTTGTACACATGCACACCCTATTCCTGTGATTCGAACTCGAGATTATACTGGTTTTGATACAAAGAAAAAACATTATGTATATACGAGGAAGCAATACCTGAAAAGATAATATGTAAAGAATGGTAGGGGAAGGGTGGAGTGGGTGATATATCATATATATTTGTCCCACAGGCAGCCATCAAAGAGCAAGACGACCCAGAAAAAGACCGACCTAGTGGAACCCTATGCAAAAGTTTCAATTGCTATATACCTCTCTTAAAACCCCTTATCTCTTTATAAAAAACTACAAACTTTGAAAAAAGAAAACTCCCACAAAGCAATAGTATATACACACCCAATGAAGCTGCACCCATAGGCCACACCTTAGTTTCAAAAAGAAAAGAAAAAGAAAAGAAATGTCACTCCTTCCTTCTTTATCCTCCCACTAAGCCTTAATTTTGTCAGGTTTCGGCTTCATTGACAGCATATGAAACATTGAACTTTAGTCATCTGGATCCATCTCTTGTCTTGGCTCGACACCTATACCTATATATATATTTCATATTTGCATTTCCACTTTATGAATTAGGTAGAGAAGGAGAGGAGTCTGGGATTGATGGGATTTGGGAGAGGCCCAAAGTTTCAATCCCCACAATGTGATGGTAGAGAGATTTTGTTAGATATCAACTTGATTACTTGTGTATAATAAAAAATTGGTCGGCCATGGGGGAATTATTAGTAGTCTCAACATATTGCCGCAACTAAAGGCAATAGGGGTCCCTAACAAAGAAGCCTTATTCATACAAATTTCCCATATGACCAACCTCCCTAAACCGACTTTGCAGGTAGAATTTGACTGGTCTAATTCCATATAGTGGAGTCATGTAATAATATATAGCAAGCTACTATTCATTGTTAAATCTCAGTCATTCTAACGAAGTAGTACAATATATATGTTGATGGTAAAAGTGGGATGGTTACGGTTTTAGACAATTCGCTCCTTCTCGTTTGGACAGAGAGTTGTGGTCAGAGGAGGAATGGAGAGAGGGATAGAAAAGAGGGATTGGAGAGATGATGAATAGTGGACTCCATCAGTTTACCTTGTGTGAATATTTATGTCCATGATCATAGGTTGGTAAGTTCTAGTACTAGGATGAATAATGGCTACTGATAGATTGACAGGATCGTCTGACTGTAAGGTCAGTGTCAGTTGATAGGCCAAATTGACTTAACAAAGATTCTCTCGAAAGACTTTAAACCCCACATGCGGTAGAGTGACAATGAAAAAAATCACAGCTCAAAGCTCAAAGACGAAGATACAACAATATTGAATATACTACCCAATAGCCTCTAAACCAAAAGTTAGTGATAATTTACTATACCATTATTTTATATATTAAGTTTATAAATGTTGTAGGAAAGAACACTACTTACCAAATGCATGCATTACTATATATTTGCAGGTAACAAGAATAAAATTACAAGACATGCAGTAAAAGATGTAATGATAATTTGCACTAATCTCTTGAATGCAAATGTAAATGAATGAAGGTAGTGGAGGATTGAGAGGAGAGGCCCAAGTTCCCAAAGAGATTGATTAGGTGATGAGATAGGGGGTAGCCGCTGTGGGTCTTGTATTTTTAATCTTCTTTTGATGAACTCTTTCATCATAGGCATAGCCAAGTAGAGCGCTCTCACAATCAATTGCTGCGAGCCATGTGTCTCATACGCTCCCTCTGCCTTTTCATCATCTCTTTGTTTCGTTTTCTTTCTTTCCTTTTGGTCTAGTAATTACTGGGTAAATTTAAAAGTACGTGGGCCTTTTACAAGCTCCCCCGTAAAGGAGATATAAGAATGATTTAAGTACAAAGATGTTCAATCATCTTATCATAACATGTGTTTTGTTGCTTTGCTTTAGCCTATTAATAACCCTAAGTATTGCTTAATTAATCAATGATAGAGGCGGCAAACAGATCAATCGGTTCGGACATGGTTCGGTTTTAGTTCAGGTCTATGGTGATTTTGGGTCAGGTATCGGGTCGGGTCGGTTGATTTTCGGTTCGGTTGACTTTCGGTGCGGTTAATATTGTGTCGATTATTTTTTGGGTCGGTTGATTCCGGGTCGGGTCAGTATCGAGTTAATAGGAGATCGATCGGTTTCAGTCAGGTTTTCAGGCCGAGTTAGGTTTTTACATCTATATATGACTTTATATAGCATGTATATTTGGCTTTTTGGTGAGTTTTGCGATAGTTCACATCTCATCTTTCTTTATTTATTTTAATATTTTTTTTCTTTATTTCGGGTTGCCTTCAGTTCGGGTTGCTTTCGGTTCGGGTTCATTCAATTCAGTTGAAAATTGGTTCGAGTCCATTTTTAGTTCAACTAAAATTTAGGTCAGTTTCGATTCGATTCAGTTTATTTCGAATTTTTGATCAAATTTGAATCTCGAATCAAGTTTGTCAGGTCTAATCAATGTACTCTATATAATTAGATCATTACATGAATATACCCTCAAATGCTATGTGTTTAGATTTGGTGATTTTGACATAAAGATATTGAAATTCTAATCTCAAATACAATGTCATATTATGAGGCATGTTTAATTTAATTAATTTTATTTTTCTATGCTCTCTTTGAATGATGATTTTTGTTAATGAATCAAGCACTACCAAGATAATTTTTGTGAATAATGAATTAATTAATGACGTTGGACGTGGAAAAACAAAGAAAGAGTATTTTTAGCTTTTATGATTTAATATAAAGAGTAGTGATCATTTCAAAAGTTGTAATTAGGAGCCTACAATCTTTGATAAGTTTGGCTTACTTTCGGTCCATGTAATAAAATTAGGGTACATCTCCTAATACCTCTCTCCCCCTATACATGGATGGAAAGTCTCATTTTTACCACCTATTTCTCCAATTGCAAGGGTCCACGATCGATCATTTTAAGTTTCAATTTTTTGAGGGCCATAGGACAAAAGAAAGTTAAAGAGCCAATTTTAAATTTGAAGGCAGGAAAAATATGGTCAGGATATACCAGATATATATTGAATATTTTAAAATTAATTACAATATAATATCTACCATTTGACAATGCACACATTTTGGATACAAAACTCTCATAGGTCGAACATCATCTACTTTTTTTTACTGGGCTCACTTGTTGAATTCTATACTATATAATTTTAAATATATTTGATGGTTTTGTATTTAACTCAATGAACTCTATAAATTCAGACACTATCATTGAATTACATTAAGATGCGTTATCAATAATTTAAGAAACTTAAAATTTAAAACTACTCAAAAAAAAAAGTATACATATAAGCAATTTGTTAATGGGTCCAACTTTATCCGGAGCTGCCTTTTTGGTAGGATACAATGGGTTAATTTTTTTTTTTAGCTAAGTAGTCACTAATTTGTCTAGTTGTTTGTGCAGTGTCTCATAACATATAGATACACCAATTGATAAGCAATTTCACTAATATTAATCTCTCCTTTTTGTCCCAAGGGCCCCAAATTTGGGGTTTGCTTAGCGCTCCCCCTCCACCATTCAAAGCCAAGACCAAGACTTAGTAAAAAGTAGACAAGAAGGTCGACAAAGTAGTCTGGATAAAGAGAGCGAGTTTTTACCCTACGAAAAAATAAAATTAAAACTAGACGATGAGTACACACCACTTTCTACCATTTCTTCTTTATCTTAGTTTTAATCATTATTCTTAAAGATTTATAGTTTTAATATATCTTTAATTAAGAATCCAATGAGTGGTTCCAGTAAAAAAATATGGTGTTTGTAACACTCCTAAGAGGCAGGGTAATCTCGACCATTAAAATGAGAGCAAGTTAAAAAAATAAGAAGAGGGAAAGAAAAGATTATGTTATTAAGAGGACTTGAACATGTGTCTTGCACCAAGTAACCGTATGCCTTAACCGTTGAGCTAAGGCAATCCTTAGACTTAGTTTGCTTTGGTTTAATTTTAAATTAAATATGTGGTTATAAAAAAATAGAATAGTAAATAAATAAAAAAGGGTCCGAATTACCTGCCCCTAACGGAGGCATTCATCTGTATCGTAATGTGAGGGAGACATAAAAGAGGATTCCAGAAGCTTTCCCCCAACCGACACCTTCAACCTCTAATCTCGACAATCGTCGGTGCGTGGTCGTCACCGCCGGTGCCAGAGTGCTCGTCGTCGAGCCCCGAGCCAAACGTCCTTAGCCACTCGCGCAGCTGCCGTCCCGATCGCCGCCAATCGAAGGTTATAGGTTCGTCTAACCTAGGGTTTTCGAGCCTCTGTTCCTCGTCGTTTCCGGCCACCGTAGGCACCGGTTCGGGAAGTGGCTGTCGCCATCGTGACCTCCAGGTTGCAGCGAACAAAACCCTGCCGAGGATCGTTCGATCGTCGTCGTTTGAGGCCTCGCCGGAGCTTCGTCGCTCTTAAGCCTTTTCACTCTGAATTGGTATTCTCGGTTCCTTGGATACACGAGGTTGAGGAATGTTGAATTCGGGTTCGAGGGTGTTCGAATGTCGTATCATGAATCGACTGATGTAGCTCGGAGCTAAGGTAATACACTACTACCTCTAGTATGCTTGATGAACATGTTGGTATTCGGTTAATGCATGCATGAATATGATGAAGAGTGATGTTAACCCTGCTTAAGTCAAACCAAATATGAAATTGAGTATGATAACCTAGATAAGATCGAAATGCTCGAACGAGGAAGTTAACAAATGTAGGGATCTTGAGTTCAATAAATTAAGTAATAAGGCAACTAATCTCCAAACTCGATTATTAATGTCAAATGAGTAAAAGCTAAAAATATTTGGATATGAAATTACGAAAATGCCCTTAATGTATGAGAATGACTAAAATACCCTTGGAATTGGGAGCGATCTAGAAATCTACGTTGGATATGGTAAAACAACTCGATTCATCTAAAACCCTATGGTAACAAGATTTAAACTTTCGAGATTTGTAAGGTGTTCAGTTTCCTTGAATTTGGAATGTATCTCCGAATATAGATTTACGGGAAACTATCCATACCTCTGAATTAATCAAGTGGCTCAAAATACTAAATTTATTGTATTGACTAAAAGTATTGGAAATACTGTTATGGTTAAATTAATCGGAATGATCGTATTGACTAAAAAGGGCTGAAGTATCCTCGGACACCGAGGTTTACAAATTAACTAGAAGGATGGATAAACCCTTGAGTTCTGAAATGAATGAAGTGGTTGGAGGTACCAAAATTTCTTGAATGGCTGAAACACCCACGAGTACTTAAATGATTGGAATATATATATGGCTCAATTGACATGAATGAGGGATATCCCGAACGTCGAAATGATTGAAATACCCACATGATTGGAGTAAATAAATTATCTCTGATAAAATTCTAGAAATGCCAATAAAGTTGAAAATGACCGAAATGCCCCTAAGGGTTGAAGCATGACTCTGGTATGTCAATCACTCCTGATATTAACATGAGGATGGAAGTTTTTCCGCACAGAATATAAGTTCGACTACTCTGTGGCAAGTTCTGTGGTGAAATATGAAGGCAACCGTTCAGATATACGATACAATCAATATTTGGAAATGATACTTGTGAAGTGCGTACATCAGAAGGTTTGGTTAGTACTATAAGGTTGGGACATGTTAGTTCGATTGGTTTTAGAGGCTCGATAAACTTCTAGAAATCTTAAATATTGTAAATCTTCATTTTATCACTAATGGGCTAAATTACAAAATCACCCCTGATAGTTAAATGACCAAAATGCCCTCGTTGGCCAAAGTAATCGAAATATCCATGATTGTATCTGATATCGTGAAAGATCTTGACATAGAAATCTTCGAATGCCTGGTTAGAAACTTGATGAGCAAATAGAATTTCTGAGCCACTGTTTACGCCTTGTTGGTATAAATTACCAAAATGCCCGTGTATGATAAAATGACCATAATGCCCCTAGTAGGCTTAAATGGCTAAATCACTCATGATATGCCTAAACTCTCAAAGATCTTGATGTATCATCTCTTGAATATCTGGTTTGAACCGTTGGTATGAACCCCTCCTTTATTAGGGGCCCCTTTTCAAAAATCCGTTCAAATTGTCAAAAGTTTAATGTGTTCTCTTCTGTAAATGCCAAGTATCTCCAAGAAACAAACTGTTCCACCTAGTGTGTTCCATGTGTGCCACACGACTGTTTTGCATACTGATTTACATGTTATAATACTGATCACGTGCACTTGATTGACATACTTGATTTACATTTTATAATTAAACATGACCGTACAATATTTCTAGTATATGCTTATGCACCCGATATGATAAACATGCTATATGGATAATGAATTACTAAAAATATAGTTATTGATTAATGAACTATTGATGATCTGATTCACTAGGGTACTTGGGACATGATATGAAGTTACTGTCGGCTCAACCCTGATCCAGATGGTAAGTCTGCTCGTATTCAGATCCTAAGCTTCGGCTAGGTCCGCTCGTATTCGGATCCTAAGCTTCGGCTAGGTCCGCCCGTTTTTGGATCCTAGGCTTCGGCCAGGTCCGCCCGTTTTCGGTTTCTATGCTTCGGCAAGGGCCGCCCGTATTCTAAGGTATATCCTTAGGATGGTACCCACGCCCAATGGGCCCGGGTTAATGCCTGTACATGATACCGTATTGGGGAAATTATATACTGGAGTATGGTTGGAGGGTAAATATAGAATTAAAATGAACTTTATTGCTACTTGAAACAAATGTATTTTAAATAAAAAGGTTTACTGCATTGTTACATTTCATGCATTAACGTTGCACTGTTGGAACACACTAGACACTAAACTCTCTGTTTCCACCTCCGTATGTTACCAATCTATATAATTTCTGTCTAATTCACGATGTTTGAATAAAGAACGAATATCGTTATTCTCGAGTATGATGCTACCTCAGAATAGTAGAACAGAAAATGGAGACCGTTACTACGTGGAACTTCATGAAAATGTTATGCCTACCATATATCTGCATGAGCTTATAGCATCTTTTGGTAGTTCTATATTACTGAGCTTTTCCAAGCTCACGATGTTTTTACCATCGCAGGTTAAAAGAATATATCATGGTATAACGTTTGACATCAGTGTTCGGAGTTCTCTCGGCGTTGTTTTTTAGAGTACGATATTGTATAGTTAGTGGGCATGTATGTCATGTATTGTTTTATGATAGTACTTGTAAAGCACTTTCTGAAATTTCTGTTATGTGTTTAAATGACTTCTCGAAATGGTATTTTAAACAAAAGT
This sequence comes from Hibiscus tridactylites, assembly GCA_958450335.1. Taxonomy (NCBI): domain Eukaryota; kingdom Viridiplantae; phylum Streptophyta; class Magnoliopsida; order Malvales; family Malvaceae; genus Hibiscus; species Hibiscus tridactylites. The sequence continues at coordinate 13,258,613 of OY288287.1, forward strand.
TGATTTTACAGTTTAATAAGTGTTTTGAAAAAATATGTTTTTATGTGTATTTTTACTGTGGGTCACTCTTGTGACCCTAATGTGACTTCCTAGGATCCGTTGTAACGCATAGACGGGTTTAGGGGTTACAATGTTCATACTAAAAAGACTCAAATTTAAATATTTGTATGTGCAAGCAGGGTCGACCCTGGGCCGGGGCACAAGGGGCACCCGCCCAGGGCCCATAAATTTTAAAAAAAATATTAATATAATATATATGTTATTTTTTGATAATAAATTAAAAAAACTAAGTAAAATGTTGGAGCCCATAAATTTATTAACCTGTTAATTGATATTTTATATTTTTTATATTAACGATAATAATGATTCTAATTTTCACGAAACACTCATTAAATATATCTTTCCGAAAATTAAAAAAAAAATCCAACTAAATCTTTCCAAATTCCCACCACCATCAATTTACCATATTTCCAGATTTTCCATATCAATGGAGAATTTTTTTAACGTCATTTTTTTCTCTTTAATACTCATTGGGTGGAGAAAATTCAAGTATAATTAACCTACTTCTCTTCTTTTCTATATTTTGTAACTAATCTGAAAATTATTATTCACTTTTCAATTTCTCATATTTCTCACAAATACAAAATTACAATTGCTTATCATCAATCGTGGTGCTTGAATCCTATTGAAACTTGTTTTTAAAATTTTTGGTAAGATATGTTTCTATTTTTTCATATCTTTATATATTTCTAAATTATAGTTAAGATTGTTCTTTTATTTTTGTTTAATAAGCTTGAATTTTTTTAATATTTGGTAGTTTTTTAAGATGTGATTCAAATGCTTATTATCTTTTTCATATGTTTACATGTGCTATTGTTTTAAAGTTTAATCACTGCGGTGTTGCAAATTTAGTATATAAATATTTCGATCGAGGATCTTCCCATTTCACAGGTGCTATTGTAATAAGTATTTGTATGCTTAAATATATTTTTGATATTTTTATGATCGTAATGAATTACTATTTGTTTAATTTAATAAATAAAAATTTTATATATTACATATTTAAAAAAAAAAAATTAGGGGCCTATTTTTTAAATTTTGCCCCGAGCCAAAATATAGTCAGGGCCGGCCCTGCGTGCAAGTTGTGCGTATCGTTTGGTTAAGGTATTAGCATAGTTCTCCCCTTTGATAAAATGGTTAAGGAAGTGTTTAGCTATTCATACAATATGAGTCTACATAGAAACTTTTCCCTATTTCTTGTTATACCAATCATGTATACATATAATACAAGCACTTGGTTAATTAACATATGCAACAGACCAACCGAATGGGTCATCAACCAGCTAGGCTTGATAAAACTGCATATTTGAATGTCAGCTTCGTTGGTCAACATATTCTTCAACTTAAAATGAAACATGGCATGGATTCAAACGTGACATAGTCAAGGTACACAATTTGGGTTTTTATTTCCTTCCTTCTTTTCTGTGAAATGACAAACATTGTTCTTATTGAGTGGGAGAAAATATTCTTTAATCCCATTTAAAAGAAAATAAACAAATCAATAAGCAGTTGGTCTAGTGAGATAAGTCGTTAAGTTTCTTAAGTAAAATTAGAGTTCAAATTCTAACAGTGAATGAAGAGAATTGGGTATGTAAGGTTGTCCCCATATTAAATTTTGACAAAAACATGATTTAAATTAATCAGTTAATAAATCACATATTATGATTAAAAAATATATAAAAAGCGGGAAGGCCCCACGTGTGGAACAGAATTTGGAGCATATGCAGCACTAGTTTTTATCCATATTTAGCTTTATGTGCATGTTGCTTGGGATTCCTACCTTTTTGTGGGCACCTTTGTTTGATATTTGAGCCACCTTTTCAACCCTAGCCCGGATCTTCACTTCCACTCATCTTTTCTACAAAAAATATATATTAAAGCACGCTAGCTCTTGTTAAAGGAAAAAGGGTTTTGGAATCCTATGCCCTCCTCGCTGTTCACCTCTCCATCACCATGTATATTCCTGTATTCCCAGCAACAATTTTCGTTTTAATTTTATATCTGACCTATGGTTTATATTCGAAGTTTAAAATTTTTTTATCAATAAAATTATCTACTTAAAAATATAATATATATTATCATTACACCACGGTTTACTGATTCAACAATAACTAAATTTGCTTTCTTATTACTCAAGTTCAATTCGAGTTATTAATATTGTTTGATCATTTATTAATTGTGAAGCAAAATGATTAAATGACAAAAGTGTCGGTGAGTGTTGGATTATTTTGCAGGAAATAAGGGTACATATGTGGTCAAACTAAGCATTTGACTCACTTAATCTTGCAGAATACTCTCCTGCAGTGTCAGTATGTCACATGGAAATTAAATTAACTTCCTGTTTTGCAGATAATTAAATAATTACTTTAAAATGTCCTACCAACTTGATTGCTCTCTTCCCCTAGCTCCTAATAAAATAATGAGTAAAATTCCCCCAAAATATATAATTATGTGTTTAGTTATGTTATAAAAACATTATATTTCCTTTAAAAATTATAAATTTAATTAATTAAAATTTTATTACAAACATATTACCCATTATTAAAATTAAAAGAGTGTTTGACGTGACTTGGCATAAAAATAATTTAGTCTAAAAAATTATATATTTTATTACTTTAGTCATACTTTGGAATAAGTTAATAAATTTAATCATTTGCATTTAAAATTTTATTAATAAAATTACAGTAACTACTAGTAGACGACATTGGGTCATAACAGATCTATTCCATTAGTCTATTGTCTAGTAGTGAAGTGACAACGTCAAAATTTTAAATACGATGAGTTAAATTTATTGAATTAAGACTAAATTGATAGAATGTATACATTTTAGGGACTAAAACTGTTATTATATCATAACATATTTTTTTTGAAACTTGAAACCAGACAACTTTATTAATAAACAAAAGAAAATTAAGAACATAACCTTTCAAAGGTTTCAAACATCCATAAAACAATAAAAAACGACAAATTCAAAAAGAAAACTAGAAGGTTGTTCTGGCCAAATTAGACACTTCCTCGTTATACCAAGTAAATATCTGAAGTCCATTATAGGAAGAGTCCATGGGAAGTTGTCAAAACACGAACTAAATAAAATTCTCAATAGAAAATTTACCTTTTTACGTCAGTTTCATAGGCCCTGATCCGCTACACAGTTCTGATTACATCAGAAAACAGCCACAAAAAGGGATCAAGCTATCCAAGACCATCGACAAACCCAAATCAAGAACAAACGTCGTGAAAACCACTGCACGAGCATCAAGCGACCGCAAAGATATCCAGAAAACGTGTTATAAGACAAAGACATGACATCAAGCTCGTCCCAAAAGATGTACGGACCCTGTGATACCTTTTAAAATAAGGCCCCTAAAATATATTATAATAAGATGAAATTGTAAAATATCAAATTTATCATATTATGTCTGTTTCTTACAAAAATATAAAAAATTCAAACAGATGAAACTAAGACAATGTCACAAAGCAACTATATATCTTACCTCTCTTTTTTTCTTACATTTTCTACATCCGGAATCATGTTTCCTAATTGCATGACCCATGATCAAATTCTCAAAGAAATAGACCAAGTGATAAACTAAAAGGATATATAGAAAGAACCTAAGAAATTAGAAGAATAAAAGTATGAAACATTAGTCATCAATCGATCAAGACTTCAAGAGCCTTAGACATCCATTTTATCTCTCAATTAAAAATATAATCTTCAACTAACAACATGAAACATAAAAAAAATATGAGAATACTAAAAAATTTACGATACTAAAAAATGAAAAGAGTAATTTATATCGTCAAAAAAATAAAAAATAAGAAGCATTGTACCTTCAACAAAACCACCGAATTGGAGAAGAGACAACCTTCACAATTTCAAAATCTTCAAATTTCATGATTAAAAATTCAACCTTCAAAATAATAATTAAAAGTAGTAGTAGGAATTTTTTAACCTTTAAAAGATGAATATCATTAATTAGTAGTCGAATCTAAAGTAACTGAAGAAGATTAAAATTAAGATGGACAAAAAAATGACCTGTTACACACCATGAATTTGATGAGATTTTTTAAGAAAGCATTGATTACAATTAATTTCTTGAGATAATGAGAGAGACAATTAAAAGATTTTTTTAAGAAAATAATATTTTTGGATTAGTAGTTTTTGTTAAGTGTAGGATCACAAATTTTGGGGCACTGTGACGTGTCTCATGCTACACTTGTGCATGGACGGGCCCGTGGGCTAAAGATAGAGAAAAAACGTGCCATAAAAGTAGAGAAAAACAAACGCAACGAGATTTGCGAAAATTAAATAACCAAAACACATAGATTTTTATTAAAAATTAAAAAAATTAAACCACAATTTAGAAAAATATGAAAAAATTTGAATACTAAATTATTAATGAATTAATACAAAATGGTTGGGTTGTGAAAATGCCGTTAGGATATATAGGAATTCTTATAGTAAATACTAAATTATTAATGAATTAATACTATTTTTTATTATTTTAATAAAATATTATTGCTTCAATGGGAACTACACGTGGAGGATGGTTGCGTCCTTTGCGAGGTTGCAACGGAATGCAAGAGTATGGATGATCAAAAAGGCGTGTGGCCTATTCGGCTATTCGGCTATTGGCTATTCCATACCCATCGATCTTGGGAGGCATCCCTACATTGGGAGATTCTTCTCACTTTGATTCTAAAATTGGCATGGACGGGGAACTTGTACAACATTTGGAAAGAGCACAATGCAAGAGTCTTCCGAGGTATAAGTCGTTCTATCGATATTTTTTTTAATAATATAATTCTATCGTATACGGTTGTATAGATACAAAATAGATAAAAATAATAGCACCAATAGAAAATTTTGTATAGATTGAGGGATCAACTGATTTTGATCCTCGCATAGTGTCTTTTTGTCTCTTTTCTTTTATGTAGCAGCTCGCTACTTTCCCTTCGGATAAATACAAAATACCATTTATTCAAAAAAAATATTAATGTTAAAGATACAACTTTAAATAATATCATTTTGGATTTTAAAAACCAATATAATACTTTTTTTGGTAAAAAAATATTAACTTTTATTCAACTAATTAATCATCAAAACTCAAACTAATACAATATGTTTATGAACTAATTAAAAACAGCACCTCGTCCGGAGGACGAATAAAAGGAAAACAATAAAAATTACTTTTATCCAATATTAATATATCAATCTTTATGCTACTATAGGTATTTAGATCTATAAGGATGGATTTTCAGAAAAAAAGAAGAAAACCCTAGAGATTGATCTTAATGTTAAAAAAATCTATCCAAATGGAGTGTTATTTTTATGCCAATATATGATGAATTATTGCTTAACATACTATTTAATTTTTTTTGGGTAAGATACATGTACATTTTATGGCCTATATTCAGAATTTATAACTTTCTCTCTCAAAAATATTATTTTCAAAGATCGAACTCGAGTTCTCTCATTGGCCTAACATACACTTTTAAAAAAAAATGCTAATGAACAACCATTTTTTAGGTTGTTATTAGACCTGGATAAGACAATACACCACTACCTAGTTCCATGTCCATATGCTACTTTGCAGAAACAAATCACAAGAATTATATAGTTAATGGCCCCGTAATAGATTTTATCATTAAGGCTAGGATCCTCATTTAGTATTTAATCAAACCATAATTCAAATCATACCCCTACTATGGGGCCTTGCTCCATTTCTTTTGTCAATCCGGTACATAATTGAGATTAATAAATCAATTTAAAGAGTCATAAATATGTATAGCGTACAATTACGTGTGCAAACTATTAAGAAGCTATATTAAAAAAGTAGAGGGTCCAAAATTATAAATTCTAAAGGAGTGCGATTTTATATTATCAATAAAAAACATAAAAAAAATTATTTAAAAATTTTAAAGAGTGTGACTGCCCCTCAGCACTTCCTCAATCCATTCTTGCCTATAATCCTTAAAAGAGCTAAGAGCCAATCTCCCATGTCCCAATCATATACAGATTTTTGCACTGTTCCATTCGTTAGATGGCAGCACTATTTGAGCATACCCAAAAAAAAGGGGAAACCATTCAGTTTTTTCATAATATAAACCGGCAAAGTGGGAATTGAAGATGAATTTACATTCTGTCACTCTGAACTGGTGTCTCCCTCTTTAGCTACTTTCAATAAAGAAACAGCTCACCTTACACAAAACAGCAGAGATTTACAAAGTTGCAACCCAAAACCATGACTCGACACCCTCTTTTAATTAATTCCTCAACCCAAATATTCTCCTGCTTTTACATAAACAAATAGGAAGTGAAAAAGAAGGTTGGTCAAAAGTATACTCATTCCTAATGAATTCATAACCCCAGCTCCTCTTTTACAAGGCTTAAGAGAGGATGGGCCATTTCTTTAACTCTGCCCGAGTGAAGTAGGGATAACCAAAGCATGGGGCTACTGCTAGCCATCAACTTTGGAGCCTATATGCCTACCCCTTTGAAGCAGCTATCAAAACCCTGTGCTACCCCATCCACTTGAACTATCTCCATGCATGCACTAAACCTTTTTTTTGTCATTATTATAATCTCTGTCACTGTTACTATTGTTTGTATGTACAAATATATGATGATGTTGTAGATAAAGTAGACTAGTCTTATGTGTCAATCATTATAATCTCTGTCAATATTGGAATTGTTTATCTACATATGATGTTGATGTTGTAGGTAGCAATAACTAAGGGAGAGGATTTTCTGTTGTAGATAAAGTTAATGGTCAACCTTAGTTAAAGGGCCAAATTAATTTTTTTTTCTTGAGTTTGAGAGCTTAATTGAGTGCAAAAAAAAGTTTAAGAGTTTAATTATTTTTTTTACAAAAAATTAAGGGCCTATTAAGCCTAATAAATATTATATCATCTAAAATTATATAATTATATTCTTTTAAGGAAGAGGTTTTGAAGAAAAGACATTGATGAGAGTGTATATGTGTCATTAAATTGATGAAGAAAAGAATTTGTAAATTTGTTGTAGGCAAATAATTAAATTGAATAAAATACAAAGTTAAAAAAAATGTTTTCAAAAAGTAGAATTTGAAGTTACATTAGTATATAGTGTTAGAGGAGCATGCGGTTCAAGTTTAGTCAAAAAAAAATTCAAATTATTCGATTTGACAAGTCTTATTTGACTAACATATGAATTTGTCCCCCACATGCATTGCATTTTATACCCTCTAAAACTTTTTTTATTGATTTCTACACTTGGAATTATTACTATCATTACCACCCTAGTGAAATGTTATAGCAGATTAGCAGTAAAGAAAGTTGAGTAAAATTTTAGAATTGTTTTAAGATGTTAGCAGAAGCATGCTGAGTCTGAGTTTGGTGAATCAATTGTGTGTCTTACTCTTTGCATGATTGCTTACTTTTATTCACATTTATCTGTCAGATTCTAATGAGTAACTCTCTCTACAAAATATCATTGGAACAGCAAGGATGTTTTGATTGGTCTTTCCAAAGTGTTTTTTTTAACTGAAGTTGATGTCTGTGAAATGAATGGTTCACTTCTGAGGACCCATTCACATAAACATTTTGATTCAGTCTGAGGGCTAACTGGAATGGAGATGTGTGTCTCTTGTCAATTGTCATGATAGTAGTGTCCCTGGAGATGCATATGGGCCAGAGCTGGTCTAATCATGTCTAATCCTTAAACAAAACCTGGGCCATTCTTCACCTTTTCTCTTTGGGCTTTGGGCATGTTCAGCCCGAGTCAACTCAACAGTTTGACCTTCTTGATTTAGTATGTCAACAATAATATGGTCTAAATTCGAGGTTAAGAGGCTAATTATGGTAAGTTAAAGGTTGATTAGAAGTAAAAACAAAAGTGTAATGCAGTGTTTTGGGTAGGGTCATTGGTGGTGGCTAGAGACTCCCAGATGTCATACCATTAGGGAAGGGTGTCTCTTGATAATGGCACATAGTGAACTTTTAATTTTTTTAATAGTCTAAAGATGATTATAAGATAGTACATGTTCATACATATTTTTAATCTTTTGACAATATGCATACACCTTGTAGACAGAGCGATTTAATTCTATGTCCCTTAAAATAACATCATTCGCTTTTCTACCGAGACAATTGTTAGGTTCGACCTTTTACTTTTTATTTTAAATGAATATAATTTCTGTTACACATATAAAAATAATTAGATGTATCATTATTTACATAAATATCTCGTATCAAATGTTTGTTATAATTATGATACATAAAAATAACCATTTATCGAACAAATATGGTAGAGATATTTATACAAATAAATATTTTATAATAATTTAATATCAATTATATAATTAAACAATTATATTTGGTCGGTTGGCTAAACTGTTCAGCTTTGTTTTTTTATATTTTCTTAGGTTATTGGTTTTAAATCCACTAACAGCATCATCTTCCTTCCGTAGAGTCTTCATTCCATCATTCCAAGTAGATTTAAGATTAAAATTAAGATTTGTAAAAATAAAATAAAAATCAGCTGTATAATTTTTATTTAGTTGATACATATGATTACATATAATGGATGTTATTTTTTTAATGAAAGATTAGGCTAGTGTTAATATTCTCTAGTCCATAAAAATTGCCCCTTATTAACTTTTTAAAAGTCAAATTTTTTAAATTTTGACTATAATTATATTAAATATTTTAAATAATTAAATTTTATAAATATATATTTATAAACTACTTGATTAGATATTCTTAAAAAATATTTTTTTCATATTTTTCTCATTAATAAAATTTAAATAATAATGAGTTAAAATTGAAAAAAAAAATAATTAAAAAAGTCAATAAGGAACAATCTTCATGAGACAGAAGGAGTACATTATATATCCGTTACAAACATAGAGAGACCAAAAGCATCTGGATACAAGATCTATAATAAGTCGGGGGAGATACATCAAAGATAGATAGGGATTCGTTTAGGGACGGAGCCAAAATTTAGAGTTAGAGAGGTAAATTCAAAAATAAATTAATTTTTAAAATAATTTATATAAAAAAGGCTAAAGTGAACAAATAAAATTTTTCGAAGATATGACACCCTTAATAGCTCTGTCACTGGATCCGTCAAAATGAGCATCGAATTTAATCATAAAATTGAGAGTCATATTGATGTCATGACGTATAAGAGAAAATTCTACCATTCAAGCCTTATCCAGTAGGAACGAAATGCATCGAATTAGAGTGTGTGGGCTCGTGGAAGATGGAGGTGACATCAACATTAAATGTAGTATAACACGCTCCAAGATATTTAATAATCTATAACTGATATTAAATTTGTTATTAATAATCAAGTGCAATAATCCCAATTAATATTTAATATGTTGTGAATAAAATAAAGAAGAACAAGAATAAGAACAAGAAGAACAAAGAGAGGAGAGAAAGAGGGAGATTTATATTATTCTCAAAATATAGACTTGTATACAATGTCTTCAATGAATCATCTATTTATAGGCATAAGAAGTACATAATACATTAAACTCTAATTCATAGAGATAATATTCCTAATAATAAATAAATCAAACTCCTTTGATAAAGTTCTAATCATTATAGACATCCACATAGATAAATATTCATAACACTCCCCCTTGGATGTCTATGAAGATAATGTGCCTCGTTAAAACCTTACTAAGATAAAAACCCAGTGGGAAAAAAATTCTTTAGTGAAGGAAAAAGAGTACACACATCTTTGATACACATAACATGTTGTCTCATTAAAAACCTTATCAGGAAAACCCATTGGGACAAAACCTCGGTTAAGGGAAAAAGAGTGCAACGCGTATTTACTCCCCCTCATGCAAACATCACAGAAGATCTTTGAATCTTCATAATTTAATCTTGAATATCATTTTTCTAAAGATCGTGAGGGAAGAAACTTTGAAGTAATATGTTTCATGATGTATTCACTTTCAAACTGAGATATACATCTTGTGTTATCTTCACACAAGATAGCTTTTATCATATCTTGTAAAAGTAAATCCACATATCTTTTGGATATGTTGGGTCAATAGTCTTAGCCAAACACATTTTTTTGGCTTGCCTCATGCATAACAATTATTTCTACGACATTTGAGGAGGCATCAACGAATGTTTGAAGATCTAAATGTAATGATCTTTGTATATTTATAGATATTTCTTGACCAACTAATATATAGTGCTTCAAGACCAAGAAAAGATATAATTATCTTTATTCACATCCAACAATCTTACAACTATTGGGATACTCAATAGATATGCTATATTCATATTGAATCTCCTTTAAGATTCTTTCAGCTTATGTCTATTCATAGACAAAAGAAATATATAAAAATGCTCGATCTTCAGGTCGAGATAAACTTGATGTCAAGATTCAAGTACTTGTATTGAAAGTACTTCATGAGTTTTCAATTTGAAGCTCTTTAGGAGTTCTAAAATTATCATAATGGATCTTGATCCAAACTCCTTTATAAAATACATAAGAAAATCTGATCATTCTTATAGTATTTTCTCAATTAGTATTCACTAAGGCGATTATACCAAATGCGCCAAAATATTCATGAGACATGTCTAAATAAATTTCCTCAGCAAATGCTTATAGCATTTTAGATCCTTCAAGGATAAATATGGATCCACAAATAATTAGACGCATGTAAAATTTTCATAACTGCCAAAGTAATTGCATCCACCATGAAGTAATTAAAACTTTTCATAAATCATAGTTCAAGTCGTATTTACGACTACTTATTTGTGCCTCACTTGCATTACACCTTTAGGTGTTTGGACTGCTTGTCCAAATACTTCTATTTTAGAAGTTCAAAGCGTCTTTCAACATTGGCCAATTCAATATCTATACTTCTGGATAGATTTTATACAAGATCCTCGATTTCTTTCTTTACTTCTATAAAAGTATTTTATGTAAAATTGTTTGTAAAATCGTTGTCGACAACTTTCCAATTTTCTAGTTCCATTCTCGTAATGACATAACTCATCGAGATCTCTTCAAGATTTCAATCTTTATTTCAGGTACCTGAAACTCTTATAAAGTTTTATTATTTGTTATGTCTTGGGTCTCTTCAGGAGCACCCGCCTCCAATATATGACCATCTCATATTACTTTCTATTTACGAGAATTTTGATCATTGGAACCATTTCAACTATCATGCTTCAAGCATGATTTACATTCTCTCGCTCTAACATGTAATTTAAACTTACATCATTTCAGCTGGTATATGAGACTTAATTACTCTCATTGGGTCAGTAAATATGTCTGGCAGTTGACATGTAATAACATGAATTATCTTATGAACTTCTAGTTCATATACGAGGATCTAAATAATGATAATTCATTTTTCTCTATCCAGCTGATTATTACATCCCCTTGATGTTGAGAAAATCATGTCATAAATGATTCTCCAATTAATGTTTAAAAATTTAAACATAAAAGAATACTCGTACTCAATATATATTCTCAACCCTTTTTACTTGCCCATTTTGTGCGTTATGGTGGAGCAATTCAACTATATATCGCACATTCAAAGATTCAAAAAATGGGAAATATGACTTCTGACCAAAAGTCAAATCATAATGGGGAGTTTATTATAACTCGTTGGCTTGATGTGCATAAGTGTTGCTATATGGAAATACCATATAAATATTAAATGTTTTGTTCTCACGGTTTAGCTATTAAATAGGAGGCATCCAATTAAAAATTTGCTAAACCGTATTTTTTTCATAATCAATAGGCTTTGTAACAACCGATATAGCCTAAAATATAAACCCACTAGCTTTTCAAGACGAATAGTCTAATTGCATAATCTGAATCTTTTTAGAATCAATCTCACAAACTTCTGGTTGTAAGTCGATAAAACAATGTAGATGCATCTACTAAAATCATATAAAACTTTCCATATTTGTGGATATATGAGCCCATATTTCGTTCAGATATGCAAGACATACAATCTCAACTTCAGTACAAGAACTTTAAGTTCTAATTCTTTTGGTAAGTGGGATCATCTATATCCTTTGAGAACAAACAACACAAGAACTTCAGGTTCTTTTAGTAAGTGGAATTTAATCAATTCCGTTAAGCAACACAAGAACTTCACGTTCTTTAACAAGTGGAATTTAATTCATTCCTTTGAGAATAAGCACCACAAGAACTACATGTTCTTTTAATACATGTGCATGTAAATCTCAAAAATTTCTGCACCAATATTGATCAGGATGGTCTAACCGATCATGCCAACTATATATATATGTATATATCTCTACATTTGTAAACTTCTTGTTTACCATAGCATGTAATTCAATATCTCACTCGTACATGTCTAGTACGACCATCAAAATTGTTCCTTTAAATAGGAATATATTTAGCTCTTTCAGAGCTTTCAATTGAAATTATCTTTTGGTAGCAATATATAGCTCTTCTAGAGCTTTCAACTGACTTTTTGGCTACCAGAACTTATATCCATATTGGCTTATTTCAAATGTCAATTGATAACATATGTTATCTATAATTCCCAAAGGGATAGTTTGCGAACTCATATTGCTCTCTTTATGACTTTGACGAGTATAACGCACTGTGAATATGGAATAAAGTTTCATTTGACAATAACATATTTGCTCAACCAGAGCCTTTTGTGATATTAGTACTTCCGGATATAGTACTCACATTATTCTCTTGCATTTTAATCGAGAAATGCATAATTATGCACCTTTCAAAATGTGCTTTGTTTCATTTACTTCAGGTAATGAAAATATGTACTTTGTATCATTCACTTCGAGGAATGAAAAATATAAAATATAGCACATCATATCAAGTCGATTATCTATCAGAGATAAACTTTCAAGTGCTCTTCTGAAGCATTGATATTTTAGTACTTTGAGAAATATTACTCATATTTCCCCTTGCATTTAAATGGGAAAAATATTTCTTATGCTTAAGTACAATATGAGTACTTGCATTATCTGCTAGGCATAAATAGCCACAGTTCATTGTATATTTTATTCCGGAAGTAATCACATTCTTCAAATAATAAATTAACATAAAGCGTAAATAAATAATATGTGAAATAAATAAACATAAAGCAAACTAACATAAATAAATAATAAATAAAACGAATTAACATAAAAAAATAAAATTAAAAAATAATCAATTATTCCTGTTAGAGGTTATAAGGGAAATAAAATAAATGGTAAATTATTCCCTTCAAGGGTTATGAGAAAATTAACAATATCCAATTGAGTTGGACCAATAACGCCATAATTATTTTCTCCATAAACAAATTTTGTTTATATTTTATTTTATTTATCATTCATGATTATGGATAAAGTCCATAATACTTTGGCGTTTGACAAGTACGAAACCAATGGTTTATAACATCACATTCGTAAAAGGAATTCACTTCCTTAGAATGATCTTTATCACTCTTGTCATCCTTATAACTTCGCTACCAGCAGGTAGAAGTATTCTTAAAACGACTATATTTTTCATGTGTATATTCATAGCCTCGACCACGACCACAACTTTTAATGTGATTTTTTATTCCTTCCATAATATAATCTCACATTCACTTCAGGGAATGGAGTAGAGCCAATGGGCCTTTAAAACCTTTTTCACATATCCTTATCATAGAGAACAAAGATTTAATCCTCGTACGCGGCATTGTTAAACCTGTCCACAAGGTCCTTTAAAAACCTCCTTTGAGACCAGTAGCCTCGCAGAACGGGATGTCCATCCCATTATACTTGGATTATATCGAAATTATGTCTCTAATTGAATAATGATTTACCATGTTTGCATTCACTTCAGGGAATGAAACAGATCCAATAATCGCATGGAATAAACATCATGCTTACATTCACTTCAGGGAATGCCCCATCATTGATAATTGCATGGAATAAACATCATGCTTGCATTCACTTCAGGGAATGCCCCATCATTGATAATCGCATGGAATAAACATCATGCTTTGCATTCACTTCAAGGAATGCCTCCCATAAAACTTTTTGGATCAAGAAGAATTTTCGTAACTTGAAATTGGGAGAAGTCTATGGTCGAGTTTTTCGACGAAGAAGAAATATTGCTTTCGAGCAAATATAGACTTTATAATAATCTTCTTGTAAATTCAAAATCATCATGATTTATCGCACTTTAAAATAATAATATAAAGAATAAAAATAAAACCAAAATTTACCGATATTGATTTTTGTCTCGTGGACAATGGAGACACAGCATATGACCGAGATAGCTTCTCATAGTCTCTTTATATCACATCTCTTTCCAAGCCATTTAAGTATATCATGTAAAACTCAAAACACGGTTAAAAATATTAACTTTTACCAAATAAAATGACATAAATAATAATATGAAAATATCAAATATAATCATATAAGTAAAAGTATGAATAATCATACCGCTAATTAACCATTTTAGGAACAAGAGAAAACACACGTAATTTACACCAAACACAACCTTTTCGTCTCTGCCGATTCGTCTTTTGGTTTGTGAGAAGCCACAAATTTCTCTTTCTAATGTTCGAATAAAATCAAACATACTTCCAAAATTTTCAAAAATTAAAACCAAGTTAAAATATAAAGAGAAAGACAATCGGTAACTAAAAAAATAAGGAGAGAAAAAAAACTTATCTTTGGTTCATTCTATAATTGAATTCTTCTCGGTAACTTCTTTTGAATTATAACGATGAAAACTTCAGTTGATTAGAGTCTCGTGCTGATAACATGTTGTGAATAAAATAAAGAAGAACAAGAATAAGAACAAGAAGAACAAGAAGAACAAAGAGATGAGAGAAAGAGGGAGATTTGTATTATTCTCAAAATATAGACTTGTATACAATGCCTTCAATGAATCATCTATTTATAGGCATAAAAAGTACATAATACATTAAACTCTAATTCATAGAGATAATATTCCTAATAATAAATAAATCAAACTCCTTTGATAAAGTTCTAATCATTATAGACATCCGCATAGATAAATATTCATAACATAATATACATTTTTTTTATTTTTTAAATAACACGACATATTTATATCTAAATATGATCTTTTATAATTATCTCAAAAATACCTTTATATATTAAAATATTTAAAAGGATATTTTACTTTATACATAAAATTTGGAATCAATCCTCTGGATTCAATTAGGATTTGGTTGTGTATCAGTTTTAGGAGAAATTATATTATAGGTAATTCCCGCCACTTAGGATATGGGACCATCCAATTAAATTTTTACATGTCATTAAAATTTTACATGTCATCTTCCATAATCCAAGTCATCTTTAATTTTTTAACCCTAAAAATTAAACATAAAATATAAAAAGTAAAATTAAAAAAAACAAACAACATTCTCTTCTAATTACAGTCGTCTCTCTCAAATCCCCAATTATTTTCCAATTCTCCATCGTTTCCCACAAGCCTCAAAATTTCGGACAGCGAAGTTGCACGATCATAAATGTGGCGAAAGAATCAGTGGCTGAGATTAAACGCAAAGTTGATGCTTCCACTGACGTAGTACTTGGTAAGGACGTTTTCTTGCTTTCTTTGAAACCTGGTTTTGATGGGGCCTTTGCTATGGGTTTGGTTCTCGTTCTTTTAATGAAGAATCATCATCTGAATTTAAGAATTTGCTATGGGTTTGCTATGAGTTTAAGAATTTATAAAGTTGATGTTTCCACTGAGGTAGAATTTGGTTCTCGTTCTTTGCCTTGGTTCTCGTAGTAATTGGGATGGTTTTCAATTTTAGAATTTGGAGTTGGTTTAGAGGTTAGAGAAAAGAGTATGAAAAAGTTGAGTTTTTCTGGAATTTTACAGTGGCATGGTTTGAAAGTTGGGTAAATTTAGGATTTTGTTGATAGATTGAAGAAAAGAGTTGAAGAAATTGATTCAAAAGATCAAAACAAAGTAGTTATTAGTGCAAAAGGTACCCCAAACATCAATTAGTGGCCATACAGAATCAGTAGTTTTTATGGAGGAAGATGAGCCTAATGAATGGGTTGCACAAGTGGAGCCTGGTGTTTTAATCAATTTCTTCTCATTTCCTGTAGGAGGGAATGATCTGAAATGAATTCGATTCAGGTACTTTATTCTGTACATATGATTGTGAAGGTTAGGATTTGTCTCGATGTGATCACACGATTTTCGTTTTTGTTTTAAAACTGTAGTCATATTTGTGATGTACACTTTGGTATTTACTTTTCAAGTGTTCATATTGTTTTGTTTTGGAATTGTCTCCTTGTGGTTTGGTTGCCATTCTTGGCTCTTTATTTGATACTAGGGGTTCTATTCATTGGTTTGCAATTGTATGCAGTAACTATGTTGATGGTGGTAATTTGAGACGGGCATTTTGACATTATCCTTCATCATTTCATGACTGTGTTGTTGTCTCACTAAATTTTAGTGAGAGACTTTGTGAGTGAAATTTTGTATCCCATCATTGAATTGGCCCCGGATGTGAGTCTCTTTTAATGGATTGACCCACTTGACATTATATATTTTCTTGCATTGCTAGTGATTATGCAATAGTGAGGACAATATGTTGTTTCTCATGGCATTATAGCCTTTGTGTTTGCTTAATGGTTCATGAACTTTTTAAGGTTCATGAACATTCTTCATCGAGACTTGAAACCTGGGAACCTTCTTTTCAATGCTAATTGTGACCTGAAGATATGTGATTTCGGGTTGGTACGAACCAATAAAGACAACGAACAATTCATGACAGACTATAGAGTATGTTGTCACCCGCTGGTACCGTGTACCGGAGCTCCTACTCTGCTGTGATAATTATGGGACCTCCATCGATATCTGGTCAGTCAGATACATTTTTACCGAGATTCTTGTCTCTGAGACAGTTGGTACATGATTAAATTACTGTAAATATTTTTATTTGTAGAAAAAAAAAATAATGGAAGTATTCTAAGTTTAAAAGTATTATTCTTGTCAATTTCAGTTGACAAAAGTTTGTTGACAGTATTTTACTCTGTATTTGAACTATTAGAAGGTTATATCAAACTTTTCTTTGGACAATGTAGTTCCCTACGATTGGTCATGTAGTCAGTTTTACTTCACTGTTGCAATATAGTTGCTCTATACAAGAATAATGAAAAGATTATTGAAAGAGCTCGACTATTCATGCTCATTAAAAATTAGTAATCTCTCGTAGTTATGGTGACAGTTTATATATTGACCAGTTTAATAAATTTGGGGGTCGAATAAACATACGAAAATTTGGTCTTGCTAAGGAACATGTACCTTACCAATCGTTGTGAGGCAAGGACTTTGGAGAGGACGCTAGAAATTTTAAGAGACCCAATAGTGTTTGTAGGTCATTTTAAATTATTGTGCTATTATAATAAATCTAATTTATACAAAGATCAAGTCATACGATTGAAGATCAAAAATCATATATCAAACATGTATCTTGTTTATTTGTATGAATGTTAAAATATAAATAAAAGATGATTTTCACCGGAACATTTAGCTTATCCTTGTATAATTAACTTAAAAGACAATTTTTTTTTTGAAATTCTAATAAAATATAAAGTTTAAGGTATTAATGTAACTCCATGAATATCGAATTTCATTTTTGATCCAAATGTTCACATGGGAAGCTTTAAACCTGCATCATTTGAACAAAAAAGTTAATATTTAATTTCTATATAGAGCAAAATTAATTTCAAATAAAATAAAATAAAGTATGAAATAACAATATAATTTTTTGTGTAAAATAAAATAACTAACCTATGATTATAGTTTTGGATTTGGATGTCCTTCACTATATTTGTAAGATTCCTATGATTAATGAACATATAAAATTAAACTTGAAAAAAATAAAATCTCTTCAATGAAATACTACAATGAAATCATATATTTACCTGAATATTTGGTATAAAACCGAAGTTATGTGCATAAAACATGTTTGATTCATTCATTCTCCATTCATTAGATGTCTACATTAAAAATAATCTAAATCGATTAAATTTGAAATAAAAAAGATAGTTACTATGATTTTGAGTTAAAAAATACCTGACTCAAATTTATAGTAGTTGTCGCATTATTTTGTTGCACAATTCTATGGGGAAAGTTAAGTGCATCAGAGTACCAGCTACTACCTTGACCCTGAAAAACAAAAATTAAAAAATAAATTTATTTAAATACATTTGAAGAATACTTAATTGTAAAATTAGTATTATAAGTAATTACCGCATTAGAAAATTGCATTGTGTTCTGGTAAGGAGGTCTATAAATATTGCTTGTTGACATTAACACCGAAGGAATAACCTATAATTAAAAAGAAAATTATAATAAACTGTAAAAATAATTGTCAAAGATAATATAGTACCAATTAATTTTATACATACAAAATTATCATGATGTGGAGTGGTACCAACAGAAGCATTTAAAGACTCTCCAATTGCCGATTGCTTCATTTTTTCTGTAAAATACTTAAACTTCTCAAAAACAATATAATTTAAATATAAAATAAATTTAAACAAAAAATTATAAAGTCTTACTTTGTTTGTTTGACGTGGATGCTTTTGATTTTCTTTTCTCAAGATGGCCTTTAAGTCTAGCATTAGAAACCCCTTTTGGTGTAACCCCCTCGTCCCGGTCTGGCCGGATGACCGGTCCGAGTGAGCTACACGGAGAAAACCGAGTGAAAACTCCCTAAGGAACTCTCCCTCGGTTAGCAACCCTATATTTTTTTTCATTTTAATCTTGTCTAGATGAAAATTACATCCTAAGTGATCATACAGCGGAACAAAATTTTCGAAGCAATCAGACGAACCCAAACTAACATTTAAAAGCCCATTTTTAAAGTTAAACTGCATGAGGCATCGATACCCTTAAGGGGGGTATCGATACCCCTTTGACTAGGTCAACAAGGTTTGGTCAACCTGAGGAGACAGTATCGATACCCCAAATGAGGGTATCGATACCCTCCCCTAAAGTTGACTTCCCACGGTCAAAGCCAAGACAACGGTATCGATACCCTAGAGGCCAGTATCGATACCGAAATCGACAGTGGCTCCAGTGGCCAAAAAGGTATCGATACTCCCCTCGAGTATCGATACACGAGGCCTGAAACCACAGGGTAGTATCGATACCAGATCAACGGTATTGATACCCCAGCTACGAAACTGCAGGTTTGAGCTGATTTAGAGCACAAGGAGGCCCCTAAATCCCTCTAACACTTCAACCAACACACTATCATCAATCCCTAAGGCAAGCCAACCATAAAAGCATACATATTTAAGCCAAGGGAGTCAATCAAACATGGATTTAAGCATTCATACATAGCATTCTAGTTAAAGACCAATTCATGCAATATTGGCATACTCAAACACAAAAGACCTTAAAAGGGACAAGACATCTTGAAAGGTTTGCACTCATACACTATGCAACCTAAACATTCTAAAACGTGCCATCAAACATCAAACATTCATCATAGTGTAACATGCTTACAAACCATGATCAAACCAAAACATCATCAACAAATGAGTCACACACGCTCATACAAGGACCCTTGCCACATTGCTAACTATTACAAAATCGATAACCATACTTGAGCTACAAGCTTGGAAGCCCTTCTTGCCTTGCCTCGAGCTAACACCACGCTAATGATCTGCATTGTTGAACATTGAGAGCGTAAGCTATAAGCTTAGTGAGGGTGCTCTAAAACGAAAACAACAACAATGCAGGGTTCAAGCATGTTAATCCTAATCTCACACATATCAAGCATCGCATATAATCAAGTAGACCTAGCTAGTCTTTCAAGTGGCAAATATGGTCTCTCAATCCTAGCAAGATTAAACATCAATATAGATCATCATGCAACCACACCATATGCCACAACCACATATCACCATCATATATCACAATACATGAACAAGTTAATTGGCCACTTTAATTACCCCGATTGTGCGGATTTAAACCTTGACAACACTTTACCTCGGTGGGATTCCACTCATCACCGGACCTTGCATGTGCGGGATTCCACTCATCGCCACATGCCCTACGGATGGGATTCCACTCATCATCCCGTAGAAATATAATAAGCTTCCGGTGGAATGCTACATCACCGTACTCCTCCTTGATGACTTAACGCCATCAAGGCCACATACGTTTTGACTCAATTTGTGTGCACACTATCCTAATGATCGATCATTTACAACCGGTAATTTTTAGTGCCAATTATCATAACCACATCATATATAAACATCATCAACCACAATACATGCTCATCACATATCTACTCATCATGACATATATACAAGTATCAATTAACCACAAATCAAGAGTATAGCTAATAAGCACAATAGCACATGGATATCAAGGGCTAAGCTATCAACTTGAATCAACTAGAAGTGGCTTACCAAGCACACTTCACACACACACACACACACTCGAACCAAACTTTAGAAACAAGTTGAAACCACTCACCGCCCTTCCTTAGCAAATCGAACAATCCTCCTACGCACCCGGATTCGGTCCCAAAGCTCCTTCAACGTTTCCCCTTGCTTCTAGCCAAGCAAAACACACTTATTACACCATAATTCAATGCTAAAGCTCAACTATCAATTCACTTCACAACCATAGACCAAATTTCACAAATTCCCCAAATCACAAAATCTCCCAAAACTCAATTTTCGTGCTCCCCAAAACCCTTGCTGAAAAACCCACTTCCAAACACCCAAATGGCTTCCAAAGCATCCCAAAACACTCTCATATCATAGGTAAACCAACAGCCCATCAATTTCAACACAAAACCCACCAAAAACTCAAGTTTTACAACCTTAAATCTAGCCCTAAGACCTTACTACGAATTTCTACCAAAATTCAACCAAATTAAAGTATATGGTGTATTTCATCATGCTTAAACAAACCCCCAACATAATTTAACAAAACAAATTAAAAAGCCCCATCAAAAACCCCAAATTTCATATGAACCCTAATTTTCAAAACCCAATATTTTTGAAATCCAAGACCATGGTTAGATAGAGGTTGAAGAGGAGAGTTAGAAAGCATAATTACCTTTGAAAAACGTCTTGGATTGAGGAAGAAAATGAATGGAATAGGGTTTGTAGTGTTGGGAGAGTTTGAAAATGGAAGATGGCTATTTTGACTTTAGGAAAAGGGGATGGGGGAAAGAGAAGATGACTTTATTTTAAAGTTGTCTTGCTTTTAAGAGTTTTGGGTCAAAATACAACATAAGTCCCTCCCCTTCTAATTGAAGCTTAATTAGGTCACTACTTGAAGTTGAATTATTTTAATTAAATTTAATTTGACCCGAATTATAACCCGGTTAACTCCTAGGCCCAAAACACGGGTGTTACATTTGGCCTAACACATGGAGGATTTAAGACATGAAAATTATCATTCGCACATCTTTTCATAGTCTCATCATCATTCTTCGGAAATTCTTCAATTAGCGATCTTCTTACATTCCCTACAAAAAATCATTACCAAATATATTAAAGTATATAAAAATTTATTACATTTTATAAGTATATATCACTTACTTGCTTGCGTCATTACTTTTGATACTTTTGCCTTATCTTTCTTGAGCTCAAAATCTTTGATACTACATAAGTTTGTCAATTCTTCCTCCACTTTCAAGTCACCTTCGTATAAAATCTTTTGACAAAGCTCTCTTATTTTTTTCACTTTTTTGACTTTTAACAATAAAGTCATAAGCAAATCGAACCATACGATTACGAAATACACTCTCAATGTCAGCCTCAGTAGTGTGTTGCTGTGAGAACTCGTCAACTTTATCAGCATGCACAATCTTCTTAGCATCTTTAGTCCATCTTTTGGAGATGTACCGCTCAGGAATTTTCTTGACATTTTTAACACTGAGAATTCGCAAGGCATGAGAACAAAGATATTGGCAAAAATCATACTTCTTACAAGTACAACAAATCTCCATAGTAGACATGTTAAATTTGACTGTCCGTATTCTTGAAATATTTTCTTCCATCGCCACTTCAAATGTATAAATTGTATCATCTTGAGCAACTTCTCTCCATGTTAATGAAATTCCATCAAGAAATTCTTTCTAAAAGCGCTTGAATATTTCATGAGTATACACTTTCGATCCATGAATCAAAATACCACAATTTTTAATTGTACGTGTAACTGACCCATTTTTGCATTGAAAATCTTTCTCACCTTTAGAAGAGCGCCATCTTGCAACTAAGTTCTCAAACTCTAAAATAAATTCCGTAAGAGAAGTAGTGGCCTTCGAAATACCATGTAAAACGTTATTTGTAACTTCAGCCCTTTGAGAAGATTTAATTTGAGAAGAAAATATATCAATGCTAAAAGCAGTACTCCATTTCTCACGACATTTATACAAACCTTTCAACCATCTATGGTCATGAAGCTTATAGTCATTCATCATTTTTGTCCAAGTTTCCTCAAATTCTATCTCTGATTCACAACCTTGCATGCATTTATGAAACAAAGCATGAAATTCTGCATTTGAATTAAGACTACCAAGATGTGAAGGTGCATTCTTAGAAATATGCCATAGACATAATCTATGACGTGAATAAAGAAATACCTCTTCAATTGCTTTGCTAATTGCATGATCTTGATCTGTCATTATGATTTTTGGAGATTGATTTCCCATTGATTGCAAGAAGGACTTGAACAACCATGCAAAAGAAGCGGCCGTCTCATCTAACAGAAAAGCACAAGCAAACATAATAGTTTGTCGATGATGATTAATTCCCACAAAGGGAGCACAAATCAAGTTATATCTATTGGTACGATAAGTTGTATCGAAAACCACAATATCACCAAAACAGTCATAATCAATTCTTGATCTACCATCTCTCCAAAAGAAATTTGTCATTCGATTTTCTTGATCCACTTAAATTGTGTAAAAGAACATTGGGTCTTCACTTGATCTTACCTTGAAGTGGTTAAGTAAGCTTTGACCATCTCCAGCTTCAATATTCACCATCTTTTGTTTATTCAGATAATTATAGCAATCTCGCTTTGTAAACCCAATATTTTCAGATCCATATGCTTCCTTCGACATGTAAGAATAAACATCAGTAGGAGGTATCCCACTGCTAACCATTGAACTAATGACATTACCTTTGGCTGTCGGAAGAGATCTCGCAGATCTAAGTAAATGTCTTTTAGAAGGAGTTGTCAACTCATGATTATGCTCAGAAATAAAATGAGTGACTGTCCAAATATTGCCTTGCACTGTAAAACGAATCATCGCTTGACATCCAGTTCTAGTTTCTAACTTATTAAATTGCTTCACATTGATATCATCTTCAAATTCTTTGAAACCTTCTTTAGAACAAAAATAATCTTTGCAACGAATAATATTAGTGCCAGAAACATACCTGTTTCTACCTCTTCGAACACTAAAACCCATACCATGAGCATAATCTTTATAAAATTTGTAAGCTGCTTCTTCACTATCCATGGCAACTCCCATTAAATTCACATTTTCTTTTTCTTTTCTTTCTAAGAAACTCAAATTATTTGATCCCTCCTTCTGCATATCTGCAAAAAATTTATCGTATCACCGAATAGCATTAGCACTATATTAAAAGTATGAAAATACATATATTAATATAAATATCATAATTTATCATCCAAATCATATATTTAATTTTCAATTCTAAACGGTTGTTATATACAATTAAATATAACTTGAAATAACACTGTAAAATCCCAAAAAAAATCTTAAATTCACCCAACTTTCAAACCATGCCACTGTAAAATCCCAGAAAAACTCAACTTTTTCATACTCTTTTCTCTAACCTCTAAACCAACTCCAAATTCTAAAATTGAAAACCATCCCAATTACTACGAGAACCAAGGCAAAGAACGAGAACCAAATTCTACCTCAGTGGAAACATCAACTTTATAAATTCTTAAACTCATAGCAAACCCATAGCAAATTCTTAAATTCAGATGATGATTCTTCATTAAAAGAACGAGAACCAAACCCATAGCAAAGGCCCCATCAAAACCAGGTTTCAAAGAAAGCAAGAAAACGTCCTTACCAAGTACTACGTCAGTGGAAGCATCAACTTTGCGTTTAATCTCAGCCACTGATTCTTTCGCCACATTCATGATCGTGCAACTTCGCTGTCCGAAATTTTGAGGCTTGTGGGAAACGATGGAGAATTGAAAAATAATTGGGGATTTGAGAGAGACGACTGTAATTAGAAGAGAATGTTGTTTGTTTTTTTTTTTTTAATTTTACTTTTTATATTTTATGTTTAATTTTTAGGGTTAAAAAATTAAAGATGACTTGGATTATGGAAGATGACATGTAAAATTTTAATGACATGTAAAAATTTAATTGGATGGTCCCATATCTTAGGTGGCGAGAATTACCTATAATATAATTTCTCCAGTTTTAGAGTATTTCGTGGCAGTGTTCATGGTTTAAAATTGGGTTTTACGTTCATATTTCAATATCTACTATTGAATATAGGCCCATTATTTCGGGCTCTTTTTGTATAGTTTAGGTATTAGTGGATTGGGTTTTGAGCCCAATTAAAATATTCATTCCCTTTCTTTTAAGTGCCTTCGTATTTTTAGGTTCCCCGCCTAGAAATTTGGTTTTTTATTTTATAATCATTGAATTAATTCGGGATAAGTTGGGTATGAATCCAATAAACATATATAAAATTATTGAAACGTTTTTTGTAAAAAGATGTAGTACTTTTTCATATTAGATGTATGTTTCATAGTAAATATTTTTAACCGATATATAAAATTTTTGATAAAGTATGTTGCATATCAAATACTTTTTTTTTCTTTTAAAAGTAAAAATTATCAAATCAAATATGAAGATGGTCCTCTAAAAGATAAAAAATGATATTTGTTGTGAATAAAGTAAAAAAGAAAAAGAGAGATAAATAAGAGCAAAGATGAGAGATAAAGAGAGACTTTTATTATATTCTCAATGTATGGTTGTGTACAATGTTTTCTTCAAAATTCTATATTTATAGACATAAGATGAAAATCCTAATTTCAATGGGTATTAAACCCTAATAATAAAGTTCATTAAAGTCTCATTTAATATATGGATATCCAACATAAATAAAGATATTCATAACACCCCCTTGGATATCCATAAAGATAATATGCCTCGTTAAAACCTTACTAAGATAAAAATCCTGTGGGAAAAAAAATTAGTGAAGGGAAAAGAGTACACACATCTTTGATACGCATAACATGTTGCCTCATTAAAAACCTTACCAGGAAAACCCATTGGGACAAAACCTCGGTTAAGGGAAAAAGAGCGCAACGCGTATTTACTCCCCCTCAGAAAAATATCACATAAGATCTTTGAATTTTCATAATTCAATCTTGAATATAATCTTCAAATGTTGAAATAGAGTATGCACTAGTGATAAATCTTCCAAATTATTGCTTGAAATGATTTATCAAATACTATTCTTCTGAAGATCATGAGGGACGAAATTTTAAAGAGATATGTTTCATTTTATCACATTCGATGTATCCACCTTGAGATATAAATTCTGCATTATCTCTACGTAAGATAGCTTGCATCTTATCTTGTGAAAGCAATTCACATATCTTCTGGATATGTTTAGCCAAACACATATTTAGGCTTTGCCTCATGCATAACAATTATTTAAAGGCAATGGTCTCGTAGCACTTAGATAATATTTCTAGACCAAATAAGATACGACGCTTCCAAATCAATTAATGTATATATGGTGCTTTTAGACCAAGAATATCATCACATTTTTCTCGAGGGTGGAATGGACCTTTGTTTACATTAAGAGACCTAGCAACCAAATAGTGATCAACGAATATGCATTATGCATGTAAAGTCTCTTTAAACATTTTTTTGTGTATGCCGATTGCTGGACAATGATTCCATTGTTAAGGAGATCTCTTCATGAGTCTCAATGAATCGCCAACATACAAAATAAAAACAAAGACAAATCCAGAGCTAAACCTCTTAATAAAATGCTCTGGAAATTAAATCATTCTTATACCCTTCCGCTAATAAGTATTCAATGGGGTGATTATACCAAATGTGCCCAAAATATTTTAATACATAAAAAGATATATTCAATATAATTGAATAATGTTCTCGATAACTTGAATTAACTGCTTCTGGCAGTCTAAATCCTTCCAAAAGCTTTATGTAAATGTTGTTATCAAGAGGCTCATACAAATAAGATGTAACAACATCCATTAGGCGGAAACTGAGTTATTTCATTTATTGTCAGACTATCTAAAAGTAACTGCATCCACCACCGAAGAATATATTTTCCTCATAATCAATTTCATGTCTTTGTGAGAATCTTTGTGCAACCAAACGAGCTTATATCTCGTGATTTCTCCTTTTGATTTCTCTTTCTCACAAAGGCTCATTAATATCCACGAGCTTTACACATTTCAATATACGAGCTATAGGCCCAAATACTTCTCTTTTCGAAAGAGATTTTAGTTTCGCCTCAATTGCCTCTTTCCATATTGGCCAATCATTTCTTTGTTTACATTGTCCAATTGACAATGATTCATGATCCACATCATCAAATAAAATCTCTAGTGCTATATTGCATGCAAATGTATTATCGATGTCGATTTGATTTCAGTTCCACTTATTACCAGACATGCCATAATCTATTGAGATCTCTTTATTATCAGGTACCTGAGTCATGTTAATGTCTCTATTGGAGACCTTTTAATATCTTCTTGAGATTTTCATAATTCATTGATTCCTCGATCAGACCATCATAATTATAACCCCCTTCCTTTTTTTTGAGGATTTTTATCTTTAGAACCTACTTGTCTACCACGCTACAAACGTAAGTTAGACTTATTAGCAACTAGAGTTTGTCCTTTCGGGACATCAAATTTAAACATAGCATTCATAACTGGTATATGTGACTTAGTCACTCTATTAGGGTTAGCAAAATCTTATGGCAATTGTTTTTCAAAATGAATTATCCTTTGAACTTATAGTTCACATTGTTGAGTACGTGGATCAAACAATGATAATTCATTACAATTTATTTCTTTTTTCAGCTATTTTATTTTCTTCCCCTAATGTTGAGAAAACCGATTCATTAAAATGATAGTAGTAAATCGAGCTGTAAATAAATTCCCTATCAGAAGCTCAAGATATTTAATTATCAAGGGAAATTTGAATCTGTCATATATTCCCAACCTCCTTTGAGAACTCATCTTTGTGCGTTGTGGTGGAGGAATCAGAACATATACCGCACACAAAAAATATCTAAGATGAGAAATATTTGGTTTTGACCAAAAACCATTTGTAATGGGGAGAACTTATGATAATTTATTGGTTTGATGCGAATTAGTGATACTACATGTAAAATGACATGTCACCAGCATTATCAAGACCGGTTGTCTTTATAAGGTAATCTGGAAAATGTGCTCATAATTTTATCAACTGAGCAAGTAGCCTCGCAAACACCAGTTACGGGTTGATAACAAGGTTACACATGATCATCTATTCGATGCATCGATTAAAATCGTAAAATATCTAGATGGACTGTAAGAAAGGTGTATGGGCCCACATATATTACCTTGTATGCGTTCCAAAAAATTAATAGATTCACAATCTATCTTAGCTAATGATGATTGAATAATCGATTTGCTTTGATAGCAAGTATTACATGAAAAACATTACCTTGAAGAAAATTTTAGTTCTTCAATAATGACCACATGAAAGTGTCAACAAATTTTTGCATCTTAATTGAACCGGGATGACCTAACTGGTCATGCCAAATAATAAAGTTATCAGTAAACTTTTGATTTACAATAGCATGAGCTTCAATTTGTACTAATTCTTGTGTAGTACAATATGGATGGCAGTGTATATATATTTTTCAATATTTTATTATTGCCTTGAGTTATACTCGTAATATTGAGATAGTCGGCACCCCTCGACTAATATTCTCAATATATTTATACAAATATCTTTAAAATTCAATAAGTTTCTTTGTGTTTTGACGAGTATAATGCACTGTGAAAATAGAATAGAGTTCCATTTGGCAATAACATATTTGCTCAGTCGAAGCCTTCTATGATATCAGTACTTCCGGATATATTACTCACATTATTCCCTTGCATTTTAAATGAGAAAATATGCATAGTTATGCACCTTTCAAAATGTGCTTTGTTTCATTCACTTCGGGGAATGAAAATATTAAATATAACACATCATATCAAATCAGTTATTTATCAGAGATAAACCCTCAAGAACTTATTGCTCTTATGAAGCATTGATGTTTTAATACTTTGGGAAATAGTACTCATATTTTTCCCTTGCATTTAAATGAAAAAATATTTCTTACGCTTAAGTATAGTATGAGTACTTGCACTGTCTACTAAGCATAAATAGCCACAATTTATTATATATTTTATTCCAAAAGTAATCATATTCTTCAAAGAATAAATTAACATAAAACATAAATAA
The DNA here is from genome assembly GCA_958450335.1 of Hibiscus tridactylites. Classification (NCBI taxonomy): domain Eukaryota; kingdom Viridiplantae; phylum Streptophyta; class Magnoliopsida; order Malvales; family Malvaceae; genus Hibiscus; species Hibiscus tridactylites. Next base: position 13,287,184 of record OY288287.1, read on the forward strand.
ATACTATGTAAAACAAGTTAATATAAAGTAAATTAACATAAATAAATAATAAAATTAACATAAAACAAAATAAATAAAAGATCAATTATTGTCTTTAGAGGTTATAAAAGAAATAAACTAAATGGTGAATTATTTCCTTCAAGGGTTATGAAGAAATTAACAATATCCAATTGATTAAGACTAACAACGCCATAATTATTTTCGCCATAAACAAAACTTGTTTATATTTTCTTTCATTTATCATTCATGCTTATGGATAATGTCCATAATACTTTGGTGTTTGACTAGTACGAGACCAATGGTTTGTATTATCGTATTGATAACATAAAGATTTTGATATGATATTGTGAAACCGATATTTTAATTTTGATATAACTAAAGAACCTAAGGACTAAATTGAAAATGTGAAAACGAATTTTTAAGTCCTCAAACATTCCTATATGTTTTAAAGAATATGTCTAAGTTAAAAACTAAGTTTATCAAATATTTTCTAAGTGTTCTTAAAGCCAAAACAGTGATTTTCGAGTCACCGTTTCGAAACGGCCTAAGGCGTTTTGGAACAGTTTTGAAACTATGAGTCCATGTTTCGAAACGTGTATCGAAACGATTTCAACACTACCAACCTGTGTTTCGAAACAAGTTTCGAAACGACTTTAGAACAAAGAGACACCGTATCGAAACGACATCAAGTGTTTCGAAATGGTTCTTAAATTGATTTGAAAAATATGTCCGTTGAATGTTTTTAACTGATTTTTAACAAACCGTTAAGGCGTATCGAAACTATCTCAAGCCGTTTCGATACGATCCTTGACAGTGGCAAAATGTTTCGAAACAAGTTTCGAAACAACTCTTAGCATATCGAAACTGATCTGACCGTTTCGATACGGGCTCTTTAATGCACCCCAACGACTCTTTCTATTTTGGTCTGTTTCGAAACAGGGTCGGGCGTTTCGAAACGGTTGGTTGCAAACTGCATTTATGGAGGGGAGATAACACCCCCAACGGCTCTATTGATGAATGCAACAACCACAACGGCTAGAAATCAATGAGAAGATATAAAAGAGACCTTTAAAAGCCTCAGCAACAACTATTGATCCAAAAGCAAACATCCAAACATCAAATCCAAGCATTTGTGCCTAAATCCCATTATTGTCTTGTAACCCTAATTGTATTTTTCATTCTTATCATTTCAATTGGGTTGAGTGCTTGTAATTGGGCTAGTTTATGTATTGAGATATACTTGTTTAGCCAACAAATTATTTGTTTCAATTGTGTGAGGATTGGGTCAAATTTTGGGTAGAAAATTTGACCGAAAATTGTAAGGGTTACCTCCTTAGCCTAGAAAAGGGGAAGAGCAATTAGTGGAATTGTTGCAAATCCTTAGTGAAGCTAAGGTAGTGGATGTAGAGTTCATTTGGAACTTGAACCACTCTAAAATTCCTTGTCTATCTTTTTATTTGCAATTTCCACCACCAAGAACATTAAAAATCCAATTCACCCCTCTCTTGGTTTAGTTCGATCATTCGATCCACTCAACAATTGGTATCAGAGCCTACCTCTTTGGGGATTAACAACCACAAGAGGAGTTCCTAGGAAGAGTGTGATCATCCAAAAATCAAGAGATGGCTTCTACCTCCGGTTCGAGCATGTATGAGTCTCAATCCACTACAAAACCACCCTTCTTCAATGGTGACAACTATATGTTTTGGAAGAATAGAATGCGTCTCTTCATCAAGTCTAATGACTATTTGGTTTGGGATGTCATTGAAGATGGCCCTTACATTCCATTGAAGCAAGATAGTGAAGGGAAGATGGTTTTGAAGAAAAAAGGTGGAGATGAGTGAAGAAGAAAGGAAGAAGATCCAAATAAATGACAAAGCTCTCCACATGCTTTTTTGTTCTTTCGGTCCGGACATCTACTCCAAAGTATCATCCATTGAGAGTGCCAAAGAAGTGTGGGACACTCTTGAGACTACCTATGAGGGAACCAATGATGTCAAGGAAACTAACATTGGAATTCTCAATCTTAGTTATGAAAATTTCAAGATGGAGCCCGATGAGACAGTGTCCAAGATGTTTGATCGTTTCTCCACCATAGTCAATGGGCTCAAAGGATTTGGAGAGATAATACCGGAAGACAAGCTTGTCCGAAAGCTACTCTACTCACTTCCCGAATCTTGGGATGGGAAGAGAACCGCCATCATAGAAGCAAAAAATTTGAAGACTTTAAAGCTTGATGAGCTAGTGGGTTCTTTCCTTACTCATGAGATTATGAAGCAAGGAAGGGAAGAAGAGAAGAAGAAGGAAGAAAAGAGAGTAGAAAAGCTAGAGGTTGAAAAGAAGAAGAAGATGGGAATAGCTCTCAAAGCTTCATTACTTGAGGAGAGCTCTTCTAGTGAGGAGGATGAGCTAGAAGAATTGGCTATGATAGCTAAACAATTCTCACGCTTTATGAGGTCCAACCGGGGAAGAAAAATTCAAAGGAAGATGGACTTCAAAGGTAAAAACAAAGAAGAAGCAAGGGATCAAATCATTTGCTTCGAGTGCAATAAACCCGACCACATACGTTCGAAGTGCCCTCAACTCAAGAAGAAGGGCTTTGAGAAGAAGAAGAAGCTCAAAGCCAAGCTTGCTACTTGGAGTGATGAGGAGTCATCCGAGGATGACGAACAAGAAGTGGCCAACCTTTGCCTCATGGCACTTGAGGAAGATTCCTCCATGGTAACCTCTAACTCATCATCTTTAGATTTTACATATGATGAATTAAATGATGCATATGATGAGTTGTAAGAGGTCTATGATGAATTAGTTGAGAAATACAAGGAGTCGGTCATTAGGAATAAGAAAATTATTTTGGAACTAAATGATAAAAATGACTCACTCTCTCAAGCTAATTTAAAATTTAAGAAAAAGATATTAGGGTTGAAAGATGAACTAAATTTTTTTCAAGATGAAAATATTGACCTTAATAATCTTTTATCTCAATGTAATAGTGAACACCAAAAGGTGTTAGATGAACTAAACAAGCTCAAAGAGTCTTTTAAAAATGTTGGTAGTGTGAAGCATGAAATAGGTGAATCTTCAAAAACAAACCAACCTAAGAAAAAGACTAATTACTACAAACAAGGTAGCTTTCTTAGACATAGTAGAACTAAAAGGATTAGAAGTGTATGGGTTCCTAAGGAACTTGTAAAATCTAATAACATTGTTGCTATGTCATCTTGGATTCCTAAGGGAACCAAGGTATTGGGAGCTAACACTCATGGTCGACCCAAAATGATTTGGGTACCAAAAACAAAAGCTTAATATCTTTGTTTGTAGGGGGAGCATTGCTACAAGGCCAAAGCACAAAGTCAAAACTCATGGTACCTTGATAGTGGATGCTCAAGGCATATGACCGGAGACAAGAGTAGATTCATGGATCTAAAGCCAAAAAGTGGAGGAGTGGTGACATTTGGTGACAACTCCAAAGGCCACATTAAAGGTATTGGCTCCATAGGTAATCACTCTACTATTCTCATTGAAAATGTCTTGTATGTCGATGGTCTTAAACATAACTTATTGAGCATAAGTCAATTGTGTGATAAAGGATTTAATATTTTATTTGATAAAAATGGGTGCAAAATTGTTGACATTAAATCTAATAATATTATGCTCATAGGTCATCGCATAGGGAACATATACATAGTGCATCTAGATGACATACATACATCTCATGCATGCTTAATAGCACAAAATGAAAATGATGCATGGTTGTGGCATAGGAAACTAGGACATGCTAGCATTAGTGTTTTAGAAAAACTAGTTTCCCTTGATCTAGTTAGAGGTTTAACCAAGATTAAATTCTCAAACGATAAAATTTGTGATGCATGCTCTAAGGGTAAACAACATAAGTCTTCCTTTAAATCCATTAATGATGTTTCTACAAGTAGATATTTACAACTTATCCATATGGATTTATTTGGGCCAATTAGGACTATGAGCTTGGGTGGTAAATCTTATGCATTTGTACTTGTTGATGATTTTTCTAGATTTACTTGGGTTCTATTTTTAAGTACTAAAGATGAGGCTTTAGAATAATTCATCAGATTTTCAAAATTAACCCAAAATGATCTTGAACTTAGAATTTCTCATATTAGAAGTGATCATGGAACCGAGTTTCAAAATTTAGGGTTGAATATTTTTTGAATGAAAATGGTATTAGCCACAATTTTTCGGCTCCTCGAACTCCTCAACAAAATGTTGTAGTTGAGAGGAAAAATAACTTTACAAGAAATGGCTAGAACCATGCTTTGTGAAAATAATTTACCTAAATATTTTTGGGCGGAAGCCACAAACACCGCTTGCTATATTGTTAACCGAGTAATGATTAGGTCAATTTTAAAGAAAACACCTTATGAGATTTTAAAATCTAAAAAGCCTAACATTAGCTATTTTCATCCTTTTGGTTGCAAGTGTTTTGTTTTAAATAATGGAAAAGACAACTTAGGTAAATTTGATGCAAAAAGTGATGAAGCTATTTCCATAGGATACTCTTTAACCTCTAAAGCCTATCGAGTATTTAACAAGAGAACTTTAGTAGTAGAAGAATCTATACATGTTGTATTCGATGATAACCTCCTTCCAAGGAAGGATTCTTGTGATGATGATGATGTAGGAATCATAAATACCTTTGGTGGAGGACAAACTTCAAAGGAGGATGAGATTCCAACAAAAGAAGAGGACATACAAGATCCACCTCTTGAAGCCTTGAAGGACTTGGCTCTTGAGGAAAAGGAAGTGAGCTACCCAAGGGAGTTAAACTATGTCAAAGATGGTGAAATCTTGGGTGATCCATCCAATGGGGTAACCACTCGATCTTCTCTTATATTAATGAATCATGTTGCATTTATCTTATGCATAGAGCCTAAGAATATAAAAGAAGCATTGAAAGATGATTTTTGGATTATGGCTATGCAAGAAGAGTTAAATCAATTTGAGAGAAGTAACGTTTGGACATTAGTTGATAGGCCTAGTAATCAATCTACCATAGGAACTAAATGGGACTTTAGGAACAAGCTAGATGAGAGTGGTAACATTGTGAGAAATAAAGATAGACTAGTAGCACAAGGTTACACTCAAGAAGAGGGAATAGATTTTGATGAAACCTATGCATCCGTAGCTAGAATGGAAGCCATTAGGATGTTGCTTGCATATGCATGTTATCATGATTTCAAGCTTTTTCAAATGGATGTTAAAAGCGCATTTTTAAATGGTTTTATAAATGAACAAGTGTATGTGGAACAACCATCGGGTTTTGAAGACTCAAAATTTCCAAATCATGTTTTCAAACTCACTAAAGCTCTTTATGGTCTAAAACAAGCTCCTAGAGCTTGGTATGAAAGGCTTTCAAACTTTTTAATTGAAAAGGGTTTTGAAAAAGGCAAGGTGGACACTACACTTTTTATAAAAAGGTATAAAAATGACATCTTAGTAGTACAAATTTATGTTGATGATATTATTTTTGGTTCTACTAACGAATGTCATTGCAAAGAGTTTGCTAAGCTAATGCAATGTGAATTTGAGATGAGCATGATGGGGGAGCTCTCATTCTTTTAAGGACTCCAAATCAAGAAAAAGAAGGATGACACCTTCATAAATCAAGCAAAGTACATAAAGGATATGCTCAAGAAATTTGGCTTGGAGAATGCAAAGCCTCAAGCCACACCTATGAGCTCATCTACAAAGCTTGACAAAGATGAAGGAGGTAAGTGTGTCGACTCTAAGCTTTACCGTTCTATGATTGGATCATTGCTTTACCTTACCGCAAGTAGACCGGATATCTTGTTTAGTGTTTGCTTGTGTGCTAGGTTTCAAGCTAGTCCTATAGAGTCTCACCTTATAGCCGTTAAGAGAATCTTTAGGTACCTTAGAGATACTCCTTGTTTAGGTCTTTGGTACCCTAGAGACTCCACCTTCAACCTTCATGCTTATTCGGATGCAGATTATGGGGGATGTAAAATCGATAGGAAGAGTACTTCGGGAACTTGTCAATTCCTAGGTAGTATGCTCATATCTTGGTTCTCTAAGAAACAAAATAGTGTAGCCTTATCTACCACCGAAGCCGAGTACATATCCTTAGGGAGTTGTTGTGCTCAAGTCCTTTGGATGAAGCAACAACTCTTAGATTATGGTATTAAAGTTGAAACCATACCCCTAAAATGTGATAACACTAGTGCTATATGTTTGACAAAAAATCCCATCCAACACTCTAGAACCAAACACAAAGAAATAAGACATCATTTCATTAGAGATCATGTCCTTAAAGAAGATGTGGTTATAGAGTATGTTGACACCTTAAATCAATTAGTGGACATATTTACAAAACCTTTAGACAAAGAGCGTTTTTGGTCCCTTAGGAGAGAGTTAGGTCTAGCTAGCCTATCTTGACCTTTTAGGACCTCTTTTGTGCTTAAAATTGCTTGATCTTGTGAAATGCCATGTTTATGTGTTTTTACTCCTAATTTCATCCATGCCTATAGCTAGGGGGAGTATGTTTATGTTTGCATATGTTTTTTCCTGCTCATTCATGTCATTCATGCAAGATAGGCCTTAGAAAATTTCATTTTTCTGCACTTTTAGAGCCTCATCTGCATTTCCAGGCCTAGGTGTATCGAAACGGGTCCACGTTTCGATACAGATGCTTTAGATTTCTATCTGAGAGAAGAGCGTTTCGAAACGCCTTAACAGGGTTTTGAAACGTTTTGGCTACTGCCAAGGGGTGTATCGAAACAAGTTTCGATACGAGTCAACGGGGATTCGATACGGTCAAACCCGTATCAAAACGGTCAGTTGGAGTTGAAAAGTCGGTCAATCTTTCATGCCCGCGTTTCGAAACAGTCAAGACCGTTCCGAAACGGATTCACAGACTGCTTTAAAGGGGCTTTTAATGTTAAAGTTAAACACAAATTAAAACTCTCCCAAAAACCTAAAAACCCTAGAATCGATTTTTCCTATAAAACCCTCTAAACCTCATTGTTTTTCATCAAATCTTGAGGGCTTTTTCTCTTAAACACAAGTCTAAGCAATCATCAACAATATTGTGCAAGGATTTTCATCCATTCATCCAAAATCCCAATTTAAGGTATTTTTCATCTTTTTCTTTTTCCTTCAATTTGTATTCGAATCTTAGGTTAGAAAATTTTAATTTTGCATAGTTTATATGTTTTGATACTTGGGTTTTTCAAATCTTGTAAAAAAAATTCAAAATCTTCAATTTTTTGATTCGAATATATAAATTTTCACTCGTATTTTCTTTACTGTTTTTCTCTTAATATTTTTTTGTTTTGTTTTGTATATTTGTTTTTTAAAACTTGTTTTTAAACCTAAGTGGGATTTATCATTGGATTGAATTACGAAATCTCATGCATACACTTAAACTTGTTTTTATATCGCTTGCTTAATGTTTTTAGGATGGCTACGGAGAATGTTAACAAAAAGCATAAGACCGGTCAAGCAAGTGAATCGAGTATTCATCCTAATCTCACTCAGCTTTTTCAAAAAAGTCTTCGAACTCAAGAGACGAGGGATCGGTTCGCTTATGTCAAGGAGTACGAAGTTCGTCGTGAGCGTGTTATTGATCTCACGTTTCTTGACTCCGAGCGCTTTCTTTTTCGTTACCTCGACCGTTTGAGAGAATGGAGTTTCCTTGGTCTTTTGAGCATCCCGGACATTTGCTACAAGCACATGGTACTCCAATGCTCAATTTATCAATGATGAAGACAACTCCGAAGTTGTTGGCCTTGAGTCTTTTATCTTGGGGAAGAGGATTGTCATTAACATCCCTCTCTTGGAGTCTACGTTTTCTCTTAAGGACGAAGGAATTGAGAATGAGAGTCACTTTGGTTCTCACACCGATTCGGTGCTTACCTTGGATGTGCACGATAGATTCCTCCATTTGATGGTCTCATGGTTCCTTCGCCCCTCCGGAGGTAAATATTCTCACATTCGTCAAGTAGACTATTTTTGGCTTGAGTGTTTCCGTCGTGGTGAGCGCCCTAATCTTGTTAAGATCATATTTGCTGAGATAGTCAATAATGTTAAGCTTCGTGACACTGATGCCCTGAAATCCTTCACTTATGGAACGATTTTAAGTCACATCTTTAGCAAGCTTAATCTTGAATGCACCTACGACTCTCCGGAACCCCGCAAGTCAAATATTGGTGAGTCCTCTCTCCGTAAGTCCGGTTTTCGCTATGTAAACAATGGACATTGGGAACGTGTTGATAGGGAAGCACCTCCTCCTCCTCCCGTTGAATCTCAACCACAAGCTCAAGTTGCGAACAATGAAGCTCTCACGGCTTTCCTTACCGAGCGGTTCAACACTTTGGACACTAGCATGTCTAGAGGTTTTGGTGATCTCAATACCCGTTTGCAATTCGTAGAGGATCGCCTCTTTGCCAATGAGAATCGACTCCAATCCCTTGAAAATCAACAATCGGCCATGGACATGTCCTTCTCTACCTTTTATGGCCAATGGATGAAGTTTCGTCGTTCTCAAGTCAAGAGCGATGACGAGTCCTCGGATGATGATTGTGACGACGAGGCCTAGTATTCTCATGACATATCATATTAGCTATGTATTTTAGGATTAAGTTTGCATCTTTATTTCCAGTATGTTTTATGAACCTATGCTTTTGATTTTATTTGGGATTATGATTTGAACTTATTGTTTAAGATTTATGTTTTGGATATTTTAATTTTATGAATTAATATTATTGTTGCTTGTTGCTTATTGCTTATTGCTTATTGCTTTTAACCCTATCTCTTCTCTTTGAGCCTTGTTTATTATTTTTGATCTAACAAAAAGGGGGAGAAGTAATCTAAGAGCCAAAATTCGTTTTAAATGTTTAAAGTGTTTTTATTAGTTTTAAACTTTGAATTTAAATTTTAAATCCTTTTAAAACCTATCTTAAATTGAGGGGGAGTTAGAATGTATTCAAAACTTTCAAAACTCTTAAAAATTCTAACTTTGGTTTTGTTATATCAAAAAGGGGGAGATTGTGAAACCGATATTTTAATTTTTATATAACTAAAAAACCTAAGGACTAAATTGAAAATGTGAAAACGAATTTTTAAGTCCTCAAACATTCCTATATGTTTTAAAGAATATGCCTAAGTTAAAAACTAAGTTTATCACATATTTTCTAAGTGTTCTTAAAGCCAAAACAGTGATTTTCGAGTCACCGTTTCGAAACGGCCTAAGGCGTTTCGGAACAGTTTTGAAACTGTGAGTCCATGTTTCGAAACGTGTATCGAAACGATTTCAACACTGCCAACCTGTGTTTCGAAACAAGTTTCGAAACGACTTTAGAACAAAGAGACACCGTATTGAAACGACATCAAGTGTTTTGAAACGGTTCTTAAATTGATTTGAAAAATATGACCGTTGAATGTTTTTAACTGATTTTTAACAAACCGTTAAGGCGTATCAAAACTATCTCAAGTCGTTTCGATACGATCCTTGACAATGGAAAAATGTTTCGAAACAAGTTTCGAAACGGCTCTTAGCGTATCGAAACTGATCTGGCCGTTTCGATACGGGCTCTTTAATGCACCCCAACGACTCTTTCTATTTTGGTATGTTTTGAAACAGGGTCGGGTGTTTCGAAACAGTTGGTTGCAAGCTGCATTTATGGAGGGGAGATAACACCCCCAACGACTCTATTGATGAATGCAACAACCACAACGGCTAGAAATCAATGAGAAGGTATAAAAGGGACCTCTAAAAGCCTCATCAACAACTATTGATCCAAAAGCAAACATCCAAACATCAAATCCAAGCATTTGTGCCTAAATCCCATTATTGTCTTGTAACCCCAATTGTATTTTTCATTCTTATCATTTCAATTGGGTTGAGTGCTTGTAATTGGGCTAGTTTATGTATTGAGAGATACTTGTTTAGCCAACAAATTCTTTGTTTCAATTGTGTGAGGATTGGGTCAAATTTTGGGTAGAAAATTTGACCGAAAATTGTAAGGCTTACCTCATTAGCCTAGAAAAGGGGAAGAGCAATTAGTGGAATTGTTGCAAATTTTTAGTGAAGCTAAGGTAGTGGATGTAGAGTTCATTTGGAACTTGAACCACTCTAAAATTCCTTGTCTATCTTTTTATTTGCAATTTCCACCACCAAGAACATTAAAAATCCAATTCACCCCCTCTTGGTTTAGTTCGATCATTCGATCCACTCAAAGATATCTATCATTCTTGTTATCCTTATAATCCTACTTCTGGTGGATATAAACATTCTCAAAAGGATCATCTTATTTATGTCTATTTTTTATGGCCTCAATCTCGACCACAATTGCTAATGTGACATTTATTCTTTCTGCTATAAAATATCACATTCACTTCAGAGAATATAGTAGAGGCCAATAGGTTTTTAAAACCTTTTCACGATATTGTGTCTACAGGACAACATTAATGTGTAAAAAGTAGAGTATGTTTTTCTAAAATATCCTCATCAATGATGCTCTGGCACATAACTGAGTTTTATTCAATAACCATATAGTGAATTATCATGTTTGCATTCACTTCAAGAAATGAAACAAATCTACTAATCGCATGGAATAAATATTATGATTGCATTCACTTTAGAGAATGACATAAATCCAATAATCGCATGGAATAAACATCATGCTCGCATTCACTTCAGGGAATGCCTCCCATAATTTTTTTTTGGATCAAGGCGATTTTTGTAACTTGAACTTGGGAGAAGTCTATAGTCGAGTTTTTTGACACAAAAATAATATTGCTTTCAAGCAAATATAGACTTTATAACAATCATACTATTAAAGAATAATTGAGCAACCAATATATATATACAATACTTATAGAGAACAACGATTAAATCCTCATACGCGGTATTGTTAAACCAGTCCACAAGGTCCGTTAAAAAGAACCTCCTTTGAGACCAGTGGCCTCACAGAACGGGATGTCCAGCCAATATACTCGAATTAAACCAAAATAAAAGAGAACATATTAATTAATTAAAGGTTCAATATTTGTTCCAATATCATGTAATACTTAAAACATGATTAAAAACACAAACTTTCATCATCAGAATAAAATAAACAAATATTGCTCATACCTAAAAATATCTCAAATAAAATAGATGTAAAATACTACTCGTATATGTCATTGTGTTTTAAACACATGATAATTCCTCGCTTTGAACAACCATCCTTGGATGGTAAGGAAAAGAATCACGTCATTAAAAAATCATAATCATATGTATATTTAATATTAGATATATCATCAAAGAAACAATAAATTAAAATAAACTTACCTTATTTTGAGAATAATTAACCATCTACTATATCGAGATAAATAAGTAAAACATACTAGACTTTTCAAGCTAAGTTAAATAAATGGTAGATTTAGTCACCAATATCTTGTTAAAATCTTTTTCGGGAATTGTCGACAAGAACTACGGTAATTGAGTCACTCTATGGTTACACTAACACCAAACAACCAAAGATTTTTCAAAAATTAAAAATCAAGTTAATGATGAAGAGAGAAAAATAATTGATAATTAAAATACAATAGAGGGAGAAGAACTTATCTTTGATTCATGCTAGTAACAAATTCTTTTCAATAACTTCTTTAGGATTCAAACAACAAAACACCTCAGTTGGTTAGAGTCTCGTGCTGATAACGTGTTGTGAATAAAATAAAGAAGAACGAGAGAGATAAATAAGAGCAAAGATGAGAGACAAAGAGGGAGAGTTTATTATATTCTCAATGTAGGGTTGTGTACAATGTTTTCTTCAAAAGTCTATATTTATAGGCATAAGATGGAAACCCTAATTCCAATGGGTATTAAACCCTAATAATAAAGTCCATTAAAGTCTCATTTAATATATGGATATCCAACATAAATAACGATATTCATAACAATATTGGTGTTGTGAATAAAATAAAGAAGAACAAGAATGAAGAACAAAAATAACAAAGAGATGAGAGAAATAGAAAGATTTGTATTATTCTCAAATATAGAATTGTGTGTACAATGCCTTCAGTAAATCATCTATTTATAGGCATAAGAAGTACATAATACATTAAACTTTAATTAATGTAGATAATATTCCTAATGATAAAGTAAGTCAAATTTCTATGATAACGTTCTTATCATGATATACATACACATAGATAAATATTCATCACTCCCCCTTGGATGTCTATGAAGATAATATGCCTCGTTAAAACCTTACTAAGATAAAGACCCAATGGAAAAAAATTCTTTAGTGAAGGTTAAAGAGTACACACATCTTTGATACGCATAACATGTTGCCTTATTAAAAAACCTTACCAGGAAAACCCATTGGGACAAAACCTCGGTCAAGGGAAAAAGATTGCAACGCGCATTTACTTCCCCTCATGAAAACACCATAGAAGGTCTTTGAATCTTCATAATTCAATCCTTAATACTATTTTCTAAATATCGTGAGGGATGAAACTTTAGAGTAATATGTTCCATGATATATCCACATTTCAATTGAGATATATATCTTGCATTGTCTCTACACAAGATAGCTTTGTATCATATCTTGTGAAATTAAATCCACATATCTTTTGGATATGTTGGGTCAATGGTCTTAGCCAAAAACATTTTTGGCTTGCCTCGTGCATAACAATTATTTCTATAGGATTTGATGAGGCATCGACGAATGTTTGAAGATCTAAAGGTAATGATCTTTATATATCCATGGATATTTCTTGACCAACTAATGTATGGTGCTTCCAAACGAATTATTTATTTATCTTTCTTTCGAAAATAAATTTATTCACACTCAATAATCTTGCAATCATAAGGATACTCAATAGATATGATTTATCCATATTGAATCTTCTTTAAGATTCTTCCAGTTGATGTCCATTCATAGACAAATAAATATTTAAATGCTCGATCTCCAAGTCGAGATAAAACTTGATGTCAAGATTCTTTTTCTCAAATAATTTCATTAAATGCATTGAAAGCACTTCATGAGTTTCCAATTTGAAGCTCTTTAGGAGTTCTAATGAAATTCAAATTATCAAAATGGATCTTGATCCAAATCTCCTTTATAAAAATACATAACGAATTCTTATCATTCTTACAATATTTCCTCAATTAGTACTCACTAAGGCGATTATACCAAATGCGCCAAAATATTCGATGAGACATGTCTAAATAAATTTCCTCAGAAATTTCCAAATGCTTCTAGCATTTTAAATCCTTTAAGGATAAATAGGGATCCATAAATAATTAGACACATGTAATATATTTCATAACTGCCAAATTAATTGCATCCACCATGAAGTATTTAGAATTCTTCATAAATTATAATCTGTCGTATTTACAACTACTTATTTGTGCCTCACTTGCATTACACCTTTAGGTGTTTGGACTGTTGGTCTAAATACTTCTCTTTTAGAAGTTCAAAGCGTCTTTCTATATTGGCAATTCAATATCTATATTTCTGGATAGATTTTTATATAAGATCCTCGTTTTTTTCTTTACTTCTATAGAAGTATTCTATTTAAAACTATTTGTAAAATCGATGTCGACAACTTTTCAATTTTTTGGTTCCATTCTCGTTGTGACATAACTCATCGAGATCTCTCCAATATTTCAATCTTTATTTAAGGTACCTGAAACTCTTCAAGAGTTTTATTATTAGTAATGTCTGGGTCTCTTCAGGAGCACCCACCTCCAATATATGACCATCTCATATTACTTTCCATTTACGAGAATTTTGATCATTGGAACCATTTCAACTATCATGCTTCAGGCATGATTTACATCTTATTGCTCTAACATGTAATTTAAGCTTAGAGCATTTCAGCTGGTATATGAGACTTAATTACTCTTATTGGGTTAGTAAATATGTCTAGCAGTTGACATGTAATAACATGAATTATCTTATGAACTTCTGGTTCATATACGAGGATCTAGATAACGATAATTCATTTTCCTTTATCCACCTGATTATTATCTCCCCCTGATGTTGAGAAAAATCATGTCATAAATGATTCTCCAATTAATGTTTAAGAGTTTAAACATAAAAGGAGATTCGTACTCAATATATATTCTCAACCCTTTTTATTTATTCATTTTGTGCGTTGTGGTGGAGCAATTCATATCGCACATCCAAAAATTATAAAATAGAAAATGTATGGCTTCTGACTAAAAAACAATCATAACGGGGAGTTTATTATAACTCGTTGGCTTGATGCGTATAAGTGTTGCTAATAACTCTTTTGTTCTCATAGTTTAGCTATTAAATAGGAAGCATCCAATTGAAATTTTGTTAAACTAATTTTTTCATAATCAATAGGCTTTGTAACAACTTATATAGCCTAAAATATAAACCCACCAAATTTTGCAAGATAAATAGTCTAACTGCATAATCTGAATCCTTTTATAATCAATCTCACAAACTTCTGGTTGTAAGTTGATAAAACAATGTAGATGTATTTACTAAAATCATATAAACTTTCCATATTTATGAATATATGGGCCCATATTTCGTTCAGATATGCAAGGCATGCAATCTCAACTTCAGCGCAAGAACTTCAAGTTCTAATTCTTTTGGTAAGTGAGATCAACTATATCCTTTGAGAACAAACAACACAAGAACTTTAGTTTCTTTTAGTAAGAGGAATTTAATCAATTCCTTTAAGCAACACAAGAACTTCATGTTCTTTAATAAGTTGAATTTAATCAATTCCTTTAAAAATAAACACCACAAGAACTTCAGGTTCTTTTAATACATGTGCATGTAAATCTCAATAATTTCTGCACCATTATTGATCAGGATGGTCTAACCGATCATGCCAACTATATATGTGTGTGTATATATCTCTAAAATTGTAAACTTCTTGTTTACCATAACATGTAATTCAATCTCACTCGCACATGTCTAGTACGACTATCAAAATTGTTCCTTTAAATAGGAATATATTTAGCTCTTTCGGAGCTTTCAATTGAAATTATCTTTTGGTAGCAATAAATAGCTCTTCTCGAGCTTTCAACTGACTTTTTGGCTACCAGAACTTATATCAATATTGACTTATTTCAAATGCCAATTGATAACATATGTTATCTATAATTCTCAAAGGGATATTTTGCGAACTCATATTGCTCTCTTAAAATTTCCACTTCTAGTAGTGTCGATATTATTACCATTAGCGGTAATCATTGCAATATTCGCAATTATGCACTTTTCATAATGTGCTTTCTCTCAAGAATTTATTACTCTTCTAGAGCATCAATATTTTCAGTTCTTTGAGATATAGTACTCGCATTATTCCTTTGTATTTAAATGGGGAAATATATCTTATGCTTATGTTGAGCATAAACCGTCACCATAGATTGTATTTGACATTTAATCATGTTAAATAAAATAAATAAATATCATAATATATAAATATAAGTATAAAAACGTAAATAATTAATGTGTGTAAAGTAAATAAACATAAAGATAAATAAAAAGATAAATAATTATCTTCAAAGTTATAAGAATAATTAGAAGATAATTTATTCCCTTCGAGTGTTATAAGAAAATCAACAACGTCCAAATGAGTTGGATCAATTCCAACAATGTCCAAATAAAGTTGGACCAATATCATCTTCGTCATGTTTCGCAAACAAAATTTGCTTATATTTTCTTTCCTTTATTATTCAATGATTGTTGATTTTTCAACGTACAACATGTACGATACCAATGGTTTATAACATCGCATTGGTAATAAGAAAAATTTTACTTTATTAGAATGATCTTTATCACTCTTGTCATCCTTATAACCTCACTACCGGTGGGTAGAAGTATTCTTAAAATGACCATATTTTTCATGTCTATATTCATAGCCTCGACCACGACCACAACTTTTAATGTGGTTTTTATTCCTTCCATAATATAATCTCACATTCACTTCAGGGAATGGAGTAGAGCCAGTGGGCCTTTGAAACCTTTTTTCACATGTCCTTATCATAGAGAACAAAGATTTAATCATTGTACGCGACATTGTTAAACTAGTCCACAAGGTCCTTTAAAAACTTCCTTTGAGACCAGTAGCCTCGCAGAACGGGATGTCCGGCCAATATACTTGGATTATAGCGAAATTATGTCTCTAATTGAATAATGATTTACCATGTTTGCATTCACTTCAGGGAATGAAACAGTTCCAATAATTGCATGGAATAAACATCATGCTTGCATTCACTTCAGGGAATGCCTCATCATTGATAATCGCATGGAATAAACATCATGCTTTGCATTGCCTCCCATAAATTTTTTTGGATCAAGATGAATTTTCGTAAATTGAAATTGGGAGAAGTCTATGGTCGAGTTTTTCGACGAAGAAGAAATATTGCTTTCGAGCAAATATAGATTTTATAACAATCTTTTTATAGATTGAAATTCACCATGATTTATCGCACATTAAAATCATAATTTAAAGAGCAAAAATATAAATTTACCGATAATAATTTTCCTCTCGAGGACAATGGAGACATAACAAATGACCGAAACAACTTCTCATAATTTCTTTACGTCACGTCTCTTTCCAAGCCATTTAAGCATATCATGTAAAACTTAAAATATGGTTAAATAAAAAAAATATTCACCATATTATATATCATGAATCCATAAAAAATATATTTATCTGTAAATATACTCAAGATAATCATCTTCTCCCCCACGATCCCCTGATATGAATTTGGGTCGCTTGAGAGATCAATTCTTTGAGCGATATTGGATTCGATGCGATTAAGCATGCTTCCATTCTTTTCAAAAAAATAAAATAAAATAAAAATATAAATATAAAGAGAAAGACAATAAATAGCTAAAAAATAAGAGAAAAAACTTATCTTTACTTTCATTCTATAATTGAATTCATTCTTTTCGGTAACTTCTTTTGGATTCGAACGATGAAGATCTCAATTGATTAGAGTCTCGTGTTGATAACGTGTTGTGAATAAAATAAAGAAGAACAAGAATAAGAATGAAGAACAAAAATAACAAAGAGATGAGAGAAAGAGAGATATTTGTATTATTCTCAAATATAGAATTGTGTGTACAATGCCTTCAGTAAATCATCTATTTATAAGCACAAGAAGTACATAATACATTAAACTCTAATTAATGTAGATAATATTCCTAATGATAAAGTAAGTCAAATTTCCATGATAAAGATCTTATCATGATAGACATCCACATAGATAAATATTCATAACATTTGGACCATTAAATTATTATCAAATATGATGGTTAACTAGTAGATAATAATTTTACTATTTATCATACTACTAAAAAATAGATAATCATAAAAATAAATTACTCATTCATTTCAACTCAATTTTCTGATTAAAATCAGCTTGATGTTTGATTCAGATAGGATATGAGTAAAATAAATTCGAGATGCTTTTGATTTGGGTGAAATCGTCCATCTAATATTAGAGTCATTTTTTTGGTTTCGTTGTTTTGAGTTTTTAATCGAGTATGGATCATTATGTTCGAATCTATATCGGTTCGAATTATTAGATTCAAATCAAATTTGTCAAGTCTAAATAAAATTATAAAAAAAAAACTATATTTAAAAACCTAAATATTACAAAATTACAAACATATTGTTTTGTTTCTAAAATTAAATCTCATATTAAAATTAGAACATTCAACATTATCGCCTCATTAATATTTTTTTATAAAATTAAAATTTGGCTTCATGGTTCTTGAGGTCGTTAAAATTTTGAGAGAAAAAAATTAGTGTGACCCATGAACTTATTTTGCACTTAAAATGACCCTTAATTTTTTTAGATAAAAAGAGGAATACAAGAAAGAACCTCGTTAAAAAACCTCCCTAAACTTAGATAGAAGAAAAAAAGAGTGTTCTTAAATGTATTTACAAATTCATAAAATACAAATGACAAAACCAAAGAAAAACTAACTCGAAAAATCTGACTGTAACAAAAGAACTACCGAATTAGGTGGCTCGACAAACTCGTGAAAACCAAAAAGTTGTTGCCATGCAAGCCTCACAAACTAACATAATTTGTCATTGACCAATATAACAAGAAAAAACATGTTACTATAATATTGACATGATGATTCACGATGTTATTTCATGACTTACAATAAATTGTTATATTAACATCATAAATCATGTTAACATTGTGAACTGTCATGTCAGTACTGTACCATTCAACTATAATTTTCATCAATCGAAGAACCACGTTACTTTTCCTCAGAAGTTCCTCAACAACCATTAAACCTTAAAATTTTGATTAATTCTCATCTAACTCTTTCCCTTTAGCTTTTTAATGTATTACTTTTTGGGTAAAAGTTAATTTTCTTAGATGTAAATCTGTACAAGTCTGTTTGCGATTTTGACAACTTATTTCGATTCCAAGAGCATCACCTTCAATCACAACATTCGACTAGCCTTTCTCACATAATGCTCTAACCTCCACAAGTTCAACATTCAGCAAGAAGAAGACTGGCACCTACTAAACCATTATGATTTCTAACAACCACTCCCAATAGGGTGAGTATACAATCGAATCGAATCGAATAAAAAATCGAGTTAATTGAGTTGACGAGTTCTATTTGTTAACTAAAACTTTATTTGAAAATTTTCAAGTTTATGACAAGTCAAGTTGTTCGAATTTATGTTCAAATTTAATTGTAAACATTTATAATGTTATGGTACTAATTATTTTTAAATTTAAACAACTTTCTATAACCATATACAATACACATAATTTTTTGACAATTACAATTAGGGCTGGACGTTCGATCGAGTCGAGTAATTTTTTTTCAAGTTATTCGAATTTGCAAGTCCTATTTTACGATTCAAACTTTAGTCGAGTTTATGAAATTCGAGTCGAATCGAGTTTTCAAGTTTATGTACAAATTTAACTGTAATTATTTATTATATTATAATACATATTGATTCTAATTTCAACGGCTTTCTATATGCATATACGATATACATATATTTTTTTTTCATATTTTCACATGTGATATACAAAATATATCATGCATAATTGACATACTCAACTCGAATATAAAAGCATCAACTAATTACTAAAAATTTTGAGTTATTCGATTTTCCATTTCATAACTCAAACTTTATTTGAAAATTTTTCAAGTCGATTCGAGTTTATGAAATTACGAGTCGGGTTTTTTCGCCTTGAGTCGATGTAATCACCTATTTTGTCCGGGGTGTTAAAACCCGCTTTCTTTTCTTTTTTTAAATAATGGGCTTTATATAAAATATAAAAATTAAAAAGTGTATATATACACTATCCACTATTACCATACTTACCACACCTTACTTATATTTTCGTTATTAATATTATCTATTACTATCCTATCATATATCTTATATCATTATTATTTATATATTATTATCTATTAATGTTTATTATCTATCATTACTATCATCCACTATTACTAGCATCATATTAAATTACTACCTATATTATCTATCTTTATCTATCTTCTATGTTCATTATCATTATAAATACCTATTTATTATCCTATTATTATGTATTATTATTATTATTATTATTATTATTATTATTATTATTATTATTATTATTATTATTATATTTATTAATATTATTGTTATTAATCAAATCTGAAAAAAGATATATAAAAACATTAAATAAAGCCCAATAAAATAAATAGTCTCAAAGTCCATTGCATTATCAGAACCCAAAAACATTATACATATATTAATGGCCCGTTTTGGCCCAAATAAACCCTAAGCCCTAATCTGACATAAACCCTAATATGCTAAACAGAACCCTAATGCCCCTCTTATGTTTGCAGCCGCCCTCGTTTCCCACCGTTGGATCTGGGAACCAGATCCAACGGCCCAGATCACTCAGATGTAGGAAACCCTAGCAGGGTCCTCTCCCGGGTTGGCGCCGCGGCACAGGAGCCGTTAGATCAAGGTTGGATCGAATGGCCGAGATCGAGCCTCTCCCAAGCGCGTGGATCCACGCGCGCCGCTTCAGCTTCCCACGCGCCCAGCGTGGACTCCACGCACGCTCAGATCGAGTCCCTCCAGCTTCCGACGGTCTGGATCGCCCCTCATCGTCCGGCCGTCTCCCAGCCTCTCTGGTCCCCTCTCCCTCGTACGAGAGCCCTCACATGCAACAAAAATCAGAAATGTCAGAAACGCGAAATACAACAAATTGCAGAGGCAAAAGTCGGACATGAATACAAACAAAATCAAAACAATCAACAGCGAATTACCAGCAATTACATGCATTAGGAAAAAGAGAAAAATATGTAATATTCCGGGCTTATAAAAGCCGGAATCGACATGCAGTGTAGGGAGGTTTTTTTTAGAGAGGATTTTTTAGAGAGTTTTTCGGAGAGAGCATTAGAGTTTTTCAGAGAGCATTTCCAGAGAGGTTGTAATCGAAATTTTGATATCAATACAAGCCAAGTTTTCGAGGTATATCAGCTTTGCCTTTTTTGTTTCGAATCTGAAAATAAATAAAAAAACAGAAACGGGTCTAGTATTTTACCTTTGCGTCTCTTCATCCCACGTCTGCCTGCCTTCCCCGCCGGTGACAAGCTCCGTGGTCTCTTCGGAGACCATGCACGAGTGAATCGGTGGGAGTGGCAACACAAAAGGGGTTTTGGGTTTCGGTTTTTTTAGATTTTAAAGAGGCAATCGAAAGTTTTTTGGGGGTTTTGGTTCAAAAGAGGGTTTTCGGTCTCTGTTTTGGGCTTCAGAAAGAGAAAAAAAAGGTTTTTTTTTAGGGTTCCGGCGCCGGCAACGGCGACCGGAACCCTCGCGGCGCCGGAGTAAACAGAGCAAAAGGAGGGAGCCTCCCGATTTAGGGTTTTGAATATGATAAAAGGGGGCCATGTTGGTTTTTTAGTTCGTATTTATAATGTTTTTTTATTTTTAATTTGGTTTAAACGCGCATAAGTCCTTCCGCATTCTTAATATTACGCGGAGTGGGTTTCCGAATGTGAAAATACCGTCCCAGGTCCCTCCATGTTTTCGAGTATTTTAAATTCCGTCCCTGGGTCCGTTTTAATCGGTTTCCGGATGGCAAAATCACTGATTCAGTCCCCTTGATTTTCCGCGTCTTTTTAATTTTGCCCCCTATTTCGTGTTTTGATTATTTCTTTAGTGGGTAATTTACATTTTCAGTCCCTTACAGTTAGCATTTTGTTTATCTTGCATTTTTGCTTATATTGCATATCATTTTGATCATATTGTGTTATTATTTATGCATTCTTGTCCCCTTAATATATGTTTGCATCGATTTTTTTTGTCATATTGTTCATGTTAGTATGTGCATATTTTGTCTTCCCTTGTTCGAATATATATTTGTTGTATGCTTTTTAATGTCGTTCGAATATATTTGTGACATGCATTTTTTATTGTCATTCATGTGACTTCTAGCATTTTTAAATTAATTCATTTTTAATTATGAAACGGAGATACCTATTAATTCGCGTATTCGGGTCGACATACCTAGCTTATTGGATGTCCCGCGAATATTCGGATTAATTCGAATCGTCTAAAGGTAAATTCGAGATTAAAATAGACAAGACCATAACACCATATTTATCTGCTTGCATCATGCATAAAGGTGACGTACGGGATCCGAACCCGAAACTAACACGGCAGTCGGTCTTATATGATGTCGGTTTAGTTTTTGGTCCGGTGTACCGTCATCCTTTCTAATTAAATGCTAAATTAATTCGATACCACCTATTTGAAAAGCTCGTATATTTAGAGTCCGGTTTTCAATCCAGAACCACTGATTAAATCCTTTTTAAATTTCGAATAATTTCCATCAATTAAAAGCAACAATTGTTTTGGTACCGATTTCCGGGCGCGATGGGGACGCTAACCCTACCCCACACGTAACCAACTCCCGAACCCTTTCAAACGAATCTCTGGTTTTGTTTTTTACGGTGTCTGGCCTACCATAGTGGCCGGTGGCGACTCCAAACCGAGAAAAAGATTTCTTTTAAAGGTTGTTTTCCCGAAACCCGAGCCAATTTTTAAATTCCCCCCTTTTTTTATCAAATTGAACATTTTTTCAAAAGTAGCGGAACAAAAAAAACCCGTTACAGTCGAGTCGAATAATTTAGTTTTTTCGAGTCGAGTTTTGCCCACCCCTAATTACAATACACATATATTTCTTCATACTTTTTAGATATATATATATATATGAGTTAGGATCAACTTACACTGTGTAAAACTCAATTACTTTTACACAATTTTTGGACCGTTGGATGATAGTAATTAATAGCTCAGATTATTTCCTTATTTTTTTCCCAAGTGACAATCTTCACATTTTTTACTGTTAATCTCATCTATCCATTTCTCTTATCCAATGGTCCTAAATTAGTGTAAAACTAAATGAGTTTTACACCATGTAACTTGATCTCATCCCTATATATATAATTGTAAGAACTTAGGTATCGACTTTTCGCTATATACCGAAATTCTTACACTTTGAAGATTTTTAAACTTTTTGTAAAAAATTGGTATATACCGAAATTCTTACATTTTTTTGTAAGAAATTCGGTATATACCAAAAAATCGATACCGAAATTTTTAAAATTTTTGTAATTTTTTTTGCTGTGCCTCATTTTAAGGTGTCTCACCCTATAACTTCCCATAAGCCCACAGATTCAATTAGCACCAAAGGAATAAAAGATCCCATTACTTAACTAATTAATAAAGAAATGCAGTAATTAATTAATAATCACAGGCATGCACGGATCGGAATCCCTTCTTAAATTCTCTCTTTAATTATATCATCCGATATTTTTTTGTTAATAATAATTAACAAATCTTTCCTCAAATCAAAGGAACTAAATTTAAAACCAGCTGCCATGCCAGCATGCACGTGGCCAGGAAACAAGCTCTACTCAACCAGCATTACCCACATTTCTTAATCATTCTTTTTTCGGTCACTAAACATAACTTAAAAGCCACTAATCCATGTTGGCATTTTAAAACTGCATTAACCAAATGCCAACGTGTCCAGACATGTTGCCAAACGAAGATTACCTCAAATCTCTTCACATGATCCCATAAAACATACATGTATAGGCTATGTTTAGTAAACAGAGGTTTGAACTAAAATTAAAAATTTGACTGGTCAAATTCGCTAATTAGATATTTGGTGAATAGCGGATTGTAATAGTGGATCGAGATGAAATCTTTAATTTTGAAAAGAAAAAACTGCCAAATTTTGACATTAGAGTTATAAAAATCCTTTAACCCTTAACAATTATAAAAAATCTTCAAATAACTTAACTTTAAATTTTCTATTGTAATTCTTCACCCACATGTATTTACATTATGACATTTGTAAACTAATACTTTTTCTTTTTTTTTATTCTCATACATTTATATTTTTATTTAAATTTAGTAATTAATTAAATTTTATTAAAAATAATTGTATAAATAATAAATTAATATATATATCCTTCAAATATGCTTAGTAATGTTATATTAAAAAATTAATTTTCATATTCTAATTAATACTAACAGATACAAAATATTGATAACTAATAAACTATTCAAACAAGTATGAAATATAATCATGATTAATGTCCTTATATGTTATTTTGCTTATTTAAATAATCAAACAACTATCAACTATTACTTAATTTTACCAAACATTTTTATATAATCAACTAATACAATATACTAGTCAAATCAGTTAATGCAATCAATTATTACCTATTAGTCAATGTAATCCACTATTAACTATCCGTTAATTGCCAAAGGTCCATAGTATTTCAAATAAACTATTTTAAAAGTAAACAGTTTTCTTACATATCTAATTGGGGTTATTGTCTAATTATAGCCCCAGAATCTAAGTTTATTTGCATGATTTTCTGATCCATCTGTCTACATATTTGTTTATGGAGTCCACCAAATGAAATTGTATTGATTAGTATATCCAACTAATCTGCATGATAGGTTTTTCTTTATAAACAAATACAAAGGAAAGAATCCTATGCCAGGGTGGGCTTGCCAGCAAGAAGCAAAACCCTAGTTGTACTTTTCTTGTTTCCATGTGTGCATTGTGGGCAACCCCAGGTGATATAAAAAATCATTTATTTAATATCACTGTGGTAGCGTGACATACAGATTGTCCATCCTATTCCATCGGCACTAACTTGTAAAAACCATGTCCAAATCACAAACTGAAAGCAGTCGGACTGTACAGTGACAAACTCGAACAACTTTATTTTGTGGACAATTTTTTATTTTATTATCTAAAAGAAGTAGAAAAATCTGTTACGTTATCATTTCTATTAAAGAATGGATAAATATTCTATACACAGGCGGTGAAAACTAAAAAGTTTCCACAAGCGCCTTAGTTTTAGGGTATATGGACTTAGTTTAGGGTGTAGGGTTTAGGGGTTTAGGTGCAGGGGCTTAGAATTTAGGGATAGTTCTTTTAATTTAAGGTTTAGGGTTATAATTTAGGGTTTATAGGTTAAAACCTAAATCCTCACCATATTACCCTAAAAACTAAACCCTAACCTATAAACCCTAAATTATAACCCTAAACCTTAAATTGAAACAATTATCCCTAAATTCTAAAGCCCTACACCTAAACCCCTAAACCCTATACCCTAAACTAACACCCTATACCCTAAAACTAAGGCGCTTGTGGAAACTTTCAGTTTCCACCGCCAGTGTATAGGATATTAATCCTTAAAGAATTCCCAAGCTATACAAAGTTGAGCATTTACATTATCATTCCTATCAATGCATACTTACAATCTCCAGCATTGCGGTCAGGCTACAAACTTTTTTTTTTCTGATGTGGAGTTAATGTATCTCGTTTCTTTAGGGCGATATAAACACGGAACATTATTGGTTTGGATTGAACTGAGAAGAAAGAAGTGATGCAATTGACAGTTACTTTGCAGCTGTGACTGAAAAGAAGAAATTGAAAGGAGTAGAAAATAGAAGAGAAGGGAGAATCATGGGAGTGGGGTAAAGAGAGGAGTGTGTTGGATGCTAGGGAGTGGGTGACAGACTGACAGTAAGTGGGTCACATGAGTGTTTATTATTATTATTATTATTAGTATTTTGGTTTGGTGCAGCAATCAAACACTGAAAAAAGGAGGGATACATTGCTTTTGGATGCCAATGCCATTCCCTTGTTTGTCAGCAGTCAGCACAGGATTTGCCATTGCCTACGTCCCCTTTCACGAGGATGCACCATTTTCCAACTCCCCTTGTTTTTTTTCTTCTCTTTGTCTTCTTCTCCCCTTGAAATGTGTGTTGTACGAAAAAAGATATAATAGTTTGATATGATTAATTTTGAGTATATTACGTTCACTGCAGGATGAAATCAGCAAAAATGGTCATCAGTTCACAATGGGATCTATTTCAATGCAAATCTCAAGCATTTCTTTCTTCTATTCAACACTCAACAGTACAAACGACATGCATGATTGATTCCAAAGCAATAAAAAAGAGAGATTATTGTTTTAACTGGATATAATTCAACTTTTATACACCACTCTAAAGGTACCAAAACATTGATGTTATAATCATACAAGGCGCCAGCCGCCATGATCAATTGAAATGTTGTTGTTGCTCAAGCCATGGCCAAAACCCGGTTTGATCTTCAATGGTGCAGAACATGTTGCTGAGGCTTTCTTCTTTAACCATTTGATCCATCTTTTGGCATTGATGGTGATGATCCGGCCTTGACGATGAGGTCTGGAATAGTTGTGCAACAGCAGCACCACCACCTCCTCCACCGCCCGCCGGCCTAATATTGGATGTCGGGAAGAAGGTTATGCTTGTGGGATGAGTCGACAAGGGGCTGTCAGTTGCCGGTGTCCTAGAGATATCCAACTTAATATCCGAGCTGTTTTCACTTCTGTTACTGCAAGAACCTTCGGTTTCTTTATTGAGATTGATAGACTCAGTTGGTTCTCTACTTTTCATTGCCATTATCTGCATCGAATCAAAGAACCATGATTATGCTGGAAGAAATAAGGCTCTGAAAATCACGATTAAGGAAATGGAAACCTCAAAACTTTTGCTTAACATAATTACTACCTCAGCTTGAAGCTTTTGGTTCAGAGCTTGGAGTGCAGAATTATCTGATTTGATTGCTTCGTACTGTCTCTTGAGGAGATCATAATCTTTCTCAAGTTGCTTGGTTTTCCACCTAGCTCTTCTGTTTTGGAACCAAATAGCGATCTGCCTCGGTTGCAGCCCAAGAGCTCGAGCCAGCTGCATTTTTCTCTCGGGTTCAAGCTTGTTACCCAACTCAAAGTTCTTCTCAAGAGTCTTCACCTGCTCCATGTTGAGCCTCCTCTTCTTTTCTCCCGCCTGTGAACCGTCGTCTGATAAATCATCCTCCCCATTTGCTTCTTCACACACATCTATCCCTGAAAATGACATTGATCTCTTCCCAAGAAACGATGCCACACCTAAAACCAAATCAAAACCATCATCAATCATACATACATACATATATATATGTTTTCATCAGCATCAGATGAAAGGTGTATATAAATACCGTGGAAGTCTTGGGGCGGGCAAGAACGAAGCATTTGATTGATAGAAGTTGAGGGTTGATGATGATCTTCATCTTGAGGAGTTTGGAGCATGAAATCTGCTGGGAAACAAGCCATCCCATTGCAAGACATGATCCAGCAGGCGGGGTTCTAATGAGATTACCAATACTATTAACACAACTCTATATTCATTGTGTCATGAGTGTCCTTGAGGCAGCAGATCCTCGGATTGGACACGGAGTTTAATGCAAGAAAAGCAAAAGATGGATTTGATTTTGATGTAAGAAAAAAAAAACTGGAAATTCTTGAATTGGAAGGGTGATGCAGTGATTTGTTAAAAGGAGATAGCTTATATACCTTATCAACTTCTAGGGAAAAAAAGCACTCTCTTTCTTATATAATATTATGAGAGAGAGAGAGATGCATGAATGATTAATAGAGTTTCCACTTCTCTTTATATGAAGATTGATCCATTTGAGTTAAAAGGAAAAAAAAAAGGACCTTTAATTTCCTTTGCTTTAATAAATATAGTACTTTGTTATTGCACGGGAAAAGCTGCTTCTTTTTTCATATCATATACATTGAGATCATTATGAGACGACTTCTTAATTTGAACCTTTGATCTTAAGAATTAAAGTCTCTTTCTGTTAGACCAACTGATAATTAATAAGAATAACAATAAATTTTAATTAATCATTTGCTTGCTTAGGAAGGAAAAGAAGGCATAGTTAGAAAATTGAATGGGAACTAAACCTGGTAATAGCAAAGGGGTGCCCCTGAAAACATATTCCAAGTTCAATAATTTGAGGTCATTGTCATCCTTTTCCTCACACTTGAAGAGACAAAGTAGTTGAGTTTTCTCAACAAAGACAGTTGTCTTGAAATACAAGGAAAAATTAAAAATTTGCGAGAAGCTTGACTCCGTCCATGGCTATAAGGTACATAGAGGATGGCGTATTTCATGATTTAATAATGTGAAAGGGGTGAGTTTGCACAAGAGGCCTAAACAAATCTGATTTGATTCCTTTGTTTAGACATAGTAAAACCAGAAGTAGAGTGGTGGATTCATACTGAGGAGAAGAGTGTAGGGTTTTGTTAGGAGAAGGAATCTAGGGAATGGGACCGGAGGCAGAGAGGGCAGGGACTGAGACTGCCACCTAACCACCAACAGGGATGGTGCATTAGGCCTCTTTCTCATCCATTTCCCTTTCACCAGTTTCAGTCCTCTGCATTTGAACTGAATCCATTTCAAACTATATTAAAATCTCAAGTTTTAATTGTGAATGTTCCCATCATCTAAAATTGAAAAGCCGAAACAAAAATGGACCCAACACGAGCTGGTCTGTTTTGTCTTTGTGCCCCCATCTCTATCCCAATCCTCATTTCATGTCCTCGCCTTAATAATTCGTTCCCAATTAAAAATAAATAAATTACGTAAAATAAATCATCACAAAATTTTACTCTCAAATTTATTTTGGTCATAAAATTTTAAAACGTTTAATTTACTCAATCAACTTTCAAATTGCTCCTATTTTATTCACTCATTGATGACATAGATTATTCTATTATTATTTTTATTATAACATGTCAATTTTTATTTCTATTAATATTAAATGTCAAATATGATTTAAAATAAAAAAATAAAATCCTAAACATATAAAACCCCAAACTAAACCCATCGGCACCAAGATTTCTTGAACCCATCAAACCTAAGACTCTTTAGGGTTTAGAGGTTAGAGTTTTGTTTTTAGGGTAATATGATTATGGTTTAGGTTTTAACTTATAAATCCTAAAATTATAACCCTAAACCCTACATTCTTACTACTATCCCTAAATTATAAACCCCTACACATAAACTCTTGAACCCTACACTCTAAAAAACTAAGCCCCTAAACCCTAAAACTAAGGCGTTTGTGGAGCAGTGTATAAAATATAAATTCGTGAAATTAGAGAATAAAAATCTATCTATTAAAAGATTGAAAGCACTTGGATTAAAATCATTTGATTCAGTGAAACAAAATAAAGAAATAAAGAAAGCGAGAAGGATAAGGATAAAACTGGTGACAAATGATACTAGTCTGGTCGGTGTTGCGATTTGAGGTGAGGCTGTCGATTAACCACAGCTCGTCAACGGTGAGAGTCGAGAAAATTGTTATGATTTGGGGTTTATGGTTTGGGGTGTGATATTGAATTTATGGTTTGGGTTTATAGGTATAATTTAGATTTTTTATTTTAATTCATATTTAACATTTAATATTAATAACAATTTAAAAATTGAGTAAGTAAATTAAACGTTTTAAAATTTTAGTGACCAAAATATATATGAGAGTAAAGTTTGGTGATAATTTACGTAAATTACTCTTAAAAAACTAGTTCCTATAATTCCATGCTAAACTAAGATTCTCCGACTAAATCTATGAACTTCTTAACAGGTTATCTGATTAGATATGGATGCTTGCATTCTCATGTATGAGGTTGGGTACATCCAAATATATCTACACACTTTTTCCTGAGCCTTATACCGACTTCTTTAACAGAGTTTATCATCTCACCTTCACTTTCAGAGACCTGTCTGAATAGTCTTTTATTTTGTTCTTCCCAAATAAAAAAATGGTGGCATTCCAGACAAGCTTTAATATAGTAACTATTAAAGACTTACCCTTCGGGTTTGAATAAGTTCACAACCATCTTGTATGAGTTCGAATCCCAATATTTACCTTGAAAATATAATCTCTCTAAATCAACACTCTTAGCATATTCGAGTTCGAAAATAGCGGATAAAATCATTAGGATGGAAGTGTAGACTTTCTAAAAGAGGTAGTTCGAAACTAGCTTGGACCTCACCACACACTTTGGTAAACTATAATCGCTGCCTGTTTGTTGTAATACCATCCATGTATAGAGGAATGCCCAGTGCACTCACTATGCAACTCAAGCCTATTTTTCAATACATTTCAAGATGAATTCTATAAAGGTGAACTCAAATGGGCATCTTGGCCATATTGAAAACCAGATTCTGAAGTTTAGGTGCTTTTTTTTTGCAAGAAAATTGGTTTGTTCTGGAAGTAAGAAGGACCATTATCGAGTACCCAATCTCGGAAAAGCAGAGGCAATCGAATTTAGATACAATCATTTTTACCTCTATGATGAGGTTTTTTTTTTCTCGAAAGGAAGGTAAACCTAGGAGTGTCCCATTTTTTGAAACATTTAATTTAAAGGAGATTTAGTTTCGAAATAAACCTTAAAAAATCATTTGGAGTCGTCACGGTCACTGAGGTAGGCCGAACACCATAAAAACAAAACTAGAAATTCATTTGAAAGGGTTCGGGAGTTGGTTACGTGTGGGGAAGGGTTAGCACCCCTATCACGCCCAGAAATCGGTACCAAAACAATTGTTGCTTTTAATTGATGGAAATTACTTAAAATTTAAAATGAGTTTAATTAGGAGTTCTTAATTGAAAATTAAACTTTAAACATACGAGCTTTTTCAAATTGATGGTTTCAAATTAATTCGACATTTAACTAAAAGGATGACGGTACACCGGACCAAAGACTAAACCGACATCATATAAGTCTGACTGCCATGTTAGTTTAGGGTTCGGATCCTGTACGTCATCTTTATGCATGATGCAAACAGATAAAACATGGTGTCATGGTCTTGTTTGTTTTAATTCTTTACGAATTTACCTTTACACGATGCAGATTAAATCGAATATTCGGGTTATTACAACCCAAATACGTGAGTTAATAAGTATCTTCTTTTTATGATATTAATTAATTATTATGCAACTATAAACATTAAAGGGTCACATGTATGACAATTAAATATGCATGTCACATATATGTATATTCGAACAATCATATAAAAGGGATACGATATGCACATATTACGACAAGCATACAACGTATATAATAAAATCGAATTAAACGTGTAAAGCTATGTACTATAAAAACACTCAAAAAGACACATGATCATATGATATAAGTAACATACATATGCCACATATTAAAAACCATATATTATAGGATTAATATCCTATACACTGGCCGTGGAAATATTTTGTTTCCACAAACGCCTCAATTATAGGGTTTATGGTTAAGGTTTAGGGTTTAGAATTTAGGGGTTTTAGTGCAAAGGTTTAGAATTTAAGGTTCATGTTTAGAATTTAGGATTTAGGGTTAGAATTTAGGGTTTAGGGTTAGGGTTTAGTTTTAGGGTAATATGGGTAGGGATTTAGGTTTTAACCTATAAACCCTAAATTTTAACCCTAAACCCAAAATTCTATCAACAATTCCTAAATTCAAAACTACTACACTTATACCCCTAAACTTTAAACCCTAAACGGAATCCCTAACCCCTACGAATAAGACGCTTGTGTAAAAAAGTTTCCACAAGCGCTTATGTATAGAACAATTACCCTATATTATATGCATAATATATATTATATACATATATCAACATAAATATTATATCAACATGGCAAAAAGCATAAATAAAGACTAGAAATTAAAGGAATGTAATTAAATGCAAAACAAGACAGAAATTAAAATATGTATGATTACATGGACCAAAATGGTGATAAAACCATAAAAACCCAATTGAAACGCAAAATAAGACCCAATTGAAAAGACACGAAAATTTAAAGGGACCAAAAGGGTAATTATCCCATTCGAAAGCTAACTAAAACAACATTAAGGACAAAATTAAAAATTCTTGAAAACATGAGGGACTGCGGAGGGAATTTAAAAATGCAGAAGCCCTCCCTCGCGCAATAAGGGAGACGTGGAGGGGTTTAAAACTAAATTAAATTATTTTTAAAATTACAAAACAATATAAAACCATGTTTAAAATCATTTTAAGCCTTTTTAGAAACCCTAAACCTAAACTCAGAGCCCTCACCCCCTCTCTCTGAAACTGATATCCCAACATCGTTCTGGCCGCCGTTAGCAGGCGCCAAAAATCCAAAAAAAACCCTTTCGTTTCTTTAAACCCAAATCCCGACTCAAAACCTTTAAAAAACGATAAAATCCTTTCGTTTTGTGAAAACAGAAACCAAAAAATCTTTTGTTTCACGAAATCCAAACCAAAAAAACCTTTTCTTTTTCTGAAGTACTGAAGGTTTTGAAAAATCCAAAACCTAAAACAAAGCTCTCTGCTGGTTAGCGTCCCCTCCAACTCAGCATGCGCAACCCGTGAAGGTTAGAAGGCTTATCGTCAAGGAGGGAGAGCGAACCAACACGAAGGTAAAAACCCCAACTCTCCTTTTATTTTTTATGCTTCGAAATGAAAATGAAAACGGAAGATGATACGATACCTTTGAAGGCTTCTGTTTTTTGCTTGTATTGATACTTCTGAAATTCCCCCTTTCAAAAAAATTTGGGTTTACAGTGCGGTTTCGGGTTTTATAGCCCGAAAAATTACATTATTTTGAATTACATGTAATCGAATGGAAAATTCATATTGGTTGCCTATTTTCTTGTTTGTATTCATCTGATTTTTGGTTTGTTGCCTCAGAAATTTCTAGTATTTTTGTTGTTGTGCGTCTCTGACAATTTTGTTTCCATGCATGTGACGGCCGTGAGGAGGGGACCACGGAGACAACGTGGCTCGGGATCAAGCCTCTGACGTGGACGCCGGTGATGCCTTCGATCGGTGAGGTGAGGATCTGGACGGTCTGGAGCCGAAGAGACTCGAACTCGCGTGCGTGGAAAGCTGAAGGGTCGCGCGTGCCGAAGTTGGAGAGCCGATTGTGGTCCGCACGCGCGGTGGATGCGATTTCGACCGTTTGATGCATTCCCGATCCAAGGGCCATGGCTGATGCGGCGCCAAGGCCAAGGGGAGGCAAATTAGGGCTTCTTATCAAAGGCCATATGGACCGTCAGATCTAGATTAGATTTGACAGTGGAAATTCAGCTGCGCAAAACAAAGAGACTTATCAGATTAGGGTTTTTTTGTTAGGTTGGGCCCAAACGGGCCTTGTATTATGTATAATATTTTTTGGGCTTTATGTTTTGTATATGGACTTTGTTAAATAAGACTTGAGCTTATTCTTATTCAACGTATATTGGGCTTTATTTCGATTTAATTATGATAATAATATAGTATAATGATAGTAATAATAATACGAATGTACTTATAATAATAATAATAATAATAATAATAATAATAACAATAACAACAACAACAACAATAATAATAACAATAATAATAATAATAATAATAATAATAATAATAATAATAATAAGGTTATATACATTATTAATTAATTAATCTTTTTTCTTCTTTTTTCCTTTCGATCGAATAACAACGACCAAAACAATAGCATCAAATATGTTTATATATATATATATTACTAATAATATTTTTTTCTTCTGTTTTTTAGTTTTTTAATCATATTTTAGTCAAAGTAGATGAACAAAGCCGATTTTTACAAAAAGTAAAAACGGGTCAACACCCCGGTCAAAATAGATGATTACAATTGCCCCCTTTGCTTATACTTGTGGAACAAGAATAAAGCAAAGGCCATAATCACCAATTTTTTCCAACTTTCTTGTTTGGATCCCGAGTCACCATGCACTTGAACTACTGGCGGTTCGAAAATCGGTACGGGAAAATGTAACGGTCGCGGAGACTTGAAGTTGTTCTTCTCATTTCGACATTCTTCAACCCTTCGAGGTCCAAACAGGTAGACAATTAGTGAAAAATAAAAGCTCCATTCTCAAAATGCCCGAACGGATAGGCGGATTTCATTCTCCAAATGCCCGAACGTATAGGCGGGTTCCATTCTCAAAATGCCCGAACGAATAGGCGGGTTTCATTCTCCTCATGCCCGAACGGATAGGCAGGTTTTCATTCTCAAAATGCCCGAACGGATAGGCGGGTTCCATTCTCCTCATGCCCGAACAGATAGGTGGGTTCCATTCTCAAAATGCCCGAACGGATAGGCGGGTTCCATTCTCCTCATGCCTGAACGGATAGGTGGGTTCCATTCTCCTCATGCCTGAACGGATAGGCGGGTTTCATTCTCCTCATGCTTGAACGGATAGGCGGGTTCCATTCTCCAAATGCCCAAACGGATAGGCAGGTTCCATTCTCATAGTGCCCGAATGGATAAGCGGGTTCCATTCTCAAAATGCCCGATGGATAGGCGAGTTCCATTCTCCTTATGCCTGAACGAATAGGTGAATTCCTTTTACTGGAAAAGCTTTAACATATCTGTCAAAAATACGCAAAAATGATATGAGTGTGAGTTAGCATGCCCCTAATCTCAACTCAAAACAATTTAAAATCATGTTTAAAATTATTTTAAGCCTTTTTAGAAACCCTAAACCTAAACTCAGAGCCCTCACCCTCTCTCTCTGAAACCGATATCCCAACACCGTTCCGGTCGCCGTTAGCCGGCGCCGGAAATCTAAAAAAAAACCATTTTGTTTCTTTAAAACCAAATCCCAACTCAAAACCTTTAAAAACGATAAAATCCTTTCGTTTTGTGAAAACATAAACCAAAAAATCTTTTGTTTCGCGAAATCCGAATCGAAAAAATCCTTTCTTTTTCCGAAATATCGAAGGTTTTAAAAACCTAAAACCTAAAACAAAGGTCTCTGCTGGTTAGCGTCCTCTCCGACTCACCATGTGCAACCCTTGAAGGTTGGAAGGCTTATCGTCAAGGAGGGAGAGCGAACCGACAGGAAGGTAAAAACCCCAACTCTCCTTTTATTTTTTATGCTTCGAAATGAAAATGAAAATGGAAGATGATAGGACACCTCTGAAAGCTTTTGTTTTTTGCTTGTATTGATACTTCTAAAATTCCCCCTTTCAAACTTTTTGGGTTTCCAGTGCGGTTTAGGGTTTTATAGCCCCGAAAAATTACATTTTTTAATTACATGTAATCGAATGGAAAATCCTTATTGGTTGCCTATTTTCTTGTTTGTATTCATCTAATTTTTGGTTTGTTGCTTCTGAAATTTCTGGTATTTTTGTTGTTGCGCGTCTCTGACAATTTTGTTTCCATGCATGTGACGGCCGTGAGGAGTGGACCATGGAGACGGCGTGGCTCGAGATCAAGCCTCTGAAGTGGATGTCGGTGATCCCTTCGATCAGTGAGATGAGGATCTGGACAGTCTTGAGCCGAAGAGACTCGAACTCGCGCGCATGAAAAACTGAAGGGTCATGCGTGCCGAAGTTGGAGAGCTGGGTGTGGTCCGCACGCGCGGTGGATGTGATTTCGACCTATCGATGCATTCTCGATCTAAGGGCCATGGCTGATGTGGCGCCAAGGCAAAGGGGAGGCAAATTAGGGCTTCTTATCTAAGGCCATATGGACCGTCAGATCTAGATTAGATCTGACGGTGGAGATTCAGCTGCGCAAAACAAATAAACTTATTAGATTAGGGTTTTTTTGGTTAGGTTGGGCCCAAACGGGCCTTGTATTATGTATAATATTTTCTGGGCTTTATGTTTTGTATATGGACTTTGTTAAATAAGACTTGGGCTTATTCTTGTTCTATTGAGCTTTATTTTGAATTA
Source organism: Hibiscus tridactylites (assembly GCA_958450335.1). NCBI lineage: Eukaryota > Viridiplantae > Streptophyta > Magnoliopsida > Malvales > Malvaceae > Hibiscus > Hibiscus tridactylites. Next base: position 13,322,287 of record OY288287.1, read on the forward strand.
ATTATGATAATAATATAGTATAATGATAGTAATAATAATATGAATGTACTTATAATAATAATAGTAATAATAATAATAATAATAACAACAACAATAATAATAATCATAATAATAATAATAATAATAATAATAATAATAATAATAATAATAGGTAATAAGATTATATACATTAGTAATTAATTAATCTTTTTTCCTTCCGATCGAATAACAATGACCAAAAACAATAGCATCAAATATGTTTATACATATATATTATTAATAATATTTTTGTCTGTTTTTAATTTTTTTAATCATGTTTTAGTCGAAGTAGAAGACCAAAGCCTATTTTTATAAAAAATAAAAATAAAAACGGGTCAACACCCCAAATAAAATAGTTGATTACAACATCAACCATTGCCTTTTTCCTCCAAAGAAAATCTCCACAATTCGCTGAATCATGCTCAAGTTTAGCGGTCTTTCCAAAAAATTGTCCAACTAGGGAAATGGCCAATCATGAAATCCTTCTTCAAATACATCATCTGGAGGCTCAACAGTACCTTTGCTATATTCGTAATCATCTCCATATTCGAATCAGTACAACATAAGTTTCCACCAATCAAAAGTTTCTCCACAAAGCAAATCAGTCATAAAGCCAGAAATCAAAGCAGTTGAACATAAATTGAGGGGAAAAAGAGAAATGAACCCAAAAAATCGAAAGATTTGGATGGAAACAACAAGAAAAACGAAGATCTGAAGAGATGGAAGGGAAAATTCACAGCCATTGGACCTACTAATGTGCATCGAGAGAGAAACCCAATCGCGCTCCATCTCTATTCTCTCCCTCTAAAATATGTTGTTTTCAACAGTCTATGAACAAAATTCCACTCAAAAAATATTTTTTGGTTTAATCACCGATATTTGACTTATTGATCAACTAATTTAGAACATATTTTACAGAGCTTTAATATGGGGTCACCCTCCCAACCCAGTTTTCTCCAATCACAATACCTAGATTCAAACCCTGCACTTTATCCCGCTAGATCAACGGGTTGTTAGTTAATTTTTTTTACTAATGCTTGTTTTTTATTTCTTATTACAATTAGGACTAAACTGTAAAGATTTGTAAATATTAATGTTAAATTTATTAATTTTTTTTATCAAATTAAGACTTTATAGTTTAGTATTCCCCGGTGTAATTTATAGAAACTAAAAGGGTTATAGGACTCTTATAATAGGTGTGTTTTGGTAGGACCTCATTTAATTATTGCTCTGTATTTAAAGGGACCTATGGAAGATAAGCAGAAGTTTATCAAAATCCTAAAGAGAGGTCTGGTTTTTTTTAAACGAGCCCTAAAGTTTCAATCTCTCATTCATGTCAAATTGAAGGTGTCCACGCAGCTATTATCAGAAACTTATTTATGTAATAATAATGTCCACCTGTCATTCTCTCTCAGTACCCATTGGTTAGGGTGCAGTCAGCAGTGTCTATTTTCTTTGTTACCGAAGCATACATATATTTTTAAAATTACATTGAATACTATACATGTATACCTCTCTCTCTCTAATATGTTTTATTCTAAATATGCAAAGACCGCTGACTATTTGCTCTATATAAGCATTAAACTGCTAACTGAGTACGTATACGAAGGTGCTTATCTACAACACCAAGAAACTGTATGTATATATGTATTGCTACCAAAACATTACTGATGAACACCGCGATTACCCAAGTCAGCTGCCCGTTCTAATGCACCTGACACCCAAAGAGCTCTCTGGGAAAAGTAACTGCTGTTGACCACAGTTTTTCCAGCAGCTGCTGCGGTTCTTCCTGCAGCATAAATGGCTGATTTGGTGTTCTCTGATACATGATGCGTCTCATCCGCATATCTAACAGCACCAACACCTACACGAAGTTTATCTGTGAGACCAATCCTCTCACTTAGTTCAGCAACTTTGATGGCAGCGGTTGCCGAAACTTGATGAGATTCATCAAAGGCTTTGGCCTTGCTTAAAGCATCTTTGCCTAACACATATCCATCGGCCAACATGGCTTTCACAGCATCCTGAGCGAACGAAACAGCTTCTCCAGCATGAGATACAAATTGGCTTCTCAGTGGAGGTTGCTACAAAAGGGGGTAAAAAAAAATGAGAAGATAGAATAGAATTTACTAAGGTAAAATTTCCACAAGGATCAATTCAGGAGCATAAAAAAGATAAGAAGTCACGTACCCATGAACTTGCTTCATCTTTTTGACTTCTTAAAGGGCTGCTAAAATCAAAATCCTCCTCATAGTGCCCCCGGCGAGATATGAATATACGCTGATCAAGAAGTGTTGCACCCTACAATGATGAGATATTTTAAGAGCAAATTATACAATCATCATGTGGGAGTGGGGATCATAATTCATGAACAAGATTTAATATTAAAGGCAGATTTATAGGTGCAAAGATGAAAGCTGCCCTGAAGGCAATAATATAAAAGTCAATCTAAAGCTTGTGAATGAAATAATGGGAATACATACACTAAGAAAGATGGCAGTCTCCTGGGAATAAGCATTTTTGAATGTCACATACGCAGTACTTGCATATTCACTAGACCTGCTTTCATCCAAAAAAAAATCCAAATGACTACTTCAAGAAGATGCAAATATGAAGCATAAATATAACAACACAGTTAAATATGATTCAGTATTGCAAGAAGTTCCGGTCGTACAAAGAAGAAATCTTGTTAAATATGATTCAATACTCCAAGTACCTAACAATTTCAATATGTTCAATGGCACCAGAAAAGGCGAAAAAATCAAAAACATCTTTCTCAGTAGCTTTGGGAGACAGGCCAATCACTTCTACTGTATATCCAAAATCATTCATTTCTACAAGAAAGACTGATGATCAAAGATTTCAACCTAGTCAAACGATCACGAAAATTGAGCTTTAAAACAAGATAATAATACAGAAATTCCAGAATCGAGAGTATGAACGCAAATTAAACTGACGGAAATAGGAGAATGCAAGAACAGTTAATAACTAATCATGAACAAAAGTATAATTAATTTCGTAAATAATTAAGCGGAGAGGAAAAAAAAGTGTACCTGTTGAGACGAGAGACTGAGATTTAGAATTATGAGGAAGAAATGGGAAGCGCGTGGACTGAGGTTTTACTGGTCATTGAACGAGAAGAATAAAGATGTCGGTTTGGTGGTTACTGGTTACTTTACTTTTGAAGGCGGTTTTTAGCCCGTTTTTATTTTCGGATTTTATATGGATAGTTTTGACCGTTCAGTAGAGTAAATAAAACCTTACGTAAAGTTCATACTAAATTATGTCTTAATGTTCACTAAATGTTGAATTGTTATAAAATGGTTATTACAATTAATTTTGTTATAAAATGGTAACTGAATTCTTTAGGTGGAGTGATGTAGCAGTTTAAGTAAAATTGTTTAGTAGTACTAAACACCTAAACCTTTTTAGATTATTATTATTATTATTATTATTATTATTATTATTATTATTATTATTATTATTATTATTATTATTATTATTATTATTATTATTACATTAAACACCCTGCATCAATGATGTTTAATATTTTAAGAATATGATTAATTATATTCTAATAGATTTCATTGAAAAGTAAAATAACAATTAATGATAAGAATATAGTAGTTCTTATAGCAAAACCTAACTATTAATAGTACAAATTCTATTAATTTAATTATATTTTTATTAGAAATATTTTAATCTTATATTTTAAATATATTAATAATATTAAATAATATATATTTATTAAGTATTTAATAATATACATTTATATTAAATTATTAATAAATGCATATCATTAACAATGTATATTAATAATTATGTATATTATTAATAATTTAATACAAATATATATTATTAAATTAATAATTTAATATAAATGTATATTATTAAATATTTAATAATATTATTAATTATTAAAAAATGTATATTATTTAATATCATTAAAATATTTAAAGTATAATACTAATATTTTAATATAATATTAAATTATTTCTAATAATAAACCAATGGGGTTGGTCCAAGTGGTAAGCAGCTTGGTATCGATGTCTCGAGTTCGAGTCCTTGTGTATGCAAAAAACTTTCGTTGGAAGACTCACCCACCAAAGCCAGGTGTGAGACGCTGGTCGATCCAGATTAGTCAAGACAAAGCCCTAAAAACCGAAAGGGCAACAAAAAAATATTTCTAATAAAAACATGACTAAATTTATAGAATTTGTAAATAATGAGCCTAAATTAATTGAATTTTTTCGAATTAAAATCAAATTAATCGAATGAATAAATATAGATGACTAATTGTGATGTTAAAAAAATATATTCAAACTGTTACATCACCCCACTTAACGACAGTAGAGGCTTACTATTTTGTAACAAAATCGATTGTAACAATTGAAAATTTACTGGCCAAAATGAACGTTGAGTAATATTTTAGTGATCATTTATGAATTTCACCCTAAAACCTATTTTTATTTGGATAAACTACAGAATTAGTCATCTGACTATTTAAAATTTTCTCTTTCGGTCACTTAACTATAAAAATTACAAAATAATAACTCAACTTATCGATTTTATTAAAAATAATAAAATATCAAGGACTAATCTTGCTACGTTAGATTCTGTGAGGGAAGTGGTTAAAGTGGCTCACATAGAAAAAGTTTATGTATGAAATTGAGAATGAAAAAAATGTATGGTATTAACCATGAGATGTGATGTGGTGTCGTGGTTGCTCACTTCATCCCTTAACCATGAGGTCAAGAGTTCGATTCCTACCAATGAGAATGGAGCACATTTAATGGCCAATCGTTTACCTCTTAGTGAGAGCACCCGCGGTGAGGTGATTAGTCACCGCTATTGGCGGTGGATATCTTAATTCATGTTCCATAAAATATATTTAACCCACCGTTTTCACTGCAATCACCGGCATCGACTATTGATGGTCTAATTTTGCGCATCTTAAAATTATGTATTTTAAGATCATCAATAAAAAATACTTATACTATATGAGAATTTTAAAATTTTTAAAGATGTGACTGCCCGCCCACGGTACATCCCTACATATGGTTGTCTAAAGAACACAGAGCCATGGCTTGCCGCCACTGAATCAAAATGCAGCATAAAGCACCATTCATTCTCACGTTGGTAATCTTTTCTTTGGGGATCTCACGAAATTTAATATTATTTATTACGAGAGACATTTAAATTTTTTAAATTTATCATTAATAATATATATTTTTGAGGGACTAATTTTTTTAAAATTTGATAATATATAATTTATTATCGTCCCTTATTGCAAGAACCAAAGTCGATGCTGAGTTCCACTTATAAAATAAAGTATCACCAAATAAAAGAAACTGTATCACACCCCCAAAATCGTGCAATCAAACCCAGCCCAAAAGAAATCGGTTTCACCTAAATTATGTTGGCACAACCTCTGAGCAAATAAATCGAGTAAATTAAAATATGCTCGAATTGTAATATTTAGATTTATTATAAAATATATATTTAAAAAATATGGTTGTTCCTTGTAAAAAAAATTAACCTTAAAAATATTAATTAAATGTTTTTATTGGAAATTTTAAATTTATAAAAAATATTTATTAAAAAAGAGATTGAAACCTTATTAAATAACATCTAAATAATTATAAAAATAAATTATTTTCGTCATAATAAAACTTAAAACTTAAACCCGACAAGTGATCTGAGTGAAAAAACGGATGATGTTCAGCCTAAGAGACTCGGGTTCAATCGCTTTGTCTGTTAGGTGTGTGTACATTGTCAAAGAGTTAAGAATGTGTGAACAGATACTACCTTATAATCAACTTTAAACTATTCAAAAACAAAACAAAAGTCAAAACCTAAAATTAATATGAAAAACTGAAACCAAATCAATTCGATCTCCCCTCTTTGATAGAAAAGGCACTTTGGACCTAAAAGCGAGTTTCAAATGTCAAAAAGAATATTGAGTGAAGCCCACTTTAATCTAACCCTAACTCAAATATGATTATGGATCGAAAAGACAACTACACCCTAAAAATTTTAAATTTTCATACTTCGTCTGTCCCACTATTTTATCACTTGTTGACTATTCACGGAATTTAAAAAGAAAAAGTTTATATAAAATGTTTAAATGACAAATTTAAACTTAAAAGTTAATTTTTATTTTTGTTTGGGAAACTAAAAAAAAGGATAGAAAAGTATAAGTATCTTATAAAATTTATTGACTTTTTTAAAATGACAATTTAAGTGAGACAATTTTAAAACATAAAAGTGACAACTTTATTAAGCAAGAGGGAGCATAATTTATGTATTTTCTTTGTATTCTCTATTGATGATCTAAGTTCGCATCTATAAAATTTTGTAATTCTATATCCCTAAATTTTTTATACAATTCCATGACAGTTTGCAGATAAATCTTGCGTCCCTCCCCTTCCTAACCCTAGTAACAAATAGAGAGAACAATATCTAGGGGGTGATGCAACAACATGGTGTATTTGACCACCATTAAAAAAATAGGATAAAATACATTGGTAATCACTAAATTTTTAGGATACTTTCTCTTTGGTCACTAAAATAAAAAATCTTTCATATAGTCGCTAAACTTTTGATTTACTTTCATTACGGTAATTATTGTTAACCCTGCTAAGAAATGCTGACATAGCACGTTAAAGTCTTCTTCGCAAAAAAAAAACCTTAAAATTTCAAATTTACAGATATTGAGAAGACCATAATTTTGATTAACGGAACGGTCGTTGATCAATTACAACGGTGGGAAAGATTCGTTTTTCCAGAAGTTTAACATAGTTTAGTTTCAAATTGATATGATGGTTAACATTGGTGAATCAAAACTAAAAATCTCAATTGAAATTAAAAATTAACTTTTCGATCTACCATCATTAACCGTCATATCAGTTTCAAACCAAACTATATTAATATTTTGGCCAAATAAATTATTGATTGATCGGCGATGTCTCCATTCATCGGAACTTTGGCCTTGATGGCGGTTGAAAACTTGAAAAATTAAGGTTCTTTTTTGGGAAGAAGACTTTAACGTGTCACATGAAAAAAAATTTAACGACAATAGTTATAATAAATCGAATTAAAAGTTTATTGACGAATTTTTTAGATTTTAATAGGGGTGAGCGTTCGATCGAGTCGAGTCAAAAAATTTCAAGTTATTCGAGTTGACGAGTCATATTTTACAACTCAAACTTTATTCGAATTTTTTTCGAGTCGAGTCGAGTCGAGTCGAGTTTTCGAGTTCCTATAAAAATTTAACTGTAATTATTTATCATGTTATAGTAGGGTTTGATTCCAATTTAAACTATTTTCTCTAATCATATAAGATATGCACATATATATTTTTTCACATGTGACAATATTTCTTCATATTTTTATATATCAGTATGTATATATCATAAAAAATAGAGGGACTCGTCTCGAACTTAAAAATAAATCCACTAATTACTAAAACTTTCGAGTTATTCGAATCCATTTTACAACTCAAACTTTATTTGAAATTTTTTCGAGTTATTCGAGTTTATGAGATTTCAAGTCGAGTCAAAACGAGTCGAGTATTTTTGTCTCGAGTCGAGTCGAGTTTTGCTCACCCCTAGATTTCAATGACTAAAGTAAAAATCACGCTAAAAGTTCATTAACTACCAAGGTAGTTTACCCTAAAGATCAGAATTCAGAATATAAAATACCAGATCCAGTTACATACAAACAATTAAGATTCATTGTAGAAATGCAAGCTAAACCCCTTCAAAATACTAGATCCAGTTACAGAAACCATGCAAACAAACCCCAAATCCAAACCCCAACTTTGCAACTCGTGAATAATAAAACAACCATTTATTTTATACTAGAACGTATCAAAATTCAAGCAAAAGCAGACATTAAAAAGCTAAATTTGCAGTTTTATTCAAAATAAATCTTATATTACAGGGCATGCATTTGCATTAGATAGAAAAATTCAATGAAAATATCACAACAAATGGGAAAATATAAGTAAATGAAGTAAAAGCAAAACGTTTACTTGATAATAGCTCAAGTTGAATCCACATTACCTTAAGAAAATTAAAATTGATTTTTATAAAATGCAAATAGAGTTAATTGAACCTGCAATTCCAACAAAAAAGTTAATATTCCACCATTGAACCAAATTATATAATTACAAAAACTTTAACTAAACTATTATTTAATTTAAACTACGATTAAAATCGAAGAACATCAAAAGGGGGGTTAGGCCTTGTAAACATCAAAGTTAGAAATCGATCATTGCTCAACAAATGAATCTGGCGTTACGGATGCGAGAATGGAAGTCTTTGGAGGAGAATTGTAGATGCTAAACATGGTTACAACCAGAAGTCATTGATCCCGCTTTTCGAACCGTTAAAGACTAAGTCTGCGGTGTGGAGGAACATAATCAAACCACTGTCTTGTGCTGAAGACATGTACACAAGGAACATTAGATTGGCGTGTGAAGATGGTAGCTCTATCGAATCTGGTCTGACCCCTGGACTGAGGTAACCTCCCTCAAAGAGGATTTCCCCAGAATATTCTCGATTGCTGTAAAAAAGTCTGGAAAAGCCAAAGAGTTTGGCTGGAAGTCCAATAACTCTTGGGTTTAGAATATTGAACTGCACAGATGCTTGTTCATGTGAGAATTACCTTTATGGAACAAATTCATGGACACTATAAATAAAGCATCACGTACCCTGCTGGAAGTGGATACGGTAAGGTGGGTTGGAGTCTCTAATGGTTATTATACTCCCAAAGTGTACTGTGAAAACATCGAACCTAAAGAAGCTCTTCTTGCTTTCAACTGGAAGTCACTTTGGGCAAAGCTTGTACCTCCGAAAGTGGAAGGTCATCCATAAGAGAGTCCCTACGTTTGAGGAACTACATAAAAGGGGTATACATAAGTCAAGTTCGAACCTGTGTGTCATGTGTGGTTTGGCTACAGAGTCGGTTAATCACCTCTTTTGCCATTGTATGATTTCGTGGCAAATATGGCAACGATGCTGCAATCTTTGGCACATTAATTTTGTAATGCCAGCCGACACACTCTCTTTTTTCCAGGCTTGGTGTAACATTTCACTTTCGCAGCAATCATTTCAGGTGTGGCAAATGCTCATGCATGGATGTTTCTGGACAATATGGCTGTGTCGGAATGAGGTCGTGTTTAGGAAAAAATCATTCACAGTAGACTACATATTTGAACTAGTCCTAACTAGAGTTGGGCACTGGTGTGTGAGTAAATGGCCAAGCTCCTTCTTTTCAGTTGCTGATTTCACCAGGTGCCCCCAGGAAGTTCGATGCCGAGAGGTTCAGACACACCAGCAACAATCGCTGAAATGGGAAGCTCCAGAAAAGGGTTGGCTCAAGTTTAACGTCGACGCGGCTGCTCTTGGAAGTTTCGGTGAGGCAGGAATAGGTGGGATCCTACGAAATGAAGAAGGTAAAACCTTAATTCAGTTCTCAAAGTCTATTGGTCATGCCGATCCTACTACAGCTGAATTGATGAGTATCTCGGAGGCATTGACGCTGTTTGCTCACTCAAGATGGTCTAATGGTCGAACACTCGTAATAGAGTCAGATTGTAAGTTGGCAATTTTATGGATTGATAACCCAACCCGGGCTGCAGGCTGCTATAAGGATCTGATATCGAAGATTATTGAACGCGGCAAATCAATCAAATGGAAAATCATTTTCGCAGTCAGAGACAGAAACATGGTGGCTCACAGACTTGCGAAAAGAGGCATTAAAAGACAAGATGAGTTGTTCTGGGAAGCTAGCCAATCCTAAGTAGGTGCTCGTGTTGAAGTTCCTCTTTGTTCTAATTTTGATATTGCAGATCACGCTTTGATAATAGCGTTTTCTCATGTATGTCCTGTACCAGTCAAGATGCTACAAAACTAGATGGTTGTACTAAGACTAAAAGCTTTGTTAAGGTCAGTATTGTATGTGATGATGATTCATACTCAATAAATTAGACATTCTTTTCTCCCTAAATAAGTTTAGTGGGGTTTTTAATGAGGCTCGTATTCCTTTTGTAACACTCGTGTTTTGGGGTTAGGAGTTAGTCGGGTTAGTAGTTCGAGTCAGTAAAATTAAATTTAATCAATTTGACATTAGCTTGGGATAATTGGGAATTAAAATAAAGAGGAGGGACCACTTTGGTGATTTAACCCAAATATTTTAAAAAAGGAAGACAACTTGTAAAAAGTTAAAAAGAACAAAAAAAATGTGGTCTTCTCTCCTCCCCTTCTCCCCACCCAAACGTGAAACCCTTTTTCAAGACTCTCCCAACACAAAATCACTATTTCATTGATTTCCTCTTCAACCCAAGGTCATTTTTCAAAGGTAATTGTGTTTTCTCACTCTCCTCTTCATCCTCTACCTTTACATAGTTGAAAAATCTAAAACTATCATCTTTTGGAGTTTTAGGGTTTAATGAAAGTTTGAGTTTTTATGGAGTTTTTCAACTTGTTTTGAAATGTTAGGTTGGGTTTTGATTTACCCACCTTAAAATACATATAATATGTTAAAATGGGTAAGTTTGGGTGAAAACCCGAAATGGGTTCTTGTGGCAAATTTTAAAGTGTCTAAAACTTGGTTTTTGGTGAGTTTTAGGGTAAAATTGAAGGGCTGATGGTTTAAGTATGTTAGGAAGGTGTTTTGGGACCATTTGGGTGTCATTTGGGTGCTTGAAAATAGGATTTTCAGCTAGGTTTTGAAGGAGCACGAAAATGGGCTTTTTGGGTGGTTATTTGGATTGGAAAATTGTTGAGGTTTGGCTTGAGCTTAAGAGTTGAGTTGATGACTGAGTTTTAGCATTGATTGAGAGTAATGGATGTGTTTTTGATTGGCTAGAAGCAAGAGGAGACGTTGGAGAGGCTTGCTTTGGTTGCTAAGGAAGGGTGGTGAATGACTTTAAACGTGTTTAAAAGTTGGTTCAAGTGTGTGCAGTGTATGAGTTGGAATGTGCTTGGTAGGCCATTTCTATGTGGAGTTAAATTGGTAACTTAGCTCTTTGATTTCCATTAAATGCTATTTATGCTTTGCCTAATTGCTCTTGTGAAATGTGGGTTGATTTGCACATGTGTACCATGATATGTGTATGTGTTGAGCATGAGATATGAATGGTGGATTTGAGATGTGATAAATGAAATTGACACTAATTAACTTACCGGGTGTAAATGATCGATCATTAGGATTAGTGTGCACACAAATTGAGTCAAAACGTACGTGGCCTTGATGACGTTGAGTCATCAAGGAGGAGTACGGTGATGTAACATTCCACCGGAAATTTATTTATATTCTACGGGATGATGAGTGGAATCCCATCCGTATGACATGTGGTGATGAGTGGAATCCCGCCCATGCAAGGTCCAGTGATGAGTGTAATCCCACCGAGGTAAAGTGATTGTTGAGATTAAATCTGCACATCCAGGTAAACTAATAGTGGCCAATTGAACTTGTTCTTATAATTGTGAAGTACGATATTGATATGTGATATTTGAGCCTAGTATGATGTGAGATGCCATATTATGACTCTTGAAAGACTAGCTAGGTCTACTTGTTGATTTACCTATGTATGTTGTATGTGAGATTTAAGGATTACATGCTTGAACTCTGCATTGTTGATGCTTTCGATTTTAGAGCATCCTCACTAAGCTTCTAGCTTACGCTCTCATTTTCAACAATGCAGATCATTAGCGTGGTGTTAGCTCGGAGCAAGGCAAGAAGGGCTTTCCAAGTTTTTGTTGCTCAAGTACGGTTAAACAATTAAGTAGTAGCTTAGCAATGTGGCAAGAGTGTGTGTTTTGTATGAGCTATGTATGACTTCTATATGTGGTTGATGTCTATGATTTGACTTAGATTGTAAACATGTTATGACTTGCCAAATGCTTGTGTGGTGGTATGCCTCGTGGATGTTTAAGTTGCTTTTGATCAGTATGTAAACCTTTGGGATGAATTGTGCCTTTAGGCTTTTAATGTCTTTAAGCATGCCTTAAAATGTAATGTTGCTAATGAGTAAATGTCATGAATGAATGTTTCAATCTAAGCCTTGTGTGTTTGAGCATGCTTGACATAGGAACCATGCCTCTAGTTCATGTATGTTGGTGTTAAGTGCCTTTTAGGGTCGTTGAGGGCCTTTAGATTTGTTGAGAAATGCCTAAGTCTGGTTTTTGAGGGTTGCAGACAGCCCGCATTTCGAAACGAGCTGGGCTGTTTCGGAACGAGTAGGCTTCAGGGACCCCGTATCGGAACATGTTTCGATACGATTTGGCCATTGTGAGCCCCTGTTCCGATACGGGTTTCGGAACGTTTTGGCTACTGGAAATCCGAGAATTTGACGAGATGAAAGCGTTTCGAAACGGGTCTAATGGTTTCAAAATGGTCAAAATCTCGTTGACCACGAGAAGTTGACCCTTGAGGGTGTTTCGGAACGGTTGACCTCCGTTCGGATACAGCCTCTTCGTATGGCTTGGGGAAGTTGACCCGGTCAAGGGCGTTTCGATATGCCTCAATGGTGTTTCGAAACGACCTGTCTAATGAAGTAAAATTGGGCTGTTTAAATGCTGTTTTGGGTTCTGATGTTTGTCTTCCGCATTTTATTTCGCTGTCACGATCACATAGGAATCGAATGAGCCCTTTAGAAAAGATTAAATTAAAAGAAAAAAATTAGGGTTGCTAACCGAGGGGGATCCTTAACGGGTTTCGCTTCGATTTTCCCCGTGTGGCCTACTCGGACCGGTCATCCGGCCAGACCGGGACGAGGGGGTTACATTTGTTGGTATCAGAGCTTGAGGTTACTGAAACCTCGGGCAGGTAAGTGAGGTAAGCTTGATATGTTAAGTGATTGTATTGTTCGATGCATGCCTTGCCATGAATTCTTATTATTTGACTGTTCTTATTATGGTTTGAAGCATTAGTTGTTCCGTTTGGTGTCGAGTCGTGTGCCCATTGCTACTATTACTTAATTTAAAAAGATTTTATATTAAATGGAGTACTTGAGCACTATTGGACCCTTACTTTGGCTAACGTAATCCCTATCTGTTTGTTGTTGTAGTTATTACATTGCTAGCTGTACCATGAGACCACGTGAAAGGCCTAGGATGGTTCGACCGGAACCACGGGTAGCGGCTCCAGAAGTTGAGCCAGTAGTTAGAGTTGAGGCTCAAGTGGGAGAGCTTGTGGTTGGAGTTTGAGCTCCTCCACCAGGAATAGGAGGCAAGGCCGGGGCTGAAGGAGAGGGACCTCAGGGAGGCCAAGGTGGCCAAGGACCGACCGGAATAGACTTAGCTCCTTTGGTTCAGGCGATAGCCGGGGCATTTCAGGCTGAAGTAGCTGGGGGTCAGGCAGCAGCACATCATCAGGGAGAGGGCACTGGTTTGCCTTTAGAGAGACTTCGTAGTCTAGGGGCCGAAGAGTTCCGAGGGTCTACTCCAGAGAGATCTGAGTTGTGGTTTGAGAAGACTGTCCATATCCTCGCTCAGATGGGATGTACTGGTGAACGCAAGTTAGGGTGTGTTGAGTCTTTGCTTCAGAGTGATGCCTACACTTGGTGGGTCACCATCACTTCGGGTATGGATGAGGTCGAGATTACTTGGGAGTTCTTTGAGTCAGCATTCCGTAAGAAGTATCTGGGTCCGCGATACCTCGATGAGAGGAAGAGGGAGTTTATGGCTATGCTTCAGGGGAGTATGACTGTGACAGACTATGAGATTCGATTTGTCAGGCTGAGTCAGTATGTATCTGAGCTTGTTCCTACTGAGGTGGAACGATATAACCGATTCCGTTATGGGCTGAATGAAGAGATCAAGAGGTACACTCTAGCTTCAGACTACACTGATTTTGATGTCTTGGTCGCGAGGGCCAAGGACTTAGAGCACAGTTTGGGCTTGACCAAACGATCTTATGGTTCTAGTTCGGGTAAGAGGTCCAGTGATTATGATAGAGGTGATGCCAAGAGGCATCGGGACAACATGCATCATTATGATCATAGGCGTGGTGACAGTAACCACGGTAGGGGCCAACAGGGCCAGAGGGCTGGTGGGAAGTTGCCCACATGTGCTACTTGTGGGAGGAACCACACCGGTGAGTGTTGGGGAAGTTTCCACTCGTGTTGGAGTTGTGGAGCTAAAGACCACATTAGGCGTGACTGTCCACATCAGGTGGGACAGTCACCAGCTCAGGCTCCTGCTAGAGCCAATGACTTCTAGAGGGGCCGCGAGCGCGGTAGAGGTAACTTCCAGTCGAGGAATGACGGTCATAGGAACATAGCACATGTAGTTGCAGTTTAGCCGGAGGGCAGAGGTCAGGCCAGAGTTTATGCTCAGCGCGAGGATCAGCATGACACCGATGTGATCGCAGGTAACTTCTCGATACATTCTTTGGGTTTGCTTTCTTTGATTGACTCTGGGTCTACACATTCCTACATATTGAGTGAGCATGCACAGTCGTTGAACTTGCCTTGTAAAATGTTAGAGGTAGGAGTTAGTGTTACTAGTTCCTTTGGGGACACGGTTGTCGTTAGAAAAATGTACAGAAGGTGTCCGTTGATGGTTCAGGGACATGTGTTTCCAGTGGATAGGATGGAGCTTCCTTTCTATGGTTTTGATGTAATTCTGGGTATGGATTGGCTTACGGAGCATAGAGCTAGGATAGACTTTGAAACTAAGAGGATTTCTTTGAGGCTCACAGATGATTATGAGATTGTAGTGGTGGGTGGGAACGTGAAGTTCTTGTCCAATGTAGTTTCCGTTCTAGAAGCTAAGAGGTTAGTTGAGTTGGGGTGTGAAGCATACTTGGCCTATGTGATGAACCTTAACATGAGTGAGGTTAGACCTCAAGACATCCGGATAGTATGTGACTTTCCTAGTGTGTTTCCGGAAGAGTTGCCAGGGTTACCACCGGACAGAGAAGTAGAGTTCACTATTGAGACTTATTCTGATTCAGCTCCCGTTTCGATTGCTCCGTATCGCATGGCACCGAAAGAACTGAAAGAGTTGAAGACTCAGTTGCAAGAGTTGACAGATAGAGGCTTCATCCGGCCTAGTTCTTCACCTTGGGGTGCACCAGTTCTGTTTGTGAAGAAGAAAGATGGAAGCATGAGAATGTGTATAGATTACAGACAGTTGAACCAGTTGACAGTGAAGAATAAGTATCCATTGCCTAGGATTGACGATTTGTTTGATCAGTTGAGAGGAGCATCAGTCTTTTCGAAGATTGACTTGAGATCGGGTTACTACTAGCTAAAGGTAAGAGAGGTTGATGTACCGAAGACGGCCTTTAGAACTAGGTATGGTCACTATGAGTTTTTAGTCATGCCTTTTGGGTTGACTAATGCATCGGCTGCTTTCATGGATATGATGAATAGGATTTTTCATCAGTACCTAGATCAATTTGTAGTTGTGTTTATAGATGACATCTTGGTGTATTCGCGAACTGAAGAAGACCATGACCGACACTTGAGACTAGTTTTGAAGACTTTGCTAGATCACCAGTTGTATGCGAAGTTGAGCAAGTGTGAATTCTGGATCCGAGAGGTAGTCTTCTTAGGATATGTAGTGTCAGCTGATGGGATTAGAGTTGATCCGAAGAAGATAGAGGCCATTATTGAATGGAAGCAACCGAAGTCTGTAACAGAGGTACGTAGCTTCCTAGGCTTAACTGGATACTATAGAAGATTCGTAGAAGGTTTCTCTAAGTTAGCCGCTCCATTGACACAGTTACTTCAGAAGAGTGTTCAATTTGAGTGGACATATGCAAGATAGAGAGCCTTTGAGAAATTGAAAGAAGCTTTGACCCAAGCACCGATCTTGATTCAGCCAGAGTCCGGGAAGGACTATGTAGTTTACAGTGATGCTTCTTATGTAGGCCTAGGTTGTGTTCTCATGCAAGACAAGAGAGTGGTGGCTTATGCCTCAAGACAGTTGAAGACTCACGAGCGCAACTATCCGACCCATGACATAGAGTTAGCTGCAGTTGTGTTTGCTCTGAAGATTTGGAGGCATTATTTGTACGGTGAGAAATGCACAGTGTACACCGATCACAAGAGTTTGAAGTACATTATGACTCAGCAAGATTTGAATCTCAGACAACGTTGGTGGTTAGAGTTGCTAAAAGACTATGATCTTACCATTGAGTACCATCCGGGTAAGGCCAATGTAGTGGTCGATGCATTGAGTAGAAAGATAGTCGTGGATTTGAGAGCCATGTTTGCTAGATTGAGCTTGTCCGGAGATGGTTGCTTGGTAGCCGAGCTTCAGGTTAGACCTACTCTAGGTCAGTTGATTAGAGAAAAGCAGCTCTTAGATAGATCTTTGGCACCTCACGTGCAAGACATAGCCGAAGGTAGATCTTCAGACTACAGTTTCAGCACTGATGGGGTTTTGTGTTTCAAGAATAGGATAGTTGTGCCAGAGGACAGTGACTTGAGACGTACGATCTTGACTGAAGCCCACGGTAGTCCGTTTGCTATGCATCCTGGAAGTACGAAGATGTACCGTGATTTGAAGAATGAGTACTTTTGGGTTGGCTTGAAGAGAGATGTAGCCGACTTTGTGAGTAAGTGTTTAGTATGTTAGAGGGTGAAGGCGGAACATCAGGTTCCCTCAGATTTGTTGCAACCGTTGAGGATTCTGGAACGGAAATGGGAGAACATCACCATGGATTTTGTTTCGGGTTTGCCTTTGACTCCTACGAAGAAGAACTCAGTGTGGGTTATTGTGGATCGTTTTACGAAGTGTGCTCACTTCTTGGCAGTCAATACTACTTACACTCTAGATAGATTTGTTGATTTGTACATTGGTGAGATTGTTAGACTGCATGGTGTGCCGAAGTCTATTGTGTCAGATAGAGATCCGCGGTTTACATCTCGATTTTGGGAGTGTCTGCATACAGCTTTGGGTACCCGTTTGAACTTCAGCACGTCTTATTATCCTCAGTTAGATGGTCAGTCAGAGAGAGTTATTCAGATCTTAGAGGATATGTTGCGTTGTTGCATCATTGACTTTCAAGGTACGTGGGAGAAGCAATTGCCTCTAGTTGAGTTTGCTTACAATAATAGCTTCCAGTCGAGTATTCAGATGGCTCCGTATGAGGCCTTGTATGGCCGGAAGTGTAGAACTCCAGTTTGTTGGGCCGAAGTGGGACAGAAGTTGTTACCTATGCCGGATTTGCTCAAGGGGACAACTGACAAGGTAAAATTGATTTGTGATCAATTGAAGGTTGCTTCGGATAGGCAGAAGTCTTATGCCGACTTGAAGAGAAAGGAAGTTGAGTTCTCAGTGGGTGAGAAGGTGTTCTTGAAAGTGTTACCGTGGAAGAAAGTAATGAGATTTGGCCGAAAGGGGAAGTTGAGTCCGAGGTACATAGGACCGTATGAAATTGTTAAGAGGGTTGGTCCAGTTGCTTATCAGTTGCGTTTCCATCCGAGCTAGAAAAATACACGATGTATTTCATGTTTCGATGCTCCATAAGTATATGTCCGATCCGTCACATGTTATGCCTGTAGAGTAAATTGAATTGAATCCGGATTTGACTTATAAAGAGGAACCAGTTGAGATCCTAGCTTCTGACAGTAAGGTGTTGCGGGGTAGATCGATTGAGTTAGTAAAAGTGCGGTGGCAACGTCAAGGTGTGGACGAGGCCACTTGGGAGAGGAAGGAGGATATGGAAAGGCAGTTTCCGTATCTCTTTCAGTCAGGTAATTTTGGGGACGAAATTCCTTAAGTGGGAGAGATTTGTAACATTCGTGTTTTGGGGCTACGAGTTAGTCGGGTTAGTGGTTCGAGTTAGTAAAATTAAATTTAATCAATTTGACATTGGCTTGGGATAATTGGGAATTAAAATAAAGAGGAGGGACCACTTTGGTGATTTAACCCAAATATTTTAAAAAAGGAAGTCAACTTTTAAAAAGTTAAAAAGAACAAAAAAAAACGTGGTCTTCTCTCCTCCCCTTCTCCCCACCCAAACGTGAAACCCCTTTTCAAGACTCTCCCAACACAAAATCAATATTCCATTGATTTCCTCTTCAACCCAAGGTCATTTTTCAAAGGTAATTGTGTTTTCTCACTCTCCTCTTCATCCTCTACCTTTACATAGTTGAAAATTTTAAAACTATCATCTTTTGGAGTTTTAGGGTTTAATGAAAGTTTGGGTTTTTATGGAGTTTTTCAACTTGTTTTGAAATGTTAGGTTGGGTTTTGATTTAGCCACCTTAAAATACATATAATATGTTAAAATGGGTAAGTTTGGGTGAAAACCCGAAATGGGTTCTTGTGACAAATTTTAAAGTGTCTAAAACTTGGTTTTTGGTGAGTTTTAGGGTAAAATTGAAGGTCTAATGGTTTAAGTATGTTAGGAAGGTGTTTTGGGACCATTTTGGTGTCATTTGGGTGCTTGAAAATAGGATATTCAGCTAGGTTTTGAAGGAGCACGAAAATGGGCTTTTTGGATGGTTATTTGGATTGGAAAATTGTTGAGGTTTGGCTTGAGCTTAAGAGTTAAGTTGATGACTGAGTTTTAGCATTGATTGAGAGTAATGGATGTGTTTTTGATTGGCTAGAAGCAAGAGAAGACGTTGTAGAGGCAACAGGATCGAATCCGGGCTTGTAGGAGGCTTTCTTTGGTTGCTAAGGAAGGGTGGTGAGTGACTTTAAATGTGTTTAAAAGTTGGTTCAAGTGTGTGTAGTGTATGAGTTGGAATGTGCTTGGTAGGCCATTTCTATATGGAGTTAAATTGGTAACTTAGCTCTTTGGTTTCAATTAAATGCTATTTATGCTTTGCCTAATTGCTCTTGTGAAATGTGGGTTGATTTGCACATGTGTACCATGATATGTGTATGTGTTGAGCATGAGATATGAATGGTGGATTTGAGATGTGATAAATGAAATTGGCACTAATTAACTTACCGGGTGTAAATGATCGATAATTAGGATTAGTGTGCACACAAATTGAGTTAAAACGTACGTGGCCTTGATGGCGTTGAGTCATCAAGGAGGAGTACGGTGATGTAACATTCCACCGAAAATTTATTTATATTCTACGGGATGATGAGTGGAATTCCATCCGTAGGGCATGTGGTGATGAGTGGAATCCCGCCCATGCAAGGTCCGGTGATGAGTGTAATCCCACCGAGGTAAAGTGATTGTTGAGATTAAATCCGTACGTCCGAGTAAACTAATAGTGGCCAATTGAACTTGTTCTTATAATTGTGAAGTATGATATTGATATGTGATATTTGAGCCTAGTATGATGTGAGATGCCATATTATGACTCTTGAAAGACTAGCTAGGTCTACTCGTTGATTTACCTATGTATGTTGTATGTGAGATTTAAGGATTACATGCTTGAACTCTGCATTGTTGATGTTTTCGATTGTAGAGCATCCTCACTAAGCTTCTAGCTTACGCTCTCATTTTCAACAATGCAGATCATTAGCGTGGTGTTAGCTCAGAGCAAGGCAAGAAGGGCTTTCCAAGTTTTTGTTGCTCAAGTACGGTTAAACAATTATGTAGTAGCTTAGCAATGTGGCAAGAGTGTGTGTTTTGTATGAGCTATGTATGACTCCTATATGTGGTTGATGTCTATGATTTTACTTGGATTATAAACATGTTATGACTTGCCAAATGCTTGTGTGGTGGTAAGCCTTGTGGATGTTTAAGTTGCTTTTGATCAGCATGTAAACCTTTGAGATGAGTTGTGCCTTTTGACTTTTAATGTCTTTAAGCATACCTTAAAATGAAATGTTGCTAATGAGTAAATGCCATGAATGAATGTTTCAATCTAAGCCTTGTGTGTTTGAGCATGCTTGATATAGAAACCATGCCTCTAGTTCATGTATGTTGGTGTTAAGTGCCTTTTAGGGTCGTTGTGGGCCTTTAGATTTGTTGAGAAATGCCTAAGTCTGGTTTTTGAGGGTTGCAGACAGCCCGCGTTTCGAAACGAGCTGGGCCATTCCGGAACGGGTAGGCTTCAGGGACCCCGTATCGGAACGTGTTTCGATACGGTTTGGCCACTGTGAGCCCCTGTTCCGATATGGGTTTCGGAACGTTTTGGCTACTGAAAATATGAGAATTTGACGAGATGAAAGCGTTTCGAAACGGGTCTAAGGGTTTCGAAACGGTCAAAATCTCGTTGACCACGAGAAGTTGACCCTTGAGGGTGTTTCGGAACGGTTGACCTTCGTTCCGATACGACCTCTTCGTATGGCTTGGGGCAGTTGACCCGGTCAAGGGCGTTTCGATACGCCTCAATGGTGTTTCGAAATGGCCTGTCTAATGAAGTAAAATTGGGTTGTTTAAATGTTGTTTTGGGTTCTGATGTTTGTCTTCCGCATTTTATTTCGCTGTCACGATCACATAGGAATCGAATGAGCCTTTAGAAAAGATTAAATTAAAAGAAAAAAAATTGGATTGCTAACCGAGGGGAACCTTAACGGGTTTCGCTTCGATTTTCCCTGTGTGGTCTACTCGGACCGGTCATCCGGCCAGACCGGGACGAGGGGTTACACCTTTTCAAAAAAAAAATCGAATAACAAACTAGAATTAATTTTCTCTTCATTCGGGAATAAACAAACTAATTAAATATTTATTTATTTTTATAAAATCAATATTAAATCATTATAAAAATTAAATTTAGAATATAGTTTTTAAATGGTTAGTTTAATTATTTGAATCAATTACTTTAAATTAACTATTATAATAACCATACTTTAAATGTAGTTGATTTTTTGACAACCAATTAAATGTTATTTAAAGATTAAAATAATAAATTTAAATTTAAATTTAAAAAAAATATTTTAAAAATATTTTAATTATATTATATTCTAAATAAATATTATAAATGTACTTTTTAGAATGATCTAATATTAATTTTAAAATATAAATAAATAGTTATTTAATTAATTTATGAAAAAATAATTCTAGTTCATTTTACCCATTTGTATTTTGATATAATTTTGAGGAGGTAACACGTCATAACTTAAATACAAGTTTTGATGAAAATTTAACAAGTTTTAGCTAACTCAGTGGGGCTAGGTGTAGGATAAGTTCCTTTACTTGCATACAAGTATAACATATTTTTTATCAAAAAATACAAGTAGCACATATTTCCTTTGATTTTATTTATCAATAAAATAATGTCGCGTGTCACCATCATGTTAATCAAATAAAATTATTAAAAAAAATTACGTGGACAGTGATAATAAAGCAAAAATTAGAAGAAGAAGAAAAATGTTATACGAACATGATGTTAGATTTTCAACAGTAATGATCAAACGTTATTTTAATTAAATGACCTTTTCAACCCTAATTAAACTAAATCCTTCGAAATATCTCCCAAACGTTTAAGTATTTAGACAGATTTATTCACTTCCCCACCTTATCTCAATTCAACCCTCCATATTCTCCTACGAGTACTAAAAAGTTAAATTTATAATTAAAATTTTTTTACAACGTGCGACGAATACTGCTGAACATCATTAATGTTGGACAACGTTGAACACTATTAAATTAATTAATAAAGATTTAAAATTTCAAGGATCTATCATACAGTTAATAATTATTTTAAAAAATTCAATTAAATTATGTTTATATATTAAAATTTTATTTTTTAATAAAGATAAACTATATATCTAGTACCTCACCTATTTTCGTATTTCTATTGAACCCTCATTATTTAAATATTATTTCAATTTGATCTTGTTCTTTATAAAAAACCATTTAACCCTTAACCCTCAACCTAAAACCCTAAACTATTAAACTTTAAACCCTTAAATATTTGCCATTGCAGTTACATTATCTGCAGTTGTCACACTCTTAATCTTGAGAGTGCGTTTGAGGAACTATCGTGTAGTTTCAAAACGTGGTCAAAGTGAGTATCTTAAACATTTTTAAATGATTGGCTAACAATTCAAATTTACTATTTTCATTTAGATATTATGTAATCTGCAACAAACATTATTGTTTTCTGTTTTGAATTGTTTTTTAACTCTTTATCTCAAATTTTGTGATTGAATTGGACTTTATTTATCTTACTTTTGTTAAAATTAATTAGGGAAAAGCTTACTTTCCGGTTATAATATGTTGCATACTTCCGGAAAGGAAACTAGTAGTAGTAGCATCATGCCTTCAAAATTGTTTGTGTATAAACTGTAGATTGATTTAGTGCTTGTAGGCAGGGGTGGCAAAATGGACTGAACTTGAAACCCAATTGTAAACTATTTTTCTTTCCTTACCTGCCCAAACTCAATTTGACCAAATAAATGAAAGACCTGACTCCAAAATCTGAACAATAACATCAAAAAAAAGAGGCTGAATCCAAAAAGAATAGGGTTTAAGGTTGAATAGGGTTTAATTAGGTTGAATAGTTTAAGGTTTAATATTTTAGGGTTTTAGGTTGAGTGCTAAGGGTTAAATTATTTTTTATAAAGAATATGGTCAAATTAAAATAATATTAAAATAATAAGGGTTCAATAGAAATACAGAAATATGTGAGGTACTAAATATATAGTTTACCCTTATTAAAAAGTAAAATTTTAATATATATATAAAATAATTTAATTAATTTTTTCAAAATAATTATTAATTATTTGACAAATCCTTGAAATTTTAAATTTTTATTAATTAATTTAATAGTGTTCAGTAGTGTTCAGAATTAGTGGTGTTCAGCAGTGTTTGTCGCACGTGGTAAACTCATCCTTATAATTATTGTAATTATTGTTTTGTCTACTCTTGTAAATGGAAGCCTGAATTATAATACAGCATAGTAAAAGTGCCCGTGCAACACACGAGATTTTTTTTACTCGGCAATTAGGAATTTATTAAGAAAAGCATAAAAGTTTAACCCGGCATTGTGTGCCTTATTAAAAAATTTATTTAATTCTAACTGGAGGAAAAAAAGTACACATAATCGGGACTGAAAGTACACAAAATTCACGATATAAACTAGAGTAAGATACTACTTGATACATACAAAGGTCACTTACAACTAAAATCAAAGTAAATCGAATAAAAACAACAACACCAGCTTACTCAAATCTGCTGCCTCGAGACGATCAAGTGCCAATTAAATCAGTCGAGCCCCTCCCCACCAAAGGGATACCACAAGTCTGAATATTCCCTTTGCGAGACAATCTGTCAAAGGGCAATGCTAATCCTAGTTAGTGCCACCACTTGAAAAACTCCAAAATAGCTCCCAACACCGCTATCTAAAACAACTCATTATAGTGTTGCTCTCGAAACAAAGCTGGAACATGCCAACATCCAAAGGTTCCAAACCATTAGCAAATAACAAAGTTGAAAGAGTTCATGTTAACGAAATCGACCTCTAGCGAAGCTTAGACGTGCATTGGCTCGGCTCTGAGTGACAAAGATATCTGAAGCGAAGTAACTAAACGTTTCCATCGAAGTTCAAAAACAGTTAGGATTCACAGACTTCAGCCATTCTCATTATGTCTTCCAATATTGCATCAACACTGAAATCCCTCAAGTATTGATGGTCTCCATTTTATCAATACGTTCCACATTTGCACTTACATTGTAGCCAATTCTACCAGCTCTTCCATGGCACTCGTAGCTTGTTGGATGGTTCTGAAAACAAGTCGTCAACATGCCGAAGCTTCCAAAACAACCTCAAACGACATAGCCCCATCTTAATTTCTTGAGTAAACATCTTACCAATATTCGGCATCATCTATAACCTTTGGCCACCAAACTCTTAGCCTCCAACCCTATTACTTATGCAATTCACAATCCACCCTCATGTTAAACCAAAATTCTCACAAGATTCAAAATTCCATCTCCTCAAACGCCCACTTCAAACATCTAAATTTCAAAATAAGGTTAGACATGTTACCTAAATCTTTTCCAAAAACATCCTTAACTACTTTCCTGCAGCCATCATTTCGAAAACATCCGTTATAAATTTAAAAGAATTCAACCCCAAACCACATTCTCCGTCGAAAGTAACACCGACATATGGTCCGAGCCCGAGCAATGCAAACCCAATTACACCACGTCCCTAAACTCTAATGAACAAAATTCAACGAACAAATATATGTCTGATCTGCAACCATTTTCTGAGGGCCAATTCATATGAATTTTTATGCCTATCATCGGCAAAACCAACATCTTGCATCTTGAAATAGAACATATTGATTTACACACTACATGTATGGGAATGACAAGAGCGACTCTTTTAAATTAGACAAAATCGACCACATCATCGTACCAAACTTTTCTAATGTCCTCTTACACCAAAAAGCTTCTTTGTTGCTTGTAATATTGCCATCTCGATTCTCTTTTCCTGAATCAGACTTCTTACAACCGATATCTTCGACCCTAAACCTCAGACATTCCAAATGCGTACCTTCAACTTGAACTAATCCTAACAACGAACCCCGCACTTAACCCCCTTAATTAACTTCCAGCAGTGTTAACTCCCAGATAACCTCCTGTTCATCGCCTACAATTTGCATCCCAAGTTTTTTTTACCTAATTTTAATGTATTCCTAGCTTCTTTTGTCAGCATATCCCATCTGGCCGCAAGATCAGAGTCCGAAAGAGATCGCTCGGACAATTCAGAAGAATCCAGTGCCTCCTTGCTCACCTTATTCCTTCTAAACGCTCGATCCCTCTTCTTCCTTTCAGCCTCCGATACAGCTTTGTCCTGAAAATCTAATAACAAGCTGTATCTTTTATCTTTTTTACTCTTCTTATTACGATATGTCGACTCCATTTTAGGGAAAAAGTCATAAAATCATCCCCATCGCTCTGTGCTCCAGACTTGGGAACCACATTTTGAGCCGTGAAATTGTTGTTAACTCTAGCATTATACCTTTCATCCACTACAGTGGCCCAAGAAGACCCACATTTCTCCGGACTATGTGAAGAAGTCTCCACTATAGGTTTAAGACCCATATTGTATATATCTTTTAAAGCCCTACAAGAAGCAAGGTCCATATCTGCTAAAATTGTATCATCTTTATTCCCACACAAAAAATTATCCACTTTGTTTACACCTTTACTTACCACTTAGAGTGTATATTTTAGGGTGTGGGATTTAGGATCTATAATTTAAGATTAGAATTTAAAATTTAGTGTTTTTAGTATTAGAACATAGAAAAGGACACCGAAAAAGGCATAATTTCTTTATGCACCAAAGATCCTACTTATATGATGACTGCTGCAAATTCAAATCAACAGAAAGTCGTCGCAAATGATTCTTTCATTTTCTTTGAGGTTGCATTTGATATCTCATCGTTGATGAGAATCGATTCTGGGTCGTAGTACATTTGTCCTTTTTAGTTTTATTGGCTTGGTGATTTTTTTTATTTAGTTAAATTTAGATAGGATTAGAGCCGTGTCTGGGCCTAGGCGGGAGGGGCAGCTGCCCAGAGCCCAAATATTTTATAATTAATTATACATATTTTTTATATTAATTATAAGGTCTAATTTTTCATTATTTGTTATTAATGGCCTACTTTTAAGATTTATTTATTTTTTGTTGTGAATAAAAAAAAGAAGATCAATAATAAGAACAAAGAATAAGAATGGAAGAATAAAGAGATGAGAGAAAGATGGAGATTTATATTATTCTCAATACTCAAGTGTATACAATGCCTTCATTGGATCATCTATTTATAGGCATAAGAAGTAAATAATACATTAAACTCTAATCAATGAAGATAATATTTCTAACGATAAAGTAAATCAAATCTCTTTGATAAAGTTCTTATCATTATAGACATCCACATAGATAAATATTCATAACACTTCTCCTTGGATGTCTATGAAGATAATGTGCCTCGTTAAAACCTTACTAAGATAAAAACTCGGTGGGAAAAAATTTTCTTTAGTGAAGGAAAATAGTACACACATCTTTAATATGCATAACATGTTGCCTCATTAAAAACCTTACCAAGAAAACCCATTGGAACAAAGTCTCGGTTAAGGAAAAAAGAGTAAGATCTTTGAATCTTCATAATTCAATCTTGAATATTATTTTTCTAAAGATCGTGATGGATGAAATTTTGGAGTAATATGTTTCATTATGTATCCATTTTCAAATTGAGATATACATATTGCATTATCTTCACACAAGATAGCTTTTATCATATCTTGTGAAAGTAAATCCACATATCTTTTGGATATGTTGGGACAATGGTCTTAGCCAAACACACTTTTGGCTTGCCTCGTGCATAACAATTATTTCTACAACAATTGAGGAGGCATCAACGAAAGTTTGAAGATATAAAGGTAATGATCTTTGTATATCCATGGATATTTCTTGACCAACTAATATATGGTGCATCAAGACCAAGAAAAGATATAATTATCTTTATTCACATCCAACAATCTTACAATAGATATGCTTTATCCATATTGAATATTCTTTAATATTCTTTCAACTTATGTCCATTTATAGACAAAAACACATATTTAAGTGCTCGATCTTTAGGTCGAGACAAAAGCACATCTCAAATTTTTTTTCTCTCAAATACTTTCATCAAATGCTTTGAAAGTTCTACACGAGTTTCCAATTTGAAGCTCTTCAGAAGTTTTAATGAAATTCAATTATCAAAATGAATCTTGATCCAAAACTTCTTTATAAAATACATAAAGAAATTTGATCATTCTTGCAATATTTCCTCAATTAGTACTCACTAAGGCGATTATATCAAATGCGCCAAAATATTCAATGAGACGTGTCTAAATAAATTTTCTCAAAAATTTCCAAATGCTTTTAGCATTTTAAATCCTTTAAGGATAAATAGGGATCCATAAATAATTAGACGCATGTAATATATTTCATAGCTTCCAAATTAATTGCATCCACCATGAAGTAATTAAAACTCTTCATAAATTATAATATGTCGTATTTACGACTACTTATTTGTGCCTCACTTGCATTACACCTTTAGGTGTTTGGACTGTTGGTCCAAATACTTCTCTTTTAGAAGTCCAAAGCGTCTTTATATATTGGTCAATTCAATATCTATACTTCTTGATAGATTTATATACAAGATCATCGTTTTCTTTCTTTACTTCTATAGAAGTATTCTATTTAAAACTATTTGTAAAATTATTGTCGACAACTTTTAATTTTTCGGTTCCATTCTCGTAGTGACATAACTCATCGAGATCTCTTCAAGATTTCAATCTTTATTTCAGGTACCTGAAACTCTTCAAGAGTTTTATTATTAGTTATGTCTTGGGTCTCTTCAGGAGCACCTGCCTCCAATATACGGTCATCTCATATTACTTTTCATTTACGGGAATTTTGATCATTGGAACCATTTCAACTATCATGCTTCAGGCATGATTTACATCCTCTCGCTCTAACATGTAATTTAAACTTAGAGCATTTTAGCTGGTATATGAGACATAGTTACTCTCATTGGGTCAGTAAATATGTCTAACAGTTAACATGTAATAACATGAATTATCTTATGAACTTTTGGTTCATATACGAGGATCTAGATAACGATAATTCATTTTCCTTTATCCAACTGATTATTATCCCCCTGGTGTTGAGAAAAATCATGTCATAAATGATTCTCCAATTAATGTTTAAAAGTTTAAACATAAAAGGAGACTCGTACTCAATATATATTTTTAACCCTTTTTATTTACCCATTTTGTGTGTTGTGGTGGAGCAATTCATATCGCACATTCAAAAATTATAAAATGGGAAATGTATGCTTCTGACAAAAAACCAATCATAATGGGGAGTTTATCATAACTCGTTGGTTCGATGCGTATAAGTGTGTCTATATGAAAACACCATATAAATAATAATTGTTTTGTTCTCATAGTTTAGCTATTAATGAGGAGGCATCCAATTGAAATTTTACTAAATTGTATTTTTTCATAATCAATAGGTTTTGTAACAACTAATATAGCCTAAAATATAAATCCACTAGCTTTTGCAAGACGAATAGTCTAACTGAATAATTTGAATCCTTTTATAATCAATCTCACAAACTTCTAGTTGTAAGTTGATAAAACAACGTAAATGCATCTACTAAAATCATATAAAACTTTACACATTTGTGGATAAATGGGCCCATATTTTATTCAGATATGCAAGACATGTAGTCTCAATTTTAGTACAGAAACTTCGAGTTCTTTTGCTAAGTGGGATCTTAATCATTTTCTTTGAGAACAAGCACCACAAGAACTTCAAGTTCTTTTCATAAATGTGCATATAAATCTCAATAGCTTTCGCATCATTATTGATCAGGATGGTCTAACCGATCATGCCAACTATATACAAGTGTGTATATACATTTTTGAATTTGATAAACTAGAACATGTGATTAAATCTCACTCGTACATGTCTAGTACAACCATCAATATTGTTCCTTTGAATATGAATATTTAGCTCTTTTGAAACTTCCAATAGAAATTATCTTTTGGTAGCAATATATAGCTATTCTAGAGCTTTCAACTGACTTTTTAGCTACCAGAACTTACATCCAAATTGGCTTATTTCAACTGCCAATTGATAACATATGTTATCTATAATTCCAAAAGAATATTTTGCGAACTCATATTGCTCTTTTAAAATTTTCACTTCTAGTGGTGACGATTTAATTACCATTAGCGGTAATTATTGCAATATTCGCAATTATGCACTTTTCATAATGTACTTTCTCTCAAGAACTTATTGCTCTTCTAGAGCATCAATACTTTTAGTACTTTGAAATATAGAACTCACAAATTTTCTTTGCATTTAAATGGAAAAATATATCTTATGCTTCTACTAAGCATAAATTGTCACCATAAATTGTATTTGATAAGTAATTATGTTCAAAAAATAAATCAATATGATAATATATAAATATAAATATTAACATGAATATAAATATAAAATATAAACAATTAATGTATAAAGTAAAAAAACATAAAATAAAAAAAATAATTAATTCTCTTCAAAGTTATGAGAATAATTAGAAGATGGTTTATTCCATTCGAGGGTTATAAGGAAATCAGCAACGTCCAAATGAGTTGGACTAACAATGTCGAAATAAGTTGGACCAATATTATCTTTGTCATTTTTCGCAAACAAAATTTGTTTTTATTTTCTTTCCTTTATCATTCAATCATTGTTGATTTTTTCAACGTACGATAAATATGAGGTCAATGGTTTATAACATCATATTGGTAACAAAAAAAGATTCAACTTTCTTAAAAAGATCTTTATCGCTCTTGTCATCCTTATAACCTCACTACCAGTGGGAAGAAGTATTCTTAAAATGACTATAATGTCTATGTCCGTGCCTCGACCATAACCACAACTTCTAATGTGGCTTTTATTCCTTCCATAATATAATCTCACATTCTCTTCAGGGAATGGAGTAGAGCCGTGAGCCTTTGAAACCTTTTTCGCATTTCCTTATCACAGAGAATAAAGATTTAATCCTCGTAAGTCGTACGCGGCATTGTTAAACCATTCCACAAGGTTCTTTAAAAACCTCCTTTGAGACCAGTAGCCTCGTAGAACGGGATGTCCACCCAATATACTTGGATTATATCGAAATTATGTCTCTAATTGAATAATTATTTACCATGTTTGCATCCGCTTCAGGGAATGAAACAGTTCCAATAATCATATGGAATAAACATCATGCTTGCATTCACTTCAGGGAATGCGCCATCATTGATAATAGCTTGGAATAAACATCATGCTTTGCATTCACTTTAGATAATGCCTCCCATAAAACTTTTTGGATCAAGACAAATTTTCGTAACTTGAACTTGGGAGATGTAACCCACTCGTCCCGGTCTGGTCGGATGACCGGTCCGAGTGGGCCACACGGGGAAAGCCGAAGCGAAACCCGTTAAGGTTCCTCATCGGTTAACGATCCAGAAAATTTCTTTTAAAGGTTATCTTCTCTAAATGCACATTTAATTCCTATGTGATCACAGCAACGGAAGACAAGCATACTCGAAGCAATAACTCGAACAACCTAAGCAAAACAGCCCATTTTTATGTGATTTAACAGGCCGTTTCGAAACACCCTCAAGGTGTATCGAAACGCCTTGACCTGGCCAACATTTCAAATCCCACACGAGGATGCCATTTCGGAACGGGGGTCAACCGTTCCGAAACACCCTCTTTGGTCAACTTCTCGTGGTCAACGAGAATTGAACGTTTCGAAACACCATAGACCCGTTTCGGAACACCTTCATCTCGCCAATTTCTCAAAATTCCAGTAGCAAAAGTGTACCGAAACAGCCCCTATCCGTTTCGAAATGCTCGACCAAAAACAAAGGGACCGTATCGAAACAGGGTGACCCGTTTCGAAACGCTCCCCTGTCTGCAGACTGGTTTTGGCTGGTTTAAGGCACAAGGGTGCCCCTAAACCCCACCAAACCTCCAACAACACACTAACAAATAATCCTAAGGCAAACCAACATACAAGCATGCTTGAACATCATCATAACAAGACTAACACTAAGGCACAACATCACAAACCATTCATCCATGCATAACATTAAAGGTGTTAAGCTTCAACATAGCCAACACTTAGACAATTCTAGGTGGCAAAATACTAACATGGTTTCAAGCATATCATACATCCCAAAAGCCAATTTAACATGCACACACGAGGAGTCTAACATGCTCCTAAACAACAACCATAGCAACGTGATCCAAAAACATCATAACACGATTACATGTCCCATTGTTTGACCATTACATCTTAATTTAAAAGTTCATACTTGGTAGCTAAACAAGCACCACAAGCACACTTGGAGGCCCCATTCTTGCTCCTAGCAACCACGAACTAAAGATCTGCATTGTCGAACAAAGAGAGAGCGTAAGCAATAAGCTTAGTGAGGGTAAGCTCTTTAAAAACAAACCTCGACAATGCAGGGTCCAAGCACGATCTTAGCCAAGGTAAAAGCATAATTACCAAGAATCCTCAAGAGCCACAAGTTAAAGATGCATGAACAATATTCAATTATATGTCATGCACAACAAGCTCTAATTCACAACATGTGTAAACACATATAAGCATCCAAGTAGAAATCACATTCTACAACACATTGATATACATATCAATCAATATTGGCACCTAGCTATGACCCGAATACGCGGATAAACACGTTGGAACTCACATCCAACAACCACTTTACCTCACGGTGGGATTACACTCATCACCGGTCTCGCGGAGGGGATTCCAATCATCCTCACACCCCGTCGATGGGATTCCACTCATCATCGACTAATATAAATACAATTTCCGGGCGTACCCGTACTCCTCCTTGGTGACTCAACGCCACCAAGGCCACTCGCGAATTTGGACTCATGTGTGCACACTAACATCCTAATGATCGATCATTTGTACTCAAGCATACTAGTGCCAACATTTAACTCATTCCACATTATTCATTTCAATCAATTCCGTGCTTAGCACGTACTCACCATGATCACAATCATGAACCATTTCCATGCATGCCATAAGCATTACAAATCATGCCTCATCTCACATGTATAAACCACTATACACAAGAAATCAAATCACAAATCATACGAGGCTTAAACATCCAAATATAAGTTCATCCAATGGCTCTAGATCAAGTTTAGGATTAGGCTACCACCCTAATCCTAACCCTAGGTGGGTCTACCAAGCCCAACCTAGTCCATATTACTCGAACCAACTATTTAAAAACCACTTTAAACATTTAACCACTCACCTAAGCTTCCAAGCTCCAAGCCAAGCAAGCAACCACCCTCAAGTTTCCGAATTCCTTCCCGAAGCTTCTCCGACCCAAGTTCTTGCTTCTAAACAACCTCAATACAATTCAAATAATCCTCAAATCAGCCCAACATCAAAATACCAACCCGGAACATAAATTCAAATACAATTTACAATGTTTCAAGCCATGAACAACCCCATATTTTGCAAACTCGGGCAGCCCCAAAACCACATCCAAAATCCATGTTTCCAACACCTATTGTACCCACAAATGATCCCAAATCAACCCTATCCATAATACTAACATTGGACCATCAATTTCCACCTAAAACAACCCCAAAACCCTCTAAAAACCCCATTTATACCCAAATTCGGGAATTGCTCAAAATCAAGCAAAATTCACATATGTTGTACCATTTGACTCCCATACTTCATAACTAACCATATTAAATCAAAATATTAAGTTTAGCAACACAAAGACATCATTTTTAATCAAATCTTTTGAAATCTCCATTTTCAAAACTTCAATGGAAATGAAAACTAATGGTACTTTTAAAGAGAGGGAGATGAGGAGAAGTCAAAAACGATGTTACCTTTCAAAAGTGAGTTGAAATGGATGAGCTTTTTGATGGAATAATGACTTGTAAGGAGAGAGCTCTTTTCACGTTGGGTATGAAGAAGAAGAGAGTGAATAGTGAAAAGATGATAGGAAAAGAGATTTAAAATTAAAAGATGGGCAAATTACTAAAAGGCCATTAATGAATGGCTATCCCCTTTATTCTTTAAAAACTCTTCATATTGCAATTTATTCGATTTGGTCTAATTTCAAATATTTATTTTTGAAACCCGAAACTTAAAAGATTATTTTAATTATATAACCGAACCCAAATAATATTAAAATATTATTTTCACCTAACCCCTAAACTCGGGTGTTACAGGAGAAGTGTATAGTCGATTTTTCGACACAGTAGAATGATTGCTTTTGAGCAAATATAGACTTTATAACAATCTTCTTTTAGATTCAAAATCATCATGATTTATCACACTTTAAAATAATAATATAAAGAATAAAAATAAAAATAAAATTTACCGATATTGATTTTCCTCTCGAAGACAATGGAGACGTAGCAAATGACAAAAATTTTCCATAATCTCTTTAAATCATGTCACTATTCGTAAAAGTAAAATCGCACGATTTCTTGTGCGCACCATATCAGTACAACATTATGGTTCCCAAGTTTAATGGCGACCATATTAAGGAATCCGAAAAAGTATACATGATGAAAAGAACCACCAACAAGAACCACGATAATTGAGCGAGTTGTGCTGATAACGTGTTGTGAATAAAATAAAGAAGAACAATAATAAGAACAAAGAACAAGAATGGAAGAACAAAGAGATGAGAGAAAGATGGGGATTTATATTATTCTCAATACTCAAGTGTATACAATGCCTTCATTAGATCATCTATTTATAGGCATAAGAAGTACATAATACATTAAACTCTAATCAATGAAGATAATATTTTTAATGATAAAGTAAATCAAATCTCATTGATAAAGTCCTTATCATTATAGACATCCACATAGATAAATATTCATAACATTTTTCAAATATTTGTTATTAAGGCTCTATTTTTTTCAATATTTGTTATTATGAGCATACTCTTAAAATTTAAATTTTTTCTAATACTTGCTATTAGGGGTCCAATTTTTTCAATACTTGTTATTAGGAGGCTAATTTTTTTTAATATTTGTTATTAGGGGCCTACTCTTAAAATTCAATTTTTTTTATTATTTGTTACAACGAGTCTAATATTTTTAATATTTGTTATTAGAGACTAATTTTTTTCCAATATTTATAATTATGAGCATACTCTTAAAAAAAATTCTTCAATATGTGTAATTAGGGGGCCAATTTTTTTTTTCAATACTTATTATCATAACTCTACCCTTAATTTTTTTCAATACTTGTTATTAGGGATATGAATTTAAATAACGGTCCGCAACCGCAACAATGATCGTTATATAGCAGTAGTGACATTGTCCGAAACCGCTATATCTACCCAGTAGCATATATTATTTAAAAAAATTCACAACCGCGATACTCACAGTAACTGCAATCGCGAATAACACAATGCGACCGAAAACACGATATCAATCGTATTTTAAATCCCTTAGAGATGCAATATTTTAGTTAGCCCTACGACAACCAGAACGGGCTTGCGCAAGGGCAAGTGATGACCATGTTTGCTTAGTTTGGACCGTTGAATGCTTGATGTGAAGTGTCGTTTTCTTATTGTTTTCGGTTGGAGTCCTGAGTTTGTTTTTGTGTTTCAGGGGTCTTTTAATTAATAAAAATATTTTGCGTTGAGGTTCAGAGTTTATAACAATCTCACAGCTGCGTTAACATTCCTCGACTGATTTTGTCCAAACAAAATAAATACGTTACCAAGAATTCACGGGTTCAAACTGCAAAACTATTTCAAAAGAAAAGAGTATACGAGCCGAGCAGAATTTGGTGTGCGGCATATCACGTGTCAGCGACTCTCAGGGTCCACCGCCACTTCTCAAAATCCAAATACTCCATCCTCCATTAATATAACATCTGTTTTCTCTCTTCTCTTTGGTCCATGGAGGAATAAATCAAGTCTCTTTTTTATTACATAAATAGATGATGATAGACTTCAATAATATACAAAGTCTGTTGATGACAAGAATCATAAAACATGTTTAGCCCTTCTTCTCTGCAATATTACTACTAATGATGAAACATCACCAAATCCTTAGATATATAGAAATCATGTAAAAACCAATGGGTACTGAGACAGAATCACAAGTGGACATTATTATTACATAAGTAAGCTTCTGATAATGGCTGCTTGGTCGCTATCGCTGTCTGTGGAAGCTAACAGCTGGGATAACCGGTCGCTTAGGTCGTCCACCTCTCTGTGTAAGCTTCTGATGTAGTTGCAGGTCTCCTGCAGGACCTTGGAGGATGATACCTGAATAGGAATTAAAGAGAAAGATTAATTAAAACAACGTGAATTTTGTTTTGAAGTAATAATATTTGGATTAAGTTTTGATGATATATTTGAGTGTGATGGGTAAATTAAATTACATGACGTGCTAAAAAGGAACAAATCGAGTCCCACATCTTCAACTTGTTGGTTTGCTAGATATGAGGCTGTGAATATGTAAGACTTATCTACCAAAGTGAACCAAGTCCTCACAAAACAAAGGATTTATTTATTTATTTATTTATTTGAATTTCAATGTAGAAAGAGAGAGAGAGAGAGGGTAGTGTTGTTCTTTGAACCTTTCATGGGATAGTATCATAGTAGTGTTGTTTTTTTACCGTCATGCTATATTATTTTCTTCCAACTTAAATTAGGGAATTTTTTTAACGAGGTACGTGATAGTACTTTTACTGTATGATTTTCGCCTCTCAATAAAATCATACGATTTTGATAAAAAAATGGAAGGGGAGAAAATGGTACCTTGTCAAAGCGCCGTCTACGAAGCTCGGGGATAAGCTGTTGCAGCTTGGAAACAAGATCGGCGATCTGGTCGTCGGTGATCCTGGAAACACTCGACTGCTTGGAACGTGATCTTCTGGCTGACATTGTGTTTAAACTGAGGATATATGCAAGTCTGAAAACCTAAGAAGAATGGGAATAGAGATATTATAAAGAAGAATGGAGGTAAAGCTGAGAGAAGAGAAGAGCAATGAAGGAGCTCTGGTAGTGAAATAGAAGAGAAAAGAGAGGTGCGTGGAAGACTGCCGTGGGTTATGGTGCTTATTAAATAGGGTTCGTCTGCTCCTAGTGTGCATGCACCCAAGAAGAGGATTGAATCAAAGAAAATGCGTCCACTTGATATGATTTTCACCGCACCTCACTTGGAGATTCAAGGGTAAGAATAAGATAAGATAACACTTGAATTGAAAACTACATTTTACGATGAAAACACAAATTCCTGCTTTTCATGTAGTTTTGATTAAAAATACATAAATATGTCGACAATCTCTGGACCATATGGTTAAAAGCTCTCAGTTGATACATTCCCCTCTCTCCTAAGTTGTGGGTTCAATACTCAGGAGTAAATTTCTCATCCCCTCCCACTAGATAGGAATTGTTCAAAAAAATAGAAATACATAAATATTATTTATTTAATATATATAAATAATGCAATGTTTTATTTTTATATTGTTTATATTAACTTGTATATGGTTTATATTGAGACAAAGACATCAGGCCACTTGCATCAAACACACTTTAACATGCATGAGAAAAAACACATTGACATTTGTATGGTATCAAACCTAAAATCTTATAATCAAACAAATACTTGTATATATTAGTAAATTACTTATTTTATCACATTTAAAACAATCGAATACATGACATTAAGTTTAGGGTTGGAGTGCAGCATGATTGAAATTATGCCAAAAAGGAAAGGGAAATTGAGATATGTATGCCATACTGTCCTTCCCTAACATGTCCCCAAGCTGGGGTAGTAGGCAAAATCAAGTGAGTTAAGGGCAAGATGTGATCTGCTCCATATAATCACCCAACTACAAGGCCCTCCATTCTGTCAATTTAGCATGCAAGCCTACGTTATCCTCTTATTATATGTTTCAAGTATATTATATTCTTATATATAAATATCATATTTTCGAACCCAACAAGTTGTTTCAGTGAAAAAGAGGATGATGTTAATCTTAGGAGACCCTAATTTAAATAGTTTTGTTTGCAAAGTGTATCTGCATTGTCAAAGGCTTAAGAATATATATGAGCATATAGTGTCTTTTAATCACCTTAAGACTATTAAAAATAATTAACTAATTTTTTAGTGTTTACTTTTTCTATACTTATTTTTCACTATATAATTTCCCATTCCTTCAAACATTGTTTTCTGAAAATATTTCAATTTCATTCAAAAACAAAATCCCCCTCTTCATTGATTTTCTCTATTCAGCTGAGCCATATTGCATAGTGACAGAGATACCGACATATATTGAGTTAAGTGGTAAAGATTTAGGAGTTTGATATCTATAAGTTTTATATTCAAGTCTTGTAGATGGAAAATGATATTGACGTAGAAGAGTTGTACCCTCATTTTAAGGATTTAATTCAAATATTGGTGGTTCTAGACAGTTATAATGTGAGTGAATATTGTCTATGGTCCTAAAAAGTTTCAAAACGAATTAAGTTAAATGTATGCGAGAGAAAAGTAGAAAATTAATTCTGAATTAGTGAAAAAAAAACATTTTCTTCAAAATTGTGTTGTACTTTATAGGTTTGAGTTATGTTAGACTCATTTTTATTCAAAAGTTAACATGTCACACACACAAGTCAATACACATTTGTTTTTTCTAATTGAAGGTCATATTTTAATAAATTATACATGACTTCTTAAATCTTTAAATCGTTCGTGAATTCGACTAGACTTCAAATATAAACTATACACATACAATTATAAAAATACCAAACTATATAAATATAAAAAGATGGCTAGTTAGAGGAGAATGAGCTGGCGTGGTGTTTCTTCCTAGTTGGGGTGTGAAAGTCGCAAAGAGGGAATAGGGAAATGTGGTAGCCTAATCGGGGAAGGTAAGGGTATAGTAGGCGACTTTGTTGACCGCTCTGTGAGTCACGTTCTATCATCCCATTGTCCTCTCGTAATCCATGCAGACTCGATTTTTTATAATCACTTATATTCAATTTATTTATAACAATTTTTTTTAATAAAAACGTAACCAAACACCCCAATAAATATCTCCATAATTATTAAATATGAATAGTAGTAATTCCTTTTGAGCAAACACATTTAAGTTAATTAGCCAAGCTACTCATATTTATTTTCTTATATTCATTTAGGTCATAAGTTTTAGACCCACTAGAAACACTCTCATTATATCCTCTAGGTCTCAAGTTTCCTTCCTATTAGGTAGGATTAAGATTAGATTTATGATTTGTCAAAAAAAAAAATTCCTTCTGATTTTTGGATTAAATGTATCAAAGAATCTACGACTCCTTTTCAACCATTAACAGTGAATTCTGAGTGCTTAAGCATGTTTGATCTTACATAAGGTGAAAGCTTTAAAGGACATGCGGGAGCATAGCCTCCCCAAATTTTGAAAAAACTATATTTTACTCCTTTAAATTTTCAAAAAAAAAATATTGTTCCCCATAATTTTTAAAAATTCATATTAGGTTTTAGATTTTTAAATTTTTTAATTAAATCTCTTCCATAATTTTTAAAAGTTCTTACCATACCTCTTAAAATTTTAAAAATTTTAGTTAGACCTAAATTTTTAAAAAATATATATATATAAATAAAACCCTTCATTTTTTTTGAAATTTCAGTTTAAACTTTTAATTTTTTTTAAAAAAAAAATTATGTTGTCCACCACAGACTCTTTTATCAAATTGTGCCACTGATCCTACATCCTCGTGTATATTATATCAAAGATTTGATCTCGGATGAATAAAATTAATACTATTAGTAGAATATGACTTAAAATTTTGGTAGATAACTAATCAACACCCAAAGGGTTGATGATTGAATGGTAAACGCTAGTGTACGTGTGGATTAAGTAATAAAGTGATTAGTGATATTCATTTCTATTTTCCACTAAACCCAAATTCTAAGTTAACAAGTACAAACTATATATCCACTTTTATCTAATGTAGGTCAATAAAATAATTATAATCAATATTGAAAGTAAATGACACATAATAAATTAATTAATTAAGCTAATGAGAATGAAAGCTTTCGGAATTCTCAATCAAATTGTGAACATGAAACTCTAATTTCACCTAATCCAATTAATCAATTATCCCTAATCCAATTGTTAATTTTATGAAAATTTTAATATAGGCTTCAATGAATTTAACTGGAGGAACTCTAATAAAATATTTGCTTTGCGAAAAAAAATTCTTATTATTAGTCAAGTTGGGATAATTTATTAAGTGCAAATCTATTGAAAAAAGCATCAAGTATATTTATATCCTAACTACAAATTGATTGTTGGTCTATGGTACTTGAATCAATCACAATGTATTAAGTCCATATTTAAATCCCAACTTTCTATTCCTACACAAATTTTTCTTTCTTTTTCAAAAGCTTTTTTTTTATCATAAATACTTGAAATTTTGGGGGTTTTTTATAATCATCGGTACATGATTTATTGGTTAATTAATTTGAATTGAGTATCACAAAACCAAAAGTAATCTTCACATTATTATTTGTTTCATTCAAAATATTAAATCAGAACAGAAATTTTGAGTTTTTAACCGAACAATTTCCAATGGAACGGAATGCTTATTGACCCAATATTTGGCACTGATTTCGCCATCTCCCCCCTGATCATAGTCTGCTGGTTCGAAATACTATTTTTCACCAGTTCGTAATTTGTGCTCCAACTTTTCATTCTTTCATCACTGACCTACAATGGAAATGGAGAACTGCAAGTAAGTTTGAGTTAACTCTAAAAATGACATAAAATAAGCCCAAAGACAAATAAAACATAATTAATTTAAAATTATAAAATTTAATAAAAACAAATTTTCTAAAATTTAGAATTTTCTCACCAAAAATGGGATAAAATAAATCTAAATATGATAATTATCAATGGTTTAAAAATATATGTAAGGTTTTGTTTTGGTACAATGCCTAGAACTATTTGAATCTCTCAATATCAGAATAGGAAAATAATGTATGTTTAAACATGTCTCAAACCATATCTTTCTAAATATTATAAATTCTATCAATCGAACTAAGAATTATCGGTGTATATATAGTTTTGTTTAATATAGAAATTGAGTAAATATATATGTATGAGTTAGGATCCACTTACACTGAATGTAAAACTCTTAGTTTTACACGTTTTTCGGATCGTTGGAAGGAGAAAATGTATAACTCAGATTAATTCATTATTTTTATCAAATGATAATCTTCATATAATCCACTATTAAAATCAATTTACATGTTAAAAATTTTTAGAGTTTGTAGCTGGATTCTATCCCTAGATGTATATCTGTTGACAGTATATCATATCTTATAGCAATAAAAAAGAGGTTGCTTCGTGTCCACACGTGATATATATATCATCTGTTGTTATTGCAAGTTTTTCCGGCTAGATTCCCGCAGGTACAAGGTAGTCTGAAGCAATAGATCTGCAGCACCTGGATAAAATTTTAGCTATGGAAAACAACTTATTTTTAGTAGGGTTAGTATTCTATCGACTTGAGTGAATTTTTTTAAAGTTAAGTTAAATTAATGGATTTTATTTTATTATTCTAATTCAATTTGATTTTTTCTAAATTGAATCAAGTAAAATGAAATTCAAGTAGATAAAATTGTTTGATTTAAATTAAAAAAATAGAATTTATCATGTTGGGAATTTTTTATAATTAACATTTTTATAGAATTCTTTTAAATTATATAGAATTTTTAGAATTTTGTATATATATTTTAGAATTTTATTTGATTTTTCAGTTTTTCAAAAAAAAAAAACCATTAAAATTTTGAAAATATATACAATTAATTTTCGAATATCTTTTTGAATTTTTTTATATATAGGAATCATGTTGCACATTTTCAAAACCGACCGAAACCAAATGAGTATTTACACCGAATTGTTATTCAGTTATTTAACTTGTAAATTCAACTTGATGGGAACAAAAAACTCGAGTTATTCAAATAATTTGATTCGATAAACCGCAAAACTCAAAATTCAAAAATATTTTTGATTTTTCAGAATCAAATCGAATTTTGTTAATGGAAGTCATGAGCATGAAAAGTTTGGTTAGATGAAGCATTGAACATGTATGGAAAACATCAAATATTAAGGACGTGCAGAATCACGACATCATTATTCTCATGTGTATTGAAAAGTAAAAGGGAAAGAAGTGATGAGAAACGACGTAAGTTGAGGTTTGAGAAGAGGATGCATGTTAGAACTTAGAAATGAAGTAAATATGAAACAGATGGAAGCATTGCTTTGTTAATCAATGATTGAGTGTTGTCTATTTTTGGTGGGAAGTAGCCGTAGTGCTCCATGTGCGTCCTTTGAAATCATCGGCAACCATCAAGGGAATCACAACCAAAACTTGCTGCTCAAATAGTTAACGCACACCATATTATTTGGATTTAATGCAAAGAAACATCATCAAACTTTTATGTTTCTCTTGTATAATCATCCTTACCCAATTAATTGGTTTATTAATTCGGATCGGATATTGTATATATCAATTATGGAGTCACTCTTCTAACTCAGTTTGTTCTATTCATAACGTCGGGGTTTAAACTATAACCTTACTTAAGAGGCCTAACACATCATCGTGTTAAACCAAAGTTTGGTTAGATGTTTCGTTTTCTCATTGGATTTATTTTCCATGAAAGTCACTCAAAATCAATGAAAATCTATCAAAAGGTCTGACATACTAATACCGCTCCCCTCGGTCTCCTCCGACGGTCGCCCAATGAGACTAGTTTCGAGTTATGTTGTTTGTCTTCTCAAAAAAATGATTCCCACTGTTCAAATTTTCGAACAAACACCCCCCAAACCCTCAAAAATTGTGATTTTTATTTATTTGAACAAAGAAGTGAAATATGAACGTTTTGATACTAATCTTGTTGTGAATGATGACCGATGACGGGTGACGACCGACCGACAACGGCAATCGAAATGTTCAGTGGCTAAAATAGAATCGTTTTAAAGTTTAATATCAAGATCGATACACCCCTAAAGTTCAATGCCTAAAACAACATCGTTTTGGACATCAATAGTCACACTAAAATGAGGCCATTTTGCCCATATCGTTATGTCGTTTGGATTTTAATGGTTCAATGATATAATTAAAGTAAAATGAAAGTCCATTACTATAATTGAAAAAATTAAAAATTTGATGGTATAAATAATAAAACGCCTAAAATTCAAAGATATCCGATTTAATTACCCTTATATTAATTAATACCAAATTTCTGCTGATAATATCATGTGTTGTGTTGTGTTCGTAATAAAAATGTGATTTCCTAGGATATATACTGACCTCTTGATTTTGCACTCTTAAGTACTTTATCCTACCCGCATCTTATTTTCTATGATTCGTTTTGTAAAATGATGGGTTTGGAATTGTTGAAATAATTTATATTATATAAAAATATTTGGAAAAAAAATATTAAATAGAGAAATAATTATATTTTTTAGACAAATATCGAGATTCGAACTCATACAACATGAAATAATAATGACAAAATAAATTTCCTTTTAATTTTATAAATTTTAAATTTTATCCATTTAAATTTATTCGAACACACAACGTTCGGTTATTAAAATGAATATTTAATTTGGAAACCACGCGTTCACATTTCCATATTCAAAAAGTTAAAAATAACTAGTAAAATTAACTTATCATCTATTATCCACTACTAAATTTCCATTTTCATCAATTACTTTTTAAAATGGTGTTTAGCTTTCAAAATGATATTTATCTTCTACAATCTTTCCAAAAAAAAAGTATCTATGTCTCTAAACTTTGTAATTTTTCTTTGCTACTGATTTTCTTCTCCATATTATTCTCGAAATTAGTATTTTCTTCACAGTTTAATATCAATATTTGTTGTTGTCTCTTGGTTTTTTAGCTAAGATTTTGCCTAGACAAATTCGGACTGCCCGCGCCGCACACTTAGCTTGGTAGGTGTATCTTTTAGTGAGGATTTTCTGCATACACAAGACTTCGAACTCGAGATTCGAGACCTGCTTAAACGATACAAAGCTGCTTATCACTTGAACCAATTCCATTAGTATTTAATCTCAATACTTTAATTCAATACGGGAAGTACTAATAGAAAAGGATGGATGGTATTTAAAAAAATTATGGAGGATGTTTTAAAATATAATAGATAAAAATAAAACTTTAATAATAGATGATGGATGGATTTTACTAAAATTTTGATGTAATAATAGATTGAATTAATGGATATAAGGAGTGAATGAGAAATAATAATGGAGGGAGGCAAGCAGGCAGGCATGTTGGGCAATGATGTGAATGAATAAGAAGGATCACAATTGACAAAGCCACGACACTGCCCATTTGCTGCCCAAACGCCTGACCATTTGATGTTGTTCAAACCCCAGACAAGCTCAAGCATCTGCACCACCACCACCACCACCCTCTTTTTTTCTTTTAGGGTAAATTATTTTAGTGAGCACCGAACTTTAATGCGTGCCTATTTTAACTATTAAACTATCGAACTCGTCAATCAGATCATCCAACTTTTTAAATCAACTTATTTTGACCACCGCAGTTGAAAAACTAACGGAGGGGTGACATGACAGTTAATAAAAATTTATAAAATTACACACTTGGTCCTTATTATTTACCTATTATATCAATTTAGTCCTAATTTTAATTTAATTAATTAGAATTAATAATCACACATTGTCCTAGCCTCCATTGAAGCTCCCTCAAGCTTCAATCACCAGCATTCATCCATATCCACACTCGACCATAACCCCTCAGCCTCCCTCAAGCTCCTTCCCCTCACCATTCACTCAAACATACCTAAATTATATCCTTCAAACAACCATAAACAATAAGTAATTTGTCCCAAAACGAAAGAAAGGAAAATCAGAGCAAAACCAGAAAAAAATCAAAACTGAAAAAGAGAAAAAAAGGATTATTGTTTCGGCTGGAGCTCGTTGTCGGCGTTCAGAGTGTCATCTTCCAAATCCCAACAGTAAGTATGTTCCAGACGGCGAGGAGAGCAACATATCTTGATTTGGCGATGATCTAACGGTGGACAGAAGAGATCCGACGAGAAGAATTCAAATGGTTCAAGAAAGGGGATTACCGTTTCGGCCGGAGCTCGTTGCCAGCGTTCAGAGTGTCGTCGTTCGAATCCCAACAGTGAGCATGTTCCAGATGGTGAGGGGAGCAACATATCTTGATTTGGTGATGATCTAACGGCCGACAGAAGAGATCCGACGAGAAGAAGTCAAA
Organism: Hibiscus tridactylites; assembly: GCA_958450335.1. Classification (NCBI taxonomy): domain Eukaryota; kingdom Viridiplantae; phylum Streptophyta; class Magnoliopsida; order Malvales; family Malvaceae; genus Hibiscus; species Hibiscus tridactylites. The sequence continues at coordinate 13,366,042 of OY288287.1, forward strand.
CGGTTCAAGGCCATTTTCGTGAAGATCATACGACTTTCTCGAAAATATATTTCGAGGGAAAGAAAGGGACGGTGAGAGGAGTCTATAGGTGGTGATGGTGTGTCGAATCAACGTTGGACGACGGCTGAGCGGCGGTGAGGAGACGTGGCAGCACTGGTCTTTTTCTTGAAGAGTCAAGTTGATATTATAGGTAAATAATAGGGACTAAATGTGTAATTTTATAAATTTCCGTTAACTGCCACATCACCCCTCCGTCACCCCTCCATTAGTTTTTTAACGGTGGTGGTCAAAATAGGTCGATTTGAAAAGTTGAGTGGTCTGATTAACGAATTCGATAGTTCAGTGGTCAAAATAGGTACACCCCCAAAGTTTGGTGGTCACTGGAGTAGTTTACCTTTTCTTTTATTTATTTCATACGTCAATATTACCTCAGCACAAAATACCAAGATTATCATGCAAATAACCACGTTATTTTCCTTAGGATTTTGTCATTTCCAGGTATGAATTAAATATATGTTTATGCTTTGGGTCTCCTCTTTTGTTTCTCAGTTTGATAGTTTTTTCTGTTATCTTATTTTATCAGTCTTGTTTTTTTTATCCCATGGCTTTGAAACTTTTGATTAACAAACATTACACAACAGCCACCCATGATGTATTTGGAGGCATCGATATGGACACCATAACCAGACATTAAAATGTGAATGTTTTTGCTCCATAGTCTATATTATTCATGTGACTGTTAGCTTTATTGTCTGAGAACAGTCAATCCCCCCTTGAGTCTGGCCCAAATCGCCATGCAAGGAGAGAGGGATGTGGTCCAAGTTAATGTGTGAAACCAAACCTTGAGCCATTCTCTTTGCGATTTCACCATGTGGGGTGTTCGTTTCAGACCTTCAACTTATGCATCCTAAGACTGCAACAACCCTGCTTTCATATGGAAATTAGAACCATGTGATTCAGTTTCCTCTGTGGTTCTTTTAAGACAAGACAGCAACCTGAAACTTGTTCATGATAAGTTGGTAAAATAGCTGAACTTGTTTTTCAATTTGGATTTTACAGTAACTTTGCTTCACCAGTGTTCATAAGAAATGTGATGAAGGATGAACAACATATTCCAAGGACACACCGGTGGGGACAAGGGAATCCAAATTTGTCAAAGATGGGAAAAGTTGAGTTTGATCTCTCAAAGACAGGAGGAGGCTGCACATGTAATGTTTTTTCAGTTAATTAAATCAAAAGTGGCAAAGAGAAGACAGAAACGGTTAATATAGTGACAGTGAGTCTCAAAATTATATACCCAAACTCAATCATACATATGATTGTGATATCCCCATGTTGTTTAGGCCCATCCACATATCAAATGTTTGAGTAAATTACATGTTGATGACAGTAAAATTCAATGTATAAATAACCAACTGTTTTAAAACAAGACAATAGATGCACTTAACCATGTTCATGTAAGAAACAAATACAGATAAGGGCTTTCGATTTCCAGGAACCTACACAGTCCCCTTTTGTTCTGGTAACAGAGTGGCTACAGAGAAATTGGAAGATTTACGTATTGATATTTGCACAGATATCAAGCAATTGGTTTTCCGCAGATGGCCGCCTTTAATAGCAATCGCAATCCCTCGTAGTATTATTGTAGGTGCCTGATGGTGACACAACTTCACTAGGTCAACAACCATTATTATTTCCCACAAAGTAAAACCAAAGGAATTCAGGTCAAGATACATTTTCTTTCGTTCGAAAGAACGAGCTAGGTACAAAGTATAGAACACTTTTCTGGTCACCAAAATTTCTACCAGAACTGGTATCGGTAATGCTATCTCTGACTTTATAAAATATCAAGGTCTTGGTCATTTTCTTTGCCGATCCAGACGTTGTTTAGACGTTCAAGGGAAGCATTTCATTCGCTGCAATGGCACAGTATCAACCAAACCTTACAGACAGAAAATCAAATGGTGCTGATTTTAATTACACAGCAATGAGGAATCTTAAACACCTTACCTGTCGTTCAATTTCAACAGCAGATGCAGCAAGCCTTCGCTTCAAGATACCCCTTTCCTTTTCGCAGCTCTCCATCTCAGTATCTAAAATCAATTGAAATAACAGCAAGATTAAAAATGAGTAATAACAGAATATCAAAATCAATGATATTCTCATTTCCATGTCAAACTCGAGCAGAAATAACACCATGAGCAAGGCTAGGTTAACTAGTAGCAACATTCTCCATTGGCAAGTTGTATTCTAGTCTTCTCTTTTTCTTAAGTAAAGCTTGGTTTATCCGATTAGGAACTAGTCGGAGTTTAAACTGAATAAAGAGTCTATCATGTATTGTAGTCAGCCTAATCAAATCAGTAACCTGCCTGCCCTGCTTCCCATGTAATCGAGAATTCCTTTCTTGCTAAATAAAATACCATAGGATTTCCAATCCAATTTGAGGATAATTGACCCCAGGGATTTGCTATTAATATTCACAATCAGACATGCTAATTCAACCTGCCAGATTTGGAGATTATGGTCTTTCTCACAAGGTAGACACTCAATAGGAGTAGAGAGACCCCAACCTTGATGCGTGCTTCGAGTAGACAATCTGCCTAAAAGTGCAAGCCAAGAAAAAAAAAAGGAGTCTTGTGGAACATTAAACCGACTCCATATCAGTTTATGTTAATCATTAGAATTGACAGCTCGGCATTAACACATTTAACACATGCATATGTAAATTAGTCAGTTTGTTGTAAATTGGTTATGCCGTTACAATTTACAGCTGAAGCTGCTTGATATATATATACACATACATACAATTATGTACTGTGGAATAGAGCAAAGCAATCAGATTCATCAATAGCTTTCCTTCTTTATTATTTTCTCTTGTTTCTTGTCACTTTCCTGAGAAATATACAAACTTTCCTACAGTTTATGCCAAATTACTTTCATCTGCTTGTGCTGCAAAGTGTTCTACATTGCTGCTGAATTGTAGTGGGTTCCATTCCAGCACCATTGTAGTCTCGTCCCCTGAATAGTTAAGGGGAAGGAACATTCCCAATTTCTGAATACCCTTAAAAACAAACCTCATCCTCGCTTGGAGGAATACCCACGATTTTTCTCCCTTTTAAAATATACCCTCATGTTACCCATGGATTGCCTGCTTGGGAGACAATGAGCTATATATTCCTAATAAACAGATCTTATCCCAAAGCAGAAAATTCCTCAGTTCTAGGCCTCCCTCAGCCTTTTGAATGGCATATAACTTCACAGATCACTCTACGTTATGACTTATTGTAAATTTGTAATAGATAATTCAACTCTTTCAAAGGGAGACTGAAACTTCATGCCTCGTCAGAGAAAGGCCCATATCTCTTTTAGATTTTTTTAATAGAAATTTGAGGGTTTTATTATTTCATATGACTCTTTAACTAAGGACAAGTCTTATTTCTTAGATAGAAACATACTCGTCAGGGGTCCTCTCATAGGCTATGACCAACCTTCCTCAACCAACTTCAAACAATCGGGATGATCAACCAAAAGATTTAAAAACTTGAAGGGCTTGGGAGGAGAGAACTATTCAAACTTGAGTAAACTCGAACAATAATCTAAAATACAAGGGGTTAGAAAAGAAAGTTTGGAGGTTTGGAATGCCTTGTATCAATTGGGGTTGGCTAGCACTCTATCCAACTTTCTGGAAAGTGTTCCTTCCAACCTTCGGTTACACCATGTGAACAAGGGATCAGAATGAGGATGGTCAATGAAGCCTAGCTAAGAAAGATACTAGTTAACCTTCAGATAGTGTTACACAAGCCATAAGGTCTAAAGAGAGAACCTTTGCTACAAAAGTAAGGTTACAAGATTGTGACACTATCCACAAAGTGTAACCAGGAGAGTAAACCTTGCTGCAAAAGTGAGTTTACAGCATTGTGATCCTAGAAGTGACCGGCTCAGGATGTGAGACACCCTCGAATAACTAGAAATTCCAAATCCAACAATGTGAGAGCCTCATGCATTGAGAGGCCTTTTTTAAAAAAAATTGACCTGATATTGGAACCCAATTTATCATGAGACTCATAAAATTTTGCATTCAAGAACTCAAGCCATGAATGCATATGAATTGTTTTGAGACCTGCAAGTTGATTGGTTTGATCCATGTAATAAAGTTTACTTCTAGAAACCACTTACTCTATTCGTCTAGGTGTAGGTAAACATTAATATTTAATGATAATGAATCTTCTAGCCATAGATCCTTGGATCCCAAGAATTACTAGTGTTTTGTGAGAAGGTGAAAAGTAAACTATTTTGTATGTGCATTTAAATTCTATTGGATGAGGTGTAAAACCCATAATGTAGGACATCCAATTATACAAGTCACAACACTAGCCATCATCCAAGGAAGTTTTTCCTTTTGTTTAGATGTCCAAGGAAGTTCAAGATTTCTAAAAATAGAAAACTCCATTACACTACAAGCCTTTTCAATATTCACTTTAGCTTTCACCCTCAAATGGAACCATGTTGTTCTCCCAAGAATTTATCTTTTTTCATTAACAAAAAAGTCCCAGAACTTTGTGCTTACCTATTTCAAAAAGGCCCACATCTTTTCTGTTTCTCTAGAACCAATCTCAGAAAATTTCATCCAAATATCGGTTTTCCAGAACCATGTGATTGTGTTTTCTTTAGCTGATAAAAGGATCACTGGGAGAAAGATAGTGGATTGGTAGAAGATCCCATAATGGTTTATCTTATGCTACCATATTATTTTGTAAACTGCGGATGTTTAATTCCTTCCAGGTGCAAGGTAACAACTGGATGGTGTAATAATAGATTTCATACCTAGTCAAAGTATATACAGGGAAAATAACAGACTGAGCTTAGTGATTTTTGTGTAATAAAAGACTGAGCTTAGTGAAATTTTGTTGTAGATTAGTGAGCCTAATATCTGGTCAATGCTGTAGAACAGGATTACAAACTGCACATCTTTGAAAAACAACCAGATAACTGTATCATATCACCTGCTTGACAACATCCTGGAAAGCTAAAGTTCTCAAACTTTTTAATGCAATATACTAATCAAAATTTGTCTATGGAATATATCACTTGTTTGACAATATCCTGGGAAACTAAAGTGCTCATATTTTTCAAATGCAATAGTGACTAAATTTTTTGTCCATGGATTTGTTTATATAACTGTAAGGAATGACGTGCACGGAAATCTTGCAGCAATGAATAAAAGCACGAATGTACCATAAAACTAATCAGCCACAAAATCTCAAAAGAGGCTGCTTAATTCTTACCATAATAGTAGGATGAATGAATTGTGATGCGCTCCATAGGCTGGAAAAGAAACAAAAATAAATTAGTATTCCCAGCAGAGACATGGATTAAAATCAGCCACAAATAGAAATAAACATTACTTGCATTCTAAATTCCTATCAGACTATTTGGATAGAGGATTAGAGAAAAGGTGAAACTTTTAAGACATAATTTAAGGGTACATTTACAAAGGAATAACAAACACATGCAGAACAGAATTTTGTGCATGAGTGCTGAATAAGAAAATTAACTAATCACTAAACTAGCTGGATTAAGCAATTTGCTCATGTTAGTGTCTCCCATCTTACTTTATCTTTCTATTTTCCCCCTTTTATGGATTATTTGAAAATAAAAGAGGAAAATTCCCTCTTTACGAGAATGAAAGAAACAGTGCCATAAAGGTGAAACAAGTATAGACCATGAAGGAAACTGATGGATCCACCATGGCAAGACATCTTGAAATTTCTATTGCATTACAAAGGAAAACAGAAAGTGCGACACATTTATACCATTACAAAGATCCCCTCACGACGGGTAGGAAGTTCCTCAAGCTTTCTCAAAGTCTCATCACCTTTGGTGACCTTACCAAATATTGCATACTGAAAAGATAAACAGAAATAGTTATGTAATATGTACGCTACATACCATATAAGATTCAGAAATAATAATTGCAATGATGCTCAGCAAGTGTGACTGGAATACCTGGCCATCAAGATGAGGAGCATCTCCAAGAAGCATTGAAAATGAGGACTGTGCACTGTCTGGATCAGAATACCTACACCAAAGCAGAACTCGGTTGCATATAAATACATAATAAATCATATAAAAATCAAATTAAACATGAACATTGAAACTAGTAAGGTGTGTTTACCTCCCCATAGAAAGAATACCTCTCACATGTTTTACATCACTAAATTCCCCAACAATTGTCTTTTCAGCTTCCCTTCTTTGCTCCTCATTCATGGGAGCTGATCGTCCACTTGCAACATCTGCCACTTGGGCGACAAAACCCTTATCAACCTACAACAATTTAAAAATGATAATATTATCCTCACCCACATCTCAAAACCACATTAATTAACTGACTTAGCAACCCAAGTCCAAAATCCATGCAAGTTCTGCCACTTACTCTGAAGAAGTGATTGGTGTTATAGCCACCAAGACGGACAAGCTTAAAAATGTGATCAACAGTTTTGGGTGCAACACTTGGGTAAAATCCAAATTCAATATCTCCATAATTTGTCTGCATTACAACGAATAATTCTTCAAACCAACTAACAAATTTGATACATTTCAACTACTGGCATCAACAAAATAAAAATCCCATTCATTTACATAATTCACAATAAATAAAACACTAAGTAATGAAAAAAAAAATGACCCAATTCATATATAGGTGAGAGTGAAGTGAAAAGGCAAAAAAAGTACCTGGAAAACAACACGAGCAGAGCTTAGCTGGGGTTCTTCAGACAAAGCACCAACACTAATAATTACAAACACTAAACAAACCCAACAAAAGATCTTCATCTCTTCTTCTCTCTTGGCGCTTGATCTAAATCTGCGTTTGTCAACTCCCAAAGTATTTCTTCTAAAAGGGAGGAAAAAAATAAAGTGAGCCGGGTCGGGTTTCATACGGAAGGAAAATCAGTCCAATTCTCTTTGTCAATTGTGGCCCAATGTATTCATATGACTCTATTGAGGCCCAATATGTTCTATTTATCTTTAGCTTCAAATAATAAAACAGTGTGCAATTGTCTTTTTTAGGGCAGAGGAATTATATTCTAATCCAACATGGTTTAGCTCGAAACTCAGTTCAATCTTAATCGGATATTATTATTTAGGCTTAAGGGTTCAATAAACTCTTAAACTTTTATAGAAAAATTAATTAAGCTTTTAAATTTTCTTTTGCACTCAATTAAGCCCTTAAACTCAAGAAAAAAAAATTAATTTGGCCATTTGACCAACATTGACAGTTAACTTTAACGGTTTTTTAATTATTTTTGACACGTGTTGCAATAGGATAATGTCACTTGTCATTTTTAGAAATTTTTAAAATTTAATTTTTAAAAATATATAAAAATTCTGAAAATTATTTTAAAAACATATAAAAAAATATTTTTAATTCCAAAATTTAATTAAAAATAATAAATTAGTTTTCAAAAGATTAAAAAAATTTACAAAATTAAAAAATTACATATTATTATAAAATTATAAAAAATTGAAAAAAATATAAAACAATAAAATTTATTTAAAAACCAAAATAACTTTTATTGTTTATTTTTTTCAATTTATTTATATAATTTTATAATAATATTTAATTTTTTTAAACATTTATTCTTTTGAAAATTTAATATTTTTATTTAAATAAATTTTGAAATTAAAAATATTTTTATATATTTTTAAATAATTTTTAGAATTTTTCAGATTTTTTTCAGATTTTTTAAACTTAAAAATTCTTAAAAATGACAAGTGACATTATCATGTTGCAACATGTGTCAAAAAAATTTCAAAAAAATACTGTTAAAGTTAACAACTTAACAGTCAATGTTGGTTAAAGGACTAAATTAATTTTTTTTCTTTAAAATTTGAGGGCTTAATTAGTTGGAAAAAAATTAGAGGCTTAATTGATTTTTTTGAAAAAGTTTAGGGGTTATTTAAGCTCAAAATAAAATTAAGCTAAACTCAGTTTGAATAAGCTGTTTACATGATTTATACACTCAAGTTGGAGCTGGAGCTGTACAAGATATAAAACTCAGTTCAATCTGGGTTTTAGAATTCATTCACATTTCACTCTCGTGCATCCATCTCTGTGCACTGTGCCATCATTTTCAACATTTCCCAAACTTTTTTTTCCAGGAAACTTCCTTCTTTCACGTTCAAGCAATTAAAAGAGATAAAACCAAAGAATCCTACCAGTTTTTCTTAGCATAGGCTTGGATTGAATGGGTGCAATTAAATGCCTCTACTTTATAAACATGGCATTTCACAAAGGTACCAATGAGCTATGACCAGACTGCAAGCTATTGGCATCTCCTTAGGCTATGAGAGCTGCCCCAAAAGAAAAAGCGAGTAACCAAAGAAAAAGTACCCTTTGTTTAAGGATTCTGTTCGTTTTTCATGGCTGTACCACAAGGATTGGTGGGGCTACCCTCCCATTCAAGTAATAAAACTGTTCAGTTTTATAATATGAAGATGAATTTAATTTTCCCTAAGACCCATAAAACAAGACCAAAACATATAACCCACACTAGTTTTATGTATTTAATTCTAGAGGCTATATGAACCCAACGAATGGTTTCAGTAAAAAAAATGATATTAGTTCTAGGATATCTGAGTTTGAATAGTTTTGTATGTAAGATGTGTGTTTTGTTAAAAGGATTAAAAAAAGAATGAACAAATATTACCTTTTAATCACTTAAAATATTAAAAAAATCTTGATTCTATATTTGAATAAGAAAATGACATCATTATAATGCCAAACCCTACGAATAAAAATCACATGCCTCTTTTTGGTGTCCTTATTTATGCATTCACACTAAAAATTAAATTTAGGGTTTAGGGTTTAAGAATAGGATGTGCAGTTAGGGTTTAGAGAATTTAAGGTATGGTGTATATTTTAGAGTATAAGTGTATGGTTTAGGATTTAAAATTTAAGATTATAACTTAAAATTTAATTTTTTAGTGTTAGGGCATAAAAATAACATAAAAAAGGGACATAAGATTTTTATCCAATCCCTACCACGTTCTATTCAAGGATTTCCCATGCCTAATGCAATTTGTCTCCTACAAATTTGGCAATATTATTTCAAGTTGAATTAGCTTTTAAGAAGCTAGTTGTTAAAAAGAATATTGTACTTCGAAAAGAGGTACTAAAATTGAATTTTAAAATTATTAAATAATATTACTTTTAGTAATAATGTGTGAATCAAATAACTAAAACAATAAACAGAATATCTTTTCATCCATTAATTCTTTTTTTATCCAATTGATGTTGGACTCCTACAAACCTTATCAACAAGTATGAGTCCCCATCAACTTTTTCTTCTTCTCGAGAAGTAATTTCTTGCGATAAATGAATGATTAGTTGATCTAATTCTTGTTGACCAAAATCCATTAATATATATATATATATATTTATATATAAATAATTTGTGAGAAATCATATTCTAAAGTTTAAATCCAAAATTCATATGTGAAATTATATACACCTTAATTTATATTTCAGAAATTATTTTATATGTGCGTTGTATAGAATTTAGTTTGCATAAGTTTATTAATTTTATGCTTTATGAATTTTATTTAAGATTTATGACTTGACTGTTTAAGTTTTAGTGTTTTAGAATTTAGAGTTTTGATTTAAATATTTAGGGATCATACTTTAGAATTTAAATTTATAATGTTGGTGATTTTAAAATTTTAAGATTTATATTTTTTGAATAGTCTAAAGTTGATTGCAAGGTAGTATCTGGTAATAGATATTCTTAATCCTTTAACAAATGACAATGTACACACTTTGCAGACTTTGTGTTTGAACTCTTGTCTAAAACGGATCAATCACTTTCATTTTATGATTTAAATAGGTAGATTGTGTAAAAATAAATTTTATACAACTTTAATATCAAAAAATAATTCTTCTTATCTCCCTAAGAATCTAAAACCGCCCAATCACTTTCATTTTGTTTAGAGTAGTTCTCTTTTCAATTAATACACAACTAATATTCTAATTGACTCTTACTAAAATTAAGTTTTGACCAATTGAATCTAAAATTTAAAAGAGATTATAAATATTCTAATTATTATATGTACAAAACTAATCTTCAGATTTTATTTATTCATTTATTTATTCATTCGGGAATAATTTTTTTTTTGTTTAGTGCACATTTTTTTGCTGGTGGCCCCAAGGGCCAAGGCAGCATAAAGTGAAGTGGGGGTAAAAGTTTAGTGGCCTCTGGCCACTATTCGGGGATTAAAATTCCTTTTGATGCCTTAACAATTATGGCCTATGATTTATGTTCATCTCCCACTAATTGCAACAGGAAGCATAATAATATTCATCTAATATTGTAATGATTTTTTTGTTCATAGTATTGTAATGATTTTAGTAAGTGCAGAATATGGAATATATATTTTAGTAAAAAAAAGAATATGGAATATATATACTTGATATGAATATTAATTTGGAAACAGATTTAACTCCATATAAAAAGTGGGATTTTGAGTATCTAATTACATGATTGTTAATTAATTAAATCTTTGAATCAAATTTCTTCAAACTTTGAAAACAACATAATGTGATTATTTAACTTTTGGAAAATATTATGTAGCAATATTGTCACCCACAGCCAAGATTCTCCTGTAGAAAGTGCATAAATATTCCACCCTTTTACTTTCATCCTTTAGTGTGTTCTTATCTTCTTTAGTGCAATATCTCATGAGTGGATTTTTTTTATACCTTCAATCAAGTAATGTTGCATGAACCAATTTGTCTCGGTGGTTAAGGGAACGGTTGTTGTTCTTAGAGATTATAGGTTCGAGCACTAACAGCTGCAACAATGTGATTAAATATGCATTGTCAAATGGTTGAGAATATATTCAGAACAAATACTACTTATAATCATCTTAGCTTTAGAAAAAAAGTAATGTTTATGTAATACATCACCATAAACATTTGATTGCAAATTTTTATACAATTCTTAAACTATTGTAACCCTTTTAAACCCTTAAATTAGAGATTATGAAATCGAGTTAAAAATCGATTGTTAGAATTTATTTGTTTTGATACAATACTTAAATTATTTATAATCTCCTAAATCCATGAATGGAAGGATATTTCATGTTTAAATTATTTGATGTTGCAGCAATAATAATGTCAACCAAGCTAAGACTTAGTTCGATCATTGAACTTTTTATACAATACATAAACTAGTTATAATCTCCAATACACCTATACCGAAAATAGTTACGCTTAAAAACATTCAAACTCACGATATCCAAAATGTGTCAAGTAAACCAAGACTTTGTCCCTGGACTATGGTACATAGAATCATATATCATGAGTGCATCAAGTGTGAATCTAAATAATTAAATTGGTTAAATTTGAGGTTATGGATGTGTTAGGTTGGGAATTCTAAAGCCAAACCAACCCAAAATTAATATTTAAAATTTTAGGTTTACATTACAATTTACATGTACTATTCTTCAAAAAGTCAAATTTTAACAGTTGACGATATTGCTAATAATATCCCTTAATTACGAACCAATGGAAGATTAATAAAAAGGTCAACTCTCCCTACTTGGTCATTAAGTTTTTGGTTCATAGTCATTGGCGTCTGCTTTGCTCCAAAGCTTTGACCAAGAAATCTGAACCAATTTTTGTTATCTAAATACTATTTTTTCTTGTTTTGAATGGTTCAATCATAAAATGACATCTTATATACAATACAAATATTGTTTTCCAATGAACCCATAATTTGATTTTGTCATAATCAAATTGATGATAGAAAATGTGTGCTTTAGATCCAAAGCTGAAATTAGCAAGGTGTTTAATTCCTTAATAAATCGTCACATCAATTAATTAAAGTGAATATGCATTTATATATAAACCCTAAAGCCAAATCAACCAAACCAGATAGAATAGCTCATATGCAGCGGCGTAATTTGGAGTAAAAGTTTGAGGGGTTAACCTAATTTTTTAAAAAATGAAGACTTAAATGAAAATTATTAAAAAAATGAGGGTTTAACTATTTTTTCTAATTTTGAGAGATTGAACCAAAAAAATTAAAAAATAAAGAAAATTTAATTAAAAATGTTTAAATTTTTAAAACTTAATATGTATTTTAATTTTTTTTGAAGGGATAGATTTAAAGAATGGGGGGGGGGGGGGGGGGGGGGGGTTGACCCTACTAGCCCCTTGAAGGATCTGCCCTTGGCTCCTCGGCACATAACCTAATTTCACAATATATATATATATCAAATTTTTAATACACAAATTGTGTAAAATTAATTTTATACAGGTCTATATATTTACATTATAAAATTTAAATTCTAAATTTTTAATTCTAACATTAAATAATTAAACCCTAAACTTTAAATCATATGCCCTAAAATCTAAACACTAACTTTAAGTTCTAAACCTTTAAACTTTAAACCCTAACCCCTAAAATTAAAAGGTCGTGTATCAAAATTTTTTCATATATATATATCGCCTTTGGCATGACTTCAAATTAACCTCTTTAATTTTATTTTGGTAAAACCTAAAGATGGCGGTTAGGGGCGAATGCATAATTTTATATTTTAGAGTACGAACTTTTATATTTAATAAAATTATATAAAATTCTAAAAAATTAAAGAATAAAAGATTATCATCACTATGAAATATAAAAATAAATTTTAAAACATAAAAATTTAAAAATTTCAAGAATAGAAGTGTTAGTAACACCACTTTGTCGGCGAGGACACCAGCTCTAACATTGGAGATAAAAGTAATAGGTTCGCAGACCGAAAGCGCAGTTGAAGAATTTGAGATCCATGTTGCATGCGAAAAGCACTTGGGACCACGTGAACTGGCCAGTGCCCACCCACATACGAATTGGGATCTTTTTTTTTTAAAACATGATGACATGTTAATGTTATTAGGTGAATTAGGGCATGTCAGTTTCTTGTTTTGTAAGCGAATGGATATTTTGTATTACATATCAGTTTCTTCTGTGAAATAATTATTCATAACCTTTGTTCTCCACACAAATGATATTGATGGAGATATTTTGGAGCTCAAATACTTTGTCATTCTCTTTACCTTTACCTTTCTTATTACCTCATCAGAATTTTCTTCTATATGTAGGAGGTAAAAATTACCTATTTCGCCTAAAAAATATTTTAAACATCTATTTGTAAAAAAATATAGATTAAACATTTATTTTATGGTTAAGTCTAATTTTAAATATACTGAAGTATGAAATAATCTTTAATCTACTGATTTAGAGGTTGTGGTCACCTTAACAAAAAAAAATTATACTTAATCGTATATGTTTGAAGACATAAAAAATGGGTAAACCACCCATTTAGTATCCAATTTTTATATTTGTTTCTATTTTTTTGTATTCCGCTTATTTTTTTGACAAAATGGTAACTAATGTTACGTTTTGTTTCTATTTTAGTACCTCACGTTAAAAAAATTAACGGTATATTGAATAGGAGAAAGAAAATAATGCATTTTCTCTCTCCTATTCAGTATGTCATGTTGAATAAAATCATAAAAAATCACGCATGGTAGGTTGACTAGAAGAGAGAAAATGATGTGGCAGTTTGGCACATGTGATTATCACTCCTAGTTTGTCTGTCACGTGTGATTTCCTTTCTCCTAGTCAGCATGTTGTTAATTTTTAACGATGAATTATCAAAATAGAAACAAGACGTAACGTTAAGTACCATTTTATCAAAAAAAAAATAGACGGGATAAAAACACAAGTAAAGATTGAGTTCTAAATGAATAGTTTGCCCTAGAATATAGATTTATTTATAACAATATTTATTGTTTGCAACTTCCAACTTAAGATACCTTTTAAGAAGAAAAAGGATATTAAGAACCCTAATTCTTAAACAATGAAACATTGCCGCCGAGGCTAGGGTGTCTTACAATATGTGTGTATATATAATGAAATTAAGACTTGAGTGTTCTGCCCTTTAGCCGGGAGATCCTATCTGGATACTTAATCCCTGCTCCAACATGAAAATATTAAAAGAATTTTTTATTAAGAAAAAAAAGTAGTTAGTCAGTACTAGTAGTAGTAGTATCTAAGCTACACGTGGTTTTTTTATCCGAAAAAGAGACTACCATTAAAAGAAAGAGGAAATACAACCACCTTGTCCCACGAACAAAACAAAAGCAAAGCATGCAAGTGGGACCGTAAGGTTTCAAGATACGGTAGGGATAAGCTCTAGGAGAAGCAACCAACATCGCAAACCTAACACGGACAAAGCCAAAGACAAAAGGCGATAAAAAAACGCCGACGATGATGATCCTTGAATACAAGGTCAGCCCTAAACAAAGGATAAAGCGAAATTGAAACAAAGAAAACCTCGTCGTTCCATGGACTGGTATTGGGGCTCGATCTTAGAATTCTAGTGAGAGCTCCTTTCGGAGGTAGGCTCCCTTGTGGAAGGACATGGGTATTGTCAACTGGAATGGAGTGATCAAAAAACCAGGCCTAGAACTTGGGGTGACAAGGTTCAGACAACCAGCGACCGACATTGCCTTCAGTCTGAAGCTGGAAATGAACTCAAACAAAGACCAAACGTAGACGATCCTTAGATCAACTGTGGAGCGAGTGCACAAGATGATCCCGGAGGAAGGGCTTACATGAACCACCGTCTTTCGACCCTTCCATTTGAAAGAGGTGTTGTCATTAGAACTCATATTTGATGCGGATAACCCCATGGGCGTTATCCGCTTGACCGTTTCCGATGTAGTTATTAGTCACTGGGATTATCTTTTGTTCTATGTTTGGAGTACATCCCTCATCACTAAGCACAGTTTTCTCATTGAGCACGCAGTTGTTATCCACGAACATAGACGCCATTCTGGTGATCTTTTTTCCATAGGGATCGATTCCCAGTTCCATAATTCCGACTCTATCAAGCATGACTCTAGTCAATTCCATGGCATGCTTACGCCTCGCAGCTTGTTTGATTAAATCGAGTCTCTTTGAACCGCAGGAGAAACCTTTCTTCCTCCTCTCAATGTTATTGATAATCGGTGATGCACAAGTGAAGGAATCGGGAAATAGAGCCACCTTCAAGACCTCTTCGTTTGCCACAGCGCCGAAATTGTTTGCCCCCCAAATTTCGGGTGCAATTTGATAAATCCCATTAGAGATGTAGTTCCATAGCTCCCTCCTTTTGGCCACGAAGAACGATTCCTCCTGTGAGTCACTCCTTTTTCGTTTAAGCTTGCCGGAGACCCCTAGATTATTAACACCTTCGATGAGCATGTCGCGCCAAAGCTCATCTGGTGTCGTGCAAATAGGATTAGATTGAGTCGAGATGAGGCCTGCAACAATCTCCTTAGGCCTAGGAACCTTGTCTGTCAAGGCATCAAGGGTGTCAATTGACTTGGGGAAGTCAACTGTGCTTTTTCCTTTCTGAGGAGAGGTTCCTAAAGGCTCTTTGCCAAGAGTGGAAATTGCATGGGGGTAGATGAGGAGTCGTCTCATCCAAAGTTGACTCTAAAAAATTGAATTTTCAAATGAATAAGGGGGAGCTTTATTTGATTTCATATCTTCAATCTCTTATTCATATTTTAAAAGTTAAAGGGGGAGAATCCCAAACAATTTTTCAAGTGGGTTTTATTATATCAAAAAGGGGAAGATTGTAGAACTAATGTTTTGATGTAATAATTGAAAAATATTTTGGACTGATTTCAAAAGTATTTAAAACATTTCCAAAGTCCAAACAACTTGAAATTATGTTTAGGGAAGTTTTTAAAAGGGTTTTACATGTTTTTCAAAGCCAAACTTCACAAAAATGTCCAGGCGTTTCGAAACACCTTAGGGCGTTTCGATACGGGAATTCCAGTAGCAAAAACGTTTCAATACTCGTATCGAAACGGGCATTCCCTGGATGAGATTTTTGCCCATCGTTTCGAAACGGGCTATGCCGTTTCGATACGCCTACGTGGCATTGACCACAACGGTCATAAACCCCAACAACTATTTCCCAACTAACATTTAAATGCAGGGCGTTTTGATACGGGTCTAGGTGTTTCGATACGTGTTCCGAAACGACCAGGGGCGTTCCGAAACGAGTGCCTCATCAGACTGCAACGACTCTTTCTACTTAAAGGGTGTTTCGAAACAGGTTTGAGCGTTTCGAAATGGTGAGCTGCAGAACTGCATTTATGGTGAGAATTAAAGTCCTCAACGGCTCCAATTCAATCCCAACGGCTAGTAACGGCTACAAACTCATCAAGGAGTATAAAAGGGACCTCCAAGCATCAAGTAAAGGCTAATGCTCATATTGTCAAACAACAAATGATCAAAGATTGTCTTAGAGCTTAAATTGTCATTTATTGTATAGACAAACACTAGTGAGCCAAAATTGTCAAATTTGCTCAAGTGTTTTAGGTTTTGGGTGAGTGCTAAATTGTGCAAACAAATACCTATTAGAGGGATTTAAGTTTGCTTATTGTTTCTCTTTGTAAAAGAGGGTTTCGATCAAGGCTTTGGGTAGAAAGCTTGATCGGTGTAAAGGGTTTCCTCCTAAGCCTAGAAAAGGGGACAAATCAATAGTGGATTGATTGGAAATCCTTAGTGCGGAGCTAAGGTAGTGGATGTAGACCTTGGTTAGAAGGTTGAACCACTATAATTCATTGTGTTAATTATCTTTTTAGCTTCCACAACCCTTCCACCCAAAAATCCACCTCTCCACCACTTGGTGAGCCATATCAGTTGAACGAATCGAGCCCCACACAACTCAACACCATTGGCTCTGATCACTCAGGGAAATGCTCAAAAAATTGGGAAGCTTTTCCTACGTTACTTTGGATCCAATCTTGAAGATGACAAAATTGTTAAGTGAGATGGCCAGGTTAACATCAAAGTAGTTTTATGAGTGAAGGATCCACTTAAACTAGGTTTTCTACTTAATAGAAAACACTACCAGCACATCGACATATCTTTCAAGTATGATAGGATGCCTAAGTTATGTTACAGTTGTGGAAGGGTAGGCCACAATGGGAATGAATGATGGTTCAACGCAAAGAAATTTAAAAGTGCAAGCAGCTATGGCCCTTGGATGCGCACTTCACCGTCATGGAAAGCCTCCAACTCCAACATATTTTCATGTTGACATGTGTCGTAACAGACTACACTATAAAGATTGATATTGAATATGTCACAATCTATATAGCAAAATATGGTTGATCAAGATAAGATTTGTCCCCCTACATAATAGGAGTAATATCGTAGGCCACTTGATTGAGTGAGACTAAAAAAAGTATGATTATGCTCGAATAAATTGATATGAGATCAATGACTTGTGTTCTATCTAGATATGAGGACAAAAAGATGTAATACATAAAAGATGTTAATCACGGAAAAAGGTAAAGTCGAATCACGACTTCGTGTAACTTAGGTAGCAATGATGTAATGGTAGATGCTAGATGTCACTCATTGGTTGTAATATTAGAATTGTTCTGGATATTACTACTAACGTTAAATGAACCTACAAATGCCACACCTTATGATTGAAACGAACAAATATCGACTAGATAACATGTGTACAAACTTATTGTAGACTTAATAATTATTAAAACGAAGTTATTATAATTATTGTAATTATAGATAATCTCGTTTATATATATTTCAATACTAAATAATTATTGTAATTATCAAACACTATTAATATATATATATCCTTAAAGAAACATAATTAAAGTATAATCAGATTCTACATATTTAATTGTATTCGGTTAAATATATTGTATATTTAATGATTTCGAATTAAAGTAGAATCAGATTCTACATATTTAATTATATTCAGTTAAATATATTATATATTTAATAAATCTGAATTTATTAAAATTAGGTTTTTGAATGCTATATAAAGGTATAAGGCCTAGCAGACAAAGTATGTTTTTTTTCGGAAAGCCTCTCTAACATTTAGAGAAGATCGTTTTGTTCGGGTGGACTGCGTAGAGGTCAGAACTGTAACACCCGTGTTTTGGGCCTAGGAGTTAGCCGGGTTTTAGTTCGAGTCAAATAAAACTAAATTAAAACATTTCATCTTCAAATAATGACCTAATTGAACTTTTGTAGAAAAGGGAGGGCTTATGAGGTAATTTGACCCTAAAGTTTTAAAAAGCTAGACAACTTTAACTAAAAGTTGTCATCTTCTTTTCATCTTCTTTCCAACTTCAAAAGAGAAGAAACTCCATCTCTAAAACCTCTCAAAACCTTAGCTTCTATTCCATTGATCCTACCACTTGATTTCAACCCCGTTTTAAGAGGTAATTACATTTTCTTAATCTCCTTTTCAATCTCTATCTATCCTTTGTTTTAGATTTCAAAAATATGATGTTTTGGAAATTAGGGTTTATGTTAAAGTTTGAATTTTTAAGGGGTTTTCTATTTGGTTTTGATAAATTGGGTTGGGGTTTTAGTTAACCATGTTGTAATGAGTAACATATATCAAATTTGTTGATTTTGGGTGAAAATTCGTAGCTTGTCCTTGAGGAAGATTTTAAGGTAGTAAAACTTGAGTTTTTGGTGGGTTTTATGTTGAAATTAAAGGGCTGTTGGTCTACCTATGGTATGAGGGTGTTTTGAGATGTTTTGGAAGTCATTTGGATGTTTGGAAATTGAATTTTCAGCAAGCTTTTAAGGGAGCACGAAAATTGGGGTTTTAGGAGGTTATGTGATTTGAGAAATTGAGGAATTTGGGTTGTGTTAGCAAAGTATGTTGATGGTTGAGTTTAGCATTGAATTGGGAAGTAATGTGTATGCTTTGTTTGGCTAGAAGCAAGTGGAAGCGCGGAAGAGGCTTTGGGACCGAATCCGGGTGCGTAGGAGGATTGTTCGATTTGCTAAGGAAGGGCGGTGAGTGGTTCAACTTGTTTTTAAGTTTGGCTCGAGCATGTTTAGTGTGTGTGTAAAGTGTGCTTGGTAGGCCACTTCCATTTAATTCAAGTTGATAGCTTAGCTTTTGATATCCTTAAATGCTATGTGCTTAATGACTATGCTCTTGTACTTGCAATTATATGGTGCATGTGTTTATATATCATGTTGTGGATATATGTGGTGAGCATGAGTGTGGGTGATGACATGTGATTAATGTTGATAATTGGCACTAAATAATTACCGGTTGTAAATGATCGATCATTAGGATAGTGTGCACACAAATCGAGTCAAAACGTACGTGGCCTTGATAACGTTAAGTCATCAAGGAGGAGTACGGTGATGTAACATTCCACCGGAAGCTATTCATATATTTCTACGGGATGATGAGTGGAATCCCATCCGTAGGGCATGTGGCGATGAGTGGAATCCCGCACATGCAAGGTCCGGTGATGAGTGAAATCCCACCGAGGTAAAGTGTTGTCGAGGTTTAAATCCGCACAATCGGGGTAATTAAAGTGGCCAATTAACTTGTACATACATTGTGATATGTGATGATGATATATGTTGGTGATATATGGTATTGCTATATGATGTTGATATTGATATATGAGCTTGTTAGGATTGAGAGACCATATATGCCACTTGAAAGACTAGCTAAGTCTACTTGACTCTTATGCCTATGCTTGATGTATGTAAGACTAGGATTAACATGCTTGAACCCTGCATTGTTGATGTTTTTTGCCTTAGAGCACCCTCACTAAGCTTATAGCTTACGCTCTCTATGTTCAACAATGCAGATCATTAGCGTGGCGTTAGCTCGAGGCAAGGCAAGAAGGGCTTTCCAAGTTGTTGCTCAAGTATGGTTAATTTTGTAGTAGTTAAGCAATGTGGCAATAGGGTGTGTTTGTATGAGCCTTGTATGACTCTTTCAAATGATGTTGTCTTGGATTGATGTTTTGGATTGTAAAGCATGTAATGCCATGTTGGTTGATGGTGTGTGTTGGCATGTCTTGGATGCTTAGGTTGCCTTATGTATGAGTGCAAACCTCTTGTGTTGAATTGTGCCATTTTGGCTCTTGAGCTTCCATGTTTGGCCTTAAATGCTGAATTTTACTCTTTGGTTAGTATATCATGTTCGAATGCCTTGATTCATGTTAATTGCTACGTATGGTTCATGTATGATTGCTTAAATGGTTGTATGTGCGAGTCTTCTGGGTGTTGATTCATGCCTTTGGTTCTTTTGAGCTTCTACATATGTCCATGCATGATCTTAGTGTTTTTCCATGGTTAGGAAGTCCATAAGTTGGGCAGTAGGTGATCCCCTGCACTAAGGTTTCGAAACCATGGGTAAGGTTTCGAAACCTTTGCAGAAATTTTGGTTCCAGGGGTCACTTCCAGCCAAAGTTTCGAAACCTTTGGGGTAGGTTTCGAAACTTTCCCCAAGGTTTCGAAACCTTTGGAAAATTTTGGTTCCAGGACATTCTGCCAACCAAAGTTTTGAGACCTTTGGGAAAGGTTTCGAAACTAAGGTCCAAGGTTTCGAAACCCTCCCTAAGGTTTCGAAACTTTGGGTGAGATATTGGTTCCAGGGGTTTCTGCCAGCAAAAGTTTCGAAACCCTTGGTAAAGGTTTCGAAACTTCTGCTTAAATCTGCACTGTTTTGAATTGTTAGCCTTTTTTAAGAGATAAATACATAGGAATTAATATGCCTCTAGTTAAGATTAAAATTTGGGCGTTTGAATGTGGTTGGGGGTTCGTTTGGGACAAGATTGAAAGGAAAAAAAATTAGGGTTGCTAACCGAGGAGGAACCCTTTGGGTTTCGCTTCGGTTTTCCCCGTGTGGCCCACTCGGACCGGTCATCCGGCCAGACCGGGACGAGGGGGTTACATTTGTTGGTATCAGAGCCTGAGGTTACCGAGACCTCGGGCAGGTAAGTGAGGTAAGATTAATGTGTTAAATGCTTGTGTTGTTTGATGCATGATTTGCCATGAATCCTTGATGCTTGATTGATCGTATGATGTTTGGAATGCTTGAATTGTCGTGTCTGGTATAGAGTGAGTGCCCATTGCTACTATTACTTAATTTAAAAAGATTTTTGGAAAGAGGAATACTTGAGCACTATTGGACCTTGCTTTGACTAACGTAATCCTTATCTGTTTCTTGTCGTAGTTTACCTTGCTAGTTGAACCATGAGACCACGTGGGAGGCCTAGGATGGTTCGACCGGAACCACGGGCAGAGGCTCCGAGAGTTGAGCCAGTTGTGAGAGTTGAGGCTCAAGTGGGAGAGCCAGTGGTTGGAGTTGGAGCTCCTCCACCACCTCCACCACCACCACCTCCTCCACCGGGAGTGGGAGGCGAGGCCGGGCCTGAAGGAATGGGACCACAAGGAGGCCAAGGTGGCCAAGGACCGGCCGGGATTGACTTAGCTCCGTTGATTCAGGCAATAGCCGGAGCATTCCAGGCTGCAGTAGCTGGAGGTCAGGCAGCTCATCATCAGGGTGAGGGCACCAGATTGCCATTAGAGAGACTTCGGGGCCTTGGGGCCGAAGAGTTTAGAGGTGCAACTCCGAAGAGGTCAGAGATGTGGTTTGAGAAGACTGTCCGTATTCTTGCTCAGATGAGATGTACTGGTGAGCGCAAGTTGGGATGTGTTGAGTCTCTGCTTCAGGGTGATGCCTACACCTGGTGGGTCACTGTTACTTCGGGGATGGATGAGACCGAGATCACTTGGGAGTTCTGTGAGACAGCTTTCCGGAAGAAGTATTTGGGTCCGCGATACCTCGATGAGAGGAAGAGAGAGTTTATGGCATTGCTTCAGGGGAGTATGTCCGTGACTGATTATGAGATCCGATTTGTCAGACTGAGTCAGTATGCACCTGAGCTTGTACCTACTGAGGTGGAGCGTTGTAACCGCTTCCGATATGGGCTGAGTGAGGAGATCAAGACTTATACTCTAGCTTCAGATTACACTGATTTTGATGTCTTGGTCTCAAGGGCCAAGGACTTGGAGCACAGTTTGAGTTTGACCAGGCGGTCAGGGGGATCTAGTTCGGGTAAGAGGTTCAGCAACTTTGATAGAGGTGATGCCAAGAGGCATCGGGACAACCGGCATCAGTTTGATCATAGGCGTGGTGGCGGTAACCACGGTAGGGGCCATCAGGGTCAGAGAGCTGGTGGGAAGTTGCCCGCGTGTGCTACTTGCGGGAGGAACCACACCGGTGAGTGTTGGGGGAATTATCATTCTTGTTGGAGTTGTGGTGCTAGGACCATATTAGGCGTGACTGTTCACATCAGGTGGGACAGGCACCAGCTCAGGCTCCTGCTAGAGCCAACGACTTTCAGAGAGGCCGCGGGCGCGGTAGAGGTAATTTCCAGCCGAGGAACGATGGTCAGAGGAATTTAGCTCATGTAGTTGCAGTCCAGCCGGAGGGCGGAGGACAGGCTAGGGTTTACGCTCAGCGCGGAGAGCAGCATGACACCGATGTGATCGCAGGTAACTTCTCGATACAGTCTTTGGGTTTGCTTTCTTTGATTGACTCTGGGTCTACACATTCCTACATATTGAGTGAGCATGCACGGTCCTTGAATTTGCCTTGTGAGTTGTTAGAGGTAGGAGTTAGTGTTACTAGTTCCTTTGGGGACACAGTAGTAGTTAGGAAGATGTACCGAAGGTGTCCGTTGATGGTTCAGGGGCATGTGTTTCCAGTAGATATAATGGAACTTCCTTTTTATGGTTTTGATGTGATTCTGGGTATGGACTGGCTCACGGAGCATAGAGCTAGGATAGATTTTGAAACTAAGCGGATTTCTTTGAAGCTCACAGATGATTATGAGATCGTAGTGGTGGGTGAGAATGTGAAGTTCTTGTCCAATGTGGTTTCAGTGTTAGAGGCTAAGAGGTTAGTGGAGTTGGGGTGTGAAGCATACTTAGCGTATGTGATGAACCCTAACATGAGTGAGGTTAGACCTCAGGACATCCGGACAGTATGTGATTTTCCTAGTGTGTTTCCAGAAGAATTGCCAGGGTTACCACCGGACAGAGAGGTAGAGTTCAGCATTGAGACCTATTCTGATTCAGCTCCTGTTTCGATTGCTCCGTATCGTATGGCACCGAAAGAATTGAAAGAGTTGAAGATTCAGTTGCAAGAATTGACAGATAGAGGTTTTATTAGGCCTAGTTCTTCACCTTGGGGTGCACCAGTATTGTTTGTGAAGAAGAAAGATGGAAGTATGAGAATGTGCATAGATTACAGACAGTTAAATCAGTTGACAGTGAAGAACAAATATCCGTTGCCTAGAATTGATGATTTGTTTGATCAGTTGAGAGGGGCGTCTGTCTTTTCGAAGATTGATTTGAGATCAGGTTACTACCAGCTAAAGGTTAGAGAGGTTGATGTACCGAAGACCGCCTTTAGGATTAGGTATGGACATTATGAGTTCTTAGTCATGCCTTTTGGGTTGACTAATGCACTGGCAACTTTCATGGACATGATGAATAGGATTTTTCATCAGTATCTAGATCAGTTTGTAGTTGTGTTTATTGATGACATCTTGGTGTACTCGCGAACTGAAGAAGACCATGACCGACACTTGAAACTTGTTTTGAAGACTTTGCTAGATCATCAGTTGTATGCGAAGCTCAACAAGTGTGAATTCTGGATCCGAGAAGTAGTCTTCTTAGGACATGTAGTGTCAGCCGATGGGATTAGAGTTGATCCGAAGAAGATTGAAGTCATTGTTGAGTGGAAGCAACCGAAGTCTGTGACAGAAGTATGTAGCTTTCTAGGCTTAGCCGGATACTATAGGAGGTTTGTAGAGGGTTTCTCTAAGCTAGCCGCTCCATTGACACAGTTACTTCAGAAGAGTGTTCAGTTTGAGTGGACAGATGCAAGACAGAGAGCCTTTGAGAAATTGAAAGAAGCTTTGACCCAAGCTCCGATTTTGATTCAGCCTGAGTCCGGGAAGGACTATGTGATTTATAGTGATGCCTCGTATGTAGGGTTAGGATGTGTTCTAATGCAAGACCGAAGAGTAGTGGCTTATGCCTCAAGACAGTTGAAGACTCATGAGTGCAACTATCCGACCCATGACATAGAGTTAGCGGCAGTTGTGTTTGCTTTGAAGATTTGGAGACATTATTTGTATGGTGAGAAATGCACAGTATACACCGACCACAAGAGTTTGAAGTACATTATGACCCAGCGAGATTTGAATCTCAGATAGCGTAGGTGGTTAGAGTTGCTAAAGGACTATGATCTTACTATTGAGTATCATCCAGGTAAGGCCAACGTAGTGGCCGATGCATTGAGTAGAAAGATGGTCGTAGACTTGAGAGCTATGTTTGCTAGATTGAGTTTGTCCGGAGATGGTGGCTTGGTAGCCGAGCTTCAGGTTAGACCTACCCTAGGTCAGTTGATTCGAGAGAAACAGCTCTTAGATAGATCTTTGGCACCTCACGTGCAAGATATAGCCGAGGGTAGATCTTCAGATTACAGTTTCAGCACTGATGGAGTTTTGTGTTTCAAGGATAGAATAGTTGTGCCAGAAGACAGTGACTTGAGATGTACGATTTTGACTGAAGCCCACAGTAGTCCGTTTGCTATGCATCCTGGGAGTACGAAGATGTACCGTGATTTGAAGAATGAGTACTTTTGGGTTGGCTTGAAGAGAGATGTAGCCGACTTTGTGAGCAAGTGCTTAGTGTGTCAGAGAGTGAAGGCGGAACACCAGGTTCCCTCAGGGTTGTTACAGCCGTTGAGGATTCCGGAATGGAAGTGGGAGAACATCACTATGGATTTTGTTTCGGGCTTGCCTTTGACTCATACGAAGAAGAACTCAGTTTGGGTGATAGTAGATCGTTTTACGAAGTGTGCTCACTTCTTGGCAGTCAACACTACTTACACCTTAGATAGATTGGCCGATTTGTACATTAGTGAGATTGTTAGACTGCATGGTGTGCCGAAGTCCATTGTGTCAGATAGAGATCCGCGGTTTACTTTTAGATTTTGGGAGTGTTTGCATACAGCTTTGGGTACCCGTTTGAACTTCAGCACTTCTTATCATCCTCAGTCAGATGGTCAGACAGAGAGGGTTATTCAGATCTTAGAGGACATGTTGCGTTGTTGTATCATAGACTTTCAGGGTACTTGGGAGAAGCATCTGCCTCTAGTAGAGTTTGCGTACAATAACAGTTTTCAGTCGAGCATTCAGATGGCTCTGTATGAGGCCTTGTATGGCCGGAAGTGTAGAACTCCAGTGTGTTGGGCCGAGGTAGGACAGAAACTGTTACCTATGCTGGATTTGCTTAAGGGGACAACCGAAAAGGTAAAATTGATTTGTGATCGTTTGAAGGCTGCTTCGGATAGGCAGAAGTCCTATGCCGATTTGAAGAGGAAGGAAGTTGAGTTCTCAGTAGGTGAGAAGGTATTCTTGAAAGTGTCTCCGTGGAAGAAAGTGATGAGATTTGGCCGAAAAGGGAAATTGAGTCCGAGGTACATAGGACCGTATGAGATTGTAAAGAGGGTTGGTCCGGTTGCTTATCAGTTGCGTTTGCCATCCGAGCTTGAGAAGATACATGATGTGTTCCATGTGTCGATGCTTCGCAAGTATAGGTCCGATCCATCACATGTTATGCCCGTAGAAGAAATTGAATTGAATCCGGACTTGACTTATGAAGAAGAGCCAGTGGAAATCTTAGCTTCTGACAATAAAGTGTTGAGGGGTAGATCGATTGAGTTAGTTAAGGTGCGGTGGCGGCGTAGAGATGTGGACGAGGCCACTTGGGAAAGGAAGGAGGATATGGAAAAGCAGTTTCCGTATCTCTTTCAGTCAGGTAATTTCGGGGACGAAATTCCTTAAGTGGGAGAGAGTTGTAACACCCGTATTTTGGGCCTAGGAGTTAGCCGGGTTTTAGTTCGAGTCAAATAAAACTAAATTAAAACATTTCATCTTCAAATAATGACCTAATTGAACTTTTGTAGAAAGGGGAGGGCTTATGAGGTAATTTGACCCTAAAGTTTTAAAAAGCTAGACAACTTTAACTAAAGTTGTCATCTTCTTTTCATCTTTTTTCCAACTTCAAAAGAGAAGAAACCCCATCTCTAAAACCTCTCAAAACCTTAGCTTCTATTCCATTGATCCTACCACTTGATTTCAACCCCGTTTTAAGAGGTAATTACATTTTCTTAATCTCCTTTTCAATCTCTATCTATCCTTTGTTTTAGATTTCAAAAATATGGTGTTTTGGAAATTAGGGTTTATGTTAAAGTTTGAATTTTTAAGGGGTTTTCTATTTGGTTTTGATAAATTGGGTTGGGGTTTTAGTTAACCATGTTGTAATGAGTAACATATATCAAATTTGTTGATTTTGGGTGAAAATTCGTAGCTTGTCCTTGAGGTAGATTTTAAGGTAGTAAAACTTGAGTTTTTGGTGGGTTTTATGTTGAAATTAAAGGGCTGTTGGTCTACCTATGGTATGAGGGTGTTTTGGGATGTTTTGGAAGTCATTTGGATGTTTGGAAATTGAATTTTCAGCAAGCTTTTAAGGGAGCACGAAAATTGGGGTTTTAGGAGGTTATGTGATTTGAGAAATTGAGGAATTTGGGTTGTGTTAGCAAAGTATGTTGATGGTTGAGTTTAGCATTGAATTGGAAAGTAATGTGTATGCTTTGTTTGGCTAGAAGCAAGTGGAAGCGCGGAAGAGGCTTTGGGACCGAATCCGGGTGCGTATGAGGATTGTTCGATTTGCTAAGGAAGGGCGGTGAGTGGTTCAACTTGTTTTTAAGTTTGGCTCGAGCATGTTTAGTGTGTGTGTGTAAAGTGTGCTTGGTAGGCCACTTCCATTTAATTCAAGTTGATAGCTTAGCTTTTGATATCCTTAAATGCTATGTGCTTAATGACTATGCTCTTGTACTTGCAATTATATGGTGCATGTGTTTATATATCATGTTGTGGATATATGTGGTGAGCATGAGTGTGGGTGATGACATGTGATTAATGTTGATAATTGGCACTAAATAATTACCGGTTGTAAATGATCGATCATTAGGATAGTGTGCACACAAATCGAGTCAAAACGTACGTGGCCTTGATGACGTTAAGTCATCAAGGAGGAGTACGGTGATGTAACATTCCACCGGAAGCTATTCATATATTTCTACGGGATGATGAGTGGAATCCCATCCGAGGGGCATGTGGCGATGAGTGGAATCACGCACATGCAAGGTCCGGTGATGAGTGAAATCCCACCGAGGTAAAGTGTTGTCGAGGTTTAAATCCGCACAATCGGGGTAATTAAAGTGGCCAATTAACTTGTACATACATTGTGATATGTGATGATGATATATGTTGGTGATATATGGTATAGCTATATGATGTTGATATTGATATATGAGCTTGTTAGGATTGAGAGACCATATATGCCACTTGAAAGACTAGCTAAGTCTACTTGACTCTTATGCCTATGCTTGATGTATGTAAGACTAGGATTAACATGCTTGAACCCTGCATTGTTGATGTTTTTCGCCTTAGAGCACCCTCACTAAGCTTATAGCTTATGCTCTCTATGTTCAACAATGCAGATCATTAGCGTGGCGTTAGCTCGAGGCAAGGCAAGAAGGGCTTTCCAAGTTGTTGCTCAAATATGGTTAATTTTGTAGTAGTTAAGCAATGTGGCAATAGGGTGTGTTTGTATGAGCCTTGTATGACTCTTTCAAATGATGTTGTCTTGGATTGATGTTTTGGATTGTAAAGCATGTAATGCCATGTTGGTTGATGGTGTGTGTTGGCATGTCTTGGATGCTTAGGTTGCCTTATGTATGAGTGCAAACCTCTTGTGTTGAATTGTGCCATTTTGGCTCTTGAGCTTCCATGTGTGGCCTTAAATGCTGAATTTTACTCTTTGGTTAGTATATCATGTTCGAATGCCTTGATTCATGTTAATTGCTACGTATGGTTCATGTATGATTGTTTAAATGGTTGTATGTGCGAGTCTGTTGGGTGTTGATTCATGCATTTGATTCTTTTGAGCTTCTACATATGTCCATGCATGATCTTAGTGTTTTTCCATGGTTAGGAAGTCCATAAGTTGGGCAGTAGGTGATCCCCTGCACTAAGGTTTCGAAACCATGGGTAAGGTTTCGAAACCTTTGCAGAAATTTTGGTTCCAGGGGTCACTGCCAGCCAAAGTTTCGAAACCTTTGGGGTAGGTTTCGAAACTATGGTCAAAGGTTTCGAAACTTTCCCCAATGTTTCGAAACCTTTGGAAAATTTTGATTCCAGGACATTCTGCCAACCAAAGTTTTGAGACCTTTGGGAAAGGTTTCGAAACTAAGGTCCAAGGTTTCAAAACCTTCCCTAAGGTTTCGAAACTTTGGGTGAGATATTGGTTCCAGGGGTTTCTGCCAGCAAAAGTTTCGAAACCCTTGGTAAAGGTTTCGAAACTTCTGCTTAAATCTACACTGTTTTGAATTGTTGGCCTTTTTTAAGAGATAAATACATAGGAATTAATATGCCTCTAGTTAAGATTAAAATTTGGGCGTTTGAATGTGGTTGGGGGTTCGTTTGGGACAAGATTGAAAGGAAAAAAAATTTAGGGTTGCTAACCGAGGAGGAACCCTTTGGGTTTCGCTTCGGTTTTCCCCGTGTGGCCCACTCGGACCGGTCATCCGGCCAGACCGGGACGAGGGGGTTACAGGAACACTATTGTGACGACTCGGATTCGATTTGGTTTATTATAAATCCTTAAAGATATCAAGATACCAGATTTATTAAAATAATATTTAATCCCTATTCACCCTGAATTCGTCCCTTGTACATGGATCACTAGCAAAATTCGCCGGATAATTTTTCGCTGCGCCATGGGGTATACCAGGATTTCCCAACAGACATAAATGATATCCAAATTATTTATAGTATATGAGATATATCAACTTAAATTATCATAAAATAGAAAAAAATATTTTATTAATAAATACATATTTTTCTAACAATAGTACGTGTTTCATGAAAATATAATAAATCTAAAATATTTTATTTAAAAAATTTGATATGAATAAATATATATATTTTAAACTAAAAAATAATTTATTAATTATATAATTATGTCTTCGTAAGAAATTATAAAGTTATAAATTATTAATAAACAGAATAGCAAATAAAGATTAGAATTATAATTTGGCTCTCAAAAGCACTTTTTTAACCGCAAAAGTTAAAAATTTTAACTTTGCATTTGAGTTAAAAAAACATTTTTTTCTCCAAAAATTAACTATCTAGCATTGCTTCTACCTTCAAAAATACTTTTGGCCCCAAAAGTACTTTTGATGAGCAATACTAAACAGAGAATGAGTTCATGAAACGAACATGCACCACTGAGACCTTTCCCTTATGTTCCTCAGCTTCTGTCTCGTCCCTTCTTCATACTTTGGTAGTTTATTTTATTTATTGCAGTCATTTTCATCTTTGAAAATAGAATACAAATTAGTTGTTCATTTTTCGGTGCTTATTTTAAGGTCTTTATCTTAAAAAATTAAGTTTTGTGTTTATAGTTAATATTTAGGTTTAAAATTAATGTTTAAGGTTTAAAGAATTAGTGGTAGGGTAT
The DNA here is from genome assembly GCA_958450335.1 of Hibiscus tridactylites. Taxonomy (NCBI): domain Eukaryota; kingdom Viridiplantae; phylum Streptophyta; class Magnoliopsida; order Malvales; family Malvaceae; genus Hibiscus; species Hibiscus tridactylites. The sequence continues at coordinate 13,395,561 of OY288287.1, forward strand.
ATTTTTAGGGTATAAAATTTAGTATTTAAAATTTAAAATAAAATTTAAAATTTAATTTTTTAAAGTTAGGGCATGAAAGGGGAAGAAGACTTTTGTTCATGAAAATATCGCATTTACCTTCAAAATAAGAAAATATAAAAAATGTTTCATATCAAAATTTAAAAAATGGACATAAATTAAGTATATATATATATATATATATATACATAATAATATTAACGATATTTGGGTAATTCCACCATATGATTGTATTGGCTTCTATTTTTTTTTAAAAATAGTGATAATATATAAAAATATTAAAAACGATAGCGAATAAATAAATAGATAGGAAGATCCAAGGGGGGCCATTAAAAAGAAGTTTTAAAAGCGGTGCGGCCACTTGTTCAAACTAAGCTTTCTCATTATACAGAGTAAAACAGGGAGAGTACAGCGTACAGACACTGCTCTGTTTTTGTCTTCATTATTCAGCTTTAATATCTTTCTTTTCATCATCCCTCGGGAACCACATACTTAATCCTACGGTTCAAGATAAAGGTACCAAACTCATCAACTCAATTCAGCTCATTTTATTCAAATAATTTTTTATTACAATATGTTTTTCTATTTTTATCAACAATCTATGACTTTATTAAGGAGGTAAAATCGTACAAAATATAAAACTGTATAAAATATAAATTTATTTTTATACAGTATAAAATATAAAATAGCATAATATAATATATTTTAAATATGTCTAATATTTGAACTCATTAATAGTCTCAGTAAAAAAAATAGAACGTTTTTATACTTAGAATATTTGAGTTAGAGCACTTTGTCACCTGATAATTTTTTTTTTACTTTTTTTCGGTGCCTTTTTTATACATCAGCACTAAGAATTTAAATTTTAAGCCATAGCCCTACATTTTAAATTTTAAACTATAAACTCTAAACCTTAAAAATACATCTTACTCCTAATTCTTTAAATCTTAAACTTTAATATTAATTTTAATCATAAATTATAAATTAATTTTTTAAAATATAAAACATAAATAAGATACCGAAAAAAATAGATGATTTCTATTTTCTCTCTCGGATGTGTATGACTCTTCAAATAGTTTAAATTAAATAACAATACTATCATTAATCACATCAAAATATTAAAAATATATTTAATATTTTTTTATTTAAACTCATCTTTAAAAATTGATATTTTATTCAAACCTTTACGATTTTAAACAAACCTTCAGGTTCGGTCAATTAACCTGACCTTTACACACTACAACTATTTATAAAATATTTATATTTTTATAAAATTATATAATAGTGGCATTAGAACATTCATCAGATTTTTTTTTTGGTATTAAAATATTATGGCTTGTTTTTTTTTTTTAGTTTTATAACTCATTTTTGACCGGAACTCCACTTTCCTCTTCCGTCTATATAACTCTTTCCACCTTCCCTTCTCTCATCTCAAGCTTGCCGCTTCCACTTTCTCTCCGCTTCTGATATTTCCTTTCACTTTGTCAATGGCTGAGCAGACGCCATTAAAGCGCCAAAGAGAAGAAACCCAGATTCCAGATGAAGAAACAAAGCGCCACAAGTCATACAACCACATCCTCTCTTTGCTTGAAGCAGAAGAGGACGAGCCAAACCAAGACTTGTCTTCTCTCATCACCACTTTACAGCACGAACTTTCTTCCGACTCCGTTTTCGACGACACCTTTGTTTACCCAACAACTGATACCTTAGAAGCCGACCAAGAAAACCCTAGGCCTGCAACGCCAACCGAGACGGCGAACCCCGTCACCTGCACCGCAGAAGACGGGGGAAACCAGGATGATAAAGAGCAAGTCATACGGCATTTGCTTCAAGCTTCTGATGACGAGCTTGGGATTCCTAACAGAGAAGACGCTTTTGAGTTGGAACAAGGTTTTGGGAATGGCGGAAATGGGTTTGCTTTATGTGATAGGTTGTGGGAACTTGAAGACGAGGCTGCTAATTACTATACCTTGTTGCAGTCTGAACTTTTCCTGTAAGGATGGAAATAGAAGGCATGAGAAATGGTAGGGATTAAAATTAGAAAAAGGAAGAGTATGGGGAGGCTGGAGAAATTTGAAACATGAAGGCTGTTTTTTTGGGTTGTTTCATTTTAGAACTCCACTTTGAAAATATTGGAACTTTCCCTCTGTTTCTTTGTTGTTTAGGAACTTGGATTTTAGGCAACAGTTACAGGAACTATTCATATTTTTTTTTGTTGGTCACGAATTTTCAAATTACTCTATCCAATGTCAAATATTGATATGGGCACCCCCCAACTTGGACATAAGGATTTTTTTTGTTCAAACGGACATAAGGATTAAAGTAAGATTCCAACCCCACGGATTCATGATTGCGACTACTTTAACGGTTGTATTTGAAAAATATTTACTTTGAGAAAAAGGCGATTTTACCCCATGTTGATCAAAATAAAATATCTGCATATTAACCGTGGCTTGAATGCATTGGAGGATGAAAATGAAAGAATAAACAAACGAACGAACGAAAACTAAAATTGAAAATTAATTAAGACCTCACAAATGATAACTTGAACAAGGATAAATCAAGTCTTGTAAAGAGTCACAGATGCCCTGTTTTTGTTTTTCGTTGGTTTATGCCTCGACTTGGTCGAGCTTTTGTGTTGGACAGGGTTGTTGCCCTTTCTTTGCTCTCGGGAACTTTTGAAGACCAGAGCTGGGCCGAGTCTAACGTGCAACAAGTTTAGAGTGCGGTTTAAAGATAACAAGTTTTGATACTTGTCAAAAAATTTAAAATATAAAAAAAATACTAAGTATCGATACTTGTTCAAAAACATGAAAAATTTAACTTTAAATATTATTAAAAAAAGTCTAACATTTTAAATTCTTTTAAAACTTGATGTCTTTTAACCGCACTCTAAACTTGCCGCACCTCATACTTACCCTAGAGATAGTTTCTTTGGATGTTTGTATTTGCTATTTTCCATTAATTGAAGTTGTATTATGTTAAAAAAATGAAAATTGACTCTATGAATTGAAAAATAATATTTACATTAGTCTATATAGACATAATTGGAGTGTTAGAATTTTTTTCTTATCAATATAATATTCGCGAGTTAAAGAATTTGTATATAAATTTTTTTCTTATTATCTCTATTTTTAACTCATGAATTTTATGACGATAAAGAACAAATATTTGCGCTCTAATTAGTAATTACATATAAACCATCACTAATGATATTTGTAATGCATGTAACTAAATAACATGTTTGGTTGTTGTTGGTTTTTTTTTTCATTTCAAATCTTGGTGCTCTATTTTTGTATCATTAACAACATTAGACACGTTTGTGAAAAAAAATCACTATTAATATATCTAATCATCCTTTTAATTTTAATTGGATAATTTTTTTAAAAACGGTATCATCTGAGCATTTAATCATAATAAAGAAAACACGTGTTCAACACATAACTTAGACAAACACAACTAAATGAAAAGGAAAAATAAATCGACAGGAAAGCACAACACTCAGGTGATCAAAGCCAATTTGGTGAAGATTCTTGTCTGAAAATTTGGGTGAGCACCAAAAAGAGGGGGCGAAACAAGGCCCCAAAAGTGCAATCGAGACGACCCATCTATGGCGGGTCCAAATTCCGACAATCCGACTCAGCAAAAAGAAGGGCAAGACCAGGAGCATCTTCCACCCATAACTTATCTTCAAGGTAAGATTTTCATGCAAAAGCTAGGGCATGAGCCAATTTGTTCTCGTTCCGACTCACATAGCCAAAGCGGTAGGATCAAAACGATTTAGAGAGATTTTGTGCATCAAAGATGAGCGGACGAACGGTCAAAAGGTCATCTCCTCCAGATGCAAGCTTTGTGATGATAGGTTTTGAATCTCCTTCCACCACAACATTTGAAAAACCCAGATCTCGAGCAAATTCAAGCCCTTGGAATGCAGCAAGAGCCTCAGCTTCAAAGATTGACCGGATATTCAAGTTGATATGGTAAGCAGAACTTAGGATTTGTCCCTCTGAATCCCGTATAACCAAACATTACCATGATTTTTGTTCACCTACAGAAAAGTTCGCGTCAAAATTAAGTTTTACCATAGGGAGAGTCGACGGAGCCTAGAAAACCTCAGATCGTGTATGAAGGTGAGAAAGTTGAGTAGAGAGAGAACCCAATTCTTAGATATAACCCCGAATAAAGGTAGTGACCGTGGTAACATTTTGCATTATCCTTTCATTTACTAGTTTATTACGGGAAAACCAAATAGGTCATATAGTAGTAATTATTTCTACATGTTTATCACTTTTTTAATTAGCAAAAGTTCAACCAAGCCAATCGCAGAAACTTAGATGATCAATAAAATAAGGCCAATGATAATGTAAAGAGCTCCAAACTTGTTGTGCATAAGAGGATTACCTACTAACGTGAGTAATGTCTTCAATACATTGTGAGCATCAAGGATATAAAATGCTTGCAACAATTCTTTTTGTAAATAGGTTGCTCGTAGTTGAAACATAATTGTATGCAAACTTCCACAATATGATTTTAATTTTCGAGGGACAATATAAAGACCATAGGTGTTTGAAGAACTGGTCAGAATAGGCAGAAACTATATTATCATGTATGAGCCTTCGATAAGCACTACACACTGTGTATTGCCCTGTATGTTCATATGTCTATGTTAGAACATCAGGCTGGTGGGAAGAAGGTAGGCGCATTGCTAATATAGTCGTAGCATCTTCTTTAGTAAAGGAGTCAATAATTAATTGTCTATCACATTGGTTTGTTGGGTGAGTAATAAGATTAGCCACTCGATTAGGCCAACAACGCGATGGGAAGTGATCAAACGGTCTGGTCTATTGGGCAACCAATAGTCATTTCATATTGAGATGGAATTACCATCTCCTACTTTCCAACATAGACCAAGTTCAAAGGTCTTTCTTGAGCACCAAATACTCCTCCAAATGTATAAAGGGTTGGATCCAAGATTGGAGTTAAGGAAGTTGCCTTTGGGATAGTATTTTGCCTTTAGTAATCTTGCAACCAGAGAGCTGGAATTTGACAAAATCCTCCAGCCTTGCTTAGCAAGAAGGGAAATAATGAACTTGCCAAGGTCGCAGAAGACCATCCCTCCATTTTCTTTCGGCAAGCAAAGATTTTACCATGTGCACCAGTGAATGCCTCTCTTATTCTGATTCTTTTGCCACCAGAAGCATACAAAAAGGCCCTATAGTTCCTTACAAAGGGTTATAGGAAAAATAAAAATCAACATTGCATAAAGAGGGATAGCTTGTAAAACTGATTGGAGGTATACCTCCTTGCCACTCATAGAGAAAGTTCTTGAGCTCCAACTAGATAAGTACCTTAAACACTTTTCTTTTAGACTTAAATGAGATTGTTTTTTATTTCTACCAATCATTGATGGAAGCCCCAAATAGACTTTCAGATTAGTTTGTCTAGGAACTTCAAGAATACGGAAAACATCGGTGTTGTTCTCCCTGATTACATTTGTGCTGAAGTAAACACTTGATTTTTCAATATTTATTAACTGTCCAGAATGTTAAGAGTATTCAGCTAGGATGCCCTTAAGATTCGAGGCTCCTACGGCTGTGGCTTCACCGAAGATGATACAATTATCAACAAAAAGGAGGTGTATGATCAATGGAGCACTACAATCAATTCGAGCCCCTTGAAGAGATCCCTGGCTAACACCCTGGCGTAATAAGGACGAGAGCCCTTCCCCACAAATTAGAAATAAGTATGGACTTAGAGGACCACATTTTCGGAGTCCTCTAGTGGGGGAGAAAGACTTGCCAACTATTCTATTTGCAACTATCAAGTATGTAACAGAGGAGACACAATTTAAGATGCATCGGACCCAGACTTCGACAAAACCCATCTTGCGCATAACAACCCCTAAAAATAACCACTCTACACGATCACATGCCTTACTCATATCGAGTTTAAGCGCAAATGAACCCTTTCACCTAGTTCGTCTATTCTTAAACGTGTGTAAAATCTCATAGGCAGCCATCATGTTGTCTGAGATGAGACGGCCATGGATGAAAGCACTTTGGGATTCATCAATGTAGTACGGTAAGATCCCTTAAAGGCATTTCGTAAGCATCTTGGAGAAAATTTTAAAGAGCGCATTACACAAACTAATCAGCCGGAAGTGAGACATATGTGTTGGATGATCAGATTTGGGGATGAGAACAATTCGAGTTGAATTAATTTCATGAATAGGATGCTCTCTAATTAATGTTTCAATGCAGTAATTTGAGATTTCCCTACCCATAATATGCCAGAACCTTTGATAAAAAATAGCACTCAAACCATTCTCACTCGATGCTTTTAAAGGCCTCATCGATTGAATAGCCACCAAGACCTCTTCAAGTGTAAAGTTTGCTAGTAGGGAGTCATTCATGGCATCTGTTACGCAATGGTTGATACCTTCCAGGACAAGGGATGGGTCACCAACTCCCTGTGAACAAAATAAGTGTTGGAAATATTCCTTCGCAGTATAATGTATATCCTCACCAGACGTACAAAAGTTGGCATTATCATCACAAAGTCTTGAGATTCTGTTTTTTTTTCGATAGGAGGCAAACTGATGAAAAAAAACTGTTACAATCACCATTTTTAAGCCAATTTTCCCGTGCACATTACTCCCAATAAAGCTCCTCTTTATCGGCTTCAAGGTTCAGTGCCAATTTAGTATTCGTTATCTCTCCCAAATTGTCATTTGTAGTTTGGAGCTCATTTAGTTCATGAAGTCGTTTCTTCAAAGCTTTTACTGTAACCTTCTTTGATCTTCTTAAATCGCGAAACCAATCATCAAGACCATGCCCCACATGTTTTAAACATTGAGGATTAGAGTCATGGGAGGATTGCCAAAGAGATAAGACTGTTTGTTCACACGAGTCCTTTAATAATCAAGAAGCTTCAAATCGAAAGAAGTCGGACCTATCTCGGAAGCTGTGTACCTTGATCGTAGTCAGAAGAAGAGGGCAGTGGTCCGAAAAGGAATGGAACATATGTTCTAGGTCAAATTGGGGAAACAAAGACCACCAAGTTGGATTAGCAACCCCCACGATCTAATCTTTTACGAACATTATAAGACTGCAATCGACCCCACTCCCACGTGAACCAGGAGCCAGTATAACCAATATCATCCAAAGCACAGTCTTAAAGGGCAATTCGAAAATCCTCCATTTGTCTAGCAACTCGCATTGGTCTCCCTACTTTTTCAAAAGCAAACATTAATTCATTAAAGTCTCCGATGACCAGCCATGTCATGTCAGGAGTATCATTTAACTGCCTCAAGATATTCCAAGAAGCATTTCAATTTTGAACTTTCAGAGCACCATAGAAACAAGTACATCTCCAAGCTAGCCCATTAGAATCTTCATCAAAAATAACATCAATGTGTCGATTGGAGAAAGAGCGAAGTGAGACCTTACAATCATGTTTCCAGGCAAGGGATAGACTGCCACTACGTCCTATAGAACTCATCAAAACCTGTTAGGCTTGATAGGCTCGATTTCCTTCAACCGATTTAGCTAGCCAAGTAGTGGAGAAGTTGGATTTTGGGTGATTTTGTGGGAAGCAAAAATTAGACGATAAATACAAGGATTTATAGTGGTTCGGCCTTCTAAACAAGCACCTGCATCCACTACCTTAGCTCCCACTAAGGATTTCTAACAAACTCTTCACTAATTTGTTCTTCCCTTTTTCTAGGCTTAGGAGGAAACCCTTACAAACGATCTAAGCTTTCTAACACAAAGCTTGATCAAACCCTCTATACAAGAGATACATAAAAGCAAACTAAACTCTCTCTTACAAGATTGATGTTTGCACTCTTTAGCACTCACCCAAACCTAAACACTTGAACAATTTTGGCTCACAAGTGTTGTCTATACAAATAATTAACAATTAAAGCCCTAAGACAAATTTCTCATCATATAGTTGTTGACAATTGAAGCATTAGTTTTCCCTTGATGCTTGGAGGTCCCTTTTATACTCCCAATTGAGTTTGTAGCCGTTGATGACCGTTGGGATTGAATTGAAGCCGTTGGAGACTTTATTTCCCACCATAAATGCAGTTCTAGTGATGCCTGATTCGATACACGGCTAGCTATATCGAAACACCCTTCTTCAGAACTAGTCATTGGGTCTGATTAAGCATCCCATTTTAAAACACCGTAGGTTGTATCGAAATGCCCATTTCGAAATGCTTGGACTCGCATCGAAATGCATGCAATTCAAATGGCCATTGGGAAATAGCCGTTGGGGGGTTTTGACCGTTGGGGTGTTTGCCACATAGGCGTATCGAAACATGAAGGCTTGTTTCGAAACGACCCTTGCTATTTCGATACGACTAAGGCCTATATTGAAACACATTTTGGCAGTTTCAAAACATATCGATACAAATATGCCTGTATCAAAATAGGTATATTAAAATCACCGATTTGGCTACTTAAAAACGTTTTAGAACACTTCAAAACCTTTTTAAACATCCTCAAACTTATTTTCAAGTTGTTTTGACTTAAAGCATATTTTAAATTCTTTTCAATTTAGTCCAAAACATTTTTCAATTTATTATATCAAAATCTATATTTTTACAATCTTCCCTTTTTGATATAATAAAACCAACTTGAAAAATTGTTTGGGATTCTCCCCCTTTGTATTTTAAAATTTTGAATAAGGGATTTTAAAAATAAATGAAATTTAAAGCTTCCCTTATTCACTTGAAAAATCAAAATTTTAAATCATTTATTCCTCTTTTTGTCATATCAAAAAAAATTAAGTGACTTTAAACTCAAAATAACATAGGAGGTTAATTTTTTTACACAATTAACAACTTTGGTTTTAAAATTGGCTCCCCCTTACTCAAAGCATCAAATATTGTTAGTCCAACAATATGATAATCTAGTTGTAAAGAAAAATAATCTAATTGAAGCAAAAACAAAACAACTAAAAATTTTCCCAACACTTGAACTTCAAGGGAGGATGTGAAGCCTTCCTTCTTCAAGTGTTCTTCCTTGTGTGTATGGAGTTCCCCCTCAAATTTGGACTTGTTGATCATTCTCCATCACACCTACCATAAGACAATTAAGTAATTTTTGGTATCCAAATTGCTTTGGATTCATAAACGTTAGTGGCACAAAATTTAGTCCCTTTAAGAATCCATTTTTCAATTACATCCTTTTTAGTTGAAGTACTTAGTCCTTTTGAGACCCAAATACTTCTAAAAACTTTGACATTAAAAAATCTAGGGGCACTAGATTGTCTAACATAAAAGTTTGATTTTCAAAAACTAATTTTCTTTTCAAGCTCTTTGGAAATCAAATCTTTTTCCTCTTGAACTTTATAAAGCAAATTTTGTAAATCAACACATTTTTGTTCAAACTTTTTGAGTTTTGCTTCAAACTCAAGTTTGGTTTTAAAAATCAAGTCATTTTGAATTTTCAAATTTGAAACTAACTTTTTATTTTTCAAAATGTAATTTTTGAATTCCAAAACCAAATCATCATAGACATATTGTAATTCATCAAAAGTGTAGGAAGTAGAAGTGGATGAATTAGAAGTTGCCCTTTAATCTTCTTAGATGGACATAAGGCAAAGGTTGGCTTGTTCATTGTTGGTGGAGTCTTCATCACTCCATGTAACCACATATGCCTTCTTCTTATGACTTGAAGTGCTTACCCTCTTCTTTTTCCTTATTTCATATTCGAATTCTTTCATTGCTTTCTTCATGAATGAGACACACTTCTTGAAGAGATGAACTATCTCTTCTTCATCTTCCTCCTCGCTTGATTCAACATGGTTGCACTTGAAGAATTTGAGAGCAATGACATTCGTGTTGATGCCAAGCTCCATGATTTTTTTCTTCCCCATCTTCTTTACCTCTTCCTTCTTCTTCTCCTCTTTTTTTCCTTTCTTCATAATTTCATGAGTGGGAAGAGACCCCATGAGTTCATCAAGCTTTAAAGTCTTTAGATTCTTGGCTTTGATGATGCTGATCTTTTTTGAGTCTCTTGACTCATGAAGAAAATAGAAAAAGCTTTCGAACAAGATTATCTTTCGGAATGATTTCTCTATAGCATTTGAGCTCATTTGTGATTGTGGAGAATATATCGAACATCTTCGTGATGTCTTCATCCGGTTCCATCTTGAAGTTCTCATACTTAAGGTTGAGAAGACCGATCTTGGTCTCATTTACTTCGTTGGTTCCTTCGTATGTGACTTCAAGCTTGTCGCATACCTCCTTGGCATCTTCACAAGAAGACATATTCTCGTAGATATTGGGGCTAAATGCACAAAAGAGGATGTGCAAAGCCTTGCAATTTAGCTCCATCTTCTTGCGATCATCCACACTCCATTACGTCTTGCATCGTTGTGGCACTAACAGACCATCCTCAACTATATCCCAAAGCTTGTAATCTTTGGCCTTGATGAAGTACATTATTCTTGTCTTCCAATAGGCATAGTTGGCCACGTCAAAGAATGGTGGCTTGTCGATGGATTGCTTCATTTAACCGGTTGATTGAATTAAAGTATCGAGCTTCTCGGATCTTTTCAATAGGATGTTAATCCTCTTCGATTGATCCTCACTCTAATACCAATTGTTAGGCTTGATTTCCTTCAACCGATTTAGCTAGCCAAGTGATGGAGAAGTTAGATTTTGGGTGATTTTGTGGGAAGAAAAAATTACACAATAAACACAAGGATTTATAGTGGTTCGGCCTTCTAAACAAACACCTACATCCACTACCTTAGCTCCCACTAAGGATTTCCAACAAACTCTTCACTAATTTATTCTTGCCCTTTTCTAGGCTTAGAAGGAAACCCTTACAAACGATCTAAGCTTTCTAACACAAAGCTTGATCAAACCCTCTATACAAGAAATGAATAAAAGAAAACTAAACTCCCTCTTACGAGGTTGATGTTTGCACTCTTTATCACTCAACCAAACATAAAACACTTGAGCAAATTTGACAATTTTAGCTCACAAGTGTTGTCTATACGAAGAATTAACAATTAAAGCCCTAAGATAAATTTCTCATCATATAGTTGTTGACAATTGAAGCAATGGTCTTCCCTTGATGCTTGGAGGTCCCTTTATACTCCCAATTGAGTTTGTAGCCGTGGAAAACCGTTTGGATTGAATTGGAGTTGTTGAAGACTTTATTTCTCACCATAAATGCAGTTCGAGTGATGTTTATTTCGGTACACGGGTAGATGTATCAAAACGCCCTTCCTAAGAACTAGCCGTTGAGTCTGATTCAGTATCTCGTTTCGAAACACCATAGGCTGTATCGAAACGCCCGTAGAATTATATAACCATTTTAACCTTGTGAGTTAGGAAATAATCAAAAAGGTCTCTGGAAGAAATAATATTTTAATTGAACTATTATTTAAAATTTTACAATCAAATGAACTCTATTTGAAATAATATCTCATGTGAGCTCTTATAAAATTAAAAATCTATAAAAAAAATATTAAGCTCTTGAACTTTAGCTTACTAGAAGAAATGATATTTTAATTGAACCATTGTAACCTTTAAAATTTATTTCCAGTAAAATATTAAAAATATATAAATTCTATAAAAATATTTTAGATTATAAATAATTGGCTTAAGGGTAACATAAGCTTATGATTTTTTTGAGGAAAAAACATCAATTAAACTCTTGAACTTTTTTGCACCCAATTAAGTCTTCATACTCCAAAATGTCATCAATTTACCCATTTGACCAAACGTTGACTGTTAAATCTAATAGTTTTTTTGATTAATTGGCACAACGGGTTGTGTTACAGTGTTGTCACTTCTCATTTTCGATTTTTTTACATTATTTAAATATTCTTTAAAAGTTCTAAATATTCTGAAAAATTATAAAATTTATAAAATAGTTTCCTAAAAATATTTTTAAATTTCAGATGACTGAACTGTAGTGTGTCACATGACAGTAATATCTCAAGAAAAAATTATAAAAAATTGATGGTAAAAATTCGTCAAAGGGCTTAATTGATTAATTTTATTTATTTGAGAGCTTAATTGGATATATAAAAATTTCACAGGCTTAATTAATTTTTTTTTCTCAAAAGTTCAAGGGCTTCAAGCACCCTTTGAGCATATATAATTCTAAACACAAAATGGTATATAAAAGTATAACAATGGTATTTTTAATTGTAAATAATTAAATATAATTATATAAAACACAACAATTCTGAAAGAGTGGGCAAAAGAATTCAAAAAACAAAGACAGTAATGATTATTTGTGTTATAATGTTAATTAATTTGCGATTAGTCTAAAGGATGTAAGAAGTCTTTGAACTTTTAGAGAAAAAATTAATTAAGTATTTGAATTTTTTTGCACTCAATTAATCTCTTGAACTAAAAAATTTAATCAATTAAGTCCTTGAACAAAAAATTGAATCAATTCAGCTCTTTAACCAATTTTGACCATTAAATCTTGAGAGTTTTTGAATCTGTTGGTGGCTGGTATAGTGCATCATGTCACATTGTTTCCACTTGATATTTTTAAATTTTTTTTTTCATTTAAAAAATTCTTTAAAAGTTCTATGAACTCTAAAAATTTTATAATTAATGTTTTTTTTTGAAATAAAAAATTGTAAATGCAATATGAGAGAACTGGAGTATATCATGTGACAGTGATATCTAAAGAAAAAACTGTCAAGATTTAATGGTCAAAATTGGTCAAATTGCTTAATTGATTCAATTTCTTAATTGAAGGACTTAATTGATTAAATTTCTTGGTTCAAGAACTTAATGGGTGCAAAAAAGTTTATAGCCTTAATTGATTTTTTTTCAAAAATTTAAAGTCTTCTAAAAATTTTGTGTTATAATGTTAATAATTTGTAATTATTATTTTTATACAACTATTTATAGTTGATCCGTTGGTTGATTTATTTATATCGGGTATTATAGAGATCTAATATAAAACGATTCTCTCAACACAATTTTCTTCATTCACACCATCAAAAATCAAATCTTGCACATTCTTTAAGGAATCTAGATTCTCATCTTATTTGAAAAATTGAAAATTTTATGGCATTTTGAAAAATAATGGAATTATTTCAAATCATAAATATTAATAATTAAAAATTATAATAAATTTATAGAAAGCTTAAAAAATTACACAATTTGTGTACCAAAAAAGTTGAAATAATTATATAATACAAACTTTACGTAATTATGTTCCAAAAAATAATTTAATATTATAATAATATAATTAGAAAAAAATTTAAAAAACTTATTGAGTAGTTTTAATGATAAAGGATGAAGTTGAAATTTAATTAAATTATGAGAGGGAACCTAATGTGATCCTAACCCAACTGCAGTCAAGTTGATTGGTGATGATCAGAAATGGCGGGGGCTTATGGGTCAAGACTGGGAAATGAATTAAAAAGAAGGCATAAAGACAAATCTAGGACAATAGATTTTATTTTGACCAAAGTATGACTTAAAATTCTGTATTTTTCGGGTTAGAATAAAAAAATATTTTTTATTTTTTTATACTCGTCGTAAAACCATGACGAGTTTCAATAATTTAAAAAAAAATCTTCGTGTTTTAACTTAATTAATCGTATTAATGGATATTAACAAATCCTAATTGAAACAAGCCGTGTATGCAGGGCGAGTTTCAATTAAATTTTTTAATTATTAATTTTTTTCTATTAAAGGATGAAAATAAAAAAAATTAAACTCGCCTAGCATGCACGGCGAGTTTAAATTACGATTTGCTAATCATTCGTTAATGTGATTAATTAAGTTAAAACACGAAAAATTTATTTTTAAAAATTTCAGGAATTCGCCGTGGTTCTACGAAAAATTACAATAAAATAAAAAATATAATATTTTATTTAAACTTGTCATGCTCCTACGACGAATTTACTATAATAATGTTAGTTTGAGAAATATAGAATTCTGGGTGTCAATTTAGTAATATTAGGATGTAATGTTGTTAATTTGGACAGTTTTACTGTGAGGCTGTTAATATACGGCGTGACCGGTTAAGCATAACAAAATAGGTAAAATTACCTATTTTGTTGATAAGAGTATCAACATATCCAGTAAATTACTTATTTTAAGCTGATGGGGCATTGGAAAGTATCTATACTTTTTGAGTAAATTACTTATTTTATTGATACTTTTGAGTAAATTACTTATTTTGTTGATACTTTCGAAAGTATCTATATATTTTTAAAAGTATTGATACTTTTTTAAAAGCAATGTAACCTGTTGAAAAAAGTATCGAAAAAATCGATACTTTGTGCACAGTATTTGTTAAAGGAGTCAATACTTTTCAAAGCAATTTGATTGACATAGCATTCTGGAAACAATGTATCGATACTTTTGTAACTAATTATACAATTTTATCGATACAAATGGCTCGAAAGTATCGATTATGTTTCCAGAGTACTAATAAAAAGTATTTATCCTTTAGAAGCAAATTTGACATAACCGGTAAAAAATGGCCAAACCGGTTACATTATTGATACATATAATGTAATCGGTAAATCGTTACCGGATTGTTTGTTTGGTGTCGATACTTTTGTAAGAACGTGTACAAAAGAATCGGTACAATAGAAGCAAATTTAAAATAACCGGTAAAAAAAAGGCCAAACCGGTTACATTATTAATACATATAATGTAACTAGTAAATTGTTACCGGATTGTTTGTTTGGTGTCGATGCTTTTGTAAGAACATGTACAAAAGAATCGATATAATAAAAGCAAATTTGACATAACCAGTAAAAAAAGGCCAAACTGGTTACATTATTAATACATATAATGTAACTAGTAAATCGTTACCGAGTTGTTTGTTTGGTGTCGATACTTTTGTAAGAACATGTACAATAGAAGCAAATTTGACATAACCGGTAAAAAAAGCCAAACCGGTTACATTATTAATACATATAATGTAACCGGTAAATCATTACCGGATTGTTTGTTTGGTGTCGATACTTTTGTAAGAACATGTACAAAAGAATCGATACTTGAGAAATTGTATCGATTAAATATAATTGATATAACCGGTTAAAAAGTATCTACTCTAATACAATCAAGGATTGCATTGCATTACATTTACACAAAACGCTCTTAGTATTTGAAATCGAACCAATTTTGGTTGCTGTGAAATAGAAGCGAGGCGTTGTTGAAGTTGTGTTGTATCATAATCGAAAGGAAAGGTATGTTGTCGAAACCCTAATTTTTTAGTAATGTAGTATTCGGAAATTGGGGTTAGGGTTTTGAGTTTAGGGATTTTGAAGTAAAGAAGGATTTCGGATCGATTATAGATCGAAATTGTAATTATAGTTAGAAAATAAATATCAGTACTTTGTTCAGTGAACTTATAGGTAGAAATTGATATTGTAGATAGAAAATGAATATCGATACTTTGTTCATAGAACGCAAGCGGTTACTATAAGATTAGTTATTTGTCGATTTGTAAATTGGATAAATATATATATATATATATATATATATATATATATATATATATATATATATATATATATATATACACATCCATTTGATTTAATTTAATTTTGAATGTTCATAATCTGATATACAAATGAAGGTCGAAAAGGTTGTCAATGGATCTTGAAAATATTGTTCGTGAAGATGACATTAAAATGGAGCCGGAGAGTATCGAAACTGAAGAAAATCGAAAGCAACCAATGGGTCCATATATGTACTTCTAGTAAGTATCAATGTATTTGTGTACTTGTTCTTGAAATGATAATTGGATTAAAGTATTTAAGAACATTTAAAATTTCCTATCATGACAGTGTGAATGAAGTGCAAAGGATGAAGGAATGTGGTACTTATAAAAGCGGTTCGGTATGTAAACTGAAGTTATAATGAGTATTATGTAGCTTTAATATTTTGATTAAGAAACGTTTATGCATAAGTTTTAGGTGAAAAAAAATGTGCTGAAGAAATGGCACTCGATAGGTTATACTGAGAATGAACCATTTATGAAATTGTCTAAAATGGCGAAAGCAAAATATTCGACTTCGAGGAAAGCACATGAAAACATTAAAAAGAAGGTATTTGTTAAACTTGTAAATATTGTGATAAATAATATATAAAAACTCTAACATTATATATAAATAATTTAGGAAATATCGACAAGGTGTAGCATAAAACTAGTTCACCACATAATAGAACACTTGAAAGAGAAGGATAAAGCCAAAATGTTGGAAGAAATAGGGTTTAGAACTCTGATTGGATTGAAGGACCGATCAATTCGGAAGGAATTGTGTGGATTGTTGATGAGAGAATTTGATTTGAAAAAGTGTGAAGTTTGTTATGGTAAATATTCTTTTCATTTTGGGGTCCGATGTGTTGAAGCCGTATTGGGGCTAGAAAAAAGGCAAAAGTGTGCAAGAAGTAATTAAAAATGAGGACTGGAAAAAATTTGTGAACAAGTATGGCTTAAAGTCCAAGGTGACATATGCTGCACTCGAGGACGATATTAAAACTGACAAGTATGATGGGGGGCAATTTTGGGGCAAAAACCCCTTTTAAAAAATATTAGGGAAAATGGCTCCCAAAACTATTATTTGGGAAAATGACCCCAAACTTGCCACGTCAGTGAACCTCGCGTTATGTAGGAAGCGAGGTTTGATATCGCGTTCTGCATAACGCGAGTTCAGTCTACGTGGCCTTGTTGTTTGTGTTAACGGTTTTACAGAACATCGTGTTCTACAGAACGCGAGGTCCCCGAAAATTTGAAAGAGCGGCTGAATATATCGCACAGACCTCGCGTTCTGCAGGACGCGAGTTTTGTGCTAATCTGGGCTGAAGAACTAGGGAAAACAAGTGTGGGTAGGCCTGTTCGAGCCCAATTTCGGGCGTGTAAATTGTATATTTTTAACGAACATTGAGTTTGAGGTCTTAGTACTGGAAATTCTCTATCGTATGACACCAACACGGTTAATTTCTGTCCATTCTACACTGGTTTAAAATGGCTTCCAAAACCCTATGTTATCATCCTTTTTTGAATGAAGTTGTCTTTGAACAAATGTCGATAGGCATGTTCGAGCAGAATTTCATACGTATAAATTGTAAATTTGTAGCTAACATCGAGTTTGTGGTCGTAGTACTGTAAATTTTCTATCGTATGACACCAACGCAGTCAATTTCTGTCTATACTACAATGGTTTAAAATGGCTTCGAAAACGCTATCATAACATATTTTTTTGAATGATTGAAAATATAAGATGACCTACTGTATAAATCGAAGTAGACTGGCTTTATTGATTCGATTGTCATGGGCGAACTCGCATATACAAATTACAAATAATTAATTAAGATGAGGGGCAGAGCGATTAGGACACTTAGGAGCTGTGTGTCCAGGATTTAGGCATACACTACAATGCTTTATTTGTCTGTTTTTTTCTCAATGTTCGATCATATCCTCGACACAGTGTATTCTTGTATACCGTGGACGTCCTTTGGCTCTTAGTAGTGCTGGATCTGGGTGTATGGTCGATTCAGTGTCCATGACATTCGGATCAACCTCATTTCCGATTGGAGGAAACTCTTTTTCGTAAACCTTAAACACCATTTCGAGTAAGTATACCAGATCAACCATTTGCATGTATTGTATCTGTTGGTTAGTGCAAGCAGCAAAGGCGTGTGCACACGGGTATTTGAATGTTTGGAAAATTCCGCACTCGCAGGTTCTTTCCCTCAGATTTACCACATACGCATTGTGTTGAATGCCTTCCAACCGCCTGGAAAATTCTGCAACACGAAACTTGTGTCCTTCTCGCGAGAAGAGAGTTGCAGTCATCTGTCTTGATTGGCCCAATTGAGTATGCAGTTTTGTGCGGAAATCCGGATGGACTTTGTGTCCATTTGCCATGTACTCAGTTTCTTGCCTTCCCAAGGTTGCAAAAAGGGTAGCCAAACGATAATAGGTCGCTTTGACAATGGAATTGATAGGCAACTGTCGCACTCCCTTCAGTGATGAGTTTACTGCCTCAGCCAAGTTCGTTGTCATGTGACCATAGCGTTTACCCTCGTCATGCGATCGAAGCCATTTTTCCCTTGGAATTTTTTCAAGGTATTCTGCGCCATCTTTGTTTCTCGCTCTCAGTTCCTCGAACAGGTCATACACCTCTTTTTTGTAGTGCGAGTTGCCTACGGGATGACAGTTGAATAGTTATGGGCGAAAAACACATGCAAAAAGGTCGTAAATGAAAGCAAGTAACAAGTAATATAGTAAATGAAAATGACATAAAGGACGTACCCATATTGAGCATCATTTGACGTTCATCACGGTTCTTGAATTGCTGCAGGTAGTTTGCGGCTATGTGCCGCAAGCAAAAATGGTGGTGAATGTATGAAGGCTTCCAATAGTCACCCAAACGGTCTATCGCCCACAACAGCGTTGTGCCTCTGTCAGAAATAACACATACCCCTCCATCCCTTGATCGTATTACAAGATAAAGGACATATTTTCGTAGGTTCCGAAGGAAGAACTTCCAAGACTCCAAATCCTTCTTCTGGACGATTGCGAATGCAACAGGAACGCATTTTCGATTGCCGTCATGTGCAATAGCTAGAAGTAGGGTATGTGTATATCTTTCGTACAACCATGTGCCGTCGATTTGGACCATCGGTTTGCAATGCTTGAATACATTGATGCACTGGGGGAAAGTCCAAAATAACCGGTAGAATTGACAAACACCTCGGACAACACGATCATTTTCGTATGCAGGAACCGTATCAAGTTTGACAACCATTATGGGATGTGTTTCTGCAGGAGATTTAGCCACGGGTGCAACTCTTTGTAAGATTCCTCCCATCGGCCATACATTTCCTGTTTGGTCCGCCTCCTTGCATACCATGCTTTGTAATATTCAGGACGGTAGCCGGTGACAGTTTGAGCTGCAGCCTGACATGTGGGGACCGACACTGTGGGATTTGTTTTCACCAGTGGCGAAAAGATGTCGACGAGGTACTTTGCATCAAGGTTCTTGTGATCCTGGCTGAGGCTAGCAACGGTGCATGTATGTGGCCCTTCAAGTTTTGTTATTTTCCAACGGTCGTCTGCCTTTATTAAATAATTTTTAGGATGCTTTTATTAAATTTAGGATGAAATTACAAATATTTATTTGAACATTAGGATGCCTTTATGAAATATTTAGGATACCTTTATTAAATATTTAGGATGCTTTTATTAAATTTAGGATGAAGTTACAAATATTTACTTGAAAATTAGGATGCCTTTATTAAATATTTATGATGCATTTATTAAATATTTAGGATGCTTTTATTAAATTTAGGATAAAGTTACAAATATTTATTTGCAAATTAGGATGCATTTATTAATTATTTAGGATGCCTTTATTAAATTTAGGATGAAATTACAAATATTTTTTTTACATTACTATGTCTTTATTAAATATTTATTTTCACAGCGGTTTGCACGTGCCCACATCTTGTGCATTATCGGCGGGATATTAATGCCAGACAAATCCCGCACCAAAGTGCACGTGATGTGGCTTCTTCATCTTACAAATTCCGATGAGTCTAGAAGAAAATCTTGAGGATCAACTGTCTTGGTGTTTCTTTATAGAGAGCTCTGCAGAAACGTGGAAGAATCTAGATCATCGATGGAAGGATGTTGTTTACTCCTTTAGTCTTGGACTTGGTTTCGGATGCCTATTTTAAGGCCACAGCTTAGACAGCCCACCACTATTTTATTTCCGCTTCTACGGAGGTACTGCGTAATCTACTATATTTTTCCTATTTTTAAATTATTTTATTTAACGGATTTTATTATTATTATTGATAGGTGGAGCGGAACACTGACCCACAACGGCCTGCCAAAGACCCAAAAATTAATTCGAAAATTAATTTGAATTTTTTCATACTATTTTTTCCAATAATATTTCATATAACCATTAGAAACGTTTTTATTTTTTTAGTTCGTGTGGAGGCCCTACAATTCAAAGGATATTCAGCAGATTACTCCACCCGAGATTTTGCATGGCCAGCAAGTATGGATTTCTTTAGTGTCGCTGCTCAACTACGAAATTGACGTGTGGCATACTACAGATAGGGTTCTCCGACAGTTCGGGTACGTCAAAAATATTCCACCCCTGGCTCCACAAAATATGGACCAATTCCACCATCTGACGCGCTAGGGGAAGACAGAGGTTGACTGGTCCGAGTACCACGCTCACTGGATAGCGGTTTGGGTTAATTGAATTGCTCAACGCCCACCCATTCTCCGACATATTATCGAAGAGGCCGATTCGGTCGATTTCAATTTCTTCCAGTGGTATGCGCTCAATGGGAAGCAACATATCCTTACTCAGGCCGAGCACGAGGAAGAGCTTCCCTAGCCTCCTCAAAACCGCCCACGCGGCACCCGTCGAGCGACCAAGAGCCAGAGACAGAGCCAATCGAGGCAACGCGGTCCGAGACCACGACAAGACACTGCAGGGGCCTCATCTTCTAGCACATCATTTCATACTTATAACGGTCCTTCGAGTTTCCAGCAGATGATGCCTCCACCCCAGTTCGGCTCCTCCGATGCCTACCATCCCCATATGTCGACAACTGACCTTCCGCTTATCGATTTTCCACCGTTGGCATCTCAGTATGACTTTAGCATTGTGGATCATACGCCGGTGGGTAGCTTGTTTTACTCCCCGCTTGGGCCCAACACAGATCCGCATATCGCACACGATGGTACGATGATGGAGACCAGGGACCACCACATGATGTTCAGAGGTATCCAGATCATGATCGTCGTCCACCCGACTGTAGAACGGGTGGACAAAGGCGTCATTAGTCTTTTTTTATTGATATGTACTTATGTTTTTAATATTTATATTCCAGACATTTGTTTTTTATAATGTCGTAATATAATTGTGTTTATCTATTATAATTAAACTTTAAAATGTTTATTTAATTTCAGTTTTGAATAAATTTTATGCGATTACTAAACCGAAAATCGACATTTTTTCAAAGGCAACTTCATTCAAAAAGGATGATAGCATAGGGTTTTGGAAGCCATTTTAAACCAGTGTAGAATGGACGAAAATTAACTGTGTTGGTGTCATACGATAGAAAATTTCCAGTACTACGACCCCAAACTCGATGTTCGCTAAAAATATACGATTTGTACGCCTGAAAGTGGGCTCGAATAGGCCTACCCACACTTGTTTTCCCTAGTTCTTCAGCCCAGAGTTGCACAAAACTCGCGTCCTGTAGAACGCGAGGTCTGTGCGATATATTCAGTCGCCCTTTCAAATTCTTGGGGACCTCGCGTTCTGCAGAACGCGAGGTTCTGTAAAACCGTTAACACAAAAAACAAGGCCACGTAGACTGAACTCGCGTTATGCAGAACGCGATATCAAACCTCGCTTCCTACATAATGCGAGGTTCACCGACGTGGCAAGTTTGGGGGTCATTTTCCCAAATAATATTTTTGGGAGCTATTTTCCCTAATATTTTTTTAAAATGGGTCTTTGAAATTGCCTATGATGGGGATCATCTGAAGGCCCGAGTACTATTATACCTTGTCCAAGTATTTCTTTGTCCAACGGGTGATACATCCCTGAGCAAGAAATATATGAAGTTGATTTGCGACGAAGTGTTGAAAGGTGAATTAAATTGGGCTGAATTTGTCAATGAGAAATTATTTGATGCAATCAAGAGCATTCAGAACGCCGAAAACCCCATACACCTCAAAGGGTGCATAACTGTCTTAAAGGTAAATGAGTTGAAGGATGTGTTGGTCTAGAAAACTTTGTAAGTATAGTTATTATAGAAAATGATAAATTTTATTATAAATGCAGGTTGCATTGTTTGATTTTTGGTCTGATTCTACAAGTGTGCCGACCTTCTAAAGAACCAGAGTGGCACACATCATTGCATGGGGAAGTGGGGGATTTTAGTGAGGTTGGTGGAAATAAATATGACATTTTGATGTCTGAGTTGGCGGGGTTTAAAAAAGTCGTTTCTGATTGCTTGCAAAGACAATCCAGAATCGAAGAGGCAATTGAGAGCATTAAGGGGGAAGTGGGGGGGAAAAGGTTGATGGAGTGGTGAAAGAAGTGGTGGAATTGAGGGGTGAGTTGAATGGGGTGATTGGAGTGGTAGAAAAAAAAATGGATGAGGGAAAATTTTAAGTTCTGAAATGAAACAAATGAGGAGTTATGTTGAGCAGAAATATGATGAACTTAAAAAATATGATGACGAAAATGTGGAAGAATTGAGTATGAGAAAAGAAAATATTGATCATTCTGATCCAGATCCAGATATGAGGACACCAGATAATGAGAGCATTAGTGCATTCACATCCCCATTGACGATTTCCTTTGCTTTACCTCTTTCAAGTGCATTGTAGAGGTCTTTACTTGTAACCCCAACATTCTGATAACCCCCTGTCTAATTCATGAAATAATTCATTACTTGTGATGTCCCAACACTAACATCTTTCAATGATGTTGCCTCATCCACACCAGCCTCACTCACAGCTCTATTTGAACGCATAAATGGTGTCATAACAGGTGTGCACAATGCATGATTATGTTCCTGAAAGGACTTACTTAGAACCCACTGATCGTTTTTATTTGTTACTGTGACCACGATTTTCGCCTTGCATCTTGTTCTTGTGACTGGCATATGAGCACGTTGACGATAAACAGTATGAACTTTGGATGACTGAAACCCTTCTTTTGAACAACAAAATTCTTGTTTCTTCACATTCCCTTCCGTATCGAGCTGTGCACTAAAACCATGTTTCCTAGCGTATTCCTTGTTGATCTCAAGCTTCCTCACGTGAAGAAAAGAGCTGACTGAGCAACCGTTCTGACTCATCAACAATAAATATTTCATGCCCCTCCCCGTTTGAATGAACATCGTTGGATGGAGTATCGTCCATTGGTAAACACCATCGCAGGAAGTGGTCCAAACAAGAGTTGTGTGTCGCTTTCAATTTCATTAGGTGGTGGTGGTTGATGTCTGGCTACAACATTTATTTCTTAGGACAAAGTTAGTTGTGCAATAAATTATAGTAAAATATCGATACTATTAATATAAGTATGGATACTTTTAATATGAGTATTCATACTTTTAATAAAAGTACTCATACTTTTAATTTATGTATCCATACTTTTATGGAAGTATCGAAACTTTTTATGGAAGTATCCACACTTTTTAAAAAAGTAATGTAACCGGTTGAAACATGGCTAGACAGTATCGATATTTTTAATATAAGTATGGATACTTTTGAGCCACATTTCAGCCATTTACAATGTTTTAATAAATTATCGATACTTTTGTAATAGAGTATCGATACTTATTCCCTACCTATTGCGTTACACTAGTAACCGATTTGTTTAAAGTTATAATATTAATGTAAACGATAAAATTATACAAATTAGGCTCTACCTAATATGTTGATAATATTATTAACAAAATAAGTAATTTTACCTATTTTGTTATAGTCAGATTTCCAAGGCCCCATCAACTAAACTTTAATAACATAATAGGCGCTACCTAATATGTTGATACTCTTATCAACAAAATAAGTAATTTTACCTATTTTGTTATCGTCGAGTTTTCAAGGCCCCATCGGCTAAACTTTAATAACATAATAGGCGCTACATAATATGTTGATACTCTTATCAACAAAATAAGTAATTTTACCTATTTTGTTATCGTCGGATTTCCAAGGCCCCGTCAACTTAAACTTTAATAACATAACAGACACTACCTAATATGTTGATACTATTATCAACAAAATAAGTAATTTTACCTATTTTGTTATGTTTGTATTGATACCTACCGATAACTTAAGTTTACCGGTTACCAAATTTTTTAATATTTATTCATGTTTTCTACCGGATACATTATATTATGTCAACATATCTGGTAGCGCTTTACCGAATTTATTTCTTATCTTATAATATTTTTTGTAACGTCGTTTTTTAGCCATATATTAATCCGCTTTTCCTTAAAATTTTCCTGTTAGTTTTGTGTTTATGCCTTAAAAAATAGGGTGTAGGTAGGCAAGTTTAGGAACATGATGGGAGAGGAAAACATTTGGTGTCGCTGTTTGGACAGAGAGGATAAGGGTCCCACCATTGATGTGAGTGGCATGCATTGTTTTGTTTGCCATTTCATATCATATCAAAATAATGACGATGGCGATGGATGCCATTTTAAGGAAATGGAACGTGGGAATACATCTACCCTTTGATCATCTTGCTTCATATAGATGGGAACATGTGCGGTGTCTGATGATGGATAATGGATTCCCCTTCGTTAACATAAACGCCCATATAGCTACCTATCAGATGTTTTCTTCTCATGAGTTAGCTATAAACGAAAGATATTCAATCAATTATTTGTTCATGAGCTCACTAATTTTAGTACAATGAATTGTTTTAATTGTATAATTCAAAATTTCTTATTTGAGCCAAAAATAAGAGATTTGACTAGTTAAATTTACTATTTTAAATGTTTGGATAATAGAGAATTGTAATAACCCGTTGAAATAAAACTTCACAACTTAAAAAAATTTATAATAGAAAATTTTGAAATTAGAGGTTTTGACATAAGAGATATAAAGACTCTTTCACCTTAACAATTACAAATAATCTTTAAATAACTTAAATTTAATATTTCTTATTTTCATTTAAATTCAATAATTAATCAAACTGTATTCAGAATAATTATATATAAACAATAAATTAATATATAAATCCTTCAAATATACTTAGTAATGTTATAAAAACTCTATCATCTATTTCTAATGGACATTTTTAATAATAAAATTCTATCATCTATCCGTTAATTGTCAAACCAAACCTCAAAAAAACTCTATTTCTAATGAATATTTCTAATAATAAAATATATTAAAATCTCTTTTAATATATAGATATCCATTATAAGAAAATATTCATAACATCACATTGATTAAAAATTATATTTTTTAAATATTTAAATATATTTTTCATAAAAAAACCTAGTAAGAATTTCAATGAGGATTATCGCCCACAAAAAAAAACCAAATAATGTAGAAGAAAAAGCTAGTTTAAGATATTTTTGGCGTGTTTGTTTTTGGTAAACACAAGTGGTAGCTGATGTGTGTTGTCTAAATCTCCGAGCGTCTTCACCCAAAATTTTTGGTTCCAAATTGGAAAATATATAAATATATGTAAAATCATTATCCTGTGTGTTGATCAAGTAAATGATGTTGAAATTCGATATGTTAAATCATATAAATGTCGAAAGCTAGTTTTTGATTTGTGGAGTTTGACAAGGTCGGAGGAGGGGACGTGCCGTATCCGTTATGGCTTTTGTCTTCGATTGGCCTCCCCCTCCTTTACGGTTTTTCTAACGGATACGGTACATTTTCAAAATAAAAAAATTAATTTTTTAAAAAATTCGATATATACCAAAAAAAAAATACTAATTCTTTTTACTATTTTTATAAAATTTCAATTGCAGCTTAATTTAATCTCATTTTAAGGCGTCTCGCCCTATAACTTCCCCTCCCCTATGAGCTTTCATTACACAAATTCATCTACTTAATTTAATACTCTTCTTTATTGATTGACATCTTTAAACAGTTGATAACAAGTTCAACTCACGAGAGTATATTAATTTACTGCTTCAGTTGTAATATTTAGGATTGTCACCAATTTTTAGAACAAATAATTTTCCATTGATATCTTTCTTTTTTATAATTATGTTTAAGTTGTGATTTCGATACTTATTAGGACTAATTTTTTTTCTTTTTTTAAACAAGAAGGTTATTTTTAAAAAAGAAAAGATACATGTGATGTAATATAATTATTTTCTGAGTTGAAGGCTATTAATAGTTTAAGTATTATAATTTATATCTCATATATATTCATTTTTATTAGTGTACTCTGAGAATTCGGAAAGCGTAATTCACACACTTTCAACTCAAACTTTGTTCAATAGGCCACAAAGGATCAACTGATGACTACCTCATCACTTTTTTTCAGATATCTATCATTTTGGTAAGGTTAACGTTAAATATATTTATTTTATCAGTCAAGTTTATTATCTGACACACATATTAATTAATCGAGCTAGCCTGTAAATAAACATTAATATATAGGTCTAGACGTGACATCTGTTATTTAGGACTACTAAAAAAATTCTCTTTAAATATCTCAAGAAGAGACCAACAATAAAGAACAGAATTACCAAAACCTACACTATCTCTCGTATGGCTATACTTACTCTCCAACATGCTATATACTTTGGCTTTTTTTTTCTTTTGCTCTATTCCCCCATTCCAAAAATCACTCACAGCAATTTTTCGTCTAAATTAAAAATGATGAACCGTTAGAAATTGTCACAACAATATCGTCCACAACCGTATTTGGTGTCGACTGATTTTTGACATCAACAAATTATTTAAAAAAATACTTCATAAAAATGAAATTATCCATCTCTTTCTCCATGGATAAAAGAATTTCAGAGATTAAAATCAACAATGAAAGAAAGTGAATTATATACCACTTATGGATGAAGACAAATAAAGCAATTGGGTGTGTTCAATTCAATGTTGTAAATGTGTGAGAATGAGATGCCCCAACTGCAACGCATTATTCAAAATAATTCCAATTGGAGAATGGACTGCTACAGCAATTATAAGTTTATAATTGCCTTTTTTTAAAAAAAAAACAATCAGAGAACAAACGAACAAATCAAAGATAAAGAAAGAATGAACTTGAGCAGCTGGCCTGCACCACAATTTGGTCATCTTATAATTATGGTTTAATATACAGTTTCAGTTTGGGCTCTGAATTATACCAATTTTCTTATTTTTGGTATTTAAATAATTTTTTCCACTTCGATACTCGAATTATTAATCCGTTATACACTAAGAAAACTAGTCACATGACACATTTACAACAAGACACCTGGCTTTTTTTAATTTTAAAATAAAACACAATTTTATTAGAGTTTCCAAGAATTTAATTTTCCCCAAATTTGCTAAGAAATTCAAAAGAACAAAAAGTAAAATTTAAAAAAACTACAATATATAAATAAAAAATTAAATAATGTGTCATAAATAAAAAATATTTAAAAATGAAAAAATTGAAATTTTATTTTTATATAAAACTGTAATGTTTTTTAAAATAAATTTGGCCAAACCCGGATCAACTTCAGTCAATCCTAATTATATGCCAATCACCTCTCGATCAATGTCAATTAGCCCTCAATCAACACTGATCAACTCGATTAATTATCAGTCTAAACTAATAACATTTTTAATATTTAGTATTCTAATTTTTTAATTTTTCTAAATATTTTAAGATCAATGACCAACATCGTATAACACTTTTCAAATGGTTAAAAATGTCATATATTGTGTTTTAAAATGCGTCACATGTTAATTATTTTTAACTTTGATAAAATAAACTGGTTAACTAAATAAAAATTAAAATATTAAACTAGAACATTAACAAAAAAAAATATTATACTAGTCCCTACATCAGGCCCGGCCCTGAGTGGCCCTGAGCGGGGTAACAAAAGTGCCCGCCCAGGGCCTATCATTTGGAGAAATTAAATATTGTATTTTTTTAATTATATTTATTATTAAAAATTTAATTTTTTAATACTTGTTATTAAGAGACTGTTTTTTAATACTTGTTAACAGGGGATAAATTTTTTCTAATATTTATTATTAGGAGTTTACTCTTAATATTTAACTTTTCTAACACTTGTTATTAGGTCTCGATTTTTTTAATATTTGTTATTATGGGTGTAGTCTTAATTTTTTTTTAAAAAAATCAATACTTGTTATTAGGACCCAATTTTTTCAATATTTGTTACTATGAATCTACTCTTAAAATTTAATTTTTTTTCATTACATGCTATTAGAGACATAGATTTAAATAGCGGCATGTGACCACAACGATCTTTATATGACGGTAGATGCCTATTTTTTTAATACTTGTTATAGGGGATAAGCTTTTTTTCAATATTTTTATCAGGACTCTACTTTTAATATTCAATTTTTTTAATACTTGTTATTAGGTTCCTAATTTTTTTCAATATTAGTTATTATAGATACAGTCTTAAATTTTAATTTTTTCAATACTTGTTATTAGGACCCAATTTTTTCAATACTTGTTACTATGAACATACTCTTAAAATTTAATTTTTTTTCATTACTTGTTGTTGGAGACAGAGATTTAAATAACGGTATACAACCATAACAACGACTGTTATATGACGGTAGTGGCACCATCTGAAAACAAGATACTTGTAATCGTTATGTCCGCAATAACATATGTTATTAAAAAATTTCACAACTGCGATAAAGGCAGTGACTGAAATAACATATGTTATATTCGTAATTGCGATAAACACAACACAACAAAAAATACGACTGCAACTGCAATTATAATTTAAATCTCTGATTTAGGGCATAATTTTTAGGTTCACCCAAAGTCTCCAAAAGCCCATGAACGGCCCTGCCCTACATTAGAACAAAATTATTTAATATAAAAAATAATAAAAAGTGATATAATTCGAAACTAAGCTTGCATTAAACCAGGCTATAATTATTACTCATCGACGGACCGGACAACACACATTAAATATAAAATCGAATAAAAGAAATTATATTATATCCCCAAATAC
The DNA here is from genome assembly GCA_958450335.1 of Hibiscus tridactylites. NCBI lineage: Eukaryota > Viridiplantae > Streptophyta > Magnoliopsida > Malvales > Malvaceae > Hibiscus > Hibiscus tridactylites. Next base: position 13,424,260 of record OY288287.1, read on the forward strand.
CGTTTTTGTGAACTATTATTATTCCCAAACATTGCAGGAAAACTAAAAGTCTCAACTTTTTAGAACAAAGTTATTTTAGTGTTCATTGTTTTTCTGTTATTAATTTTAATTATTTTGAATTAAATTAATAGATAAAAGATTAATAAATTTATAATATTTAATAATCATATATATATATTATATCATCATAAAATTTTAATACTATGGCCTTGTTTGGCAATTAGCGGATAGCCGATAGCTGATAGCAGATTACATTAACTGATAGCGGATAGCTGATTGCATTAGCTGATTTGACTAGCGGATTGTATAAAAGTGTTTGGTAAAATTAACTGATAGCTGATAGCTGTTTGATTATTTAAACAAGCAAAATGATATATAAGGACATGATTATATTTAATACTTGTTTGAATAATTTATCAGTTATTAATATTTTGTATCTAATAAATATTAATTAGATTTGTAAAAATTATTTTTTAATATAAATTTCCTAAACATATTTGAAATATTTATATATTAATTTATTATTTATATAATTATTAAATTTTTTATATGCACATATAAATATGTGATAATAAAAAAATAGAATTAACTTACAAATGTCACCATATAAATTAGTAGTAACAACAAATAAATCCAATATTTAATATGTTATTATTTATATTAAAAATCATTATTATTTTATTTAGGTTATTTAGAGATTTTTGGTAATTGTTAAAGGTAAAAGAGTCATTACAACTCTAATATCAAACCTCTAATTTCAAAAAGCTCATATTAAGAGCTTTTTCAAAATTAGTTTTTTTCACCCCAATCCGCTATTTACCAAACATCAATATTAGCGGATTTGACTAGTCAAACCTCTAATTATGCCTCAAACCTTTAATTTTTTCCCAAACCGCTATTTACCAAACATGGCCTACATATTTTATTGAAAATTTTGATTATTTGTTTAAAAGGACAAAATAATTGACGTTCATTTGTCTTTTACTTTTTTATAAATTGATTTAATTAATAAAAACTTAAAAGTTTGAGGGCTAATAAGGATGACAAATTGAAGGGTTAAAATGAGTTTTTTTAAAGTTAAAAGATAAAAATGTTATTAAATTATTTAAAAAAAATTGGAAAAATAAAAATACATTGTACATAAGAAAAATAAACTCTAATAGAAATATATTTTGAGGTGGTGGTCGGTGCAAATAAGAAAATTGATCTAACTAATTTGGCATTGATTTTGAAATGTGCGGTAAAAATATGCTTTTGAATGTATTTTTAAAAAATACTTTTAAATTGTTTGTTTTAAAATAAAAATATTTAATATTATTGTCAAAAATACTTTTAAATATATAGAATGTGTTGTGAATAAAATAAAGAAAGACAAGAATAAGAACAAGAAGAACAAAGAGATGAGAGAAAGAGGGAGATTTGTATTATTCTCAAAATATAGATTTGTATACAATGCCTTTAATGAATCATCTATTTATAGGCACAAGAAGTACATAATACATTAAACTCTAATTCATAGAGATAATATTCCTAATAATAAATAAATCAAACTCCTTTGATAAAGTTCTAATCATAATAGACATCCACATAAATAAATATTCATAACACTCCCCCTTGGATGTCTATGAAGATAATGTGCCTCGTTAAAACCTTACTAAGATAAAAACCCAGTGGGAAAAAAAAATTCTTTAGTGAAGGAAAAAGAGTACACACATCTTTGATACGCATAACATGTTGCCTCATTAAAAACCTTACCAGGAAAACCCATTGGGACAAAACCTCGGTTAAGGGAAAAAGAGTGCAACGCGTATTTACTCCCCCTCATGCAAACATCACAGAAGATCTTTGAATCTTCATAATTTAATCTTGAATATCATTTTTTCTAAAGATCGTGAGGGATGAAAACTTTGGAGTAATATGTTTCATGATGTATCCACTTTCAAACTGAGATATACATCTTGCATTATCTTCACACAAGATAACTTTTATCATATCTTATAAAAGTAAATCTACATATCCTTTGGATATGTTGGGTCAATAGTCTTAGCCAAACACATTTTTTGGCTTGCCTCGTGCATAACAGTTATTTCTACGACATTTGAGGAGACATCAACGAATGTTTGAAGATCTAAATGTAATGATCTTTGTATATTCACAGATATTTCTTGACCAACTAATATATAGTGTTTCAAGACCAAGAAAATATATAATTATGTTTATTCACATCCAACAATCTTACAACTATTGGGATACTCAATAGATATGCTCTATTCATATTGAATCTTCTTTAAGATTCTTTCAGCTTATGTCTATTCATAGACAAAAGAAATATATAAAAATGCTCGATCTTCAGGTCGAGATAAACTTGATGTCAAGATTCAAGTACTTGTATTGAAAGTACTTCATGAGTTTCCAATTTGAAGCTCTTTAGGAGTTCTAAAATTATCATAATGGATCTTGATCCAAACTCCTTTATAAAATACATAAGAAAATCTGATCATTCTTATAGTATTTTCTCAATTAGTATTCACTAAGGCGATTATACCAAATGTGCCAAAAATATTCATGAGACATGTCTAAATAAATTTCCTCAGAAATTTCCAAATGCTTATAGCATTTTAGATCCTTCAAGGATAAATATGGATCTACAAATAATTAGACGCATGTAAAATTTTCAAAACTGCCAAAGTAATTGCATCCACCATGAAGTAATTAAAACTTTTTCATAAATCATAGTTTAAGTCGTATTTACGACTACTTATTTGTGCCTCACTTGCATTATACCTTTAGGTGTTTGGACTGCTTGTCCAAATACTTCTACTTTAGAAGTTCAAAGCGTCTTTCAACATTGGCCAATTCAATATCTATACTTCCGGATAGATTTTATACAAGATCCTCGATTTCTTTCTTTACTTCTATAGAAGTATTTTATGTAAAATTGTTTGTAAAATCGTTGTCGACAACTTTCCAATTTTCTGGTTCCATTCTCGTAATGACATAACTCATCGAGATCTCTTCAAGATTTCAATCTTTATTTCAGGTACCTGAAACTCTTATAGAGTTTTATTATTTGTTATGTCTTGGGTCTCTTCAGGAGCACCCGCCTCCAATATATGACCATCTCATATTACTTTCTATTTACGAGAATTTTGATCATTGGAACCATTTCAACTATCATGCTTCAGGCATGATTTACATTCTCTCGCTCTAACATGTAATTTAAACTTAGAGTATTTCAGCTGGTATATGAGACTTAATTACTCTCATTGGGTCAGTAAATATGTCTGGCAGATGACATGTAATAACATGAATTATCTTATGAACTTCTAGTTCATATACGAGGATCTAGATAATGATAATTCATTTTCCTCTATCCAGCTGATTATTGCCTCCCCCTGATGTTGAGAAAAATCATGTCATAAATGATTCTCCAATTAATGTTTAAGAATTTAAACATAAAAGGAGACTCGTACTCAATATATATTCTCAACCCTTTTTATTTACCCATTTTGTGCGTTGTGGTGGAGCAATTCATATCGCACATTCAAAAATCATAAAATGGGAAATGTATGGTTTCTGACCAAAAACCAATCATAACGGGGAGTTTATTATAACTCGTTGGCTTGATGCGTATAAGTGTTGCTATATGGAAACACCATATAAATAATAACTCTTTTGTTCTCATAGTTTAGCTATTAAATAGGAGGCATCCAATTGAAATTTTGCTAAACTATATTTTTCATAATCAATAGGCTTTGTAACAACTGATATAGCCTAAAATATAAACCCACTAGCTTTTCATGACGAATAGTCTAACTGCATAATCTGAATATTTTTAGAATCAATCTCACAAGCTTCTGGTTGTAAGTCGATAAAACAATGTAGATGCATCTACTAAAATCATATAAAACTTTCCACATTTGTGGATATATGGGCCCATATTTCGTTCAGATATGCAAGACATACAGTCTCAACTTCAATACAAGAACTTTAAGTTCTAATTCTTTTGGTAAGTGGGATCATCTATATCCTTTGAGAACAAACAACACAAGAACTTCAGGTTCTTTTAGTAAGTGGAATTTAATCAATTTTCTTTAAGCAACACAAGAACTTCACGTTCTTTAATAAGTGGAATTTAATCCATTCCTTTGAGAATAAGCACCACAAGAACTACAGGTTCTTTTAATACATGTGCATGTAAATCTCAATAATTTCTGCACCATTGATCAGGATGGTCTAACCGATCATGCCAACTATATATATGTGTGTATATATCTCTGAATTTGTAAACTCCTTGTTTACCATAACATGTAATTCAATCTCACTCGTACATGTCTAGTACGACCATCAAAATTGTTCCTTTAAATAGGAATATATTTAGCTCTTTCGTAGCTTTCAATTGAAATTATCTTTTGGTAGCAATATATGGCTCTTCTAGAGCTTTCAACTGACTTTTTGGCTACTAGAACTTATATCCATATTGGCTTATTTCAAATGCCAATTGATAACATATGTTATCTATAATTCCAAAAGGGATAATTTGCGAACTCATATTGCTCTCTTTATGACTTTGACGAGTATAACGCACTTTGAATATGGAATAAAGTTCCATTTGACAATAACATATTTGCTCAACCAGAGCCTTTTGTGATATTAATACTTCCGGATATAGTACTCACATTATTCCCTTGCATTTTAATCGAGAAATGCATAATTGTGCACCTTTCAAAATGTGCTTTGTTTCATTTACTTCAGGTAATGAAAATATGTACTTTGTATCATTCACTTCGAGGAATGAAAAATAAAATATAGCACATCATATCAAGTCGATTATCTATCAGAGATAAACTTTCAAGTGCTCTTCCGAAGTATTGATATTTTAGTACTTTGAGAAATACTACTCATATTTTCCCTTGCATTTAAATGGGAAAAATATTTCTTATGCTTAAGTACAATATGAGTACTTGCATTATCTGCTAGGCATAAATAGCCACAATTCTAGGCATAAATAGCCACAATTCATTGTATATTTTATTCCGGAAGTAATCATATTCTTCAAATAATAAATTAACATAAAACGTAAATAAATAATATATGAAATAAATAAAGATAAAGCAAACTAACATAAATAAATAATAAATAAAACGAATTAACATTAAAAAAATAAAATAAATAAAAAACAATTATTCCTGTTAGAGGTTATAAGGGAAATAAAATAAATGGTAAATTATTCCCTTCAAGGGTTATGAGAAAATTAACAATATCCAATTGAGTTGGACCAATAACGCCATAATTATTTTCGCCATAAACAAATTTTGTTTATATTTTATTTCATTTATCATTCATGATTATGGATAAAGTCCATAATACTTTGGCGTTTGACAAGTACGAAACCAATGGTTTATAACATCACATTGGTAAAAGGATTTCACTTCATTAGAATGATCTTTCTCACTCTTGTCATCCTTATAACTTTGCTACCAGCGGGTAGAAGTATTCTTAAAATGACTATATTTTTCATGTGTATATTCATAGCCTCGACAACGACCACAACTTTTAATCTGATTTTTTTATTCCTTCCATAATATAATCTCACATTCACTTCAGGGAATGGAGTAGAGCCAGTGGGCCTTTAAAACCTTTTTCACATATCCTTATCACAGAGAACAAAGATTTAATCCTCGTACGCGGCATTGTTAAACTTGTCCACAAGGTCCTTTAAAAACCTCCTTTGAGACCAGTAGCCTCGCAGAACGGGATGTCCAGCCAATTATACTTGGATTATATCGAAATTATATCTCTAATTGAATAATGATTTACCATGTTTGCATTCACTTCAGGGAATGAAACAGTTCCAATAATCGCATGGAATAAACATCATGCTTGCATTCACTTCAGGGAATGCCCCATCATTGATAATCGCATGGAATAAACAACATGCTTGCATTCACTTCAGGGAATGCCCCATCATTGATAATCGCATGGAATAAACATCATGCTTTGCATTCACTTCAGGGAATGCCTCCCATAAAACTTTTTGGATCAAGACGAATTTTCGTAACTTGAAATTGGGAGAAGTTTATGGTCGAGTTTTTCGACAAAGAAGAAATATTGCTTTCGAGCAAATATAAACTTTATAATAATCTTTTTGTAAATTCAAAATCATCATAATTAATTGCACTTTAAAATAATAATATAAAGAATAAAAATAAAACAAAAAATTACCGATATTGATTTTCCACTCAAAGACAATGGAGGCGCAACAAATAGCAAAGATAATTTCACATAATCTCTTTAAGTCATGTCTCTTTCCAAGCCATTTAAAGACACATGCAACTCAAATTATGGTTAGAAACAATCAATAGAATAAAATAAATAATAAACTATTTTAGAATAAAATAGGATTAAAAAATATGCAATAACTAAAGTAAATATACTAAAAACTATAGATAATCTGATATGAAATTTTAAATCTTTAAAGCATGCGTACATGTGATTAAGCAATCATGCATTAGGTTTTTTTTTCAATATAAAAGAGATAAAGGAATATATATATATATATATACCTTTCGACCCCTGTACACATAAATTTCACGGCAATTATGATAAAATATAAATGAATAAATTTCATGGTAATATTTAATATTTACCTATTCGTAAAGTACAACCAATTTCTTATGCACACCATATCAGTACAACATTATGGTTCCCAAGTTTAATGGCGACCATATTAAGGAATCTGAAAAAGTATACATGATGAAAAGAACCACCAACAAGAACCACAATAATTGAGCGAGTCGTGCTACCATGCCTTTCAAAAATTAAAACCAAGTTAAAATATAAAAAGAAAGACAATCGGTAACTAAAAAAAAATAAGGAGAAAAAAAAACTTATCTTTGGTTCATTTTATAATCAAATTCTTCTCGGTAACTTCTTTTGAATTCGAACGATGAAAACCTCAGTTGATTAGAGTCTCGTGCTGATAACGTGTTGTGAATAAAATAAAGAAGAACAAGAATAAGAACAAGAAGAACAAAGAGATGAGAGAAAGAGGGAGATTTGTATTATTCTCAAAATATAGATTTGTATACAATGCCTTTAATGAATCATCTATTTATAGGCACAAGAAGTACATAATACATTAAACTCTAATTCATAGAGATAATATTCCTAATAATAAATAAATCAAACTTCTTTGATAAAGTTCTAATCATAATAGACATCCACATAAATAAATATTCATAACAGAATGTTTATTTTAAACATTATTTTTTAAAATATAAAAAAATTAATAATATAAACTAGAATAAAAAAATAACTTTATTTAAAAACATTTTCAGTAAAAGATTAAAAACTATAAATTTCAGCTTTTAAAAAACACTTTTTAAACTAAAGTCGTAAAATCAACAATCAACATTAAAAACTATAAATTTCAGTAAAAAGACCACATATATTTTTATTGTTTTTGGAGTCAACAATCAACATTACTAGCGGTTCAAAAACATTTTTTACAAACTTTGAAAAATAGGCGTAATGTTAAAAAAATAACCCTAACGTTTAACTGAATTGTTATTTTAGCACATATTTTTTTAAAGTATTTTAGTCTTTAACGTTTTATTTTGGGTCAAAATAGTCTCTCCGCAGATGAAAACTGTTAGTGAACCAACAATAAATGCCTTGAAATGATGTTGCATACTACATGGCAGTACACGCCGCGACAGCAGTGTCATATAGGCAAATATGCTGACTTTACATAATGACACATCAATTAAAAAATAATTTTAAAAAATTGTATAATTTTTTTTTTCTTCTGACGTGTCATTCTTTCAAGATATTTTAAATTGTTTATCGTCAGTTGACTAACAATTTTCATTTGCAGATGAACCATTTTGACTTAAAATAAAATATTAAAGACTAAATTACTTAAAAAATAAGAATTAAAATGACTATTCAATCAAACTTTAACGATATTTTTTAACAATATACCTAAAAAATAAGGTCTGGTTGGTCTTTTTTTTATCAAATGGTTTGGTTGGGTGTTGTAATCAAATCCACCGAAAAACCCATACAAATATCCTTCACCATAACCAAAGGTACGTGTACGACACTGCTCTTAAAGAGATGGATACAGCCTGGCTTTGATGGCCATGTGTTTTATTTATTTATTTATTTGCTCTTTGCTTGTTGCAACTTGCAACTCCCAACATCAAATTGTTGTTGGCACATATCAATATATCACATGGCTCCAAATATCCTATAATTAATACCTATACAAGTTAGTTGCATCCTACTTTGTATTGACCTCCTCTCCCTCTATTTTTTTTATAATATACATGTCTCTTTTGCGGTTTATATTTAAGGTGCGAGACTGTCCCTCCCAACAATACCACCTTCAAAATTTGAGTTCACGTTCTTTTTTTGAGAGTGCAATGTGCCTTACTAATGTACCAAATACTTGTTAGTAATCTTTCTTTTCCTTTTCGATCATTAATGTTATCAATAAATAATAAAATTCGATTATTAATATATATATATATATATTAAAATTTACTAATTAATCGAGTGGTAAAAAATGTTCATGTTGTTCTATCTTGTATGAGTTCAAATTCTTACATTTACCTTGAGATGTATTATCTCTCCACTTAATCAAAAAAAATTAATAAATATTTTTTAGCCATTAAAATTTCAAAAAAATATATTATGCTCATTAATACTATCAATAAATCACAAAGCGGAACCAATAATCAGATGGTCTATTGAGATGAGATGTCAGATTCATTAAGCAAGATCATATATTCAAATCTTAGTATTGTGCTTGTCCATGTAAAAAATTGGCTTGAAAAACTCTTCCCTGTATTGAACTTTTGTAAATTTGATCAGAATTAGTCGACTGATAAATCACATACGAATGATTAAACACAAAAATCACAATGCGGAGACTATCTCCATTGCCATTGGGATGAATCTTGCTAAAAGATTGGACCTTAGGAAGGCTGCTTAGGTTGCTTTTTAGTCGGATAATAAATGGCTCATAAACAAGCTAAATTTTAAATCTCATTCACTCTGGACAACTGTTGATATTGAAAGTCACCTGTTCGAAGAAGTTAATTTTTTTTAAACTTTTCCTTTTTCTTTTGTCCCAACTGTTGTAACTTATGAACTGCAACTGCTTTTGTAGGTTTGTGTTTTATAAAACGAATTCCTATGTTAAAAAAAACCACAAAACAACCACGGCGTCCTTAATTTGTGATATAGGAAACGAAGGTAACTTCGTCTAACCAGAACTCTTTTTATGGCTTGTTTATCAATTAGTCTAAGAAAATGAGATGATTTAGTGGAGAATTTAGAAATTTAAGAACGGATTTAATTTTTCTTTTTTCAAATAGGTATGTAAAAATAAAATTTTCCTTTACAAACTAAATAAAATTATTTCTTTTCAAAAAAAAAAACACGCCTATTTTAAAATAAAAATAAAAATGGGAATACGGATGCACACCACCGAGGCTGGGTGCATCCGCCACTGGCTATATCCTTTAAGTAACGTTAAGAGTTTTTAATCTTGACGTTGCAAATAAAAAAAACTAAAATGGAAAGATCGCTTCGCCTTATAATTGATCTCTACAAAACTTTCTCCGAATTAATTGACTAATGGGTTGAATACAATATTCATAAAAAAAAACTCATAAACATGCAAATGAAAGGGATAAAAATCCTTAAACAAAAAAGAAAAGAAAAAAGAAAGCGATAAAAATCTTCTACCCCTTTTCGGTGCCTCAACACTAAAAATTTAAATTTTTAACAATAACCCTAAATTTTAAATCTTAAACCCTACACCATATACCATAAAAATACACCATGCCCCAAATTCTTTAATTCCTAACCATAAACCCTAACATTAAACTCTAAACCCTAGACCTAATTTTTAATATGAAAATATAAATAGAGGCACCGTAAAAGGCGAAGATTTCTATTCAAATGAAAGTAATAAAAATGGTATGAAATCATCGAACTTAATATAGACAATGTAAAACGACACTTTAATTTACGTGTCCCTTAGCACATATCTTTCTTCTAATTACTAAATGTATATTTTCATAACATTATTTCCAAAAATTTCCACTCTGCATATTTAAACCTTCCTATAACTGTACAAATGCTGCTTTATGCAATATATATATATAAATCATCACTTACTCATTCAACTTTTAAAATTGAACATTTTACACCACTCCACCGTTAAATGCTTAACACCGTTATGACGTAGATTATTTTATTATTTTTTATTATAAATAGATAATTTTATTATTATTTAATTAAAAAATAAACCCTCCCTCACCCCACCTACCTCTCTCTCTCACCCTCACAGGCAACCCTCTTCTCCATCCAATAACACCGTTTCGGTGAGTTTTCTGGCTAACCAAAATTTTTGTAAATCTGAATTTCAGCAACAAGTTTCTAGAACTGAAGGAAACATTATTCATCAGAACAATGAGAGCTTAAAAAAAACTTTTTTATTATCAAAAACCATAAAAAGAGTAGAAAGCTCACTGATTTTCTACATCAAAATATTATCTTTTTTCTTTCTTTCTCTAATAGTGTCATTTCCAACAAAATTTCTGACAAATAAGAACACTACAGTAAAGAATCAAATGTCCGAAACAATTTCTTCTACCAAACAGAATCAAACACCAACCATAAACATGGCAGTTCTCGCAACAAAATACAACGCGCCTAAACTCCCCCATTTTCATCCTCAGAGCTCGCGTCGTCCTTAACATGTTTCTTGCTTCCCCCTCGTCGGTAGGTTGATCTGAGTCGTGAGTGGACGGTCAGTTGCCTCCACTTCAGGCCGGCGGCTATCGGAAGACGGTGGACTGTTGCAGGTTTTGGTTTGGTGGCTCGGGTCCGTTTGGTGCGATTGGGGTTTTTTCTGGTTTAGTGAAGAGGATTGGGTGCTTTATGTAGAACTAGTGTTTTGATATAATAATTAAAAAATGTTTTAGACTAATTTGAAAAGAATTTAAAACTTGTTTTTAAGTCCAAACAACTTGGAATTATGTTTAAGGTATTTTAAGAGGTTTTTGGCAAGATTTTTCATGTTTTTAATAGCCAAACTTGTGTTTTCAAAGTACTCGTATCGATACGGTTGTACCCGTACCGATACCTTTTTGCCTCAGTTTGGTCACTGCCAAAACCCGTATCGAAACAGGCTTGGCCGTTTCGATACGGATCAGGATCATTTCGATACGCCTGGTAAGCGTACCGATCCCCTTTCAACCACCCCAACGACTATTTCCCAACGACCTTTTAAATGTGAACCCATACTGATACGCCCTCAAGCGTATCGATACGCCCAGGCTGACAAGAGCCCAACGACTAGTTTCTGATGAAGGTCGTACCGATACGGTTCCACGCGTATCGATACGGATAGCTGCAGAACAGCATTAATGAAGGGAAATAAAGTCCTCAACGGCTCCAAATCATCCCCAATGGCTAGTAATGGATACAAACTCATTTTGGAGTATAAAAGGGACCTCCAAGCATCTTGTAATGTAAATGCTTCAATTGTTACAACATTATGATGTCAAAATTTGTCTAGAGTTTTAATTGTACATTTCTCGCTTAGACAACACTTGTGAGCTTACATTGATAAATTTGCTCAAGTGTTTAGGTTTTGGGTGAGTGCTTAGAATTGCAAACAAACACCTATTAGAGGGATTTCTAGTTTGCTAAGTCTTTCTTTGTAAAGAGAGTGTTCCTTCAAGCTTTGGGTAGAAAGCTTTGAAGGTTGTAACGGTTCCTCCTAATCCGAGAAAAGGGGACGAAATTCTTAGTGGATTTGTTGGAAATCCTTAGTGGGGAGCTAAGGTAGTGGATGTAGACCTTGGTTAGAAGGTTGAACCACTATAAATCCTTGTGTCAAATTGCCTATTTTTCACCTCCCACTAAAACACCCTATTATCCAACTTCTCCACACTTGGCGAGCAAAAACGGTTGATCGAATCGAGCCCCTAAAATCTCTACAGCTTAGTCCTGACGCTACCTCCCCAGAATTCGTCGCTTTCCTCGCCGGCGACGGTATTAGCTCTCTGGTTCTTTCTTAAGGTCCGTGTGGTGGTGTCTCTGGCCATAACAAGTTCGGGCGTATCCTTCTTGCTCTAGGCGTTTCTGGTTGCACCCTCTGGTTCTGGTTCTCTCGCGCTCGCCAGCCGTTCAAAGCCTCCGTCACACGGGTCTCGACCTTTTCCGACAGGGTTTCAAGTTCTGTTGGAAAGCCATGATGGCTGGATCACTTCTTCTAGAGTGTAGGGCTGAGGGCTTTTTCGTCTTTTAATGGAACGCTTATTATAAATGTTCAGTTCCAGTTTTTAAGTCAAAATCTTTCCATAAAAAGTGAGACAGTCCCTTGATTCAAGGGATTTGGAAATCTACTAGGTTTTGGGTTTTTAATAGGATCCGATTTTTATATATTATAAGTTTTGGATGGGATCTGGGCGGTTCTACATATCCTGTAGAGCTCCGAATGATGTGGTTCCGCTTCTCGGAAGATCACGTTTTCAGTTTTTTTGTGGTTTTGGTTCAGGACGAGTTTATCCCTGTTGTTGCGTTCCTTACCAACTTGCTGAGGCCACAACGTAGGGGTTACGTTCCGCTTGCCTTGACAAGGCCCATCTCGTTTGGAGTGGGAGTCTGCCTCCGGATGGAGCTCTGAGGCGAGTTTCAAGCGTTTCTTTGTTGTCTCAAGCTTCGGCTGATCGAGGATAGATCGTTGCAGTGTTTACCGATGTTCGGTTGTTGTTTAAAGCTATCCCTGGTTGAACCAGTGGACGCTACCTTTGTTTCTGCATCTTGCGAATGCTGGCCTTCTTTTGTTGTTTGTTGGTTTCCACTGAGGCATACTGCTGGTGGGTTTGTTTTACTTTGTTCTGTCTTGTTCGTTGCCCTCGTATGGGGCTTGTTTGGTCGTGGTATGTGCCGAACCTTTTTTCAGTTTTAATCGAATTCTAGTTCTTCTTGATAAAAAAAAACTATAAACATGGCAAACATGGCAAGTATAAAAATGAGAGACATTTTGAAGATTTATTTATAAAAAAGCCGAGAACTTTGAACATCAACAAGTGTAAAAGAACAACTATAATTCAAACAAAAAAATCCAAGACCATGTATAATCAACAAAAGAAAGCTAAACCAACAAACATCCAGAATTCAAGAGCCCCACTTTAAAAATTCAACAAAGAATGGTTTTCGATGTCCAATTGCATTTGAGTTATTATTTTGGGATTCATCACTGCTTTCCTCAAAATCATCGTCTTCACCAAACTAGTAAACCAATCCAACTACCATCACCAAAGCCCATTCAACTCCTTCATTGAGCCCTCCACTGTCGTTAACCGAACCAACATCCCCCATCATCACTCAATCACAAATTGATAACCAAAACACAAAAGAAATAAAAGAAACCAGAACAAATTAGAGCTGAAAAAAGAATAAATCAAACTAAAATCTAAATGAGAAGAAAGTTTTACCGTCCATTTCGGTTCCGACGACCGGAGCATCGGACGGTGAATTCCAACGGTCATTCGAGGTGCCTTGGTGAGAAGATCAAAATACTTTGGTTTCAGGCCGATCTAACGGTAGACGATACTGAATCACGCTCTCAAGATGCAAGGGTTTGGACTCGTTTTGGGTCATTTAAGGGTGGTTTTTGAAAAAAATGAACCAATAGAAGGAAAAAGGGAGAAGAAGAGGAGTCGGTCGTTGGTTTTGATTCGCCGAAAAGCTCACCAGAGCGGTGTTATTGGAATGGAGAAGATGATTACCGGTAAAGGTGAGGAAAATGTGGGGTGGTGGTGAAGGAGGGTGAGGTGAGGGACTAATTGTTTTATTTAATTAATTAGGTGTATTAAAATATTATAAAAAATATATTTTTTTATTATTTTTTATTTTCATGTCATAACAAAATTAGAGATTTAACGGTGGAGTGACCAAAATAGGTCAATTTTTAAAGTCCAGTGATAAAATTGAGCTTTTTTAAAGTTAAGTGACCAAAATAGGTCACAAAACAAAGTTGAGTGATAATTTAGGTATTTTACCCAAAAAAAGTATTATAACTATTTAAAATAAATAAATAATAACTATAAAATAAAAATGATATTGTACCCATCCAACTTAAGCCGAGGTGGCCCAAGTTTCAAGTATCTATCTTTGACAAATATATAATAAATCCAATAAGGATCCAATCATTCTAATGGACTAGTCCTTTAACTCAACTGTCCATTCTACAAAGAATGGACCATATTTTTATAATTTATGTTATAGTTAATATATTTTAATTTTTTTTTGATAATTTATGTTAAATATATGTATATATAATTTATATTATAATTAATGTACTTTTTTTTTGAAACCAATTAATGAACTTTTATAATCATATATATATATATATAATATGTAATATATTTTTATAATTTATGTTATAATTAATATATTGTCTTGTTAGGCCTTGTGATGAGATTGGGTTTTGTCTTTCATAAAAAAAGACTGGGCTTTGTCCTAAAAACACCATTGCCTGGTTCTTGCTCTTTGTTCACATTTAAAACTAAAAATAAAAATCCTAGCTTGCTGCTGCCGCCTTGAGGCTAGAAAACTCGATTTCATTGCTGGTTTTAAACCCTGAAATGATGCACTCCTTTAATCGGATTGCAAAATCCTTCACAAACCCAACCCTCAATTCAATTCACTCCAGATTTGTCAAACCCCACTCGAATCCCGCTACCCTTTTCAAACCTCTCTCCACCAAACCCCCTCAAAACCACAAAGACGACTCCTGGAACGACGCCTGGGAAACAGCTTGGCTCCCCGATGACATTTCTCCCAAGAACAGAGCCCCCTGGGAAGCCGACGTTAACTTCCCTTCCGGTGAAGACTCCACAAAATTGGCGCTTTCATCGGACGTCGATGCCGAAACCAAGGCCTTCGTTGAAGACATGAATGAGAATTGGAACGAGAGGCGAAAGTCACCCAAGCAGAGGCAGAAAGAGGAGATGAAAGGGGATGGTGGTGGGTTGTATAGTTTGGAGAACATAAAGAAAGATTACAGGTTGAAGAAACAGAGAATCCATGCTGGGTTGTGGATGAAGGAGATTGACAAATTGGAAGAAGCTAAATTGGGGGATTCCGCTGATGATATCGATAGATTGCTTGATAGCTGCTCTGAGTATGTCTTTCTCTTTTATGCTCCTTGTTCCTTTTCTATGTTGGGATAAATTTGATATCTTGGTAGGGCTTTTGGTTGTAGTTATGTTCCATTTCCATAAATATTGGAACTTGAATGACCATGTGATCTTCTGAGGTCATCTATAGTTGTTTGTCTTCAGATTTAACACATATGTGTATGTTGTGTAGGATCTTTGACTCTGCCAATGCTGACTTGGAGAACTCAAAAATCCCAAGCTCTTCCGAGTTAAAAAACAAGCCAGATGGTTGGGAAACAACGTCAAAAGCTCCTGATGGAAACGTGTGGGAGATGTCACAGAGGGAAGAAGATATTCTCCTACAAGAATTTGATCGTCGAATCGCATACTGTAAATTCCAGGTGCGTGTGCTGTTGTTAATTAGTTATGAGCTCCTTGTTGCCAGTGCTTTGGTATATTGAACTGAAGCTGCTTTTGGTTTTCTGAAATTGTACAGATAGCTAGTTTTATCAAGACTCACATATTTAGCCGGAGGAGACCTATTGATGGGTGGAAATTTATGATTGAGGAGATAGGACCTAATGCAAGGAAAGGGAAGGGCAGTGTTTCAAGGTTACCGACTTTATCAGACTCATCGACACAACCATTCAAGGAGGAGAAGTTACGAATTGAAAGTGGCTCGTCTCGCTTCAAGGGAAGGTAGTTTGATTAACAGATTTTGTAATGAATTCATAGAGAATATCTCTTGCACACTAGGATTACTTGTTGACTCTGGATACAATAGCAGGGTGATGATGCAGATTTTTAGCGATTCAAATGTCATTAGATTTTATGTTCTTATCTCTCATATAATATGTTTGATCTTCTTCTTCTCATGTTTATTTATTTCTTCAACTGAGAATTGTGGCAATCCTCTATGGAAATTTCGTGCATTGCAAGATGACAAGAGTTGCAACAAAAAGTAAACACATAGTTTTACCACGCTTCATTAAATAGAAAAAATACCAATTGTGAACTATCTACTGGTGCATTGCCATTTACTACTTGAGTTCTCCATTTTTTATAGGCACCACGAGAAATCAATGCCTAAAGACCAGTAAAACCAAACTCAGCTTCATCCTTATCTTTACGTATCTGTTAGTAATGAAGGATGATATCAGTTCTCCATTTTAGCCGGATGTACGTTACTACCATGTCTCATCCAAAACTATTTGATGTTATGAGATACTAATTAAGTAGAGATGGATATATGATTTTATGTAAGGGGCGCAAACTATTAGAAAGATATATTAGAAGTTATATTAGAAATGAAGGGGATGCGAAATTATAAAATTTTAAGATTGCAAAATTAGTTTGTTAATAGAAAATACAAAAAAAATATCTAAATCATTAGAAAATTTACAATTTTTGGGGGTGCGACTGCCCAGCACCTCCCACGGTTTATCCCTGCCACTAAGATCAACTAACTAGTTAGGTTTATGTTTCTGATGCTATGCGATACTAGACTCTATCCAAAGTACTATCTTAAGATCAACTAACTAGTTAGGTTTATGTTTCTGATGCTATGCGATACTAGACTCTATCCAAAGTACTATCTTTGTGTGATTATTATCGTTGTGCGTATATTATTGTTGTGTGGATTTAAAAGTATGTTGTCGCAATTTCTTCGAGCTTGATATAAAAAAATACGTAGTCGCTACTAATCTTTTAAAAATGTGTGATTAAATTACCTAAAAATAGATCATTTTAATAAAATATTTTATTTTATTAAAACAACAGTTTTGGTCTGCGAAAACACGAAAACGAATTCGGGAGTTTGTTAGCGCGGAAAAGGGTTAGCACCCACACAACACCAACACTTTTGACGCTAACCATCATTTTCGTTTGATAAGACACTAGATTAATTAGGTTTCCAATTATTAAACATGACATCAAAGCAACAAATTAAATTAACAAAATACATGAAAATTAATATAAACTACAAAATTAAATAAATACAAAAATCAAACCAATTTTAAAAAAGAATGAGACTATTTTAAGGAAATGTGTATTATTCTCTACATAGGGTCAACACGATATGGAAGCTGTACTTTAAAACAAAATAAATTAAGACTTAGTTAAAATAATAATAATGTTGTGAATAAAATAAAGAAGAACAAGAAGAACAAAGAGATGAGAGAAAGAGGGAGATTTGTATTATTCTTAAACATAAACTTGTATATAATGCTTTCAATGAATCATCTATTTATAGGCATAAGAAGTACATAATACATTAAACTCTAATTCATAGATAATATTCCTAATAATAAATAAATCAAACTCCTTTGATAAAGTTCTAATCGTGATAGACATCTACATAGATAAATATTCATAACACTCCCCCTTAGATGTCTATGAAGATAATGTGCCTCGTTAAAACCTTATTAAGATAAAAACTCAGTGGGAAAAAATTCTTTAGTGAAGGAAAAGAGTACACACATCTTTGATACGCATAACATGTTGCCTCATTAAAAACCTTACTAGGAAAACCCATTGGGACAAAACCTCGGTTAAGGGAAAAAGAGTACAACGCGTATTTACTCCCCCTCATGCAAACATCACAAAAGATCTTTGAATATTCATAATTTAATCTTGAATATCATTTTTCTAAAGATCGTAAGGGATGAAACTTTGGAGTAATATGTTCCATGATGTATCCACTTTCAAACTGAGATATACATCTTGCGTTATCTTCACACAAGATAGCTTTTATCATATCTTGTAAAAGTAAATCCACATATCTTTTGGATATGTTGGGTCAATAGTCTTAGCCAAACACATTTTTTGGCTTGCCTCGTGCATAACAATTATTTCTACGACATTTGAGGAGGCATCAACGAATGTTTGAAGATCTAAATGTAATGATCTTTGTATATTCATAGATATTTTTTGACCAACTAATATATAGTGCTTCAAGACCAAGAAAAAAATATAATTATCTTTATTCACATCCAACAATCTTAAAACTATTTGGATACTCAATAGATATGTTCTATTCATATTGAATCTTCTTTAAGATTCTTTCAGCTTATGTCTATTCATAGACAAAAGAAATATATAAAAATGCTCGATCTTTAGGTCGAGATAAACTTGATGTCAAAATTCAAGTACTTGTATTGAAAGTACTTCATGAGTTTCCAATTTGAAGCTCTTTAGGAGTTCTAAAATTACCATAATGAATCTTGATCCAAACTCCTTTATAAAATACATAAGGAAATCTGATCATTCTTATAGTATTTTTTCAATTAGTATTCACTAAGGCGATTATACCAAATGCGCCAAAATATTCATGAGACATGTCTAAATAAATTTCCTCAGAAATTTCCAAATGCTTATAGCATTTTAGATCCTCCAAGGATAAATATGGATCCACAAATAATTAGACGCATGTAAAATTTTTAAAACTACCAAAGTAATTGCATCCACCATGAAGTAATTAAAACTTTTCATAAATCATAGTTCAAGTCGTATTTACGACTACTTATTTGTGCCTCACTTGCATTACACCTTTAGGTGTTTGGACTGTTGGTCCAAATACTTCTATTTTAGAAGTTCAAAGCGTCTTTCAACATTGGCCAATTCAATATCTATATTTCTGGATAGATTTTATACAATATCCTTGATTTCTTTCTTTACTTCT
Organism: Hibiscus tridactylites; assembly: GCA_958450335.1. Taxonomy (NCBI): domain Eukaryota; kingdom Viridiplantae; phylum Streptophyta; class Magnoliopsida; order Malvales; family Malvaceae; genus Hibiscus; species Hibiscus tridactylites. The sequence goes on from OY288287.1 coordinate 13,443,133, forward strand.
ATAGAAGTATTTTATGTAAAATTGTTTGCAAAATTGTTGTCGACAACTTTCCAATTTTCTAGTTCCATTCTCGTAATGATATAACTCATCGAGATCTCTTCAAGATTTCAATCTTTATTTCAGGTACCTGAAACTCTTATAGAGTTTTATTATTTGTTATGTCTTGGGTCTCTTCAGGAGCACCCGCCTCCAATATATGACCATCTCATATTACTTTTTATTTACGAGAATTTTGATCATTGGAACCATTTCAACTATCATGCTTCAGGCATAATTTACATTCTCCCGCTCTAACATGTAATTTAAACTTAGAGCATTTCAGCTGGTATATGAGACTTAATTACTCTCATTGGGTCAGTAAATATGTCTGGCAGTTGACATGTAATAACATGAATTATCTTATGAACTTCTAGTTCATATACGAGGATCTAGATAATGATAATTCATTTTCCTCTAACCAGCTGATTATTATCTCCCCTGATGTTGAGAAAAATCATGTCATAAATGATTCTTCAATTAATGTTTAAGAATTTAAACATAAAAGGAGACTCATACTCAATATATATTCTCAACCCTTTTTATTTACCTATTTTGTGCGTTGTGGTGGAGCAATTCATATCGCACATTCAAAAATCATAAAATGGGAAATGTATGGTTTCTGACAAAAAAACAATCATAACGGAGAGTTTATTATAACTCGTTGGCTTGATGCGTATAAATGTTGTTATATGGAAACACCATATAAATAATAACTCTTTTGTTCTCATAGTTTAGCTATTAAATAGGAGGCATCCAATTGAAATTTTGCTAAACTTTATTTTTCATAATCAATAGGCTTTGTAACAACTGATATAGCCTAAAATATAAACTCACTATCTTTTCAAGACGAATAGTCTAACTGCATAATCTGAATCTTTTTAGAATCAGTCTCACAAACTTCTAGTTGTAAGTCGATAAAACAATGTAGATGCATCTACTAAAATCATATAAAATTTTCCAGATTTGTGGATATATGGGCCCATATTTCATTCAGATATGCAAGACATACAGTCTTAACTTCAGTACAAGAACTTTAAATTCTAATTCTTTTGGTAAGTAGGATCATCTATATCCTTTGAGAACAAACAACACAAGAACTTCATGTTCTTTTAGTAAGTGGAATTTAATCAATTCCTTTAAGCAACACAAGAACTTCACGTTCTTTAATAAGTGGAATTTAATTCATTCCTTTAAGAATAAGCACCACAAGAACTACAAGTTCTTTTAATACATGTGCATGTAAATTTCAATAATTTCTGCACCATTATTGATCAGGATGGTCTAACCGATCATGCCAACTATATATATGTGTGTATATATCTCTGAATTTGTAAACTTATTGTTTACCATAACATGTAATTCAATCTTACTCGTACATGTCTAGTACGACCATTAAAATTGTTCCTTTAAATAGGAATATATTTAGCTCTTTCGGAGCTTTCAATTGAAATTATCTTTTGGTAGCAATATATAGCTCTCCTAGAGCTTTCAACTGACTTTTTGGCTACCAGAACTTATATCCATATTGCCTTATTTCAAATGCCAATGATAACATATGTTATCTATAATTTCCAAGGGGATATTTTACAAACTCATATTGCTTTATTAAAATTTCCACTTATAGTGGTGACGATATTATTACCATTAGCGGTAATTATTGCAATTTCGAATTCTGCACTTTTCATAATGTGCTTTCTCTCAAGAATTTATTGCTCTTCTAGAGCATCAATATTTTCAGTACTTTGAGATATAGTACCCACATTATTCCCTTGCATTTAAATGAGCATAAATCGTCATCATAGATTGTATTTGAAAAGTAATCATGTTAAACAAAATAAATAAATATCATAATATATAAATATAAATATAAAACGTAAATAATTAATGTGTGTAAAATAAATAAACGCAAAGTAAAATAAATAAAAATAAATAAATAATTATCTTCAAAGTTATGAGAATAATTAGAAGATGATTTATTTCTTTCGAGGGTTATAAGAAAATCAACAACGTCCAAAAGAGTTGGACCAACAATGTCCAAATAAAGTTGGATCAGTATCATCTTCTTCATGTTTCGCAAACAAAATTTGCTTCTATTTTCTTACCTTTATCATTCAATGATTCTTAATTTTTCAACGCACAACACGTACGAGACCAATGGTTTATAACGGCGCATTGGTAATAAGAAGAGTTTTACTTCAATAGAATGATCTTTATCACTCTTGTCATCCTTATAACCTCACTACTAGTGGGTAGAAGTATTCTTAAAATGATCATATTTTTCATGTCTATATTCATAGCCTCGATCACGACCACAACTTTTAATGTAGTTTTTATTACTTCCATAATATAATCTCACATTCACTTCCGGGAATGGTAGAGCCAGTGGGCATTTGAAACTTTTTCACATATCCTTATCACAGAGAACAAAGATTTAATCATCGTACGCGGCATTGTTAAACCTGTCCACAGGGTTCTTTAAACATCATGTTTGCATTCACTTCAGGGAATGAAACAGTTCCAATAATCGCATAGAATAAACAACATGCTTGCATTCACTTCAGGGAATGCCCCATCATTGATAATCGCATGGAATAAACATCATGCTTTGCATTCACTTCAGGGAATGCCTCCCATAAAACCTTTTGGATCAAGACGAATTTTCGTAACTTGAAATTAGGAGAAGTCTATGGTTGAGTTTTTCGACGAAGAAGAAATATTGCTTTCGAGCAAATATAGACTTTATAATAATCTTCTTGTAAATTAAAATCATCATGATTTATCGCACTTTAAAATGATAATATAAAGAAAAAATAAAACCAAAATTTACCAATATTGATTTTTCTCTCGTGGACAATGGAGACATATCATATGACCGAGATAGCTTCTCATAGTCCCTTTATATTACATCTCTTTCCAAGCCATTTAAATACATGTAAAACTCAAAACACGGTTAAAAATACCAACTTTTATCCATAGAATAACATAAATAAAATTTGATCTTTAATTATAAGAAACAAGAAAAAAATGATTTAACCAACAAAAATAAATATGTTCAAAATTTGCTTGGCTAGATTTGTTAAAATCTATATCTGTCTTACTCAATTAAAGTATGAAATTGGACCACTTTTTGTGAATTGAAATCCCTAATTATAAACCAAGCATAAAATGAGATATAAATCAAATTAAACAAATTAATAATATTACTACTTAATGATCGCATCTCTAATAATGCACAAATATAAAATAATATGTTATCATGTAACAAAACTTTAAGTTACAAACTATAAAAGCCAATCATTAAACAACCAAAAACACATCACTTCTTTTTCATAAGAAAATGTTGGCATTGTCAATAATAAATAGACATTTGATATAATTGTATGTTATTTTTATAACAAATCTAATCATTTCATAAATAAATAAATAGACAAAGACATGAAACTTAAAATTATTTATTTATCTGTCAACATTACTAATAACTAATACATTATATATAGATTTTAATCAAATGATAACATATAATCATACCAAATTCGATTATATATACAATCATAACTATACAAAAAAAATCATAATATACTAATACAAAAAAATCAAACCTTAAATCATGAAATATATAAACGAAACGATGAATCAAAATATACTTCCTTTATATTTAGAATGATTATAAAAACACCAATGATTCTCACCAAATTCATGTTTACGCGTCAAATTAAAGGGAAGATGAAACTTGATCTTTAACCAAAATCTTCTGAGTGAACTCGTGCTGATAACGTGTTGTGAATAAAATAAAGAAGAACAAGAAGAACAAAGAGATGAGAGAAAGAGAGAGATTTGTATTATTCTTAAATATAAACTTGTATACAATGCCTTCAATGAATCATCTATTTATAGGCATAAGAAGTACATAATACATTAAACTCTAATTCATAGAGATAATATTCCTAATAATAAATAAATCAAACTCCTTTGATAAAGTTCTAATCATGATAGACATCCACATAGATAAATATTCATAACAAATAAAAACAATTTTAAAAAAAGAGGTTAATTAAAATAAAAAACGAATTAAAGAATAAAACTAAAAAAACCAGTGACCAAAGTGAAAATAATAAAAACAACGTAACCCGCGAAGCAAAAAAGTAAAGGCGCAGGAATTTAATGGGGGTAATTTAACTATTTTCTTTTAGGTATAAAACCCAATTTTATAAACACATTTTCGTTTCTTCTCCTTTTATATTTTGGATCAAACACCCTCCCTTATTTTTTCTCAAAAAGTTCATCATGTTCTTCATGAAATGAAGAACCAAGTTATCGGCCACCACGCCTGCCGCCATCCGCCCATGCCGACCGCCCTCTGCCAGTGTCGATCGCCCTCCATCAGGAGCGACGACTTTTAAAAAAACTCTTTTTTTGCCTTTTGAACGAGATTGAATCTACTTTAAAACAACCCAATTTTTTTTGAATAAACCTTATAATCGTTCAAATTCGAGGGGAACAATGGCTTCAAACAAAGGTAAGAACAAAAGCTTTTATGTGTATGCGAAAAATAAAAAGAAGACAAAAACAATACCTCAAAACTTGCTTGCTTCCTCTATTATTCCACCAATCCAAAATTTACAATTTGTAATCGATCTGGTGTTGTATACAATTTCGTGTCTGATCGTGTGCGTGAGAACTACAAAGGAGATGAGGTTTATATAGTTTTTTCTACATAAAATATAGAGAAATTAAAAATAAAAATCCCCAAATTTCAGTTTATTTTGCTTGTTTCTTGCTCTCTTAATTTCTGGTTCGAATTTGACTTTTCCCTTGTGTTTGATTTGGTCCGAATTTGTACCGATTTTGAGGATTTCTCTTTATTTTTTAGATTTGAATCTGATCATCCTAATTTGCTTTCCTCTTCTCTCATTTTTTAAAATGGACATACCCCCTAGCAACAAGTATAGATGCAAAAGGATGAAAAAGGATGCAAATCAACACTAGCATAAACATCAAGTAATTTCAAGCACATGTTTTGACCATTTGAGACCTAAAAGGGTTAAGGAAGGCTAGTTAAACCTAACTCTCTCCTAAGTGTAAAAAACGCTCTTTATCTTAAGGTTTGGTAAATATATCTGCTAATTGGTTCAAGGTATCAACATATTCTAGAATTACATCATTTTTCAAGACATGATCTCTAATGAAATGATGTCTAATTCCTATATGTTTGGTTCAAGAGTGTTGAATGTGATTCTTAGTGAGACAAATGGAACTAGTGTTGTCAAACTTAAGGGGTATGGTCTCTACTTGAACACCATAATCTAAGAGTTGTTGTTTCATCCAAAGAATTTGAGCACAACAACTTCCTAACGATATGTAGTTCGCTTCAGTGGTAGATAAGGCTACGCTATTTTGTTTCTTAGAGAACCAAGATACGAGCATACTATCTAAGAATTGACATGTTCCGGAGGTACTTTTCCTATCTATCTTACATCCCCATAATCTGCATCGGAGAAGGAATGAAGGTCAAATGAAGAGTCTCTAGGATACCAAAGACCTAAACAAGGTGTATCTCTAAGGTATCTAGAGATTCTCTTAATGGCAACTAGGTGCGATTCTCTATGACTAGCTTGAAACCTAGCACACAAGCAAACTCTAAACATGATATCGGGTCTACTTACAGTAAGGTAAAGCAAAGATCCAATCATGAAACGATAAAGCTTAGAATCAACACACTTACCTCATTCATCCTTGTCAAGCTTAATTAATGATCTCATAGGAGTGGCTTGAGGCTTCACATTCTCCAAGCCAAACTTTTTGAGCATATCCTTGATGTATTTAGCTTGATTAATGAAGGTGCCATCTTTCCTTTGCTTTATTTGGAGCCCCAAGAAAAATGAGAGATCTCCCTTCATGCTCATCTCAAATTCACCTTGCATTAGCTTAGAAAATTCTTAGCAATAAAATTCATTAGTAGAACCAAAAATAGTATCATCAACATATATTTGAACTACTAAATTGTCACTGCCATATCTTTTAATGAAAAGTGTAGTATCCACCTTGCCTTTTTCAAAATATTTTTCAATTAAAAAGTTTAAAAATCTTTCATACCAAGCTCTAGAAGCTTGTTTCAAACTGGGTGGTTGTTCAACATACACTTCTTCATTTATAAAACCATTTAGAAAAGAACTTTTTACATCCATTTGAAAAAGCTTGAAATCATGATAGCATTCAAATGCAAGAAGCATCCTAATAGCTTCCATTCTAGCTATAAGTGTATATGTTTCATCAAAATCAATTCCCTCTTCTTGAGTGTAACCTTGAGCAACAAGCCTAGCCTTGTTTCTCACTATATTACCACTCTCATCTAGTTTGTTTCTAAATACCACTTAGTTCCTATAGTAGATTGATTACTAGGCCTATCAACTAATGTTCATACTTTACTTCTCTTAATTTGATTAAGTTCCTCTTGCATAGACAATATCCAAAAATCATCTTTTAATAATTCTTTGATATTTTTAGGCTCTATGCATGAGATAAATGCAACATGATTCATAAGTTTGAGAGAGGATCTAGTAATTACCTCCTTGAATAGATCACCTAATATTTCACCACCTTTGACATAGTTGAACTCCCTTGGGTATGTCACCTCCTTTTCCTCAAGAGCCAAGTCCTTCAAGGCTTCAAGAGGTGGATCTTGTGCTTCTTCTTTAGTTGGAATCTCATCCACCTTTGATGTTTGTTCTCCATCAATGGCTTCAATGATCCATACATCATCATCATAAGATTCTTTCCTCAAAATGAGTGTTATCATCGAAAACAACATGTATAGACTCTTCAACAACCAAAATTCTTTTATTAAATACACAGTAGGCTTTAGAGTTTAGGGAATAATCCAAAAATATTGATTCATCACTTTTAGCATCAAATTTACCTAAGTTGTTTTTTCCATTGTTAAAACAAAACATTTATAACCAAAAGGGTGGGAATAGCTAATGTTAGGCTTTTGGGATTTCAAAATCTCATAAGGTGTTTCTTTAAAATATGTCTAATGATTACTTTATTAATAATATAACAAGCCGTATTAGTGGCTTCTGCCCAAAAATACTTAGGTAAATTGTTTTCACAAAGCATTGTCCTAGTCATCTCTTCTAAAGTTCTATTTTTCCTCTCAACTACCCCATTTGGTTGAGAAGTGCAAGGAGCCGAAAAAACTATGGCTAATACTGTTTTCATTACAAAAATCTTCAAAACACATATTTTGAAACTCAGTTCCATGATCACTTCTAACATGTGAAAATTTAAGATCAAGATCATTTTGGATAATTTTTGTGAATGTAATAAAATTTTCTAAAGCCTCATCCTTAGTACTTAATAATAGAACCCACGTGTATCTAGAGAAGTCATCTACCAATACAAATGCATATGACTTACCACCCAAGCTCATAGTTCTAATAGGCTCAAATAAATCCACGTGGATTAGTTGTAATACCCTACTAGTCGAAACATCATTAATGGATTTAAATGAGATTCTCTTTTGTTTACCCTTAGCACAAGCATCACATATTTTATTTAATGAAAATTTTAGTTTGGGTAAACCTCTAACTAGATTTTGGGAAGCCAATTTTTCTAAAACACTTATGCTAGCATGCCCAAGTTTCTTATGCCACAACCATGCATCATTCTCATCATGTGCAACTAAACATGCATGAGATGAATGTTTGTCATCTAAATGCACATATAAATATTTCATATGCGATGACCAATGAGCATTATTTTATTTGTTTTAATGTTCACAATTTTACACCCATTTTTATCAAAATGAACATTAAAGCCTTTATCAGAAAGTTGACTAATGCTCAAAAGATTATGTTTTAGACCATTGACATATAAAACATTTTCAATGAATGTAAATGAGAGATTACAATGGAGCCTATGCCTTCTATGTGCCCTTTGGAGTTGTCACCAAATGTCACACATCCTCCACTTTTTGGTTTAAGCTTCAAGAATCTACTCTTTTCTCCGGTCATGTGTCTCGAGCAACCACTATCAAGATACCACGTGTTCTTACTTGAAGCTTTCACCTTGAAGCATTGCTCCTCCTACAAACAAAGAGATTAAGCTTTGATTTTTGGTACCCAAAATGATTTGGGTCCATAAGAGTTAGCTCCGAAAAGCATGGTCCCCTTAGGAATCCAAGAAGCAATTGCATTTACATTTTTAGAAACAATGAGTTACTTAGAAACCCATACGCTCCTAATTCTTTTAACTTTATATTGTTTTTGAAAATCTCTTTGTTTGGGGTAAAATGATTTTCTCTTAACATATTAATTTTTTGAAGAATTTCACTTTTCAAGAGCATGTTTCCCAATAGTAAGAGAAATTTTAAGATTATCCACTCCCTTAGTGTGATAATCTTAGAAATCGAAAAGAAGTTTTTCAACATCAAGATTTTTCCTTTTAAGCTCATTTGAAATATATATAAACTACAAAACCTTCTTTTCCAATTCGGAATTGGTTTTTGAAAGAGACTCATTTTGAGATTTCAAATCAGAAATGATTTTCTTGTTTTTCAAAATAGACTCTTTATATTTTTCAACCAATTCATCATAAACGTTTTGTAACTTATCATATTCATCATAAGTAAGAGATGAGTTAGAGTTTACCATGTGATCCTCCTCAAAGGCCATGAGGCAAAGATTGGCCACTTCCTCCTCTTCCTTAGATGACTCCTCGTTACTTGAAGTTTTCATTTGAGACTTGAGCTTATTCTTCTTCCCAAAGCTCTCCTTCCTTAATTAAGGGGAATCGGTTCGGATATGGTCGTGCTTCTTGCACTCATAATAAGTGAGTTGATCATTTTCTTCCTCTTTTCCTTTATTCTTGAAGTCCCCCCTTCTATTGAATTTTCTTCCTCGATTGGACTTCATGAATTGAGTGAATCGTTTGGCCAACATGGCCATTTCTTCGTCCTCCTTCTCACTAGACTCGCTTTCGTTGTATGACGCTTTAAGTGCGATTCCTATTTTTTCCTTTTCAACCTATTTCTTCTCTACCTTTTTCTTTTCTTTCTTCTTCTCTCCCTTGCTTCATGATCTCATGGGTGAGTAGAGATTCAACAAGGGCGTCAAGCTTGAGATTCTTCAAATCTCAAGCTTCAATGATGGTCGTCCTCTTGACATCCCAAGACTTCGGAAGAGAGTAGAGTAGCTTTCGGACTAGCTTTTCTTTGGGAATAACTTCATCGAAGCCCTTTAGTCCATTGACAATGACCGAGAACCGATCAAACATCTTGGAGACACTTTCGTCGGCTTCCATTTTGAAGTTTTCATAACTCAAATTGAGAAACCCGATCTTTGTCTCCTTGACATCACTTGTTCCTTCATATGTAGTCTCTAGGGTGTCTCACACTTCTTTAGCACTTTCGATTGAAGACACCTTTGAGTATATATCAGGACCGAGAGCACAAAAGATTATGTGCAAGGCTTTGTCGTTGACTTGCAAACGTCTTCTATCTTCATCGTTCATTTCGGTTTTGGTCTTCGGAACAAGCCTTCCTTCACAATCTCTCTTCATTGGAATTGTAGGACCGTCTTCTACCACGTCCCACACCATGTAGTCGTTTGATTTGATGAAGAGCCACATCTGATTCTTCCAATAAGGATAGTTATCCTCATTGAAGAATGGTGGTTTGGTGATGCATAAAGACTCGTAGAGGTTTTGGCCGGAGGTGGATGCCATAGCACGATGTCGATTGAAGTGCAATTGATCAAACTCTTCCAAGATCTACTCAAGAGGGTGTTAATCCTTCCAATTAGTGTAGCTCTGATACCAATTGTTGAGTTGATCAAATGATGGCTAAACACCAAGAGGGAGTGAATTGGTGGAATAAAAATTGAAGGGTGTAAATAGATAATCTAAAAATGAAGACAATGCGGTTTTAGATTGGTTCATGCTTAAAAAAAGCTCTAAATTCACTACCTCAACACTCTACTAAGGATTTCAACAATTCACTAACTTGAATTTATCCCTTTTTCTTGGCTTAGGAGGAAACCTTACAAATCGATCAATCTCTTTGCCCAAAGATTGACCTAATATCACTCTTTTACAAAGGAAAGATAAGAAAACTTTGTATGCACCTCTCAAAGGCTAATTGTTTACCTAATTACACATAAACACTTCCAAACTATAAAAAGATTTACAATGAAAAATTTCACATGAGTTGAGTACAAGAATGACTCTAAAGGCACAAGGGTTTGGAATGAATGCTTTGATGTTGCTTGAAGGTTTAATAGTTGTTGTTGGTGCTTTGGATACTTGTTTTTATACATTCTCATTGAATTCTAGTGTTTGGGTGGTTGAGATCATCAATAGAGCCGTTAGGGCTCTCTCTTCCCTCTATAAATGTTGTTCTACAACTACACGTATCGGAACATGAGGCCCTGTATCGAAACGGACACAAAAAAGAGTCTTTGTGTATAAAAAGGGCACATATCGAAACGGCTATAGGCCGTATCGAAACAATTTGAAACAGTAAACTGTGAAAAGAGGGACGTATCGAAACAGATAAGGGATGTATCGAAACGTTTTGAAACTGTAAATGGGTGTTTCGGAACAGCCTAGGGGTGTATCGAAGCACTTAACCAAAATTTCAAAAGTTTGTTTCTGACAAGTAACGTCTAGTTCATTTAATGCTTAATTTTAAAATTACTTAACCCCTGTATCGAAACGGGTATGAGATGTTTTGCAACAATACTTAAAAATCAAAAATCCAGATGAAGACTGTATCGAAACGGGTATGAGTCGTTTCGAAACAGACGCTTCTAGTGGCAAAATGTATCGAAACACTTTGGGGGTGTTTCGAAACGGCTGGACAATTTTGTATATTTTGGCTTTGAAACACTTAGAAAATTTTATGGGGTTTAAGTTTTGACTTCAAAACATTTTAAGTAAAAATTTTACTTGTCAAAATCAAGTATTTTTGATTACTTAAAAAATTTATTTACTTTGCAATTTAGTCCTTAGATTATTTGTTATATCAAAATCAAATATTTGTTTTACAATGTTGGATTAGAGTACTGCAATTTTGGGTAGATCAACTTGTTCGACACTTTGATGATTTTTCTTGTTTCGCGTATTGTGAACTATACTTGGGTGTTATTACCGTGTTGTACCTTTATGTGTCTTACCTGATTGGGAATACTCTTTTTCTCTACTTAGGTTTAGGGAGGTTTTTAACGAGGCCCCCAAATTAGGGTATGGGTGTTCTTGCTCCTTATTAATAAAAATTCAAATTCTCGAGCAAAAAAATTTGTTGACTCAAAATGAAACATCTAAAAAAAAATATAGACTAAAGTGATTATTAAGTTAAACATTAGGGATGAATTTTAGCATTGTGTCTAGGGGTGATAACGAGCCGAGCTGAACCCAAGCTTGGATAGGCTCAGCTCGAGCTCGAAATTTTATGCTCGAGCTCGAGATCAAAGTGGATAGTTTGAGCTTGGCTCGTTGCTTTCCTAAAATTTCTTTTAAATATTTTTATTGAAGTTTTGAAAAATATATGAAAACTTGTTTAGGAAAAGATAATGTTTATTTTTTAAGTCCACAAGTAACCATTGTACATTTTTTTAAATTATACAAGTCCACGAGGAGAAGGGGATTTAAAGTATTTAACCATGATAACAATTAACAAGTTAACAACACTCAAACATACAAGTGTATATGGAGTATATATATATATATATATATATATATATATATATATATATATATATATATATATATATAATTATTTCGAGCTTGTTCACGAGTTTTTTGAGCCGAGCTTGGGTCGGTTTGGCTCGACTTGTTAAGCTCTCGAACTAAGCACGAGCTCCAGTCGAGTCCACTCAAGCCGAGCTTTGACCGAGCCAAACCCGAGTAGCTTGCGAGCCGGTCAGGCTCATTATCACCTCTAATTATGTTTATTTTTTATTTTTTGAGTCACACGACAAATGCTAGTTAAAAATATTTATTTATTAGGTGATTAAGGTTGATCATACGCTTAAGAATCAAAAAAATAAAACTTTTGAATACGATGAATTAAATTTATGAAATAATTTCAAATTAAGAACAAAATGATTGAATATATACTTTTTCAAAATAGAAATATTATTATATCATGTAATATTATTATTTTTGTTAAATGATTAAAATTCTTTTAATGAATAATGACCAAAATAGAATGAAAATGTAACATTAATAATAAAATTAATAATTTTTTAATAAATAAATTTTATAATTTAATTATTAAATAAATTAATAATTATTTTTTTTCTTTTTCCCACTATTATTGGTATCAAAGCTAGAACTTTCTATGCTTCAAACTTTAGTCATAAATGAAGGGACCACCTTGAAAAGAAAGTTATTAAAAGAGTCCAAAATGGTGAAACACGGTAATGTTTTTTGGTGAGAAACATGGGGATATTGTTGTGATGAATAATTCTTTAGGTGGAGACACGCGTACTCTTGTGCAGTGCCCAAGACGCTCATTGGCTTAGGTGGCTTCTAATAGTTGAGTCTGTTGTCCATTCTAAGTATTGCTCCACTTAAAATAGAAATACATCTCTTTTTCTTTATTCAAAAAAAAGAAAGAAATACATCTCTTTTTCTTTTATCATTTTTCTGTCATGGAATCAATCTTGGCTGTGCAGGTAATTAAGAGGCAATTCATGTTGGAGCTTTCAATTAATTTTCGATGAATTTATTGGTCTAACTAATTTAAATTAATTATTATAAAAATTTGAAAACGTTTTTTTCATAAAACTTATATTAACCGTTATTTTTTTTATTTAGATCGACCTGCGTTGCATACATAGTTTTGATAGGTAAATTTTTCGATGAGAACTTTCTACATATACAAGGCCTCAAACGCGTGACCTGTTTAAACAATATCAAACTACTTACCACTTGGACTAATCCCATTTTAATCTTTATTTGTCCTGCACTTTTTCTGAACGACATGTTGATGCTTACATAAAATAATAAAATGTTTCTCATTGGTTTAAAATTTTAGAATAATTCATCACATGATGAATTTGGAAATGCATTATTCATAGATATTCCAGTTTCCACCACAAGTTCTTGAAAGATACAGTACCTTCATTCATTCTCAGCCTCATACTACCAGGATTATCTCCAGTGATGTTCCCTGTGAATTTATCTGCAGAGCAACCAACCGGTGAATATTTTTGGACCATTAACTGAATTTTAAAACCAAAAATTGAAATATTAAATATGAAATGATCGAGGGACAACATAAGGTATCGACAAAATTATGTGTTTGTTTCTTTCCCCTTTTGTTCAGAAACCATTAATGAATTCAACAATTATAGACTGACATCCGTGCAATTCTCACACAGGATTCCTGTTAGTTTGGATTGTTTGCATCTTCTAATTATTTAGAAATAAAAAATACACTAAAATTTACTTGGTGGATTGGTAGAAAAATATAAAAAACCATTGGTTCACCTACACATTTCGAAGCAAAAACTTGATTTAGTGGCCAAAAGACCCATTAAACCCCACCACCTTTTTCATAGCTTCATGAACGTAACTCTCACTTCTCTTATAAGTAGAGGAGAGGAAGTTTCAAGTTCTTCATATGTTCTGAGTTTTCGTGTCCTAAAATTAATACATTTCCTGGAGTTTGCATTTTGCAATGGCTTTTCAGATAACAAATGAAATGCTGGTGTGCAGTTTAATGCCGGTTGTTGTTTACTGGGTTTATGGAGGACTGTATACGATGTTAGGCTACACTTGTAACAATTACAGGTTGCATCCCAAGGAAGATGAGGATGGAAAGAATTTTGCCCCCAAAAATACTGTCATCAAAGGTGTTCTTTTCCAACAATTCCGTCAGTTCATCGTCACCAATCTATTATTTATGGTATGAATTGTTACATGAGTTCAAACAACTTTGTCTGCAAGGTCTGTGCGACTGTTTAAAGTATTAAAAAAGTATGAACATATATTATATTGTAATCAATTCACGTTAAAATAACTAAGTATACAATTGCAGACAATGGAGTGATGAAATCAGAATATGTATTAGCGCTTACAATTTGTGTTTAATTTTTGTTAACATGGTGCAGCTGACAAGAGGAAACGATGCCGGAGGTTCTTCAGGGCAGTCAACGTCCCTCTTTGTTATAGCAAGACAGTTTATTGTAGCAATGTTTGTATTCGATACTTACCAATATTTTGTTCACAGATATTTACACCAGAACAAGTTCTTATACAAGCACCTCCACTCCAAGCATCACCGTCTGGTGGTTTCCTACCCGTTTGGTGCTATCTACAGCCATCCGATGGAGGGGCTTTTATTCGATATCATAGGCGGTTCGATGGCCATTTACGTCTCCGGCATGTCCCCTCTTACATCAGCCTTCTTCTCATCTTTCTGCAACATGAAATCAGTGGATGACCATTGTGGATTAATGCTTCCTTGGAACCCGTTTCATTTCTTCTTTACCAACAACACTGCGTACCATGACCTCCACCACCAGCTTTACGGCGGCAAATACAACTTCTCGCAACCATTCTTCTCCATTTGGGACAAGGTTTTGGGAACATATATGCCTTATGAGCTTGAGAAAAGAGAAGAAGGAGGCTTCAAGTTGCGGCCAATTAAGGAGTGCAAGAATTAATTACCATTTACCATTGCTCCTACTAGTGTTTTTACCGTCAGATGGCCAATGTTTGCTTTTGTTTTTAATTATTGCAAAAACGTAGCAAGCATGTTTACATGCTTATTTCGAAAAAAAAAATGCTTGTAAAGTAAATTTGGGTCTGAGTTGTCGCAAAATTAGTTTGTATTTAAGAATAAATGTCGATGTTTTTCCTTATAAAATCAACTGTCTGTTTCAGAAAGGACGAGGGGCCAATCTGAAATTCACAGCCTAATTAATAAAGGTTTTGCAAATCATAATACGTTCCGCTTTTAAAAATATTGTAAATTTATCTACTATCTTAAAGGACAAATAAGACTAAGATACTTCCGAACTTACAATTTAACCACTCAATTATAAAAAATTATAATTTCATCATTCAATTAATTGAGGTCTTAACATTTTTCATTTTGGATGAAACTCTTTTACAACTCACATTCACTCTAACAAAATTATTCACATTTTGGACTAAACTTCACATAATATTGCTTTTCCCCCTATACTCTGTCAATTAGACCTTGGTTGAGAAGGCTTTTTAAAAGTTCTATTTTTGAAAAGTTAAAAATTGTTCTCTATTCGATATAAACTTTGAAACTTTTCCGCATTTAAAGTATCAGTTTGAAGACTTTCTCACACTTCCTCAAGGTAATTTGTAGTCTGATAAGGCCAACGTCAAGTCTAGTTACCTCGTCAATCGAGTCTATCACCTAACACACAAATCTACTCGAAAGCCTAGCACGTCAACAAACGTCAATCAACTAGACCTATACTTGACACTTGTACATAAAAAATATCTCCCGCTCCCCCATAAATACCTCGAAATAGATCGTCGAATGATAGAATCAATCATCTTCAACCTTGCACTCGTGCACTCCCGGCTCAATACTACATTTTTGGCATCTCTGCCTCTAACCTCATTCATACTAGTTCTGACTACCGTTTACAGCGACTATCCGTCTAAACTAAAAGAAATAAACTGTCTAAAACCTTCGCAATAACCTCCGTCCGCAGCCATACTTGATGTTAACATACTTTTGCCATCAACAACTACTAAACTTATTTTTGTGATAGAGTAATTCAAATTTTAGAATAATTAATCACATGATGAATTTGGAAATGCATTATGTATAGATATTTCCCTTTCCACCACAAGTGAGTGAAAGACACAATACCTTCATTCATTCTAAGCCTCATATCACAGGAAAAGCTTAGGTGATGTTCCCAATGAATTATCTGCAGAGCCACCAACCGGTGACTATTTTTAGGCCATTAACTGAATAAGGACGGGGCCTTCTGCCCCAGTTCAACATGTGCCCCGCAAGTTTTTTCTTTGCTCGTCAAAATATAAATTTATTTAAGCTAAAATATAAGCTCTTAGCTAAAATTGTGAGACTCATTAAAAATTTCTTTAAACTTAAATAATAAAATAATTGTAATCCGACAATAAACAAAACAAAATAGCAAGACTTAAACAACACAAAAAACAGGTGCCCCACAAGTCTAGGACACCACATACAAATAATTATATCTCTAGTCCAATTTCCCATTTCCAATATAATTATATATACTTTTTTGAAAAAATATTATTATATATACTTGTTTTCTCTGTAATTTGGCATGCACCATCAAATTCAAAACCAGTAAACGAGTGAGTGGAACTGTGCGCAATCCGCTTCCATTAAACCTTTTCCACATATTCTTTAGCACCAATTCTTTATAAATCACCAAGCTCTTATTATTTGTGGTGCCAAATTTATAACTTATCAAAACCAATTCTTTCTTGTGTGGGATATAAAATTGTGGGAATATATATACTTTAGTCACTTGAAAAGAGTCTAGATCTTGCATTTTAAAATTAATTAAATTTATTAAAAAGAATTATATTATAAAAAATAAGTATTCATAATTTACAGAATAAATAATTTTTAATGATAATTATTTATTATTTATTATTGTAAACACAATTGAGTTACTATTGTAACTTTGTAAATATATACTTAATTTTTATACATGTTTTTTTAGACTTCGATTTAAACATATTTTACAAAATGATACCTTATTTAAGTGAAACCAAATTGAAGTATGCGCTTTAAAAATATACTTTAAAAAAGAAATAATAATCTTAATAATTTCTTTTGTGAAAAATTAAATTATTAAATTATTGTAGGTGATGTGATAAAAAAACATGGGTATAAAAACTTTTAGTCATGTTTGAATATTAAGTAATGAGTTTATATAGTTTTATTTAAATAAATAAATATATATATATATAAAGTAAATTGAACTCTATTAAGGTATTTATTATACTTAAAAATAAAATTAATTTGTAATTGCCAACTGAGTTTGTATCTAGAGATGTTAGTGGGAGAGGTATCGTAGGAATTTGCACCACTTTTATGAGTATATGTTTTGCGGGTGGTGGAACAGGGATGTGAACAAAAACCAGTCTTGTTGTGAGTGGTGGGGCAGCGTGAATATAACATTGTACCCTTCTCACTCTGTTCTATCCCCGTCTGTCAATATAGATAATAAGCATATTTTAAAAATATTTAAGTAATAATAATTTTCATAATACTCCACTTATGTTCACTATTATTTAAAAAACACATTACTCATGAAGTTAAGTTTTTCGAATTTCACCCATTTAAAGTGTCGCAACGGCTTATTATCATTTTTAAAATGGTAACATTCGAAGTAACATCGCATGTGTGGTGGGAGCCTAAGAGAAAGATATTTCATATTTTTTTTAATAAAAATGGTTTATATTTATTTAACTGTTACCTTATAAATATATTATAATTTATATAAACTCGATCGTGTGTGGATATAGCGGGGATTGGGTGGGTCTTATAACCCACGTAGGCAGTGAGACAAGGATAGTTCTAGTCTTTTGAGTTGTTCGACGGATATAATTTTAAATTTTATATTTATATTAAATCGCGGGACGAGGCTAAAAATAAATATTCTCGACGAAAATAAATGTAAGAAATACCCTTCGCTCCCGCCCCTCCTACTTGGCATCACTATTTATATCTCAATATACATGTGATATCAATTCCAATCAAGATTTTAAGTATTATGAACTTTGACTGTGGAAACTTTTTAATAATTACTTCCTTAGGAAAACAGACTACAAATTAATAATTTGGGCGTCTGTGGGATTGGAAATACTTGAAGCCATGTCCTAATTTCCTATATAAGGTATAAAGGCAGCAAAATTATATGGTACTCCGTATTTCGATTAACGTTTTGATGAATTATAGTTTTAAATTAACAACAAAATCCTGCATGCCTTTTTATAGTATTTTTCAATACAAACTTCATAGTTTTTTTTTATAGAAAATTATTCAGCATCAAAACTATGATTCTTTTTAAAGTTTTGCATTAATATAGCACGGAGTTATTGGTTTAAAATATTACGTCAAATCATACTGAGTTAATTGTAAATTGGAGACAAAAATCGGAGAAACAATAGCGGAAGTCATTTTCATTTGGTTTTATTCTTATTTTAATCACTGA
Organism: Hibiscus tridactylites; assembly: GCA_958450335.1. Classification (NCBI taxonomy): domain Eukaryota; kingdom Viridiplantae; phylum Streptophyta; class Magnoliopsida; order Malvales; family Malvaceae; genus Hibiscus; species Hibiscus tridactylites. The sequence continues at coordinate 13,461,381 of OY288287.1, forward strand.
ACTTTCAATTGTTATATTTCGATCACTTATATTATCGCTCTGTTACAATGTGATCATTAAACCGTTAACCAGGGATGGAAGTACTTAGTTAATGGATGCCCCGGGCAGGGAATTTTTCTTTTTACCTTTGATTCTTTATGTTTTTTTTAATTAGAATAATTATAAATTTTCCCCTTACCTTTCAAATTTTATATTTTACCCCACCCCCAAATCATGTCTTTATCCTCGCCATTAACTATGGACTCGTTAACAAAAAAAGTTAAATTTTAATTTGCCCATAAACTTTTAAAAGTTTCCGTTTCACCTTATTCAAAGAAAATTTAAAAACTCTCTCAACCTTCCCCCACCACAAAAAAAAAAAACACTTTTATCTTCTCAATATAGGTCGAAGAAAGCACTAGAACAAGCACCTCCACCAGATACCTACATTAGACCTGTAAACGAACGGAACGAACATAAACGAGGGTATGTTCATGTTCGTTCGCTTAACTTTAATCGAACAAACGAATTAACACGAACAACTAGGCGAGCATAATTTCTTGTTAGTGTTCATTCGTTAAGAAATGCAACTTGTTCGTGTTCGGTCATGTTCGTTCGTTAAAATAATAAACAAACTAAATGAACATAAACGAACATAAACCACCACCACAACAATAAAGATGAGAAGGAAAATGACAGCGAAGAGAAGAGAAAAAGAATAACAACAGGTTACTTGGTTGTTGGTCTTTGACGTTCTAGTGGTGCTTGTGCTGAGGTAGGGTAAAACTCGGAAGGCAAAGCAAAAGCAATTTTGAGTTTTTTTTTTAATATATTGTGAAATAAAAGGGATAGTGAACTTTTAGATGGAAAATACATGAGTGAATAAATTTAAACAAACATAAATGAACGAATTACCAAGCGTTCACAAACGTAAATGAACAAACGAGCCATTTGTTCATGTTCGTTCATTTAATTAATCGAACTTAAAAGCTTGTTCATGTTCGTTTATTTAATAAAAAGTGAACATAAACAAACTTCTCACCGAATGGTTCACGAACAATTCGCTGAACGTTCCATTCGTTTACATCCCTAACCTACACCAATATTTTGTTCACAATTACCTACACCAAAACAAGTTCTTATACAAGCACCTCCACTCCAAGCATCATCGTCTGGTGGTTTCCTACCCATTTGGTGCAATCTACAGCCATCCGATCGAGGGACTTCTATTCTATTCGACATCATAGGCATAGTATTAAATTACGATTATAGTTGTAGTGTTGAGGATGCAAATGTTGTAGAGGTAAGATAACGCATAACGGTTGTTGCAGTGGTTATTTGTTTAAAAATTTTAATCTTTTTTTTTTCAAATTGCAGAAGTGGTACAGTGTTGCGGTGACCTCCAAAACCATTACAATACAACTATTATATTACGTTGCGGTTGTAATTTAATACTATGATCATAGGCAGTTAGCTGGTCATTTTCTTCTCCGGCATGTTCGGGTAAAAATCCTTTGCCCCCTTCTATGCCCTACACTAAAATTTACTTAAAAATTAAATTATAAACTCTAACCCTAATTTTCACATCCTAAACCATAAACCGTGCTCCCTAAAAATACATCTTGCATCTAATTCTTAAAACCCTAACCACAATCTCTAACCTTAAACCATATATTCTAAACTCTAAACTTACTATTTTAAAATGGAGCTAGCATAAAAAGAGAGACGGTTTTCATCCGGCATGTTCCCTCTTACATCAGTCTTTATGTCTTCTTTCTGCAACATGAAATCAGTGGATGACCATTATGGATGAATGCTTCCCGGAAACCCTTTCATTTCTTTTATTTTTTGGGTAAATTATACTAATGACCACCGAACTATAGAGTTGGTGTCAATTTGACCATTATATTTTTAATTGTGTTAAATATACCACATAACTATTTAATTGGTTTCAATGTAGCCACCTGCCGTTAAAAGAATAAAAAAGTTAACGGGACCGTTAAAATAATTGGTATAATTACACATTTAGTCCCTTTTATTTATACAATTATTTAATTTAGTCTTAATTTTAATCTAATAAAATAGTGAAGCTGGCCACAAGGGAATTGAACCTAGATTGTTAGGGAAAGAAAGCAATGCTCTTGCCATTAGGCTAGGCATGTATTTGGCATATAGAATACCAAATATAATATATGTGGTATATTACAAACACGAGTGACGGAGAATTTTTTTTTCTTTCAACTATGGGTAGTTTGCTTTTCAAATACACCAAACAGCAACGGTCGGTTTCTTCAACACCACGGTCTGAGTTCATGTACAAGCCGAAACGTAAACCCAAAAATCGACTTAACTAAAACCTTCCAATAATTAAAATTGACAGTTCACTGACCTAACATATTTAAACCAACCCAGAACCGAAACCAAATCTAAAAATGATTACATCATTGGATCAGTTAATTGGTTGTAACCGAATTTAACTCAACCCTACCACTACCCCAGTGTTCGAAGCTTGAACGGCCATTATTAGCCGACAAAGGGCCTTGGAGGTATCAAACTTGAACCAACCAAACATTGCTGCGATGCTTTGTTTCTTAAACAAATCAAAACTAGGAGTGTAATCTTTGTTTGAGGGGGACAAGGGGAAAGATGCTGCTTAAACCAAAATACAATTATGATCGTAATCAACCATTCAAACTATAGACGCATCGATAATCAGAATATATTTGGACTTTGATCAAAATAAATTTAGACAATGTTCAAATATTTTAAGTTGCCGTGTTTTCTTTCATAGTAGTTTGCTTTCCAGATATACCACAGAAGGTAATTGAAGAAAAGAAAAAAATCTCTCATTCGCTCTTGTTTGTAATATACCATATATATTATATTTGGTATTCATTATACTAGAAATATGCTTAGCCTAGTGGCAAGAGCATTAATTTTTTTCCCTAATGACCTAGGTTCCATTCCCCTTGTCACCACCTAATTGAATAATTAATTTATTTTATTAGATTAAAATTAAAATTAAATTGAATGATTGTATAAATAAAGGGGGCTAAATGTGTAATTATACCAATTATTTTAACGGCAGGTGACTATATTAGAACTAATTAAATAAATATGTGGTATATTTAACACAATTGAAAATATAGTGATCAAATCGACAACAACCCTATAATTCGGTGGTCATTAGTATAGTTTACTTTTCTTTTTTTTTTTACCAACAACGTTGCGTACCATGATCTCCCCCACCATCTTTACGATGTTAAATACAACTTCTCGCAACCATTCTTCTCCATTTGGGACAAAATGTTGGGAACATATATGCCTTATGAACCTGAGAAAAGAGAAGAAGGAGGCTTCAAGTTCCGGCCAGATAAGGTGTGCAAAAATTAATTATCGGGTCAGCCTACTCGATTCGGATGAAAATCTCCTGCCTCTCTCTGCCTTTATTCTGATTTTCTGACATGTATATTTTTACAATAAATTGCTTTAGGCATTGTTTGTTTAAATAATATAGATGCTTATTGTGTTTTTTTTCTTCTTCATATCACTCCAATTTTATTAAAATAAAAAAATTCAATACACTTTCTCCTTAAACTTTACATATTTTTCTAATTTACCCTCTAAAGTTATTTTGACTACTTTTGCCCCCTAATATTTTTGATGTTACTCATATCGTTCCTACCATTAAAAAAAATCTGTCTTACTAATCAAAATACGCCACATTATTATTTTTATTTATTTTTAAATTTTAAAATAAAATAAATATATTAAAATATTTATTAATTAATTATATTTTCTAAAATACCAAAAACACATAAATCCCCGTTATCTTCATTAAAATCAGAAAATCTAAGAACACTCATGTGTTCTTCAACCAAACCCAGATTCCGATGAACACCGCCGCGCCAGCTGCCGGCGAAATTGAAACCCGACCTGAAAAGACTTTTTTTCCTCCTTTACCCAGATCTGAAAGATCACTTTGAGCTTAGGGCAGTTTTGAATCCTGACTACCTTTAGATTCCGAGTTTTCATTTTGTTTTTTGCATGTGTTTTAATCATAATCTCACAGTGGAACTTTGTTAAATAGACCAACAAAATGCCGTGTTCTTATTAGTATTTAAATCTTACTTAGAATTACTGGATTTTTTTCTTCTAAGTTTTGGGTGAGAATTTAAGATTGTATTTATGGTTTAAAAAATAGGTAAAGTTTAGGTAGAAAAAAATTATTAAGCAACAACAAAAAACGCGGAGGACCAAAAACCCTAAATATTTAATATAGCTTTAGGGTTTTTTCATGACGTCCTCCGAAACTCCAGGAAGTGCTTGCGAAATAGCGCCGGCTGGGCGTCCACCCGATCAACAGACGCCGGCGGTGACAGGGGGGATGGACCGGTTCATGAGGATGTTGCTACCCTTGGGGACGATAACGGTGGTACGGGGCAGCAGATGGAGGTGGAGACTACACCTCCCAATAACGTGGTGATAGCTGACGCGGAGGGTGTGCCGGTAACTGGATCGCCGGCGGCAGGAGATCAGTTGGGTGCGGCGAAGGGAAAACTTTCGTTTCGCGACATGGTTGTCGGACAACGATCAGAGGGCCAGAAGGACAATTTTATATGCGACCTTGATGTTGATCTTGAAGCGGATGATGTAGTGATAGGAAGTGTCGGGGAGGTGCCAGAGATTAAATTCTCTGAACGTGTTCATCGCATCATTGATGACAAATTGGCAAAGTCATTGGTGGTAAGACTCTTGGGTCGATCGATTGGCTATCGTGCGTTACACAACAGAGTTCATATGATGTGGAAACCGGTGGGTGAGATTAGTATTGTTGATTTAGATAACGAATATTTTCTTGTGAGATTTGCGATGGAATCCGATTATGAGCATGTGCTGTCTGGGGGACCGTGGGTGATCTATGGTAGTTACCTAACAGTTCAACCATGGTCGCGGGATTTTTCTACGGCTATCGATCATCCTAGGAAGCTTTTGGTATGGTTGCGGCTTCCCGGATTGCCTTATAGATATTATTCGCGAAGCATTTTTGAAGCCATTGTTGGGGTTCTTGGGGAGGTTGTTCGTGTGGATTTCAACACAACAGAAGGATCACGCGGGAAGTTTGCTCGCCTCGCGGTGGTCGTGGACTTGGAGAAGCCGTTGATACCGGCAATTATCATTGATGGGCGGCACCAATTGATTGAATATGAGGGTTTATCACATATTTGCTTCTCTTGCAAAAAGTATGGGCACTTACAAGATGTTTGTGGGAATTCCGCGGCAAATAAGGAGAAAGCGAAGGCTATGGAGAATATTGTACCGGAAAAAACGGACCGTTTTGGGCCGTGGATGCAAGCCCTTAGCCGTCGACGCCGGGCGACGTTGACGAAAGACAAGGGCCCGATGCAGGCGACACCTAAACCGCACCCTGGCTCGCATTTTAGGCCGTTGATCGTGGAGAGTGAGGGTCGTGATGCCACAATGGCTGCTGAGGTAGTCGGTGGAACGCAGGATGTTGCGTCTAATGCTAATGGGCGCAGGGTTAATAAGGGTGCTACGGGGAATATCACGGATGGTGTTGTGTCCGTTGGTGCAACAGCAAAGGAGGGGGTATCGGGTGACATACGGGCAGTAGCGAAGGACTCGATGGATGTGGGGGCTGCAGGAAGAAGTGTCGCGGTGAACATGAAGGGGGTTGTGATTGAGAGTAGCCCGGAGGTGCCGATTGCGTCGGCTGATGTGATTGTTGTGGAACAGTCGACTTTACCGGCATCGAACCATACTGCGGTGCGGGTTATGGACGATGGGGGGCGTCAACCGTTGCAAGAAACAAATGGGCGTCAAAATGTGGGAAGTAACCGGGGAAGTGGACATAAAGGGCCAAGTCGAAATCGGTTAGCTCACAAGGGTGTGGCGTTGAAAGGGGCTAAGGCTAGAAAGTCTGATAGCTCCGCTTTGACTCAGGTTGCGGTTAAGGATTGAGCGAATGATTTATCGCACTCCCTCACTTTGTCAAAGGATGGATCGGAGGCTAGAGGAGTTAGTCGGGGAGACGTTCAATGGATCAGGAATGCAACATTCGAGGGGTCGTCGTCTGGTACACCTCAGTGAGTGTTTGTTTGTTTTTCTCTCTTTTTATCCTTATGGTTAAGTTTATTATTTGGAATGCTCAAGGTGCTCTTGGCCTTGATTTTAACCGTTATTTTCGAGTGGTGGATAGATCGTATATTCCAGATATTTTTGTTATTGTTGAACCACGTATAAGTGGCACCGCGACGGATACTTTTATTCGTCGTGCTGGGTATGATTTCTCGTATAGAGTTGAGGCGAATGGGTTATCAGGTGGCATTTGGGTTCTGTGGAGGAGTAAAGTTCAGTTTGATGTGTTGGCTTTATCTAATCAATTTGTACACGGATGGTGTAAGGATCTAGATTCGAATATCAGCTTTTTTATCACGTTTGTGTATGCTAGCCCTAATCATAGTAGACGGCGTTTGCTGTGGGATCAGTTACGTGCGTTGGAAGTTGATAGGGAGTTTTCGTGGGTCCTCGGGGGAGACTTTAATGCCATTTATTCCTCGGATGATAGACAGGGGGGTTCACAGCGGAGAACAGGGATTTGCCGTAACTTTAGCGACTTTATGTCCAGGTCTGGTTTGCATGATATGGGGTTTAATGGCCCTCGGTTTACTTGGAAAAGGGGGACCTTAGTCAGCGCCTGGATAGATGGATTTGTTCGGGTGCGTGGTATAACATGTTTCCCCTATCGGAGGTGTACCATCTTCAGCGTTTGGGCTCGGACCATCGGCCTATTTTATTATCTACGGATGTCTTGAATAACGGGCGAGGTGAGCGACCGTTTAGGTTCATTGCGGCCTAGAATGAACACCCGGAGTTCGGTAATTTATTATCAGATAGCTGGAACCAGGAGAGTACGGTCTTTGACAATTTAGCGAGGTTCCAGAATAATAGCAAACTGTGGAATAGAGAGGTCTTTGGGCACATTGGGCAGAGGAAAAAGCAGCTTCTGGCCCGTATTCGGGGGGTGGAGATAGCTTTGGAGCGTCATCCAATGCCGTTTCTTGTTGAGCTTGAGAAGAGTTTAAAAGGGGAACTATCTGAGGTTCTTAAACAGGAGGAAAGCCTTTGGTTCCAGAAATCGCGCAGTAAGTGGATACAGCAGGGGGATCGTAACACTAAATTTTTCCACGCGACAACCTTACAACGTCGCCGTCAAAACTCTATTAGAATGCTTAAGTTGGACAATGGTGAGTGGTGTGAAGAGCAGACGGCCCTTCAGGATCACGCCGTGGAGTTCTTTTCGTCTTTGTTCACGTCGGAGATGTGTAGGGAACCCCATGGTATTTGTTCGAATGGGTTCCCGTCCGTGAGTAGCGATAAGCTTGACGGCTTGGTTCGAAAGGTAACTTTTGAGGAGGTTATGGAGGTTGTGTTTAGTATGGACCCTCTGAAGGCCCCGGGTGCTGATGGTTTTCAAGCGGCTTTCTTCCAACGTAATTGGGGAACTGTGGGTGACTCGGTTTTCCGGTTTGTTGAAGATTTCTTTCAAAATGGGGTGCTACCTGAAGATGTGAATCAAACCCTGCTGGTTCTTATCCCGAAAGTTCAGTCGCCAATCAAGATAAGTCAATATCGTCCTATTAGCCTTTGTACTGTCTTATATAAAGTCATTACGAAAATTTTGGTTAATAGGCTTAAGCCCTTACTTGACGGTTTGGTGAGTCAGAACCAGGTGAGCTTTGTACCTGGTCGTCAGATTATTGATAATATCATTTTGGCACAGGAAATTATGCATTCGATGGCTAGGAAGAATGGAGCAAAAGCTTGGATGGCGGTTAAGGTGGATCTGGAGAAAGCGTATGATCGATTGGAATGAGCTTTCATTGAATCCACACTTATTGATATTGGCCTGCCGATGCGTTTTATACATTGGATCATGCATTGTGTGCGATCTGTTCAGACCCGTATCATTTTGAACGGGAATCTCACCTCTAGTTTTCGGCCATCGCGTGGGATCCGTCAGGGAGACCCACTCTCGCCGTATCTCTTTGTGCTTTGTATGGAACGCCTTTCCCATGCAATCGGTAGAAGGGTTGATGAGGGTGCATGGAAGGGTATCGCTCTATCGAAGTATGGCCCAGGTATATCTCACCTCTTTTTTGCCGATGATTTGGTTCTTTTTGCTGAAGCGAATTTAAGTCAGATGCGGGTGATCAAAGAGACTCTTGATATTTTTTGTGCTTGCTCTGGGCATCGGGTTAGCTCTGATAAGACAACTATCTATTTTTCCAAGAACTGTAGCAAGCCTAGGGGGTTGGAGCTAGCCGATTTTGGTGGCTTTAAACTTGTTGATGATTTGGGGATGTACTTAGGAGTTCCGTTGTTGCACAAACGGGTCACTTCTGCTACATACAGGTTTCTTATTAAAAAGGTTGAAAGCCGTCTTTCAGGCTGGGCGGCTCGCACTTTGTCTTTAGCTGGCCGGATCACTTTGGCTAAGGCTGTTCTTCAGGCTATTCCCACATATGTTATGCAGACGGCTTGGCTTCCGAAGGGTGTTTGTGACGCGTTGGAGCGCATTATTCGGAGATTTATATGGGGTTCACCGAGTGGATCTAAGGGTATTCTTTTAGTTCGTTGGAGTGTTGTTACGACTGATATAAAGGAGGGGGGTCTTGGTTTGCGGCAACTTGGGCGCCAAAATCAAGCCCTTCTTATGAAGGTTGGTTATCGCCTAGTTACGGATCAACATAAATTGTGGGTTTAGGTTCTTCGCCACAAGTATAAGTGGGTTGGCCCTCTTCCACAGAGTATCCACCGTTTGGGATGTTCCCGGTTATGGCGGGGGTTGAGTCAAATATGGGACATGATTCGTAGTGGCATATGTTGGAATATCCATAATGGTTGGAACACGGATTTTTGGTTTGATCACTGGTTGGATGGCGATGGGGTTTTGGCGGAACGGTGCCTTAGTGGCGTTACGCCTAGAAGCTCACCCGTGGCGGCTTGGATAGGAGCGAATGGTGAGTGGGACTGGGGCAAGCTCGAGGGAGTGTTGCCGACAGCTACAATACAGCAGATTCGGATTGTTGCGCCGCCGCACGCTGCTGCTGGTTCTGATACGGCTGCGTGGAGATGGGAGCAAAACCGTCGGTTTTCAGCATCTTCGGCTTACAAGGCTTTGGGGAGTGATTTGGTAGCGAGCAACCCGAGGGCGTGGCCTTCCATTTGGAAGCTTAGAATTCCACAACGAATCCGAACATTCTTATGGTTGGTAGCTCATGACAAGTTATTGACGAACGCGGAACGGGAACGTCGACACTTGACGGCAACCAAGGATTGTAGTGTGTGCAATGGCGTGGTGGAAGATATCGATCACATCCTCCGATCGTGCCCACGTGCTTGGAGTCATTGGGACAAGATTGTTTATCCTAGTCGGTTGCGGGAGTTCCTTGAGTTACCTTTTGAAAACTGGTTTTGGGGTAATCTCACCGGGACTCATCATCCTTGGTCGTCAGAGCCGGAATGGGCAAGCTTGTTTGCCATAGTCTGCTGGTTGCTATGGAAGAATCGCTGTGCAAGGGTGCTAGGGGATGATGATGTCGGGTTGCGGGAGCTGCTGGTGGTCGCTGTGCGCACCAGGGATGATTGTGCTGCAGCAGCAGTGGATCTTGCTGCTGGGGGCAGTCGCGCGCCTGGGGGTCGGCCTAGCTTGGTTACATGGTGCCGTCCGACGCAAGGGAGATTCAAGGTGAATGCGGACGGTTCGGTCAGAGGGCATTTACAGGTTGCGGCTATTGGGGAGTTATACGTGACGACATGGGTGTTTGGGTGTTTGGTTTCGGTCGGTGCATAGGGCGATGTTCGATGCTCATGTGCGAGCTTTGGGCGGCCTATGAGGCACTTCGGCATGCATGGGATTATGGTTGTCGTAGGGTGAATTTCGAGACGGATAGCACTACGGTTGCGGACATGCTTAATGGTAAGGTGGACGTGAATGGTGGGCATAATTTGCTTCACCGGATTATGGATATTGTGAGGCGTGATTGGGATCTGACAATACGGTATGCCCCTCGTGCATCTAATCGAGTTGCGGATAAGATGACTTCATTAGCTTTCGAGTGGGATTTTAGTGGGAAGACGTGGTTTCATCCTCCCTTGGAGGTGGTGGATGTGTTTCTTGATGATATGAACTTGTCGGTTTAGTTGTCGTTTTGTTTGGTTTGGTTTCCGGTTAATGCTATGTACGTAACATCACATGTACTCTTTTCCCCCATTTAGGCTTAGGGGGTTTTTAACGAGGCATGTGGTGTTACTCCTTATTAATAAAAAAAAAAACGCGGAGGACCAATAGAAAATCCACTGCCTAATTAATTAAGATTTGGCAAATTATAATACTTTCGGCTTTCCAAAAAAAGTTAAATTGTGAATTTATCTACTATTATACATTAATACCGTTGTAAAGTTTTAACTTCATTATTCAACTAATCGAGGCCTAACATTCCCTCATTTTGAATGAAACTTTTTTACAACTCACATGCACTCGAACAACATTCTTCTCATTGAGGATTAATTTATTCTTTTTGCAAAGCAATTATTTTATTAATGATAAAAGTCACACAACAGTGGATAGAGGGGCCTTGTATAGGCAAAGCAATTATTTTGGATAAAACTTTGACTAATCAATCATCCTTGTTGATATCCCTTACAAGTCGGGCTTCGAATCCCCCTTCCGTTCTTTTCTCAAGTGAATAAGGCATGTAAGTTCCCATAATTTTATCCCACATAATGAAGAATGGTTGTGAGAAGTTGTATTTGGAACCATGGAGTTGATGATGAGTATCATGAAACGCAGCATTGTTCCAAAAGAATATATGAAAAGGGTTTCCAGGCATCACCATTGCACAATGATCATCTAGTGTTTTGATGATGGTGAAGCATGAGAAATAAATGGAAGTTCTGGGAGACATGCCAGACAAATAAACAGCCAAGGCTCCACCGATGGTGTCGAAGAGAAGGCCGTCCAGTTGGTGACTGTAGAGAGCTCCAAATGAATAGGGGACGACAAGCCGGTGGTGATGGGAATGAAAGTGGCGATATAGGAATTTGTTGTGGTGCATGTATCTGTGAGTGAAATACTGAATAGTGTCCACAACCAGCATAGCTGTGATAAATTGTATAGCTATAGCAGTAATGGAAGATGGTCGCCCTGCAGAATCTACCCCACTCATCTGCAACAAAGTAAATTATTGACATATAACTCTGATGGTGGTGATGGAACATCGAGTTATGTTCATGTAACTTGTACCTTAAGCATAAGGAAGAACACAACAGCCTGAATGGTTTGCTGAAGGAGAACACCTTTGATGACTGTCTTTCTAGGGACTAAGTTCTTTTCCATCTCTTCTTGCTTGGAATGCAACTTGTATTTCTCAAAGGAGTACTCTAGGATCACATACATCCCTGAGTATACCCAGTAAACTATATTTGGCAAGAAAATAGACAGCAGTTCATCATTTGATACCGCCAAATCCATGAATGTTTGAGAATTGACGTTATCCAAAATCTAGAGAAGAGATTCTTGGATGAAAGTAGAAAAGAATCGGCAGAAATTGTGGCCTTTAAAAGACCTTTCCATTTGCATTTTCAGCTAGACAAAAGATAATGGCAATCACATGTTAGTTGAATATTAAAGGATGGGGCCTTCTGCCTAGGGATGTAAAAAGATGACCCTACCTGAAAACCCAATTGAAACCTGCTCGAGTTAGAACCTGATTTGATCTGAAAATTTAGTGACCCGAACCTGATCTGTAACCAACTGTTGTTGACCCGAACCTGAATTTGACTTGTTACTGTAGTGACCGAACCCGACCTGCGTCCGACTGAAAACGACCCGAACCCGAATTGGACCTGTTACTGTGGACCTGAAACCCGACCTGCGCCCGACTGAAACGAACCCGAACCCGAAGCCGACCTGGCATATAACCGATTTTACCCGACTGAATTGACCCGAGATCCGATATTACCCGACCTGTTTTGAACCCGACCTGTTTTGGACCGGACCTGTTTTGAACCCGACCTGTTTTGAACCCGACCTGTTTTGGACCCGACCTGTTTTGAACCCGACCTGTTAATTGACCCGACCTGCTTTGAACCCGACCTATTTTTAACCTGAACTGATATTGATCTGACTTGATATTTACCTGATATATAGTTGAAGAAGTCTACGATTTGATAAATTTAAAATGATGATAAATGTAAAGTATTAATTTATTAAATTAATTTAATATTAACTCGTTCAATATAAATTATTTGTGAAGTTTAATAAAAATTAACATACTTAAATTTATTTTATTAAAAATATTTAAAATTTAAAAGTTTTATCAAATTAATAAGTTGTGATTGATGAATTTAAAATAAATTATTTAAAATAACTTATTAATTGTGATATTAAATTTAAAAAATATTTTATTAAAAATTTTAATTATAATAATTCAAACAATAAAAAAACCGGGGAGGGGGAGGGGGGAGATTTTGGCGCCAATTAAACTAAATGGGGGGGGGGGGATTGCCGCCAATCAAAATCAACCAAAATGGGGTTGCCGCCATATCAAACAACATTGGCAGTGGAGGTGTGATTTTTTTTATTTATTTAGGGGTTAATTATTCTTTAGGTCCTTCCTTAATTAGATGGTTAGAGTTTAGGTTTTTTAAGTTTTAGTTTATTTTTTTAGTCCTAACTTTTAGTTTAGTTTCTTTAAATTTCATTTAATTAGGTCATGCTTCATAAATTAATTAACTATTAAACTTTTTGGTTTGCTTTAAATTTAATTTGGTCCTCGTATAAATATTTGGTAAGTAATTAAATTTAATAATTTTATTATTTTGATTTTGGCTCTAATTAATAATTTAGTTTTAGATTTGTCCTTTTTATTTTTCAATTTATTTTGTTTGTTAGATTTATGAGTTTATGTTTAGGGTTTAGGGGTAAATGTGTCAAGTTGATTGTTTGGGGCTATGAGATTAGTTTAGGGATTATGTAATTAGGCTTGCACTCTAATTATTAGTGAATAGTGTCTGTAAAATTTAGATATTTATGTTTGGGGTTTAGGGGGTAAATGTGTCAACTTAATTATTTGGGGTTATGAGATTAGTTTAAGAATTAGGAGACTAGGCTTGTACTCTAATTATTAGTGATTATAAGATTTAAGGGTTGAGGTTTATGTGTATTGTTTAGGGATATACATATATATATTACAATATATACATACTAAAACTTACATACATACATATATATGTATATGTATAATTATAACAATATATATACTAAAATTTACATACATACATACACATATATATATATATTTAATTAATTATAACAATACATATATATGTATATATCATAATATATGTATATGTATATGTATATTTATATGTATATGTATATATATATGTAGATATAAATTTTATTCATTTTTAATATGGTGATATTTTTATTCATTTTATTCCCTAGAATTTTATTTTCTACAGCAAGTTACCCTCATTAATTTTTAATTTTTGTAACTTACTCCAATATTTTAGATATAAATCATTTGATGATATTTTTGTTCATTCTAGTGCGTAATATTGAGACTAAAATGTATGTAAGTATGTATGTATGTACCTATCAATGTGTGAATCCTAAACCCTTAATGAATTTTCTCTTAACCCGAAACCTTAAACCCTAAAAATCATAAACCCTAAACACTAAACCTTAATGTATATAAGTATGTATGTATGTACTTATCTATGTATGAACCCTAAACCCTTGATGAATTTCCCTAAACCCTACACCATAAACGCTAAACCCTAATGTATGCAAGTATGTATGTATCTATCAATGTATGAACCCTAAACCATTAATAACTTTTTCCTAAAACCTAAACCCTGAATCGTCCAATGTTTTATAATTTTAATTTGATATTTTTGTTCATTATAGCCCTTAAAACTTCATTTATATTCCAAATTGACCCCTATATACTAATTGTTTTTTTAATTAGTCCAATAACATATAATTTTACTTTGACATTTTGTTCATTTTAGTCCCTAAACTGTATTTGTATTCCAAATTGACCACTTTTTATTTTTTTAATTACTCTAATGTTTTATAATTTTAATTTGATATTTTTGTTCATTTTAGTCTCTTAACTTTATTTTAATTAGTCCGATATTTTATAATTTTAATTTGATATTTTGTTCATTCTAGTCCCCTAAACTTTAGTTTAATTCCAAATTGACCCTTATTTATTGTTTTTTTATTTCGTCTGAAGTTTTATAATTTTAATTTGTACTTTGTTCATTCTAGTCCCTTTAACTTTATTTCAATTCCAAATCGACCCATATTCATTGTTTTTTTAATTCGTCCAATGTTTTATAATTTTAATTTGATATTTTCATCTTCTAGACCCTAAAACTTTAATTTTATTCCAAATTGACCCACATTTATTTTTTTTAATTTGTCCAATGTTTTATTATTTTAATTTGACATTTTCTTCATTCTAGCCCCTTAACTTTATTTTAATTCCATATTGACCCCTATATATATATATATTAATTCATCATGTTTTATAATTTTAATTTGAAATTTTGTTCATTCTAGACCCTAAAAATTTATTTTTATTCTAAATTGACATCTACATATTGTTTTTTAATTATTCTAATTTTATACTTTTAATTTGATATTTTTGTTCATTATAGTCCCCAAAATTTTATTTTTATTACAAATTTACCCCCTTTCATTGTTTTCTTTTAAATTTGTCTAATGTTTTATAATTTTATCTAATGTTTTATAATTTTAATTTGATATTTTTGTTCATTATAATCAGTGAAACTTTATTTTTAATCCAAATTGACCCCTTTTCAGTTCAAATTGACCACTTTTCATTATTTTTTAATTAATTCAATGTTTTATAATTTTAATTTGATATGACTTTAAATAATTAACTCCAAATCAATGACGATTGACGAAGGCCAACTTAAAGTCTATCGACTACTTATACGGTTGTATCGAACTTATATGGTTGTACCGAACTCAAACTCAATACAAATTTCAATCTTGAAAATACTCCGACCTGAATTACCCGACCTGAAACTACCCGACCTAAATTACCCAACCTGAAATGCACCCGACCTGAAATGCAACCGACCTGAAATGAACCCGACCTGAAATGGACCCGACCTGAAATGGACCCGACCTGAAACGGACCCGACCTGAAATGGACCCGACCTGAAGTGTATCCGAACCCGAATTAACATGTCAATTATCTGCTTCGGACTCGACCTGTTTTGACCCGACCTGAAATGAACCCGACCTGAAATGGACCCGACCTGAAATGGACCTGATCTGAAATGGACCCGACCTGAAATGGACCCGACCTGAAATGGACCCGACCCGAGTTTAGTCAAAACAGAAAAATGACCTGTACCCGATTTTACCCGACCTGATAGTACCCGACCTGAAACCCATCCGATTACCTGTTTTTACATCCCTACTTCTGCCCTAGTGCTTTAAAGCTTGTACATAAATTTTTTTGGACATATCTTCTTTTGAATAGGTTGGTGTGTGCTATATTACACCAAAAACCTATTTTAAATAAATATCTAGAAAAATGGCCTCACAAACTATCATTTAGAAATATGACCCTTAAATCTGTCACGTATAAAGAACTCGCGTTTAGGGGATTGTGAGTCACGACCTCGCGCTACGCAGAGTGCGAGTTCCACATACATGGCAACACTTTTCAGAATAAGGAATTTTACGGAAACTCGCGTTCTGCAAAACACGAGTTCCCCGAGAATTTGAAGAGGCGACTGAATTTATCGCCGGAAACTCGCTTTCTACAGAAAGCGAGTTCTTTGTAAATCTGGGTGGAAGAAAAAGCGTCGATAGGCATGTTCGAGCAATATTTCGGGCTTATTAATCGTATATTTTTAGTAAACATTGAGTTTGAATTCGTAGTACTAGAAATTCTCTTTCATATGACACCAATATGGGCAATTTCCGTCCATTCTAAACCGACCTAAATTCGCTTAGAAAATTGTATCCTAGTTTGTTTTTTTTAATGAATTTGCCTTTAAAAATACGTGATAGGCTTGGTTTATTAATCGAATAATAGTAATAAAAAAAGCAAAATTAAAAAGAAAATAGAAAAAGTATAAAAAATTATTAAACAAAATTAAAATTCTGTAATTACAAAATAAAAAAAGTAATGTCTTTCAAAAATATAATAAAAACATAATTAAATATAAATTTTAAAAAAGGCCCTAATGATGTCTATGTCCACCCGTTTCGCAGCAGGGTGCATGACAATCTCGTTGCGGATTCGTCCAAATGTCATGTGCTCCAGGGTCGTTTTCATCATCAGCAGCATCATCATCGGCGGCGTATGCACCTGTTCAGCATCATCATCATCATCAGCAACATCAGCATCATTAGCTATAGGGTCCACCCGTTTCGCAGCAGGGTGCACGACGATCCCGGCGGCGTATGCTGGACAATGCTGTAGTCGAACTATGATGCCAACGGTGGAACATCGATCACCGGAGAACCACTCATCGGTATGGAGGGATGATAGGCATCTGAGAAGCCAAACTCGGGTGGAGGCCTTATCTGCTATTTTGGACATTCCCCCAATGCATTAATGCATTCAAGCACTGCAAACCGATGGTTCAAATCGACGGTACATGGTTGTACGAGAAATATACACATGTCCTACTTCTTGTGGTTGCACAAGACGACAATCAGAAAATCGTGCATGTAGCATTCACAATTGTTGAAAAAGAGGATCTCGAGTCTTGGGTGTTCTTCCTTAAGAACCTACGGAAACATGTTCTTTCTCATGTAATGCGGGCAATGGACAATGAGATATGTCTTATTTTCGACAGAGGCACAGCGATCTTGTGGGCAGTAGAACGTTTGGGCGATGGACAATGAGATATGTTCTTTCTCATGTAATGCGGGCAATGGACAATGAGATATGTTCTTTCTCATTGTTTCAAGTTGATCTTACGTTATTTATTTTTCCGCATAAAAATTCCTAACGTTTAAAAAATTCATTTATTCGTCATTCCCAGTATGGATGTTTCCAGGCTTCTCTGGTTTTCTTATTCTTGTTGAATTTTGTCAAGCTCAAGCAACAATTTTTGTATATTTTATTTTCTTTTACCAATATGAAATCTGGTGGATATTCAAGCTCAGATAAACTAAAACAGTATTCAATTTTCCCTCTGCTCATGTAACACCCCAATTTTTGCCTAATTTAAAATCCTAATTTAATTGAATTCCCTAAGTTTAAAACCCTAATTATTGGAAATTTTAAGTTATGGACCTAATTGAATTTTTGTGTGATTAAATTGGGGATTTTTGGAATTTCAGTGACCAAATTACAAAAGTTGTAAAATTTAAGTGCCCTTTCATAAACCCTAGAAAATTGTGATGGTGTATCTTGTAATTTACCCATTTTAGGGTGATTTAAATACATGTTTTTTTGTTTCTGGGACCCTTTTTTCCGTTCAGTAGATTTGAGTTCTCCCCCTCTTTCGTGCGAACAAAATACCCCAATGCACATTTTTTTCTGTCCAGACAAGGGTTAAACGCCGCCGTTCGACGACCCGTCACCATTGTTTGGCTTCCCCTCAAGTTCCGTTCAAATCCTAGCCTCACCGTCGTTGTCCCTGTTGTCGTTCTCGCTCAGAATTCGTTCGAGTTTTGTTTCATTTTTGGTTCGGGTTTTCCTCACTGTTGGGTGTCTAGGGGTAAGGTTTTGGTTGCTTTTGGGTAATATGTCTATGTGCGTTTTGGCCGGAAAATGAGCCTTGTGGTCACCGGATTTCATCACCGTTGACCGGTGCCGTCAAGGGGAAGACCCTTAGGGTTCGAGTTTGCAAAAGGGGGTAGGGGTTCGGGCTGGTGTGTTGGTGTATTGGGTTTAAACCCAAATTGGTGAGCCCAAGTGTATGAGAGAGGGAGCCCGAATAGTTGTGGGCTAATCGGTCTAGTCTGCTATGTGAACCGGACCGGTTCAGTGAGTGAACCGAGTCAGAATCGAACCGGGCCTCTATCGAAACCAAACCCATTGACCGTTGACTTTTTTAGAAAAGGACTATTTTATGTTTTTTGACGTCCTAATCTCGTTTCCACTGCCCGTTTTCTCCAATTCGAACCCAAAAGACCGTTTGACCACTTTTGTTCGAGTTTGCTTAGTTTTAAAGATTTGAATATCAGAAAATTAATTGGTATTATTCGTATTTGCAGACGACATTGACTCAGATACTGAGATTGTAACCCCTAGACCCGCCTATGCGTTATAACGGATCCTAGGAAGTCACATTAGGGTCACAAGAGCGACCCACAATTAAAATACGCATAAAAACATTTTTTCTTAAACACTTATTAAACTGAAAAAAAATCAACTTCTGTTTAAATACCATTTCGGGAAGTCATTTAAACATGTAACAAAATTTCAGAAAGTGTTTTACAGACACTGTCATAAAACAATACATGATATACGTGCCCACTAACTATGCAGTACCGTACTCCAAAGGCAACGCCGAGGCAACTCCAAACACTACTGTCAACCATTATACCATGATATATTCTTTTAACCTGCGATGGTAAAAACAACATGAGCTTGGAAAAGCTTAGTAATACAAAATTACCAAAAGATGCTATAAGCTCATACAAATATATATGGTATGCATAACATTTTCATGATGTTCCACGTAGTAACAGTCTCCATTTCTGTTCTACTATATCGAGATAGCATCATACTCGAGAATAACGATACTTGCTCTTTATTCATACATCGAGAATTAGACGAGAATTATATAGGCTGGTAACATACGAGGTAAGAATCAGAGAGTTTAATGTCTAGTGTGTTCCAACGGTGCAACGTTAATGCATGGAATGTAACAATGCAATAAACCTTTTTATTTCAAATACATTTGTTTCAAGTAGCAGTAAAGTTTATTTTAATTCTTTATTTACCCTCCAACCATACTCATGTATTTAGTTTCCCCAGTGCGGTATCATGTATAGGCATTAACCCGAGCCCATTGGGAGTGGGTACCATCCTAAGGATATACCTTAGAATACGGACGGCCTTTGCCGAAGCATAGGAAACGAAAACGGGCGGACCTGGCCGAAGCCTAGGATCCGAAAACGGGCGAACCTAGCCGAAGCTTAGGATCCGAAAACGGGCGGACTTACCAGCTGGATCAGGGCTGAGCCGATGGTAACTTCATATCATGTCCCAAGTACCCAGTGAATCAGATCATCAATAGTTCATTAATGAATAACTGTATTTTTAGTAACACATTATCCATATAGCATGTTTATCATATCGGGTGCATAGGCATATACCAGAAATATAGTACGGTCATGCTTAATTTATAAAACATGTCATGTTCATGTGAGTTCAAGTATGTCAATCATGTGCAGGTGATCGGTATTATAACATGTAAACCACTATGCTAACAGTCGTGTAGCACACATGGAACACACTAGGTGGAATAGTTTATTTCCTTGGAGATAATTGACATTTACGGAGGAGAACACATTAAACTTTTGACCATCAAACGGATTTTTGAAACGAGGCCCATATTAAAAGAGGGGTTTATACTAACGGTTCAAACCAGATATTCAGGAGATGATACATTAAGATCTTTGAGAGTTTTGGCATATCATAAGTGATTTAGACATTTAAGCCTACAAGGCATTATGGTCATTTTATCATACATGGGCATTATGGTAATTTATACCAACAAGGCATAAACAGTGGCTCGGGGGTTCTGTTTGCTCATCAGGCATTCAGAGATTTCTATGTCAAGATCTTTCACGATATCAAATACATTCATGGCCATTTTGATTACTTTGGCTAACGAGGGCATTTTGGTCATTTAACTATCATGGGTGATTTTGTAATTTAGCCCAATAGTGATGAAATGACGATTTACAAAAATAAGATTTCCAGAAGTTTATCGAGCCTCTAAAACCAATCGAACTGACATGTCCCAACCTCATAGTACTAACCAAACCTTCTAATGTATGCACTCCACGGGTATCATTTCCAAATATTGATTATATCGTATATCTGAATGGTTGTCTTCATATTTCACCACAGGACTTGTCACGGAGTAGACGAACTTATATTATGTGCGGAAAAACTTCCATCCTTATATTAATATCATGAGTGATTGGCATACATGAGTCATGCTCCAACCTTTAGGGGCATTTCAGTCATTTTTAGCTTTATTGACATTTCTAGAATTTTATCTAAGGCAATTTACTTATTCTAGTCGAGGGGGTATTTCAGTCGTTCTGAAGCTCGAGATATTCATCATTCCTATCAATTGAACCATTTATAGTATTTCAATCATTAAGTACTCGTGGGTGTTTCAGCCATTCAAGAAATTTTGGTGCCTCCAACCACTTCATTCATTTCAGAACTTAGGGGTTTATCCATCCTTCCAGTTAATTTGCAAACCTCGGTGTTCGAGGATACTTCAGCCCTTTTTATCAATACGATAATTCCGATTAATTTAACCATAACATCATTTCCAATACTTTTATTCATTAAGTTCAATTCAGTATTTGAGTCACTTCATTAATTCAGAGGTATGGATAGTTCCCCGTAAATCTATACTCGGAGATTCATTCCAAATTCAAGGAAACCCAACACCTTACAATCTTGAAGGTTTAAATCTTGTTACCATAACTTTACAAATAGATCAAGGTTTTTAGATGAATCATGTTGTTTTGACCATATCCAGTGTAGATTTCTTGATCGTTTCCAATTCCAAGGTATTTTAGTCATTCTCATACCTTAAGGGCATTTTCGTAATTTCATAACCGAATATATTTTTTTAGCATTTAATCATTTGACAATGATAATCGAGTTTGGAGATTAGCTGCCTTATTACTTAATTTATTGAACTCCAGATCCTTACATTTATTAACTTTCTCGTTCGAGCATTTCGATCTTATATGGGTTATCATACTCAATTTCATATCCGGTTTGACTTATACAGAGCTAACATCACTCCTCATCATATTTATGCATGCATTAACCGAATATCGACATGTTCATACAACATACAAGAGGTAGTAATGTATTACCTTTAATCCTTGCTATATTGGTCAACCATGGTACCCCATTCGATCACTCTCGAACCCAAATGCAAAGTCTTCAACATCCCGAATACAAGGAACTTCGAATACGTTCAATCACACAAATTTCAATTTCAGTCCTTATTCACATTGTTCATAAATGATTATTAAAAATACATAAGCAGACTCGAGTTTAAGATCCAATACGGAGGCTTTCGGGTTAGAATTTCACGAAACGGGCTTCAAAATCGGACTCAGGACGTCGAAAAACATAAAATATGACTTTTTGGTCAATGTCAACGCTGACGTCAGCGGTCAAAGGCAACGATGACGTCATGCTGACGTCACTGGTCCAAAGGCTGACTCGGGTGAGTTGACTCGAGCGAGTTGACTCGGGTCAACGGGTCAGGTCGGGTCAACGGGCTTGACCGAGCTGACCGGTTCAACTGGTCCAGACGGTTCAGACCGGGTTAGCGTCGGGTCGGGTTGGTTACACAGGTTTGGGCTAAAGGCTGTTGGGCCTTACATGGGCCGCCCCACTTCCAAAACTAATAGGCCTGACTCGATTTATTAGGTCAGGCCGGTTCTGAACAGACCGGTTCAACTATGGGTTCAGGCCGGTTCACTTACCCTTCGAATTGGCTTCGCCGGGCGGTTACCAGAAACGGTCACCAGAGACACCTTGGGCACTGATTCTGTCGGAAAACAGGAGCATGTTAGCTCAAAAGTCCAACCCATACATCAACAACACAAAAGAAGCCGAAATTTATACCGAAATTAACCAAAACAGAGGGGAAACGATCGGAAACGACGTAGCTCCGATGAGTGAGTTACCGACGTCGGACACACGATCGGTCAGTCGGGTTTTGCTCCCCACGACACGTTGAACACACTCGAACCGACGACGTGCCCTAACGGTGACAGAGCTGGCCGAAAATCAGCGATGAACAGACTAGATATAAAACCTAGGTTCGTCGAACCTAATACCTTCGATTCCCGACGATCGGGGCGGTGGCGTGAGTGTCGACTAGGGTTGGGTTTAGGGTACGGCGGCGAGCACGACAAGGGTAGAGGTGACGGTCACGACGCGACGGTGGGGGAGATCGGACGTTGGTCGAGGAATACGAAAGGGTTGGGAGAGAGAAAAAAAGGGATAAGATATTTTGGTTATTAATGATGGTAGGTGGATCTCGATGGATATATTAAATTTGGTTCAGACTAATTAAACATACCTCAAAACAAATTTGTTGTGAGAACCAAACATAAGTGATCCTTAGCACAAACGGTTAAGGCTCAGGCTTACAAAGCCAAGGGTCACAAGTTTGAACCCCTGGGTTGGTAACCCTTTTTTTTCATCCATTTCCCCTTTTTAGCTCAAAGACTTAAAAAAATTTAAGGGTGTTACAACTCTCCCTCCCTAAAAAGAAATTTCATCCTTGAAATTTACCAGGGTCAAAGGAATGCAGAACTACTCTTCCATCCGTTCTTGTACTGAAACTTATCTATCAGTGTATCCTTGTTTCTCAGGACGCTCAGATGGTCACAAATCAATTTGGTATCGTTCCGGTCACTCAGACTGACATTAGACCCAAAACTATTCCATGATGCATCGTAAATCAATTGATTAGAATGCAATACATGAATCTATATAGAATTTCATATGGGGCCACACGAACACTTGTCTCGTAACTACTATTATTAAGGCATACTCAGTCAAGGCTACAAACATTCTCGTCGTCGTAGAAGTCAATCACACAGTCTAAAAGTATATCTTTCAAAATCTTAATTACTCTACTAGGTTGACCATCAATTTACGAATGAAAATCTGTACCTGAAATCCAAACAAGTAATCCAAGCTTCCAACAGAGCCTTCCAAAATTAAGACATAACACCGAATTTTAGTCTGAGATGATATGTATAACTATACACCACGCCACATTATCGCAAAAATAACTTTCTCCTTGGCAATCAAACATAATCAAAGTTTTATACGGATATCACTTACTTTTAATGAAATTTTTAGACAATTGCTTCCTTCGTATATTACAGAGCCGCCATAGAACTTTACACTTTCGCCACATTCACAAACATCTTTCTTTTAAATTCATAACACTTTTATCAAATTCCCATCAAGATATTCTCAAACATAATCATTATCACCGAATGGCATTACATGTAAATCTTATATCGGTTGCCTTACATGATTAAACCTTTATCCTCCCTCTAGTCCATATCTTCAATTTCACACGTATTAAACATTTCAATTTCTTTATCCAGATTCAAATCCATCTATTTAATCCAAAACATAGGCGAATGGTATAGACGTTTCTTGCCATTACAGATCGAGCTATGTAAGGCATAATACTTAGATTCACTTATTTCAGAAAAAGAGATTCGACATCAGAGTTTCGGCTCGAAGCAGTACGGTTATGCTAGGGGCATGCACAGACCAGACACCCTATGACAGACGAGCGGTCAATCTACTTAGAAAGACGTAACTCTAAGCTCTAATATCACTAAATGTAACCCCTTAGACCCGCCTATGCGTTATAACAGATTCTAGGAAGTCACATTAGGGTCACAAGAGTGACCCACAGTCAAAATACACATAAAAACATTTTTTCTTAAACATTTATTAAACTGAAAAAAAAAATCAACTTCTGTTTAAATACCATTTCGGGAAGTCATTTAAACAGGTAACAAAATTTCCAAAAGTGTTTTACAGACACTGTCATAAAACAATACATGACATACATGCCCACTAACTATGCAGTACCGTACTCCAAAGGCAACGCCGAGGCAACTCCGAACACTACTGTCAACCATTATATCATGATATATTCTTTTAACTTGCGATGGTAAAAACAACGTGAGCTTAGAAAAGCTCAGTAATACAGAACTACCAAAAGATACTATAAGCTCATACAAATATATATGGTATGCATAAAATTTTCATGATGTTCCACGTAGTAACAGTCTCCATTTCTGTTCTACTATATCGAGATAGCATCATACTCGAGAATAACAATACTTGCTCTTTATTCATACATCAAGAATTAGACGAGAATTATATAGGTTGGTAACATACGAGGTAGGAATCAGAGAGTTTAGTGTCTAGTGTGTTCCAACGGTGCAACGTTAATGCATGAAATGTAACAATGCAGTAAACCTTTTTATTTCAAATACATTTGTTTCAAGTAGCAGTAAAGTTTATTTTAATTCTTTATTTACCCTCCAACCATACTCCAGTATTTAGTTTCCCCAGTGCGGTATCATGTACAGGCATTAACCCGAGCCCATTGGGCGTGGGTACCATCCTAAGGATATACCTTAGAATACGGGCGGCCCTTGCCGAAGCATAGGAACCGAAAACGAGCGGACCTGGCCGAAGTTTAAGATCCGAAAATAGGCGGACCTAGTTGAAGCTTAGGATCCGAATACGGGCGAACTTACTAGCTAGAACAGGGTTGAGCCGACGGTAACTTCATATCATGTCCCAAGTACCCCAGTGAATCAGATCATCAATAGTTCATTAATCAATAACTGTATTTTTAGTAACACATTATCCATATAGCATGTTTATCATATCGGGTGCATAGGCATATACCAGAAATATAGTACGGTCATGCTTAATTTATAAAACATGTCTTGTTCATGTGAGTTCAAGTATGTCAATCAGGTGCACGTGATCGGTATTATAACATGTAAACTAGTATGCTAACAGTCGTGTAGCACACATGGAACACACTAGGTGGAATAGTTTATTTCCTTGGAGATAATTGACATTTACGGAGGAGAACACATTAAACTTTTGACCATCAAACGGATTTTTGAAACGAGGCCCCTGTTAAAAGAGGGGTTTATACTAACGGTTCAAACCAGATATTCAGGAGATGATACATTAAGATCTTTGAGAGTTTTGGCATATCATAAGTGATTTAGACATTTAAGCCTACAAGGCATTATGGTCATTTTATCATGCATGGGCATTATGGTAATTTACCCTAACAAGCCATAAACAGTGGCTCGGGGGTTTTGTTTGCTCATCAGGTTTCCAACCAAGCATTTAGAGATTTCTATGTCAAGATCTTTCATGATATCAAATACATTCAAGGCTATTTTGATTACTTTGGCCAACGAGGGCATTTTGGTCATTTAATTATCAAGGGCGATTTTGTAATTTAGCCTAATAGTGATGAAATGACGATTTACAAAAATAAGATTTCTAGAAGTTTATCGAGCCTCTAAAACCAATCGAACTGACATGTCCCAACCTCATATTACTAACCAAATCTTCTGATGTATGCACTTCACGGGTATCATTTCCAAATATTGATTATATCATATATCTGAACGTTTGTCTTCATATTTCACCACAGGACTTGTCACGGAGTAGACAAACTTATGTTCTGTGCGGAAAAACTTCCATCCTTATATTAATATCATGAGTGATTGACATACATGAGTCATGCTCCAACCTTTAGGGGCATTTCAGTCATTTTTAGCTTTATTGGCATTTCTAGAATTTTATTAAAGGCAATTTACTTATTCCAGTCGATGGGGTATTTCAGTTGTTCTGAAGCTCGAGATATCCATCTTTCCTGTCAATTGAACCATTTATAGAATTTCAATCATTAAGTACTCGTGGGTGTTTCAGCCATTCAAGAAATTTCGGTACCTCCAACCACTTCATTCATTTCAGAACTCAAGGGTTTATCCACCCTTCCAGTTAATTTGCAAACCTCGGTGTTCGAGGATACTTCAGCCCTTTTTATCAATACGATAATTCCGATTAATTTAACCATAACATCATTTCCAATACTTTTATTCATTAAGATCAATTCAGTATTTGAGTCACTTCATTAATTCTGAGGTATGGATAGTTCCCCATAAATATATACTCGGAGATTCATTCCGAATTCAAGGAAACCCAACACCTTACAATCTCGAAGGTTTAAATCTTGTTACCATAACTTTACAAATAGATCAAGGTTTTTAGATGAATCGGGTTGTTTTGACCATATCCAGTGTAGATTTCTTGATCGCTTCCAATTCCAAGGTATTTTAGTCATTCTCATACCTTAAGGGCATTTTCGTAATTTCATAACCTAATATATTTTTTTTAGCATTTAATCATTTGACAATGATAATCGAGTTTGGAGATTAGCTGCCTTATTAATTACTTTATTGAACTCCAGATCCTTACATTTATTAACTTTCTCGTTCGAGCATTTCGATCTTATCTAGGTTATCATACTCAATTTCATATCTGGTTTGACTTATACAGAGCTAACATCACTCCTCGTCATATTTATGCATGCATTAATTGAATATCGACATGTTCACAAAGTATACAAGAGGTAGTAATGTATTACGTTTAATCCTTGCTATATCGGTCAACCATGATACCCCATTCGATCACTCTCGAACCCAAATGCGACGTCCTCAACATCCTGAATACAAGGAACTTCGAATACCTTCAATCACACAAATTTCAATTTCAGTCCTTATTCACATGTCTAATAATTAATTATTAAAAATACATAAGCAGACTCGAGTTCAAGGTCCAATTCGGAAGCTTCCGGGTTAGAATTTCACGAAACGGACTTCAAAATCGGACTCAGGACGTTGAAAAACATAAAATAGGACTTTTTGGAAAAAGTTGACTTTTTTGTCAAAGTCAATGCTGACGTCAGCGGTCAAAGTCAACGCTGACGTCACTAGTCCAAAGGCTGACTCAGCGAGTTGACTCACTGGGTTGACTCGGGTCAACGGGTCAGGTCGGGTCAACGGGCTTGACCGAGCTGACCGGTTCAACCGGTTCAGTCGGTTCAGACCGGGTTAGCGTCGGGTTGGTTACAAGAGTTTGGGCTAAAGGTCGTTGGGCCTTACATGGGCCGCCCCACTTCCAAAACTAATAGGCCTAACCCGATTCATTGGGCCAGGCCGGTTCTGAACAGACCGGTTCAACTATGGGTTCAAGTCGGTTCACTAACCCTTCGAATTGGCTTCGCCGGGCGGTTACCGAAAACGGTCACGGGAGACACCTTGGGCACCGATTCTGTCATAAAACAGGAGCCTATTAGCTCAAAACTCCAACCCATACATCAACAACACAAAGAAGGCGAAATTTATACCAGAATTAACCAAAACGGAGGGGAAACGATCGGAAACGACGTAGCTCCGATGAGTGACTTACCGACGACGGACACACGATCGGTCGGTCGGGTTTTGCTCCCCACGACACGCTGAACACACTCGAACCGACGACGCGCCCCAACGGTGACAGAGGTGGCCGGAAATTAGCGATGAACGGACTAGATATAAAACCTAGGTTCGTCGAACATAATACCTTCGATTCTCGACGATCGGGACAACTGTGGCGTGAGTGGCGACTAGGGTTGGGTTCAGGGTACGACGGCGAGCACGATAAGGGTGGCGGTGACGGTCACGACGCGACAGTGGGGGAGATCGGACGTTGGTCGGGGAATACGAAAGGGTTGGGAAAGAGAAAAAAAGGATATGATATTTTGGTTATTAATGATGGTAGGTGGATCTCGATGGCTATATTAAATTTGGTTCAGACTAATTAAACATACCTCAAAACAAATTTGGTGTGAGAACCAAACATAAGTGATCCTTAGCACAAACGGTTAAGGCTCGGGCTTACAAAGCCAAGGGTCACAAGTTTGAACCCCTGGGTTGGCAACCCGTTTTTTTCATCCATTTCCCCATTTTTAGCTCAAAGACTTAAAAAAAATTAAGGGTGTTACAGAGATCCTTCCTCCTCCTCCACCTGGACGACCACCTGTTGCTCAGACATCGGGATTCGCTCGTGAGTTTAGTTGTTAATATATTCGATATCTATAATATCAGTGTCTTGGCATAGTATTAGTATCTTTGATGGTGTATGTAATTGTTATAGGAGCTGACTCTGACCGACCTAGAGATAGAGCTGAGCGTGGGAGACGTCACCGTCGACATTAAGTGTTAGCTACTTGAGGTGTGTTCTCTTATGTGTTGTCTGTTTACAGTGCTCTGTACATAATGTGTTGATTTGCTGAAATGTATACATGATGTGGTCTGATAATATATGATTGTAATATTCTGTTAATCTGTGATGTTTGAACTGTTCAGCATTTTGTTACGTTATGAAACATTTGTATATACATTCAGATTCAGATTATTGTATACCAGATTATATGATTATGAATTTCTGTTGATAAACAATGCATTCAGATTCAGAACTCGGATTTTATGTCATCTCATTATGGTTGGGATTCTGTACGGGGAAGTTCAGTAGCTTCATCCTTCGGGTTGATGTCTATTTCGGATCAGTGGTTTCGCCATACGGGCTAGATTCCACTTCAGATGGTGATGTAGTTTGGGTGCATGTCATATTGTGTTGCATGTTCATTCATACTTGCTTATGTGTTTGAATTGATTCCTGATGGAAAAGCTGTATTCTAATAATGTTTGGTTGTCTCTGTTTTTATAATGACTCTTTTAGTTCTGTTTGCACTATAGAGACACACTGAGCGTTTTCGCTGAATTCCCTTTAGTTTCTATTTTCAAATACTCTGGTCTAGGCTACGGTACTTGGAAGACCTCGTTTTCCAGCTTTATTTATTTATTATTATTAGTATGATACTTGGACCTATTTAGATTATATGTTTTATCAGTTGGTATATAATTTTAGTTTTCGGATGTTTTATCAGTTGGTATATAATTTCAGTTTTCGGATGTTTTATCAGTTGGTATATAATTTCAGTTTTCGGATGTTTTATTTGGGGTTATTACGTTTTTATCATGCATGTACATTTCGAATATTGAATATTTTCAGGAATATTTTTATCAATACATATTATGTATTATTATTACTGTCTATTTTGGAATTAAAGTTTTAAACCAGGTTGCTTGCGTGAGGGACAAGCTTTGAGCTTGACTCCTTATATTCGGCCCAGTTCTTTCGGGTCAGGTTTAGGGGGTTACATTTAGTGGTATCAGAGCTAGGTTTAACACTCGGCCTGGGTGATATAAATCAATTATAAATCGAAAATAAATTTTTGCATGCATTATCAAATGTTTTGGGTAAAATGGGAATTTCAAATAAACTTATGATATGTTATGAATATATTTATACTTATTCTGAATAAAGTCTACAAGTGTCGAATTTAATCTTAGGATTCTGTCTTTTGTAGATATACTATTATGCCACCTCGGAGAAGTTCTAGAGTAGCGGCCGTTCAAGGTCGTGGTCGAGGTCGAGGTCGAGGTCGTACCGCGACTGCAGATTGTGACGTTCCACCTCCTGAGGGTTCGATACAAAATCGGGATGAGGTCTAGGGTGCAAATGTGGAGGATCAACATGTGCAGCAGACATGAGCTCAGCAGACTGGAGCTCAACAGACTGGTGGAGGAGACCCACATGTTCAGCCTGCTCAGAGTAGTGGTCATCGTGACTCAGGGGATAGTGAGACAGTGGGCACAGATGATGTGATTGTTCAGAGAGAGTTATTGAGATACCTTCGTCAGTCTGAGAGTGTTCGAAGACCTATATCTACAGAGTTTCTTGTTGCCGTAATGACTATGTTCGATGGAAAGACGGGTACGGACCCAACAGATGCAGAGTACTGGCTGAAGAAGCTTCAACGACTATTTGTTGAGATGGATTATCCTACCGACCGGAAACTCAAGGATGTTGTTTCACTACTGCAGGGTGAAGCCCAGAATTGGTTGGAGGCTGAGGAGCTTTTTACTTCAGCTAGTACTGTTACTTGGGATCATTTCAGACAGGCTCTCCATGATCGATATGTCGGAGCTGATTTTATAGCTAAGTGCAGAGATGATTTCATGAATCTGAGACAGAACGACATGACTGTTAATGACTATGAGATCGAGTTTATGAGATTGATTCAGTACGTCCCAGGGTTAGTGACCACAGAAAAAAACAAGTGTGATTGGTTTTTGAAGGGATTGCGTCCTACGATAAAGGCCGGTGTTGCTTTACATATGGACCAGGAATACAAAGACATTACTCGACGAGCTAGGACAACTGAGCGTAATGAGGCAGAGTATAGACAACTTGAGTTGCATGGATCTGATAGAGGAAAGAGACCAGTATCAGTACTAGTTTAGCATAGTCAGGGAATCAGTCTAGGAAGAGAGCCAGAGATGAGTCAGACTATCAGGGTTATTCGAGAGCTAGACCAGTGACTTCTTCTGTTCCGACTGTCAGTACTGATGGTTCGACTAGTACTCGAGGGGTGCCACAGTGTCCTTTCTGCAAGAAGTGGCATTCGGGTGAGTGTAGGATGCAGACTGGAGCTTGTTTCAGATGTGGTTCATTTGAGCATCGTTTTAGAGATTGTCCGGTTCCACCTCCCCCAGCTTTTACTACTACTCAGTCTCAGGCATTTACTCGACGAGCTAGGACAACTGAGCGTAATGAGGCAGAGTATAGACAGCTTGAGTTGCATGGATCTGATAGAGGGAAGAGACCGGTGTCAGTACTAGTTTAGCATAGTCAGGGGAATCAGTCTAGGAAGAGAGCCAGAGATGAGTCAGACTGTCAGGGTTATTTGAGAGCTAGACCAGTGACTTCTTCTGTTCCGACTATCAATTCTGATGGTTCGACTAGTACTCAAGGGGTGCCACAGTGTCCTTTCTGCAAGAAGTGGCATTCGGGTGAGTGTAGGATGCAGACTGGAGCTTGGTTCAGATATGGTTCATTTGAGCATCGTTTTAGAGATTGTCCGGTTCCACCTCCCTCAGCTTTTACTACTACTCAGTCTCAGGCATTAGTACAGACTCGGCCAGGGGAAGAGGTCAGATCAGATCTGTTACTTCAGGCTCTGCTAGTAGAGGTAGACCAGCTCCGAGTAGAGGATCAGCAAGATCAGGGGCTAGACAGCCGAGGTTAGTTTATTCTACTAGGAGGCACGAGGACCGTGATGAGCCAGACGTTATTGACGGTACATTCTCTATCCATTCTATTCCATATTTTGCTCTACTAGATAATGGTTCAACTCATTCATATGTTGTGAGTTATGTGTCTGGGGGTCTTGAGATTTCTGTTGAGGATATTGTTAGTGTTGTTACTGTACACAGTCCAGTGGGTAATCTAGTTGAGGTTACTAAAGTATACAAGAATTGTCCTCTTGAGATTCAAGGGGAGATCTTTTCAGCTGATTTGATGAAGTTACCCTTTGGAGAGTTCGATCTTATTCTGGGTATGGATTGGTTGTCTACACATTGTGTTACTTTGGAATGTGAAAAGAAAAGAGCTACATAGAGAACTCCTGATGATCGTGAGGTGATTCTGGTTGGTGAGCGCAGAGGGTTCCTATGTAACATCGTCTCAGCTCTCAAAGCTGAGAAAATGATCAGGAAAGGTTCTATTGCTTATCTTGCCTATATCCTTGATTCGAGACAGTCTGATTCTGGATTAGATAAGATTTGAGTTGTAAAAGACTTTCCAGACGTTTTTTTCGGAAGAATTACTTGGGGTACCGCCGAAAAGGGATGAGGTTGAGTTTGGCATCGAGGTTTATCCGGGTACAGCTCCTGTGTCTATGGCACCTTATCGGATGGCACAGAAAGAACTTAAAGAGTTGAAGATTCAGTTGCAAGAACTGTTGGATCGAGGTTTCATTCGACCTAGTGTTTCTCCTTGGGGAGCTCCTGTTCTGTTTGTTAAGAAGAAAGATGGGACACTTCGACTCTGTATAGATTATCGGAAGCTGAACAAGCTGACAATCAAGAACAAATATCCTCTTCCCCGTATTGATGATTTGTTTGACCAGTTCTGGGGAGCTACGGTATTTTCTAAGATAGACCTGAGATCTGGTTATTACCAACTCAAAGTTAAGGATTTTGATTTGTTCAAAACAGCTTTCTGGACACGATATGGTCATTACGAGTTCTTTGTAATGCCTTTTGGGTTGACTAACGCCCCTGCCGCTTTTATGGATATGATGAATATGGTGTTTCAACCTTATCTTGACTAGTTTGTTGTGGTATTTATTGACGATATACTAGTATATTCTAGATCTGAGGAAGAGCATGAGGAACATCTTCGGATTGTGTTATAGACTTTGCGAGAGAAACAATTGTATGAAAAATTTAGTAAGTGTGAGTTTTGGCTTTTTGAGGTTATGTTTTTGGGTCATATAATTTCTGCTCAAGGTATTCAAGTTGATCTGATGAAGGTTGAGGCTATTACGAGTTGGAAGCAGCCCAAGAATGTTCCTGAGGTTCGAAGCTTCTTGGGTTTAGCTGGTTATTATCGGAGATTCGTTGAGGGTTTCTCTTCTATTGCAGCTCCGTTGACTAAGCTTCTGAGGAAGGATATTCCCTTCGTTTGGACTGAGGCTCAGCAGTCTAGTTTCGAGAAGCTTAAGTCTGTGTTGACTGAAGCACCAGTTTTGATTCAGCCTGAGCCTGGTAAGGCTTATACAGTTTTCAGTGATGCTTCGTACACCGGATTGGGGTGTGTTCTGATGCAGGACTGGAAGGTAGTGTCTTATGCGTCTCGACAGTTGAAACTGCATGAGTGTAATTATCCTACCCACGACCTAGAGCTTGCTGCTGTTATTTTTGCACTTAAGATCTGGAGACACTATCTCTACGGAGAGAAGTGTTATATCTATACAGACCATAAGAGTCTGAAATACCTCCTCACTTAGAAAGAGCTTAATCTGAGATAGTGTCGCTGGTTGGAGCTTCTCAAGGATTATAATTGTGAGATTGAGTATCATCCGGGTAAAGCTAATGTCGTTGCTGATGCATTAAGTCATAACGCCATTTCAGATCTGAGAGCTTTGTTTGCTCGGATGAGTTTGTACGACGATGGCAGTCCGTTGGCAGAACTTCAGGTTATTTCTACATTGATTTTTGATATTCGAGTTGAGCAGCCTAGTGATCTGTTTTTGATGCATCGTATCAGAGAGATGCATGAGGGTACATCACGAGATTTCTCTATTGATCAGGATGGGGTATTATGTTTCTACGGCCGGTATTGTATTCCGAGGAAATCTGGGTTAAAACAGGTTATTCTCCGTGAGGCCCACGACAGTCCTTATTCTATGCATCCTGGTGGTGACAAGAAGTATAAGAATCTTCGTGACAGGTATTGGTGGAAAGGTCTCAAGCGAGACGTTGTCGGTTTTGTATCGAGGTGCTTGACTTGTTAGAAAGTCAAAGCAGAGCATCAGCGTCCATCTAGGTTACTACAACATATTGAGATTCCTCAGTGGAAGTGGGAGCGCGTGACTATAGACTTTGTTAGTGGACTTCCTTTGACTCCGTCGAATAAGGATTCCATATGTGTTATTGTTGATCGTCTGACGAAGTACGCGCATTTCATTCCCGTCTGAGTTAACTATTCTTTGAGTAAGTTAGCCCGACTTTATATTTCTGAGATCGTTCGACTTCACGGGGTACCGTTATCTATTATTTCTGACAGAGATCCGAGGTTCACTGCAAGATTCTGGGGGTCTCTTCATTCTGCTTTAGGTACTCTGTTGAACTTCAGTACATCTTATCATCCGCAGACATATGGTCAGTCTGAGCGTGTGATTTAGATTCTTGAGGATATGTTGAGGGGTTGTATTCTTGATTTCAGAGGCAGTTGGGAGGAATTCATGCCGCTTGCAGAGTTTGCTTATAATAACAGTTATCAGGCCAATATCAAGATGGCACCGTATGGGCGTAGGTGTCGTTCACCTATTGGTTGGACTGAGTTGAATAAGCACAGATTGTTGGGACCAAAGATTGTGCACGAGGCTGAGCAGACTGTCAGATTGATTCGGGATCGGCTGAAGGCTGCTTTGGACAGACAGAAGTCTTATGCCGATTTGAGACGTCGTGATCTTGAGTTTGAGGTGGGTGATGAGGTTTTCTTGAAAGTATCTCCTTGGAAGAAGGTACTTCGGTTTGGTCGGAAAGGCAAGCTGAGTCCTCGTTACATTGGCCCTTATCGGATTATTCGTCGAGTCGGACCAGTTGCCTATCAGCTAGAGCTACCACCAGAGCTTCAGCGTATTCACGATGTTTTCCACATTTCAGTGTTGAGATGTTATCATCCTGATCCGTCACATGTTATGCCTGTTGAGGATATTGAGGTTCATCATGATTTGCGTTTTGAGGAAGAGCCTATTGAGATTCTTGCTCAAGATAAAAAGGTTCTCAGAAGGAAGACCATTAAGATGGTCAAAGTCCTGTGGTGTGGTCGTAGTCATGATGAGGCTACGTAGGAGCCCAAGACTTTCATTTGAGCTCAGTATCCGCATCTTTTTGCTCCAAGTAAAATTTCGAGGCCGAAATTTCTTTTTAACAGGGGGAGAATTGTAACACCCCAATTTTTGCCTAATTTAAAACCCTAATTTAATTGAAATCCCTAAGTTTAAAACCCTAATTATTAGGAATTTTAAGTTATGGACCTAATTGAATTTTTTGTGATTAAATTGGGGATTTTAGGAATTTCAGTGACCAAATTACAAAGGTTGTAAAATTTAAGTGTTGTTTCATAAACCCTAGAAAATTGTGATGGCGTATCTTGTAATTTACCCATTTTAGGGTTACTTACATACATGTTTTTGGTTTCTAATACCCTTTTTGTCGTTCAGCATATCTGAGTTCTCCTCATCTTTCGTACGAACAAAATACCCTAATCCACATTTTTTTTCCGTCCGGACAAGGGTTACACGCCACCGTTCGACGACTCGTCACCGTCGTTTGGCTTCCTCTCAAGTTCCGTTCAAAACCCAGCCTCACCGTCATCGTCCCTGTTGTCGTTCTCGCTCGAAATTCGTTCGAGTTTTGTTTCGTTTTTAGTTCGGGTTTTCCTCGTCGTTGGGTGTTTAGGGGTAAGGTTTTGGCTGCTTTTGGGTAATCTGTTTGTGTGCGTTTCAGCTGGAAAATGAGCCTTGTGGTCACCGAATTTCATCACCAGTGACCGATGCCGTCAAGGGGAAGACCCTTAAGGTTCGAGTTTGCAAAAGGGGGTAGGGGTTCGGGCTGGTGTGTGGGTGTGTTGGTGTATTGGGTTTAAACCCAAATTAGTGAGCCCAAGTGCATGAGAGAGGGAGCCCGAACAGTTGTGGGCTAATCGGTCTAGTGTGTTGTGTGAACCAGACCGGTTCAGTGAGTGAACCAAGTCATAATCGAATCGGGCCTCTATCGGAACCAAACCCGTTGACCCGTTGACCGTTGACTTTTTCAGAAAAGGCCTATTTTATGTTTTTTGACATCCTAATCTTGTTTCCGCTGCCCGTTTTCTCCAGTTCGAACCCAAAGACCGTTTTGACCACTTTTATTCGTGTTTGCTTAGTTTTAAAGATTTGAATATCATAAAATTAATTGGTATTATTCGTATTTGCAGACGACATTGACTCGGATACTGAGATCCTTCCTCCTCATCCACCTGGACGACCTCCTGTTGCTCAGACATCGGGATCCGCTCGTGAGTTTAATTGTTAATATATTCGATATCTATATTATCAGTGTCTTGGCATAGTAGTAGTATCTTTGTTGGTGTATTTAATTGTTATAGGAGCTGACTCTGACCGACCTAGAGATAGAGCTGAGCGTGGGAGACGTCACCGTCGATGTTGAGTGTTAGCTACTTGAGGTGTGTTCTCTTCTGTGCTGTCTGTTTACAGTGCTCTGTACATAATGTGTTGATTTGCTGAAATGTATACATGATGCGGTCTGATAATATATGATTGTAATATTCTGTTAATATGTGATGTTTGACTTGTTCAGCATTCTGTTACGTTATGAAACATTTGTATATACATTCAGATTTAGATTATTGTATATCAGATTATATGATTATGCATTTCTGTTGATAAATAATGCATTCAGATTCAGAACTCAGATTTTATGTCATCTCATTATGGTTGGGATTCTGTACGGGGAAGTTCAGTAGCTTCATCCTTCGGGTTGATGTCTACTTCGGATCAGTGGTTTTGCCCTACAGGCTGGATTTCACTTCGGATGGTGATGAGGTAGAGAGTGGTTCTGGGGAACCTTACTCTTTGGATGGCGATGTAGTTTGGGTGCATGTCACATTGTGTTGCATGTTCATTCATACTTGCTTATGTGTTTGAATTGATTCCTGATGGAAAATTTGTATTCTGATAATGTTTGGTTGTCTCTGTTGTTATAATGACTCTGTTAGTTCTGTTTGCAATGTAGAGACACACTGAGCGTTTTCGCTGACTTCCCCTTAATTTCTATTTTTAGATACTCAGGTCTAGGCTACGGTACTTGGAGGACCTCATTTTCCAGCTTTATTTATTTATTATTATCAGTATGATACTTGGACCTATTTAGATTATATGTTTTATCAATTGGTATATAATTTCAGTTTTTGGATGTTTTATTTGGGGTTATTACGTTTTATCATGCATGTACATTTCGAATATTTAATATTTTAAGGAATATTTTTATCAATATATATTATGTATTATTATTACTGTCTATTTTAGAATTAAAGTTTTAAACCAGATTGTTTGCATGAGGGATAAGCTTTGAGCTTGACTCTTTATATTCGACCCAATTTTTCCGGGTCAGGTTTAGGGGGTTACAGTGCTCACACAATGATGGTTCAGTAGAAATTGAGAGAGTAAGTCAAATTACACATACACTCAGGAAAAGCACTTTCGAGTATCAGCTGAACCATTGCAACAAGCATTTCCGAAAGGTCCAGAATCCACTAACCAAAAATCGGAGCCCCACCAGGAAAGTGCTTCCATCATGGTCCACTACCCCCTCAATATATTCACCAAAAGGAAGAATATATCTAGTGAGCTTTGACAATTCATGGGCCTGTCTGAATTTATTTTAAGATGTGTTTGGTTCACGAAATGTAAGATTATTTTTAGAATAAATTTTTTGAAATGTAATATTATCCGACGCATTACTAGAAATGTTACATAGGAATATAAGAATAATGGATTTGGTTGAAGTCAATACCACAATAAAACTATATTTTAACTCTTATAAAAATTAATAATTCAAGTTGAACTTTGTAATGACTAAAAAATCTGAGATCATTTGGGAAACCCGGTTTTTAATTAAAAAAAGGAAAATAGGAAGTCGCCACCTGTCATTTAGATAAGGTAAACCGGTTTCCAAAATTGATATCTTTGGTTTCGTATCGTATTTGCAAATAAAAAAAATCAATTTAATTTATAAATTAATCCTTAAAATGTATGTATGCATGATATCATTGCATAATAAAATTATCTCACTGTTTACAGTAACTGAAGGAGATGACACCCGATTGACTCGGGACAACACTCCCATTGGGTTACCAAAATATTGAGACCTAACTCTAAATGCTACAAAATATAAATGCATGAACAAAATGATACCGCTTAAATAAATAAAGGACAAGAGCATATAAATAAATACATAATTAAAAAATTAATTAAATAGATTATCCAAAACGTAAATAATGTGGATCATACCCTAGGACGGGTTACTGCAAAGTCGTATAGATCGTGATAAATAATTTAAACAATGCAAACAAATAAGAAAATAGATTAAATAATTAATAATTCAATTACTCGTGCCATAAATAATACGGATCATATCCCTAGAAGGATAACCGTAAGGCCGTAGAGAAGGTGATAAATAAATCAAATCACAATAAATAAGGGAAATAAAAATAATTAATTAAATTACATGTGCCATAAACAATAGGGATATATTCGGGACAGGTAAAATAAGGAGAATCGTGTTTGAATAATTAAGGCTTAAATGTTAAATTGGTCCTCAACAAAAATTCAAAAAATCAATTAAGCCCTTATAAAAATTTTGCACCCAATGATCACTCAAAATTCAAATTACGATCAATCAGGCCCTCAAAATTCAAATTACAATCAATTTCGCTCTTCCATTAAGTTGACAGTTAACTCAAAAGTAGTTATAATAATAGTGACACGTGGCACACTTTGAAAGTGCCACATCATCAAAATCGTAAATAATCATTTAAAAATTTTAAAAAATATATTTAAAATTATAAAGTAATATTTTTAAAATTAAAAAGATTAAGGCCTTGTTTGGTAAAGAGAGGTTTGTCCAAAAATTAGAGGTTTGGGGCATAATTAGAGGTTTGATTAGTTAAATCCGCTAATATTGTTGTTTGGTGAATAGCGGATTGAAAGAGTGGATTGGGGTGAAACCACTAATTTTGAAAAAGATCATAATAGGAGCTTTTTGAGATTAGAGATTTGATATTAGAGTTGTAAAGACTCTTTTACCCTTACCAATTACCAAAAATCTCAAAATAACCAAAATTAAATATTTTTTTCACCCTATTTATAAGTTAATCCTATTTACTTTTTTTCTTTTTATTATCACATATTTATATGTGTATTTAAATTTATTAATTAATTATATTATATTAAAATAATTATATAAAGAATAAATTAATATATAAATCAGTTGAATATGTTTAGAAAAGTTAAATTAAAAATAATTTTAAAGATCTAATTAATATTGATTAGATACAAAATATTCATAACTTATAAACTATTCAAACAAGTATTGCATATAATCATGTCCTTATATGTCATTTTGCTTGTTTAAATAATCTATCAGATATCAGTTAATTTTACCAAACAATTTTATACAATCAGCTAATACAATCCGCTAGTCAAATCAGTTAATGCAATCAGCTATCAGCTAAT
The DNA here is from genome assembly GCA_958450335.1 of Hibiscus tridactylites. Lineage (NCBI taxonomy): Eukaryota > Viridiplantae > Streptophyta > Magnoliopsida > Malvales > Malvaceae > Hibiscus > Hibiscus tridactylites. The sequence goes on from OY288287.1 coordinate 13,500,228, forward strand.
GTAATCCGCTATCAGCTATCCGCTAATTGCCAAACAAGACCTAAAAAATCTGAAAATAAATATTTATAATTATAAAAAAATTAAATATAAAAATATAAAAATTATTTTAAAAATTCAAGAAAAACTACAAAAATATTTAAATCTTTTAAAATAAAAATTATGTATAAAATCATAAAAATTATTTTTTAATTTAAAATAAAAATATAAATAATTGTAATAATTATTAAAATAATATATAAATATTTATAATGAAATAATATTTAAAATTTGTATATATTTTTAAAAAAATATATTTTTTTATTTATAAAATCCCAAAATTTCAAAAAAATTCAAAATGTCATTTTCAAATCCCTAACCCTAACCCTAAACCCTACATTCTCAAGTCCTCAAATCAGTTTAATTGACGATAGAAGTTGTTGGTACTGTGGCAGACGACGATGTTGGTGAAAAGAAATATTGAGGGAGAACGAGAATTTTCTTGAGACGGGGAGTGGTCGGTGGTTGACTCGGTGCTAATGCTTGATTTAGGGATTTATGAGGCTTTTTTGAAAGAAATGAAACTTTGGGGTTTTTTAGAGAAAAAATATTATTTTATATTTTTTATAATCTAACGACAAGGTAATAATATAAAGAAATTGCACATCACAAAAAACCATACCGACATCAACTATACATGAAATGCATACATTTAACTATACATAATAAGAAAACCCTAGTTGTTCTCTATTTTTCTTCGAAACGCTACCTTCTTCATCTATCGAGCGTCGTAAATTTTATTTCTTTTATTTTATTTAGTTAGCAACGACACCAGTTTGATGTTGGTTGTCGACCGCCGAATTTATTTTTTTTATTTTATTTTTTATTTTTTAATAAAAATAAATATGCCTTTGTGGCACGTTTTTCTCTTCTTTTGTGGCACATTTATCTATGTCTTTTAGCATGTTTTTACTTCTTCATCAATCGTTTGGTCGTTCTTTTATTTTATGCTTTTCTTAGGGTTAAATTTGATGACGCCACGACTGATAAGATGGGGCTCGTGGATAGTTTCTCATGACACTCGGCTTTAACTAGCGGTTCTCGATGGTCTTTCAATAGCTTAATCCCCTTTTGTGGTTCGTTTACCGATGCAGTCAGATTTCGTGTCTATTTTTCGTTCGAGTCTTTTGGGTGGATTTTTAACCTTTTTCATTTATGATCCTTGTATGATCTAAAGTGAATAGTTAAAAAAATCCAAATTATGTATTTAGTTTAGGATGATAGTTGTAGACCCTTATTGTAATTTTAGGTATTTTCTCGTTTAATAAAACTAACAGTTTCTATTAAAAAACTATACATAATAAGATATAAAGTTGTATATTATATATATTAAGTAAGAAGAAAAAAACTAAAACCTTGCTGCTTATATATATAGAGAGGATCCTCTTATACTATGTAAAACTTGAAATTTTTACATTATTTTTGGACCGTTGGATAAAGGTAAATGAATGGATGAGATTAACAGTAGAAAATGTGAAGATTATCGCTTGAAAAAAAAGATAAGGAAATAATCTTAACCATTAATTATCATCATCCAACGGTCCAGAAAATGTATAAAAGTAATTGAGTTTTACACAAGTGGATCATAACCCTATATATAATATAATATAATATAATATAATATAATATAATATAATATAATATAATATAATATAATATAATATAATATAATATAATATAATATAATATAATCACTAAATTTTGATCAATTATTCAATTTGGCAACTAAACTTTTAATTGCTTTAATGTTACCATTAGACTTTTAGTTTTACTTCAATTTGGTCACTGACCCGTTAACAACGTTTAAAATGGTTTATGTGACAGTTAAAATATCTATGGTTGCAAAATCAAACAATTTAGTCTTAATTCGAAAGAAATATTAAATTTAACCCTTATTATTTATACATTATTTCAATTTGACACTATTTTAATGAAAAATAATTTAATCCTAAACCCTAAACTCAATAATCTAAACCTTAAACCCATTTTTTTAGGGTAAAGTAAAAAACTTGGGTTCACAAATTAGAAGAAATTAAAAAGAAAAAGAAAAGGTTGCATGTTTCACGAGCTTCCTTTTGAAATCAGTTCAAGTGGGTACAGGGGCATAGTCAAGAAAAATTTATTTGTTGTGTCAAAATTATTTGTGTTAACCAATGTTTGTTGAGAATTAATTTAAAGTAGTGGGTTTTTTAGTTGACCAAGTATCTCGGTAGAATCTTTGTTAGTTCCAGATTTTTAGTTTAATTGAATAAGTTGTTAGCTATTTTTGTGTTAAGGTAGTTTTCTTTGTAAGCCTATAATATAGGCATTTATGCTTTGTTTTATTTATTCTTTAGTAGAATAACTTTCATGCATATGATAATTGTCTATTTCACGTTTCCTTTTTCAACAAGATTGATATCAAGAGCCAGGTTGTGATCCTGGGACTTGTGGGTTATGGGCCCACTGAATATTTGATAGAAACACCTTTTTGGGTCTTTGGAAAACACGAGAAAAAATTAACCTTACAGTAGAAAGTGATGAAGAAAACAAAAATTTTTATGGCTTGTATTGATGCTAACCATAAGTAAGTGATTTGGGATTTGTGGACAGCGGCTGTTCAAATCATATGACATGCATTAAATCCTTGTTCAAGGAGCTTGATCAGTCACAAAAGTTAAAGCTGCAGCTTGGGAACAAAAGGGAGATGCAAGTTGAAGGAAAATACATGGCAAAAAATTTTACCAGCCATGGTGAAGAAATTTTTTTTGGACAATGTTTAATTTGTTCCTAATTTAGGATACAATTTATTGAGTGTTGGATAACTAATGGCTGGTGGATATTCTATCATATTTGATGATGTTGCATGTATCATTAAAAAAAGTCAGGCAAATAAGTCCATGTCCACATGACTCTAAACAAGATGTTTCTGTTGGATGTTTTAAACATAGAGAACTTTGTTCTTGCTGCAAGTACAAAGGATGACTCGAAGCTATGACATTTGAGGTATAGACATCTCAATATTAAAGGTATGAAATTGCTAAGTGATAAATGTATGGTTCTTGGACTACCAAAACTTGGCTCTCTTAATTTATGTGAATGGTGCATTTACGAAAAGCAAACTAGTTTCAGAAATTCAAGGCTATGGTGAAGAACCAGAGCGGTTGCCATATCAAAGTTCTTCGCACAAATCAAGGAGAAGTGTTCATGTCCAAAGAGTTCAATCTGTTTTGTGAAGACAATGGCATCTGCAGAGAGTTAACAATTCCTTACACTCTAGAGCAGAACAGTGTCATTGAGCCGAAGAACCGAACTATTGTGGAAATGGCGAGAAACACGTCACAAACAATGAGACTCTCAAATAAGTTTTGGGTAGAAACTGTGGCAACATCAGTCTATCTATTTAATCTCTCGCCAACAAGGATTGTTATGAACAAAACTTCATATGAAGCTAAGTGTGGTAGAAATCCCAATGTAAGTCATTTAAGAATTTTTGGGTGTGTTGCTTATGCTTTGGTAAATTCTCATGCTCGTAAAAAACTTGAAAAAATCTAAAAGATGTATTTTTATTGGTTATTGTACTCAATTCAAAGCATATAGATTGTATAACCCTCATAGTGGAAAATTTTCAAGTAGAAGAGATGTAGTGTTTGACGAGAATGAAAGTTGAAATATGACTGTAGAGCATGTACAACATGATATTTCTTTTTACATTAAAGATTGTTGTGTGGATCAATCGATGAAAAAATGGCTAAGAATGGTGAATTGGCTTTTTAAAATGAAAGAGAGCAAATTTGTAAAGTAAAAATTGAAGACAAGAGAATTTATAGTGGTTCAAGCTCAGAACAAGCTCTACATCCACTACCTTCAACCAATTCTACTAAAAATTCTCCCCCTTTTCTCGGATTATGAGAAAACCTTACAAACCGATTAAGTGTTCTACTCAAAGCTTAATCAAGACACACTCTTTACAAGAGAAATTTTGGTAACAAAAAATTAACTCACAATAAGTGAATAATTACCCAATTACAAGTTCCCTCTAAACCCAAACTTGATCAAGAAAGAATACAATAAAAGCTCTCAAGAGTGTTACAAGAATTTGACTCTAATAGGCTCAAAGAGATTGGATTTTTGCTTGATTGTGCTTAACTTGTTCAATAATTGTTGTTGTAGCTTTTATGGCTTGCTTTTATACATTTTCATTGAATTCTAATCGTTTGGGTAGTTGACATCATCAATAGAGTCGTCGGGCTCTCTTTTTTCCACCATAAATACACTTGTGCATCATTCCGTATCAGTACCTACCATAAGAAGAAAGAGTCGTTGTATACAAATAGCGTATCGGTACTTGATGAGGCGTGACAGGGTTGTCGAAGCTTTGCAAAATAAAAACTAATTTTGCTAAACTAACTTGTAGTAATAGTGAGATCAGGTCGAATCCCAAGAGAGTTGAAATTAGAATCTCAATGTTAAAACAATAAAGTAAAATAGGGGGTTGGTGTATCAAACTAAAATTAAAGATAAAAAATAAAAACTGAAAATAAAAGTAACAAAGATCAATCTTACCGAACTTCCAATACAAAGGTGTGATTTTCATCGAACCGTAACTTTGATCATAGGCTTAAAGATGAATTTCTCGTATCTAAGAAATCAGTCTACTTGGGGAACACCACAACAAGCAATTATTCTCCTTTTATAATTGATTAATCTACTTGAGGGAACACTACAACAAGTGTTCAAATCAAACCTTACCATTAAATAAATTCAACGGTAACATTAAGATTCATGAGAACGATTAAAACAGAATTAATTTATTTTCCTATGGACTATCATGTGTGATGTGTAGTCGACGAACACAAAACATGAGCCTTACCCTTTACGAACATAGAACATTCAATATCGAATTAAGGTGTCAATTTAATCAATATCAAACATTCATAAAAATAAGAACAAGAAATAAAGATTACTTGGATTAAAGGAGAAATACTAGTTTAGTACAAGCCTTACAAAATTATAGCGGAATCACTTCACCGTTCAATCGAAAATAGAATATTAATCACACATGGTAGAATAAGAATACAAGATAAAAGAGCCGTCGAAAAATTGATTCTAAAATACTCTCTAAGAGACCTATTGAACTCTTTATATAGAGAGCAAAAACCCTAAACCTAAAAGTAAATCTCCTTTAATTAAGTTCTAGTCAAATAAGGAAAGATAAAATAAAGGGGAAATATAAATAAATAAAGTCCTAATTAATAAAAGAGATTGATTCTTGGTTCAATACTTCTAGAATAATGGAAATAACCATAAAATAGGGCTTCATCACGGATTTGGCTCTAAAATTTTGGATCTTCACATCAGACACTAGTCTCGCATCAGTCACAAGGCGTGGTCACGCCTTATCGAAGATGAGCTTCTGCACAGTTCTACTTTCTTCCAAACGAATTGATTCTCACAAGGGAAGCTAAAAATATACTTTTGAGCTGATTTTCACCATTACATCCATATTTCACCTCCTATAACAAAACAAACATAATTTCCACAATTAAGCCCATAATAACTAGAATATGAAGGAATTAATTACAACAAAGTGTATATAATTATAAACTATCAAGGCGTATCGGTACAAAAACCATATTTTACAAAAGAGATCGGTACATCATAGTGCGTAGCGTTACTGATTTTGCTCACTAAAATCTGGAGAAATGATTAACCAAAAGTGTATCGGTACAATTAACCATTTTTCAAAGTGTTTGATTCCAATAAACTGACAAGGCAACGGTCAATGTAACACCTGAGTTTGAGGGTCGTGTGAAAATAATAATAAAATAATATTTTGACTTTCAGGTTGTAATTAAAATAATAAATATTTTTCATGGGCTTCGTGATTTCAAAATAATTAAAGTTATGTTGGGCCTATATCCTAAGTCCAAAATCCATGGACTTTAGGAGATGATAGCTTTAGCCATTCATTAATGACATTTTTGTAAATAGTTGGTCTTTCCAAATAAAACCCATTTTTATTTCATTATAATTCAAATAAGCAAAATTTCATCATCTTCTTCTCCAACAAAGAAACCAACGACAAATAGAGCCTCTACCATCCAAGTTACTATTCCATCTCTTTACTTCTTCATTTTTGGTCGGTTTTGAAAGGTAATTACATTTCCATTTTGCTCTCATCTTCCTCTCTTTGAAAGTACCATTAGATTTCATTTTCATCCATGTTTTAGAAATTTGGTTTCCCATGGAAAATGTCAAAGGTTGAAGCTTTATGGGATTTTATCAAAGCTATTGATTTATTAATGTTAGATAAGTTGTTTTCAACCTAAGAGGTCCAACATATGTGAATTTTGAGGTGTTTTATAAAGATTTTCGGAATTGGGTTTTGTTGGGGTTTTAGAGAGGTTTTAGAATTGGTTTAAGGGCTATTTTAAGTGAGAAAATGCTTGGTTATGATAGTATGGTATATGAGGGTCATGTTGGGTGTGTTTGATGATCGTTTGGTTGATTGAAATGAAAGTTTTCGGTGGGTATAGAGGGCTGCTCAGGAATTCGGTTTTGAGCATGGTCTTGTGTGTTAAATTGCTTGGAATGTTAATCCGGGTTGTTCCGACGACTAGTAATTGATTGTTGGTGTTTTGTTTGTGTTTTGATTTGGTTAGAATCAAGGTTTGACATCGGTGAGACATCGGGAGTGAATCCGGAAGCTTGAAGGTCTTGGTTGCTTGGTTGTTGAGCTTGGAAGTGAAGGTGAGTGGTTAAATGCTTTTAAATGGTTTTCAATGAGTTGGTTCAAGCATGTGGACTAGGTTGGGCTTGGTAGACCCACCTAGATTTGGGATTAGAGTGGTAGCCTAATCCCAAGCTTTAGTTAGAGACATTAGTTGAACTCTAATTGTTGTTTATGCCTCATGATGATTTGTGTTTATGATGGTTATGTATAAATGTGTTATACATGTATGTTGAGGCATGGTTGTGATGCATTGTTATATGCGTGTGGATTGTGCATGATGTTAATCATGGTGAGTATGTGCTAAGCACGGAAGAGTTATGAAATGAGGTTGTGGATTGTGTTTAATGTTGGCACTAGTATGCTTGGGTACAAATGATCGATCATTAGGATGTTTAGTGTGCACACGTGAGTCAGATGCGCGCATGGTCTTGATGATGGTAGTCATCAAAATGGAGTACGAGTTCGCCCGGAAAACCTTCTTATATATATTAGTCGATGATGAGTGTAATCCCATCGACGGGGGGTGAGGATGAGTGGAATCCCCTCCGCGTGAACGGTGATGAGTGTAATCCCACCGTAAGGTAATGGTTGTGTTGGATGTGAGTTCCAACGTGTTATCCGCGTATTCGAGTCATAGCTAGGTGCCAATATGATATGAAATGTGATTCCTATATGGACTGTTATATGTGTTTAAATATGATGTGGATTTGAGGTTGTTGAGCATGGCATAATATTGAATATATGTTCATGCATCATGTGTATTTTGGCTCATGTGGATCGAAGGTAAGATCATGCATTCTACCTTGGTTGTGCTCGTGCTTGGACTCTGCATTGTCGAGGTTTGTTTTATGAGCTTACCCTCACTACGCTTTATGCTTACGCTCTCTTTTGTTCGACAATGCAGATCCGTAGTTCGTTGGTTGCTAGTGCAAGAAGGGGCCTCCAAGTGTGCTAGTTGGGCTTTTGAATCTTTCAAGTATGGATTTTATATTATATGATGTAATGGTCAAGCAATGAGACATGTATTAGTTGCTTTGAGCTTTTGAAGTATGTTAGTGTGGGTTTGTTTAGGAGCATGTTAGACTCCTTGATATGTTAATGCTGATTTGGCTTTGGATGCTATGTTTTGGTTGTAAGTCATGTTTAAATTTCCTATCTTGAATGCCACGTATGATCTTTAATTTGGATGCCCCTATCTTGTATCCTTATGTGTTTTCAGTATGTTTGCAATAGGGTGCATGCCTCTAGAGTGTGTTTGTATGTTGTGTATGCTCCTTGGAGTCGTTAAGGGCATTTGGGATCATTTAGAGGTGTTTAAAACTGATTTTGGGAATTCACAAACAGCAGGTGTTTCGAAACGGGTTGTGCTATTTCGGAACGGGTGTGGTTCCAGGGCCCCCGTATCGAAACGCGTTTTGGTATGTTTTGGCTATTGTGAGCCCCTGTTCCGATACGAGTTTTGAAACACTTTGGCTAATGTGATTGCCTGTTCCGAAACGGGTATCGGAACGCCTAGGCAAAATGGGACCCTGTTTCGAAACGGGGTGGATGCGTTTTGGTATGGGTGTCTGGCTTTTTAAATTGGAGCCTGTGTTTTGAAACGGGCTATGTCTGTTTCGAAACACAGGCCTGTAAATGAGCATTTTGACATCTCTAAAGGGTCTCAAGGGTTGGGCTTAGGCTCTGTTTGCTGTTAGGCTTCCCGTGAGCCTTGTTTCCGCTGTCGTTTCACGCATAGGTTTATTTTAACGCATCTAGACAAGATAATAAATGAAAAGTTTTTCCTTGGGTCGGTAAACGAAGTGGAGCCTTAACGGGTTTCACCTCGGTTATCCCCGTGTAGCCCACTCGGATCAGTCAAGCGTCCGGACCGGGACGAGGGTGTTACAGTCAAAAATTAAATACCAAGATTTATCAAATCTTACCAACTCGTATCGGTAAGGAAAAGACTGTATCGATACGGTAAGTAATTTTTTAGTTTTCAGGTTTAAATGGCGTATCGATACTACAAGTATCGTACCGAAACCTTTTTATGAAATTTATGCTTCGAGTCCTTAAAAAATATTGTTATATCAAAATCAATTTTGGTTTTACAATCTCCCCTTTTTATATAACAAAACTCAAATAAATTTTTAAAACTTCTCCCTCTTACTTTAAGACTAAAAGATGTATCTTTGAACCAACAGGGGTTGGTCCAATTGGTAAGCAACTTGGTCCCGCTTAAACAGATCTCAAGTTTAAGGCGTTGTGCATGCAGAAAATCCCTGCTGGGAGACTCACCCAGCAAAGCCAAGTGTGCGACGCGGGTCGGTCCGGATTAGTCAGGGCAAAGCCTTGAAAACCGGAAGGGCAACAAAAAAAGATGTATCTTTGAAAAAAAATTAAGGCTCTTGTTACTTGTCCCAATTTTTTGTTAGATCAAAATCAATGATAGAATATAATAGAAGCAATGTAAAGCAACATAAGCTTCATTAAACTTAAGAATCATTTTAATTCAAAGAAACAAGAAATCCAAACTTCAAATCCTAGAAAACATAATTCAAAAGACAACTAAGCAAAGCATAGGTTAAAAAGAAAATAACATAGATAGGTGTATAAAAGAATTTCCTATATGATATGATATGACATGATATGATATGATATGATATGATATGATATGATATGATATGATATGATATGATATGATATGATATGATATGATATGATATGATATGATATGATATGATATGATATGATATGATATGATATGATATGATATGATATGATATGATATGATATATACAATATGATACGATACGATATGATATGATATGATAGGTCTAAGGAGTGTCATCATCGCCTTCTTCATCATCTTCAACATCATCTTCATATTCTATGGCATCACCGACGATATGTCCATGCCACTCTCCCTGAAAAGCGGTGAGAGTCATATCCATTGAGGCTTGGCTAGCCTCCACATAGGTGACTCTAGCATCCAAAGTCGTGAGATGAGTGTCAATTGTGGAGAAACATGCATTCATGCTCGCACTCATCGAAGAAAACTTCCTATCAAGATAGGTCATGAGAGCATCAAAGGAAGGCGGTGGAGGAGAAACCGAAGGAGGCGCTATTGGAACATTCCCTTCATCCGCGGGCTAAACCCCGAGTATACTTAAAAAGGGCATGAACATCTATTGGGTAAGTAAATCAAGATAACAAAAGTTAAATTTAGGGGAAGTCATGTAGGGAATAGAAACCTTACACTCACGACAGATTTTATAGTTTTGAAAGATTTTAAAACGATCCATTGCTCGAGTTTAACCGGGCTCATTAACACTTTGTTGTAAAATAAAGGACAAGTTTTGAATGATTTTAAAACAGTCCATTTCTCGAGTGTAACGAGGGTCATTAACACTTTGTTGTAAAATAAAGGACAAGTTTGGTTCAGTATCATTGGAGTCGGTGTTAGAAAAAGATGATATATCTTTTCCTATACGTTTCATAGGAGCCATATCCTGAAATCAAAATCAAACCAAAAACAATGTATGCATAAATCATTATATTCTATCCAACATACAATCCACTGATTCAAGGAAAAAATATATTTTATAGTTTGACAAATCATGTACAAGTATAAAAAGAATTTTGGTAAAACATTTTGTTTAAAACAGTTTAGAAAAAATATATGGTATAATTTTATATTCAAATAAAAAAAATTCTAATTTGAAAGGATTTTTGAAAAAATATTTAAAACTCATACTATATGTATATTGTATATACAAAAAATAAGTAAAACAATATATAGATTTAAACGAAATTGAAAAGATAAGAAAAAAATTTATACCTTGAATATGGGATGAATGAGGAGATGATAATGCAAAAACTTGATGATATAGCTTAGGCTTGATTTGAAAACCAAAAACCCTTAAAAGATTTGAAGAATTATGTGAGAAATCAAAGGGTTTTGATGGGTTTTTATAGTGGATTTCGTATCTAGGGTTTTGGAGAAAAGAGGGTATTTGAGTTAAAGTAGAAAACCCTTATTTAATGACATTTAAACACTCTGGCGACAACGCGTACCGGTACACTAATAGCCGTAACGGTACCGAACTGGACAAACCATACTGGTACAGTTCTACCTATACCAGATCCCTCATGAACATCCGTATCGTTACAGTTTTACTTGTATCGGAACCCTCATGAATACGTAACAATACGCAATCAACCGTATCAGTACCCTATTGCCAGAAATGACATTTTTTGCAGCAAAGAGCTAAGAAATTCGATTTTTCTAAAAGTGAGTACTCCCCCTAGCAACAAGCATAGATACATAAAGAAGGAAAATCAAAAAAGCACATACAACATTCAATTTCAAGCAAGTTTTTGACCTTAAGAGGCTCTAAGGGGTCAAGAAAGGCTGGTTAGACCTAACCGTCTCCTAAGAGTCCAAAAACACTTTGCCTAAAGGTTTGGTAAAGATGTTCGGTAATTGGTTCAAGGTGTCAACATACTCTAGAACTACATCATTCTTCAAGACATGATCCCTAATGAAATGATGTCTTATCTATATGTTCTTGGTTCTAGAATGTTGGATGGGATACTTAGTGAGACAAATGACACTAGTTTTGTCACACATAAGGGGTATGGTACCTACATCAACTCCATAATCTAAAAGTTGTTGCTTCATCCAAAGGACTTGAGCACAACAACTTCCGGCTGATATATAGTTCGCTTCGGTGGTAGATAAGACTACACTATTTTTTTCTTAGAGAACCAAGATATGAGCATACTAACATGTTCTGGGGGTACTCTTTCTATCTATCTTACATCCCCCATAATCCGCATCTGAGAAAGCATGCAAATCAAAGGATTTATCTCTAGGATACCAAAGGCCTAAGCAAAATGTGTCTCTAAGGTATCTAATGATTCTCTTAACGGCTATAAGGTGTGATTCTCTAGGACTAGCTTAAAACCTAGAACACAAGCAAACACTAAACATAATATTGGGTCTACTTGCGGTAAAGTAAAGCAAAGAGCCAATCATAGATCGATAAAGCTTTAAATCAATACACATACCTCATTCATCTTTGTCAAGCTTTATAGAAGAACTCATTGGTGTGGCTTGAGGCTTCACATTCTCCAAGCCAAACTTCTTGAGCATGTCTTTCATATACTTAGCTTGATTGATCAAGATGTCGTCCTTCCTTTGTTTGATTTGGAGTCCCAAGAAGAATGAGAGCCCCCTATCATGCTCATTTCAAACTCACCTTGCATTAGCTTAGCAAAATCTTGGCAAAACACTTCATTAGTAGAACAAAAAATTATATCATCAACGTATATTTGAACTACTAAAATGTCTTTGTCATTTCCTTTAATGAAGTGTAGTATCCACCTTTCCTTTTTCAAAACTTTTTTTAATCAAAAAGTGTAGAACTAATGTTTTGATATAATAATTGAAAAATGTTTTGGACTAATTTAAAAATAATTCAAAACTATTTCAAAAGTCCAATAACTTGAAACTATGTTTAGGGATATTTTCTAAAGGGTTTTGCATGTTTTCAAAAGCCAAAATACACAAAACCTTTCAGGCATTTCGAAACACCTAAGGGCGTTTCGATACGAGGGATTCCAGTAGCAAAATCGTTTCGATACGTGTATCAAAACGGGCATTCCCTGGATGAGATTTTTGCCCAGCGTTCCAAAACGGGCTATGCCGTTTTGATACGCCTACGTGGCATCGACCTCAACGGTCATTACCCCCAACGACTATTTCCTAACTAACATTTAAATGCAGATCGTTTCGATACGGAGGTAGGCGTTTCGATACGGGTGTTTCGAAACGGCCAAGGGCGTTTCAATACGGGTGTTGCATCAGACTGCAACGACTCTTTCTACTTAAAGGGTGTTTCGAAACGGGCACGAGTGTTTCGAAACGGTGAGCTGCAGCACTGTATTTATGGTGGAAAATTAAGTCTCCAATGGCTCCAATACAACCCCAACGGCTAGTAACGGCTATAAACTCATCAAGGAGTACAAAAGGGACCTCCAAGCATCAAGATATGGTTAATGCTCATATTGTCAATCAACAAATGATCAAATATTGTCTTAGTGCTTAAATTGTCAATTCTTGTATAGACAAACACTAGTGAGCCAAAATTGTCAAATTTGCTCAAGTGTTTTAGGTTTTGGGTGAGTGCTTTAATTGTGCAAACAAACACCTATTAGAGGGATTTGTGTTTTCTTTTCTTATCTCTTTGTAAAAGAGGGTTTGATCAAGGCTTTGGGTAAAAAGCTTGATCGGTGTATAAGGGTTTTCTCCTAAGCCTAGAAAAGGGGACGAATCAATAGTGGATTGATTAGAAATCCTTAGTGGGAAGCTAAGGTAGTGGATGTAGACCTTGGTTAGAAGGGTTAACCACTTTAAAATCATTGTGTCATTTACATCTAAGCTTCCACACCTATTCCACCCAAAAATCCATCTCTCCACCACTTGGTGAGCAACATCGGTTGAACAAATCGAGCACCTTACAACTCAATAATTGGTATCAGAGCTTGGCTCAATCGAAGAGGATTTACATCCTATTGAGAAGATCCGGCAAGCTCGATCATCATTTCACCAACCGGCTCAAATGGCGCAATCCATAGACAAACCGCCTTTCTTCGACGGAACCTACTATGCCCATTGGAAGATAAAAATGAAGTTCTTCATCAAGTCTAGAGACTACAAGCTATAAGATATAGTTGAAGATGGTTTGTTCGTTCCTCAACGAAGCAAAGCGGAGTGGAGTGCCGACGATCGCAAGAAGATGGAGCTAAATTGCAAAGCCTTGCACATCCTTTTTTGTGCATTTGGCCCATCCATCTATGAGAAGATGTCTTCTTGTGAGAGTGCCAAGGAGGTATGGGACAAGCTTGAAGTCACATACGAGGGAACCAATGAAGTCAAGGAGACCAAGATTGGGCTCCTCACTTTGGAGTATGAGAACTTCATGATAGATCTGGAAGAAAACATCGAGAAGATGTTTGATAGGTTCTCCACTATCACCAATGGTCTCAAGGGCTATGGAGAAGCCATTCCGGGGAGAAACTTGTCCGTAAGCTCATCTACTCACTTCCCGAGTCTTGGGACTCAAAGAGAACCGCCATCATCGAAGCCAAAAATTTGAAGACCTTGATGCTTGATGAACTCATGGGGTCACTCCTTACTCATCAAATTATGAAGAAGAACAAAGAAGATGAGAAAAGGAGGGAAGAAATTAGAGCTATGGGAGAGAAGAAGCTCAAGGGGCTTGGCATCAACACCAATGCCATGGCTCTCAAGTCCTTCACTTGTCATCATGTTTATTCAAGTGAAGAGGGGATGAAGAAGAAGAGATAGTTCATCTCTTCAAGAAGTGTGCCCCGTTCATGAAGAAAGCTTGAACGAGAATCCAAGAAAAAGAAGAGGGCAAGCACTTCAAGCCATAAGAAGAAGGCATATGTGGATACTTGGAGTGATGAGGACTCCACCAACGATGAACAAGCCAACCTTTGCCTTATGGCCATTGAAGAAGATTCAAGGGTAACTTCTAATTCATCTACTTCATGTTCTTACTCTTTTGATGAATTACAAGATGCCTATGATGATTTGGTTTTAGAGTTTAAAAATCACATTTTGAAAAACAATAAATTGATTTCAAAGTTGAAAATTCAAAATGACTTGTTTCTAAAACCAAACTTGAACTTGAAGCAAAACTCGAAGAGTTTGAATTAAAATGTTTTGATTTACAAAATTTGCTTCAAAAAGTTCAAGAAGAAAAGGATTTGATTTCCAAAGACCTAGAAAATAAAAACAATTTTGGAAAATCAAATTTCTATGTAAGGCAATCTAGTGCCCCTAGATTTGTAAACGGTAAATGTTTTAGAAGTGTTTGGGTCCCAAAAGGACTAACCACTTCAACTAAAAATAATGACATTGAAAAATGGATTCCGAAGGGGACTAAGTTTTGTGCTACTAACGTCTAGGTAGGTAGGTAGGTAGGTAGGTAGGTAGGTAGGTAGGTAGGTAGGTAGGTAGGTAGGTAGGTAAAAAAATGCAACTCCTTCACGCCATCTGCCGCGACCAGTGGCTGTCTCCTTCCTTTTCGAGCAAGCCAACACCATACAACCAAAGCATCGGAACGTCAGAAAGCTCAAAATGGCAAAAAATGCAAAAAGCAAAATTTGGACAATAGTGAATACAAACAAGAAATCAGAGCAACCAATGAGGACCTTAGTTATGTTATTTTGAATTCGGAAACCATGTAATATTGAAAACGCTATATAAGAAAGCCTAACACAATTGTAAACGAAAGTTCGATATTCTAGAGATTTCAAAAAGAAGCAATAAAAAGCTAAAAGCCTCAAGGATTTCAGAGGTATCTTCTTCTTTCTTTTTATTTCGTAGCATATAAAAAATACAAGGAAATGGATTTAGGGTTTTACCTCTAGGTCTTGAGTCGTCGTTATATGCAACGGTCAATGACGCCTTTTCTTTCTATGATAAACGTCGTGACTCCTTTCGGGGTCAAGTAACGTGAATCAGCTAAAAAGAGGGCTTCCTTGTTTCTGTTGTTTAAGCAAAAAGGGGGTGGGATTTGGTTTTCGGTTTCATAGAGAATTAGTTTTTTGATGCTGCATTTGTTTGGCCGCCAGGAATTGTTGTCGTTTCGAATGACGTTGAGGTTGTCGTCGATGAATGACATAAAAAAGGGAAGGGTAAACTTCATCGGAGGTCCCTTACGTTTAGAGTTTGTTCTATTTTGATCACCCATTTTGAAAAAAAAGATTATTCTTGTCACTTATGTTTTCGATCGTTACTGTTTTGGTCATCCGACTGTTAACTTCCGTTAAAACAATGACATGGCACGTTAATAAAAATGTTACTTTCTAATTTAACCCTTCAACTTTCAAAACTTTATTTTTACCATTTTCCGATCAACCCTTGCAACTCAAACATCTCTTTAATTCTCCTTACTTTCTGCTTGACTGGGGGGAGAATTACATTTGGGACACGAGAAAGTGCAAGAAAATGAGTGAAACAAGGGAAAAGGTAGTGGATGTGGGGTTCAAAGCATAAAAAATGTTGATTGAGAAGAAATGGCGAAGCTTTTGGTCTCTGATACTGTTTGATTCAATCGAAAAGCATGAGACCAATTGCAGATTCGATCATCAATCGACCAACAATCTAGAATTCGTAAAAGACCCAAAGCCAAAAAAGGATCCAACTTTAATGAGAAATGAGGTAAAACAACAATACCAAAAAATGATAAACATCAAATAATGAAGAAAAAATAAAAGGAAATAAAAAATCAACCTTTGCTGGTTATGTTTTTTTTTATTAAGTTTTTAAAGAAACGGTGATATTGAAGGGAAAAAACTCAGATGGGGAGAAGGAAGATAGTCTAAGATCTGAGAAAAAAGCATAATAAGAAGAGAGAGGGGCTTAAAGGCCCTCCTTTCTCCCTCTTTTCTTTCTTTATTTTCTGTTGCAATTAATGGGTGTGTGAATGAATAGAGTATGTGAATTGAACAGAGAGGCATAGACGTGCGAGTGAAATTGATTTGGATGAAAATAGATTATTTATTTGTATTCTTAAATTTCTAGAGAAAGGGAGAAAAATTTGGCTATCCATATATGTAAGAAACTTACATTGGAGTTCATACTTTGCATTTGGAACCCATCCAGTCGCGCAGAAAATGAAGAATTGAAGAAATGTTTGTGTTGCAAGAGTTTAGGGGAAGATGATGAAAAATAAAATTTTGAAAGTTGAAGGGTTAAATAAAAATTAATTTTTTTATCAATGTGCCATGTCATTGTGTTAGCATGTGTTAACGGAGGTTAACGGTCGGGTGACCAAAATAGTAACGATTAGAAACATGAGTGACAAGAATATTTTTTTTCAAAATAAGGTGACCAAAATAAAACAAACCCTAAACATAAGGGACCTTCGGTGAAGTTTACCCAAAAGGGAAAAGGGGATCGGTTTTGTTTTGAGATTTCAGAGCATTCGTTCTTTTTTGGTTTGTGTTTAAGAGTTTGAAATGAAGAGGTGAAATTAAAAAGTTTTCATTTTTATCTAATTAATGTGTGATTTAGGGGGTATTTCCTTTCGAAATCCATAAATGTTTGTTTTTTATCATAAAGTCCGAAATTCATTAAAGCCTAAAGAAACCATACAAAGCAACACGTGCAAACAGCATGAAGTTAACAAACAAAGGGTCACGTTCATGAAAACCAAAGCATGTTAAACCATGCACGAACAAAAGCGGACCAAAACAAGAAACAATAACATCACACGAAAATAACCCCAGACTCGAAAGTACGCAACCAAACGGCTAGAACACAAAAGAAAAGCCACAGGGAAAGGCGAGGGACATGGGAAACAGGCAATCAACACCATTTTCACCTATCAAAAGAGAAGTGTCGAGAGGGAAACACCGACACCAAAGGTGAGCCCAAACGCTAAACTGCAAACGGATCCCCAAAACCACAAAACGCGGCGTCCACCGTTCAAGGAAAGTGAAGCGATAGCAAGTGTAGCCAAGTGAGAGCTCCATCCAGAGGTAGGCTCTTGCGTCAAAGAACTTGGGTTTTTTCAACCTATGCATAGCTAACGTCGATCCTAGATCAAGGAAAGAGAAGACGAGGACAAACCCTACAGCAGACTTGACCTTATGTCTAAACGAAATTGCATAAACGAAAATGGTCAAGATAGGCAAATTTTTTGGCGAAATTGCAACAAGCATAGATGCATCAAGAGGCGAAATTGCATAAATGAAATCATCATTCAAAATCAAGCAAATTTTTATACTTAAGGGCTCTAAAAGGTCAAGATAGGCTAGTTAGACCTAACTCTCTCCTAAGAGTCCGAAAATGCTCTTTGTCTAATGGCTTTGTAAAGATATTCGCTAGATGGTTTGAGGTATGAACAACATCATTTTTGAGGACATGGTCCCTAATAAAATGGTTTCTTATCTCTATGTGTGTGGTTCTAGAATGTTGGATGGGATTCTTAGTGAGACATATGACACTAGTGTTGTCACACTTAAGGAGCCACAGTACCTACATCAATTCCGTAATCTAAAAGTTGTTGCTTCATCCAAAGGACTTGAGCACAACAACTTTCGGCTGATATATATTTTTCTTTGATGGTAGATAAGGCTACACTATTTTGTTTCTTAGAGAACCGAGATATGAGCATACTACCTAGGAATTGACAAGTGCTGAGGGTACTTTTCATATCTACCTTACAACCCCCATAATCCGTATTGAAATAAGCATGTAAGCTAAAGGAAGAGTCTTTAGGATACCAAAGGCCTAAACAAGGTGTGTCTCTAAGGTATCTAAAGATTCTCTTAATGGATACAAGGTGTGATTCTCTAGGGCTAGCTTGAAACCTAGCACACAAGCAAACATTAAACATGATATCGGGTCTACTTGCGGTAAGGTAAAGAAAAGAGCCAATCATTGAACAATAAAGCTTAGAATCAACACACTTACCTCTTTCATCTTTGTCAAGCTTAATTGATGAACTCATTGGAGTGACTTGAGGCTTCACATTCTCCAAGCCAAACTTCTTGAGCATATCCTTGATGTACTTAGTTTGATTGATAAAGATGACATCCTTCCTTTGCTTGATTTGAAGCCCTAATAAGAATGAAAGCTCCCCCATCATGCTAATCTCAAACTCACCTTGCATTAACTTAAAGAATTCTTGGCAATAAAATTCATTAGTAGAACCAAATATAATATCATCGACATAAATTTGTACTACTAAGATGTCATTGTCATTTCTTTTAATGAAAAGTGTAGTGTCCACCTTCCCCTTTTCAAAACCTTTTTCAATCAAAAAGTTTGAAAGTCTTTCATACCAAGCTCAAGGAGCTTGTTTCAAACCATATAAAGCTATAGTTAATTTAAAAACATGGTTTGGGTAAATTGGATATTCAAAATCGGGTGGTTGTTCAACATACACTTATTCACTAATAAAGTCATTCAAAAATGCACTTTTAACATCCATTTGAAAAAGATTGAATTCATGATAACATGCAATTGCAAGAAGCATCCTAATTGCTTCTATTATAGCTATGAGTGCATAAGTTTCATCAAAATCGATTACCTCTTCTTGAGTATAACCTTGAGCAACAAGTCTAACCTTCTTCCTCACTATGTTACCACTCTCATCTAGTTTGTTTCTAAAGACCCATTTAGTTCCTATAGTATACTTATTACTAGGTCTATCAACTAATGTCCAAACTTTACTCCTCTCAAATTAATTAAGTTCTTCTTGCATGGCCAATATCCAAAAATTATCTTTTAAAGCTTCTTTGATATTTCTAGGCTCAATGCATGACATAAATGCAACATTATTAAGAAATCTAAGAGAGGATTTACTGGTTACCCTCTTGGATGGATAACCAAATATTTCACCATCTTTGACATAGTAGAGTTTCCTTGGATACCTCACTTCCTTTTCACCAAGATTCATGTCCTTCAAGGATTCTATGGGAGGATCTTGTGCTTCTTCTTCTTTGGTTGGAACCTCATCCACCTTTGATGATTGTCAACCATCATTGGCTTCAATGATCCCTACATCATCATCCATCTATGGGAGGATCTTGTGCTTCTTCTTCTTTGGAAGGAGGTTATCATCGAAAACCACATGAATAGACTCTTATACAACCAAAGTTCTTTTGTTAAATACTCGATAGGCTTTAGTGTTTAAAGAATACCCTAAGAAAATAGCTTCATCACATTTTGCACCAAATTTACCTAAATTATCTTTTCAATTATTTAAAACAAAACACTTGCATCCAAAAGGATGAAAATAGCTAATGTTAGGCTTCTTTGATTTTAAAATTTGATAAGGAGTTTTCTTTAAAATTGGCCTAATCATTACTCTGTTAATGATATAGCAAGCGGTGTTTGTGGCTTTCGCCCAAAAATATTTAGGTAAATTATTTTTACAAAGCATGGTTCTAGCCATTTCTTCGAAAGTTTGATTTTTCCTCTCAACTACCCCATTTTGTTGAGGAGTGCGAGGTGCGAAAAAGTTATGGCTTATACCATTAGTGTTACAAAAATCCTCAAATCCTAAATTTGAAATTCGGTTCCATAGTCACTCTTAATATGAGAAATTTGTTGACCAAGCTCATTTTGAGAAATTTTTGAAAATGTGATGAACTTTTCTAAAGCCTCGTCTTTAGTACTTAAGAATAGAACCCAAGTGTATCTAGAATACTCATATACTAACACAAAAGCATATGATTTTCCACCCAAGCTCATAATCCTAATTGGGCCAAAAAGATATATATGAATCAATTGTAAAACTCTACTAGATGAAACATCATTAATGGACTTAAAAGAAACTCTTTTATGTTTACCCTTAGCACAAGCATCACAAATTTTATTTAGAGAAAATTTTAGCTTAGGTAAACCTCTTACTAGATTTTTGGAAACCAAATTTTGTAAAACACTCATGCTAGAATTTCCTAGTTTCCTTTTCCATAACTATGAATCATGTTCATCCCTAGCTACAAAGCATGCATTAGAAATGTGAATGTCATCTAAATGTACCATATAGATATTGCCTATGCGATGACCTATGAGCATTAGTTTGTTAGTTTCAATTTTCATGATTTTACAACCATTTATATCAAAATGAACATTAAATCCTTTATCACATAATTGACTAATGCTTGTAACGGGTTTTTTTCGCAAATCAAGTTCCCGTTACTTTTGAAAAATATTCAATTTGATTTAAAAAAGGGGGGAATTTAAAAATTAATTCGGTTCGGAAAAATCACTTTTAAAAATTCTTTTTTTCTCGGTTGGAGTCGCCACCGGCCACTAAGGTAGGCCGGACACCGTAGAAAACAAAACCAGAGATTCTTTTGAAAGGGTTCGGGAGTTGGTTACGTGTGGGGAAGGGTTAGCACCCCCATCACGCCCGGAAATCGGTACCAAAACAATTGTTGCTTTTAAATGATGGAAATTATCTGAAATTTAAAATGAATTTAATTAGGGGTTCTTAATCGAAAATTAGACTTTAATCGTACGAGCTTTCTTCAAATTAGTGGTTTCGAATTAATTCTTCGTTTAATTAAAAAAGATGACGGTACACCGGACCAAAGACTAAACCGACATCATATAAGACTGACTGTCGTGTTAGTTTAGGGTTCGGATCATGTACATCACCTTTATGCATGATACAAACAAGTAAAGGATGATGCTATGGTCTTGTTCGTTTTAATTACGGATTTACCTTTAGACGATTCGAATTAATCCGAATATTCACGGGACATCCAATAATCCAGGCTAGTCGACCCGAATACGCAAATTAATAGGTATCTCCATTTTAAAATTAAGGTTAATTAATACACGAATTAAAATGCTAAAAGTCTCATGAAATGACATCATAAATGCATGTTGCAAAGATATACTCGAATCATCATGAAAAGACAAAATGTGCACACATTAAAAAAACATTATATACACATTAAATGAACACAACAACATGCGAAATGACATATATTCGATACAAACACGTAATAAAAAGGCATGAATATGGGCATGAATAATGACATCACAAAAATGACATGCAATATATATATTCGATGCAAACATAAAAAATGCATGAATGACAACATATAATATGACATAAATGAAAAACAAAGAAATAAATAAAATGAAAACTGACAGGGACCACCTCTGTTATAAACCCATTTAAAAAACTAATTAAACACGAAATTGGGGCTTAATTACAAGAACACAGAAAGCCAGGGGGACTAAAACCTTGATTTTACCATCCGAAAATCAATTTAAACAAGAACGGTGGCAAAATTGAAAACGTCTGAAAAATGACGAGGACTGCGGGGAGGGTTTTAAAAAGAGGAAGTCCTCCCCGCGTAATTAAAAGGACGCGGAGGCCCTTAAAATGCGATTGTACCAATTTTAAAAAGAAAAATAACTATATAAGCAAACCTAAAAACATATTTGGCCCCCTTTTTTATTTTCAAAACCCTAAATCGGGAGAGCTCACATCCTTTTCTCTGTATCTTCGGCGCCGCAGAGGGGTTCCGGTCGCCGTTGCCGGCGCCGGAACCCTAAAAAAACCTTTTTTCCCTTTTCTGAAACCACAACAATCGGTAAGCTCTTTCCCTTTTTTAAAATAAAAAACGTTTCTCCTTTTTCGTTTAAAAACCAAGAAACCGAAACAAAAAAAACACAAACTTACCCCTTTTCGCATCACCGGCTCACCATGCGTGGCTTCCGAGGGAACCAGAAGGCTTGTCGCCGGAAACGGGGAAATGGAGAAGAAGGAAGACCGACGAGGGTAAACCCTAACCCCTTTTGTTTTTTTTATTTGTTTGCGATTCAAAAACAAGAAATGAAACGAAATGAAGATGGTGTTAATACCTCTGGAATTCTCTTTTTTGCTTGTATTGATATGAAGACGATTACATTATCTCTAAAAAATTTTGAATCCTGAAAAATCCTCTCTGAAAAATCCCCCCTCTCTCATTACATTTCGCTCGGGTTTTATAGGCCCCGAAATTACATTTTTCTTTTTTCTCTAAATACATGAAATGCTGTAAATACATTGTTGATTTGTATGATTTGTCTGCTGATTGCCTCTGAAAATGTTTGTTGCAATTGTGCCTCTGATTTCTGTTTTTGCGTCTGATTTTTGTTGCCTTTCGTTTCTGACATTTTGGCTCGTTTTGTTTGCATGCGAGGTTCGTACGGGGACCAGAGAGGCACGGGACGTGGCCAGCGTCATGGAGCAATCCAGACCGTCGGAGATGGATCTGGACGGCTGGGGGAATTCGAATGGGCTCGGGCGTGATGGACACGCGCGCGTGTGGTAGCCCGATGGACGCGCGTGGGCGCGTGGAGTTTCTGGAGAATTCCTATGCTTCAATCTGGTCCGTTGATGCTGGTCTGGATCCAACGGCCGAAGCGTTGCGGCGCTAGGGCAAAAGGGGGCTTCCTTCTCCTGGTGTGATCTGGACCGTCAGATCTCCATCTAGATCTGACGGCTGGTGTTGTGGCGGCTCCATCACAAATAGACCATTAGGGTTTTCTTTTTTCAGCAGATTAGGGCTAGATTTTTTTGGGGCCAGACTTGTGTTTATTATTTTGGGCTCTGAAATTGCATAATGGACTTTAAAATAAACTTGGGTTCTTTATTTATAAAGGTATGGCTTTTATTTATAGTAGTCTTTGTTTTGTTTTTCCAGATTTAATAATAATAATAATAACAATAATAAATATAATAATAATAGTAACGGTAGATAATAATATTTTTGATAGTAACATGAATAATAATGATAATAAGCATAATAAGATAACGAATATAGTGATTTATAATAATAATGATAATATGCGATAAAAATAATGCATAGTAAGAATGGGTAAAGGTGATAGAATAAATGACACTAATAATAATAATAATATATGGTGTATAATAGGTATATAATATTCGTATATATATACTTTTTGTGTGTTTTTTTATTAGTTCTTATTATTAAAGCCCATTACTAAAAGGAAAAGAAAACGGGTTTAACACCCCGGACAAAATTAGTGATTACAATGCTCAACAAGTTATATTTTAGACCGTTGACATATAAAACCTTATCAACGAGTATGGAAGAGTGATTACCAATGGACCCAATTCCTTTAATATGGTCTTTGGAGTTTTCACCAAATGTTACTACTCCACCATTTTTTAGCTTTTAGTTCCATGAATCTACTCTTTTCACCGGTCATGTGTCTTGAGCATCCACTATCAAGGTACTATGTTTTTTTACTTGAAACTTTGGCATTGTAGCAATGCTCCCCTACAAAAAAAAAAGATTAGGTCTTGATTTTTGGTACCCAAATTATTTTGGGCCCATGAACATTAGCTCCCAAAATCTTGGTTTCCTTGGAAATCCAAGAAACAATAGCATGTAAATCATTAGAAGCAGTTAGGTTCTTAGGAACCCAAACGCTCCTAATCCTCTTACCTCTAGAGGGCCTTTGGAGTCTCTTTGTTTGTGTTTAACAAAGTTTCTTTTTACATAGTTGGATTTTAAATATTCACCTTTTTCAAAACTTGAGTTCCCAGCTTTGTTCAAAGAAGCTTTGAGATCATTCACCTCCTTAAGGTGATGATCATTAAGCTCGGAAAGAAGGTTGTTTAATCAATGTTTTCTTTTTCAAAATATGTTAAATTGTCTTTTAAAGCACAAATATTCTTTTCAAGTTCTGAACTGGTTTTGGATAAGGAATCATTTTGTCTTTTTAAATTGGAAACAATTTTCTTATTTTTCAAAATTGATTCCTTGTATTTCCCAACCAATACACCTCTTACAACTCATCATAAGATTCTTTAAGCTCATCGAAAGTATAATCAAAAGATGATGGGTTAGAGGTTACCTTAGGATCTTCCTCAAAATCCATAAGACAAAGGTTGGCAACTTTTTGCTCATCTTCATCGGATGATGATTCCTCATCACTCTAAGTAGCAACGTTGGCCTTGAGCTTATTCTTCTTCCCGAAGCTCTTCCTTTTGAGTTGAGGGCATTCGGTTCTAATGTGCTCTGGCTTCTTGCACTCATAGCATATGAGTTGAACCTTCTCCTCTTCCTTGTTCTTGTTCTTAAAGTCTCATTTTCTAAAGAACTTTCTTCCCCGATTGGACTTCATGAACCGAGTGAATCTTTTGGCTAGCATATCCATCTCTTCAAGCTCCTCCTCGCTTGAATCGCTCTCTTCTTGTGAAGCTTTAAGAGTAATTCTGGTTTTCTTTTTCTCCACTTCCTTCTTCTCTATATTTTCCTCTTTTCTTTTCTTTTTCTTCTTCTCTTCCTTGCTTCATGATCTCATGAGTAAGGAGAGAACCCATGAGTGCATGGAGCTTCAATGTCTTCAAATCTTTTGCCTTAATGATGGCGGTTCTCTTTCCATCCCATGACCCGGAAAGAGAGTAGAGTAGTTTCTAGACAAACTTGTCTTTAAGGATGACTTCTTCAAAACCTTTGAGACCATTGACGATGACCGAGAAATGATTAAACATCTTCGTGACACTCTCGTCGGGCTCTATTTTGAAATTCTCGTAACTTAAGTTGGGGAGTCCAATCTTGGTCTCCTTAACATCGTTGGTGCCCATAGGTGGTCTCGAGCGTGTCCCACATCTCTTTTTCACTTTTACAAGAGAACATCTTCGAATACATGTTCGGTCCGAGTGCACAAAATAGCATGTGAAAGGCCTTGTCATTAACTTGTAGCTTCCTTCTTTCTTCATCCGTCATTTCTTGTTTGGCCTTGGGAATTTGTTTATCACCTTCTTGCTTCATTAGAATGGATGGTTCTTCTTTGATTATATCCCAAAAGAGGTAATCGTTGGATTTGATGAATAGCCTCATATGGTTCTTCCAATATAGGTAGTTATCCCCATTGAAGAATGAAGGTTTAGTGGTGGATTGACTCTCATACAAGTTGGTGGAAGTAGATGTCATTGCTTTATTGTCAATTGATTGGATTGCTTCAAAGATCACCTCTTGTAGATGTTAATCTCTCAAAGAGTTAGGCTCTGATACTAATTGTTGTGTGGATCAATCGATGAACAAATGGTCAAATGGGGTAAATTGGCTTTTTAAAATCAAAGAAAGCAAAGTTGTAAAGTAAAAATTGAAGACAAGAGAATTTATAGTGGCTTAAGCTTAGAACAAGCTCTACATTCACTACCTTAGCTCCCATTAAGGATTTTCAACTAATTTCACTAGAATATTTTCCCCTTTTCTCAGATTAGGAGGAAACCTTACAAACCGATTAAGCTTTCTACCCAAAGCTTAATCAAGACTCACTCTTTACAAGAGAAGTTTTGGCAACCAAGAAAATACATCACAATAGGTGAATAATTGTCCAATTACAAGTTCACTCTAACCCCAAACTTGATTAAGAAAGAATACGATAAAAGCTCTCAAGAGGGTTACAAGAATTTGACTCTAATGGGCTCAAAGAGATTGGGTTTTTGCTTGATTGTGCCTAACTTGTTCAATAATTGTTGTTGTAGCCTTTATGGCTTGCTTTTATACCTCTCCATTAAATTCTAACCGTTTGGGTGGTTGGCATCATCAATAGAGTCGTTGGGCTCTCTTTTTCCCACTATAAATGCACTTCTGCAACCTACCGTATCGATACACCTATCACCGTATCGGTACCTACCATAAGAAGAAAAAGTTGTTGTATACAAATAGCGTATCGGTACGCGATGGGGTGTATCGGTACGAAAATCATCTTTTACAAAAGGTATCAGTACGGCATAGTACGTACCGGTACTAATTTTACTCACTAGAATCTAGAGAAGTGGTTAACCAAAAAGTGTATCGTTACGGCCGTTGAGCGTATCGGTACAGTTAACCATTTTTCAAAGTGTTTGATTCCAATTTACTGACAAGGAAATGATCAAAAATTAAATGCCAAGATTTATCAAATCTTACCAACTCGTATCGGTACGGAAAGGAGCGTATCGATATGGTAAGTAATTTTTAGTTTTCATGTTTGAATGGCGTATCGGTACTACAAGTAGCATACCGGAAGCTTTTTGTGAAATTTATGCTTCGAGTCTAAAAGTTGTATCGATACGGTAAGGAGCATATCGGTACACTTTTCTTATTTTGCATAACTCATTTTTTAGTAGCCAAAAATTGTACCGATACAGATGTAACTATATCGGTACGCCTAGACCAAACTTAAAAATTTTAGTTCGAAAATACTTAGAAAATATTTTGGATACTTAGATTTTGATTTAGAAACACTTAAAGTTCGATTCCTTGTCATTTTATGAGTCTTTTGAGTATTTAAAATTTTTATTATTTTACAATTAAGTCCTTGAAAAAATATTGTTATATCAAAATCAATTTTGGTTTTACAAAGATTCTCCAGATGAAAAACAAGAGTCGACACCAACAACATCTACAACACTTGAAGAATCTTCTAAATAACCAATTCCACTAAGGAGATCAACAAGGGTCAGAAAGCCGAATCCAAAATATACTGATGACTTGTATGCATCCTGTCAATTTTTGCTCTATTTGTTTCAGATCCTATGTACTATGAAGAAGCTGCTGATAAGGAAGAATGGAAAAAGGCGATGATGGAGGATTTGAAACCCATCGAAAAGAATAGAACTTCGGAGATGGTCGACTTGCCGGAAGACAAAAATGCAATTTGTTTGAAGTGGGTGTTCAAGACAAAATTTGGTGCAGATAGAAGAATCCAAAAGCACAAAGCTCGTCTTGTGGCCAAAGGTTATGCACAAGAATATGGTGTTGATTATAAGAAACCTTCTCTCTGGTAGCTCGATTCGAACCAATGAGGCTTTTTCTAGCATTGGTTGCACAACTGCAATGACATGTTTATCAATTTAATGTCAAATTAACATTTTTCAATGGGGATCTACAAGAGAAGATTTATGTAAAACAACCAAAAAGTTTCGTAAAGAAGGACAATGAAATAAAGGTGTACAAGTTAAAAAAGCACTATACGAATTGAAGTAGGCCCCTCGAGGCTCGAGCATGCTACAACAAGATCGATGGGTATTTTCAGGAAAAAAAAAAGGTACGTGAGAAGTGAGAATAAGCCCACCTTGTATATGAAAAAGAAAGGTAAAAATGATTTCATCATTATTTGTCTTTACGTTTATGATATCATTTATACTAGTTCCTCTAACCTTCTTATTGATGAGTTTAAATTCAAATGATGAATGAATTTAAGATATCAGATATGGGTTTATTGCATTACTTCTTTGGTCTTGAAGTTCATCAAGCTGAATATGAAATTTTTATCTCGCAAAGAAAATATGCCAATGATCTTCTCAGTAAATTTGGCATGTAGCTGCACCTATGAATATTAATGAGAAATTACAGCTAGAGGGTGGAGAAGAAATGATAGATGCAAGAAGATTTAAAGATTTAGTTAGAGGTTTAATTTATTTGACTCACAGTAGACCTGACATTACATTTTTTATTGGTGTTATTTTTAGATTTATGCAACAACCTTTTTATTATGGAGCAGCAAAACGAGTCTTGCTGTATATTAATGTAACTTTGAAGTATGATATTTGTTACTCAAAAACTTTAAATCAGACTGTGTGGATTCACAGACAGTGTTTAGGCAAATTCTTTAGATGATAGAAAAAGTGTATGAGAAAATGTTTTCATTCTATGTTCAGGGGTGATCACTTGAAGTTCTAGGAAGCAAGCTGCAACAGCATAGGCTGAGTATGTAGCAACAACTTGTTAAGCTATTTGGCTAAGGAGAGTATTAGCCAATCTTCAACAAGAATAAAAATGTGCAACAGAAATATTTCGTGACAACAAATCAATTATCTCCATGACAAAGAATTCAATATTTCATTGTAGAACAAAGCACATCGATATTCATTATTATTTCATTCGTGATTTGGTAGCAAAAGAGGAGATATCTTTGGAGTATTGTAGCACTCAAAAGTAGCTAGCAGCTTTAACTACTTTACAAGTTTATTTAAAAAAATTCAAAATATTTTGAGTGTCAATTGACATCCCACTAATACACCTAACGCCGCCCATGAGTGGGTATAGTTTACAAATGATCACTAAATTTTGATTAATTATTCAATTTGATAATCAAACTTTCAATTGTTTCAATGTTACTATTAAATTTTTAGTTTTGCTCCAATTTGACCACCGACTGTTAACGACGTTAAAAGGGTGGCTTCGCAATTAAATTATCTTTTTATAATAGCACATTTAGTTTTTCACGTTTGCACATTTAAACAATTTAGTCCCAATTCAAAACAACAATAATAAATTCAGTCCTTATTATTTATACATTATTTCAATTTAGTCTTATTTTTAAATAAAAATAATTTAAACCTAAAACCAAAACTTTATTCCTTAAACCATAAACCTGAGCTTTATTTAAAAAAATAGTTAAAGCTTCTTAAAAATAAAAACTTTAAACAATTTTGATTTTTTTTATCTTGCCCTTTTATCCCAGCCATTTCACTCTCTCGATTAGGGGTGATAATGAGCCTGACCGGCTCGCGAGCTACTCTGGCTCGGCTCGATCAAAGTTTGGCTCAAGTGAGTTCGACTTGGGCTTGGGATCGACTTGAAACCTTAACAAGCGGCTTGAAAAGCTCGTGAACATGCTCAGAATCTACATATGCACTAAAATAATATGTTTAGCAAAAGAAAAGCAATAAAATAAATTAGGGAAAATCTACTAAAAACTAAATTAACTAAAATAAATTGGGCATTTTCTCTAGTTGGTTGTTGTTTGATTTTGTATTTTCTTTAATTATGTGTTTGTATTATAAAAATATTTATTGGTTATTTAGATTAATCTATTTTTTTTGCACTTTTTCCTTTTTTCGGTCATTGAATTTTGTTTCAGTGTTTGTTATGACGGGACTTTTAACGGCTCTTTTATAAAAAAAACTATAGCAAAATTTTTCATTTCAACCCGAGCCAAGCCTGACGAGCTTCGAGCCCGAGCCAAGCCCAATAGTATTATTTTCGAGCTGAGCTCGAGCCTAAAATTCTGAGCTCGGCGAGCCTCGAGCTGAGCCCAATTACATTGGTATTGAATTTAGAAATTCACTCGAGGCCGCATGCATCGAACTCGATAAGCTATTGGTAATATTAAAACAATTGGAAGTTTAATTACTAAATTGAATAATTGATCAAAGTTTAGTGATTAGTTGTGAACTTTACCTTATAATATTATACATAGTATAAAAACCATGATTATATATATAATATATATCATACGACTATATAGATAAAAACTACATGCTATACGGTTTATATATGTATAAAAACCGTATATACAAAGAAATACCCATATATCCAATATCAGCAAGGACCGAAATTAAATAAATCAAAGAACAATGCATAAAAGAAAATAAAAGGGAAAAACAACTTAAAAAAAGGATTAGAAGGTTAATAATCCCTTGAATCGAAACACATTGATCAGAATGAAGTAAAATAAAGCATTTAATGACACAGAACAAAGAAAATTACAAAGACTCTCTGCCTCCTTTTCTCTCACGCCGGCAGTTAGCAACGGGGACCGTCATTCATCGGCGACGGTGGCCTCACTCTGCCCACTAATAGAATCGGAGTAAACCCCACTATACTCGGTCCTCTCACTCTCAACCACGACAGTAAAACGAGCCCTGACAACGAAACCCCAAAGAAGGACACAAATCTACCTTGAAAGGTGACTCCGGCGGTCGTCTGTTCCTCAACGGTGGTCCTAATCGCTAAGGGCAACCCTCTCTTTTTCTCTCCAATCTCTCTATTCGCTCGTAAAAACACCTAAGAAATTTGCTCCCTGATTTTGTGATTGAAATTCGAGGAAAAAAGGAATCCCTTTGCATGCGTCCCTTCATTTTCTTTATAGCCGAAGTGAAATGCTCTGGTTGGTTGAATTTTGATTTTGCTCTGATGTAATTATTATTTGCTGTAATTTTCTAAAATTTCTGATATCATCTTGTCTGTTTGTGCATTTCTAATGAGGCGAGAGTTGTACAGAGGGGAAGCATTGGATGCTGGTGCAGCCAGGAGTGGGACCAGTGGCTTGCGTGGCTCGAGCTGGTGAATGGAACAAAATGTCGCATGAATGGGGCAGAAGGGCTGCTGGCGGTAGGGGTTCAGATCCGGGTACCTGAATTGTCCGGTAATTTAAAGTACGGCCTGTGTTCCGACAAAAGTTTTGCGGGTACTCATTAGTCAAGTTCCTGGAAGTTGTGGGCACCCGAAAATTTGGGTATTTAAGTATATATATATATAAATATGTATTTTTTAAATATAAAAATATTTTATTAGTTTTGATATAAAAATATAAAAAAATCTATTTATTAATTCAATGTAAAAATATGTATTTATTAAATATAAAAAATAATGTTTTTTTATTAATTTAATATAAAAATATATATATGGAATATAAAAAAAAAATTAGTAATTTTAAATATATCCAGGTAATCGGTTATAATCTGGTAGTAAAAAAAATTTTAATATTGTGACCCAGGAAATGGCGGGCCAGGTACTCGACCGGAATAAAAAGAATTCAAGTAAATATCTGGTTATATATGTTTGGATAGTCAGATAATCAGATCAGTCCTGTCAGGTATTTTTAAACACCCCTAGCTGGTGGCACTTGGCCGTGATGAGTTAAGGTTGTGGGCTCAAATGGGCTCAGGTTTGGTTACGGGCTTAGGGTATCTGATAGGCTAAAGGATCAAGTGTTATCGACATTTGATAGACGAAGGTATTCAATGTCAGAAAATGACGTGTTTAATAATGGTATTTGTACTCTTGTTGAGTCGGTGATGTCGAAGCACTAGTATGTACAGGCATCTCCGATTTGTTTGAAAAATACAATGTCGGAGGCATTGAATGGGCAGACTCAAATGAACGCTGACATTTTCATGCTCTTAGAGAAAAACATAATGTCGGAGGCATTAAATGGGTGGAGGCTATCCTCTGCTGCAACAAACATCTACAGCCTTGTATATTAGGTGCCATAGTGGTGTATGTATCTCGACACCCTTAAAAAAAACATAATACTAGAGGCATCGAATAGGCGAAAATATCTCACAATATTTGTCAAAAAAATAGGAGTGCGCAAATGTATTAAAAGCTTTCGGAGAGACTACTTAAAAAGTTTACTTCATTTGTTAGACTGAGCTTGATATTTGAAGTAGCTACAAGAATAGATACAAAGGCTACTTAAAAAGTTAGTTTAAGTTATTTTTTAAACAATTCTTATCTAAGAGAAGATGAGAAGAAGTTTGTTCTTAATGAATATAGAATTTACAATTTCAAAAGAAAAAAAAATATGTCAACCGAGAGCTTTTAACCACATACTCTAAAAAATTGTTGACAAAATTACTTTAAGTTGAATTGTAGCTCCATCTTATCTTATTCAAAGATCAAAATGCTAAAAAATTGGTAATTTTTAGAGTATGTATGTTAACGTTATGAGATTTACGTCATATGTTACATTGAATTTTAAGAGTCTTTTAAATGTCATATTTGCATGATCAAATTTTTGTATTGTAAAATAAGTAAAATTAGCCATCACATTTCTGCAACTACGATAATATTTTTGAAGTTGAAATAATGTTAAAAAATGTTCATAACGTTTGACTGAATAATCATTTTGACTCATATTCTTTTTTTGGAAGTATTATAACTCTCAGCGTTTTATTTTGAATCAAAATGCCCCCTCTGTGAATGAAAACTGTCAGTCAACTAACGATAAACAACTTGAAATGATATGACCGAATGATACATCATCAGAAAAAATAACTTTATATTTTAAAAAATCATATTTTGAGTGGTGTGTCATTATGTAAAGTCAGCACATTTGTCTATATGATGTCACTATGTCAACGAGCACTGTCATGTAGGTTTGTCATGTCATTTTAAATTATTTAGTGATAGTTGACTAATAATTTTTATACATAGATGAATTATTTTAACCTAAAATAAAACGTTAAATATTTCAAAAATTACTAAAATAACTATTCAATCAAACGTTAAAGATATTTTTTTACACGCCTTTGAAATTTAAGCAATACCCAATGTCACCGAGTAAAAGGATTTTGAAATTTCTTAAAATTCTGCTGCTGATGAAATGCCCAAAAGCTTCAAGCCCAAAGCCCAAAGTTCCCGTCTTTTTCATCTCTCTTTTTTTCCCGAATTTTCTGCGATCTTTCCAACCTAACAACTAAACAGCTGCTTTCATTATTTTTATGGCTTAATATTTAAATAAGTGTTCAAATTATCTCATTTTTTAGGTGCCTAAACTATTTTTTTTTGTACTTTTAGGTGCCCAAATTACCTCGTTTTCTCCTATTATGTGTCTAATTTTTTTTCCCTTTTTAAGTGTTCAAACTATCATTTTTTGGTCAAAGTAGTTGTTTAAACTATATTTTTTTGGGTAAAAGTAGATACCTTAGTTTGACTTTAAAATGGGCAAAAAATGATATTTTAAGCACTTAAAAAGAGCAAAAAAAAAGTTTAAGCACCTAAAAGGGAAAAATATTACAGTTTGGGCACTTAAAAGTGACAAAAATAGTTTAGACACTTAAAAGAGAAAAACATGATGGTTTAGCACTTATTTTGACATTAAGCCTTATTTTATTCTAGTTATTCTATTTACTTATTAATTACGAATTATTCAGTTTATCATTGCCGAAATATTACTTATTAAGCTCGAATTCTTTCCTTAAAATAATAATATATTTTATCGTTACACTCAATATTTGTTGTTTGTATACACATTAATTATTACTACTTTTATATCATTTGTTGGATCGTACTTAATATTTGCAGTAGCTAAGAAAAAGTCATGAAGTCTACTTAAAATGTTACCGGTCCTTTAATAAATATGGTAACTACCAGTATTGTTAATGAAATTTCTCAAATATCAAATCTCTAGAACTTCCTTAACATTTTAAGTATATGCATCTATTTTTACTACGTTTACTTCATTTGTTAGACTGAGCTTAATATTTGAAGTAGCTACAACAAATAGTTACAAAAGTCTACTTAAAAAGTTACTTTAACTTGAATTGTATCTACATCTTATTTTATTCAAAGATCAAAATTTTCAAAAGTTGACTATTTTTGAAGTTTGTATATCTAACGTTACGAGATTATCATTTGTTATGTTGAATTTTAAGTCTTTTAAAGGTCATATCCGGACAAAACTCTATTTGACATAAAAAAACTCGATTTATTTTTTACTCGACTCAATTAAAAAAATTTAAATGAAGTTTGAATTATAAAATGAAAATTCGAATGACTAGAAATGTTTAATAATTAGTTGATCAGTTTTTGAGTTCGAGTGGAGTCTTTAAAAAAGTCCAAAACTAGCACTGAACTTTAATATGTGACTCAAAAATATCACTCTGCCGTTAACTTTTAACGCCCTCGTTAAGCCAAAACGACGTCGTTTTGATGCGGCTGTTTTGAAGCCTAATTTAGCCCAAAACGACGTCGTTTTACTGGAGGAAAAATATTAAAATCATGCACTTAGAGGGTTTTAAACTCTAAACCTCCAGATACAAGGGCTAAGTTTTAACCATTTAACCATCATAACATTATATAATATTTTACCACAAATATTATATATCAAACTAGCTAAGATTAATTCATATTATTTTATAAAATAAATAATACTATAAATAAAATCAATATATAAATATATATTATTTACATATATTTATTGTAGAACTAATGTTTTGATATAATAATTGAAAAATGTTTTGGAGTGATTTAAAAAGTATTTAAAACATTTCCAAAGTCCAAACAACCTGAAACTATGTTTTGGGAAGTTTTTATAAAGGGTTTTTATGCTTTTCAAAGCCAAACTTTACAAAACTGCCCATGCGTTTCGAAACACCTTAGCGGCGTTTCGATACGACAATTTCAGTAGCAAAATCGTTTCGATACTTGTATCGAAACGGGCTTTCCGTGGACAGAATTTTTGTCCAGCGTTTCAAAACGGGTTATGCCATTTCGATACGCCTACGTGGCATTGACCACAACGGTCATAAACCCCAACGACTTTTTCCCCAACTAACTTTTAAATGCATGCGTTTCGATACGGATCTAGAGCGTTTCGATACGCGTTCCGAAACGGCCAGGAGGCGTTCCGATACGGGTGCCCTGACAGATTGCAACGGCTCTTTCTACTTAGAGAGTGTTTCGAAACGAGTTCGAACGTTTCGAAACGGGGAGCTGCAGAACTGCATTTATGGTGGGAATTAAAGTCCTCAACGGCTTCAATATGATCCCAACGGCTAGTAACGGCTACAAACTCATTTGGGAGTATAAAAGGGACCTTCAAGCATCAAGTAAAGGCTAATGCTCATATTGTCAAACAACAAATGATCAAATATTGTCTTAGTGCCTAAATTGTCAATTTTTGTATAGACAAACACTAGTGAGCCAAAATTGTCAAATTTGCTCAAGTGTTTTAGGTTTTGGGTGAGTGCTTAATTGTGCAAACAAACACCTAGAGGGATTTGTGTTTGCTTTATTTATCTCTTTGTAAGAGAGGATTTCAATCAAGGTTTTGGGTAGAAAGCTTGATTGTGTATAAGGGTTACCTTCTAAGCCTAGAAAAGGGGACGAATCAATAGTGGATTGATTGGAAATTCTTAGTGGGGAGCTAAGGTAGTGGATGTAGACCTTGGTTAGAAGGTTGAACCACTATAAATCATTGTGTCTATTTACATTCTAGCTTCCACAACCCTTCCACCTAAAAATCCACCTTTCCACCACTTGGTGAGCCACATTGGTTGAACGAATCGAGCCCCACAAAACTCAACATTTATATATCAATATATATATATATATATAAAAACATTATTTTTATATATTATTAATAATATAAATATATTATTTTTTAAAAACAACTTTCAAATATTCATAAAAATAATATATTTATATTATTAATAATATATAAAATTCCTAAACCCTAAATTGTTAACCCATAAACTCTAACTCTCGAACTTAAACCCTAAATCTTAGCATTTAGGATTTAGAGTTTAAAGGTTTTTTATATATTAATTTTATGAATATTTTGTGTTTTTTAAATAATATATTTATATTATAAATAATATAAAAATTAAATATTTTTATTTAAATTATATAAACTTATTCATTTGGTTCAACTAAATTATTTTATAAAAAATAATACTAAAAATAATTTCAAAATATATAATAATATAAAATATATTATTTACTCATATATCAATGAAAATATTATTCTTATATATTACTTTTTAAAAAACCAAAAATATTTATAAAAATAATATATTTATATAATTAATAATATATAAAAAATCATAAACCCCAAACCTCAAATTATATATTACTTTTTAAAAAACCAAAAATAATCATAAAAATAATATATTTATATTATAAATATTAGGGAAAACTACACCAGTGACCACCGAAGATATTGGGGATACCTATTTGAACCACCGAACTAAAAAAAACGTCAATCACACCATCAAACTTATTAAATCAACCTATTTTGACCACCGCCGTTAAAAAATTAACGGAGGGGTGACGGAAGTGCCACGTGGCAGTTAACAGGACTTTTTTAAAATTACATGTTTAGTCCCTGTTATTTACTTATTAAATCAATTTGATCATAATTTTATTTTAATTAAATAAAAATTAATCAACCAATCAAATTATGACACATGTCATCACCTAATTGGATTAATTTAATTTATTTTGTTTAATATTTAATATATATTTTCCTCCAATGAGGTGGTGACACGTGTCACCACCTGGTTAAAGGAAATTTAAAGAAACAAATGAAGATGGCATTATGGTGGTTTGAACTTGGGACCAAAGGGATAAAACCCCAAGCTTTAACCATTGAACCAAACTGCTCTTAGTGTTATTATTTGCACCTTTTATATACAAATCGAAGCTTGGGAGGGAAGGGGAAACACTTTTGTCTATATACAACTAAGAAACCAAATCTCGAAACTTCAATGATATGAACCATCAGAACTTAGCAAATTCATACAATGTAAACTAGCAGGTTTTATCGCCTATCTATTGTACCAAAATAAATAAGACATTCCAAAGCTAACAATTCAAACAAAAAACCACATATTTCCATTTTCAAGATGACAAGTAAACAATTGCACAATCCAGAAGTAAAAGAGATGGAGCATAGAACATACTGTGTTCTGTCCAAGGGGAGCTCGAAGAGCAAGTTGGTCAAATGTTAAACATTCCCCAAGCTAAGGTGCAAATAATAACACTAAGAGTAGTTTGGTTCAATAGTTAAAGCTTGGGGTTTTATCTCTTTGGTCCCAAGTTCGAACCACCATAATGCCATCTTTATTTTCTTCTTTAAATTTCCTTTAACCAGGTGGTGACGTGACACCTGATTGGAGGAAAAAATATATTAAATATTAAACAAAATAAATTAAATTAATCCAATTAGGTGATGACACGTGTCATAATTTGATTGATTGATTAATTTTTATTTAATTAAAATAAAATTAGGATCAAATTGATTTAATAAGTAATAACAGGGACTAAACATGTAATTTTAAAAAAGTCCTGTTAACTGCCACGTGGCACTTCCGTCACCCCTCCGTTAATTTTTTAACGGCGGTGGTCAAAATAGGTTGATTTAATAAGTTTGGTGGTGTGATTGACGTTTTTTTTAGTTCGGTGGTTCAAATAGGTATCCCAATATCTTCGGTGGTCACTAGTGTAGTTTCTCCTAAATATTATATAAAAATGAAAACAATACACTTTTATTTATATATATATTGTTATATATATACAAATAATATATTTTATATTGTTTATATATAAATATTATTTATTTCATAAAATAATTTGAATTAATTTCAAGTAGTTTGAAATATATATTGTTTGTGATAAAATATTATATAATATTATATTAGTTTAGTAGTTAAGGGTTAACTTTTTTTTCTAAAGGTTATGGGTTCAAAACCTCCAAGATTTTTACTCCAGTAAAACGACGACGTCGTTTTGTTTTAACGAAATGTTAAGAGTTAACGTCGGAGTGATATTTTCGAGTCACATATTAAAATTCAGTGTTAGTTTTAAATTTTTTAAAGTTCGGTCATATTTTTTAGTTAGAGGCCATATTTGAGTGGTATTTGATGTAGTTTATCCTATTTTATTCCGGTTGTTCTATTTACTTATTCGATTAGGAATTCCTCAGTTCATCATTGCCCAGATATTAGTCGTCTTTAAAAAAATCGAATTTTGACTTTTATTTGATTTCATTGTAAATCTTTAAGTTTCGACTGAAGAACTCAAACATTGAATGTCTTGGTTTTTGTTCTTTATTAAAATGCATTTCATGTGATTTTGTTTGAGATTAGTTGAGTCAAATGGAAATGGGTTTTGCTGTATCCGATGAGCTGTTGTTTATTGGATTTATTCAGGAATTTATATGTGTTTTAGGGTGATTTGGGAATTATAGATTGCATTCTAAAAGAGATGAGGAGGAGAAGAATTTGGTTTCCAAACGAACAGTCGTTAAAGGCGTTCTCTTTCAGCAATTTCTCCAGGCTGCTGTGGCCATCCTTTTGTTCACGGTAAAATCAAATTCTCTAACGGTACCCTTATGTATTTTTATAATTATAGCTCAACTTTTGATGGTAGGGCTCATGTTTTAATTAGATTTTAGGAGAACCGAATCGTTAATCGAATTACCCTTCCTGGAGAAGTTTTTGTTAGATTATCCATAGGGTCTTTTCATTTTTTTCTTTCACTTTCTGCCTAGAATTAGTCTGTCACTTGGTTTGTCTTAGAAATTAAGTTAGCACACTAGATTTGACCGATGGCAAAGATGATAACAAAAGTTTGGAGTTAATTGTTTTCATCATCCCATTGCATGCCATATATTTGTCCATTGGATGAATCATTTCAGGTATAATCAGTCATGAATCTCAATTTGATTTCTTTTGACCCATGAAAGATTATATATTGCAAAGAAGTACTTGGTTATAGAGCATACGAGGTTTGTCACGGGATATTCGTTCACCTACTTATCGATAATTGATCCGACTCATAGCTTATCTAGTCCCCTTGTTACATTGAATCTATGCTGCTCTAAGCCTCTAACGCTTCATTTCCCCTAAAGTACTCGTGTCCAACAGTACACATATTTGAGCATAGGTATGTGGGCACTATTCTCCAAATGTATGAAAGAACTTGGAACAATTGAGTGTACCGCTGTCGGATACTATTCTCGTGACATAGCGGTGAATTGTCTTTGTAATTATTAGATTTCAGCTGTAATCGTGCTGTAATTTTATGTGCTTTTCTCCATATACACTGAATAATCTGTCTTTTGCATATATGCTTTTTTAGATAGGGGCTAGGCAGAGTAAATATGGAAATATGCTTGTTATGGATTGTGTTTTTTGAATTGGGATCTTTAGTTTAATGACAGTGATCTATTTTTATCAGTTAGCACAACCAACCACATCAAATTTCCTTTATTTTAGGTCTGGTTTCACAGGTTTCTTCATTATCTTGTCACTTGATGAAACACTTGTAAGCTAGGTGATGTTCCCTGCTTCCTGTGTTTCAGAACTGTTATAACATCACATGTAACTGAGACAATATCGGTTTACATTTTCTTTTTTTTATCTTTACTCCACTTTTGATTTGTTGTTAATGGAAACCCGAAATCCCATATGTTTTACTAGCATGCATAATGAGCCATATAAGCAAATTTCATTTGTGAAATTATATCCATATTTACCAGACATTGTTTTGTGTAGGTCACAGGAGGTCATGTTGGGGCTTCACCTCAGCAACCATCTTCCTTTATCATTCTAGCTAAACAATTTGTTACAGCAATGCTGGTTATGGATACCTGGCAATACTTTTTGCATAGATACTTCCACGAGAACAAGTTCCTATATCGGCACCTGCACTCTCGGCATCACCGTCTTATTGTTTGTTCCCTATGCATTTGGAGCTTTGTACAACCATCCATTAGAGGGGCTTCTCCTTGACACAGTAGGTGGGGCCTTATCATTTATGCTCTCCGGCATGTCTCCTCGGACCTCCATCTTTTTCTTCTCTCTTGCCACCATAAAAACAGTGGACGACCACTGTGGGCTAATGCTTGTCGGAAACCCCCTCCATATCTTCTTTAGAAACAATTCTGCATATCATGATGTCCACCATCAGTTGTATGGTAGCAAATACAATTTCTTGCAGCCATTCTTCGTCATGTGGGATAGAATTATGGGGACGTATATGCCGTATTCACTTGAGAAGAGAGCAGAAGGGGGCTTCGAAGCTCAGCCACCTAAACAATTCAAAGAAGATTAGTAAGTAGATCAAGATGTACAACCTGTATTCTTGTTTATTAATCCATCCATCATTCATCAAATTCTTGTGCTCTTGCACCTGTTTTCGTTTATAGATGTAGTAATAACATCCATTAGCTAATTTGGTTCAGATATTTGTGTATTTATGTCGGCCTATTGTATTTTCTTGTATGTCGAGTGTAAGTGTGTAACACTCCTGGTTTAACAAGGTAAAATAAATAAATAAATATTGAGAAGTGAAGCTTGGGAGACTCGAACTCGCGACCTTCAAAAAGAGTGTGCAAGAGCCTTAGCCAACCAAGCTAAGCCAATCCTTAGTTTATGTTTGCATTGTTTCAATCTTAAACTTGCAATCAATCTGAGGCAAAAATATGAAATAGAAGCTCTGTTTTTGCCCCCTTTCGTCTGCCTTATTTTGATTAAATTAATAACTCGAAATAATGAGTCGTTTCTCTTTCTCTTTTTTCTGCATGTTCACCTTTCTGATTGTTCGTCATCGATCTCTGTCACCACCTACATTGTCGGAGGCGTCACCTCGTTGCGATCTCAGCCATGTCCACCACGCGCGTTATCAAGCCGTCTTTCGCCAGCAAATCTCGTTTGAAGCTTCAGCAAGAAACCCAAATCGTCGGCGTTGTTTCTTGCATTTTCCGGCCTTGGTTGCCGTCCGTTTGTGAAACGGACACCAGATCCGGGCTCCTGACGTAACGACGAGCAAAACCCAACCGATGAACTACCCATTCGACGCCGGGAGAGGTCCCATCGGAACTACAAGTTTTCTGACGACTTCGAATCGTTTTGGGTAGTTTCCGATCGTTTTCCGGTATTGATCGTTAGGTTTTCAATTTGGTTGATTAATGTGTCTCATTGGCTTTGGTTTTCTAGCAGAATCGATGTTAGTGGAGTCGCCGGTGAGGAAACTAGTGAACGCCGGCCAGGAATCTGGTGAAGCAAGGTGAGACCCGATTTACCTCTGAATCGGGCCTGAACCGGTTAAGTCAGTTTAGGCTCAACCAAACCAAGCCCTTTGCAATCTGAACTGGCCGAATCAGTTGAACCGGTCGGCCCAGAGCTAATACTCGACCTGACCCAACCCGTGTCCGACCCACCTGACTCGACCCGTCTGCCCGACCCATTAACCCGTTGACCGAGTCAAACTTTTTGAGTCAACTCAGTGAGCCAACCCGTCCGAGTCAACCCAGTTGACCAGTGATGTCAGCGTTGACTTGACCACTAGCGTTAATGTTGACTGCTGATGTTAGTGATGACTTTGACTTTGACCTAAAAAGTAAAATTTTTCGAAAATTCCTATTTTATATTTTTCGACGTCTTGAATTTGATTTTGAAGCCTGTTTCGCAAAATTCTGACCCGAAGGCCTTCGAATCTGACCTTGAACCTGAGAGTGCTTATATATTTAATTAATCTGTTAAGAGCTTTGTGAATAAGGTCTCATTTTGAGATTTGTGTAATTGAAGGTACTCATAGTTAGGGGTGATAATGAACCTGACCAGCTCGTGAGCTACTCAGCTCGGTCAAACCTCGACTCGAGTGAGCTCGACTCGGGCTCGGGATTTGCTTGAAACCTTAACAAGCCGAGCCGAGCCGAGCCTACCCAGGCTCGGCTCGAAAAGCTCGAGAACATGCTCAGAATCTACAGATGCACTAAAAGTAATATGTTTATCAAAAGAAAAGCAATAAAATAAATTATGAAAAATCTACTAAAAGTAAATTAACTAAAATAAATTGGGCATTTTCTTTAGTTGGTTGTTGTTTGATTTTGTATTTTCTTTAATTATGTGTTTGTATTATAAGAATATTTATTGGTTATTTGGATTAATCTAATTTTTGGCACTTTTTTTCCTTTTCAGTCATTGAATTTCGTTTCAGTGTTGGTTTTAAAATGGACTTTTAAAGAATCTTTTATAAATAGGCTATAGCAAAATTTTTTCATTTTGAGCCGAGCAGAGCCTAACGAGCTTCGAGCCCGAGCTGAGCTAGGCTCGGCTCGACTCATTGTCACCCCTACTCATAGTTCTTGGAATACGAATTTTTGAGGGATGTCAAATTCGGGTTCAAGGGTGTTCGAATGTCGTTCACAGATCGAACGTTGTAGCTCGGAGCTAAGGTAATACATTACTACCTTTTGCATGCTTTCAAAACTTGTTGGTATTCGGTTAATGCTTGCACGACCATGATTGAGCATGTGATTAATTCTGCTAACGTCAATCAATTAAGAAATAAGAATATTAATGGCCAAGACAAATATTCGAATAAGAGGTTTAATAAATCGAAAAGACTTTCGAGTTCAGTAAACGATTAATAAAAATGGTTGATCTCTAGGTCTGATTATTTTGACTAATGAATTACAGAAATGCCCTTGATGTATGAAAATGACTAAAATACCCCTATTAAAGAAAGTGGTCTGAGAATCTACACCAAATCCGGTAAAACAACTGATCCTTCTGAAAAATTTAAAATTTGCCTGGGAAGTTATAGTAGCGAGGCTTCACCTTTGAGACTGTCAATTGCTCAAATTCCTTTTGAGATTGAATAATCTCTGAAGACATTTGCAAGAAAATAATTGTATGTTTGGATTAGTTAAAGTCGCGTAAATTGTTGAATTGATCGAAATGACTGAAATGTTTGGAAATACTGATAAGGTTGAATCGACCGGAATATCCATAATGACCAAAAAGAATAATCTCTGTTCGACACCAATTGCCAAATTAATCAAAATGATGAATTACCCTCGAGAACTTTAATGGATGAGTAGTTGGAAGAACCGAAAGACTCGTAATAATTGAAATACATTCGGACATCGAGGTGACTGAAAATACCTCTAAGACTTGGATTGAGAAATATCAATAAGTCAAGCAAATGCAATAGCTCTGGAAATGGTAATGCACAACCCTTGTGGTTGGTCGTTCTGGGAACTATTGTGACGTTGGAAGAAACTATACAAGAGCATGTTCGAGTTATTTGGAGAAAGTACCTAGGTTAATGGTAAGAGCAGCCTGTTCTTCGTGTGTATTCGATGTCATGGATCGAGTTCAGGTGCAACACACATGTTTGGATACTTGGAAAAATACCGCTTGAATACATGTTCGATTTTTCCGTTGTACGTTAGTGGTTGCTTGGTGAAGATGAGCTTTTAGTTATACAATGTTGTCAGTTCTGAGAAGTGAGTACTTAAGGTGTATCGACCCGGTCAAATAATAAACACTGCATTGATGGTTTGCGATTAGTTCGAAGGGACTCGAAAACTTGATAAGCAACTAGAAACCTCTAAACTTCGTACATCAGTGCTTATACCTTGTTGGTTTAATTACCAGACTACTTTCGAAGGTAAGAATGACCAAAATACCCTTGTAAACTTTAATGATCGAATCACTCTCGATATATCTGAATTCTCAATGATCCTGATGCATCAACTTTGATGCTTGGTTTAAGTCATTGTTACCGAACTCCCTTTCGTAGGACCTCACTATGAAATCAGTCTGAAATTTTCAAGTGTTCTCTTTCTGATAATTATCAAGTGTCTCTAAGAAATATATTGAACCATAAAGTGTGTACCCTATGTTTGTGAATACACTATGCTTTAAACTAAGATTATCTGCTCTGAATTAAAAGTATGACTCTGTTACCCGTAATGAAAGCTCAGCTCTTAGCTTTCGTCTTTTGATACATAAATATATCTAATATCCGTCTTTCGATACAAAAATAAATCTGATATATGTCTTCTGATATAAAAAAAATATATGATATCTGTTTTCTGATATCACTGTCTTCTGAATATAAACTAAATTTCATTTTGGGTAGATTATTTGAGATATAAATGAATATATGTAGGCTCAGCGTTGGTAAGCCCTTATGGACCTAAGCTCCTACGCCTTACAGGCCTAGGGTAAGTCTTTCTGGACCTAAGGCATTCTCTTAGGTAGGCTCCTACGCCTCAGGCCTAGGGTAAGACCTTATGTATGCAGTTTAGGGTGAATTGCATTTTAGAGTTCGGTTGGAGGGTAGTTAAGTAAATTAATAAAATTTTCGGACCTCTTCTGAAACATACCCTACTAAATTAACGTATCAAAGTTGAAATCTCAGTAAAACTACAATTCGCGCTTAATGAACCACTCTGAACTCCTTGATTCAACTTTTGGAACCTAAATCTCTTTCGAATCTTCACTAAATTATCGAATCATATTTTGAGCTTATCGTTGCCCAATTCTTCAGGACAATGTTAAGTTGCCATATACCTACTTGTACCTTTAGCATCTCTTGGTAGCTTGTATTACTGAGTTTTTCGAAGCTCACGTTGTTTTTACCATCACATGTTGAAAGATCGACATGTTGCAGCCATCAACGTCGGTGTGAGAGTTTCTTCAGCTTGCTTGTGGAGTATGGTATTTGTATAATTAGGGGGCATGTATGTCACATTTTGATTTTTATACGAGTCCGAAACTTATATTAATAACTTGTATCATAATTTTATTTTATTGTTTAAATGTTTTTTTTTTGAAATTGTACTTTAATTTAAAACTTGATTTATGATTTTAAATGGTTTGAAATTTTATTTTATTTAAAATTTTAACGCGGGTCGTTCCGGTGACCCTAATGTGACTTCTTAGGATTCATGGTAATGCATAGGCGGGTCTAAGAGTTAGATTTAGTAATTTAAATATTGCCATATAAATTATTGTAGTCATTCTTTTTCCTGATAGGCTGATACCTTGTGTTCATTTTTGTATACAATTATAAATTATAATATGGGAAGGGGACATCGCTATCAGGAATTAAAGTCTGGTTGTAAAATAGCATGGTGAAATTTAATGAATATAATATGCGTATTAAATGATGTACTAATTATTTTAAGAGTATTTATTCAATAGACGCGTTTTAGTTATAGGGTTTTAAAGCTAAAAATTTAGGTTTAGTGGTTTAGAATTGATGGTTTATAGTTAAAATTTTATGATTTGGTCATCTCGAGGCACAGATTTGTTGTTAAGGAAGCGTGGAATGTTATTCGAGTACTCTGGTTTTCCTTTTGTTTTTTGTTCATAGCTGTAATATTCTTACTTTGGATAAATA
The DNA here is from genome assembly GCA_958450335.1 of Hibiscus tridactylites. Classification (NCBI taxonomy): domain Eukaryota; kingdom Viridiplantae; phylum Streptophyta; class Magnoliopsida; order Malvales; family Malvaceae; genus Hibiscus; species Hibiscus tridactylites. The sequence continues at coordinate 13,544,974 of OY288287.1, forward strand.
AAACATAGTTACCTTCAAAAAAATATTGAAATCCCAAACTTAGCCTTGCTAAACCCGTTTATAAAATAATGACACATTTGGATACTCGAAATTGCGGATATGGTCCTCAAAAAATGTAATGACTTTTAAAATGAATCTCACCCTTTCCATTTGGGCCAAGGCTAAAACAATGATGAGACCAAAATCTCTAGCCGAGTCTACTCTAAGTGTCTAAATTTGGGCTACCTAAAACTCGAATCCGAGCTTGGATTACCTACTTGAAACCCAGGTCATTACACTACTAATCTTGTGTTCCATCGTTAAGAAGTGATTTTAGTTTTTTTTTTTTAATTTAAAGACAATACAAAATTATAAATCAAGATTACGAAAGATATAATAGAAAAAAAGAAAAGCCCTCAACATCAGAAAAAAATGTTGATTGTTAATTGACCTCTAATTTACCATCTAAAACTGACTTATTTGAAAAAATTATTAAGGTTTCAATTGTCAAAGAAAAATTTTAAGGGCGCAATTAAACAAATACAATCGTTAATGGACTTTTTACTATTATCTCAAAAAGATGGATAGTTAGTTTAGCACTCAATGAGATTCATTAGAATATGTACTTACCAACAATCAGTTGGTCTAGTGAGTTGAGACACTAAATTTCTTAGACAATGTCAAAAGTTTGAGTCATTGCGTTGAGAACGGAAAAAATTTGGTTGAGAGGATTAGCCCCATAATAAGCCTCTATAGACTATAATAACCGATATCGATGGTTAAATAAAAAAAATCTGCACTAACTTTTTTAGCCATCTTCGGTATCATATATTTTTTATGATTTAAATGTTTGTGATTCTTCTTCTATGCAAAGATGGGCTTCGTAAAAGGAGACGGATGAACTTGATGCCATTGAAGGTGGATTTGGATACCATGAACAAGAAAAGCAAATGGATTTGTCTTGTGTTTCAACAAAAGTGGGCTTTAATTTTCCACATGCATGATTGTAATAAAGGGGGGTTAATGTTGCACGTAGATAGAGGCATAGAAGCTTGAGTTGGAAGTGTTTGACTCAGTAGTATAAAATAATGGTTACACGCTTGGGAAGCAAAGCCCTAGGTCAAGGAACAGACAAAAAGGGTTCCAACCGAGGGCTACATTTCGGGAGTTTCACTGAATTTGGAGTCCCAAGTTTGACATTTGACTCAGTGAACTCAACCCATTAAATTCGTGGTACGAAACTTACTAGACAATTTATTACCAAGTTCTTGAGTACGAGAAATTTTTGAAAATGCTTGAGGGGTTTCAAAAACTTGATTTTAGTTCCCATTTGTTGTTGTCACTTAATTGCCATTTCCAAAAAGAAAGAAAATTGAGGAATTCTGCGTAGTGTTTGGTTTTCCAAAGGCTACAAAATCAGATGAAATTTTGAGTAATTAGAATTGACTTTTGTCACCCTCAAGGATTTAGACTTGACTTTCAGCTTGTGATTAATTAACATAAACCATGCATGTTAACTGTGATGTGTCAAATATAATCACAATAGCGCGGTTATAATTATAATAATTTAAAAATTGCGAGTTTGAATTTGTTCATGCATATAATACTTTCAAATCTAATTAGGTAACGTTTAAGGATAATTTAGAAAATGAGAAAACCAAAAATGGAACTAAATAGAAATAAGTATTTTAACGCCTTGTAAGAGTCGAGAACAAAAGCAAATAAATGGTTCGCACACGCACATACGCGTACACACATAAGCTTTACACTAATTCATGGTCATTGGATGTGTGAAATAGATGGATGAGATTAAAAGTTGAGAATAAAGAAGTATATAATGGAATATGTTTATACACATAATTAGGGATGGAGCTAGAATCAAACAATAAGAGGGACTGTAACGACCCGAATATTGGGTTAACAATCGGATCTTGGACCCGAGCTATGGGCCATTAAATTTGGAGTTTAAGTTTTGGGATTTTAGGTTGGGGCCAATTAAAAATTTTGGAATTGGGCTGGTAAGATGGTGGCTGTTTTATTATTTATTTGGTAAAATAAAAAAATGTATATTTTATAGATAAAGTTGGTTGGTAATGGGATGGAGAGAGAGAAGAATGAGGGGAGAAGATATTTTGGGGAGAGAGAGAAAATGGGGAAAAGTGAGGGAAAAGAGTTTTGAAGCTCGATCTACAACCGTCGGAGCCGCTGTGTACGACATCATCGTCACCATTGGAAAAGTCTCGCCGAGACGAATCTAACGATGGTTGTCTCACTGACGTCTGAGCCGCCGTTCGCTAGAGTGAAGAGAAAGAAGAAGCGAGAGAAGCTCGTTCGCCATATTTCGGCCAGAACCACCGCAAATGGAGGCTACCGACACGCTCACCGGCTGGAGAATTTCCAGATTGGAGCTCGTCGGCGCTGTCCAGCCAACAAAAGAGGCCCTACGCGCCGCCCATGCAGGTGGGCGTGTGGCTGGCCAGGCGGGTGCACACAGATCCGGTGTACCAGGCCACACCGAATCCCAGACCTGATTTTAAATTAACCTGGCCGCACCAGATCACGCCATGCAGTTGCATCGCTGCTACGATGCATCGCGTCGCATAGGATCACTGGGGAAGTTGACCGGATCATTGACTTTTTTGGGGACCTAACTTAGGGGTTTCTCGATGTTTCAGATCCAATGGCACATTATGTTTCGCCAAATTCGAACTCGGTATGCTATTTTTACGCATTTGACCCTTGAACTTTCTTAGAGAATATGTCTATGTGATACTTATAATATTAATTAGTTAAGGAGGATTATTCGGGATTGGTTTTCGGGTCGAGTGGAATATTCGAGAAACTTGGATGTGGATTTTAGTGATGCATGAGTACGGACTGGTATATTGAAAATTCAATATTTATGAGATGCATGATGATAATACGGATATGATGGGGCTGTTTGAGACTTTAGAGACCGTGTAGGGTCGTTTGCGATGCTTGAGTGATATTTGTTTATTTGTGTGGTTAGATTGGTAATTGTAATGCCTTGTATATTTATTCGCATAGATTGATGGGATTTGATGGGAATCATGCCTAAGGGTTAATTCTTCGAATAAATGGTAATAAAGCCGGTAATTTATATAAATCGTTTAAATGCGTTAACAAACAAACCCTAATGACTTCCATAAGCTTTAGGGATCGAGTGAGTAGTTTCAGTATCGGTACATATGTAAGTACCGATACCCGAGGGTACTGTATTGATACTCATGTACGAGTACCAGTACCAGATACGATAAATAATCTATAAATGCAAGTTAAGGATGGAAATCAATGTGAATATTAATAATGGAGCTAATGAACGAGATTAATTATATACGAGCGTAATGAGTAATAAATCTGTAAATGTTGAGTGACTTGTTTGTAATAGCAACCATAGGGACCCTTGGTGGATCGTGTGTTGTGACGTGCCAAGTATGGGCACTTACTGTGAGAATTTTGGCATGATTGCCAGAAAGATGAACGACGGTGAAAAATAAACAATAAAAGTGAAAAGCTAGAGTTTAACGATATAACCAAAATAGAGGAGATAAATGAATGAATTTCTTTGTATTTCTTGATATTGCTTTTGATAGAAGTAACACTTATTTATAGTTTATAAGGAGTATCTAATCTAGGAAAGTCTTAATTAGATAAGAATAACCATTGATTTCTGCATTAACTGCAGAGATTTTATTCCTATTTTATGCTTGCATTGACTTAGATATTATGAAATAATTTCCTAAATATCCGTACCCATTTATAAATGGGATATCATTCCAAAATCTTCAGTTGGCAACCTACACTCCCCCTCAAGCTGGTGAGCAAGCGCAATAGAGCACCAACTTGGATCTTGGATGCGATGCCTTGTTGCGGAGCCTAACCAAGGCCGGCAGAGAGGCGAGACCGAACATCGTAGACCAACGATGAGTTCACTCCGGGAAACTTGGCGGTCGAGTACACTTGCTGCGAAATCCAAGGGCCGGAACGATGAAACAACACAGGAGAAGGCAGCCATGGCCTTCGATCCAAACGAAAAAAAAGGCATGAAGCAAATTTGCTCCATTGATGAGCTTCTTCGAGACGGAGGTTTGAGATTTTGCATTCAAATGCAAATAGATCAGCATCTGTGCTGAAATAAATCTTTTTGATAGCAACTTAAATTTCATGTGTTGTTGCTTGCTGCCACTTCAATTTATGGCACGCTTGAGATGATTGATGCGTCAGTTGGAATATCAGGAGTGAAAATTGAAGCAGTTCCTGACTGAAAGGTCTGATGCAAATGATTTAGGAAGAGATCACAGGAATCTACACTCCCCTCAAGCTGGTAGGTACACGTACTAAAGTTCCAGCTTGGATCTTTGATGAAGAATTCCTGGAAAAAAAACTATCTAGTTTTTTAAGGCTAAACTAGAACCTCTTCTCCTATATTTTTACATTGGCTAAGATAGAACTATTAAAAAGAACACTATCAAACATCTTGCTGGGATATGAGAATTCCGGTATGGTGATCGAAAGGTGATTGAACGGAGGTGAATATCAGAGAAAGAAATTAGGCAGCTTCACCGGATGAATGCTACAAAGGAAGAGAACGATGCACCAGATTTGATGATTTGTCAGCAACGGAAGAAAAACGATCTCATGACCGTTGGCGGCAATAGGAAAAATTCGGTGTCAGGATCGTCGGTGGCTCTGATACCATGTGAGAATTCTGGCATGATTGCCAGAAAGATGAACGACGGTGAAAAATAAACAATAAAAGAGAAAAGCTAGAGTTTAACGATATAACCAAAATAGAGGAGATAAAGGAATGAATTTTTTTGTATTTCTTGATATTGCTTTTGATAAAAGTAACACTTATTTATAGTTTACAAGGAGTATCTAATCTAGGAAAGTCTTAATTAGATAAGAATAACCATTGATTTCTGCATTAACTGTAGAGATTTTATTCCTATTTTATGCTTCCATTGACTTAGATATTAGGAAATAATTTCCTAAATATCCGTACCCATTTATAAATGGGATATCATTCCAAAATCTTCAGTTGGCAACATACACTTACGTCTGGTTGAGTCATTGTTGGTTGATGGGATCCGGATACCCTGAGAAAGAGTGTTGCAACACTATGGTTAGATATGTCGGATGTACTTTCTCGATGCTGTGTGACACCGAGCCTCATCCGATGATACTCGAGGAGAGATGTCGAGTATGGGTGTACGTTTTCGAGGCTGTGTGACACCGAGCCTCACTCAAAGTGTACATTTCCGAGGCTGTGTGATATCGGGCCTCACTCTAGGTTTGTGGTATGATTTTGAGTGCTTTTGCTTGGTTGATCTGGTGAGATCATGAGTATGGTTGGGCCTTGTGTGCCATGTTTGATATGTTGCTATTAAGAGCATGTGTTTAGGAGACTAATGGTAGCGCCACATGTTTATTTATCTATCCTTATTGCTCGTACTAGCTTGCATGCTTATGTTTATGATTAGCATGAAGTATAGTAGAGTAGATGTGTACCACTGAGCTTTGTAAGCTCAACGCTCGGAATTGTTGTTGTCGTGCGTAGGTTGATCGTTAAATTGTTGGATCGTGGAGCACTACCGGTATGAGGTTCTAGTATGTGGTGACCTCCAGAGTACGGTACTTGTGTTTAGTGGGCTATGTATTCATAGGACCTTACGTGTTAGAGTTTGTAATCTTTATTTTGCAAATTGTATTTAGCAAATCGAATGTTTAACTTAAATGGAGCTTCTTTGTAAAGTTTTACTCATTTATGTATGTTTTAATCGTGGGCTTTAAATATTTTTATAAAGTATATTTTTGGGCTAAACCAGTTTGAGAAATATTATGGATTTTGGTTTGGGTTTGAGGCCCAATTGTGACATCCGGGTCGGGGTGTTACAATAGTGGTATCAGAGATTAGGTTTAGCCGGTTCTAGGAAAAAACCCAAGGTCGTATAGGTGTTTTAGTAACGTGTCTAGTGAATACAAACACTTAAATTAAGTTCGTACTCTTTAAGACTAGAATCCTGATGGTGCGTCTAATGTTGCGATGATAAAAATTGTTACGAACGTGGCTGAATTAAGTGTTGAACCACTCATGTGAGTGATTTTGGTGCCGAGTTCGCCCCAAATTGTCGAGATACGAGTTAGTTGAATGATGTCTGAGTCAAGGATGTGTCCTCCTCCTGCTACCTAAACGATGTCTTCATTGCGTGTTGTGGTCGTTATGAATCCTTCGGATGTGTTACGAGATTTCGTGACAAGGAATCTTTATCGTTATGCATGAATAGCAGTTGTGTTGCGGTTTTGGACAAACCACGTTCGAAATCAATTAGTGGATGCATGTTGGTTGGAGTACCCTTTGTTTGCTTAAAAGTGAGTCTTATTGATACTTGGAGAGTATCATTACCATTTTTAGAGGTGCTTCTCAGCGAAAATGGATTAGGGATTCACTAATTCATTAGAGTGTGGCCGAAGTTAGACATTCTATGGGTCTGAGAGAGAGCTACCTTCTTGAAGAATTGTTGTATTTCAGAAATTAATTTGGGATAATCAAGCGCAATGCAAAATCGTAATGTCGAGAGTTGTACCCGAGGCTTTGAGGCCCTGAGCGAACCTAGCCTTTCGAAATGAGGATGTTGAATTGTTTCCCTTTTATCGAGATTTTCATGGTTTTTGTTCGTAGAATGGCACGATAGGAGTTTGGGATATGTTTGATCGGTTAGTAGATGCCAACGTATGTAGTTCGACACTCGAGAGCCTTCAAATTGTTAGAGTGTTTGTTATGCTTCTTATATGATTCGTCAGGACTTCCTCCCTATCAAGAACGTGAGTAGATGTTGAGATAAGGCCGAGTGGAATGTCAGTGCCCATTGCCCTTATTAAAGGAAACTGACCGAGTTGAGGAAGTTGAAGGTTCAGTTGCGAAGGCGCATCCCCAAAAAGGTTTCTTTTCTCTAAATGTTTCACCCAGTGAAGAATCGTACTTGTTCTCTCGCTAGTAGTTGTTTTGTGGAGGTGATGTTTAAACCGTTGGTAGCTTGTTAGGTTACAGTGATTGACTGTTATGTATCTCCTAAGGTGGATGACTCGTTTAGTTGTTTGCGAATTAAGATGGTTATAGTTAAAGTGTTAAAGGCTTGTAGTTTCGAAATAAATTTTGGAATGAGGATTTCTCTCTTTAGGGTATGTTGTGGTAACGTTCGATGTCTGCAATGAAGTTGAAGTGTTTCAGCAATGATAAGGTGGGACCCATCGTGTTATCTCTTGAATGTGAGTTGATGCTTTGCGTGACACATGTGAATGATCAAGGAATATGGAAAAATGAACGTTGTCAAGATAATTACCTTAATGACCTTGTGTATGAGAAATGTTAGTTACCGTGTAATCAGTTAAAGAATCGAAGGTTTGAAACTTTGTAAATGCTTTTGGTTGTATCACAGCTTCCTTGAGGCAAGTCGAGGAACGTTGGTAGGGATCCGAGCTACATGAGACCGTTATGTTGTGATACTAGCATTAAACAAATTAAAGTCGAGTAAGATTTTGAGATCTTTGAGGATGTTTTGTTATATTGTCAATACGATATTTTTGCTAGAAGAGGGGAATGTTGTGTTCACCCCTAACGATGCAAATTTTGAGCACTTAACCTTTAAGGGATTTGAGATTTGGATAGCAAAATAAGTCGAAGTAATTGGAAATCGTTGACTATGTGGTTGGTCACCACCTAAGTAAAGTGAACTTGGTAAGTGATGAGGTGTATAGAGTTAGTTCATGTTTGAAATATCAGGTTGCTCGTGTGGGACGATCAACGATTTTCAGTGATGGTTTTGTAATAAGAGTATCGATACAAGTTCTATGTGGTACTGATACATGTTTCTTTCGGTGTTGATATTGATCATCCAATATCGATGGCCGTGTGGTTTGAATTGTCAAGCTTCACATTGAGGACTAGTTGGTTTTGGAAGCCGTGAGAAGCATTGGTTGCTTATAATTAAGTGAGCTCAGTGTTGTGTTTGAATTTAGGTCCAATGGACTTTGAGATCTTATTGTGGGTGGTTAGGTAAAGACATGTCAAGGCACAAGATTCTTCTTGTATAGTACAATGGTTATAATACAACAAATTTTGAGAGCTACAGTTTGTGTGTAACTCTTGTAGCGTGTTTTGGGAGACAATAGGGTGTCATGTGTTTGAGATAGTGATAAGTGGTTGACTTATCATCAGCTTGAGGTCGAACATAGAGTTTCTCAGAGTTTTGTGATGCTTCGATGATCATCAATGGAAACTAAATAGATGACTATGAACCTTGTGAAGGGTCGTGAGTGCTCAGTTCGATGAAATCTTGTTGAGTATTGATATAGTCATTGGTATGTACCGTTTGATATTTTCGATAAATATGAGATTTAGATGGAAAGTCTACTTGGTTGGGTTGTGAGTTGAGTTGTACGACACTACGGTGTGTACATGCTACCTTTTGGGTACAAGATTTAAGGGTTTTGTTGGAACAAAATCCCTTGATGGGATTTCCATGTTATGATAGATTTGAGTGTTGGTACCGATGAGGTGTTTGCCGAACACGTGATAGTGTGAAGCTTGAGACTCTTGCGTGAGCTGAGTTTTTGGGAGCTTCTTTATTTGCCGACATGAATTATCGAGCCGAGTTTAAGGTAAATGCTTGAGGCGAGTCGAGACGTCGTTCGTTTCAGAAGTCTTGCATCAGGAAAGCAACAAGTTTGATAAAGTATGGCATTGGAGTTAAAGTCTTTTTAAGGAAGTCGCTACGTGAATAATCGTTTTGCTTTGGTTATAATGGCTGCTTAACCTCTTGTTCTTTTGAATCCTATGGAATGTGGAAGGATTTTGTTGCGCATTAACCTTTGAGTTCTACAACACAAGTTAAGCTTATTTGATGACGTATTTGTGTGACGCTTTGGTCAAGGTACCGTTGGGTTTTTCTATGGCTTTGGTTATGCATCGATTAGTGATGGAGCTCTTTAAAGGAAATGGTCAGTTGAATTGGGTTATTCCGAGCGAGGATGGAGTTTTTCTAAGAGAAATGATCAATTCAAATTTTGTTTGTGTCGTTTGAAGACAATGATTATATTTGACAAGTGTCATAGAAGATCAGAGTAGCGTAGTAGGATATGTTAGAGAACGTTGGAGAGTTACAAAAGTTTTAACATCCTCTTTGGTTTGCCGGTATAAATTTCAAAGATGAAATTTATTTTAAGAAGGGGAGAGTTGTAACGAACCAAATGTTGGGTTAACAATCGAGTATTGGACCCAGGCTATAGGCCATTACATTCGGAGTTTAAGTTTTGGGCTTTTAGATTAGAGCCCAATTAAGAATTTGGAATTGGGCTTTATGATAAGATGGTGGGTGTTTTATAATTTATTTGGTAAAATAAAAGAAAAAGAAAGATGTATATTTTATGAATAAAGTGGGTTGGTGATGGGATGGAGAGAGAGAAGAATGAGGGGATAAGATATTTTGGGGGAGAGAGAGAAAAAGGATGGAAAAGAGAAGAGTGAGAGAAGAAAGCTTTGAAGCTCGATTACGATCGCAGAGTGACCGTGCACGACACCACCGGCACCATTGGAAAGGTCTTACCGAGATGAATCTAACGGTGGTCGTCTCGTCGCTGTTCGCTGGAGTGAAGAGAAAGAAGAAGCGGGAAAAGCTCGTTCGCCATATTCTAGCCAGAACCACCACAAATGGAGGCTACCGGCCGGAAAACTACTAGATTGTAGCTTGTCGGCGCTGTCCGGCCACCAGAGGAGGCCCCACGCGCCACCAAATGCGGGTAGGCATGTGGCTAACCAGGCAGGTGCACACAGATCCGGTGTATCATGCCACACTAGATCCCAGATCCAGTTTCACGTGAACCTGGCTGCACCAGATCACTCCATGTATGTACATGGCTGCTACGATGCACCGCACCACACAAGATCACTAGGGCAATTGACCGGCCATGACCAGATTGTTGACTTTTTTCGGGGGACCTTACCCGGGGGATTCTCGACGTTACGGATCCAATGGCGCAATCTGTTTCACCAAATTCAAACCCAGTAAGTTGTTTTTACGCATTTGACCCTTGAGATTTCTTAGAGACTTTGTAGGGTCGTCTACGATACTTGCGTGATATTTGTTTATTTGTGTGGTTTGATTGGTAATTTTAATGCCTTGTATATTTATTCACTTCGATTGATAGGATTTTATGGGAATCATGCCTAAGGGTTAATTATTCAAATACAAGGTAATAAAGCCAGTAGTTTCAGTATCGATACTTGTGTGAGTACTGATACTCGAGGGTACCCTATTGATACTTGTGTACGAGTACCAATACCCGATATGATAAATAATCTATAAATGCAAGTTATGGATGGAAACCGATGTGAATATTAATAATGGAACTACGCCGTGAATAAATGTGATAACATGGATTAATGGAGCTAATGAATGAGATTAATTATTTACGAGCATAATGAGTAATAAATTGGTAAATGTTGAGTGACTTGTTTGTAATAGCAACCATATGGACCCTTGGTGGATCGTGTGTTGTGACGTGCCAAGTATGGGCACTTATGTCTAGTTGAGTCACCGTTGGTTGATGGGATCCGGATACCTAGAGATAGAGTGTTGCAACACCATGGTTAGATATGTCAGATGTACGTTCTCGACGTTGTGTGACATTGGCCTCATCCGATGATACTCAAGGAGAGATGCTGATTATGGGTGTACGTTCCCGAGGTTGTGTGACACCGCGCCTAACCCAAAGAAAGTGTGTATGTTCCCGAGGTTGTGTGACACCGCGCCTAACCCAAAGAGAGTGTGTACGTTCCCGAGGTTGTGTGACACCGGGCCTCACTTAGAGTGTACGTTTCTGATGTTGTGTGACACGGGGCCTCACTCCAGGTTTATGGTATGATTTTGTGTGCTTTTGCTTGGTTGATTTGGTGAGATCCTGAGTATGATTGGGCCTTGTGTGCCATGTTTGATATGTTGCTGTTGAGAGCATGTGTTTAGGAGACTAGTGGTAGCACCACATATTTATTTATCTATCCTTATTGTTCGTACTAGCTTTCATGCTTATGTTTATGATTAGCATGAAGTATAGTATAGTAGATGTGTACTACTGAGCTTTGTAAGCTCAGCGTTCGGAATCGTTGTTTCCGTGCGTAGGTTGATCGTTAGATCGTGAGATCGTGGAGCACTATCGATATGAGGTTCTAGCATGTGGTGACCTCCGGAGTACGATACTTGTGTTTAGTGGGCTATGTATTCATAGGACCTTACGTGTTAGTGTTTGTAATCTTTATGTTGCAAATTATATTTATCAAATCGAATGTTTAAATATTTTAACTTAAATGGGGCTCATTTGTAAAGTTTTAATCATTTGTGTATGTTTTAATCGTGGGTTTTAAATATATTTAGAAAATATATTTTTGGGCTAAACTAGTTTGAGAAATTTTATGGATTTTGGTCTGGGCTTGAGGCCTAATTGTGACATCCGGGTCGGGGGTGTTACAGGGACAAAGGTCTATTAAGCCTTTAAATTTAAAAATTGAAAGGGGCAAAAACCTTATTTTACTTTTATTTAAACTAAAAAAAACTTCAAATGCAATTATACCAAAAAAAATTAGATGCTAAACATGGCTCCGTCCCTGCACATGATTTAAATCATAATATAAATTAATTTAAATAACTGCTAAAAGTTGGACCCATTCTAGCCGGTCGTATCTTTTCTTTCTAAACCAAACACTCAATTTTTTTTATCTTTGTTTGGTCGGCGGCGACGACGCTAATTTTGGTGTTGGTTGTCAATTGCCGATGCTTTTTTTCTCGTTTTGTTTGACTATATCGTGTCTTTACTCTTTTATTTTCGTTAACTTTTAATAAGAATATCTTTGCCTTTGTGACATGTTTTTCTCTGTCTTTTGGCACGTTTGTCTTCTTTCTCATTCGTTTGCCTTTTTTTCATTTTAGGTTTTCTTAGGTGTGGATTTGACGACGAAGCGACTGATCAAGATGACGTTTATTTCTTATCATATTAATCTTCCCTATTTCGGACCCCTGGGCTGAATTTTAATACACGTTCACAATCATTGTTTCTTGTTCTCGATTGAGTTGTGGCAACGACCGTTTTGTCAATGTACCATAGGGGTTATATGTTTTTTTAATGTTAGTGTTGATGACTTTATCTTTTATTCTACGCTTTTTGGTGTTGTTCGTATCTATCTTTTATTCGAGTCTTTTGATTGGATTTATAACATTTTCATTGTAGGGTCTTTGTATGATCTCAAGTGCCTTTTGTCAACGTACCATATGTTTTTTTAATGTTATTGTTTATGACTTTATCTTTTAATCTACGATTTTTGGTGTTGTTCGTATCTATCTTTTCTTCGAGTCTTTTGATTGAATTTATAACATTTTTACTGTAGGGTCTTTGTATGATCTCAAGTACCTAATTTTTATTGTAATGATTATAAAAAAATGTCAGATTAAATGTTAAGTTTCAACATATAATTGTACACCCTTATTGTAATTTTAAATATTTCTTCCTTTTAATATTTTTTTTTATCAAAAAATATAATATTTTTATAAAACATAATCAAAATAGTTTTCTCAGTATTACATTAATCTAAAGTTTTAAATTTAAATTAAATACATAGATAAATTAAAGCATAACACCAAAAGTAAGTATATAATCTTCCTCTATTTTAACTATGGATTTATGTCCTATACACTAACGATGAAAACTAAAAGTGTCTACAAGCGTCTTAGTTTTAGGGTCTTAGTTTAGGGTGTAGGGTTTAGGAGTTTTGGTGTAGGGGTTTAGAATTTAGGGATAGTGGCTAGAATTTAGAGTTTAGGTTTAGAATTTAGGGTTTAGAGGTTGGGGTTTTGTTTTTAGGATAATATGGTTAGGATTTAGGTTTTAACTTAAACTATAAATTCTAACTATAAACCCTAAATTCTAAACTCCTACACCTAAACCCATAAACCATACACCATAAATTAAGACTATAAATCCTAAAACTAAGGCGTTTGTGAACACTTTCAGTTTCTACCGCGAGTGTATAGGATAATAATCCTTTAACTATATATACCTATGACTCATTTAAAATAAAAATATCAACTAACATGAACCGTACGTAGTTCTTCATTGTTGGTCGGTTGAAAAGTGTTTTTAAAAAATAATGGTAAAAAATTATTGTGAAAATATGAGATTTATTAATTTAAAGGTTTGAAATTGTTGTTGAAAAATATTATGGGAGTTAAAATATCTATTTTTATCAAATTCAAATATTCATTTTAAATACACCTCGGATTCGGAAAATACAGATTCAAGGAATAATAAATAAAGTGTTTTAATAATTTTATAATTAATTTTTTAAACTTCCAGTTTTTTACGTTAGATTCAAAAATTAGTTTGAAAAACAATTTTGTAGAGGGAGAGAGGGAGGGAGAGAGGGGTTGGGTCATTTCGAGTATAGATTACATTTAATTTAGATTTAAATTTAGTTCGAGTTGTGTTGTTTCGAGTATAGACTGTATTGGTTTATATTCCATTCGAGTCAATTCATTTTGAGCTAAGACTATATTCAATTTATATTCAATTCATGTCAAATTGGACCTAGTTTGATTTAGCTTTGTTATATGGTTAGTCGGATTGAGTCAGGTATTGGATCGGGTAATCATTGATTCTTACCAATTTCAGGTTGGATAAATATCGGATCTGTAACACCCCAATCCTTATCCGGATCTAAAGCACTACATTCGGGTCACCCTAAATCAACCCATCGAAAATTCCATTTTAAAACCATAAGTTTATCCATTTCCAATTATCAAAACATCAATAAATCGACGTAATTTAAGTAAGCATTATAATTAAGTTTACAAAATAGGAGCTTCAAGTTCAAAACACCATATATCACAATAATATTTCAAATAGAGTTACAGACTCAACGGAGGTAAGGTCCTATGAATACATTAGCCCAAACTAAAACAACAAGTAGTGTACTTTAAAGCGAACGCGGTGCTGAGAAATCCTTGTCGATGTGCTCCTCCACAGGGGTGACCTGTCAACCTAAGCACGGAAAAACAACACATCCGCACGCTAAGCTAACAAAGCTCAGTGGTACATTTCTACTCTACCGCAATTCGTGGTTATCATAAAATAAGCATGCAAAATAATATAGTATAGAGATCATAGATAATGCTTTACTATCTATAAGCTATCATCTAGCCTACACAAGCTTGAGTTCTTAGATCACCTATATCAAGGCATTAACAAATTAACAAGAAGTCTTACAAGATCCACAAAGTTTTTCCATACTCGAGGTCACATAGCCTATCGAGTTACTCGAGCTCACACAACCCATCGAGTTAATACATACCGTACCCTGATCACTCAACCATCAGGTACATAAGCTATCTTCTATAGCATCCACACATCATACATAAATACATTCATACATCATCTACATAATGTCCTCAAAGCCCTACATTACACGTGCTCACACAACCGTCAGGTTACTTATGTTCACACAGTCGTCGGGTTAAATGGATTGTATGCGGATCACCATAGCCACAGATACATCCTAGACATACTTAGATCACATTAGCCACAAGAAGTCTTCACATGAGGTCACTCGGTCAATCAGGTTACTTAAGCTCACTCAACCTATTGAGTTTAATACCTTATTCGGATCACCATAGCCACAAATAGGTTTCTAACCGCACCCAGATCACTCAGCCCATGAGTATATCGGATGTAATTGTTCACATAGCCCGAAGTACGCATCCCCTTATATAAGTATCGTAGTACTGACTCTAGGACATCTGGATTCCTTTACAACTATCTTAAGATAATACATGCTCCTGAGCATTCATACACCGCACCAAGAGGTAAGTGGCATCAATCCAGGCCATCAACAAATGCCCCAAGGCATGACACTATCCATCACGGTTATATTGAGTTATCATTACTAAGCTATTACACGTTATTCTCATTCATGAGGGTTAAATCTCGGTTTCTCAGTTTTACAATTCATTTTATCACCTTAGAAGCCCATTGGGCATAGCCCTTGAATTATCAATCCCTCGAACTCAATTTCAACATTTACGGGCAGATTGCCCAATGGGTACAAATACCTACCTACGCATACCGATACCCCCTATGGGTATTGTTGCGTGTGTAAAATGCCCTGTAATTGTGCAAGTATACACGTCTCAAGTAATAAAGTAATGAGTATTGAGTATCGTCTCCACATGGATTGGTGAAATCTTCAATGTTATCGTCTCACATTGAAAAGGAAATAAAAGTAAAGAACACAAGTGATTGATTGGGTTTTTTAAAGTAATCTAATAAATAGACAATTAAATAAGCCAGTAAACTAAAGAGTTGAGTAATCAAGATGAGAGAATGAGCCAGGTTATATTGTGGCGTAGTGTGGAAACCAATTGGAACTGTCTCAGTCTTTGAATGCAATGAACACCGGATTGCCTCAGCAAAGACCAAAGTCACTATCGCGGCAACGAGTTAAGTATCTGCCTCGGCAATCCCTTGCTAGGGTAGCAACGAACAACGTCAAGGTTCGGCAAAGCATTCTTCAATGGCTCCTTCTTATCCCTAAGTCAAAACCGTGCTGATACGCAGGCCTTAATAATACCTCCCAGCCAGGGGCGGATCTAGAAATATAAATTTGGTAGTTCACTAACCGATAATTAATATAATAACATATAAGCCAAGAGTAAATTAAATAATTCATCAAAAGCTACATTCTAAATTTATAAGAAATTCAAATTACAAAGTACTAGTACATAAAAAATGTCTACAATTATTCACGACGAGTTCTCAAATTTTGGTATCGTCGTACAATAGCATCCATGCTAACATCTACAAACAAGTTTTTTTCTATAAAAGTAACCAAACAATCATTTAATAATTGATCTCTCATGCTATTACGCAATTTACTTTTCACGGTTGTCATTGCTGAAAAAGCTCTTTCTACTGTCGAAGTTGCCACAGGAAGAAGTAATATTAACTTCAAAAGCAAGTAGACTCTAGAATGAATTTCATGCTTCTTTGTCTCAACAAGTTTGATGGAGAGCTCATTTAGGTTTTCCACATCCCAAAATCTCTCATCATTCCGAATATCAACAATGAAATTTCCCAGTGAATATTCAAAAAACAATAATTCAGTTTCTGAAAATTCTCTAGGATAGAATTGAGCAAGTCGTAGTAGTTTCTTTTTGTCAAAAGAAGAAAATCGATTAGAGGGATGAAAGCAAGACATACAAACAAGTAACTCCTTACTTACCTCACTAAATTGATTTTCAAGTTCTTGCAATTGTAAATCAATCACGCAAAGAAACACTTCAACCCGAAAATGGTGGAGATTTGTCACTTCTGATTGCTTACTTCCACGATAACGACTCCTCCCTCGGATAACATAATTTGCCTTCGTATCAAGAATCTTCACTCCATGCTTAATCATAAATGAAGTAACTCTTTCCATGAGATCATTCCATCCATTATCTCTCAAATCTTGAAGATTCACTTTAGTTACATCAACTATAGACATCACATTCACAATGTCTTGCTCCTTTCTTTGTAAAGCTAAATTTAGCTCATTTGCAGTCCCAAATATAGATAACATTAAGTGTGCCACAAAAACGAAATCAAATGTCATCATTAAATGAGTAAGTGACTCAGCTTTGTTCGTGTCATTCCAGTCAGAAACTTCTCCAATGGCATCAAGTGACTCAAGGATTGTAGGATACAAAGAAATCACATTCAAGATCGTTTTAAAATGCGACCCCCAATGAGTATCTCCAGGCCTACTCAAACCAAGCTCTTGATTTAAACTAGTTCCCGATTCTAATTGCCCAAAGATAATGCCTCCACAACATTTTCAGCTTGTTTTTCTCGGAGAAATTCTTTCCTTTTAGGTGAACCACCCACAAAATTCAACAAAGGTGCAAGAACATCACCAAATAGCCAAGAAACATCTCTATTCTTTTGAGCAACAACAACAAGTGTCAATTGAAGTTGATGGGCAAAACAATGAACATAATATGCACTTGGATATTCATTTAAGATTAAAGTTTTAAGACCATTAATTAAACCTCGCATGTTGCTAGCTCCATTCATAACCTTGACCTCGAACACTAGAAAGACTTAAAGAGTGTTCCATAAGCAATGACTCAATTGCAGCTTTTAGAGTCAAAGAAGTAGTATTAGCAACATGCAAAATACCAAGAAAACGCTCTTGAACTTCTCCCTTTTTGTTAACATACCGCAAACAAAGTGCCATTTGCTTCTTATCAGATATGTTCGCAGACTCATCAACAAGGATTGAAAAAAAACCCATCACCAAGTTCTTCTATAATTGCTTTAGTTGTCTCCTTTGCACAAGCATTGACTATGCCCTTTTGAATTGAAGGAGATATCAATTGGCAATTACCGGGAGCATTTTTCAAAACTACTTTTTTATATTCAGGATTATGCACCAAAAGAAGTTGCAAGAGTTCAAGAAAATTACCTTTATTCAACGATTTCTCACTTTCATCATGGCCACGAAAAGCCAACCCTTGAAGCAAAAGCCACTTCAAACATGTAATAGAAGCTTCTAATCGCAAACGATAACCACTTGTTGATTCATCAGATTGTTTGGAGAAACCTGATGAAATTGAAGTCTTTTGATTCTTGAAATCATTCAACTTCCCTAATGCTTGATTGTGTGCACTCATATGTCCACCAACATGTTTAACAAATGCATCAATTCTATTCCAAGCTCTAAAACCTGAACCAACAAAAGCATCTCCCCCAACTGTATTATCATCCTTGAATAAATAACACACAAAACAGAAAGGTGCATCCTTCTCAACACTATACTCAAGCCAAGATTCATGCTTTTGAAACCAATTAGGATTAAAACGACGATTTTTTCCTGATATATTTGTTTTAGGAAACTCATGATTGCCAGGTTGACAAGGTTGTTTTTGGATATATTCTCTTCTAACTATATCTCTATCATCTGGATGGAAATCACTTATTTTTCTCCTTTTCCCCGGATCATGTGGAAGATTAATAGCATCAAATTCACTTAATCTCCCATCATCAGTCGATACTTCATCCATATGAACTGAACTAGCTTCAACATGTTTATCTTGATTTTGAGGGATATCTTGAGTCTCTCCATGTTCATCAGAAGAAGAATCATTGTTTGATGGAGAGGAAGCTTGCAAACTTGCTTGAGATGGTGAAAGATTTGGAGTAGAGACACTTCTAGTATCTTTTTGAAGTTTTTTTGTAAAAAAAAACTTGAAATGTCTCTATGATTTGTTCTCTTCATTCTGAAATTAGATTATAAGAAAAATATTTTCAAAAAGTAATTTAAACAAACTTGAATAATAAAATAAATATGAGAAATACACGATAATGTGCATTTTGCCATTCTAAATATTATGTTCAAGACTTTTGATTGTTTCAATTTTTTTATCTTAAATATTTCTACCTACCTACCTATATACAAAATTATAAATCATTCTAAATATATATTTAAACATTAAAGTATTACATAATTTTAGGGTTAAGTTTAAAACGATTAAGAAAACATGTAAGCAAATAGAAATAACAGAAAAATTAATACTTATAAATTAGACGCACCTTTCCAAGGAGATAAATCCTTTCAACAACCTTGCTTCTTAATATTTCTGAATTGTGAATACAAGATCTTGCTTTACCTTCTATTTCTTCAATAATCAAATAGAAAAATAATTATTCATAAGAAAAACAAAACGCATATATATAATAAAATTACTTCTAATTTCTTCTAATATACCTTTACATTCATTCAATAAAAAAAGAGATAGTATAATTTAACTTAACTTGAAGTAAACCTAAATCTAACTAAAGCAAAATTTAAAAAATAAAATTAAGAAGAAATTAAGGGGGGAAAGGAAATAAATATGTACCTGATTAGTGATCACAAAGCTTGAAAGAAATTAAGAGAAATTTGGATGAATGGAAAAAAATGGAGATAGAAAAAGATGGAAGCTTTTTTAGAGAATGAGAATTGGGGAAAGTGACAATTCTTGAGAAGTTAAATGAGTTTTTTATGGGAAAAAATTAAATTACAGAATCGCCCTTGTTGTGTAAAAGTAGTTAACTATTTAGGGGAAGTTATGTGGAGAATTGGGTAATAAGACAACTCTCAAAATAAAAAATATTAAAAGAATTTTTTTACCATAAATGGGAGTTCACGTGTGCAACAGTGCACCTTCTTCCACTCTTGTCTAGTTGTCTAGCTGTAAAGCAATACTTAAGGTAAAAGTAATTTTTTTATAATTAATGGTAGTTCACGTGCACTACCTTGCACAATTACAAATCTGCCCCTACTCCTAATGTGAACCAATGATGAACACCAACCAATCTTACGCTTCTTTTAATCGTTGAAACTTAAACTTATCCCTAAGCTGAGTTAGTTTTCACCGATTGGGATGAAAACCATGCTTATCCATTTCGTGAGTCTAACTCTCCCGATATTAGACAAATAGATAGTTAACGAGATACTCTCCCAATTCACTCGCAAACAAGATAAAGAATCAAGAATAAGCAAACCTTGAACTGAAATTGCATTAACAAAAACTTAAACAAAATCCAATCGTTTTCTCACAACTACTAAATAATAAAATCTAAACCTTAATAAGAAATTAGAACATAATGACAATGAAAGCTCGCTACAAATTCTCTCAAAGCTCAAGTCGTCTAAGATGATCCCAATGGCCGACTTTGGCTTTTTATTTATAGAGGAGGTCTAGGTCAAGACCTTCTACTGAGGAAGTTAAGTTAGAATTAAATACATTAAAAGAAAATGTCTTCTTTTAAAGTATCATATCTTTCTTCCTTAAAATCCTCCCATTGGCGTGAAATCTTCTCTTGACCTTCCTTCGGCGTTTTCATTGTCTTCACGCAGTCCGATCTTCATGCAAAGTGCATAGAAAAATTCAGCTTTTCATGCTCTTCAAAACGCGCTCCACTTTGTATATTTTCACCATTGTCGAGTGTGTCAGATCATTGCCTCGGCAGTGGCTTGGCTATTGCCTCAGCAATGTTCTGTCTGTCTTTTTCGCTCAGCAAGGCTTTATCTCATAGTTTAGCTTCCTTCAGTAGAAACTGACATCCACAAGTAGCTTGATCTGGACCGTCGAGAGATGATTCTGCACCGCTTCTTTCTCTTCTTCACTGTCGCGATAGTGCTTGCCCGGGCAGTGAGTAACAAAATATGCATATGCACCAAACACACACATAAGCAATATCTTTACCACCAAATAAACTAAATATAAAGTTCAAGCATGATAAAGATGAGCTCAATGTGATTGATGTATTGATGGCTACAATATGATTCAAATGGGTGTAGATTTAGCAATAACTGTAATAGAAAAATGGTGGAATAATAGTACTTTTACACACTTAACAGGTATCGATATCCACCTACGCGTACCGATACCTATCGTCACACGAGAAGGGGTCTGACCAGCAACCTCGTACTGATACATGAAGGCCATGTACCGATACCCAACATGTACCGATACTCTCACACGCGTACCGATGCACCTTTTTGCCACTAGAATTCCAATGGAACATGGGGTATCGATACAACCCTAGCCCGTACATATACTCCCTTCAATTTTTCCCGTGTTCACTATTTAGTCACAGGGTATCAATACGGGCTCCCCGAGTACCGATATTAAAGCCTAGAAATAGCTTCCAAGGCTCGAGAAATTAGTTCCCAACCCCCCAAAATGAAACCTTTAACCCTTTAACTTAATCCTACATCTTATGGGAGTTAATTAGGGTGGTTTACTACCCTTTTTATACCTTATTAACATTTAATCCAATATTTACCATTAATGAAGCGTTAAGCTACCTTAATACCAAAACTAACAATCTTAACCATAAAATCAATCAAAGCAGACACTTTATGATCTTTAAGAATTGAAGGACTTAGAGATATACTGACCTTTAGTAACAAACCCCGGATTTAAGCTTCCAAGCAACACCCTTTAACCTTCTCACTTGACCCAAGCTTGGATGAGCTCCCAAAACATCCTCTCTTACTATATCAACATGAAAATTGAGTCAAGACTTGGGGTAACAACTAGGAATAAGCTTAGCTATGAATTTGAAACCTTAAACCTCAAAGAAAAGCTTCATCAAGCTTTAAACCCAAAAATCGAACAAAGGAAACTTACCTCTTTAACACCGAAATTATACTTTTCTTAAAGACCTTGTTGAGGAGATCAACATACTTCAGTCTTAAATCTCGAAATGAAGAAATGATGAAGAAAGCTTGGATCTTTGTTGGATGAAAAGAATGGTGTCTTGGAAGAAAGATGAAGAAAGAGGGAAGACAAGAAGATAGGGAAAATGGTGATGTAAGGTGGTCTCCTTTTCCCCGAACGTGAGACAAGAAATATTTAAGGGATATCGGCCTTTAAATTAAAAAGGGGTACAATTACCACATAAAACCCCCAACTTCTACCTTTTTTACAAAAAGGTCACTACCCAAGCCCATGTAGCACAAATATCATCCAACAAGGCCCAAACTCGACCCAATGGATCCACTTACATCAAACTATCACGAGGTTTCAAAACCCGGGTCAACATCTAATCATTGACTCGAAAATTTGGGTCGTTACAAGATCGGTCGGCTTTTATGTCTAGTTAATTTCAGGTCAGGTCAATATTTGATCAACAAGTTTTTTAGTCGGGTCAACCTTTGGATCTTCGAGTTGATTTGGAAATGAGTCCAATCAAATATATATAAATTTATTGATATATTCTTGTAAAAAACTTGTCTTTTTGTTTCTTAATCTTATCATTTAGGTTCAATTTTGATTCTCAACCATTCATGTTTTAAATTCAACCATCTTTATGATGATAATTTGACCCGAACCTAATAATATAGGAGCTGTTAGAGTTTATGACCAGAAATTCGTTTTGATCTGACTTGAAAAGTTCACGATGTGACATGTGGTGGATGAGGAAGAAGAAAATCAAAGATGATATTGACTCTCGTTCAAAAAAAGATGATATTGAATCATTAAAACTATTTACTAATGATGGTGCTTAACTAGTAGTATAATGCAAAAGAATAATAATTCTTACATCATTTTACTATGTAACACTTTGCTAAAAATAGATAATAATAAAAATAAATTATTCATTCACATCGACTCAATTAACGGGTTTAAATTGGAACATGTTTAGTTCGGATCGGATTTAGGTGAATTGAATTCATATTGCTTTCTGGTTGAGTTTATTTCACTTCGTGCCAAATTGGATACGAGCCCATATCATTTTAGCTAAAATTTAGGTCAGTTTTGGCTCGATTTTTTTGAGTTTGTTTATACAAAATATCAATCTTATACACACCAATAATTAAAATCTTGATTGAGTTTAGTGTCATGAGTTAATCAGACACTAATTCAGTTAAAAATTACTAAATTACTCGTACTTCAATTTTAATTAATACTATTATAATTGTATTTTTGTAATTTTTATACTTATATACAATCTTTCAATAAACAACTAAAAATTATAGTTTTAAGGATTGAACCCTTATTTATTGAGATTTATGTATAATCATTATTAATAAATTCACAAGTTTAGTTAGTTTTTAAATTTTTATAAATTTATAATATCAATCATAAACATGGAATTAGTATATGAGTAATTATTTGATGTGAGTAAATGAAACGTTTTTTTCCCTACTTGCGAGTTTTTAAAGCTATAACGTATTTCTAAACCTTAAATACTAACCCCTAATTTAAACAACAAAATATATTACTAAATTTAAAAATCTAATTACAAACACTGAACCATAATTCTAACCTAAACCCTAGAGATGTCAGATGTACGTTCTCGATCAGTGTATAGAATAATAATCCTTAGTATATTTTTATTTTTATTACTCTTATTATTGCATGAAAAATATAATTACTACTACAGTAATTATACTCTCGTCTAATTATAAGAAATTCTAATTTTCAATACATGTTTGGTTGACTTAGTGTAATTGCATCATAATTCTACATGTCATGTTTGGCAATACACATTATAATTGCACTTAACATAAGTTCAATTTTTAAAATAATTTTAATTATAAAATTAAAGAGTGCAATTACTTGCGTAATTATATTGATTCACATCTAGAGCTAAGCAACAAAAATAGAAAAATTGAGAACTGGTCTGAACTGTAGTGTTTAGAAAGTTTATGATTCACTTAAAAAGTGTCATTCATTTTGCATGTTTTAAGTTTTAGATAATTGTTATATATACACACATAATTATATATATATATATTTTACAAATATTTAATTTAATTTAGGTACTCTATTTTTGAGTCCTCTCTCTTGAGGGTATGTGCGATCGCTCTTATCGCGCCTGTCCAGACCCTACTAATTCCATGACGTCTTATCAAAATATAATCTACAATATTAAGAAGAGTTCGTAAAAAAAAGGAAGGTTATTTGTTAAAGTCTTTAATTAATCGGTACAAAAAATATTTGATCTTAGTTAGCCATACAACTATATAGCACCAAAAAGTCAATTGATTTGGTTTTTAGGAGTTTGAATTTGTAATTAACTCTGAAAGTTGGGTGTGTTTTAATTTTCACAAAAATGGTCAACAAAGATATACACCCTTTACTTCAGTCTATGTTCCCAGTTAGGGCAAGTGGTCCATGTTAATTTGTGCATTAAACTTGATTAATCATCACATGTTCATTAACTTCTTGTTAAATGCCATCTCTGCACAGATACAAAAAAGAAAAATATTATAAATCTGACGGAGTCAGTGGAATAGAAGCTCTGGGGAATGGAATAGAAACTGAATTTTCGGATTCTGAGAAAACGTAAATATCATTAGATTAGTACTAAACACTGGCATTGGATATTTTACAGTGCAGATAATATAATTCAAACCCAAAAACCATTATATTTTGGGGTTTCTTTTGTCTGGACTTGAAATTGAAATAGCAAAATGTATCATGAGATTTGCATTAAAAAATTGCAAGTTGTTAGCAATGTTAGTATCCCTAGATGCTGCTGATTTTGTAGCTTCCTTGAGATCCCTCCATTAAACAAAGCTTCAAATTAAGGTACAATACAAGTAAGAAAATAAGAGTCTCCTCTCCTTGTAGAATTAAATCCATTTTTCCTGACTTGGGTTTCATTTCTTGGTAGTTGTCCTTTTAAAAGTCACCAAAAAAAGCGGCTGATCCTTCGGGGGCAGGCCCCTCCTCAGGTAGCATACAATATTGGCTTAAAATGAAGTGAAACTTAACTCTTTTTATTTAAACCTTGCGTGTTGCTTAGGGTTTGCTTCATTGTCAAGCTGTTCTTGTTTGTGTCAGGAACTTTCTTGCTCTTCAGTCTTTCCTCTAGGGTTTTTACCATATAGGTTGAACCAAAGAAGAAAAAAAGTAGAAGTTTGGGATTCTTTTCAAAACCATATTCTTGATTTTGTTTAGACAGAAAAAAATGGATGAGAGAGTAAGTGATAGTGATAAGATGGAAGAAATCATTCTACCAGGGTTCAGGTTTCATCCAACAGATGAAGAACTTGTCGGGTTTTATCTGAAAAGGAAGATTCAGCAGCGCCCTCTCTCTATAGAACTGATTAAGCAACTAGACATCTATAAATATGATCCATGGGATCTTCCAAGTAAGTTAACCCTACCCATACATGTTTTACTGCAAAACTTAAACTCTAGATGATTGGAAACTGACACATGCTTTCTTTTTTCTATGAAGAACTGGCAGCCTCCGGGGAGAAAGAGTGGTATTTCTACTGTCCCAGGGACAGAAAATACAGGAACAGCACAAGGCCAAACCGAGTAACCGGAGCTGGATTTTGGAAAGCCACGGGGACTGACCGCCCCATCTATTCCTCGGAAGGCACCACCAAGTGCATTGGCTTGAAGAAATCTCTTGTTTTCTACAAAGGTAGAGCAGCCAAAGGGGTGAAAACTGATTGGATGATGCATGAGTTTAGGTTACCTTCTCTCACCGACTCTGCACCGCCCAAGAGATTCCTTGACAAATGCATTCCTGCCAATGTAAACAATCTAAAACCAAACCACTCTGCCTCTTTTTTACTGTTGCTTTTTTTATTTATTTATCTGGTTTCTTTGAAAACTGTTGCAGGATTCATGGGCGATATGCAGGATATTCAAGAAAACTAACTCCACAGCTCAAAGAGCTATTTGTCATTCGTGGGTTTCTCCTATACCTGAAACATCATCAATATCCGATATGGTTAGTAGAGGTTCAAACAGTTGTCAACTTTCTTCCGACAACATAGCCTTGACAGAAAAAACCAGTTCATCAGCAGTCCAGTTTAACTTTAACAGTAACACTGATCTACTACAGACATGTTCTGCTGCGTTTTCTCCTTTAGACTTTGTTCCTTACAAGCCCATCAACCCGATGGCTGCAGAGAAGCTTTCTCAAGTACTTCCCATGTCCAACGGAGACCTAACCAGCCTTATTTTTGCACCTGTCAATCAAACGTCACCGGCTCCGAAATCGGCAGTCGACGTTACTTCCATGTTGCTAAACATGTCATCTTCCATGCTCGGAGATTACGATAGAGCCTTCGGTAATACCGTGGTCTTTGACGGCGGATCACAAGATCATTGCAATGGCGCATTCTCTTCAGGGGGCTTGCCCCATGAGATGCAAGGGAACATGATGATCAATAACGATGACCGTGAAAGTTCACTATTTCCCTTCACTTTGCCTTTGCCCATGCCAAGCATGCCTTGGGACTCTTCATGTTCGAGTGAGATGTCAACAAGTTTTTCCTCGACCAAGTGTCACACGTGATGTACTTGATCAGGTGGGAAAACTTCTCCCAGTTTAGAAATCAACGTGTAGAACTTTGTTCTAGGAATATTAAATTGTTTCATTATTTTGAGAATGGAAAATTTTGTTGTTTTAAGTTGTTGACATGGCACATTTAGAGCACTCGTATGTGTAAAGTACATCATATGTTTACCTGAACATTATTTTTACTTTGCTTGGTTGTTTTACCAGACATGTCAAATAGTTTTAGGCAAATTGTGAAGTTTATATTTCATAATTAATTTGGGTTTGCATAATATGTCACGTTTGGAAAGGTATCTTGAGATATATAAGCGGTGGCGTTGCACATATTATCAAAATGTGTTTTTGAGAAAAGAGTAATGGTCCCATGATAAATTATATCAGATTAATCCTTTGACTGCCCGATTTCATAGGCAAGGTGAACAACCTTGCCTCATGAGGTTAAGTGGATAAGAATGTCACGTCTAAAAGAGAGTAACGACCTCGTGATAAATAGGGGTGGACATTGTCGGGTATCCGGTTTTCGGGTACCCGATTCATCCGGGTACCTCATTAAGCGGCCTGTGTCACAGCCCATTATATTCGGGTACCCGTAAAATTCGGGTACCAGGTACCCGATTCCTATTATTTATTTATTTTTTAATTCTAAAATTAAAAAAATTACATGTTAAACACAAATATTTTTTTAAAAAATTAAACTTAAAACTTTAAAGAATATAATACAAACATAGAAAAAAATTAGGGATTTAAACTTAATTTTTTTTTTGCTCGGCAAGGCAAATTTTTATTAATTAGAAATCAAAGCCTGAAATGTGCGCCTCGTTAAAAACCTCCCTAATCCTAATTGGAGGAAAAGAGTACGACACATGACAGGTGATACAAGGGACCAACAACCAGAACCTCAACAAACACCATTGCAATACAACGATTACTAGCAAGAGACCTATAACCACGCCCTAAACAAACACCATGACTATGAACTATTGTTAACAAGGTACCAGCACTAAAAAACTGGCTGTCTTTCCTTCTAGAATCTAAAACCTACCATCGTGCTTTAAACTTAATTTTAGAGTAAAAATATTAAGAAATATAAAAAAAATATAATTTTAAATATAAAAAATATATATTAAATTTTATTGGGTCGGGTCGGGTACCCGGTAAGGAGAAACTTCCGGCCCGTGTCCCGGGAAATATGCCAAGTCGAGTAATTTTTTTTAGAATTACGCGACATGTTTCATTTTTAATATCCATTGCTGAGATGGTTTTCCATGAAATGATTTGGTTTCCTTTGTGATCTGCTTTTCTTTAAACAGCCCAGGTCAGTTCAGGCTGTAAGGGTTGCATGAGAGTCCAGCCCAGTTTTTATATTTTCCTGAATCTATATGGGTTTTTAAGTTTGATTTCTGGAATGACAAGTTTGGTTTTCATTTGTGCTGATTCAGTTTAAAGCTTCTGAATAAGATAAAAAAATTTCCTTTCAAGTATCAAAATTCTACTATTTTTGTATTGCTTTTCGAGTGAGGTATGTATCATATTCACAACTGATAACAAGTATATTGGTAGCAATAGATGGTCACCACCAAAGTTAACATGGGAACAGTGTAAATGAGGGTTCTATCTCTATCTTCCTACCTCTAAAGTTAATCTTTTGTAATTTCTCATGACACCACACTAACTGATCTGTGCTTATTTTCAACATGTTTAATACTCTCGAAACCAATTTCAGCTCAACTTGGGCGATGAACAATGCATGATCCAATACATTCCCCCCTTGTTGCCTTTGCAACTTCTTTATTATGCAGCTCGTACTTCTCTGAATTTCCTTAAACCTTTTCTCCTTCTGCATTTGGAATAACAATGTGAGAAAGAAGAACATGTTATCTCAAATTTTCGAGAAATGTTTGTATTCGAAGAGGTTTAGGAAGCAAACCTTCTGAAGATCTGCTCTAACATCCATCAAAAGTTCCAAGTCAATAGGGTCATGCGGGGCAACCTGTGCTTGCTGAGGAGTCTTCGAGATCACACTCGAATCGTCTTTGTCGGCGCGAATGAATTCCCATAAAACGTGCATTGATTCCTCTATGATGTCAGTTAACATTTCATCCGACACTGCATCTTCTAATTTATTTTTCGAACAATCATCTGCAACAGCAGCAGGCATTGTGATGCCTTGCTTTAGTATTTTTTTCAAGATGCAAAAATACAGATGACGAGTTCTTTTTAATTACCTTTAATGAGTGGAACTTGAAGAAGATTTCGAACTGCACATCTGTTCTTCGTATAATTCTCAACTCTGGGTCTGTTTTGAAAGGGTTCATCCTCCAGAAACCTTTGCACAAGCACTTGAAAACGTTGAAACTCCCCAGCAACCTGGTTATACTGATGGAAACCGAAGCTGTTGGATTCCGACAAAATTTTCACTTTTCCATATTGC
Source organism: Hibiscus tridactylites (assembly GCA_958450335.1). Lineage (NCBI taxonomy): Eukaryota > Viridiplantae > Streptophyta > Magnoliopsida > Malvales > Malvaceae > Hibiscus > Hibiscus tridactylites. Next base: position 13,573,307 of record OY288287.1, read on the forward strand.
CAATGAAGTATTTCCCAGGAAAGACATACTTGTCCAACATAGACAGTCTCAAAATCTATGTGCAAATCTCTAATCAACTTCATTGCCGGGTCAGCTCCAGGCTTCCGTTGTTTGAATAGCCAGACATTATGCGAGAGAAGTGACTTAATTCCTTGTCCTGAAGATTTCCCAAATGTACTGCTTACTCGAACCGGGTCTTTTAATTGAAGCAAACCTTAAGACAAATAGATATGAACCTAATCTTTTAGGACAATTGTTGGGGGAGTGAAAAGGAAATATATGCACATTTGGTGGTAAAATAGTGATGGGAATAAAGAGAGACAGAGACACAACAAGCAATTTGAATTCTTTCTAAACATCTCTTTGTCGGAATGGGGAAAAAATCATCCACATGTAAGCCAAATGGCATCTTCTGGTATTTAAATAGAATAGAGAAACAGAATCTGACTTTCCTAATATTATGTGATTAATGCCCTCCCACGATTACTATAGAAAAGCATAAACCAAAAAAGGAAAAGAATTGAAATGAGGTTGACTGGTGACTTACTGATTGCATGCATGGTCTGGGAATTCAAAATGTCCAGTTTCCTCATCTTATCACGGTAACTCCTGTAAACCTTTCCAATCTCAGCAATGTGATCTTTGTGGTCAAATTTTTCATCAATCTTTAGTGGCCCCAGTTGTTCAACCATCTTTGGAGACTCGGATTCTTCCAGAATGGTTGGAAGTCCCCCGGTTCTAGCCATTTTCAGTTCCATTTTCAGCCGCTCCAATAACTCGTCATCGTCATTATCGTCGTCGTCCGACCCGAACTCTGAATCATCTTCTTCCTCCTCCACGCTTAAATCTTCTCGGGACTGTGTTCCTCCCGTTACACACAGTTTTTCAGACATGGGTTCCAATTCTATGAATTCCTCATCAGAATCAGTGATTGGACCACTTATGTCAGCTATTTCTTCGTCTGAGATGTTCCTGTTGGCATTGAATTCATGAAGTTGGTGCTCCATGTTTTCTACGTGTCTTAAGTCCACTCTATTTGCCGATATTTCAAAAGTAATTGATTCGACATCAACCGTGTTTCTCGGGCTAAACATCTCCCAATCACTTTTAGGTTCCTGTTTTTGTCGATGCCATTTTTCTGTATACATGTCAATCACCGGACTCTGGAAAAAACTGTGGAATCTCTGCTGGACGTGATCACTATTACCTCCTATGTCACTTGCGTGTTTCTCTGAAATATCGTCGATGATGTAATTCTCAACTGCTTTTTGTTCGAGAATATCTTCTTTTTCAATCTTCACATGCTTTGGTTTCTCCGAGAACGTTTCAACAAAGTCGTTTGCCATCTCTTTAACATCTGTTTTGATGGCATCATGCTCTGGTTTCTCCTCAACAATTGAACTCCAAACAGAGTCCTCTGTTTTCTTCTCAACACCAACCTTTGCATCAATCGGATGTTCTTGTTTGATATGTTTCAAAAAAGACCATTCAAAGGAGAATCTCAGAGCAGATTCCTCCGGTTCTTTCTCCGACACGTTTTCAAGCATGAAACTTTCGTCTGTTTTCTCCATATCTTTTGCAGCAGTGAAACTCTCACCGGGATCCGTTATTTTCTCTTGGTTAACATCCTCCGCTTCAACCTCAATTTTCCCGATATCAGCAACGGCAGAGTCCCTTGAAACCGGGATTTTACCATTGCAATTTGCAGGGTCATATGAATCCATATAAAACTCATGAACAGTAAAGCTCTCAGCTTTGGGTTGTTCAACGAATCCACTAAAACCATTCCTATACAAAAACTCATACTTGCTTGAGCTTGCCACCGGGGAAGAATTCTCTGCTTCTCTGTTCCCCTGATCATCATGATCACTGCCTTGTCTTTCTTTCAACTCATCAAAGCATGAATCCAAACAACCCCCGGAATCACTCTCCGTTAAGCATTCATTAGCTGAAGACCTAAAAAACACCCAAAAAAACAAAAAAACAAAAAAAACATGTTAATCCAATACCTTAAACCCCAAGAAAGATGGAAAAACAACAATCAAATAACCCAAATGACCAAACCTGAAGAAGTATCCAAGTATTGATCCAAAAACAAAAGCAATGAACTTGGAGAGAAAAACCCAGAGAGAAGCAACAACCGGAAGCATATTTGTATAGAAAACCCCATGCATAAAAGCTGAAAGAAAATCAAGATGGGTTTTCTTCAACATGATAAACGATGAACCTATTGACACGCATTGGTTCAATCTAAATGAAAGCTAGAACAGTTTCTCTCCCTGTCAAGGAGTAATATTTATCTCCGTCCACTTTGTTTTGAAAGTGAAATCTTTGATTGAGGAAAGGCGAGATTTTAGAGAGGGAAACAGAATTGCTTTTAGTATTAAAGAAGAAAGGGCTTTGATTTCGAGGATGATTATTTTAATCATAAAAGACTCAACAGTTACAGAGTTTGTGTTTCGGGTTCTTGAAATATTTGTAAGAGTTGACCGACACGTTTCGAGTTTGGTTGAATTCTTCGTTGATGTTAAGGAGGGGGAAGAAAAGGTCCTCCTGTCGAATTAATTATTTATTTAATTAATTAATTAATTAATAATCCTTTTCAAAGCTTTGGCTTTTATTTGGTTTGTATTGTAATAACATTGAAATCATACATCGTAGTACGTGGCTTTTTCTTCTCCCTTTGGTTTTGAATACGTTACTTCATCCCACAATATAATTGTGGGATTTGGAAAAGGAAAAAAAAAGTGAAAGCTAATTTAAAAGTAAATTTGATTCACCCGTTTAAATTTAAATGCCGAAAATTCAGAATATTTTTAATTAAAAGTAAATAAAATTTGATTCGATTTTCAAAAATTGATTTTTTAGTTTGATTTAAAACTTTTAAATTTCGATTCAAATAAAATTTAAATAATAAAATAAGACTTGTTAATTAGAACAATTTGAATTTTTTAATAATGAGTGGAACGTTTTTTTTTTTTTGAAAATACTGGTTTTGTATTAATATAGAATTGTGTGGAACGGTTTTTAGTTTAAGTTGTTAAGTCCCTCAACTATATGTTATTTTCTTCTTTAAGTCTTCGTTTGTTTTAAATTATTTTGACAATATTTAAACTGTATATTCGTCTATTGATGTAGAATACCTATATAACTTTAATTTTACTTTAAAAAATTAAATTCTCTTTATTTAGTCTATCAACTTTATATTTTTGTTCAATTTAATTTTTTTGACTGCAACTTTTTGTGATCTTTTTTTCTTCCATCATTTATTTGACTATTCTATACTTCTATCAATATTTTTTTCAAAATTTTTCTATAAATATAATATTATATACATATTAAATGATTTTAGATTATATTTGATTTATTAAACAAATCTTACTCAAACTCATAAAAAATGAAGAAATATATGTATAGTATAATGTTATAGAAAGTTCTTTAAATCGAAACCAATACATACGATAATATTATAAATATTTACAATTAAATTTGAACATAAATTCGAACAACTTTATTATAAATTTCATAAGCTCAACTCAAAAAATTCAAATAAAATCTGAATGATAAAATAAAATTTCTCAACTCAACTAACTTAAATTTTTTTGACTCACCTCGATCAAATACCCACTCATATTATTAATATTTGCTCTTTGAAAATAGAATAAAAAGCAAAGTCTACCTTCTAATAAGTTGATGAGTTAGATTTTTTTAAGCAAAAATAAAAATTTAAATCGTAATATTGTGAACATAGCAGACAGGAAGTTATTGAAAAACAAAGGCTTGATAATTTCATCTAAAGTGTTTTGCTGAAATGAATTAAATCAGTTGTTGGGAAACCTGCAAAAACCAAAATTAACACAATTATTGGGGAAGCGACTCACACCACCACTCTATGTCTGCTACAGAAAATATATAATGAAGACGGTGAGAATTAAATATCAACTGGCCAATCCACAATTACCACTTTCCTACTTTCCTGACCTCTCAATTTTACCACATTCTTCTCATGATTGAGATTTTATGAATTTTTATACCGTGTAATTTTAACATTTAGGTTTGTTTTATGGGTAAAATTCAAAAAAATATATCATTAAATTATCTCAAAAAGTTATAAACTGGTCGTTAAACTTTTAAAAGTTATAAAATAATTATTAAACTTTTGATTTTGTAATAGAATGTATGTTGTGCCGTTATTGTTATCAACTAAGATGATTTGACAGATGAAACCTCTCAACTATAACTACAATTTTATTTTTGATATTTTTCTAATAATAATTCTATTTTTAAAAAATTGTGAAAATTTATAACTTACTTTTAAAATTATAAAAATAATTTTAAAATTAAAATTTTTTAAATTTTTAAATATATATATAATTCTTTAATATATAAATGCAAAATCTTCCGTGATCCAAAATTGAGGATGAAACTAATGAAACTTGACCATCTCATCTATTTATCTACCACTGTTGAAGTCCTGTGAAGCTGCAACAGTAGGGTGAAGGGAAATAAGATGAAATCATGAATTCCACTGCTCAGCCTCACCATGTAATCTATAGGAATCTTAAATAAACTTGCATCATGGCACATGAAAACGTGTACATAAAACATAATGTTAAAAGGGAGGGAGATGAGTTCTTTTGCTCCTTGTCGATTGTTATCCTATCCATTGTTTTCAATTTTCTTACTTTCTCTCCTTTTAGTTCGGAAAAATACATCGACGAGGATTTTTCAACATCGATTCAATTCGAGTACAATACTTTGATTTTAGTAATTGGACTATATATCCATATAACATTATTGTAGTTGGTATGTAACTCTAAATTACTTATTTTAAAATACAATGTTTAAACTTTGTACGAAGCTCTTTTTATATTTTATTTGAACTTATTTATGAAAACCGTTATTTATAACTTGGCTTAATTATGATTTGCGGCTAAAGTTGAGGTTTTAAATTGAACAAAATTTTACGGGTGGGTCAGTGATAGTCCGAATGTAACGTTTCAGATCTAGTGAGATCAAAGTGTTACATCAAAAAAGTAATTTGACTAAATTTTGAAGGTTGTAGTACGACATGATAAATAAAAATAAAATCAGGGACAAAATGATAAAAAGAAATAGATGTATTATGTCATAAAACAATACCACGTCATCAAATTAAATTAGCATTTATTTGGGCAAATTTAGCTAAATAATCTACTTTAGATTTTTTTAGGCTTATAGGGTTGTTGAGGGAAAATTTGGCAAATTAGGCCAAAAATTACAGTGTTTAGGGGACCTTGTCATACTCACATGGCGAGATGCATATGAAATAGTCGATTGGCTCAGCACCTCGGCCTACCCCAAGCCACTATCGGCCTTGCAGCTTTATTGAGCTGGTCAGCTATGAGACAACATGTCATTTGCACATGGCGAGGTCTTGTAGCTGTCAGTCTTGCATGCATACCACATGCCAGCGTTCACGTGAAAGCTGGTCACTCAATTTTTTGTCTTCTTATTTTGTATATATAGGAGTGTATAGAGAAGGAGATTATCAGTGTTTGAGAAGCGAAAATTGAGAGAGTTTAAATTGCAGTATATTTGAGAGAGTTTGAGTTAAAATTTTGGGTGATAATTTTTGAAGATATATTCAAAGACGGTGAAGATTGTTGAAGTGTATTTTTCTGTAGATCATCCCAGTTTGTCAGAAGTACGTAAGCAATTTATTTTTTTAAGTCACCTAATTTGTTGTTATTTTTTTTAATTATAGAGGGTTTGTAGATTTATTTTGTGTGATTGAAAATATATTTTGAATGATAATTACTTTTTTATTGTTGAAGTCTTTATAGTACATTTACACGATTTATCGTCGAATTCGGTAAGTTTTTGTTTTTTTATTTATATTCATATAGATCTTAATTTTTGAAGTTAATACATTTTTTTGGTTGTATATATATTCGCATGATACTTGTTCTGTAGATCTGCAAATAGAAAATGTCATCAGGAGGAGTTTTGTTGTATCATGATCATGAGCACATTTCGTCTCATATTCGTGAAGAGCAAGTAAGTAATTGAAAATATATTATGTCATGTGTAATACAAAATAAATAATAATATATTATAATAAATTAATTATAGGGTGTGGAGCATAGCATCCGCCGTCGAGGAATGAAGATCAAACAACCTTCCGACCGCATAATTTATTACCTACATCGCGCCGGTTTTTATAATGCTATATTTCTCCGTGAATTTAAGATTGTCCCCGGGTCGATTACTGCATTGCTTGAACAGTGGAGACTAGAGACTCACACATTTCATTTTTCATTTGGCGAATGCACAATAACTTTGGAGGATGTAGCAATAAAGCTTGGTGTCCCCATAAATGAGAAACCGTTAGTTGAAAAAAAAACAATTATAATGCATTTGAGCTTTGCAGGCAGTACCTGAGCATAGTTCCTCCTAAGTCATGTGTGGACGGTCTACGTCTCAAAATTTTATGGTTGCAGTAAAAATTTATTGTAAAAGATGAATATAATCGCCGAGAACTTGAGTGTGCAACGCCAGGATATATAATGCAACTTATTGGTGGGGTATTGATGCTAGATACATCTAGGAATATGGTTCATACACAATATTTGTTGTTCTTGGCTGATTTTGACACAACTGCTACATATAGTTGGGGATCTGCAATATTGACATTCTTGTACCATGAAATGTGCAAGGTCACAATTATGATTGGTGGGAAGAAGAATTCAGATATGGGTGGATGTCAAATCTTATTACAGTATGAGCGTGGTATAGGCTGCCTTATCTAACATCCATTGTGGAAGTATTTGTACCGATGGAGTTTTCGCTTGCTGAAAGATAACATTGTGATTACAGTCGTATATGACTATTTTTGTATTGATCTAATATTTATCTGTAATGACTTAGAAATATAAGTTCAATACCTTTGTAGATGAAGACATAAGTTGAAGAATGTGGGGTAGTGCACAACATTGTCTGAGATACAAGACTAAAGATCCAAACAATAGGGAAAAATCAGGTATCATAATATTATTTTTAAATTAAATTTTTGGTTTTGTATTTGTAACCCCCTCGTCCCGGTCCGAGCGACTGACCGGTCCGAGTGGGCTACACGGGGATAACCGAGGCGAAACCCGTTAAGGCTTCACTTCGGTTAACAACCCGGGAAAAACTTTTCATTTATTATTATCTTGTCTAGATGCAATAAGGTGTCCTATGTGAAACAACAACAACGGAAGCAACAAGCGAGGCAAACAACCAAACAGCCCAACAAAACAACCCATTTTTAACTGAAACTACAGGCCGTTTCGAAACACCCAAGGAGTGTATCGAAACGCCTTGACTAGGTCAACTGGCCAAAGTCAACCCGAGGAGGCCGTATCGAAACGCCCTCAATGGTCAACTTCTCGTGGTCAACGATACGAAGATCGTTTCGAAACACTATGACCCATTTCGATACTTCAATTTATCGGCAAAATCTCAGATTTCCAGTAGCAAAAACGTATCGAAACGACCACTGGCGTACCGAAACGCCTGGCCAAAAACAAAGGGACCGTATCGAAACGGGACCAATCGTTTTGATACGCCCTCTGTCTGCAGAATGGTTTTAGCTGGTTTATGGTACACGGCTGTCCCAAAACACAAGCTAAAACCTCCAACAACCATCAAACAACACCTTAAGGCAAAACCAAACACTACAAGCATGTTTAACACAATTCAAACATACATATAAAGGTCATCCATAAATAAGAAGCATCATGTAAACAAAAGATTCATACTTTGCATTCAAGAAAACATGCTTTAGATAAGGATATCCACTTAAGCATTCAAAAAGGCACAAGGCCGACATACAAGGCATAAGAAAACCTTAAACATATCATCCACAAAACAAGGAGTCTAAACATGCTCCTAAAACCAAACATCAACATACACCAAAGCTCAAATCAACAACACATATCCCATTGCTTGACTATTACACCATATAACTTAAAACTTCATACTTGAAAGCTAAGATAGACCACAAGAACACTTGGAGGCCCTCTTCTTGCACTAGCAACCCACGAACTACGGATCTGCATTGTCGAACAAAAGAGAGCATAAGTATAAAGCTTAGTGAGGGTAAGCTCATAAAAACAAACATCGACAATGCAGGGTCCAAGTACGAGCAACAACCAAGGTAGAATGCATGATCTTACCTTCGAACCACAAGAGCCAAGATACATATGATGCATGAACATAAACTCAATATTATGCCATGCTCAACAAGTCATAAACATAACATGTGGAAATACATATATCAATGTATAAGCAACACATATATCAATTCATATTGGCACCTAGCTATGACTCGAATACGCGGATAACCGTTGGAACTCTCATCTAACACAACCATTACCTTACGGTGGGATTACACTCATCACCGTTTCACGCAGAGGGGATTCCACTCATCCTCACGCCCCGTCGATGGGATTACACTCGTTACCGACTAACATATATAAGAAGAATTTCTGGGCGAACCCGTACTCCATCTTGATGACTACCATCACCAAGACCACGCGCGCATTTTGACTCACGTGTGCACACTAAAACATACTAATGATCGATCATTGTACCCAAGCATACTAGTGCCAATATTAAACACAATCCACAACCTTTTACCACATCATTTAATATCAACTTCTGTGCTTAGCACGTACTCACCGTCATGCACAATCCACATGCATATAACAATGCATCAAACCATGCCTCAACATACATATATAACACAATATACATAGCCACCATAATCACAAGTAAACATGAGGCATGCACAACATATAAAGATCAACCATAGTCTCTAATTAAAGCTTGGGATTAGACTACCAATCTAATCCCAACTCTAGGTGGGTCTACCAAGCCCAACCTAGTCCACATGCTTGAACCAACACTTGAAAACCATTTAAAAATATTTAACCACTCACCGACTATTCCAAGCTCAACACACTAGCCGATCAATCTTCCAACGATTCCGGATTTGTTCTCGAGGCTTCACCAACACAAATTCTTGCTTCTAATCATCTCAACACAATCAAAATAACCTCAAATCAGTTCACAAATCAATGTAGCAAACCCAGAACACTAATCAAGCACAAAACACAAGATTCAAGCTAAGAACATCTCCTAAAACTTTCATTCCCGAGCAGCCATGATACTCAGTCCAAAACTATTGATTTCAACCTTTTTAACACACCTAAAAGCTTCCAAAACAACCCCTAACCATCACACTAACATTAGCCCTCAATTTCCAACACATACCAGCCCCAAAACCAACCTTTAAACCCTCCTAAAACCCCAATTAAACCCAAATCCGAGAATCATCATAAAACTCTTTAAAATTCATATATGTTGGACCTTATGGTTTACAAACAACTTATCTAACAACAATAAATCAAAAGCTTAGTTAAAAACCCATAAAGCTACAACCTTTATCAAAATCTTTGAAAAACCCAAATTACAAAATACTTGGTTTTATTGAAAACTAAAGGTACCAATATGAAGAGGAAGGTAAAGACAAGTCAAAAACGAGTTTACCTTTCAAAAATCACCAACAATGAGAAAGGGAGATGATGGAACAGTGAAAGGGAGAGGGATAGCTCTTTTGGTCGTTAGTTTTGAAAATGGGAGTGAGGATGAAGATGAGCACATGGTCTTCTTCTTTTGTTTTTGTTTTATTTTACCAAAGACATATTTACCATTATGCCATTAATGAAATGGCTAAAACTCTCATCTCCTAAAATCCATAGAATTGGACTTAGAAGATAGGCCCAACATAGATTTTTAATTATTTTGCAAACACGAAGCCCATAAAAATATTTATTATTTTAATTATGAAACTGAAACCGAAAAAACATTATTTTAAAATTATTTTCATCCGACCCCCAAACCCGGGTGTTACAACTCTCCCTCACTTAAGGAATTTCGTCCCCGAAATTACCTAACGGAAACAAGTACAGAAACTGCTCAAGCATATAAGCTTTTCTCTCCCACGTGGCCTCTTCCACACCTCTATGTCTCCACAACACCTTAACCAACTCTATGGTCTTGCCACGCAACACCTTGCTATCAGAAGCAAGTATCTCAACCGGTTATTCATTGTAAGACAAATCCGGATTCAGCTCTATCTTCAGTGGGCATAACATGAGACGGATCTGATCTATATCTCCTAAGCATCGACACATGAAAAACATCATGGATCTTCTCTAACTCAGAAGTCAATCTCAAACGGTAAGCTACTGGCCCAATCCGCTTAACTATCTTATACGGACCAATAAACCTCGGACTCAACTTGTCTTTTCGGCCAAATCTCATTACCTTCTTCCGCGGAGATACTTTCAGAAACACTTTCTCACCCACTGAGAACTCAATCTCTTTTCTCTTCAAATCTGCATAAGATTTCTGACGATCGGAAGCTGCTTTCAAACGGTCACAAATCAACTTCACTTTCTCAGTAGTCCCCTTAAGCAAATCCGGCATAGGTAACAACTTCTGACTCGTTTCAGCCCAACAGATAGGAGTCCTACATCGCCTACCATACAAAGCCTCATAGGGAGCCATCTGTATACTAGGATGGTAACTGTTGTTGTAAGCAAACTCAACTAAGGGTAAATGCTTCTCCCAAGAACCCTGGATGTCAATCACACAACAACGAAGCATATCCTCTAAAATTTGTATCACTCGCTCTGACTGTCCATCAGACTGCGGATGATACGAAGTACTGAAATGCAAACGGCTACCTAGGGCACTATGCAAACAACTCCAGAACCTCGCTGTGAATCTCGGATCTCTGTCTGATGCAATAGACTTCGGAACTCTATGAAGTCTCACAATCTCACGGATATACAAACTTGCCAACTTGTCTAAAGAATATGTAGTGTTCACTGCTAAGAAGTGGGCACACTTAGTAAATCTATCAACAATCACCCAAACAGAATTCTTCTTCGAAGGAGACAACGGTAACCCCGACACAAAGTCCATATTGATTCTCTCTCATTTCCATTCCGGAATCTTCAAAGGTTGTAACAAACCTGAAGGAACCTGATGTTCTGTCTTTACTCTCTGACAAACCATGCAACGGCTTACATACTCGGCCACATCCTTCTTCAAACCAACCCAGAAATAATCATTCTTCAAATCTCGGTACATCTTAGTACTACCCGGATGCATAGAAAAAGGACTCGAATGTGCTTCGCTCAGAATCAGACGTCTCAACTCAACATCCTCATGCACTACAACTCTGTCTCTGAAACACAACACATTCTCACTACTGAAACTATACTCGGTCGGTCTACCTTCGGCTATGTCCTGAACATGAGGAACTAAAGACACATCTTGCAGCTGCTTCTCTCTAATCAACTGAATCAAAGAAGGCTTCAATTGCAACTCTGTGATCAAACCACCATCACCGGATACACTCAATCTAGCAAACATAGCTCGCAACTTAACTGCAACTTTTCTGCTCAACGCATCGGCTACTACATTTGCCTTACCCGAATGGTACTCGGTAGTCAAATCACAGTCTTTCAACAGCTCAAGTCATCTTCTCTGTCTCAAGTTCAGCTCTTTCTGAGTCATCAAATACTTCAAGCTCTTATGATCGGTGTAAACTATGCACTTCACACCATACAAGTAGTGACGTCAAATCTTCAACACAAACACAACTGCGGCTAACTCTATATCGTGAGTAGGATAGTTCTTCTCATGTACCTTCAATTGTGTCGAAGTATAAGCAACAACTCTCATTTCTTGCATCATAACACAACCTAAACCTATGTAGGAAGCATCGCTATAGATCACAAATTCTTTACCTGAAACTGGTTGTACCAATACCGGAGCATTCATCAAAGCTTCTTTCAATTTCTCAAAAGCTTTCTGTCTCGCATCTGACCACTCAAACTTAACTCTCTTTTGCAACAATTTAGTCAACGGAGCAGCTACTCTAGAGAAACCATTAACAAATCTCCTATAGTAACTGGCTAATCCTAGGAAACTCCTAATCTCAGTCACTGACTTAGGTTGTTTCCACTCAACAATAGCCTCAATCTTCATCGGATCAACACGGATACCTTCAGATGAAACAACATGGCCAAGAAACACAGCCTCTCGAATCCAGAACTCACATTGACTCAACTTCGCATACAACTAATTACTCATCAACCTCTGTAAAACAAGTCTCAAGTGTTCATCATGCTCTTCTTCTGATCTCGAGTACACAAGAATGTCATCTATGAAAACAACTACAAAACGGTCTAGATAGTCTCGGAAGACTCTGTTCATCATATCCATGAAAGCTACTGGTGCATTCGTGAGCCCAAACGGCATCATAAGGAACTTATAGTGACCATATCTAGTCCTAAAGGCTGTCTTCGGAACATCACACTCTTTTACTTTCAACTGATAGTACCCTGATCTCAAATCTATCTTCGAAAACACTAAGGCACCCCTCAACTGATCAAACAGGTCATCTATACGAGGCAACGGGTACTTGTTCTTTACTGTCAACTGGTTCAACTACCTGTAGTCAATACACATTCTCATACTGCCATCTTTCTTCTTTACAAACAACACAGGAGCACCCCAAGGAGAACTACTAGGCCTAATAAAACCACGGTCTAACAACTCCTGAAGCTGACTCTTCAATTCTTTCAACTCTTTCGGAGCCATACAGTACGGTGCAATAGAAACTAGAGTAGACCCTGAAACAGTCTCGATCACAAACTCTACATCTCTGTCAGAAGGCAAACCCGGTAACTCTTCTGGAAACACATCCGGAAAATCACAAACTGTTCTGATGTCTTTCGGTCTAACCTCACTCATATTCGAATTCATCACAAACGCAAAGTAAGCCCCACAACCGGAATCCATCAACCTATGAGCCTCTAAAGCTGACACAACATTCGACAAGAACTTAATGTTCTCGCCTACTACCACTACCTCGTAGTCATCAGAAAGCTTCAAAGCAATTCTCTTCGTATCAAAATCTACACTAGCTATGTGCTCAACCAACCAATCCATACCCAAAATAATATCAAAACCGTAGAACGGAAGCTCAATCATATCAACAAGAAACACATGACCCTGAATCTTCAGCAGACACCTCCTATACATCCGTCTAACTACAACTGTCTCACCAAAGGAACTAGTCACATGCATCCCTACATCTAAAATCTCAACAGGTATGTCTAACTTCTTTGCATGCTCACTCAAAATGTAAGAATGCGTAGAACCCGAATCAACTAAGGAAAGCAAAGACATGGACTGTAACTCAAAATTACCTGCTATCATATCCGTGTCATTCCCTGCCTCTCTCTGAGCGTAGACTCTAGCTGGTCCACCGACCTCTGGCTGTACTGCCACAACATGAGCAAGGTTCCTCTGTGCCTTTATCCTAGGTGCATGAGCCCTCGGATGGAAGTAACCACGACCGCGCCCACGACCTCTCTGATAGTCAATCGCTCTCGCAGGAGCCTGAGCAAGATTCGGTGCTTGTGCCGCCTGATGCGGACATTCTCTCTTGAAGTGGTCTCTCGAACCACAGTTCCAGCAAGCATGGAAGTTACCCCAACACTCTCCAAAATGATGTCTCCCACAACGAGTGTACTCGGGCAAACGCCCTCCAGCTCTATGGCCCTGGTGGCCTCTACCATGGTGGCCACCGCCACGCCTATGGTCAAACTGATGTCCACCGCCCCGATGCCTCTTGGCATCATCGCGATCAAAGTTTTTATTCCTCTTTCCAGAACTAGATCCTCCTGAACACTTGGTCAGCCCCAAGCTATACTCGATGTCCTTGGCCCTAGCGACCAAGACATCAAAATCAGAATAATCTGATGCTAAGGTATACCTCTTGACTTCCTCATAGAGTCCATATCTGAACCGATCACAATGGTCCCTCTCAGTAGGAACCAACTCTGGAGCATACTGACTCAGTCGAACAAAGCGAATCTTGTAATCAGTCACTGAAGCATCTCTCTAAACAAGAGCCATGAACTCTCGCTTCTTCTCATCCAAATATCTCGGCCCCAAGTACCTCTTCCTCAAAGCAGTCTCAAAGAAGTCCCAACCAATCTCGGCCTCAGGCACACCAGTAGTATTGGTGACCCACCAAGTGTTGGTATCACCCTGAAGTAAAGAAATTACACAACCCAACTTACGGGCACCAACACATCCCATCTGAGCTAAGATACAGATTGTCTTCTCTGACCACAGCTCTGATCTCTCCTGTGTAGATCCTCTCAACTCTTCTGTCCCTAGGCTACGAAGCCTCTCTAACGGTAAGCTAGCATCATCACCTCTCGGCTGAGCTGCAGCCTGAGCTCCGGCAACTGCGGCCTGAAACGCTCCCGCTATAGCTTGAACTAGCGGAGCCATATCTATTCCAGCAGGACCTTGGCCACCCTGACCAACCTGAGGTCCCGCTCCCTCAGCTCCAGCCTCGCTTCCCACTTTAGGCTGAGGAGGTGGTGGTGGTGGAGGAGCTCCAACTCCAGCAGTAGGCTCTCCCACATAAGCCTCTACTCCAACCACCGGCTCATCAACAGGAGCCGCAACACATGGTTCCTGACGAACCAACCTCGGTCTACCTCTAGGCCTCGACATACACGCTCACAGATACAACTACAACAACAACAACACACAAAGATAGGGTTAGCAAGGCAAGGGTCCAAGTGGCTCACGTATGTTCCCTCACTTAAAAATCCTTTTTTCGATGTAATAGAAGCAATGAGACTCTACACAACATGCTTCAAACAACATGCATACCCGATCAAACAAGCATACATCAAGCATACTTGATAAACAAGCAAACATGCTTACATGGCAAACAAACACCGTGCAATTGCAATACAAGAATTTAACTTACCTCACTTACCTGCCCAAGGTCTCGGAAACCTTAGGCTCTGATACGAACAAGTGTAACCCTCTCGTCCCGGTCCGGGCGACTAACTGGTCCGAGTGGGCTACGCGGGGATAACCGAGGCGAAACCCGTTAAGGATTCACTTCGGTTAACAACTCAGGAAAAACTTTTCATTTATTATTATCTTGTCTAGATGCAATAAGGTGTCCTATGTGAAACAACAATAGTGGAAGCAACAAGCGAGGCAAACAACCAAACAACCCAACAAAATAGCCCATTTTAACTAAAACTACAGGCCGTTTTGAAACACCCAAGGAGTGTATCGAAACGCCATGACTAGGTCAACTGGCCAAAGTCAATCCGAGGAGGCCATATCGAAACGGGAATGGGCCGTATCGAAACGCCCTCAATGGGAGAATTAAGACAAGAATCGAGGATGAAGAAAAAGAGGTCATGTTCTTCTAGCCACAAGAAGAATGCACATGTGGCTACATGGAGAGATGAAGAGGACTCCACCGATAATGAGGTAGCTCACATTTGTCTCATTGCTATCGAAGAAGATTTAAGGGTAACTTCTAATTCATCTACATCTTGTTCATATTTTTTTGATGAATTACAAGATGACTATGATGATTTGGTTTTAGAGTTTAAAAATCACATTTTGAAAAACAAGAAATTGGTCTCAAATTTAAAAATTCAAAATGATTTGATTTCTAAAATCAAAGATGAACTTGAAGCAAAACTCAATGAGTTTGAGCAAAAGAATGTCAAATTACAAAATTTGCTTCAAAGTTTAGAGAAAGATCATCAAAGAGAGGTGAATTGATTTTCAAAGAACTTGATAAGAAAATCAAATTTTTGAAAATCAAATTTGGAAAATCAAATTTTTGTCAAAGACAATCTAGTGCCCTTAGATTTTTAAATGGAAAATTTTTTAGAAGTATTTGGGTCTCAAAATGACTAATTACTTCAACTAAAAAGGATAAAATTGCAAAATGGATTCCTAAGGGGACTAAACTTTGTGCTACTAATGCTTATGGATCCAAAGCAATTTGAATACCAAAATTTACTTGATTGTCTTGTTCTAGGTGCGATGGAGCATTGATCTACATAGTGATGAAACTAAGGGGGAGCTCTTGTTAGAAGATCACTTGAAGAATGAAGGCTTTACATCCTCCCTTTGGTTCAAGTGGTAAAATTCTAGTTGATTTTATTTTTTTTTAATTCAATTTATGTTATTTCAACTAGATAATCAAATATTTGTTAGACTAATATTTGCTTGATGCTTTGTGTAAGGTGGGCCAATTTTCAAACAAAAATCTTATTTTTGTCAAATATTTTTAACTCTCCATGGTTATCGACTTATAAGTTTTTCAAACTTTGGTTTGAACCATTTTTGATATAACAAAAAGGGGAGAATGTTTTGAAAAATTGAATTTTCAAAGTGAATAAAGGGGGAGCTATAAACTTTTTGAATCTATAATCTCTTATTCAAAAATTATTTTACTAAGGGGGAGCAATCTCAAAAACAAATTTTCAAGTTGGTTTTATTATATCAAAAAGAAGGAGATAGTTAGGATATTTGTTTTAATATAATAATTGAAAAAATAGTTTGGACTAAATTGAAAAGATTTCAAAAATGATTTTAAGTTCAAACAACTTGAAAACAAGAGTGAGATGTTTTCATATGGTTTTGGAAGTGTTTAAAAGGTTTTAAAGTAGCCAAACTCTTATTTTTCAACACGACCGTACCGATACGGTATACACCGCATCGATACCTTTTAAGGTTTCAACTATAGTATTTTTCCAGTAGCTAAAAACTGTACCGGTATAGCTTAGGCGTATCGATACAGATAAGGTTGTACCGATACGCTATGTGGCATACCGATACCCTGTATTTCAAATTCCCAACGGCTATTTGAAAAATCCCCAACAGCTATTTTCCCAAGCAGGTCGTACCGATATGCTATTAAGTGTACCGATACCTGAAAGCAGTTTAGAACTCAACGGCTAGTTTTCCAAAAGGGTGTATCGATATAGTAACACGAGTACCAATACCCTTTTGCCCAGAATTGCATCTACTGCGGGAAATAAAGGCCCCAACGACTCCAATTCAATCACAACGGTCTCCAACGGCTATGAACTCAATTGAGAGTATAAAAGGGACCTTCAAGCATCTATGGAAGACTAATGATCCTCAAGTCAACAATCATATGATCAAGAAATGTCTTAGAGCTTAATTTGTCATATTTCTTGTATAGACAACACTTGTGAGCTAAATTATAAATGTATGTTAAAGTGCATTAAGATTTGGGTGAGAGCTTTAGAGTGCAAACAAACACCTTTAGAAAGGGATTTCAGTTTGCTAATTATTCTCTAGTTTAAGAGTGTTCCCAAAGATCGGTTTGTGAGCTTTGGATGATAGGCTTGGTGAATGAGTCTCGGTTGTAAAAGGTTTCCTCCTAATCCGAGAAAAGGGGAAGAATTCTTAGTGAATTGGTGAAATCCTTGGTGAGGAGTTAATGTAGTGGATGTAGGCTTTAGTTAGAAAGCCGAACCACTCTAAATCCTTGTTTATTTTTTTTCTAACTTTTTGCTTCCACGACAAACACCAAAACTATCACTTCTCCACCACTTGGCAAGCAATTTGGTTGTGTTTATCGGGCTCCACAATTCTATCGGTGGTCATAGAAAGATAGATTCCCACTCGGTTGATGGTTGTTTGTCGATGTAATCATACATGGGTAGTGGAGCAATCTGCCTAATAGTTTGGTTCGCTCACCACTCTTTTTTACCTCGTAAAGCGTCTCGTTTGAATCGAGATAAAGAGATTCAGGAAGGTTTCTGGATTTTGATGGTATGCTAATATTGATGGAAGTGTATGCTTTTCTTTGCACAATTGTTTGAGATTTTAGTGGACTAGTCCCCTTTTCTTCTCTCTTTTTATGCACAGTATTTGTAATATCTTTCATTGTGGTTAATAAAATCCAGATTTTATTGTTCAAAAAATATTTCATTAATAAACTATAGAAACATGATTAAAATGTATCACACATTAGTTTCATTTTTTAAAGAAAACACTCTAAATATAACTTTAAAAAATAAGGGGCAGCTATTAACTTACTATATTGACAATTGAAAAATCTGTAAAGTTTTGAGCGGTCATTTGTATTGCTCCCCTTGTCAGACGCAACTGCTCATCAGCCTTAGAACCAATGTTTACTTAAATTCAAATCGGTTGAATATAGGAATTTTTATTTTGTATTAAACTCTATCATACACAGGGACGAAGGTATTTAGTTGATGAGAGGGGTTGCTCCCCCTGACATAGAATTTTTTTTATCTTTTAATTTTATTTTAAAAAAATAGAATAATTATGCATTTACACCCACTTTTTAAATTTTATGTTTTGCCTTTCACCCTTAAATCCTGGTTGTGTCTCTGATCATACATAAAGCTTGAAAAAGAAAGGAATGAATGGTGTGGATTAATTAAGCCTCTTTATCCTGATTCATGAATGCTTAAATTTGTCCCCTTCCTCCCATTAAGTGCGTGTGTATACATAGAGAGACTAATACTTCTCCATCTCTTTCAAAACATTTTTTTAAAGGAATAGCATCCCCATTAAAAAAAGAAGAAAATGGCTTTGGCTTGGCTGAATATATCAATCCAAATAAGTCACTATCCTCATCAAATGCCGACTTCCTTTGTTCAACTTAAAATGGACGGTTCTGGCCGGTGTTGGTGTTCGTATTGCTCTCCATTTTCTTTACAAACCATGTTTTTTTTTTCAAACAAAAGAAAAGTATACTGTCGAAAAAACTATCTGTGCGATTCTTTTTTCTTAAATTAAATAAGAAATTATGTTCATTTGTTAAACAAATAAACAACGTGATGGACATGATGCTTTATATGATAATAATCTAAAACTTAAATTTTAATAATACGAGAGATTTATTAATTAATTTAGTGGCTAAAAAAATTTATATTGTCTCATTTTATATGAATTCGAATATCGATATGAGAACATAATACTTCTGTAATTAATCAAAAAATAATATTATAAATAAAAAACTTTATTGACTATTGGAAGGACCGTTATTATAATAACTTTTTTACATTATTTGATATAAATGAGTCGATCTATGAATTGTATATTGATGATTATATAAAAATTAAAATTATTTAATATTTCAATTGCCACGCAATGGTAATGCTAAAATCGATTAGATCTGCTAATGAAAATGACAAACGTCAATGCGTGAATAAAAGTATTGTTGACGAGTGGGAAGAGGATGTCACTTCAGCCCACACCACACGATGAATTTGGAAGGCCATTTCTTTTTCTCTCTTTTTTCCCTGCAATTTTATTTCATCTACTTATTAATTGATTTCCGTTTTTTAACTATCGATATTCAACTCATAGAGTGAATGATTTAAATCGGGTATTATAAAGATTTATAATAGAAGTGACTCTTTCAAGAATTAATTCATCTTGTTTCATTTACAATAACAAAATCAAATTTCTAATTTTATTTAAAAAAATAGTGTCTCATCCTGTCGATAATTGGTTGAACTCTTTGTTTCTTATATCCACATTTTTCTCGGGTGTAATTGGAACGGATTTTCTTGTAATTAATAAGTTGATGTTGAAACGGACAAACGGGATTCCCGGCAAGAATTTCATTTTTCACGCCTTAATTTGTTCCTTTCATCAACACTCGGACCATGGAGATAGAATGTTCGATTATATACATACCATTCATATACTATAATTAAATATCAACACATAAATGCATTTGATATAAAATTTCATGAAAACCACCCACTAATAAAATTTATAACAACTACATAAAATTAAAAAAAAAAAATTGGCCATTTTATAATAGGTAATTATTTCATGCACAAGTGATTGTGGAAACTTTGTTTATACAAGCGCCTTAATTTTAGAGTTTAGAGACTCTAGTTAGGGTTTAAGCTTTAGGGATTTAAGTGTAGTAATTTTGAATTTAGGGGTCGTTGAGATAATTTTGGGTTTAGAGTTAAAATTTAAGGTTTATATGTTAAAATCTAAAACTTAAACCATAACCCTAAGCCCTCAATTCTAACCAAGAACCTTAAATTCTAAACTCATACACTAAAACCCCTAGACTCTAGACCCTAAATTGAAACTTTAAACCCTTAAATCAAGGCGCTTATGGAAACAAAAAGTTTTCACCTTCTGTGTATGGAATACTAATCCTTTATAATATTCAATTTAGATTAATCGATCTATAAATCATATAACAATAATTATATATATATTTTTGAAAATGGATAATTTTATAAAAACTGACACTTGACATTATGCAATTAACTAGGGAAGGCCATTGGTCGAGTTGGTTAGGGTTTTTAGTCGATCTACGTTCGACTTGAAAATCTAACACCTCTATCTAAACTCGACCCGACTCGATATTTTATGATGTTTCACCTAGGGTGAGCATAACTCAACTCAACTCGAAAAAATTAAAATTTTCGACTCGAATAAAAAAAATTAAATAAAGATTGAATTGTAAAATAGAAATTTGAAAAACTCAAAATTTTTAGTAATTAGTGGATTGATTTTTAAGTTCAAGTCGAGCCCCTCAATTTTCCTGATATATATATATATAATATGGAGAAATTGTAGCATATCTTATATGATTATAAAAAAATATTTAAATTGGAATCAAGTTGTCTATAACATCATAAATAATTACAATTAAATTTGTATAGGAACTAAAAAACTCGACTCGAATCGAGAAAATTTCAAATAAAGTTTGAGTTGTAAAATATGACTTGTCAACTCGAATAACTTAAATTTTTTTGACTCAACTCGACTCGATCGAACGCTCACCCCTAGTTTTACCCGACTCAAACTCGTACTTGAATTCTAGAGTAAAACCCTGAACCCGACATGAATAATAAAGTATATTTTTTATTATTATTTAATAAAATGGATAGCTAATTAAAAAAATACAAATAAAGAGAGAGCATTATAATAATTATTTCATTTTTATTAGACAAAATAGAGAGATAATTGAAATATATATAAAGAGAGGGGCATTGCAGCAATTACACCTAAATATTTATAATAAAATTAAGGATAAACTACATAAATGGTCCCCGACTATGTTCCAATTATCTTTTGCATCCCCCGACTATCAGAAGTTACAAACTGGTCCCCCGACTTAAAAAAATAACAAATTGGTCCGACGCCGTTAAGAACTTAACGGTGGATGATGTGGTAGCGAATATAAATTGATATAATTATATAATTAGCCCTCAAATTTTATACTTATTTTAATTTAACCCTAATTCTAAAAATTAACCCCCTTTTTTCTTCAATTGAATCCTTCTTATAACTCCCTCTTCCTCTTTACCACCACGATCAACCCATTCTCCATCACTGCATTAAAAGTCGACATCAACTTGTTATTATTGAGCACTTGAGTCGCCGTCTTCATCAAATCTCTAGATTTAATTTCATTTGGATCAACTCTTAAAGTGATTTCTCCACATTTTTACAATTTAGTTTTGAAGAGCAATGGGAAGTTGGGAATAATAAAAGTTGGATCTTTGCAGGTTTTCGCTTCAAAAAATAGAGGAGAAGCCATCCAAGGCAACAGAAAATTGTGCTTCTATAAGTTTATTCAGTTCTGAGTTTTTATGCTTTTATAAGTTTATTCAGTTCTGGGTTTTCATGTTCTTTTCATCAAACATTTCATGTGTTTCAATATTTCACTTTACAACACACTGCACTTAAAAGAATATAAGAAATGCTTTATACTCCCTACTGACACTAAGATGCTCAATGTAACGAAAGCTCAAATATTCAAAATATAAAATTTGAACCAAAAAAAGTTAATTCTCACTCAAAGAAGGAAAAACAAAAAGTTTATTAAAATTCCATAAAAATAATCTCCTCCATCGAAAATCCAAATAAGAAAACACTAAAAGAATAAAAAGTCAAATTACAGAGAAATTATAGAGCAATTCCAGTTCATGTTTTTTATGTAAATTACCGGTGGTAGCAGCAAATTGAAGACAATGTAGATTAAAACAATACAATAAATAATAGAAAAAAAAATAATGGAATTGGGGAAGATTATGAGTATGAGAAATAGAGAGATTATAGGCTGATAGAAAACATTATCTCTCGAACAACGGAAGATTATAGTCTGGTTAAGGTCGGCATATAAGACAGTGATGGAGAATGGGTCGACGGTGGTGGTGAAGAGGACGAGGAAGTTATAAGAGGGATTAAATTGAAGTAATTTTAAAATATTAAAAGTTAATTTTTTAGAATTAGTATTAAATTAAAATACAATGGAAAAGTTGAGGGTCAAAATTGTTATTATGTCAAATTTATAAACGGCCACATCATCAGCCGTTAAGTTTTTAACGGCGTTGGACCAATTTGTTACTTTTTTTAAGTCGATGGACCAGTTTGTAACTTTTGATAGTCAGGTGACGCAAAAGATAATTGGAACATAATCAAGGGACCTTTTATGTAGTTTACCCTAAAATTAAATTACTATTTCGGGTCGGGTCGGGTATTTTTCACCTTAAATCCAAACTCGACCCGACCCGACCTTATCCTTAAAAAATCAGACCCGAACCTGAATCTGAAATTTTCTTTAAAAAACCTGACCCTATAGGATCAGGTCGAGTCGGAACTCATCGAGTACAGGTCAAATGGTCATCCCTACAATTAACTATCAATATACAAATGGTTAAAGTTTATTAAAAAGTCTTTGTACTATACTTAAAAGTTCATTTTAGGCTCTTTACTATAAAAATAATATGTTAGTACATGTATTATATCTAAAAGTTTATTTTAGTCTCTCCACTATAAAAATAACATTTTAGTTTTGTACGTTTGAACGGTTAACATTCTGGTCTAAAACACTAAATTTGTTGTTAGTTGACTTAAATATTTTAGTTTAAACACTTTTTAAGTCCCTCTCATTTTGAACTCGAAAAAAATTAATCTCATTCAATTTCATGTACGAATTTAGTAAGTAAACTTTTGAATATGTATAATCTAAATGCAAAATTAATTTATATTCCAACTTCAAACATTGTTGTCTTCATCTAAAATAATTACAATAACAAACTAAAACATACAACAATATCTAATTGAAAATTGTATATTTAATTTTCTTAAAATTTTGTGATTTGGAGTTACAGTAATTGAAAAGGATGATGCAAAAATTATTAAAAATTTATTTAAAATTTCATTCAAATTTTAAAAATTATAGAAAAATATTATAAAATTGTATAACATTTTTGGTTATTTTTTCTTATTTTATTTACATTACACCTATTTTTTCAATTTAATTTTGATATAGTACTAATTTGTATAATAATAGTATAAATATAAAAACAATCAAATCACAATTTGATATGTGTCAAATACTAATGAAAAAGGTCAACATATCATAAGTCATTCTTAATTACTCTTTTTTTCAAGAGAGATCAATTTACTCTGTTAGGATATTTATTTTGATATAATATTTTAAAAAATATTTTTAAACTTGTTTGATATATTATAAACTTGTATTAAAGTTCAAAAAACTTGAAAACATGTTTGAAAATGTTTAAAGGCTTTTTGGCATGTTTTAAAACCATTTTAATCAACCAAACTAGAGATTTTCTCAAGCCCGTACTGATGCGGTATATATCGTATTGATACATTTTAGGGTTTCAGCTACAATATTTTTTCAGTAGCAAAAATTTATACTAGTACAGGCTTAGCCGTACCGATACGGAGAGGGATATTTCGATACGTTTATACGCATACCGATCACTGATTTCAAAACAACCCCCAACCACTACTTCCATGACAGATCGTACTAATACGACCGCTAAGCGTATCAATACGCAAAGGCTAATCAAAGCACAACAACTATTTCCCAAAGTAGGCGTACCGATACGGACATTACGCGTACCGATACAGGAGTGCTCAGAAGTAGAAAAACAACATAGAAATCAGTTCCTTGCGGCTCTAATTCATCCCCAACGGTCACCAACAGCTAGAATCACATTTGGAAAGATAAAATGACCTTTCAAGCACTTTGAACAATTAATGATAAAAAAACCAACATTCTATTGATTGTAAAATGTCTTAGTGCTCAAATTTTCACATCTTTCATAGACAACACTTGTGAGCTTTCATTGTAATATTTGCTCAAGTAGTTTAGGATTGGGTGAGTGAGTTAAATTGTGCAAACATTTACCTTTAAAAGTTTTCCTAGTTTGCTACTTGTTTTACTCTTTGTATAAGAGAGTTTACTCAAGCTTTGAGTAGAAAGCTTTGGGTGTGTACAAGGTTGTCTCCTTAGCCTAGAAAAGTGGAAGAATTCATAGTGAATTGGAAAATTCTTAGTGGTGTGCTAAGGTAGTAGATGTAGAGTTGGTTGGATAGTTGAACCACTCTAAAATTCTTGTGCAAATTGTCTATTTTTCAATCGATTTTAACCAATTCATTTGGGAGTTCATTTTAACCTTCTTGACGGTTTCGGAATATCGATTTGAACGTGCTACAAGCCTAACATACTCAAATTCAAAATTGTCGGATGCTTAAAGGTTTTTTAAATCAAAATATTTAAGCTAACTAATTATAAATTTAAATTTTTAGACCAAAATATTCAATTTTCAAACGTGCAGGACTAAAATGTCCCCTTTTATAGTAAAAGAATTAAAATGCACTTTTAGATTAATACATAGACATATTTCCCTTTTATAATACAAGGACTAATATGAACTTTTAAGTATAATAATATAGGGATTTCACGTAAACTTTGACCCTATATAAATGTATATAAAACAAATTCTAAATTTAAAAGTAGAGTTTCTTTAACTTATTTTTATTCTAACTTTCTACTTAATAAAGAAAATATTTTAATACACATATTGTGTAAATTTAATTTACTCCTAATAATACAGTAATACCAAGAAAGATGGAAAAACAGTTGGGCCTAAATAAATCTCTCTTTGCTAAAAATAGACTAAACAAAACCTTTTTAGGGCTAAAATATTGAAAAGTAAAAAAGCCCAAATCACACTAAATTTTAACCTTTAATCCCTTACTAAATTCTGACCCTCGTACCAGCCCAAAACACAAATGAGCTTCGTCGTAGCCACCAGGCAATTTCCATTTCCACAACTAGGGGCGAGGCCTCAGCAGTTCATGTGCATTCATTGTTCATAGACTGGACATCAGTAAGTTTTATATCAAGGACACATGTCCATGTGATGTGGACCATCAATATTCAGACAACTGAATATTTGGACCGGTTTCAGAGTTGGTGTTTCTAAGGAGATAAAGCTGGTGACAATGATATTGCTGCACCCCTTCCTCCATGCATGATGTACTGCTTCATCAATCATGTTTATAAAAACAGATCAAAAAAGAAACCATGCACATAAAAATTCTGAGCCCAGCCATGTTTTGTTTTAGCTTTTAAGGCTGCCCAAAACAATGTTGGATAAGCCGAAAAGAAATGTTAAAAAAATGCACATTGTCTTTAGCAAGGAATGAGAGGATGGACCAATTAAAGTGTCATCATTTAGCTTATCATTAAATAAATTATCTTATTCATATTTAAGAAATAACAACGCTGTTTAATATTGAGTGTTTTAAAATAAACACCATCCTCTTTTTACTGAGACCACTCATTTAATTTAATACATAAATATTTTTTAAAAAACAAATTAATTCAAACTCCTATACCATTTTATTTAACCTAACCTTTAATTAATCAAACCCTGATTGCCTTACAAGATTAGGTAACATATAAAAATGGACCAAATTATATTACACGTCAAATTAATAAAACATATAGGAAATGGAAAGTGTAATCATAATAAAACCTAAATTATAGGCAGAGCCATTATCTGTGAACAATACAAACTCATGAAAAAGAATAAACATTTTGCTTCAAAACAAGGAATTCTCCATAAATGAACCAAAGACAACAATGCCATTTGCATATGACACGTTTGTCCTATCTGATGATACTCAGAATTAGAACAAAACCAGCAGTTTTGGGACAAATTATGAGAAATGGGAGAATCTTAGGGTCAGCAACAAAAACAAGAGATAAGGAAGAGAAAGAAGACAAAGAATTTATGTTATAATATATCTAAAGATGGGATTAACAATGACAAAATAAATCTCTTTAATTGTTATCCTTACAAGTCATATCCTCTGTTTTCATCTGCCACCACCACTACTTCCATTACTAATCAGCAACGATAAAGATAAAAAAACACAGGTTAAGTCCCAAATGTAAAATAAGCAGCAAAAATTCAGTATCTTTGTTTTTTATTCTACTAAATTAAGATGCAGAGGACCCATTATTGGTAGAAACATGAAGCTGAATACTACTACCCTCATTGTTGTAGATGTCTGTACTGGAATCATTACCATAGCCATTGTCTTCTTCATTGTTGTTGTTGTTGTCGCGAAGATTGAGATTACCGACTGCTATTATATCTTTCTTGTTAAAAGTGTTCTTGTTGTTGTGCATCCAAACCTTGAAAACCCCTCTATCCACCCCAACTTCATAGCAGAACTCTTCTATCGATCTTGCTTCACTCTTCTGCATTCTCCAACCAAGCCTCTCCGCAAAAGCATGCATCTTTTCTTTCTGTTCCTTGCTAAACTTTGTTCTTGCCCTCTTTCTCCCAATCGGGTTGTTGTTGTTGTTGGTGGCGGTGTTCTTTATCATCGGCACCGACGGCCCGGAGGAGTAAGCAGTGGTCAAGGCCAGCAGCATGTGCGGTGCAGAAGTGTAGTAAGAGTATGGCACAGGTGAGGGCGGGGTAGGGCTTGTACCCGGGCTATGTGTAGGGCTTGGACTAGAGCTAGGAGTAGCAGCATTAGGCGGCGGTGGGAGGCGGCGGATGAAGGCAGGGGTATCGTGAGAGTCGCGGCGGTGGAAGTTGCGGTGGCAACCACAGGCGGCACATTTGAAGGAGGCGGGGTCAGTTGGGGTGGCGGAGGGGCTGGGCATGAACTCTCCACAACCATCGAGGGCGTGTCCACCCAAGCTGGCTGCATGGTTTTTGAGGCACTCTTTGTAAGAAAGCACCATGGGTGATACTGATAGATGGTGTAGGCGGTGCAGTTGTTGAGGAGGAATAATAAGGACTTGGGTCTCTAAAATGAGGACTAATCTTGTGGGAAGGGGGAGGTTTTAATGTTGATCAGCTCCATTTGCTGAAAAAGGGAATTAAAAAGGGGGTGATGCCTTGACGTGGTGAATTAGGGCGGTGGGGGACCTTTTTGTGGGGTTATGGCCTTGTGAGTTATGGGTGTGAATATAATGACAACATAGATGGATGGTTTAAGGGGCTGTGATTGTGAACTTAATGATGATGATGATGGTGCATGGCAAAGGCATGATGGTGGTTACAATGAGAACTGATTTTACTATATAAAATGTAGATGTGGGTATTGAGTATTGAGGGAGGTGATTAAGGAGAGCAGGACAAATGTCATCAAAGAATCTGAAGTTGAACTACTAGTCACGCTCCTTTTGCTCTTTCTTTTAATTTCCCCCCCTAGTGTTGAGCAGTAAATAATACTCCAATTGGAGAGTGCAGTGGGCAGAGTACCCGAAACCACAGGTACGTGTCCCATGAATATCAAGGACTTTGTCCCTATTTCTAAACCCACCTTAATTCTCATCCCACCCGCATCTTCATGTTGTGGTCAAAGTTGACTAGGTTCCTGTATCTAATATTATTTCCAACTCTCTATACTTTGTTTGCAAGTAAACAACACGGTTTTGCAGAAAATCATGTGTGTGAGTAATGAATAGACGTCTTCCGTCTCTTTTTCTACTTTCATTTATGCCTAATAATAAAATATTAAGTTTATAATTTAAGATCAAAGTTTAGAGTATTAGGTTAAGACATAGAAAGAAGTATTGAGATAAGAAAAGAGTATATAATTTAAGGAAAGGACCATGGAGATTAGATAAAGGCGTGGTGGTGCATGTCTTGTTTTAGAACCCAAGCAAGGAGACTTGTATTAGTGTTTAAGAATGTAGTGGCAGAATTTGAGGGAGTAGGCAATCGCGAATTAAGCTACCAACGGTTGGTTGCATTACTCTAATTCATAAATAATAATTATAAGGGTAGGTAGGGGCCATTACCATCCTCTTAATCATATTTCTCCTCTCTTCCACGTGTTATCGCAAATGGCTACAGGACCCAACTCATGTTTTCATTTCCTTGTTCTAAATTCTCATTAAACTCTTTTATTTTTGTTAAAGATTATTACAATTTCTCACTCCAATATGTATTCTCTTATTTTCCCCTATTTCTCATCAACTGCTTTAGAAAGTCTTATGATCATATTATATGACCGAATTATTAAAGATTGTCTAAGTTGATTAGTTTTCGAATTGAATGTGTCTGTATTTCGACCGAATCTTAAAAATTGTCTAAATTAATTGTTTTTTTTGGATTGAATGAGTCTTTATTTTATTGGAGATAGTTCGATTTAGAAAAACAGTTAACTACAATATTCTAATCTTCTAGAGCCCGATTTACAATCAAACTAAAAACTTAAAGGTCAGATTGGCTCTCAAAGAAAATTTAAAAAAATCAATTAAATTCTTATGAAAATTTTTTACTCAATTTGACCTTTAAAATTTAAATTGCACCCAATTTAACCCATTCATTACGTTGACCATCAATGCCCTCTAACGGACAAAGATAGAAAGACACGTGGCATGCTCTGAATGTGCCACGTCATCAAAATTAATTTTTGTTAAAAAAATCTAAAAATCAACAAAATTATAAAAAAACTTTAGAAATATAAAATTAATTTAATGTTTTTTTTTTCTTATTTTCCTTTATTTTTTTATAAAAACATACAATAATAATTTTAAAAAAATCCAAAAGTATCATTTCTTTCAAAACGGCCCCATAAATCCCTAAATCAAACATTAAAACCGATTCAAAAATTGAGAATTTTGAAATTTTTTAGGATTTTGGGAATGTAGGGCTAGGGCTTAGGAATAGGGGGGAATTGTCGGATACTTGGGTTTCGGGTATCCGATTCATCCAGGTACCTCAAACATCGGCCCATGTCCCGGCCCACCTCATTTGAGAATCGGAGTCTCGGGTACCCGGGTGTTTCGGGTACCCTCCACTTTTTTAAAATTTTATAAAAAATATACATACTTAATAAAAGTTTGAATTATATAACCCCAACATAGAGTTTAATATCCAAATTATCAAACTCAAACAACATTAAATATATATTATAATTTATAAGTAATTAAAATAAAAATAATATATATATATATAATCGGGTAGTCGGGTACTCGACTAGAACCGATTTTTTGGCCCGGGCCCGACCCGAGTACCCGGGATAAATAGCAGGCCGGGTACCCGACCCGAGTACCCGGGATAAATAGCAGGCCGGGTACCCGACCCGAGAAAACAAAAAAATCGGGTAATTACCTGTCTAATTTAATTCGGGTCATCAGCTATTTAGGTTGGGTCAATCGGTTCGGGTAATTTTGTCCACCCCTACTTTTTAATATAGGATGGTAAATTTAAATTGATTTGGAGATTTGTAAATATAAAATTAGGGTTTAGGGTTAGGGATTTCATTTTTTCATTTTAAAATTTAAAAAAAAATGTTATAATTAAAAATATTTTTAAAAATTTTACAATTTTTAAATATTATTTCATTATATATATATATACATACATTTTTAATAATTATTATAATTATTTTTTATATTTTTCGATTTTATGTAAAAAATATATTTATAATTTTATACATAATTATAATTTTTTACACATTTTAATATATTTTAGATTTTTCTTGAATTTTTAAATTAATTTTTTATATTTTTTATAATTTTAAATATATTTTAGATTTTTAAATATATTTTTTGAATTTTAAATATATTATTTAATATTTTCTTAAAATTTTTAAATAATATTTACGGGTTTGATGATGTGGCATATCTAGAGTGTGTCATGTGTCACCATCATAATAATTACTTTTAAGTTAACGACCAACTTAACGGAAAGGCTAAATTGATCGTAATTTAAATTTTGAGGGCCTAATTAATCACAGTTTGAATTTTGAGGGCTCAATTGAGTGAAAAATTTTCATAAAGACTTAATTGATTTTTTAATTTTTCGTTGAGAGTCTATTTGACCTATAAAAACAATCAAACCACACCAAAACAAATAGAATTTCATTGGTCCGAATCAATTAAGTTTATTGATTTTTGATTTTTTTAAAATAAATTTTAAAGGACATCTTAAAGTGAATTTCGTTAATTTGATGTATTAAATATATATTTTTATATTATAAAAATAAATTTTAAAAAAATCGATTTTATTCGGATAATTACGATTAAACTTTCAGCTCCATTGTTCTAATAGTTGGTTTTGAGAGGTGATATTTTGTCTTTTATGCTTTGCGACTCATGTTAATCCTTATTCCTCAATCATGCTTTATTACAATCCAAGAAACAAATCTAAGCTATAACACCTCAATCATTCAATAGATAAGGAAGCATAAAAAATCAAATTAATTTAGGACAATTATTTCTAAAAATTCTATTTCATAAAGTCTTGTTTTTTATAACTGTTTTTGTTGGCGAATTATTTTAGATCAAAAATATTATAAATGTCTATTATAAGAACGATTCTTCTAATTAATTTATTCTATTTAAATCGTTAAAATTCGAATCGCTGACATTATTTAAATAATTAATACATGATTTTGTTAGACTAACCGGTAATTGACTATAAACTTATATTTCTAATATCTTAATAATATTTGGATTTATTATGACCCTAAACTCAGCTACCTATAAAAAATGAGAAAAAGAAGGAAAAAGGCTAAAAGGTAGAATAGAATAGAATTAGAGTCCCATAAAACATGTTAATGGATTAGGGCAATGTCCTAACAATCATGGCATCATCGTCAACGAAGCACGCGCATTTCTGTACAATTTGGCACAAGCAATGCTCTACCACTGAATCAAGATTTTGACCAATTCCTTCCATTCTTCCAACCAACCCTTTAATCATTCCCATTATAATGCTTAACAAGAGAGAAGAGACCTCACAAACTGTAATTTTTTTTTTTAACTTCACTCCTGATTAACTTCTTAGTCTGGGACAAATGCAAGTTTTTATATTAAAGAAGCGAACCTGTAAAATTTTAAGGCGGATTTATAAAATTTTAGAGAAGGACGAAAAAATATTTTTAATAAAAAATACATAAAAATTTTCTATTTTTTTAAATCATATAAAAATTTCAAATTTTCAAGGGATGACCATCTTTTCAGCCTTCCCTCAATCCATCCATGATCTTAGTATTTATATGTAGAAAATTATTCGACACAAATTGCACAAAATTTAAACTATGTAATCTTGTATATTTTAATATTACATGTCTATTTAGGGTTTGAGGTTAAAATACATATGATTATTTAAAATCTATTTACTCAACGTGTGTATTAAATAAGGAAAATTTTACAACACTCGACGGCACCGCTGAGCACCACTAACGATGAGCACCGTTGAGCACCATTAAATTAATGTATAAATATTAAAAATCTAAAGTACTCAACGTATAATTATAAATTATTTAATTTTAATACAAATTATTTAAAATAAAATATTAATTAAATTATTTTTCATATATATAATATTTTTAATCATTTTTAAAAAATAATTGGATCAAATATCAACTTTAGTCAATTTAAAAAATAAAAATCCTAAACTCTAAACCCTAAACCATAAATTATAAACCATAAATCCTAAACTTGAAACCTTAAACCCTAAACCATAAACCCTAAACCCCAAACTATAAACCCTAAACCCTAAATTCAAATATTGGGTTTGGGGTTTAGGGTTTAGTGGTTGGTATTTGATCCAATTATTTTAAAAAAATAAAAAAATTATATATATGGAAAATATTTTAATTAATATTTTATTTTAAATAATTTATAATTATATGTTTAAATATAATTATATGTTTAGTCCTTGAGATTTTTAATCTTTATTAATTAATTTAATGGTGCTCAGCAGTACTCATCGTTAGTGATGCTCAGCGATACTCGTTGAGCGTGGTAGACTCATCCATCAAATAATCATTTATATATAAGATTATTATTTAATTCATTAATAGTGAAGTTATTTTTCTCCACAAATAATTCTAATCTATATATTGTCATATAGGGGAAATTATTAGATGAATTTGACTCACCGCGTCGTCTATGGTTCATCCATTTTAGTGTAACTTCCAAGTAACTACATACTCCTTTGTTATATGTAGTAAAATGGTGAATATTCACTTTGAAAAAATTCTTCGTCATATAGGGGAAAGTTGTTATTGGATGAGACAATAGATGACGTGATGAGCTAGACCCATCTAATAATTCTTCGTCATATAAAGTTAATTAATATTTAAATAAATAATTAAAAAACATATTAGGATAGATTAAAGCCAGAAATAAAATTTGTTAGATTTGTTTCTCTCCTTAAATGAGTAGATCCTTGTAGTGATGTTCATCAGAACAAGCAGCATCTAAGAGGGGTTAGTGTCCTAATAATTGATGATTCTTTCCTTAAGGGAAAGCACATGTTGTACTAATTGGGGAGGGGGTGATTTTAAAGCCTCGAAATGCCCAAATGCAATGGTAAGAAATAAAGCAGATAGGAGTAGGGGAAATGGTCCTGAATTTCATCTGCCTTTAATTTGCTGCCTCACCCACTTTTTTTAAGCTAGAGAACCGGATTCTATGGTCCACTGCCACAATCTTTTAAGGGGATGGGGTCCCCTACAAACAAATAGAGATTGAATTATAGATAACCCTGCTCTTGGTTGTTCTATATGTACAATTATTATTATCAAAATTTACAATGTTTTTATTATATGGTATATTTTGGAGTTATGGGTGGATCAGATCATATCAGCACCCACCTAAATGCATTTATTTGCTTCCATGAAAAATCACTTGAGAAGATTAGATGAGCAAAGTTGAATAGAAAGCTTGTCAAAACATTAAAAAAAGCCATTTATACTAACATGTTGGTTCAGATGGTAAGCAATTTGATATCGTTTAAGCACGTTTTGAGTTCAAGGTTTTATGTATGTAAAAAATTCAGTTGGGAGACTCATTTACTAAAATTATATGTAAGATACGAGTCTGACTAGATTAGTCGAAACAAAATCTTGAAGAACCAGGAGGTAAAAAAAATGAAAGAAGCATCCATTACAAAGGATAAGAATGGAGCATTATCACGATGATTCACATATTGGATTTTGATTTCAAAGTTCCTTTCCAAGTCAATTTACACTTGGGCCTCCAACTTGGGCTTCTCAACTCCTTTTTTGTATTGAATTTTAGCTTCAATCCTAATTCCAGACTGCACATGATTGAAACTGGGCATGTGTCATGTGACATGGATTAAAGTTTGTATATGTTCTTTCAAATTGTTTAGTACTGATAAAAGGACAGAAAAGAAATTGAGTATATATAATATTTTCCAAGAAACCTGCTACTGATGCAAACACAAATAATATTTTCTATTGAAAAATGGAAGAAAATTATTGAAAAACCAATCAACCAGCCCCGGTAAAAATAGTTTCTTGATGAGAATAGCAGATGTAGTTTTGCCACCTTCTGGTTTTATCTGCATCCAATATTGAAGTTGTTTCTTTGTATTTCAAAGTGTAAAAAAAACTTACTTGATGTTCACGGCAATCAACCACTTGAAATTTCTCATCAAGACCTGTTATGGATAGGATATGGTCCTCTTCGAACTCTTTTTTTGCTTGATCCCAATGGTTGTTTACAACTACTGGTTTCTGCTCTGTGCTCCTTGTAGTAACCATTCCATTTCCTCCTTCACTGTGTTTTAAGACAAAGTCGACACTTGTCAACCTCAAGCCAGAAATCATATGATCTGGTTGAACTTCTAATAACCCAAAAAACATAAGAAATATGAGCACTCTTTGTGTACTGCAAACCATTTCCCCCCTGAACAAACAAGAAGAATAGAGGGTGTTTCTTTGTTTGTTTTTTCCTATGTTCCATTCATGTAGATATGTCTCTTATTGGAATTAGAAATGTGCTTAAAGCAGTAAAGCCATGGGCATGGAGGGACCCAACTAGAGGAAATTTTTGAGATTCACCCAAATCATAACTCTGCAACCTAAGCAAAGTAAGGCTGTTATGTTGCTGCAAAAATCTGACATGGATGAATAAAGGGTCTGGAATAGCACTGCTTTTGCAGTTTTGCATGCCAAAACTAGGTGTAGGTTTGGGTAACCTAAAAGATAGTAAGTTTTGAAATTTGACCAAAAACTTAAAATGTTAGATTTTTCGATAATATTTTAGGTTGAATTTTTCATTTTTTACAAGTTTCGATACTTACAAAATAAATTTTGATACTTAATTTTTTTATAACATTTTAAGTTTTTAGACAAATATCGATACTTGTAAAAAAACAACCTAAAATGTTATAAAAAACTAAATATTTTATATTTTTAGACAAGTATCAAAACTTAGTGTCTTTTACCTGCACCCTAGAACTGTTGTACATTAGACTCACACCAAAACTAGACCTAACCCGACCTGCCTGGTCTCTTCCTGACAGAAGCCATGGATGATTGGACCACCTAGAACTGGTAGATTACAACAGTTGCAAGCTGATCCCATTAAAATTAGCAAAGCTTCCAAAAAAACGTAAGAGACAAACACTTCTTACATGTTTAGAATTCCAAGCTCTCCTCCCTATACAACAAAAATAACACTCCCTTGCTTTTCTTTTGCTAAATGTATTTCTTATGGTTTATTATAGATTCAAGGTTGGTATACAAGAACATTTTAAGATTTGATATTAGAAAATGCAAACTATCACATGCAATTTGGAATATTCTATTATTCATAAGAATAAATTCTTGCACTTTATCCTAAGTTTCGTGATTGGATTTAATGTTGCCATGAGATGTTTGGGCGAATGGTGGCCGGTCATGGTCCAAGCATTCCACCTCAACTAGCTTTTAACTTGTAAATTAATGTGCTGATTCTCCGCTTTTTATCATCTAATTGAAAGCATGTGATACAATATAATATAACATAATAGATTTATATCTAATACACTGGCGGTGAAAACTTTTAGTTTAAACAAACGCTTTAGTTTTATGGTTTGGAGATTAGTTTAGGGTGTAAGTTTTAGGGTTTAAGTGTATGAGTTTAGAATTTATGGGTAATGGTTAGAATTTAGGGGTTGTGGTTAAAATTTAGGGTTTAGGTGTTAGACTATAAGTTTTAGAGTATTGTGTTGAGAATTTATATTTTAACCTATAAACCCTAAATTATAATTATAGACACTAAATTATATTCACAATCACTAAATTCTAAACTACCAAACCTAAACCCTAAATCTTATCCCTAAACTAAGACTCTAAAGCGTAAAACTAAGGCTCTTGTGAAAACTATGTCACTATATTAAATAATTATCCATAACATAATAATATAACGTGGAGTGATCCATTAACATTAAAATTAAATTAAATGTATTTTTATATTGGCCATGTTTGGTAAATAGTTGTTTGGGCAAAAATTAGAGGTTTAAAGTATAATTAGAGGTTTGACTAGTCAAATCCGCTAATATGATGTTTGATAAATAGCGGATTGAAAGAGCGGATTGGGGTGAAAAAGTTAATTTTGAAAAAGCTCCTAATATGAGCTTTTTGAGATTAGAGGTTTGATATTAGAGTTGTAATGACTCTTTTACCCTTAACAATTACCAAAAATCTCCAATAACTTAAATTAAATAATAATATTTTGTTAATATAGATAATAACATATTAAATATTCAACTTATTTGTTGTTACTACTAATTTATATGGTGATATTTGTAAGTTAATTCTATTTTTTACTATCACATATTTATATGTGCATATATTTGTTTAATAATTATATAAATAATAAATTAATATATAAATCTTTCAAATATGTTTAAGAAATTTATATTAAAAATAATTTTTACAAATTTAATTAATATTTATTAGATACAAAATATTCATAACTGATAAATTATTCAAACAAGTATTGAATATAATCATGTTCTTATATGTCATTTTGCTTGTTTAAATAATATAACAGCTATCAGCTATCAGTTAATTTTACCAAACACTTTTATACAATCAGCTAATACAATCCGCTAGTCAAATCAGCTAATGCTATCAGCTATTAGCTATCAGCTATCAGCTATCCGCTAATTGCCAAACAATGCTATTGTTTAAGTTTATATTTTTTATTAAATTAAGAGATATTACATTTTTAAGATAAATATTAAGATTTGAACTTATATAAAATAGTGCAACATAAATATTCTTAATCACTCTACCAATTAGTGGATATGTTAAGTTTGATAGTTTAATAACTTTTCGTCCATCAAATTTTATATCAAATGAATGTCGAGTTTTGAGTAGATTGTGTAATGTAAAAAAATCATTAAATATATATTAACAAAGATATTATTTAAGATTAATCTAATAGAGATATTAGATTAATTTAAAATTTTCTATGCATAACAAGTATAATTATATTTAAAAACCTAATTGTTAAATCGTTAAAATATTGATGATATAAATAATTTAAAAAATGTATATTTTTACGCTAGTATATGGATCTCTCATGTACGTATATATTTAAAAGTCTGATTAAAGGTACGAACCAACTTGCCTCAGTGGTTAAAAGAATGGTTGTTGTTCCTAGAGGTCACGGGTTCGAGCACCAGCAGTTGCAAAATCAGGGTGATTGAGCGTTCATTGTCAAATGGTTGAGAGTATATTTAGAACAGATACTACTTGTAATAACTCTAGCTTTCATTAAAAAAAGTTAACCAAACACCAATTTAGTTAAAAACGACTAAATTATCATTATTTAAGTGTATATTTATATTATTTTTATTGTGTTTTTGTACTGTCATTCTTTTATATAATCTTAAATAAAAAGAAATTAAAAGTCACTACTTAAGATTAATTCCCAAGTAAATTTTGATAAATATAAATTTTAAATAAAATTATAATTCAAGAAAATTCAACTCGAGACCAATCTGGCCTGAGCTAAACTAAAACTGATCTAAATCCAACAAGCCCGAACTTGTAACTGAACAAGCATTAATATATGGGTAATTACATGATGCATTGACGGTGAAAGTATTTTGTTTCCGCAATTTGCGTCCTACTTTTAGGGTTAGAGATTTGGTTTAGGGTTCATAGTTTAAGAGTTTAGGTTTATGTGCTTATAACTTAAGGACTGTGATATGAATTTAAAGTTTAGGGTTAAAATTTAGGGGTTATAGGTAAAAACCTAAATCCCTACCATATTACCCTAGAACCTAAATCATAAACCCTAAATTCAAACCATAATCCCTAAATTCTAAATCCCTAAACCCAAACCCAAACCAAATCCCTAACACATGAAATAAAAATAATATAGAAATAGATGAAAATAATTATTTTTAGAAAAGTGGATTTTAAATATTATTTATTAAAATTTTGTTATCAATAAAAATAATAATTTTTTTTCAACAGTATGTGATTACAATGTAAAATTTGTTCATAGTTCTTCTTAACCCTTTATAAGGCACTCACACATTGCTGACAAAGTTGTTCAAACATAAATCTTTTAAGATAAACACCACCCTCTTTTTTACCGAAACCACTCATTAAGTTCAATAATAAATCTTTGTTTTAATTTATAAAGTGAAATAAATTATAAAAAATATAGATTTAATTTTTAAGTGGATTTTAGTTAATTATACAAATTTAATTATTTAATGTTTACGGATTCGAGTTTACAAGCTTGCTCAGGATAAGTTTTAATGTGGATCCATGTCCATACAAAGTCGAAAAACTAGTTCTGTGAACTGCTCATCCCCTTGTGTCCTGGTGGCAAAGGTAGATGTTTATCATCCCTTGGGACCCGGGTTCGAGCACCAGTTATACCATGCTGTGTGTGCCGTCTTTAAAAAGACTAAGAAAGTTAAACAGATGTTACCCTTGCATCACACCAGCATATTCAAAAAAAAAAAAAAAAACTAGTTCTGTGAACTAACAAACAATAGGTTTTTTTTTGTATTTTACATATATGTTTTATGGTTGCACCTCCTAACAATGTCAATTTTTTGCCGTTTGCGATAGTTAAAGGGATTAACTATCTGTACTGTTAAATTGTTCGCTTAGAAGGTGATTAGGCCGACCAAGGCCATCTGAGAATACATACACACACATACCGTCGTTTGTTTAAAAGGAATACAACATATCGACATCCGCTTAGTGTAATCCGGAGTTAAAACTAACATTTGAATTTTGCGTTCTTATGTACCAGAGAGCTCAAGCTTAAGCGCTGCAAAGCTCATACATATACACAATGATGGGTACAAATTAAGTAAACTGCTGAGAGCTACCCAATGTTTTCAGCAATTCATTAAAACAGAAAGCTATATCTATTTAGGGATAAACAAAATAAAAATAAAAAGCTTTCCGAGTCTCCTATAAGTCAAGCACTTTCCTGGTGGGTGGTCACTGCGGGTCCTGATGCTATGGTAAAATGCATACCCCTGCGCTGCCCGGATTGTAGTACAAAAGCAATCTGCGTTGCAGCCAATGCTGCTGCCTCCTGATACAATTATCATATACCAACTCAAATATAAAACCATGTCTGTGCTGTAAGGTTTCAAGGTCTGAAGAAAAGAGACATGTCTCCCCTGGAAGGAAACAAACATGAGTTTTCTAATTGAAATTGAAGTAAAGAGATATAACCTGTCTTTGCCTTTGTCGCTGTAATATACTGATGGCCCAAGCCATTATGTAGCATGGCAAGAGAAATCCAGCGGCACGAAGCAAGAAAAGCTGCACAAATTACCAAACAATTTAAGACAAAATGGCTCAATGGTACTGATGACTGTATAAGAAATGTTAATGTGAAATATGGGATGCAGTTTGAGGTAAAACTTACAGAGAAAAAAGTAGACACATCATCCTCTGCATCAGCATCTGGAACAGTCAATGCATGCCGCAACAGCAGAAGGGCCATTAACTGACAAGATTGAAGAAAACATCAATCTTTTTGAAAACCAACTTTTAATTAAATGGTCATGTAAGAAATTAACTGCTTTTATATTTCAAGGGAAAAAAAAAAGAACAATAAAGGAACGAAAAGAAAGTTAGTCTTATGAAAATTTTCAACTGAGATGCTTGTAGCCCAGGACAGAATCTGGCTGGTTTTCCTTCAGACATCAATGGTTGGAGCTGAAGGCTCAAAAAGACGGGACAAGTTATTCTCTCCACTGTTAAGAAACGGGAAGGAGGGGGCACTGCTCCAGTGGCGCAAGTTTCTATTTAGGTGAAGAGAAGTTGGGAGCTAAAAACCAAAAACTCATGTAAAACAATAAGAGTAGGTTTCTCCGCTGTTAATGCAATTAGTATATGCCCCACCAGCTCGGCTGGGGGGAGCTGTGGAGGAGGGTCTTATGTTAAACATGATAAGATCATAAGAAATTGAATATGTCCAGCAGATTCATAAATAAAAGCTTACGATTAGAGCAGCTGAACGGCAAAAGGCAGCTCCACTGGAATTTGATGCAGCATATTCATCATACTCAGCTTCCAAAAGTTGCCTTTCTGCCTCTGCAATGGCCAAGAGTCGAGGATCGCCCAAATCCAGAGGGGTTCCGGAGATTGTCCAGCCTCCACTAATAGACAGATGCAAAAAACAATACAATACAAAAAGCAAGTTTAGATCAAACTTTGTGATGGATGTCATGCCTGATAAAATCACAGTATATGCAAGTTTATCTTAAAAATTACAAAAGTCCAATCATTGTATAGAAATGTCTTACATGTGAGACCATCAAACTTACCCAATATCGATAGCAGTTTCTTCGGTTTGGGCACGAGGCGGAGCAGTATAACCAGGTTGATAAGGCTGCACAGCAAATTAAAAGGACAAACTACATCAGCAAGGAGCCACGCCAACCATTATCAATAGCCACTGAACAAGCCTTATGTCTCAGTAAGGAATGGAAGGAGACGAACATGATAAGCCAGTGCTAAGAAAACAACAGTTTTTACCATCATTCAAATGATTAAAATAATTTTCTCCCCAAAAGCAGTTTACACCTGATACATACCAATTTGCAACTACTTATTTAAAAATCCACAATCATTGATCCCTTACAAACAAAAAGGGGAAACACAAGCTAGTTGAAGATCTCAGGACAAATTAAAAGGATGGAATCAAGTTGGAGCAGAGCAGGCTAAACAAAATAACAACTTTGATAAGGGAATTAAGGAAAATAGATACCTGATGACATATCTCGCAAATGATATCTCCTTTCTCGTTGCACCAATGCTGCACGCATTTCCTATGCGCATACTGCAATTTAAAACATATAGCATTAATAATACCAAAGCAGTGCTAATTGCAAAATTTAGCTTCATATAATGACGTTCATCAAACTGAAAGCCAAATTGTGAAAGCTCAGGAAAAGGCACTTTATATTCTAATAATAATAATAATAATATCTTCTTAATCAAACTTTTATCCTGAACACAAAATAATAAAATAAAATAAATTACACGGAGGCTGCCGCTGCAGGCACAAGGAGTCTCCAGATTCTCAATGGAATCTTCCTCCTGGCAAATGCGGCACTCCGTCGCTTGAATGAGTGGCTCCTCCTCCTCGCCTCCTCGGACGATCTCATTTTCTTTGGCGGAGCATGATGTAGCTGAAATCTCCGTAGATGGAGCAGCCTCCGACTCCACCGGCTGTAATGGCACCGGCCTCACGAGACGATCCACATACAAAACCAGGTGATCACTCATAATTTCTACAAACTTGACAAAATATTTATCAATTTTTACAAGTTAATTCAATCCAAAAATAAAAATAAAAATAAACCCCGGAATCGCGCTGAGTAAGAGCAGCGAATCGGAGGCTTCTGGAGAAAAGAGAGAATGCCGAGTTTAGAAAATTTACCTCTTGCGGAGAAAATGGGGTGGAATTTATGCTGGAAGAAGGGAACGGATAAATCGGAGAGAAATTTTCCAATTAATTTTTGTTTAGCTCCCAACGCTTCCTTTTTCCAACGACTAGAGGCTTTGTAGGTTTAAACATTAACGGCTCCAAGGGTATTTTTGGAATTTAGGAATGGCCATTGCGCGTTACCTTATCTGTCTTGGCTGACCCCTTCCGGTCTTCTCTTTCCGTCACTGTCTCAGCAGTTGAAACTGCTAACCTTACCTGCTCCTCCTCTCTTCAACTCAGATACCCTACAAGCTTTGCATTTTTATTGTTTTTTTTTTCTCACGAATATAGCACAAACAAAATTATATACATAAATATTGTAGCTTTAACAGTAAAAGTAAATTTGGTGTGCACTCAATTTGATTTTATTGTTCATTCTTTTTTTAAGGGTTAACTAATTGGATAATCACTTTTGTTTTCTTCTAGTACAAAGTTGGTCACCGATTTTAAAAAAGACCAGTAGGGTTACTTATGTTTTCGGGGCGTAAATTTTTGGTCACTTTATCGTTTGGTGTCGCAGCGAAAAAAATAAGGGTAAACTACTACAATAGCCACTAACGTGTATCTCATGTATATTTTTGGTCCCCGATATTAGAAAAATAAACATTATGATCACTACTGAAAATGTATCTTTCTAATTTTACCCTTAAAATTTTAATAATTCATTTTTCAACCCTAAACCCTTTTTTGAATTTTAGGTGCCCAAAGTATTTTTTTGGTAAAAATAGGTGCCCAAAGTTTCAAAAGTTAGAATTTTAGGTGCCTAATTATTAATGGATGTTAAAAAAATATACTTAACCAATCATTGGTTGACACGTGGCACTAATTTGATTTTTTAAAAGAAAAACACCTCAAAATTTTAATTTTTTATAAAATCCAAAAATTTTGAAAATTTCACAAAATAGTCCCCAAACCCCCAAATCGATGCCGTTTCTGCCGCCGATCGCCGCATCTGAGCACACCTCTTTGGTCGCCGGATCAAGGCGATCATTTCCCTCAACACGGTGTCGCCAGAAATGACGAAAGACGTGCAGTTGTATGTCGAATGCGAAATTGAAATTTGGCTGGCACGTCGTTCGTCGTTTCCAACGACGTCGTGTTGGGGGAAATGACTGCCTTGGTCTGGCGACCAAAGGGGTGTGCTCAGAGACAGTGATCGGCGGCAGAAGAGCCAGCGATTTGGGGGTTTGAGTTTGGGTGACTTTAGGGATTTGGGGGTTTGAGTTTGGGTGACTTTAGGGATTTGGGGACTGTTTTGTAAAAATTGTAAAATTCGGAGTTTTTTTTTCATTAAATTGATTTTAAAAAATAAAAATAGTTCCACATGCCGAGCATTGATTGGTTGATAATTTTTTAACATCCCTTCAACGGTCTGACACCTAAAATTATAACGGTTGAAACTTTGGGCACCTATTTTTACAAAAAAAGTACCGTAGGCACCTAAAGTTCAAAAAAGGTATACTTTAGGCACCTATATTCATTTAAGCCTTTTGAATATGCTATGTAAACGTAAATTGGGCATTATTTTGTGCTAAACCATATTAAGAATTACAAACATAATTTGAAACATGGATGTATACGGTGATAGATTATAATATACAGTGTGAATTAAGGATTAATATAATAGAAAAATAGAGATTGCGTTAGATGAAGAAGAATATAGAAGATGGTGGAGGAGAGAAGAAACAAAAAAAATTGTAAATGTGGAGGATTAAATGTATAATTATACAAATTATTTTTATTTTAGTGGTCAAAATAGGAGTGAAGTAATAGTTTAGAGATTGTCTAGGTAATTTATCCTTTTTTATTGTTTCATATAAACCTTCCGTCA
The DNA here is from genome assembly GCA_958450335.1 of Hibiscus tridactylites. Lineage (NCBI taxonomy): Eukaryota > Viridiplantae > Streptophyta > Magnoliopsida > Malvales > Malvaceae > Hibiscus > Hibiscus tridactylites. The sequence goes on from OY288287.1 coordinate 13,616,158, forward strand.
AAGGTTAACGTCATCAAACGGCTAAGTGACCAAAAATTTACGCTCCAAAAACATAAGTGACCTTACTGGTCATTTTTTAAAATTGGTGACTAACTTTGTACTGGGGAAAAACAAAAGTGATTATCCAAGTAGTTAACCCTTTTTTAATTAAAAATGATGAAAATAGGCGGTACGAATGCACTTTACAGAAAAAATACTATTCAAAGTCGGATTGTAGGTAATCCAACTTCATTTTTTTTATTCTAAAATATCAAAACACGATTCAAAGACTGTGGGTATTCCTATCATCTTCACTTTCACTGTAACAAAAACAATATTTATGAAAATAATTTGATTTGTGACATATTTATGGAAAAAATGTTAGGTGCAATATTTATGTAGTTTTCCCCCATTATACTATATACATATATTATAATATGGATAAACTACATAAATGACCATCATAATATTGCAAAAGTCGCGATTTGACCACCTTACTTTTTTTCGAAGCAATTAAACCATCATACTATTAAATTGGGTGCAATTTGACCACCAGCCGTTAGAGATTAACAGCAGGGTGACGTGGCAGTTAAAAAAATGAGGGTATAATTACACATTTGATCCTTATTATTTACACAATTTTTTCAATTTAGTCCTAATTTTAATTTAATAAAATAAATTAATTATTTAATTAGGTGATGACACGTGTCACTACCTTATTGAAGGGATTTAATTATTTATATTTAATTAAATAAATCTATTTTCATCATCCAATCAGGTGGTGACACGTGTCACCACCGATTAAAGGAAGAAAATGGTAAAACTCTCATATGCGGTTAAGGGGGATCGAACTCGTGTCACCCAGCAACAAGGAGAGCTAGTTTACCACCACGCCAATAGCTGTAATGTGATCTGATTCCTGGCGAAAAGTACAAATACACTTACTCAGTGACCTTCTCGAATCAAGTCCAAGCCATCATTCACCAAGGTGTTCAAAGGAGAGGGCAAGCACTTCAAGCCATAAGAAGAGGGCACATGTGGCTACTTGGAGTGATGAGGACTCAACCGATGATGAACAAGTCAACCTTTGCCTTATGGCTATCGAAGAAGATTCAAGGGTAACTTCTAATTCATCTACCTCATGTTCTTATTTTTTTGATGAATTATAAGATGCCTACGATGATTTGGTTTTAGATTTTAAAAGCCACATTTTGAAAAACAATAAATTGATTTCAAAGTTAAAAATTCAAAATGATTTGCTTTCTAAAACCAAACTTGAACTTGAAGCAAAACTTGAAGAGTTTGAATTAAAATGTTTTGATTTACAAAAATTGCTTCAAAAAGTTCAAGAAGAAAATGATTTGATTTCTAAAGAGCTAGAAAAGAAAAACAATTTTGGAAAATCAAATTTCTATGTTAGACAATCTAGTGCCCCTAGATTTATTAAAGGAAAATGTTTTAGAAGTGTTTGGGTCCCAAAAGGACTTAGTACTTCAATTACAAATGATGACATTAAAAAATGGATTCCTAAGGGGACTAAAATTTGTGCTACTAACGTTCATGGATCCAAAGCAATTTGGATACCAAAAATTACTTGATTGTCTATTGCTAGGTGTGATGGAGACGTTCAACAAGTCAAATATTGAGGGGGAGCTCCATACACACAAGAAAGAGCACTTGAAGAAGGAAGGCTTCACATCCTACCTTGAGTTCAAGTGTTGGTAAAAAAACTAGTCGTTTTAGCAATTTATTTGTCTTATTTTTAGTTTATTCAACTAGATGATCATAAATGTTGGACTAACATTTTTAATGATGCTTTGAGTAAGGGGAGCCATTTTAAAACCAAATTCATATTTTTGTCAACTTTTACCTCTATTGTTATTTTGAACTTAATGTTTTAAATTCTTTTTGATATAACAAAAAGGGGGAGAAATGGTTTGAAAAATTGAATTTTCAAATGAATAAGGGGGAGCTTTATTTGAATTAAAGTTCTTAATCTCTTATTCACATTTTTAAAGTTAAAGGGGGAGAATCCCAAACAATTTTTCAAATGAGTTTTATTATATCAAAAAGGGGGAGATTGTAGAACTAATGTTTTGATATAATAATTGAAAAATGTTTTGGACTGATTTAAAAAGTATTTAAAACATTTCCAAAGTCCAAACAACTTGAAATTATGTTTAGGGAAGTTTTTAAAAGGGTTTTTCATGTTTTTCAACGCCAAACTTCACAAAACTGTCCAGGTGTTTCGAAACACCTTAGGGCATTTCGAAACAGGGGATTACAGTAGACAAATCGTTTCGATACGTGTATCGAAACGGGCTTTCCATGGACAGGATTTTTGCCTAGCGTTTCGAAACGGGCTAAGCCGTTTCGATACGCCTACGTGGCATTGAGCACAACGATCATAAACCCCAACGGCTATTTCCCAACCAACTTTCAAATGCAGGCGTTTCGATACGGGCCTATAGCGTTTCGATACGGGTTTCGAAACGGAAAGGGGGTGTTCCGAAACGGGTGCCCTGACAGACTGCAACGGCTCTTTCTACATAGAGAGTGTTTTGAAACGGCTTCCAGCGTTTCGAAACGGGGAGTTGCAGAACTACATTTATGGTGGGAATTAAAGTCCTCAACGGCTCCAATTTGATCCCAACGGCTACAAACTCAATTGGGAGTATAAAAGGGACCTTCAAGCATCAAGATATGGTTAATGCTCATATTGTAAAACAACAAATGATCAAATATTGTCTTAGTGCCAAAATTGTCAATTCTTGTATAGACAAACACTAGTGAGCCAAAATTGTCAAATTTGCTCAAGTGTTTTAGGTTTTGGGTGAGTGCTTAATTGTGCAAACAAACATCTAATAGAGGGTTTTAAGTTTGATTTATTTATCTCTTTGAAAAGAGGGTTTCAATCAAGGCTTTGGGTAGAAATCTTGATTGGTTGTAAGGGTTTCCTCCTAAGCCTAGAAAAGGGGACGGATCAATAGTGGATTGATTGGAAATCCTTAGTGGGGAACTAAGGTAGTGAATGTAGACCTTGGTTAGAAGGTTGAACCACTATAAATCAGTGTGTCTATTTACATTCTAGCTTCCACAACCCTTCCACCCAAAAATCCACCTCTCTACCACTTGGTGAGCCACATCGGTTGAACGAATCGAGCCCCACACAACTCAACAGAAACAACAACAAGAACAAAGCACACAACAATCCGATCAGGAATCCACTTCTGAAACTACACCAGTCGAAGAACATATACTAGAACCAGAACTGATGGTAGATCAAACGATTCGACAACTAAACGCAGCCCCTACTGTGCAACAACCACTCTGCATCGCTTTTCTTCAAGGCGATACCCCCTTCCAGCTCAAAACGGGATTAATCCACCTACTCCCTACTTTTAATGACCTCTCTACTGAAAGCCCACACAAGCACCTTGCCGAATTCCATATGGTGTGCAGCAGCATGAAACCGCAAAAGGGTCTCAGAGGACCAAATAAAACTAAGGGCTTTTCCTTTTTCGGAGTGGTTATTCTATTTACCTCTAAATTCGATTAATATATGGTCTGACCTCTCTCGTGTTTTTCTTGACAGATATTTCCCTGCGGCAAAAACGACAGAAATTAGGCGAAATATATTGGGAATCCAACAAATGCACTATGAATCCCTATACGAATATTGGGAGAGATTCAAAAAGCTGTGTGCAAGTTGTCCGCAGCATGGCTTATCCGAGCAAACACTCCTTCAATACCTATACGAAGGAATGTTACCAATGGACAAAAAGATAGTAGACGCAGCAAGCGGTGGCGCGCTCGTTAACATGACCCCTACTGCAGCGAGAACATTAATCTCCACAATGGCTGCTAATTCGCAACGATTTGGTTATGCAAGTGAACCCAGCCGACGGGTTCAAACAGTAAGCATAATTTCATTAGAGAATAAAATAGACAATTTAACTAATATTGTGTATTCTCTTGTTTTAGGGGAGTTAGGAGCTGCTAAGGTATGCGGAATATGCACTATGCCATATCAAGCAACCGACTTATGCCCATTGCTGCGGCATACATCTGGTGCCCAAGTTAACGCCGTACACAACTTTCCCGGACCTCCCCAAAGACCCTATAACCCACAGAGCAATACGTTCAATCCTGGTTGGAGAGATCATCCAAACTTGAGCTACGGTAATCAGAACCCGAATTACCAACCTAGGCAACAACCTCCCCACCAAAACCAAGCACCCCAAAAATCATCGCTTGAGTCTATTGTTGAGAGATTGGCAGTTTCGCAGGAAAAATTCCAAACCCAAACACAATCCCATCTCTAGCAAATCGACAAACAAATAAGCCAACTAGCTTAAGCCGTTAGCCGTCTAGAATCCTAGGGAAAGTTATCATCCCAAACCAAAACCAACCCAAGGGAAAACGTTAGTGCGATAACTTTGGGTAGTGGAACAGTGATAACGACTAAACCGCCCAAGCAAGATGAGCGAAAATCCAACGAACCGGGAAACTCTTCGGAAGACCATAACGACAAGTCTCCTCCCACCGCATGTAATGCCAAATCTAAAATTTCTGTTTCTACTTACGAACCCGTTCCTCCTTTTCCAGGTAGATTGGCGAAACGAGATAAAAAGGAGGAAGATAAGGAAATTTTGGATATATTCAAGAAGGTGGAAATTAATATTCCACTTCTTGATATTATTCGGAAAGTGTCCAAATACGCAAGGTTTCTGAAGGACTTATGCACAAATCGAAGGTGTCTATCCGGAAATGAAAAAGTTAACCTTGGTGAAAATATTTCGGCCATCTTTCAAAAGTCGTTGCCGCCAAAGTACAAGGACCACGGTATGTTTGCGATTCCCTGTAAAATTGGGAATGTTGGGATAAAAAGAGCGATGTGTGATTTAGGCGCATCTATCAACGTCATGTCATTAAGCGTCTACAACAAAATTTCGACTGAACCATTGAAAGAAACGCGAGTGACGGTTCAATTAGCCGATCGATCAGTCATCTACCCCGAGGGAGTACTAGAAAACGTGTTGGTATAGGTAAAAGATCTTATTTTCCCTGCTGATTTTTATATTATTGACATGGAAAATGATCACAGCAATAACGGATCTGAAATCTTGCTTGGCCGACCTTTCCTATCAACCACGCATACAAAGATTGATGTCCGCGACGACATCTTAACTATGGAATTTGATGGGGAAGTAGTTAAATTTGATATGTATAAAGCTATGAAGTATCCTGATTCGGTCGCAAGTTTAAATTCCGTTGATATTATAAATACGTTAGTTGATGATTTGATCGAAATTGATTTGTGTTATGACTTTTGTAGGGAATTCGCGAATCTCGACGATGAAAATATAGGCGAAATCATTTCAACTCTTTCTTCCCTTTCTAATTTTCGATTAATTCCAACTCGATCTAAACATTTTCCCTCAATTTTGCAGGAACCAAAGCCGAAGTTAGAGCAATTTAATTATGTATTTTTAGGCGACAACCAAACTTTGCCAATCATCATTTCGAGTAAGTTGTCGCATCGGGATGGAGGTAGAAGCTTAGTTGTTGTTTTGCGCACAAATAAAAAGATGAAGGAAGGCGTTAAAACGACAAGGGATGGACATCACTGTTAATTTGAAGAACTTTTCTATTGAAGAACCAAAAATTTAACAAAGGTCGTCGAGCTAAACGACGTTAAACAAAGCGCTGAATGGGAGACAACCCATTCTTTTCATTTCCATTAATTTTTATTTTTATTTTCCCTTTTATTTATTTTTTAGCTTTAATTTTTGTTTTAATTTCTTAGCTTTTCCAATCTCTTTCCGAGACTCCAACAGCACTAACTTCCACTCTACATCAAGGAATTTTTGAAGAGCAGTGAAGTGCACCGTTTCATTAAACGATGCACGTTAGCAAAACCTATGGTCTGCGGTGTATTTTAGCCAATCCCTTTAGCCTTTACCCTTTGACCACCCAAATATCTCCCGCAGCCAATCCAAATAAAATAAACCCATTTCTTTTATTTTACTTTTTCCCTAAATCCCCCCATTTCGTCTCTTTCCTTTTCCCCACCCACATCACAAATCGGCTCCTCTCCTTCATCTCGACAATCCTCCACCGAATCTCACCAAGCCACCCCTAATCATCGTCTTCACTTCATCACCACCAAAAATCGCACCCCCTTCTTCCCCCACAAAACCGAGCCCACCCAAAACCCCAACACCACCAATGGTCCGCACACGACACCAAGGTCGGGATTAGCCTCTGCCCACACTTTGTTCTCGAAGGATGATGATAATTCACTACGCCGGCAGCCTTCATGGAGGTATCCAGCAATTCGGGTCTTGTCATCGCCGCTCCTCCTCGTTGCGGAACCACCCTTCACTGCACCTTCTCCGGCACCATTCGTTAACCGCCATTCAAGGCTCTCCGCCACTGTTGGCCTAAGAAACTCCCACCATGCCCTACACCTCCTCCTCGCCGCGGTGGTCGACGACGGCAAGCCCCTAGCCACCCGAACGAGAACCCCAATCCTACGGCTTCCACCACACCTCCACCTTCACCCCCAACCATCGTCTGTCGTTCGCAGCTCTCCAACAGCACTGCTGGACAAGCTTCGTCCGCCGTCCGCCTCCCCAACGGTCACCATCATTACAATCAATACCCACGGGGAGTACTCTTTCTCTGCCTTACACTTTTATGGTTTTCATTTGAATTGGGGCAATTCACTTAAGTGAGGGGAGGGTAGCAAAACCACTTGTCTTACTTATTTGCTATATGTTTGACTTTGATTTAACTTTGAGATGATTTTTTTCTTGCCATTGCTTGATGTCCAGCATGTTATAATGGTTATAGTGCATAAGAATATTTGAATGTTGACATTTTGATAATCAAATGGCATGAGTATAATGATAGTTTGACATTTTTTTTTCAATTTTCCTTGATTGTCATAATTGGATTTCTCGCCTAGCTTAATCAACTTAACCTAATTTTGTGAGAATTTGAGCCTTGAGCATGCATCCTATTCTTTATGCTCGTTTTTCCTTGTTTGAGAGTGTCTTCTTGAATTTAGGAATGTAGAACTTGTGGCTTTTATGTGATTCGAGACTACACTAGAATGAGGTGCTTTAAGATGATTTAGGCATTAGGATTTAGCCATTTTCTCTCTTTTACTTTTTCTCATCGCTTAGTGGACCCTCTTGAAGCCTTATATCCCATTTTCTTGACTTAACTTTCAAACCTTGTTCTTCCGTAACCAAACTTTTTTTTGAATTGATCAAATGCTAGAAACTACAGTACTAGACAAATAAGGGGCTGCAATTCGAATAAGGGCATAATTTTTCCAGAAAAAATGAAAAAAAAACAGAACAAAAGGAAGCAATTGTTTCGAAAAGAAAAAAAAAAGAGAAAAAGAAAAACAGTTTCGAAAAGAAAAGAAAGAAAAATGAAGAAAAATATGTGTTTGCTTGCCCATTTTTAGCTCCTCTTTTGTCTTCACTGTTTATTGTTTGAAACTTCTTGCATTGATCATCTTCTTTTGCTTTTTCTTTCCATCTTTCTACCCTTTTTCTAAACCCACATTACACCTTAAACAAAAGACCTAATGATTTTGCACCTCGATTCTAATAAAGTAGTGGAGAATTGAACTTGTTACAAGCCTATGGAAACCTTTGTTCATGTATGACTTAGAGTGCTTTTGCTTCACATTTACCTTTAAACACTTTGAGTGCTCTTGAGTGTACCTTGGTGAGGATTAAGACTAGGTTAGGATTTGATTACTACTTGATAGGCGATTGAAAGAATGAAAGATTGTTCTTTGCTTATATCCACTTGGTTTGATTTGTGTCTCTTTCATGATATTTCTTTTGCACTAGAACTCTTATAATTATGCTTGATACTTGTGATGGCTTGAGAAATGCGTTCTTGGGTTAATATCTTTTTCGGACATACTTGAGGACAAGTATGAGACAAGTGAGGGGGAATTTGATAAGCTCTCAAATGTGATACTTTTTAATTGTTATTTTTCTAGTTTTTAGGATTTCTTGCTACCCAATCCATTTCATTTTGCTATATTTTGTGCAAGGGACCTAATTCTGGAAAACAACAGCAAAAGAGGGCATTTCTGCAATCTTTTTATTATTCTGGTCATGACTGGCATCGTGGGCACGACACTGGGCACGACGCGTTCTTATCAGCTTATCCGTTTAGATTTCTGCATTTAAATTTCAAAACATTTGAATTGTTTTATCTTTACTTTATTATTTTGAATTTTCTTATCTTATATCTTTGTAAATCCAAGCCTATAAATATCACTCCTTGGTAAAGGTTTAATAATCAATCAATTAATCTTCATCTTTTAGTTTGAAACTCTTGTTATTTCTAGTCTTTAATCAAAGTTCTCTTTTCTTTACTTTTGTTCTTTTATGTTCTTTAATTATTTTTATAAAATCAAGTTAAGTATGATAACTAATATCATGCTTAGATAAATCTCTTAAGCCAAGAACTAGCCAAGTCAATTCAAATCGTGAGAATTGAACATTGCCTAAACTCCTTCGGGAATACATTTTTATCTTTCTGTTTAGATAGTTTGGCAATCGGCCTTACTAAAGTTTTTAATCATTTTTCAAATCAAAAAGAGCTCGTTGGTCTGGAATCGTTTAAAAACATAGTTGGGAGGAAGGATCGGCATGTGGCAATTTCGACTTCCTGTGAACACTCTTAGCGGCGGTCCGCTAAGGAAAGATAAAATCAGAAGCGATTCTTTTTAAGATAATTTATGAGTCGGGCTTTTCCTGCTTTCAAAACTAAATATTTTAACGGCGATAGACGTGGTTAATTTGTTTAAGAATCAACCTTCGAAGATAGACTTGGGAGGGTTGGTTACTCGAGAGAGAAGCAAGTTGCGACGGGTTGGGCCTCGCAGACTGTAACCGACATGATCCCCGGAGTAAAAATCCATTTCAATGATCGAAAGAATTGACAAGGCTAGCTCGAGGCTATTTTATATATCTGAACTTTCTTATTATTTTCTTCACCTTGCATTTAAATTCTTCCATTTTATCTACACTCAATACTCGATCACCCCATTTTTTACTTTCCTTGTTTTCACAGATATTTCTGGAAGTATTAATCAGAGTAACTTTCAGTCAAGAATTTCGATTAATCTCCCCGTGAATCGACCCTCTTTCCCTATAACTACTTAATTTCTTTATTTTATTATTTGTTGAAAGAGGTTAATTATTTATTTATTTTGACGGGTAAAACGACGCTTGTCAAATATACACATTATAAATAAACTATTCAAATTTGACTTTCCTAAAATTTAACAAAGTTATCTTTTTATTGAGACTATTTGAAAGGTTAATCGGTTAACAGAGTTAAAATATAGATATAGGCTCTATTTGGCAATTAGCGGATAGCGGATAGTTGATAGCAGATTACATTAGCTGATACTTGATAGCGGATTACATTAGCTGATACTTGATAGCTGATTTGACTAACAGATTGTATTAGTTGATTGTATAAAAGTGTTTGGTAAAATTAGCTGATAGCTTATAGTTGTTTGATTATTTAATGAAGCAAAATGACATATAAGGATATGATTATATATGATACTTATTTGAATAGTTTATTAGTTATCAATATTTTGTATCTATTAATATTAATTAGATTATGAAAGATAATTTTTAATATAACATTACTAATCATATTTGAAGGATTTATATATTAATTTATTATTTATATAATTATTTTTAATACAATTTAATTAATTATTAAATTTAAATACAATATAAATGTGTGAGAATAAAAAGAAATTTACAAAAAGTATTAGTCTACAAATGTCACGATGTAAATACGTGAAGTTGAAGAATTAAAATAGAAAATGTTAAATTTAGGTTATTGGAGATTTTTTATAATTATTATGGGTGAAAGGGTCTTTATAACTCTTATGTCAAAACTTCTAAGTTCAAAAAGCTCCTATTAGCAACTTTTTCAAAATTAGAGGTTTCACTCAAATCCTCTATTTCAATCCGCTCTTTATCAAACATTTAAATTAACGAATTTGACCGGTCAAACCTTTAATTTTAACTCAAACCTCTAATTTTAACTCAAATCTCTCGTTACTAAACAGGGTCATAGGCATATGGGTTAATTTTTAAAAAAAATTATATGGGTTAATTTTTTGTAATTGTTTGGGCTTGCGTTTCCTAATGATTGATTTCCTGCTCAAAGTATATGATTACCAAAAATAAAACAAAACAAAACAAAAGCATGCGCATTATTCTATTGTTTTTTTCTAACATCTTATTTATGTTTATACCTTTTATAGTTGCAACTAATGCTAGTTAATGGAGTAATATTAGGGTTTGGTAATTACAGAATATGGCATCTGATATGGCCCACTTCAAACCTAATTATTAAGTTGGCAATGCCATAGTTTACACTTTACATGTACTTTTCACGTAAACTCAATTTAATCTTGTTACATAAGGGAGGGAAATCGTTTGTCCCAAACTATATTCACACGCTAAAAATTAAATTTAAGATTTAATATTTAAGGTTTAAAATTAGGATTAATTGTTAAGGTATAAAGAATTAAAAATAAAATATATATTTTAAGGTGTAGGGTGTAAAATTTAGAGTTAGAATTTAAAATTTAATTTTTTAATATTTTTTAATATTTGGTCATATGAATTAACATATTTAGAGGGTAAACTTTTTTTTGTTCGTTACATAATTCATCAAACTGGATTTGATTGGATTTTTTATAAAAAGATATTGAAACAACTCTTAAATTGTTTGATTTTTTTCTTATACAAACCCCCATGTTTTGTTGTACCTAATCTAGTCGTTATCTGTATTAAAATTTCATTTGAGGAATTAATGATTGAATACATGTTCAATATAAACAATATATTTTGCTCCAAATAAATAAATTATTTTATCAATCATTCAAAATCCCTAGAATATTAAAGCAATTGCAGATGCGAACCAGCATCAGGGACGTAACTATGTATGCGTTGGAAGGAGTTATTGCCCCTCCCAAAATATTTTGGTATAATAATATTTAAGGTTTTTGTAATTTAAATATTAATCAAATAAGATTTTTGTTCTTTCTAATTTTTAAATTTAGAGATTTAATAGAGGATAAAAAATTTCTGCCCCTTTTTAGTGCATCTACTTATGTCCCAACACTAAAAAACACTACAAAATTAAATTTCAAGCCATAACCCTATATTTTAAACCCTAAACCCTACATCATATACCCTAAAAAATACAGCATACCCTAAATTTCATAAACTCTAACCACAACCTCTAACCTAAAACCCTAAACTCTAAACCTAATTTTAAGCGTGGGGGCATAAGTAGGAACACCAAAAAGAGGCAGAGGATTTCCAACCCTTAATAGAGTCTTATTCATCTCAATGTTTGATCTTAACCCCGTCTCTAGTTGAGATAAATTTGGAATATATAGAGTAATAGTCTAACAATAAATATATAAAAGTAAAACCAACTTCTTCTTCCTTTTAATCATGTTAGATGGATATCAAAACATTGATATTTTGTTTTCCGCCACGTGGCTGAGGTTTGGGCTGCCACCTGCTCCAAATGCATCCATAAAAGCATGATTCGCTTAGAAGAGTGAAAACCTGGTGAATGTTCAAAAAAACAAAAAAAAACAGCCTGGTGAGCTGGCAAAAGAGATGCCATGCATTGCAAATGCAAGCACAAATGCACAATGTTGAGAATATTGGATCGGGTCCGCCCGTGATCGGAAGAACCCACATCCAAGAATTAAAACGGTGAGTGCATCTCCAACCTTCACACCATTTTACTAAAATGGTGTATTCTTTTTGTTACTATTCATTTTCCAACCTAACACCATATTTCAAATTCTCATATTACTATTTTAATGTTGTCTACAGTACCGCACCAAATACACTAAATCTTTTTTAATTGAAAGAAAAAATTAAAATAGTACAAAAGTGTTATAATGCAAAGGTTGGAGTTAATCTCTTTACACAAAAATAATATTAGATATCTTAATTTGCACCATTTTAGTACAAAGGTTGGAGTTATCTCTTTACACTAATTTCACTTTTTCACTTTTTACAAATTTTTACACCAAAATAGTGTTATAGTGTTGGTGAAGGTTGGAGATGCCCTGAGATTGTTAAATAAAACTAGTATAATTATATATTTGATTTTTACTATTTATACATTGAAAAAATTATATCAATCTTACTTAACAGCCACGTCAGTCTCTCTATTTTATTTTAACAGTGGGTAGCTTGATTAATACCACTTAAATAGTTATGTAGTCATATTAAAAATATTGAAAATATGGTAGCTATATCGACACCGACCCTATAACTAGATAATCATTTAAGTAGTTTACCTTACAATCTAATAAGAAATGGAGGAAGAACGAAAAAATTAGCAGTTGATTATCGCTCTAATATTAGTATTGTCGTCGATGAAGAAAAAAATATAAAAAACTAAAGGGTAAAATACACTATTCATCGCTCAACTATCTTGTCACTCATGTTTTGGTCATTTTAAATTATTTTATTATTATCTTGGTTTGGCATGGTATTTTTTATTTTTATTTAATATAAATATAATTTAAAATAAAAATTAAAAATTAAACTCAACCGTCTACCGTCGTCAGATGCCACTGTCGATAGTGGTTGTTCGGTTTTAAATTTTACTAGTCGCTTCATCTCGACCCTTGAGTTCGAATTCGACCTCTATTTTGTCTGAAAATACTCCGCAGTTTACGATTCATGCAAAAATATTTTGATTTCTCTCTCATTAATTTTTTTTACCGCCGTCAAATGAAGCTCGTTTTTTACTTATCTTTTTTGTGCCGATAAAAATTATTAGCGTTTAAATTTAAAAAAAATCGTTCGTCGATAAAGGGCTACAACGTCAACTGGAATTTGTAAATGAGCAATGTAATTTACCCAAAATTAAAAGAAAAACAACTCAAAAGAAAACAAGGAGAGCAATTGGATTTTATGCACCACTATTGTTTGATAAAATTGATTAAATTTTTAATCGATATGAATTTTAATTAATTCTTAAAATTACTGAATAAAATGGTATTGTTACAAAACTACACAATTATTTTCAATTTTTAATTCTATAAATGATATATTAAATAAAAAAATATTTCTAAAACAATCTAATTCGTGCTTTTAAAGTCATGTATAAACTTTAAAGGGTAAACTACACCACATACCACTCAACTATGAACGTTGACTCGAAAATGCCATCGAATTTTAAAAATGTTCAAAACTAACATTGAACTTTAGTTTGTGACTCGAAAATAGCACTCCGCCGTTAACTCTTAACACCATGTTAAGTCAAAACGACGTTATTTTAGACGTCATTTTAAGAGTTAAAAGGGGTGTTAAGAGTTAACGACAAAGTGATATTTTCGAGTCACAAACTAAAGTTTAGTGTTAGTTTTAAACTTTTTTAAAATTTGATGATATTTTTAAGTCAACAATCATAGTTAAATGATATGTGGTGTAGTTTACCTAACTTTTAAATCATAGGCTTCTCTTGTTGCAACGTTACCGATTTCTTTCCATGGTTTGACTTTGTGCTTCTTCCATTTGCGATGGGAGTATCCGATTTTGTTCTGGCTTGTTTATTTTATTAGTGAAAAAGTTATCGAAAAAATATAATAAAATTGAACACTCACTTAAGTACGATGTTCATCTTTTATAAAATTGAAAAACTCCTTTTAAGTACGATTGTTTTTTTAACGGGTTTTGATTTTATCGACAAGCTACCACAATAGAGTATTTAACCATATTTGACTGTCGAATTTTTTTGATAAGAAGGTGCGTCGTAAAAAACGCTACTCAAACGTCAGGCTACCATAAAAATAGACAAAAATTGTGATACAAATAAACGAAAATCGTGTCTCGTAGATAGACAAACAAACGATACAAGATACAGAGGCGGGCGGTTTAAGGAGCCTAAGGGGGCCTTGCCCCCCCCCCCCCCCCCCCAAATTTTGAACATTTTATATTTGGTCCTTCAAGTTTTTAAAAAATATTAATTTAGCCTTCTCAAAAAATGGAAAATTTTAATTTGCCCCCTCAAAATTTAAAAAATTATCATTAAGTTTTTATTTCTTTAAATATTTTCAATTAAGTTCCCTTTTAAAGTTTTGAAAATTTCTCATTAAACCTCACAATTTTTGAAAATTTTAGTTTGCACTTCTAAAATTTTTGAAAATTTTAAATTAGTCCCCTCAACTTATTATACCAAGATCCGCCTCTGACAAAATATCTAAAAAGAAGAGCTTCAAAATAAAGAGATACTTACTTGAAACTAACGGCAAAGAAAAATAAAACGAATTCAAAAAAATGACGATATTAGAGCCGTCATAAAAAAGCGATACTTTTAAAGAAAAATTTAAAGAAAAAACTTTGAAGAAATGACGGAATTAAAAAGAAGGAATCAAATTATTTTATATTAATTATATGGATGTAAATTGTTTACCTCTTAAATATGTTCTCATTTATGCCTCACATTAAAAGTTAGGGTTTAGAGCGTAGGGTTTAAAATTAGAATTTAGGGTTAATGTATAAGAAATTTAAGGTATGGTATATTTTTAAGAGTGTGGTATTTAGGGTTTATGATTTGAAATTTAGGTTTAGAATTCATAATTTAATTTTTCAAGCGTTTTTTTAGCCTTGATGTAAGAATGAGCATACTTAAGGGTAGAGGATTTTTGTTTAAAAAAAATTAAAATATTCATTTTTCAGTAAATGAACCAAAATTCTATCTTTAGTAATTCAACGTATGAAAAGAAACATACTATTCATAGTTATATGCATTTGCTGTGGGCGTACAAATGTGAAGTTGTCAAGGGTTCTGTTGAGCACGGAAATAAGAAGAAATATAGTCCCTTTCTCTCAAGATTTTGAGCCCCTGATATCTCCCTAGCATCATGAGCGTCGCCATTGGATTTGTTCCCGGTGATTCCCGGAAAGTCGACCCGTCCACAACTCTCAACCCTTCCACTCCATAAACCTTATAATCACTGTCCACAACCGATCCCACCGTGCAACCTCCATGGTAGTGGTAGTAGGTCTTCACATTCTCTTTGCAGAATTTCCTCTGCTCCTCACTGCTAGTCATCAAGTTATTCTGGCTTTTAACCCCAACGTAAAAAGCTACTGACCGAGACTTGGCCACTCGTTCAAGCAAATGTATCATCTCTGCACAAGCGTCCAAGTCCTTTTCATCATCTAGATAGTTGAATTTCACTGAAGGGTTTTGCCTCGGATCACTACTGTTTAACTTAAGTTCACCTTCCGATACCGGAAACGCAACCTTGGCAGCGATCGGCATTCTCGTCGCATTGAAGCTAGTTGCTATAACTCCTCCTTCAATAATGAACTTGAAGTCCTTTGCAATCCCTGAAACTTGTGGGGGATCTGGTAGTTGGTTTTGTGGATTTTTGTCCACCAAAACAGCAATACTAGGATTGTCTTTCATTTTTTTGCCTACTCCTTTCAAGTTCATCACATGTGGGATGTTCAAGTTCTCGATGTGTTTTCGGTGTCCGATGCCACTTAATAACAGAATTTGGGGACTACCTAATGCCCCGGCTGACAAAATCACATCGCCACCGTTTGACGAACAATTCTTGGGTTGGTTGAGATAGGCTTCGTATGTTTGATCCGTGCTGCCATCACTCTTTATGAACCTTATGCCCTTCACTGTTGTCCGAGATGCATTGCCTGCAGATGTTTTAGAACTGTGAGATCATCTCTGAATATCTATTCTCAGTGCTATTACTTTCATTTAATTTTCCTTACCATTGGTCTCCAGGATGATGTTTTTTACCGTTGCATTTAGAATAACTACAATATTTTCGGGATTCGCGGCTTGGAGAAGATCGGCCGAGGTATGTCTTACGCCCCATACATCAAATATACTTCCACCAATCTTGGTTCCCTCAATATGTTCTAAACTGTAGCCGTTGTAAGGTAGAAATCCAGCTTCAAGAAGGCCAAATTCCACAACAGTCTGCCATGGTGTCAATTCAGGTATAGAGACTATTTTGGATTCCACCCATGTATAAGCCTCCTTAACCAATTCCTTATCCCAGCCAGCCTTGTCAATGAAATCCTCGCTGGCTCGACTGTAAAACCCTCCGTTTATAGCCGAAGATCCACCGAGTACTCGTCCTCTGCAGTTCCTAACACCATCTGTGGATGTGAAATCTTGTGCTACTGATGAAAACTCATCTGTTTGAAGCAATGAGAAACCATAAAATCTCTTCTCCAACACCCAGGGATTGCCGTAAGGCGATCCACCTCGTTCTATCAGTAGCACCGAGGATTTCTCGGAAAGGGTAGCTGCCAGGGGACAGCCAGCAGTGCCTCCTCCTACAACAATGTAATCAAAGGATTTACCTGCGACTTGTTTCACATCAGAAGTCATGAAAGGAAGTTCCCCTACAATGAAGAAGGTCATTAGGATCATTATAATGAAATTTTTGGCAATAGAAGAAACACCACTACCTTGAGTCTCCGAGGGAGAACATAAAGACAGATCAACAAACAAGAAGATACATGCTTTGAGAAGCCTGTCATGGCGAATTCTTTTTCGGAATTTAATGTTCAATGCTTCCATTTCTTAGCTCAAGCTTAAGCAGGAGGGGTAGACAGTTTATGTATAAGCAGGAGGGTTAGCACAATGGGAATGGTTTTTTAGCTAATGATCTGCTGTTTTTGTTGGAAGCTTACAAAATGATTCTGCTGCTATGATGATTTCTTCTCCTTCAAGTTGTGCTTTTTTCTTTCCAATATCAAATGGAAGGAAAGCCAGGCTTAATCATAATACCCCCCGACATCATTTGAAAAATACAGAATAAATAGTGTGATCACACTTGATAATTACTGGTGGGTGGATTACAATGATTTCCTTTGTACAATTTTGGTGGCTCGGCTCCTATATCCATGGAAAATAAAGTACATCTCATTGACTTTCTCTGTGTTTGTTTTAAGATTGAACCTACTACTTCTGTCAAATCCGAAAACGAACTTGTGCAGACAGTTCAGCACCAACAGAAGATTAGGCATACTCAACCAGTGTTCCTTGTGCTTTCTTGTGAGTTGTGAATACGGATTGGATGTATTTGAATTAAAAAGGGACTCAAAATTAATACTAAGAGAGTATATAAAATTTTAGATAATTCAAAAAAAAATCTTTTACAATTTATATTTTCTGAAATTTATGTAATCTAATCTAATATATAAATAAGTAAATTAAATATGGTTTTTATGATAAGAAACATGTGGCAAATTTTAAAATATCGATTAGATATTATATTTTCAATGATTTTGAAAAAATAATTAAAAATAATTGGAGTATTTTGATAAACATAACACTTTTTTTTACCAATTATACATTCACTTGGTGAAAAAAAATGATATGGAAAAATTTGATGAAATAAATATTTTTTATTAGTTGGGATTATGGATAACGTGGCGAGTCGGGCCTATAATATGATTTTGATATTGATATTTGAATTGTTGTGTTTCATGTTTCCTGTGGTAATCTTGTAAGGATAATTATTTGATACACTAGCGGTGGAAACTAAAAGTTTCTACAAACGTCTTATTTTTAAGGTTTAGAGGCTTGGTTTAAGGTGTAAAGTTTAGGGGTTTAGGTTTAATAGTTTGGAATTTAGGGATTGTGAATAGACTTTAGCGTTTAGGGGGTTAGAATTTAGGGTTTATATGTTCAAAACCTAAATTCTCAACGTATTATCCTAAAATCTAAACCTAACCTCTAAACCCTATATCCTAACTCTAACCTCTAAATTCTAACCATTATCCCTAAATTTCAAACTACTAAACCTAAACCCCTAAAATTTACACCATAAACTGAGTCTCTAAACCCTAAAACTAAGGCGCTTATGGAAACTAAAAGTTTCCACCGCCAGTGTATTAGATATAAATCCATTTATAATGTATATTGTCACGTTTGTAGCATCTCACTAACTCGAACGTGCGACCTTAGCTCGCTTTTGGAAACTTTTGCGACTAAGTAAGCCTAAAATGATCAAGCACAAAAGCTTAGATCCTTGAAGAAAATGAAAACGAACAACGGAAAGGAAAATGACAACACAAAGAAGAAGCAAGTGTTTGGGAATGCTAGTTGTATTCCTCAATGATGAAGTGAATAAGTGAGGAGGGGCAAACCTCTATTTATACATGAAGCCCCGTACATCCAACGGTTTACATTGAATTACACGAACAGCTAGGATCGCCTCTAAATCTCTAACATCCCTAAAATCAAGGGGAGCCATGAAATTATTGAAATAAAGGATGAAAAATAAAATACATGGCTTAAAATCACTAAGACTTATTTCAAATTCGGACTGGACCCTCCTAGGCTCGATTGGGCAGGCCTGTGGTGCTGAAACAAGCCCCCTAGGTGGCCCGGTGCGTGCTGTGTGCACCCTGGGGTGCGCTGGGTGAACCCCAATGTTGAATTGGCTCGATTGCTGGCTCGCGGTCCGTGACATTCTCCCCCACTTGAGCTAGCGACGCCTTCGTCGTACGGTCGACATGATACTACTCCACTTGAGTCTTGAACTGCCAAAGGTCCTTGGCTAGTTCCCAACTCCCCTCACTGTCGGGAAGTCTCTTCCACCGAACAAAATACTCATGCCTTGGTCGGTGACCTGGTCGACGAATAACCCTTTCGGCTTAGACCTCTTCGACCTGGTTCTCAAAAGAGACTTTCACTCCGACTGATGCTTGGTGTGACTCGCCCCGATCTGGATCCTCCTCATCCTGATGGTATGGCTTAAGTAGGCTGACATGAAACACCGGATGAGCTCGGATGGATGATGGTAGCTCCAATCTGTAAGCCATGGTGCCTACTCTCTTCAATACTTTGTGTTGAGTTGTGTGGAGCTCGATTCGATCAACCAATGTTGCTCACCAAGTGGTGGAGAGGAGGATTTTTGGGTGGAAGGGTTGAGGAAGCTAAAATGAAAAGTGACACAATGATTTATAGTGATTCAACCTTCTAACCAAGGTCTACATCCAATACCTTAGCTCCCCACTAAGGATTTCACAATCAATCCACTATTGATTCGTCCCCTTTTCTAGGATTAGGAGGAAACCCTTACAACCGATCAAGCTTCTACCCAAAGCCTTGATCAAAACCCTCTTTACAAAGAGATAAATAAAGCAAACTTAAAACCCTCTAATAGGTGTTTGTTTGCACAATTAAGCACTCACCCAAAACCTAAAACACTTGAGCAAATTTGACAATTTTTGGCTCACTAGTGTTTGTCTATACAAGAAATGACAAATTAAGCACTAAGACAATTTCTTGATCATTTGATGTTTGACAATATGAGCATTAGCCTTCTCTTGATGCTTGGAGGTCCCTTTTATACTCCCAAATGAGTTTGTAGCCGTTACTAGCCGTTGGGATCATATTGGAGCTGTTGAGGACTTTAATTCCCACCATAAATGCAGTTCTGCAGCTCCCCGTTTCGAAACGCTCGAAGCCGTTTCGAAACACTCTTAATGTAGAAAGAGCCGTTGCAGTCTGTCAGGGTACCCGTTTTGGAACACCCCCTTGCCGTTTCGAAACGCGTATCGAAACGCTATAAACCCGTATCGAAACGCCTGCATTTGAAAGTTGGTTGGGAAAGAGCAGTTGGGTTTTATGACCGTTATGGTCAATGCCATGTAGGCGTATCGAAACGACATAGCCCGTTTCGAAACGCTGGGCAAAAATCTTGTCCAAGGAAGGCCCGTTTCGATACTCGTATCGAAACGATTTTGCCACTAGAATCCCCTGTTTCGAAACGCCCTAAGGTGTTTCGAAACACCTAGACAGTTTTGTTTAGATTGGCTTTGAAAAACATGAAAAACCCTTTTGAAAAAAATCCCTAAACATAATTTCAAGTTGTTTGGACTTTGGAAATGTTTTAAATACTTTTTAAATCAGTCCAAAACATTTTTCAATTATTATATCAAAACATTAGTTCTACAATCTCCCCCTTTTTGATATAATAAAACTCACTTGAAAATTTGTTTGGGATTCTCCCCCTTAATCTTTAAAAATGTGAATAAGAGATTAAAACTTTTAATTCAAATAAAGCTCCCCCTTATTCATTTGAAAATTCAATTTTTCAAACCATTTCTCCCCCTTTTTGTTATATCAAAAAGAATTTAAAACATTAAGTTCAAAATAACAATAGAGGTAAAAATTGACAAAAATATGAATTTGGTTTTAAAATGGCTCCCCCTTACTCAAAGCATCATTAAAAATGTTAGTCCAACATTTATGATCATCTAGTTGAATAAACTAAAAATAAAACAAATAAATACTAAAACAACTAGATTTTACCAACACTTGAACCCAAGGGAGGATGTGAAGCCTTCCTTCTTCAAGTGTTCTTCCTTGTGTGCATGAAGCTCCCCCTCAATGTTTGACTTGTTGAACATCTCCATCACACCTAGCAATAGACAATCAAGTAATTTTTGGTATCCAAATTGTTTTGGATCCATGAACGTTAGTAGCACAAATTTTAGTCCCCTTTGGAATCCATTTTTAAATGTCATCATTTTTAATTGAAGTACTAAGTCCCTTTGGGACCCAAATACTTCTAAAACATTTTCCTTTAATAAATCTAGGGGCACTAGATTGTCTAACATAAAAATTTGATTTTTCCAAAATTGTTTTTCTTTTCAAGCTCTTTGGAAATCAAATCTTTTTCTTCTTGAACATTTTGAAGCAATTTTTGTAAATCAAAACATTTTAATTCAAACTCTTCAAGTTTTGCTTCAAGTTCAAGTTTGGTTTTAGAAAGCAAATCATTTTGAATTTTTAACTTTGAAATCAATTTATTGTTTTTCAAAATGTGGCTTTTAAAATCTAAAACCAAATCATCATAGGCATCTTGTAATTCATCAAAGGAATAAGAACATGAAGTAGATGAATTAGAAGTTACCCTTGAATCTTCTTCGATGGCCATAAGACAAAGGTTGGCTTGTTCATCGTCGGTGGAGTCCTCATCACTCCAAGTAGCCACATGTGTCTTCTTCTTATGGCTTGAAGTGCTTGCCCTCTCCTTTCTTTTAGGTTCTCGTTCAAGCTCTCTCAAAGCTTTCTTCATGAACGGGGCACACTTCTTGAAGAGATGAACTATCTCTTCATCTTCATCCTCCTCTTCACTAGAGTAGACATGATGACAAGTGGAGGATTTGAGAGCCATGGCACTTGCATTGATGCCAAGCCCTTTGATTTTCTTCTCTCCCATAGCTCTATTTTCTTCTCTCTTCTTCTCATCCTCTTTGTTCTTCTTCATGATTTGATGAGTAAGGAGTGACCCCATGAGTTCATCAAGCTTCAAAGTCTTCAAATTTTTGGCTTCGATGATGGCGGTCCTCTTTGAGTCCCAAGACTCGGGAAGTGAGTAGATGAGCTTTCGAACAAGCTTCTCCTCCGGGATGGCTTCTCCATATCCTTTAAGACCATTGGTGATTGTGGAGAACCTATCAAACATCTTCTCGATGTTCTCTTCCGGATCCATTTTGAAGTTCTCATACTCAAGGGTTAGAAGCCCAATCTTGGTCTCCTTGACTTCATTGGTTCCCTCGTATGTGACTTCAAGCTTGTCTCATACCTCCTTGGCACTCTCACAAGAAGATATCTTCTCATAGATGGATGGACCAAATGCACAAAATAGAATGTGCAAGGCTTTGCAATTTAGCTCCATCTTCTTGCGATCGTCGGCACTCCACTCCGCTTTACTTCTTTGAGGCATGAACGGACCATCTTCAACTACATCCCATATCTTGTAATCTTTTGATTTGATGAAGAACTTCATCTTTGTCTTCCAATGGGCATAATGAGTTCCGTCAAAGAAAGGCGGTTTGTCGATTTATTGTGTCATATGAGCCGGTTGATGAAATAGTGATCGAGCTTGCCGAATCTTCTCAATAGGATGTTAATTCTCTTCGATTGAGCCAAGCTCTGATACCAATTGTTGAGTTGTGTTGAGCTCGATTCGATCAACCAATGTTGCTCACCAAGTGGTGGAGAGGAGGATTTTTGGGTGGAAGGGTTGAGGAAGCAAAAATGAAAAGTGACACAATGATTTATAGTGGTTCAACCTTCTAACCAAGGTCTACATCCAATACCTTAGCTCCCCATTAAGGATTTCACAATCAATCCACTATTGATTCGTCCCCTTTTCTAGGATTAGGAGGAAACCCTTACAACCGATCAAGCTTCTACCCAAAGCCTTGATCAAAACCCTCTTTACAAAGAGATAAATAAAGCAAACTTAAAACCCTCTAATAGGTGTTTGTTTGCACAATTAAGCACTCACCCAAAACCTAAAACACTTGAGCAAATTTGACAATTTTTGGCTCACTAGTGTTTGTCTATACAAGAAATGACAAATTAAGCACTAAGACAATTTCTTGATCATTTGATGTTTGACAATATGAGCATTAGCCTTCTCTTGATGCTTGGAGGTCCCTTTTATACTCCCAAATGAGTTTGTAGCCGTTACTAGCCGTTGGGATCATATTGGAGCCGTTGAGGACTTTAATTCCCACCATAAATGCAGTTCTGCAGCTCCCCGTTTCGAAACGCTCGAAGCTGTTTCGAAACACTCTTAATGTAGAAAGAGTCGTTGCAGTCTGTCAGGGTACCCGTTTCGGAACACCCCCTTGCCGTTTCGAAACGCGTATCGAAACGCTATAAACCCGTATCGAAACGCCTGCATTTGAAAGTTGGTTGGGAAAGAGCCGTTGGGTTTTATGACCGTTATGGTCAATGCCATGTAGGCGTATCGAAACGGCATAGCCCGTTTCGAAACGCTGGGCAAAAATCCTGTCCAAGGAAGGCTCGTTTCGATACTCGTATCGAAATGATTTTGCCACTAGAATCCCCTGTTTCGAAACGCCCTAAGGTGTTTCGAAACACCTGGACAGTTTTGTTTAGATTGGCTTTGAAAAACATGAAAAACCCTTTTGAAAAAATTCCCTAAACATAATTTCAAGTTGTTTGGACTTTGGAAATGTTTTAAATACTTTTTATATCAGTCCAAAACATTTTTCAATTATTATATCAAAACATTAGTTCTACACTTTGAACGGACCTTTATATCTTCGCACAAGCCCTTTGTGCACGGTTGGGTTGCGCAAAATCCCGGTCAACTTGGCTAGGACCAGGTCGCCAACTTGAAAGTTCACATCTCTGCGCTTTTGATCCGCCCATTTCTTAATCTTCTTCCCGGCCTTGTGCAAACAAGCTCGAGCTAACTCATGTTGTTCTTGTCACTCCTTGTCAAACTGGTGTGCTGCGGGATTAGACCCATCATACTTGGTAGCAACCGCGTTGGGTCTGAGCGGTTGTTGCCCATTCACTATCTCGAACGGACTCTGATTTGTGGCTTCACTCCGATGCAAATTGTAAGAGAACTGAACCACGTCCAACTACTTTGGCCAGTCCCGTTGTGTAGCACTCACATAGTGCCTCAAGTAAATCACCATGAGTGCATTCACTCTCTCGGTCTGTCTGTCTGTGGGTGAACACTCGTCGAGAAGTTCAATCTCGATCCCATAAGCTTGAACAACTTGATCAAAAAACGGTCTGTGATCCGTGTGTCCCGGTCACTAATGATGGTCTTTGGAACGCCCCAATATTTCACCATGTGCTTAAGGAAAAGTTTGTCTGCCTCCATGGCTGGGCACACCTTGGAAGTTGGGATGAATGTCCCATACTTTGAAAACCATTCAACGACCACCATGATACTCGACAAGTCGTCAGTACAAGGTAAACCAACAATGAAATCCATGGAAACATTTTCCCATGGTCGGTCGGGAATCGACAAAGGCTGCAACAGTCTCGTAGGCTTCTTCATCTCTATCGTGTCTTGTTGGCACACAAGGCAAGTTTTTGCATAGTCTTCAATGTCTCCACTCATGTGTGGCCAGTAGTAGTACTTGGCAATGAGGGCTATGATTCGAGTAATACCTGGATATTCGGCCCACATCGAATCATGACACTCCCTCATGATCTCTTTGCGCAATTCTCCAAACTGAGGCAAATAAAGGCGACGATCTCGAGCATATAACAAGTACCCCTCGAGCCAAAACTTTCTGGTTCTGCCTTCCTTGACATGATCGATCAACATCTTGGTTGTTGGGTCATGAGATAGCCCCTCTTTAATGCGCTCTAACAAGTTTCCCATAGGCAGGCTAACTGTCTCGATATTGTACCTCCGGCTTAATGCATCGACAACTGAATTCACCTTCCCTGGCTTGTACTCCAAGGAAAAATCAAACTCTGCCAAAAATTCCTGCCAACGGACCTACTTGGGAGAAAGCTTCTTCTGGGTCAGAAAATAGCTATTAGCAACATTGTCGGTAAACACAATAAACCTCGACCCAAGAAGATAGTGTCGTCAAATGCGCAAGCAATGTACTACTGCAGTCATCTCCTTCTCATGAACCGTGTAATTCTTCTCGGTCTTATTGAGCTTCTGGATTTCAAAGGAAACCGGATGTCCCTCTTGCATCAAGACCACTCCAATGGCAACGTCTGATGCATCTGTGTAGACTTCAAATGGCTTGGAGTAATCAGGCAACACCAAGACTGGTTCACTCACCATGGCCTTCTTCAATTCTGCAAAGGCATTCTGACACTCGATGTCCCAAACCCACGTCCTATCCTTCATCAATAGTTCGATCAAGGGTGCGTCAATCTTCGAATAACTCTTCACGAACTGTCTGTAGTAATTCGCGAGTCCAAGGAATGATCGCAGCTCGGTCACTTTAGTTGGTGGCTTCCACTCATCAATTGCTCGGACCTTGGCTCCATCCATTCGGATTTTGCCACCACCAACGATATGGCCAAGGAAAGGAACTTCTTTCTGAGCAAACGAGCACTTCTCTTCTTTCACATAGAGCTCGTTCTGTCACAATACTTCGAACACTTGTCTCAAGTGCTCAACATGCTCCAAAAGAGATTTGATATATATATATCAATGTCATCAAGGTAAACCACAACGAACTGATCAAGAAATGGTTGTAGTACCTTGTTCATAAGTGTGCAAAAAGTGGCTGGAGCATTTGTGAGGCCGAACGTCATCACTAGGAACTCAAATGAACCATAGTGGGTAACACAAGTTGTCTTCGGCTCATCCCCTATGGCTATTCTGACTTGGTATAACCCAGACCTCAAGTCCAACTTGGTGAACCACCCTGCACCACCAAGCTGGTGGAACAAGTATGCAATAAGTGGGATTCGATACTTGTTCTTCACAGTGAGTTTGTTCAAATCTCGGTAATCAATACACATCCAGAGTGACCCATCATGCTTTTTCTAAAATAACACTGGAGCACCGTAGGGTGCGTTAGACGGTCGGATATACCCTATTTCTAGGAGTTCTTTCAACTATCTGCGCAACTCATCTAACTCAGGCGAAGCCATTCGGTAAGGGGCCTTGGCTGGTGGCTCCGCATTGGGCACAAGCTCAATTTTGTGGCCTACCTATCTATTTGGCAGTAGACTCTTCGGCAATTCTGCTGACATCACATCATGGAAATATGCCAACAATTGTCCCATCTCATCGAGGACCTTCTCGGCCATGACAGACTCATCTTCCACCAATGCTGCTAGAAAGGTGGGTTCCTCCTTGCACACCCCATTGGAAAACTGAATGGCTGAAAGCTATTTGGCCCCAACTCCGGCCTATCGGCTTATCGGAACAATGCATTGGTGTAACCCCTCGTCCCGGTCTGGTCGACTGACTGGTCCGAGTAGGCTACACGGGGAAAACCGATGTGAAACCCGTTAAGGTCCCACCTCGATTAGCAACCCTAAAAAATTTCTTTTAATTATATCTTGTCTAAAGGCATAGTTAATCCCCTATGTGAACGCGACAGCGGAAGCATCATGAAACAAAAGCAGCCAACCCCAAAACAACATGTTAAACAACCATTTTAAACTTACACCACATGCTGTATCGATACACCAGACAAGGGTATCGATACGCCTTGACCAAGTCAATCGCCTTCAGTCAACTCAGGGAGACCGTATCGATACAGCCCTTGGGCGTATCGATACACCCTCCTCGGTCAACATCTCGCGGTCAACGATACAAAACTGTACTGATACGCTTAGAGACCGTACCGATACGCCAAAAACTCGTTAAAATCTCAGAATTTCAGTAAAGATTTGGCGTATCGATACGCCCCCGAGTATCGGTACCCTAAGCCAAATCTGAGTCCCAAAGTGTAGGAGCGTATCGATACGACCCTTAGGCGTATCGATACGCCATGCACTGCAAGACTCCAATTTGCAGCAAAACGATACGAGACTCAACTCTAAATGCAATTTACGACTCTTCTAATCACAAACAACCAACCATACAGCACATAGCAACCAAGAACTACTATATAAAACAATTTAGGTGAACAACGAGGCATTTCCAACATGGCATTCATACAAGATGGATATTTCATATCAAGGCATACTTAAAAGCTTAAAAGCCAAAAGGCACATGTCTTCACACATAAGGTTTACATGCTCATCCATACAACATATAGCATAAACAACATTCAACATTTATGAGTCATACAACGCTCATACAATCACATAGCAGCCCCGTTGCTAAACTACTACTTTATTTACTAAACCATACTTGAGCAACTACAAAAGCTTGGAATGCCCCTTTCCTTGCTCCTTTCTAACTCCACGCTAATGATCTACATTGTCGAAAATGAGAGCGTAAGCTAGAAGCTTAGTGAGGATGCTCTAAAACCAAAAACAACGACAATGCAGGGTTCAAGCATATAATCCTTAACATCACACTCAAGCATACATAAGCATCAATATAGCAACCTAGCTTGCAACACAATAAGACAATAACATGGCATCTTACTTCATGCTAAGCTCAACAAGATAAGGCAATTATCTATACAACATATCCACATGATCGAGTACATTGGCCACTATTAGTTTACTCGGATACGCGGATTACACTCAACAACAACATTACCTCGATGGGATTACACTCATCACCGGACCTCGCATGGATGGGATTACACTCATCATCACATGCCTTACGGATGGGATTCTACTCATCATCACGCATAATATAAACATTTCCGGTGGAATATTACATCACCGTACTCCTCCTTGATGGTTTAACGCCACCAAGGCCACGCGCGAATTTGACTCAACCGTGTGCACACTAATCCTAATGATCGATCATTTATACCCGGTAAGTTAACTAGTGCCAATCATACTATTAAAACCACATCATGTCAACCATCAAGCATATCACATAGCCATCACCACACACATCAAAATATACTCATACATAAACAATTCATGCTCCACAAGATCATAATAGGCATAAACATTTAAAGCTTATAAACACACAAGAAGTTAAGCTACCAACTTAACTTCTACCTTGGAATGGCCTACCAAGCACATCCCAAACTTCAACTACACACACTTGAACCAATTTAAATAAGTTGAAAGTTTCACTCGCCACCCTTCCTTAAGCAAACCAAGCAAAGCCACTCAAGCCTCCGAAAATTCTGGAATCAATCCCGAACCTTCTCTGATGTTTCCTCTTACTTCTAACAAATCAAAAGACAAGGTATTACTCAACCAATCATTGCCAAACTCAACCACAATCTCAACCCACAATCACAAGCCAAAACTTCATAATTTCAAATTCAAACTAACCACAAAACTCACATTTTCGTACTCCCTTTATACCCAGCTGAAATCTACCATTTCCAACACCCAAATTACCTCTAAAGACTTCCAAAGCACTTTCCTAACCACCCTACACCATCAGCCCTTCAACCCAACACAAAACCACACCAAAATTTCAAGTTTTGAAACTTTCAAAAATGCCCCCAAGACCCATTTCAGGATTTTTGTCAAAATCCCTCCATTTCAAAATATAAGGTGTATTAAGGTAAGGTTAACTCAAAACTTAACTAAACAAACCAAAAACAAGTTGAAAACCCATTAAAGTTTCATGCTTTCTTCAACCTTGAAAAACTTGAAAAACTAAAATGATGATGGTTTTGAAATCTAAAACCATGGAGATGCTTGGAATTAGGAGAAGAAATCAAAAACGAAGTTACCTTGCAAAAATCACTTGAATTGGTGAAGCACCTTAATGGAATAGTGATTTTGGGAGGGGTTTGGGTTTTTGGTCGTGAGATGGAGAAATGAAGAAGGCTCTTTTTTTTCTTTTTGTTTTAAAAGGCTCGTCTCTTTTTCCTTGTTTTTGAAATATTTACAAAAACGCCATTACTAGGATTTTAATCTCATTTAAATTAAAACCAAGGTCTAATTAAATTAAACCGATTCAGACGACTCGAACCCAACACACACACCAAACTCCCGACCCCAAAACACGGGTGTTACAATTGGTGCCTCGGATCAAGGATGCACAAATAATCAGCAAAAGGGATTGGAAAAGCATTAATTTTGTCAAGGAAGCTAAGCCCAATAACAAATTCAAAATCATCAAGCGGAATTACCTTGATGGCTTCCTTACCCGTCCAACCTCCAATGTCGAGCTTGACTCCTTTTGCTATGCCGGCAATCGGAGCTTCTTTGGAATTAACTGTCTTGATGAACCCACTTGTCTTCTCAACACAAAGGTCGAGTCTCTTCGCTGCTTGTTTAGACACGAACAACTCTAAGGCACCCGTATCAACTAATGCACTCATCTTTTGGCCAGCAACAGTGATGTCTACAAACATCAGTCCCTTCTTCTTGTTGCCTTTCTTGGAATCCATTCAACTGAGGATGGATCCAAGCTTTTGAGTCTCTTTCTCATCAGAATCTTTCTCTTGCACGGCGGCAACTTTTACATTCTGCGGACAATGCCTTGCCAAGTGCTTACCCCCGCAAGTGTAGCACTGGAAGTTCTCATTGTTCTTCCCCTGGTTCCTTTCCCATGGCATGCGACCCTTCCACTCTTCTGGCCTCCTTTTGCCACTTGAAGGCCTTCCAGACCCATTCTTTGCTGCTTTGTCATTGTCTCCTCTCTAATTGCCTTTGAACTTTGACTTTGGTTTGGACGGCTCTAACTTCTTGTTCTCATATTAAGCAAGGGACTCTGCCACGGTTAGGGCTTTGGAGAGACTTTTGACCTCCCTCCGCTCTAACTCCAACTTGAAACCACTTCTGAAGCCCATTCATAAAGTCAAAGTAGCCTTCATCTTCACTTAAACTCGTGAGTTGGAGCTTAAGTTCTGTGAACTTCCTTACATACTCTATGATGGTCCCGTCATGCTTTAGTTGCCGCATCTTCAACAGTGCTTCTTGTTGAGCATTCTTCGGATAGAAATGATCATTGAATTCAAACATGAAATCTTTCTGTGTTTTGAAAGGAATTGTGTTGTCTTCTTCCTCGTCACATCTACGACGCCACCACAAAAGAGTGACATCAGTAAAATAAACATAAGCAGTATTTACCTTGGTTGTATCATCATCGATACTCGTCACACGGAAGTACTGTTCAAGGCCCCAGATGAAGTTATCTACATCTTGGGCTACCCTCGACCCACTGAACTTGTTGGGACGCGGGGCGTCAATCTTTAGCTTGGGTGCTACAATTTCAGCAAGCATCACACTATTCAATGCCACTTGATAAATGCGAAGCTCATTCTTGAGCTCTTTCATTTCTTCCTTCATAGAGACTATCTTGGCCTCTAAGGAGTTGTCTCGACCATCTAACTTATCGTACAACTCACAAAGGAGGTTCTCAACCTCATCTCTGATCTTCTCCTTGATGAACTTAATCAGATCGAAACATGACTCCTCGTCACCTCAGGTCTCATCGACTTCCCTCACGGAATCTTCAGGATTGGCGACCCTCTTATCCAAGGTTGTAACCTTGTCCTTGGAACTTCCTCGCTTCTTGTCGCCATTGCGACCGGTAACTCCCTCACATGTTTGGACTTCACTAGAGTTTTGTGGTGTCATTTCTTCCGATCAAACTCGCTCTGATACCATTTGTCACGTCCGTAGAATCTCACTAACTCGAACGTCCGACCTTAGCTCGCCTTCAGAAACTTTTGCGACTAAGTAAGCCTGAAATGATCAAGCACAAAGGCTTAGATCCTTGCGGAAAATGGAAACGAACAACATAAAGGAAAATGACAACACAAAGAAGAAGCAAGTGTTTGGGAATGCTAGTTGTATTCCTCAATGATGAAGTGAATAAGTGAGGTGGGGCAAAGCTCTATTTATACATGAAGCCCCGTACATCCAACGATTTACATTGAATTACACGAACGGCTAGGATCGCCTATAAATCTCTAACATCCCTAAAATCAAGGGGAGCCATGAAATTATTGAAATAAAGGATGAAATATAAAATACATGGCTGAAAATCACTAAAACTTATCCTAGGCTCGATCGGGCAGGCCCGTGGTGCTGAAACAAGCCTCCTAGGTGGCCCGGTGCGTGCTATCTACACCCTGGTGCGTGATGTGTGCAACCTGGGGTGCGCTGGATGAACCCCAGTGCTGAATTGGCTCGGTCGCTGACTCACGGTCCGTGACAATATGCTTATGCTAACGTTATTTCTTAATGTCTTATGTTAATGTTTCATAGTAATATACATCATAATTGACTATCTCGCTAAGCTTTTAGATTGTGCTTGGTACAACTGAAAATTGAAAAGAAAAAGATAAGGAAGGGAAAATTATTTTCATGGTTGTTTGGTTAAACAGAAAATAAGAAGGAAAAAAAGTGAGGGAGAAGACTTTTTCTTTCAAGCAATGTAAAATATCATTCGTTTAAATTGAGCGGAAAATAGTGAAGAAAATGAATCCAACTAATTTTAAATATAAAAGTACGAAATCACCCTCACTAAATTTAAAATTTTCATCCAAAACTCACGCGCCCTTTCTTTTCATTGATAAAAAAAATTACGAAACTTTTCTTTAGGCTTTGCTTGGTATGAAAGATGAAAATAAAAAAATAGAAAATTTGTTAATCAAATAATAGAGATTCATAACTATTTTCTTACTTTAAATCTTAACTATTTGATTAATAGTTTTTTTATTATTCTACATTTCCATCCTTCATACCAAATAAAGTCTAAATATCGCCGAAAATAGTTTGTTGAATGTTTGAGATGTGTGGGTCTATGCTCCTAGGCCACGTGCCACTTGGATGAGATGCCTTTCTATCACAAATTCGATTAAAAAATAGAGATTTGAATTTGATTCTAGTTCCTACTGCTAAGTCTTTGCTGGCGTGCGTATTGGGTTCGAGTCGAATAATTTTTTTTAAGTTGAGTTGATAATTTTTATTTTATAAGTAAGCTTTTTTATATTTTTAATTTGAATTGAGTTGTTTATATTTAATTATAAATTAAGTTATTAGTTTATAATAATTTAAGGGGATAATGGCACCAATACCCCTTGTACTTTGATAGAAACTTCAATGTGGTGCCTAAAATTTAGACGCGTTCAATGTGCCCCTGTAGTTTACTTTCATCATCTAAAATGCCCCCAACGCTAACATCGTTACCTGGTGATATGGTAGGCCACGTGGCAAGCTCCTATGTTGCCACGTGGAATTTTTATTAAAAAATTAAGAAAAAAATTAATTATATGGGCTTTTAAGTAACTTGACAATTTTATCTTATAAAATTGAAAAAAGAAAAGGAAGAAAAAAAATTCTAATAGTCTTCTTCTCCACAACCACTGCCACTGGCATAACCGTTGTTGATTCCTCTTATCGTTCAGTCAACAACTGCCACCAACTTGAAACGCTTTTTCTTCTCTATTGTTCTATCATTTTAGATTTCTCTAACCCCTCCTAAAATATAATGATATCAAATCTTAAGTTTTTTTAAATGTCGGATCTTTGTGTGCCGCAGTTGGGTCGATCTATTGTTGGAGTATGTTCTTTGCCACAAGCTTCTCTCACTTTGCACTGTCTGAATTGAGCTGGAACAACCTCGAACTCTATGAACCGAGATGGGTTAAAATGGTTGTTTTTTTTCTTCAATTTTTCTCGTTTTTTCTTCTTTTTTTGTTGTTAGTGTTTCATACACTCTTTCGATTTTCAGAAAGCAATTGTTATCTTTTAAGGTAAATGAGTTTGTTTCTCTCACTTTGCACCATCCGAATTGAGCTTTTTGTTGATTTAAGCTAATATTTTATTAAGAATTTTTTTAATGTTAGAGTTGCTTAGTTGTGATGGTTTTTCAGCAAGTCTTGTTGAATTTTTTTATCCATCAAGTTTAATCTTTAAAACTTATAGTTCATCTTAATGTTTGCTGCAATTTTACTGTTTGATGTAATTTTTTATTAATGAATAATTTGTTTTTTTTATTTGTTCATAAATATATGTTATAATGAGAAGGGAGAAATTTCAAACATGGTATTTGATTTTTTATTTAGCAAATAAAGAAATAAAAACAAAAGGAAAATAATTATATTGTTAAAGTAAAATATTGTTGGTTAAAATTATTGAGAGGCCTTTAAGGTTTTTGTCAATTACATTTATGATTTTTTTAGCCAAAATGCCACATGGCATATTGTTATTAGTCCACAAGTCAAGCCACATCACCATATAACGGCGTTATAGTCGAGAGGTATATTATATGACGAAAGTAAAGTTCAGGGGTACATTGAAGGCGTCTAAAGTTTAGGCACCACATTGAAGTTTCTGTCAAAGTACAAGGGACATTGGTGCCATTATCCCTACTTTAAGTTATTATTTTTTGAAAGGAAATTTAAGTTATTATTTTTATAAACATTTTTATTTTTATAATTAAATGATAACTTAGTTTAAATAAATAATATCAAAAAATATAACCAAATAATATCTCATAAAAATTATAATTAAATAATATCACAAAAAATTATAAATAAAAAATATAAGCACAAGGGTATAATGGTAAACTAATTTTTTTCCTTTCACTTTTTTATTGTACCAAACAATTAGAGGAAACAAACTAATTTTCTTTCTAATTTTTATCCTCTCAACCAAGTACACCTATAAAAAATATTTTTATATTCTTTCACTTTTTTATCCTTTTAATTTTTCACCCTTCTAATTTTCTTTCCCCTGCTAAGCAAAGCTTTAAAGATCAATTTGTGTGTTTTGATGTCTTTAAAAGTTTTATAGTAAGTTCAAGCTAGTTCGAATCGTATTTCTAGAAGTCACAAGTCTTCACTCCTCACTTTTGTTATGTAAATACTTGTTCTGAAACTCCTAGAGTCCATGGCATGTAATGGTGTGATGTAGGGGTGAGCAAAATTCGATTCGACTCGAGGTAAAAATATTCGACTTGTCTTGACTCGACTCGAAATTTCATAAACTCGAATAATTCAAAAAAAAATTCAAATAAAGTTTGAGTTGTAAAATGGAAATTCGAATAACTCGAAATTTTTAGTAATTAGTGGATTTATTTTTAAGTTCGAGACGAGTCCCTCTATTTTTTATGATATATACATACTGATATATAAAAATATGAAGAAATATTGTCACATGTGAAAAAATATATATGTGCATATCTTATATGATTAGAGAAAGGAGTTTAAATTGGAATCAAACCCTACTATAACATGATAAATAACTACAGTTAAATTTTTATAGGAACTCGAAAACTCGACTCGACTCGACTCGAATTTCTTAAACTCGAATCGAATCGAATCGAAAAAATTTCAAATAAAGTTTTAGTTGTAAAATATGACTTGTCAACTCGAATAACTCGAAATATTTTGACTCGACTCGATCGAACGCTCACCCCTAATGTGATGTGTTCAAAGTACTATTTTGGCTATTCAATTATGTTATGTTATGTTATGCTTTAATGTGTTTATGTTGGTCTTTATGCCTTATAATAGCTTTCTTTATTATTAGGTTGTAAAACAGACGAGGAAGATCGCGAGTAATAAGCTTAATCGGTCAAAGTTCGGTCAACACTCGACTCGATTGGATTCGACTCAAGCTCGAATTCAGCTTGAGTTCTTAACGAGCCGAGCCGAGCTACTTGATACCCGGCTCGAAAAGCCCGCGAGCTACTCGAAAATATAATATATATATATATATATTAAAATTAAAGTGAACTAAAATGTATGTTGGGTGTTTTTGGTTGTTATGTTATGTTAGTTTATTTTTTAGTTTAACTTTCTTTATATTTTTATGTATAATTTTTCCTCTTATTAGGATTAGGAAGTTTTTAATGAGTCACATGAAAATATTTCTTTTGTATGATCTTATCTACAATGAAATCATGGCAATTTGATCGATAATAATTATAATAATAATAATAATAATAATAATAATAATAATAATAATTATTATTATTATTATTATTATTATTATTATTATTATTATTATTATTATGAAC
The DNA here is from genome assembly GCA_958450335.1 of Hibiscus tridactylites. NCBI lineage: Eukaryota > Viridiplantae > Streptophyta > Magnoliopsida > Malvales > Malvaceae > Hibiscus > Hibiscus tridactylites. The sequence goes on from OY288287.1 coordinate 13,650,581, forward strand.
AATGTGGTAACTGAAAACGAGATACATCGCGAGCTACTCGAGTTCGACTCGGTCAAAGCTCGATCAATACTCAACTCGATTGGACTCGGCTCGAACTCAGCATACTCAAACTCGAGTCAAGCTCAAACTTGACTTGAATTCTTAATGAATCGAGCTGAACTCACCACTATTCGAGTTCAACTTGGCTCGTTTACACCCTTACTTAACACCCTTATGTTATGTTCTTATGTATTGTATGTGTCATTGCTGGTTCGAAAATCTTGAATGTTGAGTGCTTCTTTGATCATTGAAATAGTATTTAATAAGTGAATTTATGTTATATATGTCTTGCTTATTAATTGGATAAGTTTAAGTGTGAATTTATGTTATGTATGTCTTGCTTATTACTTGGGTAAGTTTAAGTAAATTTTAAAGTGTATTTTAGCATTCCAAGTTCAGTAGTTTCGAAACTTACTAATCGATTTCGAATCAAATTTTCAATAATCATTTTAAGATGGTGTGTATCGAAACCAGCCTTTTGGTTTCGTAACTGAAGGTTCAGTTTCGAAATTCACCCTTAATTTTTTTTTTATAATTTAATCCTAAAATCAAAATTTTGTCTATTGACGCGTGATTTAGTCTCAATATATTTTGAAATTCATATTTTTAAATGAATTTGAGTTTAATCGCATGATTAACCATTGAAAATGAAGGTTTTAGCAATATTCAAAACTTTCTTGAATTTGCAAATTAGTCCCTATTTTTTAGAAATTACAATTTGGTCCATGAGTGACACATATGTAGGTTGTTTTAGGGTCCCTCTTATGACATGCAATGTCATTTAGTCCTTATGAATGAAATGAATGATTGGTTGTGAAGCTTGCTCGTTTGGTGTTTGTGTTGAATTGCTTGATTCTTAGCTTTAAGTTTCGATCTTTCAATTGTTCGGTGTGACATATCTGGCCCACTCCATGAGGTGTTACAATTATAACATAACAAATATTGTTTCGAATCTTGGGCCTAGCCACATAAATTGATTGAAGTTGGTTGGCACTATGGTCTATGAGAATGATTTGCTGGTTTTGTAGGGAACTTATAAAATGATATTGCTGCTATGATGATTTCTTCTCCTTCAAGTTTAATTTTCTTTTTCATTCCAATACGGCACATTGGAAAATATACAATAAATACTTTAAACAGATTACTATGATTATTGATTATAACAATTCTTGTTAACTTGGTTATCATCGGCCAGTACACTACTATCATGACAATGATTCTTCATAACCATGACCACCTGAAATTCGAGTTCTGGGACCGGCTTCAACGAAGCATTAGACGGCATTCCGCTATTAACATCGGTCACTTTTCCATGTTAGAGCGAGAGAACAAAGACATGTCTCTGCGAAATATGCATTATACCTTCTTTTGATATCAAATATTCTTTCAAAAGTTGTTGGAGTTCAATACATATGACAATATACATAGCCTGTGAACAAAAGATTGCTTCTAAACAATCAGGTTCCCAGCTTAGATTATATTTACTAACAACCATGCAACATAACAGTTCCAAACCATGCCTATTGAGCTGATCTATTCCCTGCTGTTCAAGTCTATTGCTTTTGGACCCAATTCCATGTCATTTTGGTATTGGTCGTTGAGATCGAATGACCCCAACAAACCACACTTCCTCAATTGACTACCAGTTTCCTCTCCAGGAAGCTCCAATCTTTTAGCTGCTGGCTGCTCAACACATATGTCATCAGAAATGTTAGAGCCACTTCTTTTCTTTCCATTAACTTGATTGCCTGAGCCGCTAATCGAACGCTTCTTTTCGGGGTGAATGTCCATTAAGTTAAGTTCAACAAAAGTACTAGATTTCTGGGTACAGATATTCTCATTTTTTGGTGGCTCCTCATTGTCCTTTCTTCCCGAGCTTTCAGAAGATGTCAATGAGCTTTCAGAAGATATTCTCATTGGCTTTCTTTCCGTCTGTTTTGAGCTTGAACCTCCTACTTCTGTCAATTCCGAAAACGAAGAACTCGTACAACCAGTGTTAACCATTGAGACTAGTTGAGAGATTTCGGCTTTGGCAAGTTCTACACCAATAGAAGATGAGGTATACCCAGACAATGTTTCTTGTGCTTTCTTTAATACTGATTGTAAGTACTTTCCTTGAGCTTCAATTCTTAGCTGTAAATGTCTCTGGACCTGAATAGAAAAATAGCTTGATTGCTTGGTACAAGTAGATGCGCCGACTGAAAATCAGCTATTTCGGATTTGGTTCAATAGGTCATACCTCAATCTGTTCATGAAGCTTTCTCTGTACTTCCATCTGCATTTGGAGAGCCTGAGCAATCCGCAAGCTTCTGATGAACAATATAATTAGACAGTCAATACAATCTGTCTTATTATCATTTCCAAATCCAAAATTGATCAGGAACCATGTAAAAAAATAATACTCATTCATCTGCTTGTGAGTTCCATCACTTGTGTCACTACTCAAATCCCCATTACTGCTCTGTATCTCATTGTAATCTATATCACAATGGAAAAAAGATCATATTGCTGCGAAAGTCAATATAATAACCTATAAGCAGCAAGCAATGAATTCTTAATCTCACCATCAAGTTTATTGCTAAGGCAGATTTCTGTCTGTTGGCTTTTTGCCAGCCTGTATTTCTGCAAGAAGAAAATACAGTCAAACCTTGATTTCTTTGAGATCTTAGCATGGTTATATATTGAAGAGAAATTACCTGTAAATGGCTTTTGAGATGGTACAAAGTGAGTCCAGAAATTCCTATGACCCTCATCAGATTTTTTGGGGTTGCTTCTGTCCAGAAATAATAAACACAAGGAAACATGAGAAAATTCTACCCATAAAAATAACAGTATGATTAGACAAGGTGATGATGATTAAGGTTATCTGAAAGTATTAAACTTAACTGTCTGGCCCTCCAAGTTGATTGACAGCTTCAACAAATCTTTGATGAAGTTCTAGAGTCCACTTCAGCCTAGGCTTTGCATCAGTTGACAGAACCAAATTCATGTCTTGATTTTGCATATTTTGCAGACCCTCAATGTTTTGTGTTGTGTAAGAGAGACAGGCAGAGGGATGCAGAAAACTGAAACTCATGTGGGTTTTGATCCCCTTTTTTTCTGTAAGAAGGCTATGCTTTCAATATGAAGCAGCTGTACTTCTCTTTATAAATCTTGTGAGTTGTTGAGCTGTCCTATTATTTCACTCCATATCTGGAAACATAGGTGGGGCTGTATTAGGGAGGGAATATATGCCATGACCTCTGCCTCTTCCTTCTATCATCTCCCAATTCATATCAACTTTTCTTTTTTAATTTTTCTTCTTTGACTTGGAAGAGGATGGATGGAGAGAATCTCTGATACAGCAAAAACAAAAAAAGAAAGCAACACGTATCAATTTGATTCTCAAAAGGAGAGAAAAGAGGAAAAGTGCATGGTTTGTTTTTCTCTTCTCACAAACACATTTTTCTTCTTCTTCTTCTCTCTCTCTCTCCCTGCTTTGATTCCCTTGCTGAGTTAGTTGAGGTAACAAAATAAACCCGAATCCGAAAATTCGTTATGTAACATAAACCCGAACCAAATCCGTTCGACTACCACCTCTACGAACTAGGTAAGATGAATGATGGGTGCAACTTTCCTAACACTATGAGAAGCTAAATTGACAGGAAAGCTTATTTATCCTTTTGATGCCAGAAAGGGTAAACCAAATGGGCAATGTCTGTTTTTTCTCCTTTGTTTTTATTGTCCTTTTTTCTTAGAGGAGGGGTGTGGTGTGACTGGCAGATTCTTTTTGTTCTTTGCATGGATGAAGGAATCAAAGAATCTTACATTAGATTTTGGGACCCAACTGGCCCCATTTTTCTTATAAAGAAAGTAACCTTGAAAAGGTGAAACAAATCAGTCCATCTTAATAGATAACACAAACATAAACTGGGGGGTGAAAATAAGTAAATAACCCCATAGTATAAATTCTTCCCTGGAAATTGAACCAAAAGGACACACAAATGTGTAAGTTTATCCCATTATAGGAGAATCTCAGGCCCTTTGTTTTCTTTTATACAGACTGGCATTAGGGCCGACAGCTTGACGTATATGGTACTCCATTTGGAATTTGCAACTTGAGTTTCACCTTACCAAACACACATCTACCATTATCATCCAAGCAGCACCTGCAGTAAAAACTCAATATGTTAGGCCAGGCTCAGACATGGCACAGAGTAGTTTTCAATATACTGCCACTTGATTGGTGTAAAAGCTTCACATAGTTAATTGATGCACACTTTCTCCCGGTATGCAAGCAATCAACAGGGCTCCTTATGCTAAAAGTTCCATAAAGAAACATATTCCAAAGGGAATGCTAGCTTTAAATCTGTAATCCAAATACAAGCAGACCTGAAAGAAAAGAAATTTCATACCAAAAAATAAAGAAATAAAGGGAAGCAACAATGGGCAACAAGAAACCATAAAAGTCAATTGATTCAGATTAATCTGCAGACTTCTTGAGCTGCAGTCAAGAGTTAAACTACAGGAATCAAAACCAATGATTGATCTCCAAAGCATTTGCCATCTCAGTGCCATACATTCAGTTGGTCTGCTAAATTGATAAGCCATTTTTCAGGATTCAATTTGATAAGGAAGATAAGATGCCAAGTGTTATTTTATTAAGGCAACCAGAAAAGCAATAAGGCGGTTTCAATTAATTAAAGAAGTAGAAGATATGTCCAAGGTTTCTCTAGGATTGCTTGAATACATGCCCTTACCAAAGAAACATCCCCCAATCAGTTGACTAATTGCAATTTTATAATTAGTTAGTTGGATACAATTCAATGAGCATAGAATGGAAGGTCCACTGATGAGATTGTTACAATCATCATTCTGTTCAACAAAAAATAATTAACAATGAAATCAACATGGTGGACCGGCAAGTGGTAGGTCCATCTTCGCACCAACATAGGTTCTTCCTGAGTAAGCATCTACTTCTTCTCTCCTAGAGCTATAATCCATCAGTGGCAAGCTCATAGTTCATACTCGAAGAAAGGAATAAAATTATTGACAAGTTTTCATTATGTGTGGCCCGAATGTTTGAAAAACAAGAAAAGGAGAGCCATATGAGAACCTTTCTCTTTAACCAGCTGAGGTACTTGAAACTCCTTTCTTGCTTTAATATATTCCATAACTGGTAAAGGAGATTCGGGGATGATGCCAACCCGGCCCCTGGTATTTTTAGGTCAGTAGAAGAAGGTCCAGTGAATCAAAAGTCATACAAACAAATGTGCCTCATCAATTATTGTTCTTTAAGGGACCCATTAGAAGAGATTTCATAAATCCAAAAGCAAAGAAGAAGATGAGATTATGAAAAGAATATGGCCTCAGGAATCTAGAAAAGTGAAACAAAAGGAACTAGTCGCCATCCAACTAAAAGATAATGGAAATTTCAGCTGAAATATTGTGTCAAGCATAGTCACCCCAACTGAAAATGACGTTTGCAATATGTCACAAATCAAATTTGTTTCTCCATATCATTAGGGTGATTGATTATTTTACAATAAGAAAGTAACCAGCAAGAAACATCACATGTTCAAATGAGACAGTTGAATGTTTCAACAACATATCAATCTGTAAATAACATCAGTAAAGTAGAGGGGTAAAAAGGAGGTACAATGACAAGCACAGGCAGTTGAATATTGCTGATAAGGACACTGTTGTACCCTTGAAGCTGGATTCTTGTTTTGGTTGAGTTTAGTGGTAATTCATGTAACTATCTCATTTCCATAACTATTCAAGCCATGTTGGTGCTTAAATACTTTCTTGTTTTTTTAAGGGTTCTTACTTTTCAATTTTCTACTTCCACTTGACAGAATTGTGTTCCAGAGGTTCAAGTCCATGTCCTTGTTTCTCTAAGAATGTGCACAAAGCTACAAATGAAGAATAAGATTTAAATAAGAAGAAAGCAAAAGCAACAAATACACCTGCAAAAAAGCGAACAAAATTTCAGTTATGGGAAACAAATTCTAAATTTGTTTGAAGGCATCTAATGACATATACATCTAACTTTTCATATTTTTAGAGAAAATTATTCTAAATTCATATTCTAAGGCTGTGGAAGAAACAATAACCATGAATTCACTCCGCTTAAGTTTATGCAAGTCATGGAAGTTGAGAGTACCTAAATTCATCCTTCTCATATTCTCTTCCAATTTCTCATAATAATTTAAGTTGCATTCTTTAGGTGTTATAAACTCGAAAGCTGAACCTGGAAATGAACTGAATGCATGTTCCAGATATGAATAAATAAACAAGATTAAATTTTGTTCATAACTTGATTAGACATGGAACTCAAAAGGACAATATAATACTTATTTCACTTAAACAATACTCCTATCATTCTAACCATAGGAGATACACCCTTTGCTGTATTTTTAATTTCCTACGGCTTCTTAGTTCTTAGTTCTTATCATCATAGATTATTAAGTAAAAAGAAGAAGAATTTGTGGTAGTAAGCCTTTAGCCCCAGAAAGAAAATGGCAAAGGGAAGACAGAGCATTGGGTTGGAAAGGTAAGCGATGATAAAAATGTGGTTTTTGGTACAACCAAGTAATGCAAACAATGGCATTGAGATTTCAGAGTTATAAAGCAAAGAAAAAGTAACAGTTTTTTCGAGCTTTACCGGTCAATGAAAGTGAACTAGTGTTGAGACATTTCAATGCTTCTCAAATACAATGTTAAGTGTTAACACATGAAAATTTGAATAAAGCAAAAGCCTCCTGAATCCATGGGTGCGGCCGGATAAGCCATTGTTGATTCAACGCCGACCGATAAACATGGAACCGGTCAACGCATCACGGAGAGTTCATCATCGCCTTCATGGCAAAAACCAGCCATTTGACCTTTCAGGGTTTGGTAATGAAACTCAAAAGCCCAACAGCAGGCCTGTTTATGCCTTGATACCATACAATGGCCTGATCCAAAATACACCCTACCCTACCAATATCCATGATTAAAAAGAAAAATAAATTCGGACCGAACACTATAAAAATTTATTAATTCTAATTTAGTTTGCTTCATTCACAACAAACGTAAGAATTTTAAAATTTATTTAAGAGACCTAACGTCTCATCTCGTAAACCAAATCAATTAGTGGTTAATTATTAAATTACTTTTAATATAATACCTAAATTACTTAGACCTCTTCCGCTCGTAAATCAAAAAATAATAAATGCTTAAATTCATGCCCTCCTAAATGTTACAGTAGCAATTATGCTAAACAAATTATAAATCAGTTGGTAAATTTATTAAATTATTAATTTGAAAAATATGTATTAAATATGCAATGTCAATTATATTGGTTTACAAGTAGGAATGGCAGACGGGTACAGTTTCACGGATTTCGCACCGCACTCGCCCCAGTTGGGGTGGGGATGGGTATGAGTTTGGTGGGTAGTGGGCGGGTGTGGATGTAAAAAGTCATACACACCGCGGGTAGTGGGTAGGTGGTGGATTTAAGATCTTACCCGCCCGCCCCGCACCCATCTTCCTCATATGCTACCCGCCATATTATGTGGCTTTGAAGATATCTGATTCAATATAAAATTTATTTTCTTTATTCAAATTTCAAGTTCATTGCTTTAGTTCTTTGCACTGTCTTACCCTTAAATTTCTCCCATAATAATTAACTTACACTGGTGTAAGTTAGTCATAGTTAGTTAGCTATAGTTCAGTAGAACTTACATTGGTGTAAGTTAGTTATACCACATCACAAGTTAGTGTTAGGGTCGGGAGCGTTTTAAATGATAGAAGAAAATTTCAGGGGCACATTAAACGCATCCAAAGTTTAGGCACCACATTAAACTTTCCGTCAAAGTACCGGGGGCATTGGTGCCATTATCCCTTCATGTTTTATGTGATATGGTTGCTGCCAGGCGGGCGGGTACAGGCGGGTACGAGATGGGTAATGGGTATCCAATTGGGTGGTGGGCGTGGGGATGAATTTAAGAATATACCCACGTGGGCAGGTGTAGATTTAAAAATTATACCCGCCGTGGGTGGTGGGTAGGTGGTGGATATGAAAATTTTAAGTGGGGAGGGGGTATCCGCACTCGCCCCGCCCATTTGCCATCCTTATTTACAAGATGAAGAACAAAGTTCAAAATCTTAGCCGTATAGCATAATTTTTTTCTCGTCTTTCTCTTCTTTTATTTTTATTGTTTTTTGCTTCTCGACGATTAAGATGTGCTATTTTAGTTATTTTTTCGATCTTCTTATTTTTGACCGTCAAAATAAATTTAGATACCCACTCACAATTATAGTTTGTTATTCGTGATTGAATTGTGGTAATGATTGTATTATCAACGTGCTTTATTGTAATATGTATTTTTATGTTGTTTGTTAATGGTTTTACCTTTCATCGTCGATCTTTGGTGATATTTGTATGATTGTATCTATCTTTTGTTTTAATTTTTTAGCTTGGGTTTTTATCTTTTCCTTGTGTGGTCCTCTTATTATATCAAAATACTAGTTTATTGTTTCAATGGTTATAGGAATATGGGGAAAATATACTATGCACTAGCGGGGAAAACAAAATATTTCCGCAAGCGTCTTAATTTTAGGGGTTAGAGATTTAATTTAGGGGTTTAGAATTTAGAGTTTGTGGTTAGGTTTTAGGGTTTAAGGTTTAGAGGTTAGAGTTTAGGTCTTAGGGTAATATGGTAGAGGTTTTTACCTATAACCCTAAGTTCTAACCATAAACTCTAAATTCAAATCATAGTGCCTAGATTTTAAGCACATAAACTCTAAATTAGGGCGCCTGTAGAAACAAAATATTTTTACAGTCAGTGTATGACATAATTACTCCAAAAATATGTTCTTACTATAATACATTTTTTACTCTCAACCATTTGAGAGTGAACGCTCAATCACGCTGCTGCAGCTACTGGTGCTCGAACTCTTGACCTCTAAGAACAACAACTATTCCCTTAACCACTGAGGCAAGTTGGTTCGTGCATTTTTATTATAATTTTAGATATACTATTATTTAATAAAACTGGTGAATTTCAATTAAAAAAATTATATAGGTTTGCAAGTTCATGGGAAGTTTAAGGCAGCCTTTTCTGGCCACTTCCTCTCGCCCGGGAAGTATCCAGACAATTATAAAACCCCTTAATTAATTACAAACTATTCATAATAATTTTCCCCTGATATCACAGAGCGGCCTTGCATTTTACATGATGGAATCTAGATGGTGGTTACATCGCCTGCTGTTAAACTCTAACATGTTGCCATAAGTGCTATCAGCAACCCCAACGAAGAGAGCGTCTGTATCTGGGCTAAAAGATATTCCAGCTATCTCTCTAAAAATATCATTTTCTTACATTTAACATACTTGGACTTCGTATGAGAATATGATTTAAATTGCGGTTGCGATCGTATTTACGGTCGTGGTATTTTTCGTTGTTATAGACATAACAAATACTATTGTGGTTATTGTAGACCATTATTTTTCACAATAACAATCTTGAATTGTGTCGTTACCGCTATATAGCAGCCACTATTTGAATCCACGAAATTTGCAGGCTCAGCCATGGCCAGAAATCGACCGTTCAATGTGAACTTCACACATCTTATTACTTCCATCCTTCCCTTCAATACAGCAACGGACTTTGATACGTTTCTTATGTCCCACAATCATCGGTGAAAATTTAATAGTGAAAAGGTTTCTTTTGAGAAGAAGACAACTACCAATACGGACAACAACAACAAAAAATGAGGGTTTTAATGTTCGAATAGTGAAGTTTGGCGTGATTTTTGGTTAAACAAATAAATGATTCACATTCAGAAGGACAAAATGCCGTTAACTATTTTATGGTTGAATGAGCAAACGAAAGTTGAGCAATAAATTAAAAAAAAAAGTTGATATGAAAATAAGAACGAGAGTAAAGTGGATTTGTAGTTTATCCTAAAAAGTAGTACAAGTTAAAGAGCAACAATTCAGATTATTAAATTAAAGTTAGATCCAAAAGAGCTTTTAGATAGATATGTTCCCGTGTAGTTGGCATGAATCCTGATTCCTGAGAAAGATTCTACAGGTGCTGGGAGTCGAGGATATTCGACAGTTCCCGACACCAAGGCAATGGATTCGAGAAGCTATGTTTGCATAATTTATGCAGTTCCATGAGAGAAAGGACAAGTTTCAAGTTGCATGCTTTTGTCTCTCTATGCCACATCATCATCATGCCGCTTCTATGATTATTTAACAAAACAAAACCAAGTTTTCCTCGTAAATTTTCATGATTTTATCCTCAAACAATCAAGCAAACATTAGTAAACAACAGTACAATCTATACTTGTAAATGGAAACATGAAGCCTGCTTATTGTGTTCGTATCTATGGTTTCTTCTCCATCTGATTTCTGTTTCTTCACCAAAGACATATAACAACTCATGTAAAACAAAAAGCTGGCCTGGAATGTCTATTTCAACACTCACCTTGGGCTTCCACTGGTTATGGCTTATCTATCTGGTTCAAAAACCATTGGAAGCATTTATAGTTATTGAAGGCAACATGCTTATTTATGATAATAATAATGATGGAGTAATACTTTCTAAAAAAATTGTTTTGAATTCATGGAAAAAGAAAGTATCAGGCAATGACTTGGAAAAGACTGATACAGAGACTATACCTACTGTCACCATCTGAAAAAAAAAATCCTTTTTATCTCTAATGGCCTCTCAGTTAGGTTGGAGCACTTGGAAAACCCCTTTCACAGGCCCTTTATTCACGAGTCACGACTCCATTTGGCTCCTACTCCAAGAAAGTCAATGAAAGGTGGTGGAACGGTCTCACAGGGGCTGCGGTTGCTGCTGCTCGCTCCCACTGATGATGAAGGCTCAACTTCAATGGCTGAAACTTGAGCTGTGGAATCTGTGATGCTTTGGGACTGTTGCATTGCTATCCTGTATATTTGGGGCTCTTCAATGGGCCTTTCCCAATATCTGGTATGCCTGAACATGCCCATTATGCTGCCATTGCTCTTAACATCTGAAAAAGTAGAGAAACTAGTTACATCAGTCAATGCCTGTAAAGCAAAACAATGATTGAACATAAAACCTAAGCGTTGTGGTAACAAATTCGAGGCATTGTAGGTTACCAAAAAAGAAAACAATGAGAAACAGCACAGAAACCCAAATGAACAAAACTGCATCATAAGAGAAGCTTAAGAGTTGCACACCAGGGAAGAAATCAAAAGGTTTCTGCTGTGAACAAAACCCGTTATGTTGAGGGGCATTCTTAACCCCACATGCATCAACAGCACCGCTGAAGGCTCCAAACTGATAGTGGGAGATAATGCTGCCTAGTCCTCCATTGGGCATATTGGGACAGTATTGGGGTGGCTCCGCTTTTGTTGCTGCTGCATCTCTGCAGACAAAGCTTGGAGTTTCTTCAATCTTTCTATAAACAGACTGACTCAGCCTCCCCCTCCGCCTCCTGTAGGCACTCGATTGTTCTCTATACTTCCTGGCCATAATCACATGCCAATGGTTCTTCACCGCATTATCAGTTCTTCCAGGGAACAACCTCGCTATCATTGCCCATTTGTTACCGTAAAGTCTATGAGCTTGCATTAGCCTCTCTTCTTCTTCTTCGGTAAAAGCTCTTCTATTGATCCTAGGGTCCAACTGGTTAAACCATCTCAGCCTGCAGCTCTTACCTTCAAACGCCAAGAGACAAGAATCAGAACAAATGAGCCTTACTGCCTTAGCTTAAAACAAATAATAAAATAATACTGTTTTCTCTCTTTTTTCACTATTTTTACCTGATCTTCCTTCCAACTTCTCTGCTATAAGGTTCCAGTTCTGAGGGCCATAAAGAGCAACAAGTTCCTTGAGCTTAGCATCTTCTGCAGGCCTCCAGTGGCCTCTGGCACAAAGCTTTGACTGTCCACTGTCTGATTCCTTGCCGCTTGCCGCATTCTCTTCATTTAAGTTGGCATTGAGGTTAATGGTGGCATTCTCTTCATTTTCCCTTGAGGAAAAAACAGCACTTGAGCCTACAGTGTCATAGTTCGGACCAAGAGAAAGACAACCCATGTCTGGGAAAACCATCCCCATAGAGGAACCAGGTGAAGAAGAAGAGGTTGAAGATTGACAGCCGAGACTATTCATGTCGTGTGGTGCATATAAAACAAAGTTGTTGCCCATGCCTCCATTTCCTCATCTGACAAATGCTGTTACACAACTGTTACAACGTTGCGTCACCTTCGTGCGCACATAATATTAAAACAAGAGAAGCAAGTTTGACAAACAGTGAGCAAAGATTAAAACTTGGAAACAGGCAAAAATAGATACAAGGGGTGGGTTTGTATACACAGCTGGTTAAGAAAGGGACTAAAAAAGAGTGCTTGAAGTAGTTAACCACCCTGACTGAACTAGTTTCCTTCTTTTCAACAAATCCAAATCATTCGCACGTGTATAAGTAAAGCTTTCTGTGTCTTTTCTCTCTCTCTCTCTCTCTCTCTCTTTCACTCTCTGATAGGCATGAGGGTGCTTAGGTTGTCCCACTCTGTAATAACAAGAAAGGCTTGATAATGTGGATGAGTAGACGACATTTTTTTCAAAGACATAATTTTGAGAGCGTGAGACAAACAAGCCCCTATCAAATTTAACCTATCCCTTCGGTAAGCAAAACTCGACTCGACTCAAAAAAACGAAAGTTTCGACTTGATTTGAAAAAATTTCAAATAAAATTTGAGTTGTAAAATAAAAATTTGAATAACTCGATTTTTTTTAATAATTAGTGGGTTAATTTTAAGTTCGAGTCGAGTCTCACAATTTTTCTTGATATATATGTACAATATAAAAAATATGAAGAAATATGCCACATATAAAAAAAATATGATGAAATATACATGCATATCTTATATGATTAGAAAAAAGTCGTTTAAATTGGAATCAAATTATACTATAACATCGATAAATAATTACATTTAAATTTGTATAAGAACTCGAAAATTTGACTCGACTTGAATAAAAAAAAATTCAAATAAAGTTTGAGTTGTAAAATATGACGTGTCAACTCGAATAACTCAAAAAAAAATTAATCGACTTGATCGAACGCTCACCCCTACTTCTTCTCTATGGCCATAAAAAATCAGCCAATTTATGGGCGAGTCTAAAACGTTACATGTCTAGGGTATTGTCAAAAAACTAAGTATCAATGCTTACAAAATAAGTATGGAAACTTGCAAAAAAAAAATTCAAAAAAACAACCAAAAATGTTATAAAAAAATTTAACATTTTCAATTCGAGGACAAGTTTTGAAACTTGACGTCTTCTAGCCACACCCCAAACTTTCCCCAATTTTATACAAATATTCTATTTTTTAATAATTAATTAAAAAAATATTCCCCAAACTTGACTGTTTCAAAAGAAATGAACCTCTATCAATCTATATAAGACGAACTCGTTTATAGGATGCAAGTTTAAAACTTGCTCGTATTAAGTAAATTGGTAAGAAAAAATAATAATAATATTTTACTGCATTTTCTTACACATAACTCGTTTTTAATAGGACGCGAATTTAAAACTCGTTTTTGGTAAGATGCGAGTTTAAACTACGTGAATTAAAAGAGGATCATTTTTTTTCTAAATAATCAATTTGTGGTTATTTTTTTAATTATTTATTAACAAGAAAATATTTGTATAATAATGCACAAACATCAGTCCTCTATACAAAGAAAGTAGTTTTTAAACTTGAGGAAAGGGTTTAACCTGAGTAACCACCTGAAGTTGAAACCAATAAGTTTTTACAGGATACATCATTCAGGACAAAAATTATCTGTTTTTTTTTTTAATTTTTTTCATGTATCAACCTTAAAATAATAAATTCTAAACTTTAAGTATAAATTTTACACTCTAAATTTTAAAAATTCACTATACCTCTAATTTTCTATACCTTAATCTTAAATCTTAACCTAAACATAATTATTTAGTGTTGAAACCTAAGTAAAGACATTGTGAGAGGACAAACGATTTGCATTCCATACAAGCCCTTCCTTTCCATACTAACTAAAGCGGTAAAAAAAATTATTGGCGTTTCTATCCAAATATTTTATATTTTATGGTATTTACTTATTTGACTCTTTAAAAAATTATTTTCCAATTTGGCACACTCTTTCTGAGAAATCGTATGTCTGATATGGCGAGTTTTATGAATTTTTATTTTTTTTAATGAAACTCACCTGGATTGTATGTCAAATTTTATACATTGTCATTTCTTATTGGAAACTAATAATGAATATATCATGGAACTCGTCATACCATTCAGGGGAATTCAAAGAAAGAGTGCTAAATCGAAAATTAATAATTTTTTGGACGTCATATTCATAAATAATATAGAAAATAGCATATTTGGATAAAAATACCAAAATTATTGTAAGATTCTTTTATCATTTTTATGTTAGAAATATGTATTACTAAATTGGTCTGGTTATAAAATTTGTTTTCTTTAAATAAAATTAATTGTTTTAAGTTATTCAAAAAAAATTATTATCATATAAACTGGCGGTGAAAATTAAAAGTTTCCATAATCGTCTTAGTTTTATAGTTTAAGGGTTTAGTTTAGGGTGTAGAGTTTATGGGTTTAGGTGTAATGATTTAGAATTTAGGGATAGTGTTTAGAATTCAAAATTTAGGGTTAGAATTTAGGGTTTAAAGGTCAAGGTTTAGTTTTTAGTGTAATATGGTGAGGGTTTAGGTTTTAATCTATAAACCCTAAATTATAACCATAAACTATAAATTTTAACATCCACAATCCCTAAATTCAAAACTCATACACCTAAACCCCTAAACTATAGACCTTAAACTAAGTCTATAAACCCTAAAACTAAGGCGATTGTGGAACCTTTTAGTTTCCACCGCCAATGTATCAAATAATTACCCTTAAAAAATTAACTTTTTAATATTTAGTTATATTTAAAGTTATAAATAATAAAAAATAAAGTAAATTAAAAATATAAATAATTTATTAAACTATATATTAAACCAATTATTTGATTTTGATAAAACAATGACTTAATTGCAGATAAATAAGTTTTTAAGGTATTTAAAATTAATCACAAATTCACAAGCATTCAAACTAAAATAATTTTCTAAGTCAATTGTTTTTAAACTCCATGTTTTTCTAAATATTTTGGTACTCAAACAAACCAATTTGGTAAGTGAGTACTGGTACGACCATGTGCGTACCGGTACAGGTTTTCGTTACTCGAAATTAGTTTAATTCAAATGGTTAAATGAGTACCGGTACGAGGCTTAAATATTTTTAAAGAATTTAAAAGTCTTGCCATATTTTGGAGCGAACTTATTTTTAAATTGAATTGAGTACCGATACGGCAATATTTGGTTTTATGGTGCTCGATTCCTTCAACCGTTCTTGCTCGCCAAGTGGTGGAGAAATGTAATTTTGGGTGATAGAGGTGTGGAAGCTAAAAAGAATAAAGACAAGATGATTTATAGTGGTTCAACCTTCTAACCAAGGTCTACATCCACTACCTGAGCTTCCCACTAAGGATTTCCAATCAATCCACTATTGATTCGTCCCCTTTTCTAGGCTTAGGAGGAAACTCTTACAAAATCGATCAAGCTTTCTACCCAAAGCTTTTATCAAACCCTCTTTACAAAAAGATAAAAATAAGCAAACTCAAATCCCTCTAATAGGTATTTGTTTGCACAATTAAGCTCTCACCCAATCCTAAAACACTTGAGCAAATATAACAATTTTGGCTCACTAGTGTTTGTCTATTACAAGAAATTAAATAATAAAGCCCTAAGACAAATTTTTTATCATTGTGTTGTTGACAATTGAAGCATTAGCCTTCTCTTGATGCTTGGAGGTCGCTTTTATACTCCTAATTTAGTTTATAGCTGTTACTAGTCGTTGATGATGTTTTGGAGCCATTGGAGACTTTATTTCTCACATTAAATGCAGTTCTGGAGCCTTTTGTATCGATACACGAGGACTTGTATCGGTACGCTTTTCTTCAGAAACTAGTCATTGGACTCTTGCTAGCCTAAGCGTATCGATACGCTTGAGGGTGTATCGGTACGGTATGTCATTTAAAAGATCGTTGGGAAATAGCCGTTGGAGTTGTTAAAACAGAGATCGGTACGCCTAAGATGCGTATCAAAACGACCCCTATCCGTATCGATACGGTCTCACCCGTATTGGTACATGTTTTGGCAGATTCAAAACTTGGGCAAAACAGTATCAATACGGGGTATACCATATCGTTACGAGCTAGTTGAAAATCCAATTTTGACTACTTTAAAACTTTGCCAAAAACCTTTTAAAAAGCTTCAAACTTATTTTCAAGTTGCTTGGACTTAAATATATGTTTTAGATTCTTTTCAAATTAGTCCAAAACATTTTTCAATTATTATATCAAAACATTAGTTCTGCAATCTCCCCCTTTTTTATATAATAAAACCAACTTGAAATTTTGTTTGAGATTTCTCTCCCTTTGTGAAATAAATTTTGAATAAGAGAATTAGGATTTAAAATCAATTTAAGATCCCCTTATTCATTTGAAAATTAAAATTTTCAAATCATTTCTCTCCTTTTTGTTATATCAAAAAGAATTTAAAACACTTTTAAACTCAAAATAGCAATAGATGTTTAAAATTTTAAAAATATTAAGATGTTTGGTTGTTAAAGTGGCTCCCCTTACTCAAAGCATCATCAAAAGATGTTAGTCACAACATATGGTAATCTAGTTGAAATAAGTAAAAAATAAATCAAATAAAAGCAAGAACAACTAGATTTTACCACACTTGAACCCAAGAGAGGATGTGAAGCCTTCCGTCCTCAAGTTTTCTTCCTTGTGTGTATGGAGTTCCCCCTCAATATTTGACTTGTTGATCAATCTCCATCACACCTGTCATAAGATAATCAAGTAATTTTTGGTATCCAAATTACTTTGGATCCATAGACGTTAGTAGCACAAAACATAGTCCCCTTAGGAATCCATTTTTCAACTTCATCTTTTTTAGTTGAAGTACTTAGTCCTTTTGGGACTCAAATACTTCTAAAAACTTTACCATTTACAAATCTAGGGGCACTAGATTGTCTTACATAAAAATTTGATTTTTAACATTATTTTTCTTTTCAAGCTTTTTGGAAATCAAATCTTTTTCCTCTTGAACTTTATGAAGCAAATTTTGTAAATCAAAACATTTTTGTTCAAACTCTTCGAATTTTGCTTTAAGTTCAATTTTGGTTTTAGAAATCAAGTCATTTTGAATTTTCAAATTCGAGATCACTTTCTTGTTTTTCAAAATGTGATTTTTAAATTCTAAAACCAAATCGTCATAGGCATCTTGTAATTCATCAAAAGAATATGAACATGAAGTAGATGAATTAGAAGTTACCCTTGAATCTTCTTCGATGGCCATAAGGCAAAGGTTGGCTTGTTCATCGTCGGTGAAGTCTTCATCATTCCAAGTAGCAACATATGCCTTCTTCTTATGGCTTGAAGTGATTACCCTCTTCTTTTTTATGGATTCTCGTTCAAGCTCTTTCAAGGCTTTCTTCATGTAAGGGGCACTTTTCTTGAATAGATGAACTATCTCTTCTTTTTCATCCTCCTTCTCACTTGAATCTACATGATGGCATGTGGAGGATTTGAGAGCAATGACATTTGTGTTGATGCCAAGCCCTTTGAGCTTCTTCTCCCGCATAGCTCTAACATCTTCTCCCTTCTTTGTTTTTGTAACACCCAGGTTTAGGGGTTAGGTGGAAATAATATTTTAATATTGTTTGAGCTTGATTTTATACTCTAAATAATATTTCGAGTTTGTTTTTAAAATATATTTAATTTAAGTTGACCATGTTTTAAGATTAAACCCCATCTAGCCATAGATTTACCTTCTTTGTAAATGTTCCATTCCATTAAGGGTAAACAAGTCTTTTGAGCTTTAAAATTTAACACATGTCAAATAAAACACCCACCCTTCTCATCTTATTCCCCTCACTCTTTCAAACCCAACGTTTCCTTCTTCTCTCCTTGGGGGCTCACTATTCCATCACCATACACTCCCATCCTTGGTGATTTTTGAGAGGTAAACATGTTTTTAGCTTGTCCTCACTTCCCTCTACATGCTCATACCCATAGTTTTCATTAAAACTCTTGTTTTTGTATTATGAAGTTTTAGAGCTTGAAACTAAAAATGTTAACTTTGTTAACATTAAGTTGAGCTTTTGATTTAGTAATGATAGATGAGTCATTTGTTGTTCAAAAGGTCCAATATATCTAATTTTTGTAGGGTTTTATAATGATTTTCGGAATTGGGTTTTAAGAGGGTTTTTGGAGGGTTTTAAAGTGGTTTTCGGGGTTGATTAATGTTGGATTTTGGGGGCTATTGGTAGTATGATATATGGGGGTTGCTTTGGGTGTGTTTGATGGTTGTTTGGATGTTTGAAATGGAAGTTTTCGGCGGGTGTTAGGGGCTGCTCGGAAATTCTGTTTTGGGGTTGATTTTGAGTGTTGGATGCTTGATAATGTTAATCCGGGTTAGTTCCGATGATGAGTTATTGATTGCGAATGTTTTGTTTGTGTTTGAGATTGATTAGAATGTTTTAAATCGAAGGTGGTCGCTTGCTTGGGTTTTATGGTGCTCGATTTCTTCAACCATTCTTGCTCGCCAAGTGGTGGAGAAGTGAAATTTTGGGTGATAGAGGTGTGGAAGCTAAAAAGAATAAAGACAAGATGATTTATAGTGGTTCAACCTTCTAACCAAGATCTACATCCACTACCTTAGCTTCCCACTAAGGATTTCCAATCAATCCACTATTGATTCGTCCACTTTTTCTAGGCTTAGGAGGAAACCCTTACAAAATCGATCAAGCTTTCTACCCAAAGCTTTGATCAAACCCTCTTTACAAAGAGATAAAAATAAGCAAACTCAAATCACTCTAATAGATATTTGTTTGCACAATTAAGCTCTCACCCAATCCTAAAATACTTGAGCAAATATAACAATTTTGGCTCACTAGTGTTTGTCTATTACAAGAAACTAAACAATAAAGCCCTAAGACAAATTCGTGATCATTGCGTTGTTGACAATTGAAGCATTAACATTCTCTTGATGCTTAGAGGTCCCTATTATACTCCTAATTGAGTTTGTAGCCGTTACTAGTCGTTAGGGATGTTTTGGAGCCGTTGGAGACTTTATTTCCCACATTAAATGCAGCTCTGGAGCCTTCCGTATCGGTACGCTCTTCTTTAGAAACTAGTCGTTGGGCTCTTGCCAGCCTAAGTGTATCGATACGCTTGAGGGCGTATCGGTACGATATGTCATTTAAAAAACCGTTGGGAAATAGACGTTGGGGTTGTTAAAACATGGATCGGTACGCCTAAGATGCGTATCGAAACGACCCCTATCTGTATCGATATGGTCTCACCAGTATCGGTACGGGTTTTGGCAGAGTCAAAACTTGGGCAAAACGATATTGATACGGGGTATACCGTATCGGTACGGGCTAGTTGAAAATTCAGTTTTGACTACTTTAAAGCATTTAAAACTTTTCCAAAAACCTTTTAAAAAGCCCCAAACTTATTTTCAAGTTGCTTGGACTTAAAGACATGTTTTAAATCCTTTTCAAATTAGTCCAAAACATTTTTTAATTATTATATCAAAACATTAGTTCTACAGGTAATCCGCGTACCAATACGCTAAGTTCACATTTATTCATAGATTTTCCAATGAGTAAACTCAATATTGGTATGGTACGAAGAGTTTCGGTACCCTTTATAATTTCTTCACTCCGTACCCGTACGCGGCTGTATTGTAACGACTATTTCTATTTTTAGGTAGGTAACGAAACAGAAGCACGTGTATCAATACTCACTCTCGCCAGACAACATTTAATGTGAGAAATTTACAGCCCAATAGTTCTATTTAATTTCCCAACAACCTAAACATCTAGAAATTAATAAAGGGCATAAAAATAAGTCTCCAAAGTTTCTTCAACAACAAGACAACTATTCTAAAGCATCCAAACACATATCTAACATCTTTGAGCTTTTATTGTAGAAATCTTGTATCCACTTGAGTCTTCTTCATTGTAATTCTTTTTTATTCAAGTGACGGGGTTTAGTAAACTTCAATGGTGCAAACAATCTTCCTTTGGAGGAATTTTATAGTTTGTTTCTTTGTTTCTAATTTTAGGAAAGAGATTACTAGACTTTGGAGTATAAGTCTAAAATTTATGAGATTATCTCTTTTAGCCTAATTGAAAAGATAAATTCGTGAATTTGTAGAAATCCTTTGCGTGGATAGCTAGTGGATATAGACTTTGTTGAAAAATTTAAACTGTGCAAATTTCTTTTCCTTTTGCATATATTTCTAAAAAAATTAATTGTGAATTCACCACTTTTTGACATTTTTGTTATTTGATCAACACAACACTATAAAAAACTAAAAAATATTATAGCAAAATCCTACAAACTATTGTTTTGAAATAAAAACAGAAAAAGCCTACAAACTCCACTTTAACTCTTTCGAAAGCATGTAACGTCTTTTAATTTTTATTATTTTTTCAAAACCGTTCGAAACTAGAAATTAACACTAATGTCATACTTAATTCCTTCAAGAGTAAGGTCAATTCCATCAATTTTATGTGCTACATGTAAGAGTGTAAATGAACAGAACGTTTGATGAACTATTTGTAAACCGTTCGTTTATTAAGCTAAATAAATGAATATGAACGAAATTTTTATGTTCATTTGATAAACGAACACTAATAAAGGTGTGTTCGATTCGTTTATGTTCGCGAACAAGCTCATTTATCGATTCGCTTATCGAATTCCTCTTTTCATTTTATTTTTTTACATTTTAAGTATTGTTGAAAGTATGAACTAAATTGAACACATGATAAACTTTAGAGTTCAAATTGTGAAAGTCTCCGAGTGTAAGAACTAAGAAGTCCTTAAACTATTGGAAGAAAAAAAATGACTTAGTTGATCAACATAATAAATATAAAGAATAAATGCTTAAGGGTGTAAGAAGTCCTTAAACTTTTGAAGAAAAAAAATAATTAAGCCCATGAACTTATTTTACACCCAATTAAGCCCTTGAACCATTCAATTGAATCAATTAAGCCCTTTGACTAACATTGATTGTTGAATCTAATGACTTTTTCGAATGAGTTAGTGCAACATGTCGTATCATAGTGTTGTCGCTTGATATTTTTAAAATTATTTATTTTATTTAAGATTTTTTTTAAAAGTCCTAAATATTCTATAAAAAACTTTAAAATATATTTTTAAAAAATCTAAAAATGTCACCTGATAGAACTGTAATTTATCCCGTGACAATAATATTTAGAGATAAAAATTGTCAAGATTTAATGATCAAATGACTTAATTGATTTAATTTATTGGTTCAAAGACTTAATTAGGTACAAAAAAAATCACAGACATAATTGTTTTTTCTTCTAAAAAGTTCAAAGGCTCTTTACACCCTTAAGCCAAGAATAAATTAATCCAAAATATAAAATTACAGACAGAAAGTGGTGGTATGATATTGTATTTTATATTACATTATACTTGTAATGTTAGATTACAGTTTGGCTCAGTTTTTCTCCTGATAATAACTTCTTCTATCGTTGTTGGGTCGCTGGACTTATTCGATGGATTATGAGCTTGCCCTTGAAGCTCCCCTCTCCACCCCTTACTCCCGACAATTTTGAGGGGAACGGTTTATTTTTGAAACAATTGGCAGGGGTTTGCTTCGTTTGGGTGGTTATTGTACTATAAATCGAAGATTTGGTGACGTTTCTTCCGCTGGTGGTCGTTGTTTTTGTTTTTCTGCCTTTGTGTTCCTATTTTTTTCTCCTCTTGATGTTTGCACGAATAACGAGAGTTTTCTTCATCGTCGTCCCTTTTTAGTTTGCGTCGGTTAACGTATGTTTTCTTGATTTCTAACTCGTTTTTTTTTTTCAAAGGCCTCAATCATCGATCTTTCATCATTTGCGTGATGTTGCGTTAGCGGTTTCCATTGCATTTTTCCAACCACTCCCACGCTCCAGCAACCCCCGAAATGACATGTAGTCTGGCGAATCTAATTGTTGACATCGTGATTTTTTTGGTTACGACCGTTGTTTGTTCGTTTGTTTCTAATGTTTCCCGCCCTTGTTTTTTTTCTTGCTCTGTGTTTGTTCCTCTCATCGGTATGTGGATAATTCTTTTCTAGTCCGTTTATGACCAATTTGTGATGTTTGTAATCTTTGTTTTTTTGTTTCAATGCCATGCGACTTTACTTAAGAAAAAGTTTACGTGCACAAATATAAAGGAAAGCTAATCACTAAGTCATTATGGTACAAATATATGAAGATTCGAATTTAAACTATATAACCAGGGAGAGAACATTAAAAGAATATTTTTTTAAGAAGTTAGTTGCATTACTTAAAATATCTAAAAATATATTTAAAATATTATAAATATTTTTTTACAAACATGTAACATTTTAAATAACTTAAAAAGTTAGGAGAATTAACATTTTTGGTGTGAACATTGTAATTAGGGATATAATAAAAAATAAGGGTTAAACGGTAAAACATAAATATTTGAGAGTAAGGTAAATTTTTAATTATTTATATATATATATATATAATAAAAGGTAAAAAAGAATTATTGTGCCGGGGTAAATTTTTAATTACTTATATATATATATATATATATATATATATATATATATATATATATATATATATATATATATATATATAGGGTTAGGATCAACTTACACTGTGTAAAACTCAATTACTTTTACACTATTTTTGGACCGTTGGATGATGGTAATTAATGGCCCAGATTATTTCCTTATCTTTTTTTCCCAAGTGATAATCTTCACATTTTTTACTGTTAATCTCATCCATACATTTCACTCATCCAATGGTCCTAGATTGGTGCAAAACTAAATGAGTTTTACACCATGTAACTTGATCCCATCCCATATATATATATATATATATATATATATATATATAGGGATAGGATCAAATTACACGGTGTAAAACTCTCTAAGTTTTACACTTTTTTTGGATCGTTGGATGAGTGAAACGGATGGATAAGATTAACAGTAAAATATGTGAAGATTATCACTTGGGAATTAAAAACACGGAGTTAATCTCAACCATCCATTTCCCCCATCCAACGATCCAAAAAAGGTGTAAAACTTAAAGAGTTTTACACGGTGTAAGTTGATCCTAACCCATATATATATATATATATATATATATATATATATATATATATATATATATATGAATAAAAGGTAAAAAAGAATTATTGTGCCTGGGTAGGGATGACCATTTTACCCGATCCGGTTGGGTTCCGACTTGACCCGATTGGGTTGGATTTTTTAATGAAAAAATTGGGTTCGGGTCGAGTCGAGTCGAGTCGAGTTGAGTTTTATTAAGGGTGAGCTCGGGTTCAGTTTAGGGTGGAAAATACTCGACACGGGATTAATTATGTAATTTTCCCTTAAATTTTTTAGGAATATTTATAATAACACCCCTCTTTATATATATCTTTTTATAATTAGGTCATTAAATTTGATTTTTATTTACAATTTAGTCCTTCAAATTATATTTTTACAATTAAGTCCCCTAAAATCTTTTTTACAATTAGGTCCCAAAATTATTTTTTTTCTAAATTTCGGGTTGGGGTCTGATTTAATATATTTATTTTCGGGTCGGATCAAGTTAAATTTTTTTAACGAAAATAATCGAGTCAGATCATATGCAGGTTTAGAGTATTATTTTCAACTCGGACGGGCCAAAAACTGCACCCGACCCGTGCCATCCCTAACTTGGGGGCAAATTTATAATCATTCCAGTTTGAAATAATATTTAGAATATTATATGTTGGCAAATTGGTCTGAATATTCCCTTTTGAGAATTTATTGGGGAAAATAACCCCCAAAGATTGATATTGGGAAAAATACCCCCTTTCATGCCATGTAAGACGAATTCGCGTCCTGGGGAAAGCGAATTCAATATTCGCGTCCTGCAGGACGCGAATTACTGCACCGTTTCAGTGGAAAACGGAATTCGCGTCTTGCAAAACGCGAATTCCACGAGATTTTATCCAAATTATCGCAGTAAATTGCAAATAAATTCGGACGGTTGGGGAAATAGAATTCGCGTTCTGCAGGACGCGAATTCTATTTATTATATTGAATTCGCGTTCTGCAGAACGCGAATTCGGTTTGAATTCACTGCCCGTTTTCTCTATAAAACCAGTGAAGTTGGGAGAGAATTTTCATTCTCTCCCAAAGTTTTGAAGAGGTTTTCAAGGGTTCTCAAGGGGTTTTGAAGAGTTTTGAAGTTATTGTGATAATGGCGGGTTTGCTACGATTAGAGGAGGGCCACGTATCTAATTATCGTTGAAATAATGTAAGTTTTTTTTATTTTAATTCGAATATGTAAATTTAATTTAGCGTTGTTGGCATGATTTGAATATGTTAATAGTATTTATTTTTAGAGTAAGAAAATTAGTTAGATTCGAATATGTTAATAGTATTTATTATTAGACTAAGAAAATTAGTTAAATTCGAATATGTCTTTAAATTATATTTTTAGAATAAGAAAATTAGTTAAATTCGAATATGTTAATAGTATTTATTTTTAGACTAAGAATGTTAGTTAAATTCGAATATGTCTTTAGATATTATTTTTAGACTAAGAAAATTAGTTAAATTCGAATATGTTAATAATATTTACTTTTAGACTAAGAATGTTAGTTAAATTCGAATATGTCTCTAGATATTATTTTAGACTAAGAAAATTAGTTAAATTTGAATATGTTAATAATATTTATTTTTAGACTAAGAATGTTAGTTAAAATCGAATATGTCTTTAGATTTTATATTTAGAGTAACAAAATTAGTTAAATTCAAATATGTCTTTAGATTTTATTTTTAGAGTAAGAAAATTAGTTAAATTCGAATATGTTAATAGTATTTATTTATAGACTAAGAAAATTAATTAAATTCGAATATGTGTTTAGATTTTATTTATAGACTAAGAAAATTAATTAAATTCGAATATGTCTTTAGATTTTATTTTTAGACTAAGAAAATTATTTAAATTCGAATATGTTAATAGTATTTATTTTTAGAGTAAGAAAATTAGTTAAATTCGAATATGTTTTTAGATTTTATTTTTAGACTAAAAAAATTAGTTAAATTCGAATATGTTAATAGTATTTATTTTTAGACTAAGAAAATTAGTTAAATTCGAATATATCTTTGGTATTGACTTATAGATTAAAAAGTTAGTAAAATTAGAATATGTTTAGTATTTTATTGTACACTATAAAAAATTGTGATATAATATGTGATTGTTAATATGTGTGTGTCATTAATTATTTGTAGAATGGAGAAGAACGTCGATTGGAGGTTTATATCATACGGATGAGGGTGCCCTCGGATCCTCTTCTAGCTGAGTACATAGCCGTAGCCGGATTTGGACATGTGGCGAAGATTAATGGAGGAGGTGCGAAATTAGACGTTGATTTAATCAACGCGCTTGTGGAGAGGTGGAGGCCAGAGACACATACCTTCCACTTACCATGTGGTGAGGCGACCATCACATTAGAAGATGTGTCGCATATTCTTGGCCTGCCTGTAGATGGGGAGGCTATCACTGGTGCCGCCAGTGACATTGGGAGGGCTTATGTATGGACTTGTTAGGGGATAAGCCAGAAAAACTACAGGGCGGATGTGTGACTCTGAAGTGGTTGCGTACGAAATTCGCTAATTTGCCCGCTGGAGCCAATGAAGATGTGAAGAAGGTAAAAAAAAATATTTTTTTATTAGTAGTAATAAAATTATAAAATTATTATATTTTAATATTTTTTTTCGTTATATTTTAGGCATATGCTCGGGCCTATATCTTACAGATCCTCGGGGGAATTTTGGTGGCCGACAAAACTCGCAACAAGGTTCACATGTTGTGGTTGCGGCACTTGCGGGATTTTGAAGAGGCTGGTAAATTAAGTTGGGGTTCGACAGTACTTGCATTTCTGTATAGGGAGTTGTGCAAGGCTGCGAGTGCTGATCGACACGACATCGGAGGATGTCTTTTGCTACTTCAGTCTTGGGCGTGGTTTAGAATGCCATTTTTATGCCCTGAATTGTCCGCGCCAGCAGACTATTCGTATCCACTATGTTTGCGGTAAGGAAAATAATCTTAACTAAATTTTATTTATAAATTGGTTATTTTCCTAATATATATTTTTTAAATATTAAAACTATATTTTGATGTTATGTAGGTGGTTCCATGCTCTAACTCATGTTGGGATTCCGACTATGATGCATTCTATTAGGCAAAAAATTGACACGAAATCTGCAAATGAGGTAAATATTTTAATTTTATATTAAGTTGAAGTTTAATATGAATATAGTTTAGTTTACTTGTTTTTAATTATTTCTATATTTAATTTACAGTTTTTGTGGACCCCGTACTCTGATTCGGATATCAATGAATGTCTGCCTAATTTTGATCATGAGACGGTTTCCGCTTGGACGGCCATGGTACCTCTCATCTGGTACGCTGTAGTTGAGTGGCATCCGGTTGATCGCGTCCAACGCCAGTTCGGTCGTCTGCAAACAATTCCGATAGATCCTCCTGATTTGGACGACTTACATAGGATCACCCGACAAGGAAAACTTGAGGTATAATAATTAAATTTGATTTAATAGTTATCGATTTATACTTACTTTACAATTTATAAATAATAATTTTGTTGATGTTTTGTGGTAGGTGGACTGGTCGGTGAAACATGTGCAGTGGATTGCACAGTGGCAGGATAGGCTTCAGCGACAGGCACTGAATGAGTACCGGATGTTTGATGAGCCTATGGTGAGCAATAATTACTTTGCATGGTTCTTTGGTAGTGGGAAACCGTATCTCCTCACTCCGGAAGAACAAGCAGCTGTGTTTGAGCCTTCTACAAACAAGAACCGATGAAGCTTCATCGTCTTCGTCTTCGCGGCAACGACGTTCTTCCGTTCCAAGGTTCGAATTTGACCTTAACTTGCCACCAACCCAAGAGTCGTCATACAGTCCATACGTTCCAAACTATGATGATTTCTCTACGGGGCGCCACTCAACACACATTCCATACACGGCGTCTTCAACGTACAATGAACAGTTTAACCCGTTCGATGCTTTCTCTACCGAGCGCCACTCAACATACATCCCAAGTCACCGAAATGTGGATGATATGTTCTCAGCGGGGAGACATTCAACCGCCGCTACTGTCGATCCGGTTATGACTTCAGAACCTGTTCACACACAGGTTTATGATGACGCAGAACTTTTCCAGTTTGATTATGCGCTTTCTGATGAAGAGCCGCGTACAGAGGTTGGGCCTGATGGTGACGAGATGGGTCTATTTCCTTCTGAACCATCTGACATTGACGAGCCGGTGGAATCAGAGGAGAGCGCAGAAAACTCTTCTGAGGATGATGAGGACGATGATGTTCGTTCGACGCAACTGCATGGACCAACCAGTTGCGCAACATATTACGACCCACCTTCGCACTTCACAACAGTGGATATGGATGGCTTCTTCGATACTGAATTCCCAGAACATCCACAATTAGACCAGTTCAACCAATGGAATGTGGGTTCGACTGAGCTACATGCTGGAATGGTCTTCAGGACAAAAAAGCTCGCGGAGGCTGCCATCAAGCATTACAACATTCAGCTCTCAGTTACATCCACCGTTTGGAAGACCGAGGCCAGGAAATATATTGCAGAGTGTCCTCACAAGTCTGCAGGATGTAAATGGAGGGTTCGTGTGTCGCAATTGAAAAGGCTGAATAACCTGTGGAAAATAACGAGATATACAGGGCCTCATACATGCTCCGTTGGGAGCCTCAGCCAAGACCATCCTAACTTGGATGTACACGTGCTTTCCGATGCAATCCTTCCACTCGTGAAAGCAAACCCACGTGTATCTGTGCCAGTGTGTATAGCTGCCATCAAATCCATTTACAAGTACACCGTCAATTACGATAAGGCATGGTATGCAAGATATCGAGCCATCGAAACACTGTACGGGCAATGGGAGCTATCATACAACGATCTGCGATCATGGCTTCAAGTTATGCAGGAATACAATCCAGGGACAATTGTGGAATTGGAGACTGTTCCGAAGTACTACAACGATCGTGTTGTACTAGGGGAGGTCGAATTTCATCGCCTTTTCTGGACGTTCCCCCAATGCATAAAAGCTTTCCGTCACTGCAAACCTATGCTCCAGATCGACGGTACATTTTTATATGGCAGATACACGCAGATATTGCTAATTGCAGTTGCCTAGGATGGCAACAGAAAATGTATCCCAGTTGCTTTTGCGATTGTTGAAAAGGAAAATATACCTTCTTGGGAGTTTTTCCTTTACAACCTCCGCAAGTATGTCATGCGTCGGGTTTTGCGTACACGTGAAGATGGCCTAGCTATTATTTCAGATAGAGGCGCAGGGATTTGGGGAGCAATTCAACGTTTGGGAGATTCATGGAAACCCTCATACATACATCACCGGTATTGTTTGCGGCATATAGCAGCAAACTACTATCAGAGGTTCAAGAACGAGGATGAACGTATAATGGTTCTCCGTATGGGTATGCAACCATTTCATTTTTTTATTCTACGTCCACCAATTTCATATTATTACCAATGAACTATTTTGCATGTCTTATTCAACAAGCAACGCACACCGAGTTAATCAAGTGGAAGAGCTGCTGGAGGAGTTGCAATTGAGGAATCCATTCGGGTATAACTATCTTATGGAGATACCGAAGGAGAAATGGTTGCGATGTTATGACGGGGGTCGTCGATGCGGCCATATGACAACAAACTTGGCTGAGGCAATCAATTCGTCTCTTAAGGGAACGCGCCATTTACCTATCACGTCCATTGTCAAAGCAACATATTACCGATTGGCAACCCTTTTCGCAACCCTCGGCAAACAAGCAATGAATTGGATGGCAGCTGGTCGCATATTTAATCCAGATCTCGCCGACAAAATCCAAGCGTCCATTGCGCATGCTAACTCGATGGGTGCGTTGTGCTTCTCTCGTCGGGAACACATCTTTGAGGTCACGCAATTTTCTGAACCGCTACAAGGAATAATGCAATACACCTACGTGGTTGATTTGCAAAAACGAACGTGCGATTGCGGGGAGTTCCAGGCGTTCAAGTTCCCGTGTTCGCATGCTTTCGCAGCATGTGCATCGGTTCATTTTGATGCAACGACACTCATTGATCCAGTCTACAGGCTCGAAACCGTTTTCAAGGTTTACCGAAACGAGTTCCCTCCGATCGGAAATGCACGTGACCATCGTATAATCAGCAACGAACCAAAGATATGCCCAGATCCCTCCCTGCGACGAAAGAAAAAAGGCCGGCCACCATCAACGAGGATTCATTGTGCCGAAGATATGGTTCCGAGAGAAAAGACCGGACAACCTAGGAGGTGCAGTAAATGTGGGAACACTGGACATGATATTAGGAAATGCCCTCTTAGGACCGGCCCCCGAATTAACTAGATCAACCATTGTGTACTCTTTTCTGATTTGTGAATTTCTATTATCTGGTAATTTAATAAATCATATAGGGTTTTTTAACCTAGGAGGGGTTTTTTAACGAGGCCCTTTAATTTTTTTTTAAAAAAAACATGCCTATCGACACATTTTTTGCTTCAAAAATGTTACTTTGATAGCATTTTTAACACAATTTTCTCACATTTTCGGACACCGTCTTCCTCAGAACTTTAGCACCACTGTAAAATTAAGCTGCAGATCTTTGTCTCCAAACTTAGGAAAAACCAAAAAAAAAGTTCGAAACACACCGTAAAATGCATTTAAACATGCCTATACGATAATGTTTCCTTTTAAAACATTGTTACTTGCCTATTTCTACGCCATTTTCACACATCTTAGGATATTATATACGCTCGTATCTTCACACCATCTTAAAGATATGTTTCAATACGACACTGTTATAGTTCAAAAATTTTAATCGGGTACCCCGATAATCCGTTATTCGATCACAAATATTGCTACCTAAACATCTTATATTGGTTTCAATTCAATTTCATGTTGAATTTATCGTGCGAGGGCAGCAATAAATCGTTGAATTCGCGTTTTGCAAAACGCGAATTCCCTTTTCACTGAAACGTCGCAGGAATTCACGTCCTGCAGGACGCGAATTTTAAATTCGCTTTTCCCAGGACGCGAATTCGTCCTACATGGCATGAAAGGGGGGTATTTTTCCCAATATCAATCTTTGGGGGTTATTTTCCCCAATAAATTCCAAAAGGGAATATTCAAACCATAACGCCTTATATGTTGGTAAGAAAAATAAGTAATTTTACAATATTTAATGCGATGACAGAAGTAACAGGAATGTACTATTATTTGGGTGGTGATAACAAAGATTTGGACGGCCAGAAGTTTGAAAACAATCGGAAGTTTTATAGCAAGACCCTTAAAATGAGGATAAAGTAAAGTAAAATCAAAATTTTTATAAAAACTATAAGAATTTTTGTATTTACTTATTTGGTGTATAATGAATTTTTTACAAAAAGTATAAAAATTTTAGTATATCAAAATTCTTACAAAAAAAATTAAATATTTTAAAAAGGTAAAAATTTTGGTATGTACTAAAATTATTACACTTTTTGTAAGAAATTCAGTATATACCAAAAATTTGATATTAAAATTCTTACAATTTTAATAAAAATTTTAGTTGCGTTTTAAGGCCCTTCACGTTAGAAAAACCTGAAAAGAAGAGGTGAAATTATTTGGGAAAACAAAGGTCTCGGTGGAAGTTGAAAGCTTTACTTTCTTAGCTGAGTCAAAACTAAAATGGCCGGGAAACTTACTGCACTGCTCATTAAAGCCGGAATTTCCTTGTTTTGCATGTGAGCATGCTCATAGCCATAATAAGATTACAGCCTACAGGGTTGTCATCATGACATTGGGAACTGGCATCCATGTTTGTTTTTATCATATCTACCTAATTAATTAAAATATCATTTACTGGCTATAGGTAAAAGCCAAAACGACAAACTATTGGTCTTCAACCGTTCAGAAACTATTGTGTACTGTAGTGAAACAGCTGCAGAAAAATATGCTTTGGCAGTGTGTTTGGGGAGACATTACCATCAGCAGCTGATCATCACCAATCAGTAGCACAGTTAATCAAAATAATATAACGGTTAATTTATAAGTTCTATTTTTAATATAATTAGACACATTATTTTTAAACATTATCATCTAATTATAGTAAGAACATAACTTACAAGCAGACCCGGCCTTGAGGTAGGACAATAAGAGCACTCGCTCATTACACACTGTTTAGGGAAATTATATGTTTGCAATTTTTCTGAATTTTATTTGTTGTTGAGGATTAATTTTTTCTAATATTTGTTATTAGGAGTCTAATTTTTTAACACTTATTAATATATGATTATTTTTCTAATATTTATTGTTAAGGGTTAACTATAAATTTTTTTTTTCAACACTTGTTAGGAAACTGATTTTTTTCTCCAAATATTTGTTATTATGAGCATACTCTTAAAATTCTATTTTTTTTATATTTATTATTAGGACCTCAATTTTTCAATTCTTGTTATTATGGACTTATTATTAAAATTTATTTATTTTTCATAACTTGCTATTATGGGTAGGGACTTAAATAGCGGTATGCAACCACAAACAACCACCTTGATTTCTACATCCGTTATGTCCAATAGCATATGTTTATTAAAAATTTTAACAACCGCAATACTCGTGGTGACCGAAATAACATTTGTAATGTCCTCAATCACAATTTAAATATGTGATTTAGGGCTATTTTTTTATATTCGCCCTGACACACAAAAAAACTAACGCCGGCCCTTCTTATAAATTAATTGTGGTGATATTTTAGTTAACCATGAAGGCGAGATATCTTTGCTCAAAATCAAAGCTGTTATCACTCAGCTCCCTTGTTTTCTTCTCTGCGTATTTGCACGTTGTTTAGACGAAGAAAGAGGTTTCCGGTGTGAAGTAGACAATAAACATAGGAATTAGGATGCTTCGATTTGCCCCGTTTCTTTTGTCTTCGTGTCGTTATGTCCCACGGCTTGGCTAATAAATAATACTATAATGCCATTATTAATGAAATCTGTTGTTATTTATGATCTTTACTCATACTAAATAATAATACTGTGTTTCTTCATTACGTCATAGCAGAATAGTCTGAAAATTTGGTACTGAACACTGAACAGGGATTTGTTTTACCCTCATATCTGCAGTCAAGCGTCAGCAAAGCAAATGATGAATGTCCATAAATTTAATAAGGCAAGTGACTAAATTATTTTTTCTTCAGATAGGCGCTTAAAGTATTTTTTGAGTTAAATAAGTATTTAATTTTTTTTAAATTTTTTATTTAAGTGTCTTGTCATTATTACCCGTTAAAAAAAATTGTTAGCTAATAAAAACATGACAAGTGGCATGTCGTATTTTTAAAAATATCTTAAGTCCCAAATCTCAATTCCAGTCGATGTAGCCGTCAATCATCAACAGCGTGCCCACCACTTCTATCGTCGGACCCTCACGATTATTTTCCTATTCTTCTGTCACCTATAGTCGACGGACGCCGTGCCTATCGACGAAATAAGTCAAATTCGCAAAGAAAAAGAAAACGATCGTCAGCAAATGGCGACTGATCTGCCGACAAATGATGTTTGAGGCTTGCAGTGTGATGAACGGAGACGACATTGGTCAAATTTAGGGATCTACGGGTTTTAGGGTTATTTTGTGAATTTTGGGAAATATAAGATTTTTTTTAAAAGTAAGTTAATGGCATGACACCTAAACGTATAACTTTAGAAACATTAGATATCTACTTGGCCCGAAAAATACTTTAAACACTTATCTTAAAAGAAAATAATTTGAGCACTTATTTGACACTTAATCCATTTAATAATCTATCGGCTTTATTAAAGGACTGAAAGCAAAGCAGTATTTCAGTTTACTAAATTTCAAAGCTCATGTGCTTGGGTTGGTTAATACTTAATACCATCTGGGGGATGGGCTCCCACAACAACCCCAAGCACATGTGGTTCAGTTGGTTGATACCGAACACGACTTTTAGAATGAAACATGTACCCCATACAAATTGTAGGGCTGTTCCTTAAGATTCTGTCCTGGGGAACCATATGAAAAGCAAGGCAAGATGGTGCACTGTTCCTTGAGATTTGTTGGATATCAAGCATGGAGGTCAGTTAGCTTTGTCTGAGGGCTCAACGGCAGCCACAGCACCTTGGGATTTATACTTTGCCCATACCATGTGAATGTGCTAGATGTGACTTACTTCCCTTGGGACATTATTTCAATATCCTGTCCCATTTGGAATGCCAAATTATATTCTTTTTTCAACAACCATCATTCAGCTACTTTATCAGTATTAATTATTAAAAAATGATCGATGTAATTTTCTGATTAATAGTTTGATACTAACAAGTAGTTATAAACAGTATTGTGAATTCTGTCTCTCTAACATTTCCCAGAAAGTTGAACGTAACTAACTGCAAACCTCATTATTGTAAACAATTTCATGGTAAAAGTTATATTTGTGTCGTTGAAGACAACTTCCAAGACTAAGGTAAGGCCAGGGCATGGGCGGAGCTACATGAAGAATTGAAGTGTCTGTTAACGCGCCAAGATTTTCTGAAATTTTTTTTATATATATAATTAGTATGTAAAAAATTAAAATATGTATAAATGACACCCTTTATAAATAATTAACTTCGGACCTCAGCTTGAGTATGTTTTTAAAGAAGAGCGAGGGATTCATGCCTGCACCACATAAATGCATCTCTTGTAGCACAAGGGATCAGAAATGTACCTTAGTTACAACAGTGGAAAGGAAAAGAACAAAACAATTTAAATATGTATATACCCCTAACAAAAATCAGATAGAGGAAGGAAGATAAATTAAAGCAATACTGGTTTGATATCCTCTTTAATCAGTCTGGCGTGTGGTCAAATTTTCTTCTTCCATGATTGCTGGCATAGTGGCATGCATGCATGAATTGACAGTAAAACTTATATATATGTATGTGTGCATGCATGCAGCTTGAAAAGCCATGGAAGAATGAAGGGAAATGCATTTGGCTGCATGCATTGTGCAAGATTCTTCTTTTGAATAGCATAACCCTAAAATGAAGCCTACAAATAAGCAAATACCAAACACGGTGAAATACTCCACTACTGGTTTTATAGCGTCGCAGTAGAGGTGGAGCTGAATTGAATAATCATGAGGCCTGTAATTGCTTGTTGTGTAGATGTGCAAGAAGACAGAAGTGGAGCAACTGTGCATATGGGGGGGACTGATTTTGTTTGAGATTTTCTTACATTGATTTGAGGCAGAGAGACACAGCGATCACTGCTAACAATGAGAGATTTGTCTGTGCCTGATAGTGTTTTGAAATAGTTTCTCTGCTACATGAGCAGAGAGGAACAAGTGATTGCACCTATCCACCACGTGCGTAGACCCTCCATGGTGCTGTTCCAAGCAAACAAGTAGGCCCAAGGGTCCATTGCTTCCTTTGACCTTTCCTTTCCATGAAAACTATGACATGTGTTAGAATCCTTTGGTAAGAAGCAAAAGGAAATATGTTTTGTTTCTGTAACATCCACCCTACTGGTTTTGTTTTACCAAAACAACAAAGCAGAAGACCGGTTGATATGGATGAAAGTGGGGTCAAAACTAATAAAACTGCTCTCCTACGCCCAGACAGCGTCGCACATGGTGCTGCGAGACTTTATGGCTCACTGAAACCCAATGCCTTCTTTTCTTAACCGATGTTGTTGGGGAAATGAATGCAAGTTTTACCTCTAGAATAATGGATTCAAAACCTACCCTCCAAACACTTGCTAAATTTTAATGTTTTCCTAACTGCTTCCCTGTCCACAAGACATCAATCACATCATTTCAAATCATATGGTTGCCAGTACCATAAAATAAATCTAGATTCGAATTTTAGAGATAATATTTTGATATAAACAGTTATAAACCTCCTGATTTTAACATTACAATAGATATAAAATATTGTTGATTATGTTTAGTTCAATCGACATGATATTGAACAATATATATAAAAATATGAGATCAAATATACTTAAATGCTCAAGAAGTCTTATGAAACTTTGAGCTTAAATTCAACTGGGTTGTGGCCAGTTTTTAAAGCCCAATATCATTTTGAACCCATTTATCTCCGAAGTTGGCCAACGGAGGGTTTGAACTAGATGTTTCAGGTTCTTAATCTATTTTTAAATAGTAAATTTAGGGCTTAGGTGAGGAATAATCGAAAATCGCGAGAATCTGAATCAATGAGTATGAGGAATAATCGAAATCTTTATCAACAGAAACGGAAATGAGGAAAGTCATATCACCGAAACTCAAATGAGGATGGAGATGAGGATTGCTATATCCGAATCATGGGGATAACCAAATCGTACTTGTATAAATCACGTGGGAATTCTCAAAAAATATCCGCATGTATCCTCGATATTTTACAATATTTTACAAAATTAAATGGTCATAAGAGTAATTTGTCCATTTTTAATAAAGATCAAATCTCCCATAACTTAATATGACCGGCTGAAGTAAGTTTAGTGATTCTACTTATATTCCATGAAAATAATTAGGAAGTAGACTATATACCGTTGTAAACGTGATTCAATCTAATTTTGTTAAAAAAATACGTTGATCGACTTCAATAAGTATTTAAAAAGATATGAATATTTAAATGTTGAAAGGTCATAAAAATTTGACAGCAAATTTCTTGAAAAACGTTTTTAACATTGAATTTAAAAAATCATCAAAAAATTTACAAGATAAATCAAGAAGTGGGCCTTATATTCTATAACCATAGGAGTTATTAATTTTTGAGTGAACAAATGTTAGAAAAATGTACTAGACTATTTCCAAAAACAACAATGATATTGACTTCAGAAATTCATCATAAATTATACAAGTAAAATTAGATTAAATAAATTATACAAGTAAAATTAGATTAAATAAATTATACAAGTAAAATTAGATTAAATAAATTATACAAGTAAAATTAGATTAAATAAATTATATGGTTGAAAAGATTATCAAATCTAATTTCTTTTTAAAATAAATAGATCATGATTTGAAACTATAGAGTATCAATTATATATTTTCTTTTAATACAAGTTGCCATATTTCAATATTTTAGTCATGTTTTATAATTTTAAAATAGTTTGTTTGTTGTGTCAAAATTAATTTTATCATTTATGTTTTGTTTATTTTTTTGGATAAGGATTAAACAAAACCTGCAGGGATTAATAAGAGATGGACACAGACAAAAATAACCAAAATGTTTAATGGAAATTCTCCAAAATCGTACCCTCAAGTATTGAAGACAGAGTGAAAAATACAAAACCGTTCTCAATCCACCACACTACCGACCGTAAGTAAACTACACCAATAATCACCGAATTATTACTTTTTTTATTTTTGTCACCACACTATTCTTTTGGACAAATCACCATCAACATTACGTTGATTTTCTATTTTAATCACTGACCGTTAAAAATGAACGACAATGTTGACACAGATGTTTAAAAAATATTATTTAAAAATTATTTAAAAATGACACATGAGCTGCTTACGGGGAGAGCAAAAATGACATGGTAATTGGTAAATCAAAAAAGAATTCATGTAAGCGTCATTAATTTTTTTAACAGTCCGTTCCCAAGATAGAAAAGGAACATAATGTTAATAACGATATTGCAAAGAAAAAAATAGTTCCGTGATCAAAATAGGATACATATGAACAAAAAAAAACATTGTTTTAGAAGTAATAAGATCCAAAATGGCAGGAATAATTCATAAACTAAGAAATGTGTGGGAATGACATTTCTACCATTAGGGGAATGACATTGTTGGTAATGATGCATTCCCACCTGGGGGTAATGCTCGAAAATGTCTTTTCGAAAAAAGATTATTATTACCTTGATAATAATTTTTTTTCGTGAACCAAATGCACCCTTAGTTCTCAAAACCAAAAGCTATTTTTCTATCGGCAATGATACATTTTATTAATAGAGAGAAGCTTGAACCAGACAGAAAAAATACAGAAGTCTACCATCCAACAAAACCACAATCAATTACAAACAACACAATAAATAAATGCCATACTCACTAAATTCTAGCCATGAATGCAAAAACCTCACTAATCATCCCACCTTAACACCATAGCCTAAACACCGCTCACTAATTCTCCATCGTTCAATTTTACAAACGAACTCTTGGATATTAATTCTAAATCTTCATTTCATTGCCTCGGACGGAGTTAAATGAATTCTAAACCTTCATTCCATAGCCTCAAACGAAGTTAAATGAATTCTAAACCTTCATTTCATTGCCCCAAACGAAGTTAAATGAATTCTAAACCTTCATTTCATTTCCTCCTATAATGCGCAATCAACAATGGCTGGCAAGAGCTAAGAAAAATGAAAAGCTTCTAAAGGGGGAGGGGGTAGTAAGTGAAAGAAGGGTGGAAAGAAAGTAAAGATAAATGGAAGGCATTACTAACTAAACATAAAAATCTATTGAATTCAATATATTTTCAGGTTTAAATCAATTGAACTCTCTCCTTTGTGTTTGCAGATCCTTCTATCCTTCTTCCTGATGCACAAAAATGGAGCAAAACTTAAAAACATTTCACTCTTATTCTTATTTTTCAATAAAATAACAAATTCCAGTAGCATAATAGCAATTTCATCGGCAATTTCCAAGAATATGACAGCAGTATGTTTAGTGCACATGAAAAAGGCCGGAAGTACATCTAAACTATGAACCTTGATCTTCTACTAGAGGGTAACAACCACCGGCAAATCCTGATTTTGTTATTTTCGAATCAAGCATGATCTGGGTGACATCAGAAAATAATTAGCAGCACTTTCAATCAATTTCATCCTATTGACAAACTGTATTTTAGCTATATTGGTTCTTGTAATCCCTCTATGTCCAAGCAGCATCTTAGTGGCATTCTAGCATTCCATCCCCAAGTTGACAAGTTAAAGCATAAGCCACCTTACCACAAATAGACTTGATGCTATATTAAAACCTTGT
This sequence comes from Hibiscus tridactylites, assembly GCA_958450335.1. Classification (NCBI taxonomy): domain Eukaryota; kingdom Viridiplantae; phylum Streptophyta; class Magnoliopsida; order Malvales; family Malvaceae; genus Hibiscus; species Hibiscus tridactylites. Next base: position 13,688,825 of record OY288287.1, read on the forward strand.
GTATTTGAAAGATAACGAGGCACACATATTTGCATTTGTACCAAATTGCCTTCCAACTCCAAGTAGAAAACAGCGCAATGGTATGAACCAAAATTCCCTAGCAATGATAAAATGAAGCTAATAAATAAAAGCAGAAACCAAACAACTAGCCATACTTATCCCGTCAAATTAATGAGCTGCTACTCACAAAGTATTTATTTGTAAATTAATCATGTGAAGTAGTAGTTCAAAGAAATATATTTGAGGCAACTTGACTACCAAGGCCAACAACAAAGCATATCTTTCCATTATAATCTAATGGTGCAAATACAGGGAGTACCAGACAAGCATAAGGAGAAACCAAAGGCAAAAGCAATGATATATCTACAACTGAAATGGTACCCAAAAAAATCAAATAGCAACGTTCAGTTCGCAAGATACCCTTATGCATACCAAGGACATTAGGCTGATCAACTTCCCAATGCGACAGAGTGTATGAAAGCACAAAGTAAAAAGGGTTCATCAGCAAATGACTAAAATGTCACCACAGTATTTCCTCCTCTCCGCATACTAAAAGCAAAACAGAGACTCTTAGAATCCCATTACAATTTTACAACTCACAGGGAGACATGTTATCCACAATGTCTTGAATCACGAGGAAATGTAAAAACAGTGAACCTCTACTATGCGGACATAAACGATCGGGTTAAAATGCGTCTGATAAAAGCATATAAATCTTAGTATCTTGCTTCCCATACCATACCATATCTCAAACAATAAAATATGCAGTCTTTTTTTTCCATTCTAAAAAAATAAAGTAAAAAAGGAACTATTTTTCTTATGCAAGTAATCTTTAACTTGCACACATGGCTGCTTAAGATTGAAATCTCTATATCACAGATATACATTCTTCAATGGGAAGCTTAGTAATTATCAGCAATTTCCCAAATTCTCACCATCAAATTAAGAACAGAAAAGAAAAATCGAAATAAAGTTGGAAAGGAACTTACAACAACGAAAGGCTATGTCTTATGAAGTCTTTGCAATCTCATTTCAATCAATCTAGCATTAAATTCTCCATCACTAACTCTTAACATCTTTGACAATGGCAATTTAAACCCACGTTCCAGTAAAGCTCTATGCCTCGGCTTAATCTTTTTCTCTAAACTAAACGAAAAATACTGGGGGAACCTCGTTAATTCCTCCAAGTCACCTTCCATTTCCTCCAAGAAAAACTCAGCTTTAGGCCTCATATTATTCTCCACACTCAAAGTCAACAACCCGGGTGACCTCGCCACCATCCGGTTCACCTCCGGCTCGTCAAAACCCAGGGACCGAAGGAAGTTGAGTTTGGGCTTCAGGGTGTTTTCCACGTTGGAAACTAAAAGAAGGGTAGTATGGGAATTGACAACGAGTCCGAGGGAAGTGAGGAAATGGAGAGTGGGGCGGAGTTGGGTGGCGACGGGGGAAACCAAGAGGCGAGGGCAACGGGTGAGGGAGAGAGGGAGGTGGGGGAAAGGGAGAGGGACTTCGTGGAGGAGGAAGTTGATCGGAGGGAGAGGGTCGGAGGTGAGGAGGAGAGGACACATGTCGAGGATACGGCCGATGGAAGGGCGAGAGAGGCCGACGGAGGAGAGGGAATGCTCGACGGAGAGGAGGGAGGAAAGCGGGGTGGAACGGAGGGAAGGGTTTAAGTGGAGAGCTTTATGGGGATTGATGTTTAAGGATTGGAGGTAGAGGAGCTTTTGGCGGAAGAGGAGACCACCGTCTTTGGATACCGGAGGGGCGGTGGGCGGATATGTAAGGAAGGGTTGAGGATAATGGAGTTGGAATCTGCAAGTTTGCATATTTTCACTTTTCCTGCTGTGATGTTGGATTGGATGAAGGGAATTTCATTTTAGGATTTTTTTTTTTATCTTTACTTTCATATTTTATTAGGGATTATTATTTCCTAGGCTAATTAATATATCATCGAAGCCCTTGGTTAATTTAATATTATTAAATAGTAAAATATTATATTTTTCACGTCGGGATTCTAATTCATATAAAATAAAGTAAGATGAACATCCTTAGCCACTCAATCAATTAGTGGATTTCAGTTTAGTATTATTTTTAAAAAGTGTTGTGAGAAAGTTATTTTAGATTTTTTTGAACAATAAAACTATTGGCATTGAACAAAAAGAATAAATACAAAGCAGATCAGAAACAAAGGAAGAGATAAGGAAAGAAGCACAACACAAAACAATAACAAAACCTAAACAGGCTCGGGCAAAACCTAAAAAAACATACAGACAACAAAATAATTCACAATTGGAGCATAATAGGCACCAACAGACACGACAGAACTGGAAGAACAACACAACAAATGAAGAAAGACAAGACCAACCATCAACCGGAGTCAAAGAAACACAAAGCCAGTAAATCTAGGATTTCCTACTGCATGACACTCCAGTAGTCACCCGAGAATGGAATCAGTTCATGAGAATATAGAGAGAAAGCCAACAGATCGCCGTGATAGATCTGAGAAGCAACGACGTTTGAGGGAAGACAGAGTCAGAAAGTACAACCATCAGGTCACCGCCAATGGAGACGAAATAAAGGAGAAAAAAATAAAAAACTTGAGAAAAATAAAAGAAAAGGGAACATAGAACAAAGAGAAGGAAAATAAAACACCAGTGGTGAAGGTGCCGCCGAACCTCCCAACCGCGACGAGCAAAGCCACCCAACCCAAACATGCTTTGATCAAATTGTTTTTTGAGAAAATCGTTTTTCTTAGACCTGGCAAACTTGACCCGAGAGCCAAACCAATTTACCCGAACTGAGACCCAAAATCGACCCGAACATGATGACTAAAAATTTGATCCAAAACTGAAACTAAACCGAAATAGACCCGAACCGAATGAACTCAAACCGAATGGACTTGAACCGAAGAAACCGAAAAAATAAATAAAAGATATTAATAGAAATAAAGAAAAATGAAATATGAACAGCCGCACAACTCACCAAAAAGTCAAATATATTGGCTTTATAAAACCATATATAGGGTGTAAAAAACTAACCAACCTAAAAACTTGATTAAAACCGACCAATCTCCAATTGACCCGATTCGAAATAACTGAACCAAAAATAACCGAACCGAAATGACTAAAAGTACAATAGAACCGAACAAGAACTGAACCAAAACCGAATGATATTAGACCCGAAATAGCCGAAATTAAAATCACTCGAACCGATTAACCCGTTTGCCACCTCTGGTTTCCCTCAAAACTACCAGCACAAGAGATGGAAGATAGGAGCCCTGAGAGCTAGGCTGACGATCGCTAGAAGAGTCAGAAGACTCATCAAAGGTGGAAGTGATTTATTTATTCGAAGGAAAACTCAACCGAGCCACCAGCGGCTGGTGGCTGGTTAAAACAACACAAAATAAGCTAAAGTTTTTTTTTGGTTAGAGAGAACGACGCAAAAATCGTAGAATTTTGATGTTTGATATTATTGTAAAAAGTATTTTTGAAAAGATAAAATAATCATTTTTATATGATATTTAAAAGTAAAAATAAATTATTGTTTTAATTATTTACTTTTTAAAATATTAAAATTATTTTACTATTAATATTTAATATATTATTTTCAATTATATTAAATAAAAAATGACAATAATAATTAATTTATTACATTTAGTATATTAATTGAATATTTAATATAATAGTTCAATATATTTCATATTTACTTCTTTTTTTGAATTGAAGGGCGATTTCCATGAGCCTCATTAAAAAACCTCCAAGAAGGAGGAAAAAGAGTGCTCATGCAAACCGTTAAACATCACTAAATCGAAACCAAACAACACTCACACACTATCCATGCAATCCGAGATAAGAACATCATGGATCTCCAAAGGAGGCTCAAGAAATCTGTAGTACTCCAACGAAAGAACCTTTGCCATCTTCGCAAGCTTATCTGCAGCCAAATTTGGGTCACGCCGCACCCACGCAAAACGAACATCCCAATCTCTCGAAACCATGTCCGCAAGATGCACTTGAAGATTAGACGAAAAACGTAATGGATCACCCATCGCCAAACCTTCATACACATCTTTGTTATCCGTCTCAACAATGATTCTATTGAATCCTAATGCCCAAGCCGTCACAAGACCTTCATACACTGCCCACAATTCAGCCTCAAACGTGGAGCAAATCCCAATTTTCTTCGAAAATCCAAACCTCCACTGTCCGGAATTATCACGCCCTAGGCCACCGTAATAAGAAAGACCTGACGCCGTGGTTCTTGCCCCGTCGACATTCAGTTTAATCCACCCCATCGGGGGTTGATGCCATCTCGCAATAATAGGTTGTGCAGGGATCTCGACCACAACTTGATCCTCAACCACGCCTGCCTGCACCACATCTCTGCAAAGGCGTCGGGCATGCTGCAACATGCTCTCCTGAGCACCGCTGGCCGAGTCAAAAATGGTCGCATTACGTCGCTTCCATGCCAACCAAACCAACGAGCCAAACATCAAATCCCAGTCAGCAGCGTTCCTAGGAAACTGGTTCAAGTCCGATAAATTCTCCAAGATCCATTGTTTGATGTTTAAATCGAGAAACACATCAACCCTATCAGCTTTAATCACATGCAGCCAAACCGTCTTCATCACCACACAATCGCGGAAAACGTGAAAGACATCTTCAACAGCGGCACCGCACAAAGCACAACTAGGACCATCCGCAAGGTGATGACGTACCCGCTCCTCATTTCTCATAAGCGAACCATGGCAAACTTTCCAAAGGAACATCCGCACTCGTGGTAGACCGCGATACTTGGCAATGATCGCCCACACCGGTTCCACATTCCCAGCAAAAGGCTCCATACGCACACCATATGCTGACTTCACGGAGAATAGCCTAGTGGGCTCCAATGACCACCCGGGGCAGTCGGGTACTCCCACTCGGAGAATCGCCTAGTGGGCACACTATTAATATTATTTGAGTATATTAAAATTATTTTAATGTATTTTTATATATTAGTATTGATATTAGTGTTATTTTCATATTATTTTAATAATATTATTAGTTTAGTTTTAAATTAATATTATTTTCATAGTATTATTTTAATATAATATTAATATTAAACTAAGGAAAAAACTTTGATACACAAGCCGTATAAATTTTTTGTTTACACATGCCTTTTAATTTTAAGGGTTACAACTTTAGTTTAGGTTTTAAAGTGTAGGAGTTTAGGTTGTAGGTTTAGAATTTAGGATATAGTATTTAAGGATTAGGGTTAAAATTTTAGGATTTGAGATTTATAGTGTAAATATGCAGGCTTGTGTAATTAGTTTTACACAGCCTGTGAATTAAAATCTTACCCTTAAACTAATATATCATTATGCATGTATAAACTTTATTTTAACAATCATTTTGAGTTAAATAATTAAGTGTAAAAAATAATTTCTCCTCAAAAGTGATTTTTCACTTCAAAAACTAGAAATTTTAACTTTTAATGTTGGGTGGAAAATCACTTTTCTAACCTTGATTGCACACTCAATTTGTAGGTGTTTCGCATTGCTTAATTTGGCATTGATTATGAAAATTATGGTGAAAAGTGATTTTATAAAAAAAAGTGTTAGTAAAAAATGATTTTGAAAAGTTGAGTTTAAGAATTTAATGTTCGGTATTGCTGTCAAAAAGCGTTGTTGGAAAGACAAATGTCTAGTGTTCAGAAAAAAGTGAAAGTTAGATTTAAGAATTAATAAAGGTTAAACTTTTCATTTTAAATTTAAACGAGATTTTTAACCTCAAAAGCTAAAAGATATAACTTTTGGGTTTGGGTCAATAATCACTTTTCGAAAGTGATTTTTCTATTAAAATTCAAGTGTTTTTCTGTAACCCCTCGTCCCGGCCTATCCAGCAGACCGAGTCGAACGAGTTACACGGGGAAAACCGAAACGAAACCCGCTAAGGCCTCATTCCGATTAACAACCCTATTTTTTCACTTTATTAATCTTGACTAAATGTCATGTTTAATCCTATGTGTGAAGGCAAACAACGGAAATACGAACACGGATACGAACCAAGTAGAGGGCATACGGTGATTTAAACTTACCGAGTAGTTTATTAGTCAAGTTTCATGCACACAAGACAAAACCATCTCAAAGGACACATATAAACTCACCTAGGAAGCATATAAGCATTAGGGACTAAAACATAACATTTGGAAACCTTCAAAGATGCCCTTTAACCGTTTTAACTACCTACGTTTCGAAACAGGACTACTAGTTCCGAAACGCGGGCTTCATTCAAAAAGCAATATTAGGCCGTTCCGGAACGACTCCTCATGGTTCTGAAACAGGAACCTCCAGTGGCAAATCGTACCGAAACGACTCCTTATGGTTCCGAAACGGTAACCTACAGTGGCAAATCATACCGAAACGACAACACTCCCATTCCGATACGGGTGCCCCTAGAGCTTGGCTGTTTTAAAACCATATCAGACGTTCCGAAACGCTTAGACATAGTTTGGCCCGAAAATACATTTTGGCATCTCCAAACGTTCCCAAACTTACCCCGGAATATCACAAACCTCATGGAAACTTATTATAAAAACAATCTAGAGGCAAAACACCCTAAAGACAAGCTTCAAACATGCATACTCGTAAAGATGGATCTCAACCCAAAAGCTCATAAGAACACTTTAGTTCAAAAACACCAACAAGTCAAAACACACAACAATTAACCCAAGGCCCAAGCCTCAACATATCATCGTAACAACATTTAAAACATGTTAGCAACATTAACAAAAGCCAAACATAGGAGTTTGAACACCAACTCCCTAACATGGTCTAGCATTCCCATTGCCAAAGTATTATTACGACTAAGTAAACCATACTTTTAGCTAGCAAAGAACTCCAAGAACTCCTCCCTTGCCCCGCTTGCCTCCGAAGCTACTAACGATTTGCATTGTTGGAAAACGAGAGTGTAAGCTTAAAAGCTTAGTGAGCAGAGCTCTACAACACAACAACAATGCAGTTTAAAACATATATCTTAGTTTTAAAAGCAAAACCATTTAAGAAAGAGATACAATAAAATGGAAGCATAAACGAAACGTGGTTTGCACAAGCACAACCATCCCCGGTGGGACTACACATCACCGTACACAACAACTAGCATATTTCCAGTGGGACTACACGTCACCGTACTCATCTACTAGTCACTACCGGTGGGACTACACATCACCGTACACAACGACTAACCATCATGTGAGGCTTGACATCAACTACGACAACACAACAACACTAAACGGGGATAAAAGCATCCCGCAATCAACACCACAACACACATAAACACGAACACCAACAATCAACCAAACAAGGCAAGAATAGACAAACTTACGCTTGAGTCTAGGTTAGCCTCTAAGGCTCCACCCAAACCCCAAGAAACCTGCATTGAACATATTAAAGCTTCAAACGATTTCCACTCACCAGCCAATGTACGAAAGATGATCGAAATGTCGTTTCAAGCTTCCTCAGTACCCGGTGTTGCGTCCAAAACCATTTCCCTTGCTTCTAACCATTTCAAACCAAAGTATCAATACATATTCTAACACCAAAACTCACTGAAAAGCAATAGTCCATCAATCGACACATTTACTCAATCAAAACAAAGCCGAAATCAACCGAAACGTTGCCAAAACATCATCCAAACACAATTTGACTTTACCAGCATTTTTAAACTTTAAAATTCACCAATTAACATCTAAAAACACCCATATTAGGTCTGTATACCTCCAGCCCTCGTTTTACCACAAAACTAAGCCAAAACACCATTTTTTCACCTTCAAAACTTACCCACTGCTCCTAGTTTCGGGTTTTATGGGTTTAGGCTACTTATTAACATTATTTAACATCCAAAAATAGTTCAAAAACACCCCACCAAAAACCCATGAAAAACCCATACGAAAAATTTCATAAACTCATCTCTTTTCCATCAAAACTTTGGAACCCAAAATGAAAAATCAAAGTTTTGTTAACATTTTAAAAAGATAAGATTTAATAAATAAAAGCCGAGGTAAAAGTGATGATTACCTTTGAAAATCTTCTATGGAAAAGCCTTTGAGTCAATGAAGAGATGGTGGGAAGCTTTTGGGAGAAAGTATTGAGCTTTTAGGTTTTTGGAATAAAGATGACTCTTCAAATCCCAAAACCCCTTTTCAAAATTTCATTAATGGCGTTATCGTAAATAATGACACTTTTATAAAAATAAGCATTTTAATCTAAATTTAACCCAAAACTGGTTCTAGATCAAAACCGATAACTCCCGGGCCCAAAATCGGGGCGTTACAACTCTCCCCCACTTAAGGAATTTTGTCCTCGAAATTACCTGACGGATAGAGATACGAAAATTGTTTCTCCATGTCTTTCTTCCTCTCCCAAGTAGCCTCTTCCACACCTCGGTGTCTCTACAAAACTTTGACTAACTCGATAGTTCTCCCACGCAACATTTTTCTATTCGTAGTAAGTATTTCAACCGGCTCTTCATCATACAACAAATCTGGGTTCAACTCGATCTCTTCCACTAACATTACATGAGACGGATCCGATCTATACTTCCAAAGCATCGAAACGTGGAACACATCATGAATCTTCTTTAACTCTGTCGGCAGTCTCAATTTATAAGCAACGAGACAAATCCTCTCAACTACCTCGTAAGGACCAATGAACCTTGGGCTTAACTTACCCTTCTTCCCAAACCTCATCACCTTCTTCTAAGGTGAGACTTTCAAAAACACTTTGTCTCCCAAAACATACTCTATCTCATTTCTCTTCAAATCGACATACGATTTCTGTCGGTCTAAAGCTGCCTTCAAGCGATCACATATCAGTTTTACCTTCTCGGTAGTGCCCTTGAGCAAGTCTGGCATCGGTACAAGCTTTTGTTCGGCCTCGACCCAACAAATAGGTGTCTTACACCTTCTACCATACAGAGCCTCATACGGTGCCATCTGAATACTAGCCTGATAACTATTATTGCATGCAAACTCCACTAACGGTAGGTGTTTCTCCCAAGAACCCCGAAAGTCGATGATGCAACACCTCAACATGTCCTCCAACACCTAAATAACTCTTTCTGACTGACCATCTGACTGCGGGTGATACGAAGTGCTGAAGTTCAACCAAGTACCCAAGGCACGATGCAAACACTCCCAAAATCTGGCTGTAAACCTCAGATCTCGGTCTGATACGATCGACTTCGGTACCCCATACAATCTCACCATCTCACTGATGTACATATCGGCCAACTTATCTAAGGTGTAGGTAGTATGAACATGTATGAAATGGGCACACTTAGTGAATCTGTCGACTATCACCCACACTGAATTCTTCTTCGAAGGAGTCAACGGTAAACCCGACACGAAGTCCATGGTAATACGTTCACACTTCCATTCCGGAATCTTCAACAACTGTACAAACATAAAGGAAACTGATGTTCAGCCTTAACTCGTTGACAGACGGTACATCTTCAACCCAATCCAGTAGTACTCTTCTTTTAACCCACAATACATCTTCCTACTACCCGGATGCATAGGAAAAGGACTGTTATGTGCTTTATTAAAGATAGTACGCCTTAACTCGGCATCTTCTGGGACTACTATCCTATCCTTGAAACATAAGATCTCATTCTCGCCAAAGCAGAAATCAGTAGGTCTACCCTCGGCTATATCTTGCACGTGAGGTGCCAAAGACTCGTCTTGCAATTGTTTCTCTCGAATCAACTGAACCAACGAAGGTTTAACCTGTAGCTCAGCTATCAAACCACCATCCCGTGACACACTCAATCTCACAAACATAGCTCGCAACTCAACTGCCACTTTTCTACTCAAAGCATCGGCCACTACGTTTGCCTTACCTTGGTGGTACTCTATCGTAAGGTCATAGTCCTTAAGAAGCTCTATCCACCTACGTTGTCTAAGGTTCAACTCTCTTTAAGTCATCAAGTATTTCAAACTCTTGTGGTCGGTATAAACTGTGCACTTCTCACCGTAAAGGTGGTGTCTCCAAATTTGCAAGGCGAACACTACTGTAACTAACTCTATGTCATGAGTGGGGTAGTTATTCTCGTGAACCTTCAACTGTCTCGAAGCATAAGCTACAACCTTACCCTCTTTCATAAGTACACAACCTAAACCTACATGTGATGCATCACTGTAAATCTCAAACTCTTTCCCCGGTTCAGACTAAATCAAAATAGGAGCTTCGGTCAAAGCTTTCTTCAATTTCTCAAACGCTTGTTATCTCGCATCTGACTACTCATACAGAACATTCTTTTGTGGCAATTTAGTCAAGGGTGCCGCAATATTCGAAAATCCCTCGACAAATCTTCGATAATACCCCGCCAAGCCTAAGAAACTGCGAATTTCGGTCACTGACTTCGGTTGTTTCCAATTCACTATGGCTTCTATATTCTTGGGATCCACACTAATTCCATTGGCTGAGATCACATGACCTAAGAAGACTACATCCTTGATCCAAAACTCGCATTTACTCAACTTGGCATACAACTTATTTTCAAGCAAAGTCTGAAGCACTAGTCGCAAATGCTCATCATGCTCTTCCTCGGTCCTAGAGTACACTAAGTTATCATCTATGAACACTACCACAAACCTATCCAAAAACTCGTGGAACACTCGATTCATCATATCCATAAATGCAGTTGGAGCATTAGTCAATCCGAAAGGCATTACCAAGAACTCATAGTGCCCATAACATGTACGGAAGGTTGTCTTCGGTATGTCCACATCCTTTACCTTCAACTGATAGTAACATGATCTTAAATCAATCTTCGAAAACACTAAATCACCTCTCAACTGATCAACTAAGTCATCTATCCGCGGAAAAGGGTACTTGTTCTTCACTGTTACCTCGTTCAACTACCTATAGTCTATACACATCCTCATAATGTCGTCCTTTTTCTTCACAAACAAGACCGGAACACCCTACGGAAAAATACTAGGCCTAATGAAACCTCTATCTGACAGTTCCTGAAGTTGTGTCTTCAACTCTTTCAGTGCCATTCTATACAGAGCAATAGACACGGGTGCAAAATCGGAATACGTCTCAATATCAAACTCAACTTCCCTATTTGGAGGCAAACCCGACAACTCTTTCGAAAAAACACTCGGAAAATCACAAATTGTTCTGATGTCTTGCGACCTAACCTCACTCATATTCGAATTCATCACATAAGCCAAATATGTCTGACAACCCGAACCCATCAATCTCTGAGCTTCTAAAGCAGAAACGACATTGGACAAGAACTTAATGTTCTCGCCAACCACTACAACTTCAAAATCATCCGTAAGCCTCAAGAAGACTCTCTTGGTCTCAAAGTCTACCCTAGCTCTATGCTCTACGAGCCAATCCATGCCCAAAATCACATCAAAACCATAGAACGACAATTCCATCATGTCAACCAGAAACACATAGCCATGAACCATCAAAGGACACTTATTATACATCTTCCTAACTACCACAGTCTCACGGAAAGAACTAGTAAGATTCACACCCACTTTTAACCACTCATATGGTAAACCTAGAGACCTTGTATGTTCACCCAAAATGAACGAATATGTCGAACCCGAATCTATCAAAGAAAGTAAAGTCAAAGACTGTAACGAGAAATTACATGCGATGACATCCGTGTCATTCCCAGCCTCTCGCTGTGCATACACCCTAGCTGGTCTTTCACCCTCGGACTGAACTGCCACCACATGAGCTAAGTTCCTCTGACCATCATTCCTCGGCTGAAAATTACCTCGACCGTGGCCACGACCTCTCTGATGCTCAAACCCTCTAGTTGGAGCATGTCCGCCCCTAGCCGGGTGTGAACGGTTACACCTCAAATGATCTCGAGAACCACGGTTCCAACATACCCCAAAGGTACCCATACATTCTCCTAGATGGCGTCTCTCGCACCTAGTGCACTCAGGAGTGTGAACAACAGCTCCTTGGCCCTGATGGCCCCGTCCATGGTTACCGCCCCTATGTCTCGAATCGGGCTGATACCTCCTATCTTTGTGCCTCTTGGCATGATCTCTGTCCCAATCCGCATGTCTCTTCCTGGATTCAGACCCACTAGCATGAGTACTTGAGCCTAAATTTTGCTCAATATCCTTGGCCCCAGAGACCAAAACTTCAAACTCGGTGTAATCAGAAGCAAGCATATAAGTCTTCACATCCCTAATCAAACCATAACGGAAACGCTCACACCATTCCCTCTCATTGGGAACCAACTCGGGAGCATACTAGCTCAACCTCACAAAATGAACCTCATACTCTGACACCGTCTTACTACCCTGAACCAAAGCCATGAATTCCCTCTTCTTTTCATCTTGAAATCGGGCTTCAAGGTACATCTTTCTAAAAGCTATTCGGAAGAATTCCCAAGTGACATCCGCTTCTGCTATACCCGAAGTAACGATAGTCCACCAAGCATAAGCATCTACTTGAAGCAAGGAGACAACACAACCCAACTTACGAGTGTCTGAGCACTCCATCTGGCCTAAGATTCGTGTAGTGCTCTCGAGCTAAGCCTCTGAACCCTCGGAAGTCAAACCACGGAACTCAACTCCACCCAAGCTGCGAAGCCTCTCAAGGGGTAAACCAGTCCCCGCACCATGAGGTAGTGCTGCAGCATGTATACCGGCCAAAGCTGTCTGAAAAGCTCCGGCTATAGTCTGAATCAAATGAGTCATGTCCGCACCTACCGAACCCTGACCAGCCTGAGCTCCATTTTCTCCAACATTCGCACCGGCCTGAGGTCCATTACCATCACCTCCAACATTCGCACCGGCCTGAGGCACATTATCTCCGACATCCGCCCCATTACCATTGGGGGCAAGAGGAACATGAGGCACATCCCCGTGTGCCTGGCCACCCGCTCTAGGCCACCCTCTCGGTCTTACCATAACGAAGATAAAATTTAAACAATAAACACATCAAACACAAGAAAACATTGGGTTAGCAAGGGCAAGGATCCGAGTGATCAAGCTCCTTTAAGTCGAAACCATTTTCCAATAATAATACCTAGCAATGGGGACACTCGACTAAACTTCAACCAACTACAAGAACAATAAAACATGCTTTCACACACCGTGCAATGGCAAACAAACCAAACAAACCAACTTACCTGACTTACCTTCCCGGGAGACCTCGTAACCGAGGCTCTGATACCACCAAATGTAACCCCTCTCATCTCGGCCTAGCCGGCAAATCGAGCCGAACGGGTTAAACGGGGAAAACCGAAGCGAAACCCGCTAAGGCCTCACTTCGATTAGCAACCCTATTTTTTCACTTTATTAATCTTGTCTAAATGTCACGTTTAATCCTATATGTGAAGGAAAACCGCAAAAATACGAACACAGATACGAACCAAGTAGAGGGCATACAGTGATTTAAACTTACCGAGTAGTTTATTAGTCAAGTTTCTTGGACACGAGGCAAAACCATCTCAAAGGACACATAAACTCACCTAGGAAACATACAAGCATTAAGGACTAAACGTATCATTTGGATACCTTAAAAGATGCCCTTTAACCGTTTTAACTACCTACGTTTCGAAACAGGACTACCCGTTCCGAAACACGAGCTTCATTCAAAAAGCAACATCAGACCATTCCAGAGTGACTCCTCATGGTTCTTAAACGGTAACCTCCAGTGGCAAATAGTACCGAAACGGCACCACCCCCGTTCCGATACAGGTGCCCCTGGAGCTTGACCGTTTCGAAACCATATCATACGTTTTGAAATGCCTGGACACAGTTTGGCCCGAATATACATTTTGGCTTCTCCAAACGTTCCCAAACTTACCCCGAAAGATCACAAACCTCATGGAAACTTATTATACAAACAATCTATAGGCAAAGCACCCTAAAGACAAGCTTCAAACATGCATACACGTAAAAATGGATCTCAACCCAAAAGCTAATAAGAACACTTTAGTTCAAAAACACCAACAAGTCAAAACACATAACAATGAACCCAATGTCATAACAAGCCTCAACGTATCATGGTAACAACATTTAAAACATGTTAGCAACATTAACAAAAGCCAAACATAGGAGTTTGAACACCAACTCTCTAACATGGTCTAGTATTCCCACTACTTAAGTATTATTACGACTAAGGAAACCATACTTTAAGCTAGCAAAGAACTCCTCCCTTGCCCCGCTTGCCTCCGAAGCTACTACCGATCTATATTGTTGGAAAATGAGAGCGTAAGCTTAAAAGCTTAGTGAGCGGAACTCTAAAACACAACAACAATGCAGTTCAAAACATGTCTTAGTTTTAAAACCAAAACCATTTAAGAAAGAGATACAATAAAATGGAAGCATAAACGAAACGTGGTTTGCACAAGCACAACCATCCTCGATAGGACTACACATCACCGTACACAACAACTAGCATATTTCCGGTGGGACTACACGTCACCGTACTCATCTACTAGTCACTACCGGTGAGACTACACATCACCGTATACAACGACTAACCATCTGTAGAACTTATGTTTTGATATAATAATTGAAAAATGTTTTGGACTAATTTGAAAAGAATTTAAAACTTAGTTTTAAGTCCAAATAACTTGAATCTATGTTTGAGGTATTTTAAGAGGTTTTTGGCAAAGATTTTTCATGTTTTAAACAGCCAAACTTGTGTTTTCACATCAACCGTATCGATACGGTTGTACCCGTACCGATACCATTTTGCCTCTGTCTGGCTACTGTCCAACCCCGTACCGATACAGGTATTTGCCGTATTGATACGGTCGGGATCGTTTCGATACGCCACGTCAGCGTACCGATCCCATTTCAACTACCCCAACGGCTATTTCCCAACAGCTATTCAAATATGAACCCGTACCGATACGCTCTCAAGCGTATCGATACGCCTATGCTGGAAAGAGCCCAACGGCTAGTTCCTATGAATGTCGTATCGATACCGTTCCACGTGTATCGATACTGGTAGCTGCAGAACAACATTTATGAAGGGAAATAAAGTCCTCAACGACTCCAATTCATCCCCAACGGCTAGTAACGGCTACAAACTCAATTGGGAGTATAAAAGGGACCTCCAAGCATCAAGAGAAGGCTAATGCTCATATTGTCAAACATCAAATGATCAAGAAATTGTCTTAGTGCTTAAGTTGTCATTTCTTGTATAGACAAACACTAGTGAGCCAAAATTGTCAAATTTGCTCAAGTGTTTTAGGTTTTGGGTGAGTGCTTCATTGTGCAAACAAACACCTATTAGAGGGTTTAAGTTTGCTTTTATTTATCTCTTTGTAAAGAGGGTTTTGATCAATGCTTTGGGTAGAAGCTTGATCGGTTGTAAGGGTTTCCTCCTAATCCTAGAAAAGGGGACGAATCAATTAGTGGATTGATTGTGAAATCCTTAGTGGGAAGCTAAGGTAGTGGATGTAGGTGCTTGTTAGAAGGCCGAACCACTATAAATCATTGTGTCTTTATTCTTTCTAGCTTCCACAACCCTTCCACCCAAAAATCCATCTCTCCACCACTTGGTGAGCTAATTTGGTTGATCGAATCGAGCCCCACACAACTCAACACCATCACATGAGGCTTGACGTCAACTACGACAACACAACAACATTAAACGGGGATAAAAGCATCCCGCAATCAACACTACAACACACATAAACACGAACGCCAACAATCAACCAAACAAGGCAAGAATAGACAAACTTACGCTTGGGTATAGGTTAGCCTCTAAGGCTCCACCCAAACCCCAAGAAACCTTCATTGAACATATTAAAGCTTCAAACGATTTCCTCTCACCAGCCAATGTACGAAAGATGATCGAAATGTCGTTTCAAGCTTCCTCAATACCCGATGTTGCGTCCAAAACCATTTCCCCTGCTTCTAACCATTTCAAACCAAAGTATCAATACATATTCTAACACCAAAACTCACTGAAAAGCAACAGTCCATCAATCGACACATTTACTCAATCAAAACAAAGCCGAAATCAACCGAAACGTTGCCAAAACATCATCCAAACACAATATGACTTTACCCATTATTTTTAAACTTCAAAATTCACCAATTAACATCTAAAAACACCCATCTTAGGTCTGTATACATGCAATCCTCGTTTTACCACAAAACTAAGCCAAAACACCACTTTTTCACCTTCAAAACTTACCCAATACACCTAGTTTTGGTTTTTATGGGTTTAGGCTACTTATTAACATTATTTAGCATCCAAAAATAGTTCAAAAACATACCACCAAAAACTCATTAAAAACACATACGAAAATTTCATAAACCCATCTCTTTTCCATCAAAACTTTAGAACCCAAAATGAAAAATCAAAGTTTTGTTAAGATTTCAAAAAGATAAGATTTAATAAATAAAAGCCAAGGTAAAAGTGATGATTACCTTTGACAATCTTCTATGGAAAAGCCTTTGAGTCAAGGAAGAGATGGTGGGAAGCTTTTGGGAGAAAGTTTTGAGCTTTTAGGTTTTTAGAATAAAGATGACTCTTCAAATTCCAAAACTCCTTTTCAAAATTTCATTAATGGCGTTATCGTAAATAATGACACTTTTATAAAAATCAGCATTTTAATATAAATTTAACCCAAAATTAATCCTAGATCAAAACTGATAACTCCGGGCCCAAAACTGGTGCGTTACATTTTCATTAATTATTAGGTGGAGAAGTGATTTGTGCCCTTCAAACTCAAGGGATAATATGTAAAGACTGGTGAGGGTAGATGTCTAGGATTGAAATTTTTTGCAGGAGAAAATAAGTGTTTTTTTCATGATAATTGGATTCCTATTGATTTTGAGTGAGGATAAGTTGTGCCAATAACTTTGCGAAATTATAATGGTAGCCATTAACTTTGCGAAATTATTTTATGTAATGATTGTGGGTTGACTTCTGTGGCAATTGCAAATTTAAAAAAATTAAAAGCTTAAAAGTTTAATGACCAAATTAAAGTGTTCTAAAAGTTTAATGACTATCATCGTAGTTGACCAAATTTGGAAAGAAAAAAAAAAACTAATGAGCTATCTATCCTTTGTGATGTAGAAATTGTCCTCCTTATGTTCTCCCCAACTAACTAGCCTTCCTTATGCATTGGGAAGCGCAGGTAGCCCTTCCATAATCACCATCTTCTTCTGCATATATTTATTTAGCTTTGAAGAGGATTCATAGACCTTGGGCTTCCAATTCTGTTTGGTAAAACATTGACATAAACAAGGTCCTAGAACTGGATATCATTGGGCTTCCAATTCTGTGTAATGTGGATTTTGATATTTGGAAGAGTAAAGGCGTCTCACCCATGTTCATGGGGCACATTTTCATACTGTAATGCAAACGCTTATTTATAAAAACATGTAATTATTATTACATTGTTTTCTACAAAACCAGCAAAACTATGCATCAGATATCGAAAAATGAAAATATATTTACTTTCACTATACTGATCATAATCCTTTAATTAACATGTTATTGTTTGTTGCAAACTTAATATGTTTTACGGGCAAGATTGTGTGATTTGAGAGAAGGGAAAAGACATGCTCCGCCATGCAAGGGTTCATGTTCTCAGAACATGGGATGTTGCCAAACAAAAAGATTAAAAGTTTTGAGCTTGAATTTTGAAGTGACTTAAAGTAAGTATTTCTTATTTCTTTTACATCCACTGTTTTCATAATTATTCACCTACGTTGAAGTCGCAGAAGAACTGGCTTTATTTTTTTTTTGACAAATCATAATTTTAATTTTAATCTTATTAAGAGAGAATAAAAAGAGGAAATTTAAGAAAAGGAAAGAATGCTTACTAAGTTTAAAATTCATAATTTAAAATATATAAATTAAAATAAACAGTTTAACTAACTGACCAAATATGTTTATTTAAAATTGATTTTATAAAATAAACTGAAAAATTATTAGAAAGATAATGATATAAAGATAAAATACGGCCATAGTGTGAAAATGACATTCACGTGGCTGACTCCACATTATATCAGCTCAGCCTCACGGTAATTATCACAATTATCTGCAAAATTCCTGATAAATTAAGCCCACCTAATAATAATATACAAATGAAATTTCTAAGAAACTTCGCGGTTGCTTGCTTCAAATTCAAAGGGATTTAAAAGGTTTTTGGTTTTCAGAATTTCAAATTTTCAAAATTTGAAGTTCGAATTTTATTATATAAATGGAGTATTATATATCAGTTTTATCTGGATTTATATTTATTTAAGTTCATATTTATTTTAAGATTTAAATATATCTTTGGTATCCTAACTATACACTTTATTCTAAGTTAGTTTTTAAAGAATTTTTGCTCTCACGTTAGTACTTAAATTAAGTATTTTCTCCCAAGTTAGTACTTAAAGAATTTTTACTCCCAAGTTAATATCTGAACTAGGCATATTCTCACAAGTTGATGTCAAAACTTATACTATTCTAACAATTTGGACTTAGTTTGAACCGATTCAATAAACTTTACCCTTTATATTTAAAATTTTATCGATTTAATTATTTTTGCAATATTTTCAAACCAAGCAAGTCCATCGGATTTAAGCAACAATTGATAATTGTATTCTACCGTGAAACAACAATAAATTGTCGTTAATTTTTATTATACCATAAAAGTAATATAATATTTTCGGAGAAGAATAAGCAATTTAGGGGAAGAACAAATAGTCAAATGATAATTTTTAAATATAAAGGGTCAGGTTTATTGAATTATTTCAAATTAGGACTGAATTGATAGAATGTATACGTTTTAATGGCAATTTAGGATAATGTACCTAGTTCAGGAATCAACTTGGGAGCAAAAATTACTCAGGTACTAACTTGAGAGAAAGTAGTTTAAGTACCAAATATATATTACGGTTGAGTGAGCAGCAACCAGTGGTAAGGGGAATTAGCTAAAGTTTAAGGTCAAATTGATATTTATCAAAATTTTAAGGTTAAATTGATATTTTATCTAAAATTTATGGGTCAAATTAAAAAAATATATTTTGGACTAACGTGACATATCGTAATACTAACGAAGTTAACAACTCAATAATAAAAGTATTATAAATCAATAACGTAATTGACCAAAATTTAGCTTCTTTAAAATTAGAGACCAAAATTAAATAGTCCGAAAATAAAAGGGACCGACCATATAGTTGACCTATTTTACAGCTTGGACAGTTTGGCATCGGCATTTATTGTTAAACGAAAACTCATTCTAAAAAATGATTGTGATATACATTGAAATTGAAGAATTTTTTTAACAATGTTAATATGGTCGGGGAGTTAAAAATAGTAATGGAAATTTAGTTTAAGTAATTATTTTTAATTTTACATATGAGTTTTTAATTTTATATAAATTATATATGAAATTTAAATTTTATTTAATTTTTACACGTTATTAAAATTGATATCGACATAATATCATATCACGTTTAAATATTATTTACACAAATAATTAAATATATCAAATATGAAAATAAACAAATAATTCCGCGGGGTCTTGGATTCGTGGCTTCTCGAAATTCATTGGTCGTTGTAGTGCCCTTGAAGCGGAAATATGGGCGATTCATGAGGGCCTGTGATGTGCGCTCGATTGTAATGTTGGGGCATTGATAGTTGAATCGGATTGTCTCGATTGTGTGTATTTTTCAGGTTAATCCCGGGTCTGTATAATCCACAAGGCCAAAACAGACAAAAGCAATCAGAGCCTAACAATAAATCCTAAACTAAAAAGGCGAAACAAGTTAAAATCGACAGATGAAACAGACGAACGCCACAAGCCAAACAGTCGACAAAGCAACTCTAGGAGAGTGAAACTCTGGTCCGAAAGAGCTCCTTAGTCGGAAGTGACTTCATGAACTTAAAAATTAACAGTCCGCACCATCGAGTAATAAGAGGGGGAACAACCATCGAGAAAGAATTTGGGTTGTGATAAGTGATAACATCATTAGAGCAGCCTCTTTTCTCAAATAATGACCAATGCTGGAAAGAAAAGAGACGACCAAAAGGTGAGAAAAAGCCTCGGGGTGAAGGAAAGTCAAATCGGGGATGGTTCCGAAAGAGGAACAAATGTGACGCCCTTATACCCTCAGAAATCCCAACCATTGGAGGAGAAAACTTACCTTCCGAACCTCCGTAATTTCGATGGAAAGACCATAAGATGATGAGAGGGATATCCACTAACAAATGACTGACAAGAACCATATGCAAGAGCCATGACTAGAGAAAGATAAAAACACTTCATAAAATAAGAGAACCGAAGGAAGGTCACCAAAGCGTTATCAACTTCCGACAACGCCAGAACCATCCAAAAAGAGACTCTTCAATAGTGTAAAATTACAGGAAATAGATTTTTTAGAAAGTTCAGTGCAAACCATTTTATGCTTTTTGTCCAAGTACCTCCTCGTTTTCTTTTGTAACAAAAGTGGATTTGTATACTAATTTTTTTTAACAGTTTAAAGGTAAGTAAAAGTTAGTATATGTTCAATCATATTCTTAACCTTTTAATAATGCACACTCCTTGTAAATAAAGCAATTGAACCCGAGTCTCTTAGAACGGGCATCATCCGTTTTTCTATTGAAACTAATTGTTGGATTCATTTGTATGCTAAATTTAAAAGATAATATTAACACTCAAATACATTATTTTATAAAATATATTATGCCCCAAAAGAAGTAGTTTCAAAGTATATCTACAAATGACTTCTGATTGAAGGTTGTGCAATCAGTAGTTAATTTTATCGCACACCAAAGAAAGAATTGAACATGGAAACATGATAATAGTAAATCAGTCTACTTTTGCATTACTAGTGGGAATTGCAAAACTTACAAATAACTCTCGTGCATATATAAAAACCAAGGAGATCAAATTGAGCTTACAAGCCAAAACAATGCTACTTCTCAACATCCCATGGGAGAAAAAAAAACAAGACTTACTAGTGGCGGGTGGTAAAAGTCCACCTCTGCCTCCTCCTGCTTTTACAAACAACAGAAGGAAAAATGACCCTTACAATACTTGGAAAAAAAAGGTACCTTACCTTAATTAGGACACCTATCCCACACTAAAACTAAAAACCCAAATTGATAAAAGGGCTATTTTAAAATAAGCCCTTTCACAATTCTGACCCCAAGAGTCCCATTATAGGGCTCCATAGATAATAGTATAGCAAGCTAGCCAGTTATACTAAAAGTCAAGCTAGTTTATACTAGTACTACTTTGTATATATATGGTATTTAATAATTGAAAAGCCCAAGACAATATAACGTGGCTGCCCTAGCGGAATTGGGCGCCGGTGAAGGTCTGCCCAAAGGACCAACCAGCTGGGGCAACGTTGTAGGACACCACGGTACGGCCATCACTGGTTGTGACCTTAAACGAGAGTCTTTGGCCGTTGAGGTAGCTGTTGCTTTGCCAGTTCTGGCCCCAGTTCCGAGACATGGACTGCCAACCGGTCCTGGAGCCCTTGATGGCCACCGCGTGTACGTCACCGGCACCGCCGACGTTGGTGATGAGGACTAGGTTGAAGTAGGAGTGGCCATTGATTGTGAACCTGATTCCTCCCCTTCTTCTGCATGCAACCCTACAATTTCAAAACCACTACAAAAAGTTAGCAACTGGTGTTACTAAGAAGTTAAAAGAAATGGTAAAAACAAAAGTATTTATAGGAGGAAAGGGTAAAAAAGTGTAGTTTGTTTGTCTTGTAAAACAGAAACTTACCCTAGATTACAGTAAGTAGAGAAAAAGATATATTACTAGTAGCCCTCCTCATATGCTGCCAAAACTATAAATTCCATTTTTACAGCTAAAAAAGAGATTTTACCATACCTTCTGTAAGCAACAGGCACAATTCCAGATCTGTACTGAGCAATGTGTTGGAAAACAGGCTGAGAAAGGTCAAAGTGATGCTGGGGTGGGTTGCACCAGCCTCCTGCATCATTCGGGAGAGCATTGTTCGGAGGGCAGAAATTGGTGGCCGTGACCACAATGGAGCCCGGTAGGCACCACTTTCCGTCATTCACACACTTAATCTCATAGCACGACCCACAGCTCAGCCCATTGTTGAACAGAGCCGTACTCAAAGCCGCAGTATTCGTCCCATAACCCTGGCTATACAGGTTTCCATAGCCACAAGCTCCACCTGCAAAACCAAAAACTCAAAATAATTAGCCAAACAAAACAAGCCATTCATTCTAACCAAAAAAGTTGCTTCCTTTAGTGCCCATACCCATTGTCCCCGAAGCATCACTCCCACCATAGAAGGTTGCATGTGCATTCGTCCAACCCCCACCATATCCATCAACCGCACACGCCATTGCAAGAAAGCCCAACAAAAAGACCTTAGCAAAAGCCATTTCCCTGCAAACAAAACAAGTTAAAAAAAAAACCTTTTTAAGCACTTGGTTAAAGCTTCCAAGCAAAAACCATAAGCTCAAAATGGTAAGAATAGTGAAAGAGATAAGAAGATTACATGAAGAAAGAAGATGAGATGAGTGGAAATGGGGGGAGGGGGAGGGGGGGATTTATAGAAAGGTTTAGGGCCGAAGACTACAAGGCCACCGTTACAAGCTAACAACTAGAACTAACTACCACTTTTGGGGCATTGGGGGACCAGACCCAAATTGCCCAAATTGTTTTTTTATCAGTAAATAAAAATATACACATACAGATACAGTTTACAAAAGTTGAGAGGCACATGGGGGAGCTGTTTATGTGGCTTGAAAGTAGAAACCGCGTGGTTTTGTAGCTTTGTGAGTAGGAAATTGCCTTAAGAATCTTAAGTGGGGACGTTGCTCTTTTTTCCTTACTGCTTAGTTAGTATAGCAGACATCCCCTATTTTCCACACAATACCATCTTTCTCTCTTCTTTTCCTTCAAGTTTTCTCTCTGCTCTATACACTATAATCTCCATTTTTGTTTAAAAGCAATCTCTATACATCAACTTTGAATAGAGACATTGAACTTTCTATTTGCTTTCAACATTGGCGGTGTTGATGGTACTGATTGTTAATGTTTCATTTGAAAAATGGATGTTAATCTGCCACCATCCTACTGTTTAGTTATGGGATTTTTACAAGTTTAAAGGGTAAAGAAATATGCTATCATTCATTGCTAAAATAAAAATGCACATGAAGTGAAGAAGGTGGATGGATTTAATTAGTACCTTTATATATTTTTTCTGGTATACCAATGTAAGTATGCCTTGAACTTGAAGTCTAAAAATTACATCGAGTTTTAGTTTATTATAAAGTTGAAGTAACGAAAGTAAAAAGTAACCGTAACAAAGTAATTTCCCCATGGAATATAAAAGATGAAAGAGTGGGGTAATCGGCAGTGAAAGTTTGATAACGAAAAAATGGGTGGCGGTGGTTGATTTCGTAAAGTTAGACAATAAATTTAAAGATATGAGGATTTAGAAGAAGAGATTTGGGGTTATGAAAAATGAAAAAAGTGGTTTTTTTAAATAATTATTTGTATGATTTTCTTAAAAAGAATTAAATTAACTTAAAAAATAGGTCATGTGTTACGGATTTATTGGATGATAGCTTTTTAACTGTAATTATCAAAATTTATTTCAAGCTCGTTGTTTAGCAGTCAATTGACACCTCATTAACGATTTACGATGACGAAAGAGTAGATGATCGATAGTAGCGGTATGACGATGAAAAGGGTGGTGGTGGTGGTTGATTTGGTGGGAATAATTAAAGTTATGAAAATTTGAGGTTGTGAAAAATGGATTTTTGCTATTTTTAGAAAACTAATGTTTTTATTATATTTTTTAAAAATGAAATTAAAAATAAATCATGTTTTATGTGTTTATTGGATGACGGATTTTTTTATTATAATTAAATATAATAAACTGAGACGATGGACCTCATTTTAATATAAAAAAGTTAAACACGTAAAGCAAAAAATGTATATAGTTTAAACATTTACTAAACTAAGCCAAAATTTGAAAAGTTGGGTATTAATTTGTTTGTAGGGGTGAGCGTTCGATCGAGTTGAGTCAAAATTTCGAGTTATTCGAGTTGACGCGTCATGTTTTGCAACTCAAACTTTATTTGAATTTTTTCGATTCAAGTCGAGTTTAAGAAATTCAATTCGAGTCGAGTTTTCGAGTTACTATAAAAATTTAATTGTAATTATTTACCATGTTATAGTACGGATTGATTCTAATTTAAACTACTTTCTCTAATCATATAAGATATGTACATATATATTTCTTCATATTTTTTCACATGTAATAATATTTCTTCATATTTTTATATATCGGTATGTATATATCATAAAAAATGAGGGACTCTTCTCGAACTTAAAAATAAATCCACTAATTACTAAAAATTTCGAGTTATTTGAATTTCCATTTTATAACTCAAACTTTATTCGAAATCTTTTCGAGTCGTTCGAGTTTATAAAATTTTGAGTTGAGTTCAGACGAGTCGAGTATTTTCGCCTCGAGTCGAGTTTTGCTCACCCCTAATTATGGAGATGGATCAATGGATGTTAGGAGTGCAGTCATACTCCTTTATAATTTTAAGTTCTCGTATATTTTAGAATTTTTATTTATATTTTATATTTATAATCTAATTTTACATTTTAAAATTTACAAATTTTTATATAATTTAATTAGTTATAAAAATTTCGCACTTTTAATATAAAATTTTAAGTAAGTTCTTATTATGTAACGATGAATTTGAAAGTTTCATATTAATTCCAATAGTTTAAGTGTAGATTACTTTTTTTCTAAACATGATTAATAATTATGGAGGCGGTGGGAAAAGAGAGGGGAGCAAAGGGCATTAGGGCTTAGCTGCCCCATTAGGAGGCACTTCTAAGTGGCGAAAGGGAATTAGGACGGAAGTGTTTGCTTTACTTAGCTCCAACTTCAACTCAAGCTCGTGCTGCCAACCAAGCTACCTACAGGCTACACCCCATTCGGCGCCACTCTCGAGATACACGGTCAAATTTCAACCCTATGCAAATGGAATTTATTAATGACCACATTAAGAAAATATTCAAAAAATACTCTATTTCTTTATATGATATATTAATATTTTATTTAGTTTAATCACACTTCTTGGCATCAAGTATACACAAAATATTGAACTGTCTCTTAAAATATTTTTAGAACGTTTTACTCTTTAAATTTTAAATAGTGACCTCAGTTGGCCCTTATTATTTACTTTCTTTTAAAAAAGTTGTTGACCAATCAGAATGTGCACATGTCACTAATAAATAAAAAATATCAGCTGACTTATTTTAAAGGGTAAATTGCACAATGAGTCTATAAATTTTTTATTTTTGTTCAATTTAGTCTTTAAAATATATATTTAACTCGAATTTACTCAAATTTATTTTTAATTTTTATAAATTAGTCCAATATCTTTAATATGCTGGTGTTTTTGTTCAATTTAGTCCTTAAAATCTTTATTTAACCCACAATTGACCCCTACTACTTTATAATTTTTATAAACTAGTCTAATATTTTTAATATGTTAATATTTTTGTTCAATTTTGTCATCAAAATTTTTATTTAACCCACAATTGATCCCTACTACTTTATAAATTTTTTTTTTATAATTTAGTCCAATATTTTAAATATAATTATATTTTTTGTTCAATTTAGTCCTAAAATCTATATTTAACCCGAAATTGGCCAATATTTCTTTATAATTTTTATAATTTAGTCCAATATTTTAAATATAATTATGTTTTTGTTCAATCCAGTCCAAAAAATCTCTATTTAACCAAAAAATAACCTCAATTTCTTTATAATTTTTATGAATTAGTCTAATATTTTTAATATGTTGATATTTTTGTTCAATTTAGTCCTCAAAATCTTTATTTAACCCACAATTGACTCCAACTACTTTATAATTTTTTAATTTAGTCCAATATTTTAAATATAATTACATTTTTGTTCTACTTAGTCCTAAAATATATATAACCCAAAATATTGGACTAAATTATAAAAATTATAAAAAAAAAATATGGGTCAATTTCAGGTTAAATATAGATTTTAGGACTAAATTGAACAAAAAATATAATTATATTTAAAAGTAGTAGGGATCAATTGTGGGTTAAATAAAGATTTTTTATGACAAAATTGAACAAAAATATTAGCATATTAAAAATATTTGACTAATTTATAAAAATTATAAAGTAGTAGAGGGACAATTATGGGTTAAATAATCGGGGGTGTTCTTCGAAATTACAAAAACGAAATACTAGCTGTGTTTTCCAAATCTGCAGGGTCTTTAGATGCAACATTTGCAGAAATTCTCGCAATAAAAGAAGCATTGCTTATACTCCGGTCGACAAAATGGTTCACCAATACTATGATGATTGTTGAGTCAGACGCGAAACTGGTAATTGATTGGTTGGTAAATCAAGCCCTAGTGCCATATGTCTTCAAACCGCTCATTGACTATGTGAGGTTGCTTTGCAAAGGAGACAACATTAAATTCAGCTTTGTGCCCAGAAATTGCAATGAATTGGCCGATTCCTTGGCCAAAAAAGGCATCGACAGAGTTCAGGCCTTAGTTGATATCCGAAGCTAATCCGACTTTGTTCCTCCTCATCGAAAGGAGTTTGATTTTCGACAATTTTTGTGCAACGGGATTATGTTGAACGATACTTTATGTAATATCATTGTTTCGATGTACTCTTTTTCCTCCAACTAGGTGTAGGGAGTTTTTTTAATGAGGCTCGGACTTTGCTCCGTTATTACTATATAATAAAATGGTCTTTTCTGCTTCAAAAAAAAGATTTTGAGGATTAAATTGAACGAAAACATCAACATATTAAAAATATTGAACCAATTTATGAAAATTAGAAAGAAATTTGGGTCAATTTGGGCTAAATAAAGATTTTTACGACTAAATTGAACAAATATAATAATTCTACAGATTAAGCGTGCAATTACCCCTTTAAAATAAGTCAGCTGATATTTTTTGTTTATTAGTGACATGCGGCACGTTCTGATTGGTCAGCAATTTTTTTTAAACGGATGTTAATGACAGGAGCCAACTAAGGTCATGATTTTATGTTTAGGAGACAAAACGTCCCAAATAATACTTTAAAGGGCAGTTCAGTATTTTATGTATACTTCAATGGCTAAACGGGCCATTAAGCCTTTTTATTTTTAAAAGTAAAATTTCGACCTACTATATTTATTTACATTTCAAGATTATTGTTAAAAGAATTTACATGCAAGTAAGATTATAATTTGTTTGATGTCGTTATTAATATATTAAAATATTTTAAATTTTAAATATTTTTTAGTGTGCACATTTGACCGGTTGGTCAAGGTGCTCAATTTTGTTCCTTCACATCCCTTTAAGTCATGAGTTTTAAACCTACTAAAGTACCTTCGTCCTTCATTTAGAGTCTTTCCTTCTCCTCCTCTCTAAGTAAAATTTGAATTTGTCAAAAAAATTAGATGTTTCCAATACTTTTAATAATAATGCATTGAGAATATTTATTATATATACTATCAATAATTAAATAATGACACAACATATAAATATTTAGAAAACAAAAAAAAGTAAGATATTGAGTTTCATTAAAAGTATGAAATTGTACAATAAATACGATACACACTAATCATAAAGAGAAATTTAGAGACTAAGTCCACCAATAAAACTCATGAATAAAAAGTGAAATATAGACACAAAGGGCGTGAAGAATAAAAAAAAGTCTAAATCTTTCATTGAATACATCATTCATCTTCCATAAAAAAATTCAATAATTATCATCAAAATCTTTGTTTCTATTCAACTAGACACTATATTAACGTAAGAGTGAATATCAATAAAATCAATATTGCAAATTATTTCGTAAACAATTCTTATTGTTTCGACAAACTATTACAAAAAAGATCTAACCATACTAAATCGCCGATCATCCCTATTAAAAGATGTATTGTAATGATCATTACACAAAAATTAAACTATCGTAATGATAGGTAAAAATTGTGTCACGAGGCATGCAAAAATAATGTCATAAAGACAAACGACAACAAGATTTGTAAAACTAAAAAATTTAAAAGAGCATTTTTATTTAAAAATAAAAACAAAGTAAAAAAGTCGGATGATGATACTAAAACTATCGTCGGGATACGACACACTCTTAAAAAGAATAAAAAATAAAATGCCTTAAAAAAATTATCGCCAAGAACCATATTGGGTAATAACACCATTTTAATCTTTAGACATTGAACTTTATTTTTGGTCAGATGAATTTAACAACAAATTTATAAACCCTTCAATTTCTAAATTTATTTGTGAAAGGCTTGTAGAACGCTCGAAACGATCTCTGAAAACCATTAAGAGGGTTGTTTTTTGGTTCTTGGTAGAATTGGCTAAAATTAAAAGAAAGGTAGATAATTTGCACAATGATTTTAGAGTGGTTCGAGCTATTAACTAAGCTCTACATCCACTAGCTTAGCTTCCTATTAAGGATTTCTCAATTTACTATGAATTCTTTCATTTTTCAAGGCTTAGGAGGAAACATTTACAACCCTATCTTTTTAATGGTTAAGATAGAATCACTCTAGTTTTTCACTAAGGCTAAACTAGAACCTCTCATTTTACAAGGTTAAAAGATGTAAACAAATAAACCTCACAAGGTGGGTGTTTACAATAATTAAGCTCACAAGAAAGAGTACATAAGATATACAATTTTAAGCACTCACTAAACTATGTACAAGAGAAATGAAGAAATACGATTTAGACTCAAATTCTCTTGATAATGTTGCTTGGATGTGTTCTCTTATCTTCTTCAAGTGTCCTTGTGGTGTTTATATAGTGTGGAATGAGTTTCTAGCCGTTTATGGCCGTTGGGATGCAAAATAGTTGTTACCTACAAAAAATTCAGCATTTATAACTAAAGGGATCTATCCTTTTTCTCAAGGGATCGATCATTTTTCAAATACATGACCGTTGGATAGACAAGGGATCAATCTCTTTTTTCAGGGGATTAATCCTTTTACACTAAATGGCTGGAGCCAAAAAAACAAGTGTTTACTCTCTAAAAAGGGATCGATCATTTTGTATAGGGGATCAATCCTTTTTGCTTTAAACATTGAAAAACAACATTTTTAAGTGCAAAAATAATCATACTAATTTTAAAAAAAAGTTTTGCTAAGTTCGAAAACATTCAAAATAATTTTTTTAAGTTTGTTTGGACTTTGAATTATTTTTGTAAAATTTAATATATTCGATAAAGTCCAAAAACATTTTTCTTTTAATTTGTTATATCAAAATATTAGTTCAACAATTTGCAACATGCATTTACCGGCTGGACGTGCAATACTTTTAGCAATATTATTGCAATTCAAAACTTTGTTGGCTTTTTCCGAAATGTTTTATTTTTATGATTATTA
Source organism: Hibiscus tridactylites (assembly GCA_958450335.1). NCBI lineage: Eukaryota > Viridiplantae > Streptophyta > Magnoliopsida > Malvales > Malvaceae > Hibiscus > Hibiscus tridactylites. Next base: position 13,718,225 of record OY288287.1, read on the forward strand.
ATATATGATATATTAACTGATTAATTCGAATAGTATACCTTAAAGATTTAAGGGTAAAGTACACAGACAGTCACTGAACTTTGATAAAAAAACAAAATGGTAACCAAACTTTCAAAAATCACAAAATGACAATTAAACTTTATGTTTTATAACAAAATGGTAACTAGACGTTAAATGTCGTTAAGTGACTGTTATAAAATTTGGTATAATAACACATTTAGTCCTTCATATTTATACATTCAATCAATTTAGTCCTATTTCGAAACAATTAACTAAATTTAGCCCTCATTATTTATGCATTCTTTCAATTTGGTCCTTAAAGCAAAATTCTAAAGTATGGTAACATGATAAATAATTACAATTAAATTTTTATAGGAGCTCGAAAACTCGATCCGAATCGAAAAAATTTCAAATAAAGTTTGAGTTGTAAAATATGTCGCGTCAACTCGAATAACTCGAAATGTTTTGACTCGACTCGATCGAACGCTCATCTCTATCTTAAGATATGACGCGTCAACTCGAAATATTCGAATATTTTAAATCAATTTTCTTCTAAATAAAATATTTTTTAAAATAGAATATTTAATATTTTCATATTTAAATCACATCGATTATTTAATAACAACTTTAAATATTCAATTTAAAAGAAAAAACTTGATTTAAAATATTTGAATATTTAATTAATATTTTATAGGAACTCGAAAACTCGACTCGAATTGAAAAAATTTCAAATAAAGTTTGAGTTGTAAAATATGACGTGTCAACTCGAATAACTCGAAATTTTTTTACTCGACTCGATCAAGCGCTCACCTCTATCTTAGGATATGACGCGTCAACTCGAATAACTCGGAATATTCTAATATTTTAAATCATTTTTTTCTTTTAAATCAAATATTTTTTAAAATAGAATATTTAATATTTTCATATTTAAATCACATCGAATATTTAAAAACTACTTTAAATATTTGATTTAATTTAAAAATATTCGATTTAAAAGAAAAAAATTGATTTAAAATATTTGAATACTTAATTAAATTTTATAGGAACTCGAAAACTTGACTCGAATAGAAAAAATTCAAATAAAGTTTGAGTTGTAAAATATGACGTGTCAACTCGAATAACTCGAAATATTCGAATATGTTAAATCATTTTTTTCTTTTAAATCACATCGAATATTTAATAAGTACTTTAAAAATTCGATTTAATTTAAAAATATTATATTTACAAGAAAAAAATTGATTTAAAATATTAGAATATTTAATAAATATTTAAAGTAGTTATTAAATATTCGAATATTTTAAATTATTTTTTCTTTTAAATCAAATATTTTTAAATTAAATTGAATATTTAAAATAATTATTAAATATTCGATGTAATTAAAATATTAAAATATTAAAATATTAAATATTCTATTTTAAAAAGTATTCGATTTAAAAGAAAAAATAATTTAAAATATTCGAATATTTTGAGTTATTCAAGTTGACGCGTCATATCTTAAGATAGAGATGAGCGTTCGATCGAGTTAAGTCAAAAAATTTTGAGTTATTCGAGTTGACGCGCCATATTTTACAACTCAAACTTTATTTGAAATTTTTTAAATTCGAGTCGAGTTTTCGAGTTCCTATAAAAATTTAATTGTAATTATTTATCATGTTACCATACCTTGGAATTTTACTTTAAGGACCAAATTGAAAGAATGCAAAAATAACGAGGGCTAAATTTAGTTATTGTTTTGAATTAGGACTAAATTGATTGAATGTATAAATATGAAAGACTAAATGTGTTATTATACCAAATTTTATAACAGCCACTTAACGACATTTAACGTCTAGTTACCATTTTGTTATAAAACATAAAGTTTAATTGTCATTTTGTGATTTTTGAAAGTTTGGTTACCATTTTGTTTTTTTACCAAAGTTCAGTGACCGTCTGTGTACTTTACCCAAGATTTAATATGGGAACAAAAAATTCAACCTATTTATTATATGTGTTATATTTTGATACACAAGTTGTGTAAAAAAATTTACATAATCATTTTATAAAATTTAAAACCTAAAATCAAAACCCTAGCACCCTAAACTCTAAATTCTAACTATAAACCTTAAATTCTACACTCTACACACTAAACCCCTAAAACCTTAAACCCTAAAAATGTTTGTGTATCAATTTTTTTATATTGTTAATTTAGACGGTAAATCTTTTGTCTACCTTAGTTTTCTAACTTTATGATACATCTGGATGGAGATTTTTTTTTGGTAATAGATTTGGATGGAGAATTCTAAATTTATGGTACTTTAAAATATATCATTTTAAGATATTAGTATTTACGATTGTATTATTTGAATAATTTTTTAAAGAAATATTAAATAATTTAAATTATTTTATGCTCATGTTGTTACATTTTATATGAGTTCGAATCTTGACATTAACCGAATATAATTATTTTTCTACTTAATAAAGAAAGAAACTGTAATTTCACAAGAATAATAATAATAATAATAATAATAATAATATGAAAATTTATAAAATACATACATGTATAGACCGATATACAATATGAATATTGGTGAAATTGAGAAATAAAAATCAATATTTGTAACGCCCCGAGTTTAGGGCCGGGAGATATTGGGTTAGTTAAATCGGGACGGGTTAAGTCAAATGGTAGAGAAAACCATTTTTAATACATCAAAAGTGTTTTAAAGGAAAAATGACAAAAAGAGGATTTTTAATAAAATAAACAAGAAAAATGGGATTTTTATCAAAAGCTATCATCTTTTCAAATCCCATTTCACGTTCTAAAACCTCTCCAAAACCCTATTCACTATTTCATTGATTTCAAGCTCTCAACAAAGTGATTTCTTCAAGGTAAATGGTTCTTCAACTTAGTTTCATCTTCTTTGAGTCTTAAATGCTGATATTTTTATAAAACTCATTGATTTATCTTGTTTTTTATTTTTAAAGTTTTGTTTGAAATGAAGGAAGGTTTATGGGTTTTCGTTTGAGTTGGTTGTGGCTGAGTTGAAGGTGTTTTTATCTTTGTTTTAACACTAAAATAACATGAAAAAGATGAATTTTTAATGCAAACCCGAAATGGGTATTGTGGGTGATTTTAAGAGTTAAAAATCTTAAGTTTTTTGTTGGGTTTTGAGTCTAAATGGTAGCTGGAGGTTTGGTAGCTTTGGATTGGTGTTAGGGATGTTAAAAATGTAGATTTTTTTTTATGGTAAACTCAATGAGTATGGTTGCTAGTAGTTTGGGTTTGATATGATTGTGTTCCAGGTGAAATTGGGCTTGAATCGATGTGTGTAGATGCAAGGTTGTTGAGTTCCGAGTCTTCGTTGTGTTTTTTAGTGTATTTGTGTTCTAATGTTCGATTTTGAGTTGCTCAAAATAGAGGAATTTGATTTGAGCTTTGTGCACAAAAATTCGGGTAGTTCGGAGGCTTGATTCGGCATCTCAGACATTGTTTATGTGTTGGCTGGTGAGTGGATTGTTTTTATAAGCCTTAACGTGGTTAAGGAAGTGTTTTGAGAATTTGGATTGAGTTTGAAAGGCTAATCCAAGCTCAAGAGTAAGTTTTAAGGGTTTATGCTATTAAATTGTGTTTTATGATTCTTGAATGCGAGTTGAGCATGCTATGTTGTTATGTGTTGAATTGCATTGTTATACATGTTGAAAGGTGGGACTTGTGCCTATACTTGCATTGTGAGTACATGCCTTGCATGGAAGTTGGACTTAGTAAGTAGTTCAAGCATCGGCAATGCTTGTGGTTGTGTTTAAGTATATTGACATGTGTTGAGTTGTTATCAGATATAATTGATCGATCAATAGGATTAGAGTGCACTCGGGGTAAAATTCGCGCGTGGTCTTAGTGATGTTAGATTCCACTAAGAGTACAGTGATGTGAGATTCTACCGGAAGTTATGTTTTTACTAGACGGGTGAGTACGGTGATGTGATATTTCACCGAAAGTGTCTAGTGGGTTTGAGAAACTATCCACATATCCGAGTAAAAATGTTGAATGTCAATATACATGAATGCTTTAATTCTCATGTTAAGCATGTTGTTGATTCTATCTATTATGCTTATGTTTGTGCATTGTGGTTTACTTTACTTGCGTTATGAGAAGGAGCATATGGTAAGCCTATGGCTTGTGGTTGCATTCGATAAATGCACGTGAAGGTAAATGCATGACATTGTGTGTTCAAGCATGTGGAAATGATTTAGAAATAGTTTTGGTTTTCAAGCAAACCACTGTTTTAAAACTGCATTGTTGTAGCTACCGTTTTGAGCACCGCTCAATAAGCTTAAACGCTTACGCTCTCTTTTCCAATAATGCAGGTTCTTAAACCTTCGGAGCAGCTCAGAGAACAAGGGAGACTCCAAGGGAGTTTGGTTTGCTAAAGTATGGTTTAGACTTCAATAACTATTATAGAGCAATGGGATAGGACCTTTGTGTTTGATGTGTTGTTGGCATGTCCTTATTTCTTAGATAAGTTTGTTTAGTTACTTTGGGCTTGTAATGTCTTTTTCTATGTTAAAGTATGCTTTTGTTTAACTTTTAGCTATGTGGATGAATGCTATGTATGCATGTTTCCCTTTAAAATCTTATCATGTTGAGTGTTGCCTCATTAAGTGTTTATATTGCTTCGTATGGTTATCCATGGATGCTTTATGTTGTGTTTAAGCTTGTATGATGCTTGAATGCTTGATATGTGGCTTTTGTGTTGAGTCTTTATGCTTTTAACAACAAAAATCTGTTTTGCAGTGCATGGCGTATCGATACGCTCAAGGGATGTATCGATACAGTCCCTTGTTTGGGGCTTGTTTTGGGCAAGGCGTACCGGTACGCGAGGGTGTATCGATACGCAAAATGCTCAATAGAAATTTGAGAAATTGACGAAATTTTAGCGTATCGGTACGAGTCCTGAGGGTATCGGTACGGTCTTCGTAGTTGACCATGTGAAAGTTGACCGTTGAGGGTGTATCGATACGCACCTTGTGGGTATCGATACAGTTTCCCTAGGTTTGACTTGAGGTGTTGACCAAGTCCAAGCGTATCGATACAGTCCTCTAGGGTACCGATACGACCTGTTGTAAAATTGAAAAAGGGTATTTTAATTGTTTGCTTTGCGTGTTTTGTATCCATGTGTGTTTTTCGCTGCGTGTCCCCTCACATAGAATATGTTCTATACATCTAGACAAGATAACTTTAAAAGAAATTTTCTAGGGTTGCTAATCGGAGTGGAGCCTTAACGAGTTTCGCTTCGATTTTTCCCGTGTAACCCATTCGATGCGGTCTGGCGGCTAGGCCAAGTCGAGGGGATTACAATATTATTCATTATAAAAAAATATATCGGCCCTGTTTGGTAAAGAGAGGTTTGGGAAAAAAAATTAGAGGTTTGACCAGTCAAATCCGTTAATATTGATGTTTGGTGAACATATGATTGAAATAGCGTATTGGGGTGAAATCGCTAATTTTGAAAAGGCTCATAATAGGAGCTTTTTGAGCTTAGATGTTGTATATTAGAGTTGTAAAGACTCTTTTATCATCAATTACCAAAAATCTCAAAATAACCTAAATTAAAAATTTTCTCACACTATTTATAAGTTAATTCTATTTATTTTTTTCTTTTATTATCACATATTTATATGTGTATTTAAATTTATTAATTAATTAAATTATATTAAAATAATTATATAAATAATAAATTAATATATAAATCATTCAAATATGTTTAGAAAAGTTATATTAAAAATAATTTTATAGATCTAATTAATATTAATTAAATACATAATATTGCTAACTAATAAACTATTCAAACAAGTATTGAATATAATCATGTAATTATATGTCATTTTACTTGTTTAAATAATCTAACAACTATCACCTATCATTTAATTTTACTAAACACTTTTATACAATCAGCTAATACAATCCGCTAGTCAAATCAGTTAATGCAATCAACTATCAGCTAATGTAATCTGCTATCCACTATCAGCTATCCGCTAATTGTCAAACATGAACATCAAATTTTAATAAAATTATATTCGTGAATTGAGTTGATTCTTCTAATAGTTTGAAATTTTTTTATTACTTTTACCTAAACAAATAAACCCATTTTTTGAATTCAAAACCATGATAAATAAATTTCATTTAAGAACAAATAAGAATCAAAGTAAAATTCAATTTGTAGATAAGGTATTTTTTTAAGCCATCGAAAAAGCTGTAGCTGTAAGTAACAATATTTGATTAAACGAGTGGGAGTGGGCGATAACGCTTGAGGACTTTAACGGCCAATAACCAACTTGTCGTTTGGTTGCTATGTAAAGTTTATAAATGGTTATTAAATTATTTTAAAATGTTTATTTTGGTAATTTAATTCTTAAATACTAAAAATCACATTAATTTTTTATTTTTGTTATAAAATGATTATGAGTCGTGTTGTACCTAACCCGACAACCCATCAACAAGGGCGGGCTAATTTTTGGGAAATTAAAATTCTCGTAAAATTTTTAAACAATTTAATTTGACCCACTCTAAATTTTTTTAAAAATTATATTAAACTTCAAAATTTTAAATATTTTTAATTAAATCTCTCTTAATTTTTAAAAGTTCTTATTAAGTCTTTAAAATTTTTTAGTTAAACCCTTAAAATTTTAATTTAAACTGTCATTTAAAAAAAATTAAATTGTCCTTCAAACTCTTAGTCTAAATTTTACCAGTCAAGAGATTTATATAATCACATGAGTTAGGCACAAGTGGGGAGACCCGCGAAGGGTTCAGCATCTTCATTACTTTTTTTTTCTCATTTTTCTACCATTGATTGGTACTCTTCGACCAACTAAAAAGTGGTAAATCGCTGGAATACAAACAACCATCACCATCTCACTTTTCTCTTCAGCAAGTAATTAACTGTTGTTAAAAGGTGAGATACCATTTAAAATTTTTTATCCAATAATATATTTAATCTTTTATATTTATAGATTTAATTAATTTAATCTTCACATAATTTTGAGAGCATATATACAAAATCTTATTTCCAGCCGAAATAAGAGAAAAACAAAAATCTTATTTTGAGAGCATATATACAAAATCTTATTTGTTCGAAGGTTATACCTAATGTAATACAAGTTCAATTAACTCATGAATTGATAATTATAAAACTTAATTGCTTTAAATTTTTATATTATATTTCTATAGCTTTTAAGTTTTTTTTTTAAAATGTTTTTAGAGCAACTAATTTACTTATTTTTAAAATTGAAAATGACTCATTGTGTATTTACACAAATTTGTTAATTTTTTTCATTGTTGTAAAAGAAAAAATTGGACCAAAGGTTGAAATATTTTTTTTCAACAAGGAATGTGACTGCTCTTTCTAAGAATTGATCTCAGAACCTAGAAGAGAGGGAGAAAGATAATGTTTTTACATGGTCTAGAACCTAGAACATAGGAGAAAAGAGGAAGAAGTGAAAAAGCTCTAGCTACCTAGCTATTATTGTTTTCTCCAAAGGTAGGAATAGTTAAACATTTGATTTCTCTAATTGAAATGGAACGGCAGTTTAATATTATGTTAATATAAAGTTTATTTTATATTAACATATTTATTCTAGTTTAGTGATTAAAAATATATATGATCTGAGTTTAAATTATAATAATTTTTTAATTTTCTCTTAAAAATATAATTTTTCAGATTAGTTTCGACTTTCGATAACACTACTTTTTCATACATTCATGCTATAAAAACCAAAACAGTCGAAAAAGTCCTGGATTAGGTTATCTTTCCTTTGTGAACTTTTTTTTTTCTTTTTGGGTTTTCATTAATAAAGCTAAAAATAATATTCTTGAAACCCTAGGATGAGTCTTAGTTTCTCACCGATTTTCTCGGAGATTGATGGCGTCAAGACGGCAACGCTGTACAATGATTCCAGCGGTCAGCCGCCGGGAGGGGTGGTTGACGTTGCTATCCCGACGGCGCTGGAGCGGCAGAGCTCTCCTATGGCTATGGAGGCTCAGCCGGTGTTGAAGAAAGTGCGGGATGATGCTGGTCTGCATGGGGTAAGTGACATGGATATGGTAGGTGCTGGGGCTGAGCAGTCGATGATGGCTGGGCGAGAGGTTGAGCAGTCGGTGTTGGTTGGGCGAGAGGCTGAGCATGGCGGGGCTGGTAGTGAGAAAAAGACGTATGCAGCCATGGTGGCGGAGTCATTGGCGAACGGGGGCGGAGCGAGCGCTAGTGAAACCGGTGAAGGACTTGAAGTTTCGGATACAAATTTTATGGTCGATCGCAGTGGTCTTTTTCCCTGAATTTCTTTTTCGGAAAGAGTACATGCGCAAATTGATGATAGCATGAAAACGACCATTATAGTTCGACCTCTGGGAAGAGCGATAGGATTTAAAACTCTAGTTAACCGAGTGCATGCGATATGGAAAACGGAGAAGAATTTTTAGGTTATTGATTTGGACAATAACTATTTCCTGGTGAAATTTGAATCGGTTGATGATTATACTAAAGTGCTTACGGGTGGTCCGTGGACTTTATTCGGATGTTATTTGACAGTGCAACCATGGTGTAGGAATTTTTCGACTGCGGAAAAACATCCGTCCCAAGTGGTAGTGTGGATACGTCTTCCGGGTCTTCCTTACAGATATTATTCGAAGGCGTTATTCCGGCGGATTGCGGATGTCATTGGTCGCGTTATCAAGATCGATTATAGCACGACACTGGGGGAGAGGGGCCGTTTCGCGAGACTTGATGTGGTTGTTGATCTCAACAAGCCTTTGTTGTCATGTATTGGGATTGATGGCTTTGTCCAGAAGCTTGAGTATGAGGGACTCCATTTGATCTGCTTCAAGTGTGGTAAATATGGACATTCTGCAGAATTGTGTGTGGGTGAGAATAATGATGGTGCGACGGACGGGGTGCTGCGTTCGGATATTAATGGTTCGGAAGTGTCATCCAATGTTGAGATATCGAGGGAAGAGTTGTTTGGTCCTTGGATGATAGTGGAGAGGAATCGTCGGCGGACATCTCGGGTGAATGGTAATAGAGAAGGTGGAGGTCGGACTGATTGAGGTGGGTCTCGGTTTGGGGTGTTGCAAGATTTGCGTGAGGAGGAAGGTACTGTGGCAGGGGATAATATGTCTGTTGATAAGGGGGGCATGTGCAACAACGAGTGTTGGACGTACATGACATTGCGCAACCAGGTGTTAAGGATAGGAGCACGCATCGTAAACTGGGACATGGTGATGGGGCTGCCTCTAAGGGTAACAGTCGAGTTCACACAAATGGAAATGTGGCACGGAATCTAGGGCCTAAGGAACCAGTTAGTTCTGGAAGGGTGAGCTCCAATTTGGTTGGTGCGACGTGCATTGCAAGCGGTGGGGACAAAGGGAAAGGAGTTGCCTTGGAGGAGACAGGCGTAGGGGTTTCGAATAAGAGACAGCAGGCGGCGGTGCATGGTGTTGTTGACCAGGTTTCATCGGTTAGTATGGGGGATCATACGGTGGTTGTCGTGCCGTCGGTGGTAGGTGTCGACTCACAAGCAACTCTGTATACGCCTGGGATTGCGTCGGGCTCTCACAGGGCTATATCAATTAAGGAGGGGATGAGCGATTTTAAATCAACCTCACGGTTTCGTAATGGAGTAAGCTCGGGTAAAGGCGGGAACATTCTATCAGTCGTGCAACGGAAGAGTTTGAAAGTTTCAAAGAAATCAGAGTCACGAGTACCACCACGTCCTGTGCTAACGGAATGGGTTTCGTCGCTCTCTATGAAGCTTGATAAATTGCAGGATACGGGGCAAACATACGACATGACGACGGATGAGTGTGTGCGGGATCAAGTGACGTGCCTTGATAGGGCGACGGATGTTGGACATGGAGTGGATGCAGGGAAGGAAAATCTTCCGCCCTCTTAGTAAGGGTTCTTTTCTTTTGTTTTCCATTATTATGATGAATATTATGTTTTGGAATACACAGGGCGCGGGAAGTGCGGAATTCCGACGCCATTTTAGAAATTCCGTACGATCTAATAATCCGCAGATGGTGGCGCTGTTTGAGCCACGGGTGAGTTATGGTGAAGTTTATAGGGTAATTCGGAGTTTTGGGTATCTGAATTCCTTCCGTGTTGAGGCGCGTGGTTTCAGTGGTGGTGTTTGGATTTTGTGGCGAGATGGATTGGATGTTACGATTCTGTCTGTGTGTAATCAGTTTGTGTATGGAAAGGCTCGTGAGGTTAGTTCGGATCATTGGTTATTTTTTACTGCGGTTTATGCTAGTCCTAATGCTTGTGTTAGACGACATTTGTGGGATACTTTGAATTGACTTAGTCCTGGGGTTGATGTCCCTTGGGTGTTCGGAGGTGACTTCAATGCAATCCTTCGTAAGGAGGAGCGATGTGGTGGTTCGAGTGAGGCTTTAGGGATTAGTTCACTCTTTTAGAATTTTCTTGACAGTACAGAGTTGACGGAGATTGATTATAAAGGGGATGAATTTACTTGGTGTAGGGCAACTTGTATCAGCGGTTAGATCGGTGTTTGGCTAATAGTGCTTGGTTTGTGGATTACCCGATGTCGATTGTGGTCCATTTGGATCGTGTAGGTAGTGACCCTTGCCCTCTTCTTCTTAAGTCGAATGGTGCTCTGTCCCCTAATTTGGAGCGGCCTTTTCGGTTCTTGGCGGCTTGGCAGGATTATCTTGGTTTTCAGGCGTTTCTTGAATCTTCTTGGGATGATTCGTCTTCGGTGGTTGTTAACGCTCAAAATTTTCAAGATGCAATTAAACAGTGGAATGTCGATGTGTTTGGTCATATAGGGAAAAAGAAAAAGAGAATTTTGGCGAGACTTAGGGGTATTGAGAAATCATTGCAACGATCGCAGTCGGAGTTTTTGTTTGAGCTAAGAAGTAAGTTGAGGGCTGAGCTTGATGTTATCCTTGAGCAGGAGGAATCTATGTGGTGTCAGAAATCCTGTAGTCAATGGATTTTGTCAGGGGATAAAAATACTCGGTATTTCCATGCATCGACAATGGCGCGTCGACGAGCTAATATGATCGCGGGCTTGAAATCAAGTAATGGGCGTTGGAATACGAATCAGAGGTCTCTGCAAGCGGAAGCAATTGACTTTTACAGGAAGCTGTTTACCGCTGATCCGAGTTGTTAGGGGCAATACCGTATTCGCGGTTTGTTTCCCAGACTGAGAGATGACGCATTGCGGGTGTTAGGCGGGACGGTTATGAATGAGGAGATTAAGGCAGCGATTTTTTATATGGATCATGGAAGGCTCCTGGTATTGATAGACTACATGCGGCGTTTTATCAGCATAATTGGGATGTTGTGGAGGACAGCGTGTGTCGTTGTGTACGGAGTATTTTTTCGGGGGAGCCGTTTCCGATATAGATTAATATAACTATTATGGTTCTAATTCCTAAGGTGACATCTCCTGAGACGATGAGCCAGTTCAGGCCTATCAGCCTTTGCACTATTATTTACAAAGCCATTACTAAGGTGGTGGTTAATCGGATCAAGCCTTTCCTATCAGATTGGATCTCGGAAAGCCAAACTAGTTTTGTCCCTGGGCGTGCTATCTCTGATAATATTATTATCGCCCAAGAAATTGTTCACTCTATGAATTGGAAAACAGGGAAGCGTGGGTGGATGGCGTTGAAAATTGATTTAGAGAAAGCTTATGATAGACTGGAGTGTGCTTTTATCGATGATACTTTGAGAGATGTTGGTATCCCTGATGATATACGTGAGTTGATTTTAAAATGTGTTTCTAGTGTTTCGACTCAGATTAGTTGGAACGGTTCTTTAACTGATTCCTTCATGCCTTCGCGAGGTATCCGACAAGGTGACCCCATTTCACCGTACTTATTTGTGCTATGTATGGAAAGACTTAGTCAGACGATAAATCAGAGAGTGACATCGGGTCAGTGGAAGGGTTTTTGTACCTCTCGGCGCAGTCTGGTTATCTCTCATTTAATGTTTGCGGATGATATGGTGCTTTTTGCAGAGGCCTCTATGGAACAGTTGGATGAGGTTCGGGAGGTTTTGATTGATTTTTGTAAGTTTTCGGGTCTCAAAGTGAATGTGCACAAGTCAAGTATTTTTTTCTCTAAGAATATTTCGAGGGAGATTCGTCATTCTTTGAGTGCGATGGTGGGTTTCTCTGAGGTTTCGGACCTTGGGCGTTACCTAGGAGTTCCGATGTTACATCGACGGGTTACTCAAGCAACTTACTCATATTTAATTCAGAAGGTACGGGATCAGTTGTCAGGTTGTAAAGCTAAATATTTATCGTTTGCGGGTCGGATAACTCTTGCAAAGGCAGTCTTGTCGGCTATTCCGTATTATGCTATGCAATCAACTAGGATTCCTATAGGTGTATGTGAGGAAATTGAGAGGTTGATTCGTAATTTTATTTGGGGTAGTTGTGCTGATAGACGGAGTGTTCATCTGGTAAATTTGGATGAGCTATGCAAACCGGTTGAATTAGGCAGTATGGGTTTTAAAAAGCTAAAAGAGCAGAATGATGCGTTTCTAATGAAAATTGGGTTCAATTTGATTGATAAACGGGGGCAACTTTGAGTACGCTTCTTGCGTGCTAAATACAAGTGTGTTGAGATTATGTCGGCGTATATTATTCGAAGTAATTGCTCTCATTTATGGCGAGGAGTGTCGGCGATTTGGCAAGAAGTTCGAGCGGGTGTTTTTTGGCGAGTTGGCAATGGTGAGTGTATTGATTTTTGGCACGACCATTGGGTCCGTGGGGTTGGTCCGCTTGAGTTGGTTGCTACGGACCCGGGACTCATTTCGGCTGATTTTACTCCCCTAACGGCGATGTGTACGAGCAATGGGCAGTGAGATGTTGGACAGTTTCAGCACTGCTTTGCCACGGATGTTATTGACCATATTATGGCCATTAGAGCTCCAACCGGTGGTGGTGTCGTTGACTTGTTGGGGTGGCGATGGAATGATAATTTGCAATTCACAGTGAAATCCACGTACGCCACAACCCAGCCGCACAACGTTACACACAGCGACGTTGTATGGCATTTGTTGCAACGATTTCAAGGACCGCATCGGATAAAATGTTTTCTTTGGTTGGTGTGTAAGGGCAGGATAATGACCAATGATGAGCATGTCCGGAGGCATATGGCGGAATCGGCTGCGTGTTTAACGTGTGGGGCGTGTGAAGAAGATGTCAATCACCTTCTATGTCGCTGCTCGACGGCGAAACTGGTCTAGAGGATTTTGGTGCCGCATGCGCAATGGGGGTGGTTTTACAGTGGGTCGGTGATTGACTGGATCACCTTAAATTTACAGCATGCGGCTGCTGCATGTGGAGGAGAAGACCGATGGGATTTATTGTTTGGTGCTGTATTGTGGAACCTCTGGATTGCGCGCAACAGTGTTGTGTTCAAGAACGAGCCTAGAGGGGAGGAGGAGATCATTGCACGAAGTAGGAGGCTGGTGCAGGAGGTTATGCGTGCTCTATTAAATCATCGACCACTGCATGGTACCGTGGTGTCTAACCGGCAGCAGCAGCGGCAATGGTTGCCTCCGCTCCATTCTGTTTGGAAACTTAACATCGATGGTGCCTGTGACAAAGGCACAGGTTTGGCGTCTTGTGGAGGTGTCATTCGAGACGTTACAGGCACATGGGGTGGTGGCTTTACGAAGTTTATAGGCCGGTGTAGTGCAGTTGACGCGGAATGTTGGGCGATCCATGAAGGATTGATTTACGCCCTTCATTGTAATATTGAAGTCGTAACCGTAGAATCGAATTGTTTGGAGGTAATTCGGATGTTGCGCAATGGTAACGATAGGCGGGCCAGTCTTCTTTGGTGTGTGCGATCCGCGCTTTGACTCGGCGGTTTCGAAATTGTGATTTTCATCATGTTTTTCGGGAGGCTAATCGTGTTGCGGATGTTTTGGCCAAGTTAGGGCCTTGGCGGGGTTATGAGGCGACGTATTTTTGTTATCCGCCTGATGCGATGTTGAGTTTATTGCATGATGAATTACCCATGTCGGGTTAGGATTATGTCTATATGTTTTGTTATTGGCACGATGTAATGCTATGGTGAGTACTCTTTTCCTCTACCTAGGTTAGGGAGGTTTTTAACGAGGCTCGCCATAGTATTTCCTTTTCCTTTGATTAATTAAAAAAAAAACCAAAACAGTTGACGTGATTTGAAAAATCAAATAATTCAATTTGATTGGCTCAAAAACATTTTCTTTTTATTTTTGAAGTTCAAAACAATTTTTCTCTCTTTCCTATTTTAAATAATCCAATTTGATTGACTCAAAAAATTTATATTCCTAATCATTTGACAATTCACGCACACCTTGCAGACAAAATAATTTGAATTTGAGTCTCATAAAATGAGTGTCATCCTCTTTTTTTCGTGTATCACTTGTTGGTTCAATCCATGGTGGAAACTTAAGTGGCCCATACAGTAAATTAGATTGTCAAGATAATTATTTGTTTTGGACAATGTTATTTTTTATACAAATCCTATTCAAATTCGAACTCTAATGATAAGATTAAAGGACGATTAGTTTAAAATTTAGATTTGTTGGTTAGGTAAGTTCTTAAGCCTAATAAAACTCTAGTATTAATTTAGCCTATAAATTGTTTGTGCACCATCCAAGATAAATGTTAAATTGCGAGTGATATTTATTTATTTTCTTCAATGCTTTCGTATTCTTGATGTGAAGTTATTATGTTCGGATGTACGCCTTCATATTTTGATACTTTACTTTTACATTGTAGTATCACAACTAGGCCTTCAACCATGATAATAAGATTATATAAGCATGATTTAATTAACTATTTTTTATGTTCGTATTTAGTGAACAGAGTTTAGAGCCAAAATTATATGATTTGATCGATTGATTAATTAGTCAAAACTGTTAATTTAGTATAAGCATGTTAATAAGATTATATAAGCATGATTTAATTAACTAATTTTTATGTTCGTATTTAGTTGTTTGATAAATAAATAATAGTAGCAGATTATGACGAGTACTCTAAAATTGAGAAAATTTGGGTTTATAGTCTTAAGTATAAGAGCTTTTGAATATAATCATGTCATTATATGTTATTTTGCTTGTTCAAATAAATAAATAACTATCATTTATCAATTAATTTTACTCATATTTTTATATCAATTAATAGAATCAACTAGTCAAATCAACTGAGCATAATGTCAAGAAATGCCCCTAACGTTTGACTAAATTATCATTTTGGCATCTATTCTTTTTTTGAAGCAATTTAGCCCTCAACGTTTCATTTTTTGTCAAAATGCCCCCTGCAGATGAAAACTATTAATCAACTAACGATATATGACTTGAAATGATATGGCAAACCTACATGACAGTGCACGTCACGATAGCAGTGTCACATATGCAAATATGTTGACTTTACAGAATGACACATCAATCAAAAAATAATTTTATAAAATTTTATAAAATATAAAATATTTTTTCTTCTGACGTGTCATTCTGCCAAGTCATTTCAAGTTGTTTACCACTAGTTGACTAATAGTTTTCATCCGCAAAGGGGCCATTTTGACAAAAAATGAAACTTGAGGGATAAATTACTTAAAAAAAGAATATGAGCCAAAATGACAATCCAGTCAAATGTTAGGGGGGACATTTTTTAGCATTATGCCAATCGACTAATATAATATGCTATCAGTTACATACTAGTTGCCAAAAATGACATATTAAAGTAGGTCTATAGCATTGCTTAGAAAATCATATATTTTTTAATATGAGTACGATAGTTTTATTCAAAAAGAAAAAAATTTAAAGATAGAATGAGAGTTTACAACTCAAGTAAACAAATTTGATCCAAACATATTCCTAATAACACGAAAACCCTAACTCAAAGGCTCAAAACAAAATAGATACCAACAAACAACATTAAAAATGCATATTGTAATAATAAGGCATGTTGACAATACGATCATAATCACAACTCAATCGCGAACAAGAGCGGTGATATCAAAAGAGCGCTATCTTGATCAATCGTGGTGACGTCAAATCTATCCCTAATAAAAAGTCAAATGAAAAAAAAACGTGCCAAAAGGCAGATGATACGTATTAAAAATAAAAAAATTGTGTCACATGAATATAATTATTAAATTTAAAATTAAAAAATAAAAAACAAAATAAATAAAAAAAATTATTGACCGTCGGCAACTAGCACTAAAATTAGAACTGTGGCGGGGCATGTAAAATTAAAAAGAAAATGAGAACTTGGGTGTGGAGGAGAAAAAGGGGATGCGCTAGGGTTTCGTATAAAGCTATGGTATTGAATGTAGAAAATTACTTTTATTTTTACTAGACCGATAATCTTTACACATTAAATTTATCAAAATTCAGAAAACATAATTGTGGATGCATATCATTTCAATTAATTATGATTATTTGAAACTTGGAGTACATGTAAAACCAAATCTTCTAATTTGTTTGAAAATTGAAAAAAAATATCAAAACTTGTACACAAAAGTGTCATGTTCGTTCTTTTTCTACCTATTTGCCTTTGTCTTTTCGAGCTGTCTCTTCACCCTCCAAATGGTTTGTTAAATTAACATTAATGATCATGAATATAATATTCTAATCATATCTTATTAAGACTTAAATCTCAATTAACCTCTGTTCTCCTTCAGCTTCACATTTTTACCTTTAAAATACAATATTCAAAAGCAGTAAAGAGAGCCAATAAGAAAATACATATATATATATATATATATATATATATAAATCGTGTTATTCTTTCTACTTTTTTAAGGTAAAATAGTGTTATTCTTAGCGCTGTCATTTTCACTCCATTGATTCGAATTTATTCAGACAAGAGAATAAGGTTTTAGAATTGTTAATGGCGGAAAAGTTAGAAAAGGTAAATCCCGCCATGCATAAAGCTGTAATGAATATTGAATCAGACAAGAAAGAACCACTCCCCAATATCTGATGCCTTTTGCTCATCGAGCGTGAAGCTCAATCTCCCGACACAAAATTATTAAACAAATAAAAAGCAGCTGCTGCCAAGCCATGCTCTGTTGCTGACCAGACCACAAACATGTGTTGCAGTAATGGTAAAAGCTGAAGAAACTGTATCATGGAACCCCAAGTTATTGGAGGAACATGATGAGTCAGCCACTCGCTTGGGAAGAGCGTGGAATGGAGTCGATTCAAGCCCGTGATCAATGGAGTTGCCTGGAAAAGAGTGATAGTTTGAATCTTTTGGACTAGATATGCTGGCGGCAATGTCTCAACTCTTTCAACTGTCTTAAAGCCATAGCTAACCCAAACCCTAACTACCTATGGATTCTTTTAAAACACAACATTTTGGAACTTTACCAAGTGCTCTAAAAAAGCACTCATGGGATTTGGTGACCAACACTTTACAAAACTTATGCCTTGTCATAATCAGGGTAACCTCTAGAGTCTAGAGGGTTCCAAACATTATAACTCGGTTAGGGTAAATTTTTAAAAATATTGAGTTAAAAAATGCTTTTAATGTACGATTGAAAAATACTTTAATCTTTATTTTTTTTAAAAACATTTTAACCATGATATTTTATTTTGATTAAAATGACTTTTATATTATAAGTTATATAGGTAAAAATTGTTAGTAAACTAATGGTCACATCTTGAGATAATTTTATAAAATTATTTTTTGACTAATATTTTATTATGCCAAGTCAGCAATTTTGTCTATGTAATACTGTTTTTTGGCCTAAAATGAAACTAGAGAATTGAAGTGTTTCAAAAGAATATGAGTTAACTATTTAGTCAAACGTTAAAGATTTTTTTGATATTATGCCAAAAATTAACTACTTAGTTGAGCGTTTTTTTAAGGTTGAATGAGGACCGTTTGATGAACTGTGGGGGGACTGATTTCAGAGAATGTGCCTGCCGACACCATTGCTCCTCAATGATGTTGCATGGAATTCTAGTTTTTTTTTGGTGCTTTTTACTGCAGCATTTGAATTTTCAAATTTACATTGACTGATGCTGTAAAAGGTAGGTCGTGTGTGCAGGATTTTGCTTTTGTATTTTTAAATTGCTCAAGCAAAAAAGAAAAGAAAAAAGTAAGTCAACAAGCTGAACAAATCCCACTAACACCACGTTAAAGGAAATGGAGCAACTTTTAATTTAAATATAATGCAAAAAAAGAGAGAAGATTTGGCTCATGGAACCCAGAATTTTCTTTCACCGTTTTTTCTTCTTTGTTAGATTTCCAAATTTTCTCGGGAAAGAAAGTCAGAACTATGAATTTCGAGAGCCTGGTGTTAGTTGATCATAAAAGGATTAGGTCAAAGATAAGATGCAATAATAAATATGAAAACTGCATTGATTTATGAGAGCGACCAAGATTGAAAAGAAATCAACAACAAGATCTTTTATGAATGGGAATACAATATTAATGTGATTTGCATTTACTGATCATCCAACTGAAAAAACATATGTTTTATATATAAGTATCACTGTCATTGTGAATTAACCCATATATATAAACATAGACATGAAGAAAGAAGAGAGATTATTCGAATCGAATCCGAGATTTAATATCAAGCAAGATTAAACTAATGTGATATATTTTTGTAAATAATTTCTGAGGCCCACCTCACGGTGAATTGGGTTGAATGTTTATTGCTCATCGCACAGTTACTTCAGCCAGCTTTTTTTCACCTACATATGACTACCTAACCAACCAACAGAGTTCAATGCTCACCGACAAACACTCAGAACAGGGTTACAACCAAATTCCTACAGGCATGGAATGGCAACAACAAAATGTCCTGCAAAACAACCTATATACATTGTTCTTAACATATCTGTCAAAAATTGAAGTGTCATTCATTAATTTCTTGTTCAAATTTGTTCAACCAATGTATTAAAGGAACAGCTGTGGGGTAATATAAATGTTTGTGGTCAGGACTCAGGATCTGCTGCCGTTTCTTAAGAAAAAAAACCAGTCTTTTTCGAGGTAGATTGAAGCCAGCTCTGCATCACAATTAAGTCACCCCACCCAAAACAAAAAGGAAAAAAGAAGCTTAGACGTGACTTAATGGCAGCGTCACAATGTTGTAAAGCATGCAGTAAAGGGTTTTCTTTAAAACAAAGCAAAGCCCAGCTCAACAGTTCAGTTTTAGCAAACCATAATCAACACTTTCACCTATACTTCTGCATGCTTTCTCCCATTAACCTAACTTTGCTGCTTGGGAACAGTCTTACATGTCCGGGCCATCATGTTGAGCTGCTTTCGTACCATTTGTTCTTTTTGTGTTCTGAGTACGACTTCATTTCCCCTTTAGTGATCAATAGTATTGTTTACCCTGGTTATAATCACACAGGTCCGAATTGCAAAAGGATTGGCCATGGGCTCATGGCCTTGAAAACGAATAGCTAACATAAAAAACCAGCTGTATATGAAGGATCTGATTGTCCGCGGTGATGCCAACAGTGTTCTGAGAATTTTCAATTTAAGAATTTTAGAAGAGAAACGATAAAGGAAACTTTATTATATGAAAAACTGACTTTACAATATCCAAAACATCTCTCTCTCCCCCTCTCTCTATATATAAATAAAGAAAACAAATAAAGAATAAAAAAGGAACTAAATAACATTTATCTAACAAATAAAGAAAACACCTAACTAACTAAAACAATTGTTTAACATTTATCTAACAAATATTAATATCCTAACAACCCTCAAGTTGGAGCGTACAAATTATGTATGCCCAACTTGGATATAGATTCTCAAAATGAAGCAGGTGAAAGTGCTTCGTAAAGCAATCAACAAGCTGATTTGAAGAAGACACAAGCAACAGATTCAGAATCTCTTGGTGAAGCTTTTCCCTTATCAAGTGACAGTCGATCTCAATATGCTTGGTCCGTTCATGCTGGACTGAATTTCTTGTAATTTTAATTGCAGATAAATTGTCACAATAGAGATTAGCAAAATGAAAAGGCAACTGTAAATCAAAAAGAAGAAAAATAAGTCACTGTAATTCACAAGTGATAGCAGCTAGAGCTCTATATTCTGCTTCACTAGTTGACCAAGAAATAATAGGTTGCTTTTTAGATTTCTGGGAAATCAAACTTTATATCGTTCTAAAGTACCATCAAACTTTAGCTTAGTCCTATAAACTCATTTACAATCTATTGTTTGTTTTCCACTAGGTAAAGAAACAAAATCTCAAATTTTGTTTCTTTCTAAAGCTAGTATTTCTTCATCCATGATTTTTTTCCAACAATCATGCTTAATAGCTTCTTTATAATTTATAGGTTTTTTCAAAGAATCAATATTATTAACAAAATTTTGATGTTTAAAGGAAATATGGTTATAAGAGAGAACTTGGACAATATTGTGAGGAGTAGTGTGTGAAATTGGTTTACTTGCTAGTAAAGGAACTTGGTAATCATTAAACTTATGAGGTAGTTTGACAGTTCTGGATGATCTCCTTAACTGAGTAGGAAGGACTGACGGTTTTGACAAGATATCAACAGAAACAGAATGTTCTGGTAAATTGAAAGTAGATGCTAGTGACCTTGAATCTAGAGTTGGAAGCAGTGAAACTGAATCCTCTTAATTTTCATCAGTGGATAATAAAGGACCCGCATGAACTAAATCTTCAAAAGAACTATTAGTATCACACATAGGAAAAATAATATCTGAAAATGGATTTGACTTACCAGTTTTGAAAGGAAAGATTATTTCTGAAAAAACATCTCTTGAAACAAAAATACTTTTGCTATCAATATCATATAACCTATATCCTTTAATATTTTTGGGAAAACCAATGAAAACACATTTAATTGCACGCGGGTGTAATTTGGTCTTTGGTTTAGGAAGAACAAAAGCAAAAGCAAGACAACAAAGGTTTTAAGATTAACCAATTTAGGTTTTGTTTGAAATAAAACCTCGAAAGGAGTTTTATTGTGAAGAATTGGAGTAGGAGTTATGTTTATAAGATAAGTAGAGTGCAGAACACAATCTAACCAAAAATTTAAAGGTAAACAAGCCTGAATTTTTACAGATCTAGCAACAACAAGGAGATGCTGATGTTTACGCTCAACATTGCTTTTTTTGTTGTGGAGTATGTTGTTGCATGCAAAACTGATGCACAAATTGCGTGCAAGTATACACGATACCAAGTTATAGTATTTAAGATATCGTCTCCACAGGGATTGTGACAACCTTTAGAATTCACTTTTCTACACAAGTAAAAATAAAAACACAAGTAAAATTGGGGGTTGAGTAATCGATTAAAAGTAAAGCAAATAAAGTAAATAGAGAAATCAGAGTGAGAGAATGGACTGGTATTGGAATGCTTCGTAGTGTGAAGATTGGATGCACTGCCTTGGTACAGTTTTGCATATCAACTTCACAACTTTTGGTAGCCGCCTACGAGTATGCCTCGGCAAATGCCCGCCTCGGTAGAGACCAATATGACTGCCTGGGCAGTTAAACGATAATTCAAGGTTCGACAATGCTCCCTTCAATGACTTCCTCTTATCCCTAAGCTTGAAGTACTATTGGTGAACACGTCTTGGATGATACCTCCCGACGTGAATCTAAGGATGAACACCAACTGATTATAAAGTCTCTCTTAGTCGCTGAACTTCTAACTTATCTCTAAGCCGAAGTAGCTTTATCATATGGTTAGATAAAAATGTATTTACTCGTTTCGTGAGTCCAACTCTCCCGATATTGAACAAATAGATTGATGCTCTATTCTCTCCCGATAAAGATTGCAACAATGAAGAACCAAGAGTAAACAAAACTTGAATTTTATTTCAAAAACTGAAAACCTAAACGAATACAAGCAAAACTCTCAAACCTACTAGGAAACCAACCCTTAGCCCTAAGAAAGGTTTAGAACATAATGGAAGATGGCGGCACAAGGGTTTTTCGACAAGAAAGAGTTTTCTCTCTAATCTCAATTGTTCTCCTCTCCTTCAAGTTGATTACATATATATAGGGGAGGAGCCTAGGCCTAAGTTGGTTTAGGGCAAGAATCCTAGTTAGAATATAATTACAACTCATTAAAAGAACAAATCTAACATTAAATCTTCCTAGATTCCCGTTTGACATTTTTCCACCTTGACTTTGACCATGGCTTTTCTTTGTCTGCTAGGCTCCAATGCACATGCAAGTGGTCTCCAAAAATCGGGCTTGATGGGCTCTTTCAGTCGCATACCACTTTGCATATTTCCACCCTTCCTCGAGTTGCTGCCTCGACGACACACTATTGTCTGCCTCGACAAAGGTCTGGGTTGGTGTGCAGAGGTTGGCACAGCTCTTCATTCTGGGCCTTTCCTCTTTGTCAGTTCTCGAACAACTTTCTAGATTATCCAACAGCTTCCTCCATTAGTTTCCAGCTTCTCCTCTTCTGCCCTCTCTGCTGCCTCGGCAACATCTGCCTGGGCGGGTACTTGCGCACATAAAGAAAATGCACATGAGCAGTATCTTTTGTTTAAAAGCAGTTAAGTTCATCAAATAAGGCAGAATATCTAATCTATGTAGTTTTATGTATGTTTTCCTAATAAATTCAACTAAACTATACTTAAGAACAACAATAATTGAGCTAAACTAGGGCATAAATATATGACTTTTGCACACTTAACACACCCTAAAACTTGAACTATTGCTTGTCCTCAAGCAATGCAATCTAACAATAACATGCCCAAACTTAAAATTATATGTAAACTTAGTCGAGAGAGCACCTTGAGCAAAATTTACATACCGTGTAGATTTACGCCTAATTAGCAACCTTTCGAATGACAATGAACTTACCCGGAACTGAACTATGTATCTCGTGAGTGTGTGCGGTCCTTGTGATAAGAATGATTTTTCGGCTTTCTAAGTAAACATTGATAATCACCTTAATTCCCTTGGGTTTCCCTCTAGTTTCTTTTGCAATTCATAACCACTAGAGCCGTTGATAGGGCACTTCTAATGATTTTTTTCCTACAGCCAGTTTCGGGCACCTCTAGGACGTATATTTTTTTTAAATTCAAGTTCTACCCAAGTTTACTGGGTGAAATACCTAAGTTTCCTAGAAGTCCTAAAATCAAACTAGTCACAAAGAGCGTTTTCTTTAAGTTCAGATCATGGTTAGATTCTAAGCACATCCAAAGTCATGCTAAGGTTGCCGCCCAGGTGGACCATCTGCCGCAGCGGGTAAAAGGTACTCAAGAATTTTCCTCAAACTAAGAATTCATTAGATTTTAAATAAAGACATGTTACATTAGAACCTAAATGCAACAAAAAAAAAACAAAAGAATTAAAGGACTAATTCCCCCCAAACTCGAGAGGAGCATTGTCCTCAATGCATGCCTACATACACAAAATTTAGCATAGATTAGACAAAAATAAAATAGAAGGAGAGAGAAGCTTAGATTGATGGTGTCTCGAAGGAGGTTTCATCGTCATCGTCAGCTATGATCACCCTCTTTCGAGCTTCCATTTTGAAGCATTTTTCCGCCCTCAGCGGCTGTTAGCGGGAAGGTGGACTTGGTACTACTTTCTACACGACTTCCCATTCGCCGCCGTCTTCTCTGTCGGGGCAGACTTCTTCGATGGCAGAGTGCTTCCTTTTTGTGCCTGTAGAGAATGATGTCTCGAGTTTCCTAGTGATGGACCGAACCGAGTCTTGCCATATTAAGTCTCATTATAATGAGTTGATTTAGGCTGAATCAAATGGTCCTGGTGCGTCGGCTGCCGTCCTTGATGTCTGTCATTGTTCTCTAATTAGGGCGGCCGCTGTGTCTCCATAATTGTCGAAGATGGAGAGGACTTTGGTGGCCATGGCTACTGGAGAGGCTTGAGGCTCGGTTGAGATTGGGGCGGTTGGAGTTGCGTAGGTGGCCAGATGGGTTGCCAAGGTAGAAGGTGCAACAGACGTTTCTAGTGTTGTCGGGGTAAAGATCTCGACAAGGAACTCTAGAAAGTGGGCCGCTGGGAACTTCTCCTTGATGGTGGTGAGGTGGCTTTGTTGAAGCCCCGAATGTATGCCATGAAGGTCAGCTGACGTCGTTTCATTATGTCCAGTTGGGCTGCCAAGCCGCCTATGGTGGTTGTCGGGGCGGGCTGTTGGAACTCTAGAAAGTGGGCCGATGCTTGGGCATAGTTTTTCGGAGTGACCGCTGTGATCTCTATTTTTCAAAAGATGATGTCCCTCATCCACCCAGTTCTGTCCGGTGTCATGATGTTGGTTGGGGTGGCCACAACGTGTTCCTTCTCGCACAACGTCATGATGAGGTTGGGGAAGTAGAGTTGCCCCTTCGATTTTTGCCCACACTAAAAAATCTCATTAGTTATAATCGCACCTACATTGATATACCTTTTGTTGATGATGGAGTGGATGAGTGCCAAGCGTGGTTTGTTGACGATAGAGTTGTGGGACGTGGGTAGCAACCTTCTCTTCATGAACGTGTTCCACAATTTTGCCTCGGGTAGCAAGTTCCGCCGATTGACGGTGGCTCTATTTTTCCCCACATTCCAGACTGTCCACGGAATGCAAAGCTCTTTCTTCATTGCCTCATAGCTGTCTTCCACGAGAGAGGCGAGGAACTCTGTGTGTTGATCCTCTTGAATATGAAGGCCGTAGTAGAGTTTGATCTTGTCTTCGTTGATCAACAATGACCGCCCGCATACATTCACCGTCGACACTTCCTCCGTCGGCCTATGGGCATAGTACTCGCGCACCATTATCTAATTTTCCGGTTTGGATTGCTGGACAAAGATCTGTCTTTTTTGGTGTGCGATCTTTGAATAGATGAAGTGCCAGAGCCCGAAATTCCTCTTCCCCATCTCATAGTAGAATCCTTGCTCTTCCCACAATGATCTTTCTTTGAATTTTTCATTGTGTCAGGCTTTGATTTCTGGTGTAGCAAAGTGATTGAGAGATTCTTCAGATTCTGCCTGGGCAGCGCAACGGCGTGGGGTTTTTTCCACTCTTGATTTTAAGCTTTAGGGTTTTTGTGCGAAGAGGGTTGTGAGAGATGAGAATCTTTAAAAGGAAAGAAATCTAAAAGTAAGGGAAATATGTGAAACAATATGCAAGAGAGAGTAAAGAAGAGTGAATACTAAAAAAGTGGGGGGTTTAAATAGGAGTGAAGAAGCCTGCCGCTTCATCTGCCGAGGCAGCCGTTTCCCGGGCAGAGAGCTGTTGGAATGGAACGAGCGTCTGGGAACAACTAGTCTGCAACTACTAGTTTTGGCGGGACGTAACGTCTATCTACCGCGACAGATTTGGCGGGCGGGCTGGAGTGGGTGACGGATTTGGGCTTATTTCTCCTCTCTTCTCTTGGGCTATTGTTCCTCCTAAAATAAAATAAAACTGAAATAAAAATTATTAGTAAATAAATTCCGAAATTAAATCTACTTCCTAAGAACCGAATAAAAAATGTAGAAATTAAAATCTAAATCCTAAAACATAATAATAAAAGAAAAATAATTTAAGTTATGTTGGGAATGCATTCAGATGCATTTCCCAACATAACCACTTCCTGGGTTGCTGCAACATCTGCTTTACCCTTTGCTAGGGCGAGTCCTTGTGTTTCTCTTGATCAATGTCATTGTCAGGTTGCCCGCCTTGGCGGATGTGACTGGAATGCTCTAGTATTGTGCTGGGTTTGGTGTCTGCTGAGGTATGAATGTCCTGGAGTTTTTCTCGATCATCGTCTTGTTTCAAGGGTTGCAAGACATTCAGCTTAATTTTCTGGCCATCCACCCTCATAGTAAGCTCCACATTCTCTATGTCTATCAGAGTTCTTCTCGTGGCTAGGAATGGCCTTCCTAGGATAATGGGTGCTTTGCCGTCTGCCTCACAGTCCAAAATTAAGAAGTTAGCTAGAAAAATAAAATTATCTACTATTATTAGGATATCTTCACTTTTTCCTTCCGGATTCACGTGAGAGTGGTCGACTAACTGGAGCATGACGGTAGTGGGTTTGGCTTTCCCAATTCCCAGCTTTTCAACCACCGCCTTGGGCATTACATTGATGCTTGCCCTAAGGTCACATAAGGCTTTCCCTTCGTAGTGGTTCCCAATAGCGCATGGAATGAGGAAGCTGCCTAGGTCTTTCAGCTTGGGTGGCGTTTTATTGTGTAGCATGACCATGCATTCTTTCGTCATGGCGATAGTTTCATATTCTCTGATTCTTTTCCGTTTGGAAACCATGTCTTTCAGAAATTTGGCATAGTTCAACATTTGTTGTATGACTTCCACCAGGGGTATGTTGATATGCACTTGCTTAAGAATATCCATGAACTTTTTGAACTGATGGTCCTGCTTCTGGTGTTTCACCTGCTGTGGAACATGTGGGTGTGGACGTGCCTCACTTTTGTCAGAAGCATCAATAGGGTCTGCTGCGGTAGAAGGTCCTGGATCTGCCGAGGCGAGCTTGCCTGATTCTATCTGGGCAACTGATTTGACAGCCTTCCACTACTCGTAATTGCGTTTCCTCGCGACTTTAGTGTCGCTGGGCAATCCTCCCATAGGTCTGGTGTTCAGAACTTGTGCAAACTGTCCCACTTGAGTTTCTAGTTACTTTAGAGTTCCCTCGTGATTTTGCATTCTTATCCCGGTCCTGTCCATGAAAGCTTCAATTTTCTTAACAAATAAATCCATGTTGGACATATAGGTACCTGTCTGAGTCATAAAGGCATTTAGAGTCCGCTCTAAAGCACTATGTGCTGCCTATTGCTGCTGTGACGGCTGTTGCCGTGACATAATTTGCTGGAATCCTTGTGATTGGTTTGTCTGGTTAGTCAGATTTAGAGCGTTGTTGGGGTTACTCCACGAAAAATTTGGGTGCCTTTTCCAGCCTACTTTGTAGTTGTTCGATGTAGAGTTGTTGTTTCTGTTGAAGTTTCCCATAAAGAAGCTAGTTTCGATTCCCTGTTGGCACTCGGACGAGTCATGGTCTCCCCCACATTGGTTGCAAAAGGCATCAATGGCTTTAACCTGCTGGGTATTGTTTTGCCTTTTCATAGCTTCTACCATCTTTTGTTAGATCATCGGCGCACCCCATGGTGCAGCGGAAAAACAAACACGATGATCTCACCAGCAATCCATGTACGTTTAATTCGAATTCAGGTGGAAGAGATAGGTTTACTTACATTGAGTTCCTTGATAAACCACACAGACAGAACCTTCTAACGATCTCACGAACAATACGAATCTTAGCCTCCACGAATAGATCGTCTCAACCTATACTCAGTTCACCCGGTTGGAAAGTTGAGAGCAATTTTCTTTTTCACAAAATGTTTTTGAGAAAAAAATACGTTTCAAAGGGTTAGACTGCTGCTAGAACATTAACCCTTTTTTTTATAGTTTGTTACCCTAACTGCATAGGATTTTTAATTAATTCCGAACTATAATTACTTTAATTATTTTAAATTCGGAATTCTATGTATAATAAAATACTTTAGAATATATATCAAATATGTATGTCTTAATATTAATTATACATGTTATATACGTACAACTAAATTGTACATATGTAACTTATTTATTAATTGCTCTTTTCAACCATGGGGTGTGACCCTGTAGGTTCCAGTAACATTAGTAGCAATTATCAGAACTATTCCAATATCACAAACAATGAGTGACATATAGCAATGTATCGTTGTCACCTAAACTTCTGGAAGTAAAGATTCAATGTAACATATTCGTGATCAACTATTCTAATATGATATCTAGAATAGGCACAAATCTTGGAATAGTCACACTAGTTTTTCCTATCTATTATTTCTTGATATCTAGAGTAGACAACATATGAATAATATGTGATATCTCATATCAACTTATTCGAGCATGGCCATGCATTTCTAGTCTTACTCAATCAAGTGGCCTTTGACATGTTTCCTATTATGTAGGAAGGACAAATCCTATCTCGACCATTCATACCCCACTACACATATCATGATATGCTCAATGTCAGTCTTTATAGTGTAACCATTTATGGTGCACGTTTAACTGCATCAAAGCACACAACAATATATGTTAAGATAATAATGATCTCAAGTCAAAGGATCATACATATAGTTATCATTATGAGCAATATCGTGACAATTACATAATAATCCAAGACATATGCTCATAGCGGGTCAATCCAATATGTTGTTATCCAACATCATATTCATGCTTTGATTTTGACATCACTATGTCAATGACAACACATTGTCATCAATCAACAACATGTTAACTTTAAACGTATTATTACTATCCATGCCTATAATAATACTCAACTAAGGATCTTTTAATAATAATCATATTATTATATGGACATTATTTTCTTTTGTTAATTTGATGCACAGAAATATAACAGAAGAAAATAACGACAATGCCTTTATTTGATAAAATCGGTAAAGATAGTATGTCAATACAAGCATCATATGATTGGTCTTTGGGCATACTCTAACAATCTCCCACTAGCACTAAGACCAATCAATCACATATCTAATACCTAGTGGCTCAATGTGACGATCATGCTTTTGCTGTGCAAAAGGTTTCGTTAGGGGATCAACAATGTTATCATTTGTGTCTACTTTACATATTTCCATATCTCCTCGATCTATGATCTCTCGAATGAGATGAAAACGCCTCAGAATGTATTTGGATCGATGATGAGATATGAGTTCCTTTGCTTGTGCAATGGCTCCATTGTTGTCACAATGGAGTTCTATAGCATTTGATATGCAGGGAACAACCCCTAGTTCAGTTACGAACTTCTTGATCCAAACAGCCTCTTTTGCCGCTTTGCTGGCTGCAATGTACTCAGCCTCTGTTGTAGAGTCAGCTATTGTGTCTTGTTTTGAACTTTTCCAGCTCTCAGCACCTCCATTAAGACAAAACACAAAACCAAATTGCGATCGCGAGTCATCCTTTTCTATTTGGAAGCTGGCGTCAGTGTAACCTTTTACACTAAGCTCTTCTTCACCCCCATAGACAAGAAATGTATCCTTAGTTCTTCTTAAGTACTTGAGGATATTTTTAACTGCAACCCAGTGACATTCACCTGGGTTTACCTGATATCGACTCGTCATGCTTAAGGCATACGATACGTCTGGTCGAGTACATATCATGGAATACATGATAGAACCAATAGCCGAAGCATATGGAATTTTACTCATCCTTTCTCTTTCTTGTGAAGTTGAAGGGCACATATCCTTCGAAAGAGAAATACCATGTCTCATGGGCAAGAACCCTTTCTTAGATTCTTCCATACTGAACCTTTTCATCACTTTGTCTATGTATGTACTTTGACTCAGACCTAGGAGTCTTCTTGGTCTATCTCTATAGATCTTAACTCCTAAGATATAAGCTGCCTTACCCAAATCTTTCATTGAAAAACAACTACCTAACCAAGTCTTAACAGACTGTAGAGTAGGTATATCATTTCCTATGATGAGTATGTCATCTACATACAAGATTAGGAAAGAAACAATGCTTCCACTAGCCCTTTTGTAAACACAAGGCTCATCTTCATTTCTTATAAATCCAAACTCTTGGATTGCATCGTTGAAACGAAGATTCCAGCTTCAAGAAGCCTGCTTCAGTCTATAAATGGACCTTTGTAGCTTACAAACCTTTCTAGCATTTTCAGGAGCAACAAAACCTTCTGGTTGTGTCATATACACACCCTCTTCAAGTTTTCCATTAAGGAAAGCGGTTTTCACGTCCATTTGCCAAATTTCATAATCATGGAATGCATCTATTGCAAGCAAGATTCGGATGGATTTAAACATAGCTACAGGGGAGAAGGTTTCGTCATAGTCTATACCATGAACTTGTCGAAAACCTTTAGCGACTAATCGCCCCTTATATTTTTGTATATTACCATCCATGTCGGTTTTCTTCTTGAAAATCCATTTACACCCAATTGGTTTGACCCCTTCAGGTGGTTCAACCAAAGTCTATACTTGGTTTTTAGACATGGAATCCATTTCAGATCTCATGGCTTCAAGCCATTTCTTAGAGTCTGGGCTCGCTACCGCCTCTTGATAAGTCTTGGGCTCATCTTGATCCAACAGAAGAACGCCTCCATGTGTAGTAACGAGAAATCCATATCTCTCAGGTACATGGCGTTCTCCTGTGGATCTGCGTAGTGGTCGTGTTTCTAAATCTGTTGATTGTTCCTCAACAACTTGTGAAACATGCTCAACCTCTGGCTCATTAATCTGTTGATCTTGAACTTCTCCAAGTTCAATATTTCTACTCTTCCCTTTCTTTGAAAGGAATTCTCTTTCAAGAAAAACTCCCGTTCGAGCAACAATCACTTTGTTCTCGTTAGGGTTAAAGAAATAATATCCCTTGGTTTCCTTAGGATATCCAAAAAATATACATTTATGAGATTTAGGTTCAAGCTTTGTAGACATCTGATGTTTAACATAAGCCTCACAACCCAAAATCTTCATAAAAGAAATACTAGGACGCTTTCCAGTGCATATCTCATATGGTGTTTTTTGAACCGATTTGGTTGGAACACAATTTAGTGTGAAAGTAGCTATTTCAAGTGCATGTCCCCAAAAAGAAGTCGGAAGATCACTATGACTCATCATGGATCGAACCATTTCTAACAATGTTCGATCCTTCTCTCGGAAACTCCATTCCACTGTGGTGTACCAGGTAGGGTAAGTTGTGAGACAATCCCACACTCTTTTAGGAGTTCATCAAACTCTATGCTTAAGTATTCTCCACATCGATCTGATCGAAGTGCCTTAATACTCTTGCCCATTTGATTTTGTACTTCATTTTTGAACTCCTTGAACCTTTCAAGTGCTTCAGATTTGTGACACATAAGGTAGATATACCCATACCGACTAAAATCATCAGTGAATGTAATGAAGTACTGGAATCCTCCTCTAGCTTGCGTATTTATTGGCCCACACACATTAGTATGTATTAATCCCAATAAATCACCTACTCTTTCACCTTTACGGTTAAAGGGAGCCTTGGACATTTTTCCCAATAAGCAAGATTCACATACATCATATTATTCGAAAACAAATGAATCTAAAAGTCCATCTTTATGGAGTTTTGATATACGTTTCTAACTTATATGGCCTAAACGACAGTGCCAAAGGTAGGTTTGATTTGAGTCATTTGTCTTTGATCTTAGTTAAACTAGGCACAAAATAACAATCTTCTAAATTTAAATCAAGTCCACTAGGCAAAGACAAAACATATGTTCCTATAGTTAATGCAACAACTCTTGCTCCATTTCCTACTCGTAGGTCCACGTCTCCTTTATCCAGATTCCTTCTCTTTTGTAGTCCCTATATAGAAGTACAAATATGAGAACCACATTTGGTATCTAATACCCAAGAAGTAGATGTTGACAAATTAACATCTATAACATAAATACCTGAAGTAGACGCTCTGTTTGCTTTTTTGACTTCTTCAAGATAAGCAGTGTAGTTTCTCTTCCAATGTCCGATCTTGCCGCAATGGTAACATTTTCCTTCCTTGCTAACCCCCCTTTGGGTTTTAATGCATATTTTCCATCTGGATTGGCCTTGCCATTACCCTTAGGCTTTGCTACAGTCTTTCCCTTCCTTTTGTCCTTGCGGACCATCAGAATGGGCTTAGGTCCAACCTTTTTCAGGTTGTTTTCAGCAGTTCGTAACATGCTAAGTAACTGTGGTAAAGTCTTATTAATTTCATTCATGTTGAAATTAAGGACAAATTGGTTAAAACTTTGCAGCAACGATTGCAGGATGACATCAGTGGCCAATTCATCTTTGAGTGGAAATCCCAGCTTCTCCAATGTTTGGATATAACCCATCATTTTAATGACATGAGCTCTTATAGGAGATCCCTCACTCATTTTGCATTGAAATAGAGCTTTAGATGTCTCATACCTCTCTTGACGCGCTTGCCCCTCATATATTTCCTTGAGGTGTTGAATCATCTCATAGGCTACCATGTCCTCATGTTGCTTCTGAAGCTCAGGGGTCATGGTGGCAAGCATAAGACATTCGACATCTAGCATGTCATCCATGTGTTTCTTAAACTTGTCTTTGTCAGCTCTAGGAGCATTAGCAGCCGGTTCATTAGGAAGAAGTTCTTCAATTACATATTCCTTCTTTTCTTGCTTGAGAACAATTCTCAAATTTCAGAACCAGTCAGGGAAATTCAAGCCATTGAGTTTATCCTTCTCAAGGATCGATCACAGTGAAAGTGTGTTGTTTGCCATTGAGTCTACAACAATGGAAATATGTAATGTAAGTTTATTTACCGAGTTTGAAATTTATAAATAGGTCTTTATTAATAAATTACTCCCACCATTTTATTCAAAATTAAAAACCCTCAAGTTTTAATTTCAGAAAACATATCGACAATTTTTCTAGTGAGTTAGGATCCATATTTCAACTTCTTCTTAAATCAGCTTTGGATTTTCTTTTAGGAAAAAGGTTATTTAGGTAAGTAACACCTTACTAATTACATCCAATGCAACTCCTCCATTCGGTGAACAACTCTTGTTCAAATCATCTCATGATTTATCCAAAATTCAACCTATAGGTTTCTAATCTTATTAGAATAACCTAGCCAAGTTATCACCAATATTTCAACCTGCGAATATCACTTACTTATTCTTCGCGTTTAACCAAGATAGACTCATGTGATATTGCTTTGGCAAAACTCACATGATATCGATCGAAGCCTTAACGAGGGTAAATATTGGGCGGTTAAATTCACTTAGATTGTAGTGAGAGGTTTTCATAATTATCTCATCATTGTTCATTTTAATATTATGCCCTTATTGATCTAATCAAAGTGTATAATAATAAAATTTGCAGGCACAACATTTATGGCATCACATACATGATAGATATAAGCAGTAAATAAGATGCAATGGTTATAGCCCAAAATAAAAATTAAGGTGGCCCATCCCAAGCCATTGGGAGAACCAAGAATCCTAGAAGAAAAAGAACTCTCAAGCATCTTCTCGTCTTTAACCAGTCCATTCGTCTGCTCCTTCAAATCTTCATACGATTACAATTTTCAGAAACTCGTTTTACATACGAAGGAGTAAGATGAGAAGAGAAATACATCAGAAGAGTAGAGAGGCACGACGCGCATGCCGTATTTTAAATTACAACTATTGTAAAACAAAAAGGTTATAACCATGCATGTCAAACACCATACAAAACAAGCATGTTATACATATACATTGTTACGCGTTTGTTAAAGATTTTAATGTGGGCCTATGATCTATGTTGCCTACGATCTGTGGAAAAACCTCACGATTTAATAACTTTTATCAACAAAATCGTGTTTTTGGGATTGGCAGTCCCGTAGGATTTCATATCGGAACAACCATTGTTCCACCGCCGAATGCGATCTACTATCACATACCCATCGATCTATATAATAACAATTAACATATAAACCCTTGTAGCAACATATTCATGATTAACTCTTAACCATTGATTGCAAAATTCATTAAAACAGATTAACATCTTAATCATACCAGTTATCGAATCGAACAAATATATCATACATATACGCCGAAAACGATAAAACAAAGAATACATCATAAACATATCGCATCACCCAAGTATTTAACCCAAATTCGGATCGTACAAGTGGCACTGATACCACTGTTAGATCATCGGCACACCCTATGGCGCAGCGGAAAAACAAACACGACGATCTCACTAGCGATCTATGTACGTTTAATCCGAATTTAGGAGGAAGAGATAGGTTTACTTACATTGAGTTCCTTGATAAACAACACGAAAAGAAATGTCTAACGATCTCACGAATGATACGAATCTTAGCCTCTAGGAATAGATCGTCTCAGCCTCTACTCATTTCACCCAGTTGGAAAGTTGAGAGCAATTTTCTTTTTCACAAAACGTTTTTGAGAAAAATACGTTTCAAAGGGTTAGACGGCTGCTAGACCATTAACCCTTTTTTATAGTATGTTACCCTAACTACATAGGATTTTTAATTAATTTCGAACTATAATTACTTTAATTATTTTAAATTCGGAATTTTATGTATAATAAAATACTTTAGCATATATATCAAATATATATGTCTTAATATTAATTATACATGTTATATACGTACAACTAAATTGTACATATGTAACTTATTTATTAATTGCTCTTTTCAACCCTAAGGTTTGACCCTGTAGGTTCCAGTAATATTAGTAGCAATTATCAGAACTATTCCAATATCACAAACAATGAGTGACATCTAGCAATGTATCATTGTCACCTAAATTACTGGAACTAAAGATTCAACGTAAAATATTCGTGATCAACTATTCTAATGTATTATATCCCTTTGTCCTTTATATCTAGAATAGGCACAAGTCTTAGAATAGTCACACTTGTTTTGCCTATCTATTATTTCTTGATATCTAGAGTAGACAACAGACGAATAATATGTGATATCTCATACCAACTTATTCGAGCATGGTGTAGAGCGTTTAGGTGTTCTCCATTTATGAGCGCAAATGCACACTCTTGTCAAGTTATTGTATAAAAGATACCGTCTCTCACAGGGATTGGAGCAGCTCCTATGAATGATCTCCTGCACAAAGATTTAGTAAATGCGCAATTAAATCTCATGATGTGGAAATATAAAAACACAAATAAAGATAAAGATAGTGACGGGAGAGATTATAGGGAGAGATTTGGGCGATAGGCTGGGCAAGGCATGTGCAACTTAGTAGCCTTTGGACTGCATTGTATGGTCTGAGCTTGTTTTGTGTTGCCATGATTTGCTGCCTCGGCGAGATGGCGGGTGACAAACAACGACCCTGTCACGCGGCCACAGCAGGTCACTGCCACTGCATGAGTGTACTGTCTCGGCAGATGGAACGGAAAGAAGTCCTAGCGGCAAGTCTGGCAGACATTCCAAGTTCGGCAGGATAGTCGACAGTGATCCCTCCTATTTCTAGGTTAGGATGCTCGAGAGCTAACTTGTGGACTAGTGTGGAACCAAATTAGTCAACTCGGTTGGTAATCCCTTTTAGCCGCTGAAACTTGTGGACTAGTGTGGAACCAAGTTAGTCACGCCTTTGCAAGTTGTGATCTTGTGTAACCCTTTTGTGAGCCTTGCACCTTCGTGCCCGACAAATGGATTTTCTCTTCAACTGATTAGTGTAGACTAATTGAACGAACAAAGAGCATAGATTAAGCAAACTCAGAACTTTATTGAAAACAACTCAAAACTATACAACCGTTTCCCTCAAACTACTTTACAAACACGCATCTAAACCCTAGAAGAGTTGGGTTGTAACACCCTAAAAACCACCCTAGTTAGAATTATAGAAAACGACAAGGATAGCGTAAACAATTTACAATTTAGTTAAGATTACAATGAAACCACATAAGCTATGTTTTATTAAGATATAAATGGGTTAAACACTACATGTAAGTTCATATGTAAAATTTGTAATTTGTAACTAATATATATAAGTTAGATAATATGAAACGTAAAATAGTATACATATATATGTATGTATGATTCGGTGGGTTGTATTTAAATGTACATATAAGTATATCTATAAGTAAAATATGATAAACTAATAATTAAGTAGTTAAATATTATAATGTTAGTGGGATATTAAGTGGAATTATAACAGAATTTCATGGAAATAAACTAATCCATGTGTCCTTTATACAAGAGATAGTCAGCCCACTAAGGAAAGAAAGTTAACATGTGTAAACCACTTACTTCCATCATCATCTTTCTCATGCAAACCTGCTGAACCAAAGAGAGGAAAGGAGAGATAGAAATCTGGAATTCTTAGGCTTAAGGACATCTTTATTTTGCTGGAAATTGAGCTAAAAGATAACCTAGGATCATGCATGTAGGCAGATATCAAATCACATTGGTGAAGAATTTCAAGAAGATTCAAGGAGTGATCAAGCAAAGAGAAGGGGGAAAGGAATCATCATCAAGGATAACAACTAAGCTTGGAAGTATTTGTGAGTGTAGCTAGTTTAGGGTTGAGATTAGTGTCTCAACCAATGTGTTTATGTTTCTTGGATGATTTAAAATGAAGCATGTAATGAACTTAATAATGGATTGGTAAATTTAAATGCTAAGGAAGAAGGACTAAAGGAATGAACTATGAACTAAGTATATGATGCTATCTAGATATGCTAGTTGATGTCTATATGGGTTGCTTTGTGACATGAGTTGTTTGAGCCACTTGAATTGAATTAATGGATAATTTAGCTACTGTTTGAAGATGATTATATGATTGAAATGATGCTAAATGCTTGCTGGAAATTTGATTGAGCATGGCTTGAATGTGCACAATGTAAACATGATTGAATGTGTACATGACTTTGTGATATGTGTTTGATAAACAAGTAAAATGCTATTGTTAATAAAGAAAGATAAATAAAGTCCTTGGTTTGATTAGTGTCTATAGGTAGAAGGGCATGCCTTAGAGTCATTGAGCTCCTCTGATCTTTGTTACAGGATGGTGGTTAGTCACCTATAAACCTGATAAGGTGGTTAGTCACCTTGATAATTGAATGGTGGTAAGTCACCATTGATGCCTATGCATCCTCTGTTATAAGTTGAAATGAGAAATTGATACTTTGAGTATCTAAAGTTACATGATACATGAAGACTTGATTACCTATTTCATTAATCATCCAAGGCAAAACATGATTAGAACAATGATATATGTTTAAATGAACAAGTTGGGTATTAGCCCTTATGATATGGAATGAATATGTATACTTAGTTGAGATTTAAAATGAACTATGTTGTGATGTGAAACTATGAAATGTTGCTGCCAAGATGACAATGAGATTACATGTTGTTTGTTGTCCAATTTAGCTTGAATTGTACATGTGCTTGCTGCCCAAATTTAGCTTGAATTGTACATGTGCTTGCTGCCCAAATTTGGCTTGAATTGTATATGTTGCTTGCTGTCCAATTTAGTATGAAATGTACATGTAGCTTGCTGCCCAAATTGATATGTTTCATATGAATGCTTGCTGCCCTGTTGATTAGCTTATGAAACTAGTTAAGTTAACTTGATTTTGATGGAATAGCTAGGAGAACATATATATCCTAAGCTTAGCTAAGTAACCTTAAAGATGGAATAAGACTTTAAAAGATTGAAACTAGTAAAGTTTAGGGCTGCCTCACTAAGTACATTATGTGTACTTATCACTCTCTTTGTTTCCTTCTTCCAAAATAACAGGTTCGTTGATATCCGAAAGCCATCCGTTTTGTTCCGAGAGCTTCGTAAGCCAAGAACAAGTATGATATAATCTTGCTTAGTCTCCTAGTTGGTGGCATAGTCTAAGTTAGTTTGTCATGCATTATGGAACATGTAATTGTTAAGTTTGGTTTGTATAAAACTAAGACATGTTATATTACGTAATGACTTGATGAATGTTTATGTAAATATGGATATGATGATATGAATGAACTATGTTTGAAGTTAACTAAGCTTGATATGAATTTGAGTATCATTTATATGGTTCATGCCCTTGATGGATTTGAATGGTTGAATATGTATAAGTATGTTATCTTTATTTGAATTAGGAAGGTTGCATCTAGAATTGTTGTTGGATGATTTGTATAGTTCGAATGGTAATAGAATATTAGAATGCTGATTTCGAATACTATTGTATATGATTTAGGTTGTTTGAAAGTTGTTATATGTATTTGTATGGTTGTGTTGTAATATGAACTAAGATATGTATATAGATAATATTTGATTGTCTTATGTATTCGAATAAGAAGCATTGGTATACTTGAATCAAATGTTCATGAGTTTGATTGAATACATGTATGTTAGTTAGGCTTGTTAATATGCATTTGCAACATTAATATAAGATTCATGTTAGAAAAGTTTTAAATTGGCTCACCTATATGTATTTATGATCTTGTTATTGGATAAATGATTATATGATTGTTTGCTTTGATGCTTGTTAAGTATGAATTGAATCTCATATAATTGTATGTTTGATGTGTTGACATGTATGAATCTGTCCATCACCCGAATAGTAACATCGCTCGCTCGTAACCGGGTGAGGGGTGTTACATAAATTGGTATCAGAGCTTCGGTTTAGTCGATTCTCGGACTAAATCGGGTCTATTGCATCATATAGGTTAAACTATGCCACTTAGGAGTTTTATATCAAATTGCTTGCGATTGCGCTCTCTAACTTCGATCTTTTCTGAAATCTTATTAGAATGTCCGAATCACGTTTGGCTCGTGATAATGGAAGTCCTCGGGAATCATCTAACGAGGATGGTAGCGTTAGGATGAAAACCAACGCTCCGGGACAATCTAATCCTCCCGAGCAAGCGGACCCTCCGAGAAGATTGGAATCGCGAGAATCGACTCCACTCCCTGAACCTAATCAGACAACTCCGACAATTCCGACTGTTCAGAGTGCTCAGCGGGAATGTCTCCTAAGTATGAAGGAGATGTTCGATCAATTAGTAATGAACATCCGACGAGAACAACCGACTCCGGTGGTTGCTGCCCCGAGTCGAGCCCCTATCGACAAGCTCGCGCAACATCGAGCAACTACATTCACCGGTGAAAACGAGGAAAAGCCGGAAGAAGCTGAGAACTGGCTCGAAAGAACCACTCAAATCTTAACTCGTCAACTTCAATGTTCGGATGAACATAAACTTGAATGTGCGATTGCACTTCTAGCCGAAGAAGCTCTAAGTTGGTGGGAAACCACAACTCTGACTGCCCCTGCCGAGTCAGTTACATGGAAATTCTTCGTTGATGAATTCAAAAAGAAATATATTAACGAACAATACCTTGCTGATCGGAGGAAGAAGTTCATACATTTGAAATAGGCCAATCGGCCGATTGAACAATATGTTGCCGATTTCTGCAAATACTGCAAGTATGGCTCGGAGTACATCAAGACCGAGAAAGATAAATGCCGAATGTTCATCGACGGGCTAAGTGATGAATTGAGTCCGATGTTCACAGCACTTGACATTTCGGATTTTCAAATCCTTGTGAATCGGGCCATCGCCACTGAATCTAAGATGCGGAATGCCGAGAAACGTAAGAGTGGATTCCGAACTGATAAGAAGCGGAAGAGTGACGACAAGTCTCGGTGGTCTAAGAAGCCGAAACATCAGAAGGAATCATCCTCCACCTATATACCATCTACTCGGAATAATTTCCAACCCCAACACTCCAACAAGATGGCTACTCCGGTTGTTTCCGTCAACAGTACTGGAAATGTCGACAGACCTCCTGTTTGCAAATTCTGTCAGAAGAATCACTTTGGCCAATGTCGAGCCCAGGCGAACCTCTGTTATGCTTGTGGCGCTGACGATCATTACATCCGATACTGTCCAAAAAGAAATGATCAATCTTTTGTTCGACCGGCTAACCAAAGTTCTGTGCCGTCTAGCCGAGGCAAATATCCGAGACAAGTTCAGTCGAACAACCCCGGGAAAGGCAAGGCTGCCCAATCAAAAGCCACCACTTATCAGGAGTCCCAAGCCCCAGCTCGTGTCTATTACATTCGTGGCAAGGAAGAAGAAGAGTCTCCCGATGTCATTGCGGGTACGGTTGAACTTAACCTTAAACCTGTTTACGCATTGATAGATTCGGGATCAACCCATTCATTTATATGCTCATACTTGTTAGGTGAACTTAAATTGAAACCTGAAACTGTACAAACTGGGCTAATTGTTTCGAATCCTATAGGAGGTAGTATGCCTATAAATTTGATTTGTAAAGACTGTCGGATAACAATCCGAAATGTACCCTTTCCTTGTAATCTATATGTATTACCCAAATGTAAATTTGATCTAGTTTTAGGACTAGATTGGTTGGGAAAACATGAAGCCTGGGTAGACTGTCAAAACCGTAGGTTATATTTACGGGGTTTAGGAAAAGAATCCATTCTATTGATAGACAAGAAACTGATCTCTATTTTCGCCGCTATGGCACTGTAAGATGAGCTTGGTTTC
The DNA here is from genome assembly GCA_958450335.1 of Hibiscus tridactylites. Lineage (NCBI taxonomy): Eukaryota > Viridiplantae > Streptophyta > Magnoliopsida > Malvales > Malvaceae > Hibiscus > Hibiscus tridactylites. The sequence continues at coordinate 13,758,210 of OY288287.1, forward strand.
GGTTTACTTGAAATGCCTGTTGTATCTGAATTTTCCGATGTTTTTCCCGAGGAACTCCCTGGCCTTCCTCCAACTCGGGAAGTTGAATTCAAGATCGAAGTTCAACCTGGAACTAATCCTGTGTCCAATACACCTTATCGGATGGCACCTGTTGAACTCAAAGAACTAAAGAAGCAAATTCAAGAACTCGAGGATAAAGGATTCATCCGACCTAGCATCTCTCCCTGGGGTGCTCCTGTACTATTCGTGAAAAAGAAGGACGGTACGATGCGACTTTGTATCGATTACCGACAACTTAATAAAGTAACCATCAAGAACAAGTATCCGCTACCGAGAATCGAAGATTTGTTCGATCAACTCAAACACGCAGCCGTGTTCTCTAAGATTGATCTTCGGTCCGGTTACTATCAAATGAGGGTAAAAGAAGAAGATGTGCCCAAAACAGCTTTCCGAACTCGATATGGACATTACGAGTTCCTAGTAATGCCATTCGGTTTAACGAATGCCCCTGCTGCGTTCATGGACCTGATGAATCGAGTATTCAAGCCTTATCTTGACAAGTTCGTAGTTGTCTTCATTGACGACATCCTTGTATACTCTCGGAACAAGGAAGAACATGCTGATCATCTTCTGATTGTACTTTAGACGCTCTGAGATCACCAATTGTTTGCCAAATTCACTAAGTGTGAGTTTTGGTTATCTGAAGTTTCATTCCTCGGACATATCATTTCTGCCGAAGGAATCAAAGTCGACTCCAAGAAAATTCAAGCTATTCTTGATTGGAGACCTCCGAGAAATGTGAGCGAAGTCCGAAGTTTTCTCGGATTAGCCGGCTATTACCGAAGATTTGTGAAAGGATTTTCCACTATTGCCGCACCATTAACCAAACTCCTCCGAAAGGATGTAAACTTTGAGTGGTCAGAAAAGCAGCAACGAAGTTTTGATCAACTCAAGCAAACTTTGACACACGCTCATGTTCTTATTCAACCCGAATCGGGCAAAGAATTCATAGTGTATAGCGATGCATCACACTCGGGCCTAGGTTGTGTTCTGATGCAAGAAGGCAATGTGATTGCATACGCCTCCCGGCAACTGAAGCAACACGAATTGAATTATCCTACTCACGATCTCGAGCTTGCAGCCATTGTGTTCGCGCTCAAAATTTGGCGACACTACTTGTACGGTGAAAGATGCAAGTTGTTCACTGATCACAAAAGCCTAAAGTATTTACTCACTCAAAAAGATCTGAACCTTAGACAAAGAAGATGGTTAGAGTTGCTCAAAGACTACGACTTGACCATCGATTATCATCCCGGAAAAGCCAATGTTGTTGCCGACGCTCTAAGTCGAAAACCGAACCTCTGTAAGTTACTCGAAATCCTCGAAAATTCGAAAACATTCAATCTTCAAATTTAAAGTGATCATTCAAATACCTTCTTGATAGTCAAGGAAGAATTTGAACACTTTCTTGTTTAGCAAGAAATCCTTCAAATGAAATTTTGTAACCTAAGTAACGTCTTCAATTTGTTTATTCGTAGCTACCTTGGCTATCAACACTCATTTCCGGCTATGCAAAACTCAGAATTATCTGAATGAACTTCATGTTCAATCTACTCTGATCACCAGGATCAAAGAACTTCAACAATTTGATTCGGAACTTCAGAAAATCAATTCTAAGCTTGAGTCTAATCCTGACTTCTCTGTTAAGTCGAACGGTCTTCTATACTTCAAAGATCGTATATGTGTCCCTAATAACAAAGAATTACAGGATGAAATCCTACAAGAAGCGCACCAAAGTTCTTTTTCGATCCACCCTGGATCAGTTAAGATGTACAAGGATCTCAAGCCCTTGTATTGGTGGCCAGGAATGAAAACGGCTATCAACGACTCTGTAGCAAAATGTTTGAACTGCCAACGGATTAAAGCCGAGCACCAAGTCCCTACTGGTTTGCTCCAACCTCTCAAATTTCCACAATGGAAATGGGAACGGATCACAATGGATTTTGTAACCGGTCTTCCTTGTTCGCCAAGAAAGTGCGACGCTATCTGGGTGATCGTTGATCGTTTCACCAAATCAGCACACTTCATTCCGGTGAGAATGAATCTCAGTCTTGAAGCCTTGGCTGAATTATACATCCGAGAAGTAATTCGTTTACATGGAGTTCCAATCTCAATAGTCTCTGATCGAGATCTCCGATTCACAGCTCGATTTTGGAAGACTCTACATAAAGCTCTCGGAACCAAACTGAATCTTAGCACAGCTTTCCATCCGCAAAGTGATGGTCAATCTGAGCGAGTAATTCAAATTCTCGAAGACATGCTCAGAGCTTGTATCATTGACTTCGGAAAGAACTGGGAGAAATCGCTACCTTTGGTAGAATTCGCCTACAACAATAGCTTCCAATCTTCGATTCAAATGGCTCCTTTCGAAGCGTTGTATGGAAGAAGATGTCGAACACCTTTATGTTGGTCTGAACTCGGTGATAATAAAGTTTTGGGACCACAATTGCTTCGGGAAACCGAAGAACAAGTTCAAATCATTCATTCTCGATTGAAGCAAGCTTTCGATCGCCAAAAGTCTTACGCCGATCTGAAACGTAGAGACATTCAACATCAAGTCGGAGATAAAGTGTTTCTTAAAGTCTCCCCGTGGAAGAAAGTATTCCGATTCGGCAAAAGAGGCAAGCTAAGTCCTCGGTTTATCGGACCATTTGAAGTAGTTGAAAGAATTGGTCCTGTAGCTTATCGACTCGCTCTTCCTCCCGAGTTCAATAAAATACACAATGTCTTCCACGTCTCAATGCTCAGAAGATATCGATCTGATCCATCTCACGTTCTTGAGCCTGAAGAAGTTGAACTCAATCCTGATCTTTCATACGAAGAAGAGCCTGTTCAAATCCTTGATCGAGAAGTCAAGAGACTTCGAAATAAAAGTGTTCCTCTTGTCAAAGTTATTTGGAGGAATCACAATGTCAAAGAAGCGACGTGGGAACCTGAGGACACGATGAAGAAGCAGTATCCTCATCTGTTCGATTCAGGTAAAATTCGAGGACGAATTTTCTTTAAGGGGGAGGAGTTGTAACACCCTAAAAACCACCCTAGTTAGAATTATAGAAAACGACAAGGATAGCGTAAACAATTTACAATTTAGTTAAGATTACAATGAAACCACATAAGCTATGTTTTATTAAGATATAAATGGGTTAAACACTACATGTAAGTTCATATGTAAAATTAAAGAAATGAAGATTAATTTGTAACTAATATATATAAGTTAGATAATATGAAACGTAAAATAGTATACATATATATGTATGTATGATTCGGTGGGTTGTATTTAAATGTACATATAAGTATATCTATAAGTAAAATATGATAAACTAATAATTAAGTAGTTAAATATTATAATGTTAGTGGGATATTAAGTGGAATTATAACAGAATTTCATGGAAATAAACTAATCCATGTGTCCTTTATACAAGAGATAGTCAGCCCACTAAGGAAAGAAAGTTAACATGTGTAAACCACTTACTTCCATCATCATCTTTCTCATGCAAACCTGCTGAACCAAAGAGAGGAAAGGAGAGATAGAAATCTGGAATTCTTAGGCTTAAGGACATCTTTATTTTGCTGGAAATTGAGCTAAAAGATAACCTAGGATCATGCATGTAGGCAGATATCAAATCACATTGGTGAAGAATTTCAAGAAGATTCAAGGAGTGATCAAGCAAAGAGAAGGGGGAAAGGAATCATCATCAAGGATAACAACTAAGCTTGGAAGTATTTGTGAGTGTAGCTAGTTTAGGGTTGAGATTAGTGTCTCAACCAATGTGTTTATGTTTCTTGGATGATTTAAAATGAAGCATGTAATGAACTTAATAATGGATTGGTAAATTTAAATGCTAAGGAAGAAGGACTAAAGGAATGAACTATGAACTAAGTATATGATGCTATCTAGATATGCTAGTTGATGTCTATATGGGTTGCTTTGTGACATGAGTTGTTTGAGCCACTTGAATTGAATTAATGGATAATTTAGCTACTGTTTGAAGATGATTATATGATTGAAATGATGCTAAATGCTTGCTGGAAATTTGATTGAGCATGGCTTGAATGTGCACAATGTAAACATGATTGAATGTGTACATGACTTTGTGATATGTGTTTGATAAACAAGTAAAATGCTATTGTTAATAAAGAAAGATAAGTAAAGTCCTTGGTTTGATTAGTGTCTATAGGTAGAAGGGCATGCCTTAGAGTCATTGAGCTCCTCTGATCTTTGTTACAGGATGGTGGTTAGTCACCTATAAACCTGATAAGGTGGTTAGTCACCTTGATAATTGAATGGTGGTAAGTCACCATTGATGCCTATGCATCCTCTGTTATAAGTTGAAATGAGAAATTGATACTTTGAGTATCTAAAGTTACATGATACATGAAGACTTGATTACCTATTTCATTAATCATCCAAGGCAAAACATGATTAGAACAATGATATATGTTTAAATGAACAAGTTGGGTATTAGCCCTTATGATATGGAATGAATATGTGTACTTAGTTGAGATTTAAAATGAACTATGTTGTGATGTGAAACTATGAAATGTTGCTGCCAAGATGACAATGAGATTACATGTTGTTTGTTGTCCAATTTAGCTTGAATTGTACATGTGCTTGCTGCCCAAATTTAGCTTGAATTGTACATGTGATTGCTGCCCAAATTTGGCTTGAATTGTATATGTTGCTTGCTGTCCAATTTAGTATAAAATGTACATGTAGCTTGCTGCCCAAATTGATATGTTTCATATGAATGCTTGCTGCCCTGTTGATTAGCTTATGAAACTAGTTAAGTTAACTTGATTTTGATGGAATAGCTAGGAGAACATATATATCCTAAGCTTAGCTAAGTAACCTTAAAGATGGAATAAGACTTTAAAAGATTGAAACTAGTAAAGTTTAGGGCTGCCTCACTAAGTACATTATGTGTACTTATCACTCTCTTTGTTTCCTTCTTCCAAAATAACAGGTTCGTTGATATCCGAAAGCCATCCGTTTTGTTCCGAGAGCTTCGTAAGCCAAGAACAAGTATGATATAATCTTGCTTAGTCTCCTAGTTGGTGGCATAGTCTAAGTTAGTTTGTCATGCATTATGGAACATGTAATTGTTAAGTTTGGTTTGTATAAAACTAAGACATGTTATATTACGTAATGACTTGATGAATGTTTATGTAAATATGGATATGATGATATGAATGAACTATGTTTGAAGTTAACTAAGCTTGATATGAATTTGAGTATCATTTATATGGTTCATGCCCTTGATGGATTTGAATGGTTGAATATGTATAAGTATGTTATCTTTATTTGAATTAGGAAGGTTGCATCTAGAATTGTTGTTGGATGATTTGTATAGTTCGAATGGTAATAGAATATTAGAATGCTGATTTCGAATACTATTGTATATGATTTAGGTTGTTTGAAAGTTGTTATATGTATTTGTATGGTTGTGTTGTAATATGAACTAAGATATGTATATAGATAATATTTGATTGTCTTATGTATTCGAATAAGAAGCATTGGTATACTTGAATCAAATGTTCATGAGTTTGATTGAATACATGTATGTTAGTTAGGCTTGTTAATATGCATTTGCAACATTAATATAAGATTCATGTTAGAAAAGTTTTAAATTGGCTCACCTATATGTATTTATGATCTTGTTATTGGATAAATGATTATATGATTGTTTGCTTTGATGCTTGTTAAGTATGAATTGAATCTCATATAATTGTATGTTTGATGTGTTGACATGTATGAATCTGTCCATCACCCGAATAGTAACATCGCTCGCTCGTAACCGGGTGAGGGGTGTTACATGGGTTGCGACCCCCAACAACTCCAACCTATCTAATTATGCCCCCCATCTATCCTCTCGTCCTCAGATATGCGAAGTGCTATCCGAGATATGACCATATACCCTTACATACATTAGGTATATATAGGGCTCATGGCCTAAGTTTGAGTCCTTATTTAAGTATGACTTCTAAAAGTAAGTTACATTAAATACATACTCCTTTATACTTTAAATATGGACTCTTTGGACGTTGCCTTCTTTCGCAAGTAAGGATAAGTGCTTCTACTTATCGGTCTTGGATTAGCTCTACCGGCCGCTATAGGCTTCAGAAAATTGCAAGACTGGGCTCGTTGGGCTTAGGAAATTGCCCTCTTGAAATTGTGACCCATCTTGTCTAAGTCGGTGTAACTCCTGCCCGGGCGGCACTTGGCGGCAATGCTGCTTCGGCAGCGTCCTTGGCAGCATCTTGAGCTGCTTCAGTACAGCTCTTTTAGTTCCAACTTCCTGTCATGTCATGTCCTCTCCTTTTCTCTCCTAGCTCTAGCACCTGAAAATATAAACTAAACTAAAACATTAACTTTTCTCAACAAAACATAAAATATTTAATAGAAGCATGGTAAAAGAGAAGATGCTGCTATAATGCATGCAATGCACCTAAATATTTCTAAATGAGCTTAAGAACAACAATAATACGGGTAGGAATGTGTACAAAATATAGAACTCATGGACACTCTACACACCCCCAAACTCGAACTATTGCTTGTCCTCAAGTAATGCTACCTAACTAGTAAATATGCCCTTAGCACAAAATTAATAGAAACATTAGCCTTTAACTTGATTTCTTACATCAAGGCCGTGACACCTGTTTTTATGTTAATGATAGAGAATGGCATGAAATAACTTAGGTTTTAATTTTCTCAATTCCTGTGCAATGTGTGCAAGTCTATGCTTATGATAAATATGCTAAAATTACTAAGTTAACAAAGAATGCCTAAAATAATTAAATTACTAGAAAGGATACGAGTTGCTGCCTTGGCAGCACAGTTGGGCAGTTTTGTTTTCTTTTTCTGGTCATGGCTTTAAGGGCTTCAGCTCATCACAACTATTCTCCAGGTCTGATGCTAACATAGGTGCACTCTACGAAACTCCGAACCCTTTGAATAAAGTCATCCCGTGAAGACTTTCATTCACTCTTGCTAATTTGTCCGTCACTTGGTTTAGATTCATGGACTTTGATAGCAGCAGAGTGTCCTTGCTCATAATCCTTCCTAGACCTAGAGCCTGTTTCGGGCACCTCTAGAGTTTTTAATATTTCTGCCTAGAGCCTGTTTCGGGCACCTCTAGAGTTTTTAATATTTCTGCCTAGATCCTGTTTCGGGCACCTCTAGATTTTTCATTATTTTTGTTGTGCTGCCCTGTGCTTCCGTGGCGGCAAACCTGTATTCAATCAAGGAATTTTTATTAAGTAAGGCAGGCAGTGTTAAACTCAAAACTCAAGCAAAAATTAAGCATTAAACAGACATGTGTAAAAATAATTGGCAAAAAAGAAAAAATTTCTAAGTGTTTTCCATGCTTCTTCCTATAGTTAGATTTAAAATTTTTAGAAAGGTGCGAATATAAGTAGTCGGCTAAGCTGTCATAGGCACAAGTTTTAAAGCTAAAGGTTTCTATTTTATTAAGTGCTAGGGGGCAGAATTTATATATGCATCTAAATGCTACTAAATGAACCTAAAACAAAGAGGACTAATTCCTCCCAAACTCAAGGTTGGCATTGTCCACAATGCCTCTACAAAACAGAAATTAAAAACAAAACATAAAATATAAAAAGAAAAATCACAAAAAATAAAACATAAAAAAAGAAAATAGAATAAAACATAAAAATTAAAAAGAAAAGAAAAAATGGTGTTATAGGCTGAGAGAGTTCCCCTCTGTTGCTGCTGCGTCAGAAGAGGATTCTGAGGAGGCGGGCATGACTAGGCGGTGCGTAGCTGATGGTCTTTCGGCAGGGCTCTTCTTCGAGCTACGCGGCGGCTGGATGCGTCTGGGGGTGGGCTTCTTTGATTGTCTTTCAGCTTCTCCACCCTGGGGCTCTACTGCTGGCCGCTTTTTCTTTCTGGCTGCCTCTGCCGGTTCGTCGTCAAGGGAGTCTGAAATCTTCATGTCTGAGTAGCCGGTGTCCTTGGCAACGACCGTTTTGCCTACTGGGAAGGCAGCAATGGTTTCCTCCTACTTTCCTGATTCTGATGAGGAAGAGAGGTCGTATGGCTGGATAGGGGTTGGAGAGGTTTTTCTCTTGGGGGGCGGTGCGGCCCCTCGCTGTCGTCGGCGGCAGGAGCATCAGCTGGTCTAGGAGTGATAAGGATTGGCTTGGAAGCTGCTAACTCCGTGGGAAAGGTGGGCAACTGAGGTCCGTCGTCCTGATACTTATCCAGTAGGTAGGCCACAAAGACCTCCTGCACGTCCGCTACATATTTGGTGAATATCACATGTTTTTGCTCAATCCTCTGACAGCTATCCACTAAGTTACGCAGTAAAAGGATCACTTCGGACAAGAGGGCAACTTTAGTACTACCTGCTGCGGCTGGGGTGGCGGCAGCTTGGGACGGCAGTTGGGCAGTGGAAGGTGTGTCTGGCTCTGCGCTATGCATCATCTGTTGGCGTACCCTTCTTTTCCATCCTTCCTTGGCACGAAGATTTTTGTCTTTTGGGTGCAGCGGCACGCTAAAATTGGCATACATGCCAATAATGAGTGCAGGGAAGAAAATGGGACCTTTGGCATTTGACTTCTCTGCGTGGGCATATATTTCCTGTATTATTACTTCGCCAACGTTGATCTGTCGCCCCTTCATGATGTTGTGGATAAGAGCGAGCCGCGACCTGTTTACTATCGATCCGTGCGAGGTGGGTATAAGGCGGCGCTGGACAAAGTAACTCCACAAGGCTGCCTCTGGCAGCAAGTCTCGGCGGTTGACTGGCCCATTGTTTTTGCCTGTCAGCCATTTTGTGTTTGGCTTACAGAGCTCCTTCTTGATCTTGTTGTAGTTAGCCCCTGTCAGATATGATTCCCACTCTCCGTGTGGGTTGCCGCTGACCTCTATGCTGTAAAAGTTGTTGATCATGTCAGCGGTGAATTTGACACCTTCTCCCCAGACGTAGACGAAAAGACTCTCCGGGTTTGGCCGGTGGGCGTAAAACTCTCGCACATGGTTGTTGTTGATTTCTTCTGGTTGTCGTGTGAATTGGTCCCAGCCCATATTGTGGATCCTTTCGAATAGGAAGGGTTCCAACCCAAAATCACCATCAGACTGGGTGTATTAGAAGCCCATCTCCTCCCATAGTTACCTTTCTCTGTAGAACTTATTGTAGGTCTCCTTGACAGCAGGTTTCAAGAACCTTTTGTATGAAGTTTTGGAGGTGGCGGCGGGTTGTTGTGATGAGGCCATAGTTTGTGGGATAGTTGTATTTCCTAAAGAAAGAAAAGAAAGAACGTGAAAAATTAAGCAAAGAAAATCTTGGAAACAAAGATTGCAGAAATAGTTCAGAGTAAAGAAGAAAGCAAAGTGAAGAACGGGGGGGAGAATAGTTGGCTCTATATAGCCGTTTCTCTCCACTGCCTTGGCGGGCACGCTGTCAACAGGCGGCAATTATTGCGGCGCGAATAACGGGATTTTAGCCGTTACACAGATATCCATTCTGCTCGTTGGGGAAAAATATAGTCGTTGCGGCTAGCCTTTATGAAGCCACTAGCCGTTATGCTTATCTGCCTTGGGTTGCCCTGGCCGCTAGTTGGGCTTCTCCTTTATTCTTTCATCTTTCTTAATCTTTCCTTCATTCATATTCCTAAAATAAATTAAATAAAAAAATTAAATAAAAATTAAATCTAATCCTAATGCATAAAAATAAATTGAAGATAAAAATAAAAATTAGGCTATGTCGGGCTACGTTTTTCCTAAACATAACCACTTCCTCAGGGTCTTTGTGTTTGGCTATTCATCTGGGCATGTCCTTCCCCTTCTCGGGTGGATGTTGCTGCCAACCTTGCTGCCCTGGCGGGACATACACCAAGAAAACAAAGAGGCTTTTTTATATTAAGCAAATAATTGAAAAGAGATTTAATGTACAAAAACTAAATAGGAGTGCAGAAATTCAAACGTAGTTGCTGTTGCCAATCCCCGACAACGACGCCAAAAACTTGTAGAGCATTTAGGTGTTCTACATTTATGAGCGCAAGTGCACACTCTTGTCAAGTTATAGTATAAAAGGTATTGTCTCCCACATGGATTGGAGCAGCTCCTATGAATGGTCTCCTGCACAAAGATTTAGTAAATGCGCAATTAAATCTCATGATGTGGAAATATAAAAACACAAGTAAAGATAAAGATAGTGATGAGAGAGATGATAGGGAGAGATTTGGGCGATAGGCTGGGTAAGGCAAGTGTAGCTTAGTAGCCTGTGGACTGTATTGTATAGGCTTAGCATGTTTTGTGCTGCCATGATTTGCTGCCTCGGCGGGATGGCGGACGGCAAACTACGACCTTGTCACGCGGCTGTAGCAGGTCACTGCCACTGTAGGAGTATACTGGCTCGGCAGGTGGAACGGAAACAAGTCATAGCGGCAAGTCTGGCAGACATTCCAAGTTCAGCAGGATAGTCGACAGTGATCCCTCATATTTCTAGGTTAGGATGCTCAAGAGCTAACTTGTGGACTAGTGTGGAACCAAATTAGTCAACTCGGTTGGTAATCCCTTTTAGCCGTTGAAACTTGTGGACTAGTGTGGAACCAAGTTAGTCACGCCTTTGCAAGTTGTGACCATGCTTAACCCTTTTGTGAGCCTTGCACTTTCGTGCCCGACAAATGGATTTTCTCTTCAACTGACTGGTGTAGACTAATTGAACAAACAAAGAGCACAGATTAAGCAAACTCAGAATTTTATTAAAAACAACTCAAAACTACACAATTCTTTCCCTCAAACTACTTTACATACACGCGTCTAAACCCTAGGAGAGTTGGGTCGCGACCCCCAACAACTCCAACCTATCTAACTATCCCCATGTCTATCCTCTCGTCTTTAGATATGCGAAGTGCTATCCGAGATATGCCCCTATACCCTTACATACATTGGGTATATATAGGGCTCATGGCCTAAGTTTGAGTCCTCCTTTAAGTAGGAGTTCTAAAAGTAAGTTACATTAAATACAGACTCCTTTATACTTTAAATATGGACTCTTTGGACGTTGCCTTCTTCCGCAAGTAAGGATAAGTGCTTCTACTTATCGGTCTTGGATCAGCTCTACCGGTCGCTACAGGCTTCATAAAATTGCAAGACTAAGCTCATTGGGCTTAGGAAATTGCCCTCTTGAAATCGCGACCCATGTTGGCTAAGTCGGTGTAACTCCTGCCTGGGCGACACTTGGCGGCAATGCTGCTTCGGCAGCATCCTTAGCGGCATCTTGAGTTGCTTCAGTACAACTCCTTTAGTTCCAACTTTCTGTCATATCATGTTCTGTTCTCTCCTCTCCTAGCTCTAACACCTTAAAAATATAAACTAAACTAAAACAGTAACTTTTCTCAACCAAACATAAAATATTCAATAAAAGCATGGCAAATAGAGAAGATATTGCTATAATGCATGCAATGCACCTAAATATGTCTAAATGAGCTTAAGAACAACAATAATAAGGGCATGGATATGTACAGAATATAGAACTCATGGACACTCTACACATGGCCATGCATTTCTAGTCTTACTCAATCAAGTGGCTTGTGATATGTTTCCTATTATGTAGGAAGGACAAATCCTATCTCGACCATTCATACCCCACTACACATATCGTGATATGCTCAATGTCAGTCATTATAGTGTAACCATTTACGGTGCACATTTAACTGCATCAAAGCACACACCAATATATGTTAAGATAGTAATGATCTCAAGTCAAAGGATCATACATATAGTTATCATTATGAGCATTATCGTGACAATTACATAATAATCCAAGACATATGCTCATAGCAGGTCAATACAATATGTTGTTATCCAACATCATATTCATTCTTAGATTTTGACATCACTATGTCAATGACAACACATTGTCATCAATCAACAACATGTTAGCTTTAAACGTATTATTACTATCCATGCCCATAATAATACTCAACTAAAGATCTTTTAATAATAATTATTATTATATGGACATTATTTTCTTTTGTTAATTTGATGCACAGAAATATAACAGAATAAAATAACGGCAATGCCTTTATTTGATAAAATCAGTAAAGATAGTATGTCAATACAATCATCATATGATTGGTCTTTAGGCATACTCTAACATCTTTGTCAAATGAGTGATTTGTGCTATGACTGCATCTGATGCCCCTAGCTCATTTGCTTTGGCTTGCCTCCTTATGCCGCCACAGCGGGCATTAGGGAACTGGTAGTCGTTTTTGGCCATCCTGTTCAAGATTTGAATTGCTTCGGTAGGCTTCTTATCGAGTAATGTACCATTAACAGAGGAATCCAACATCATCATTGTTGGGGTGTTTACACCATTGTAGAATATGGATACTAGTGTCCACTCTGGAAATCTATGAGAGGGGCATTTATTCAGCAACTCGCAATATCTCTCCCATGCCTCGTACATTGGTTCATCATCTGCCTGTCAAAAAGTAGTGATGTCAGTCCGCAATTTATTAGTTAAATTGACAGGATTAAATCGAGCTAAGAAGTGTCGAAAAAGTTCTGTCCAGGATTCAATGGACTCCGATAGTAGGCTATCAAACCAAGTTTTTTCCCTATCCCTTAGTGAATAGAGAAATAATCTGAGTCGGAGCACGTTAGGGTAGACACCATGAATTTTGAAGGATTTGCAGATATCGAGGAAAGATTTCATATGCTGGCGGGCATCTTTAGTGGTGGATCCTCTAAACCGTCCAAGTGTATTCAGCATGTTAAACATGACTGGTTTGAGTTCGAAATGGCTCGCTTCTATTTCTGGATCAATCACGCCAGAGTTCAGCCTTCTAAGATCATCCTCTAAGTAGTCACGAACTAGCCGCAGAGCGGAAGGAGGTAGCCTGCCATTACCCGCTATGACATTATCGATTGGGGTAGTGGTGGAGGTTGGTCCTGGATGTTTGCTTGGTCATTCATGGCTTCATTATTTACTTGTCTTGATCTTCGTACAATACGTTCAGGCTCTGAATCGTAGTCTCGCAAGGGTGATTTCTGGTTTGCTCTGGTCATAAACCAAAGAAAACCATGAGGTTAAACAGAAAAATAAAAAGTGCAGAAAAATAAAAATAAAAAGGTGTACGCCAATCCCCGGCAACGACGCCAAAAACTTGTTGCGTGCAAAAGTGATGCGCAAATTGCGTGCAAGTATACACGATGCCAAGTTATAGTATTTAAGATATCGTCTCCACATGGATTGTGACAACCTTCAGAATTCACTTTTCTGCACAGGTAAAAATAAAAACACAAGTAAAATTGGGGGTTGAGTAATCGATTAAAACTAAAGCAAATAAAGTAAATAGAGAAATCAGAGTGAGAGAATGGGCCGATATTAGAATGCTTCGTAGTGTGGAGATTGGATGTTCTATCTCGGTACAATTTTGCAGATCAACTTAACAACTTTTGGTAGCCGCCCACAAGTATGCCTCGGCTGATGCCCGCCTCGGCAGAGACCAATGTGACTGCCTAGGAAGTTAAACGATGATTCAAGGTCTGACAAGGCTCCCTTCAATGACTTCTTCTCATCCCTAAGCTTGAAGTACTATTGGCGAACACGTCTTGGATGATACCTCTCGACGTGAATCTAAGGATGAACATCAACTGATTATGAAGCTTCTCTTAGCCGCTGAACTTCTAACTTATCTCTAAGCCGAAGTAGCTTTACCCTATGGTTGGATAAAACTGTGTTTACTCATTTCGTGAATCCAACTCTCCCGATATTGAACAAATAGATTGATGCTCTCTTCTCTCCCGATAAAGATTGCAACAATGAAGAACCAAGAGTAAACAAACCTTGAATTTTATTGCAAAAACTGAAAACCTAAACAAATACAAGCAAAACTCTCACAACTACTAGGCAACCAACCCTTAGCCCTAGGAAAGGTTTATAACATAATGGAAGATGGCGACGCAAGGGTTTTTCGACAAGAAGGAGTTTTCTCTCTAATCTCAATTGTAATTCTGTTTCTACTTCAAACATTTGGCATGTTAGGTTAGGTCCTCCTTCCAAAAGAAGGATGCAGTTTTTTTTCCAGTTAAATAATAAAATACCTAGTGCCCCTAGGCCTAAGTCGGTTTAGGGCAAGAATCCTAGTTAGAATATAATTACAACTCATTAAAAGAATAAATCTAACATTAAATCTTCTTAGATTCCCGTTTGACTTTTTTCCACCTTAACTTTGATCATGGCTTTTCTTTGTCTGCTGGGCTCCAATGCACGTACAAGTGGTCTCCAAAAATCAGACTTGATGGGCTCTTTCAGTCGCATACCACTTTGCATATTTCCACCCTTTCTCGAGTTGTTGCCTCGGCGGCACACTGTTGTCTGCCTCGACAGAGATCTGGGTTGGTGTGCAGAGGTTGGCACAACTCTTCATTCTGGGCCTTTTCTCTTTTTCATTTTTCGAGCAGCTTTCTAGATGATCCAATAGCTTCCTCCATCAGTTTCCAACTTCTCCTCTTCTGCCCTCTTTGCTGCCTCAGCGGGTACCCGCGCACAGAAAGAAAACGCACATGAGCAATATCTTTTGTATAAAAGCAGTTAAGTTCATCAAATAAGGAAAAAATATCTAATCTATGCAGTTTTGTGTATGTTTTCCTAATAAATGCAACTAAACTATACTTAAGAACAACAACAATTGAGCTAAACTAGGGCATAAATATAGGACTTTTGCACACTTAACATATGTGAGCAAGTGTTATGATGAACTATCCCTTTAGACTTATAAAAATATGATATGTCAAACTCCTTTGCATTATCAGTTCGGATACATTTTATTTTTGAAGAGAATTGAGTATCAACCATTTCACAAAATTCAATAACTAATTTTCGAACTTCAGATTTCAGTTTCATTCGAAATACCTAAATAAATATGCTTTTATCATCAATAATTGTCAGAAAATATACATGACCATAAAAACTCTTTACAAGAAATGGACCCCAATATGAACTAGATCAAAAATTAAAAAGAAACAGGGATGCTATTAGGAAACAATAGCCTTTTTGTTAGGCCAAATGAAAATTTTCACAATCAGAATAGTTGGCACTAGGTATTTTATTATTTAACTGAAAAAAGTGCATCCTTTTTTTGGAAGGATGGCCTAATCTAACATGCCAAATGTTTGAAGTAGAAACATAATTACAAATGAAAGAATTATAATTTTATGAATAAAAAATATTCAGTTTGTACAAACCATTAACCTCACTAGTTGTACCAGTCATCTTCCATTGAGCTACATCCTGTATACAACAAATATCAGATGTGAAAATCAAGGAAATTTTGTTATCCTTAGTTAACTGACTAACAAATATTAAATTATTTGGAATATGAAAAACATTATTAAGAGTCAAAAAATCTAAAAGATTAACTGTCCCTACATGACTAACTTGAACAGGCTCATTATTAGGCATTTTAACATATTTATCAGTAACAAGAGAATAATTTGTAAAAGAATTTAAAGAATTACAAATATGTTCAATAACTCCAAAATCTATAATCCAAGGAATATTAAAATTTAATGAATTTAAACAAGTAAAGATAGTACACGTAACATCATCTGGAATAGCATTAAAGACAGAAGAAAGCACATTAACTTTGGAGACATTAATTATAACGGAGTTGACAGACACAAAATACCCTTTCTCATGGAGCAAATTGATCAAAGCATCATATTGATCTTTAGTAAAAGTTACATAAACATCTTTTTTAGAAAAAGATTTAGTTCGCAAAGTTTTATCATTTGAACAAGATCCTACTTAATTTGTTCTATTCATCTGATATCTACTTTTGTTTTTAAGAGGATAACTATGTTTCTTATAACATTTCTCTATGGTGTGACCGTATAAACCACAATGAACACAGACATGCCTTTTGGAACCAACAAAAAATTTCTTTAAAGTAAAATTCTTTGGCTCTTGTCTATTTAAATTAGAATGTGAAGGATATCGACCGGCTAACAGTATATTAGAATTATAATC
This sequence comes from Hibiscus tridactylites, assembly GCA_958450335.1. Lineage (NCBI taxonomy): Eukaryota > Viridiplantae > Streptophyta > Magnoliopsida > Malvales > Malvaceae > Hibiscus > Hibiscus tridactylites. The sequence continues at coordinate 13,774,271 of OY288287.1, forward strand.
ATGATTAACAACAGAAAAATGGAACACTCATGTTGAATGACTATGGAAAAAAACCTTCTTATATTGGGCAAAGGCTTTCTTATCATGATTTGAGTTTTAAGAACATAAAAACTTTCATTAAGGCCATAAAGAAAACACAGAACAAAAGCTTGCTTTCGATAGGTTGATGCATGACAGGTGCAAGAAGACAATGGCCTCAAATTATAAATTTTATCCCATAGAATTTTTAATTGAGTATAAAACGTAGAAACAATAAGATTACCTTGGTTCAAACTGAAAAAAAAAATCTTTAAAAAAATCAGAGATCCTGAGTAAATTCCCTTGACTGTAACGAACGAACAAATTGACCTATAACTCCGATGCGTTGTCAATACATATTACGCTTTGAGCGATTTCGGGATTCAAAGGCTTCTGGAGCCAGGACAAGACTAGGTTATTGCACTTCACTTAAGCGGAGAATCGATGATCATCTTGCTTCAGTTCTTTGATGGAGCCATCGACAAAAGCAAACTTATTTTTGGAGATGAGCGCCATTCGAATCGACCTAGCCCATCCATGGAAGTTTTTGCCATCTAACAGAGATGAAGTTAACACTAGCATCGAATTTTCACTGGATGTATGTAATAAGGATCAGACGGGTCATCGTTCTTGAAGGAATTACGAGTATGATTAGCAGAACAGGAGCGAGAATCAGAAGAATCATCAACTGATATCATGCTGAAGATTAGGGTTCTGAGAATTTTCAATTAAGATATTTTGGAAAAAGAAACATTTGAGAAGAAGAGAAATGATAAAGAAAATTTTATTATATGAAAAACTGACTTTACAATATCCAAAATACTTATATATTAATAAAAAACAAATAAAAAATAAAGAATAAAAAGAAACAAAAACTACCTAACTAACTAAAACAACTGTTTAATATTTATCTAACAAATATTCATATCCTAACAAACAGACCACATAAAAAACGAATGGCTAACATAAAAAACAACGCGCCTTTTTCAACTTTAAACTGTGTTCCCTCGACGATAAGATCCACAGTAAAAAAAAAAATCATTGGCTAGGGAAATGTGAAGGATGTGAGCTCTCACCCAATCACATGGCACAAGTTGGGTTCATAAATTTGGTATTTATCACGAGTGACAATCACAGTACTGACGGCTACCCTTCACTGCTATCTTTTTGCAACATATTACATAATGTTTTTTTTTTTGTACTTCTATACACAAGAGACATAAAATCGATAATGCAGTAAAATAGGTTTTTAGTGATACTATTAATAGCGATTTTTGAATAAATATTACGATAGACTGATATATGATAGCGTTTTTTAAACAAACGACATTATAAACATGTGCTTTAATGGCGTTTGTTAGACAAAGCCGTTAAAGACATATATTTTAGTCCCACAATAAGATTTAAATGTTTAAATTCACATCGACTCCATTTATATCTTATTGAAACTTATAAAGATATGGTAGAACAAACGCCGCTATATAATTCGACCTTTTACAACATTTTTTGTTCACAAACGCTGCTAATTATTGCGCCGTTTGATTTAGTGGCGCTCTTTTTAGCGCCATGAGGATTTTTAGCGGCGGTTAAAAACGCCTAAAAACATTTTTTGTTGTAGTGCGATCTTGTTACATCTCTACCTTCGGCCTTATTTATTAGTATAAAAACTATTATCCAACTCATTAGTTGACTAATTCAAATCGAATAATGCAAAGATCCATTATGAGAGGGTTACGATCCACTTACATTGTGTAAAACTCAATTACTTTTACACATTTTTTGAACTGTTGGGTGATGGTAATAAATGGCTAAGATTATTTCCTTATTTTTTCTCAAGTGATAATCTTCATATTTTCTACTGTTAATCTCTTCCATCCATTTACTTTTATCCAACGGTCTAAAAAACGTGTAAAACTTTCAAATTTTACATAGTGTAAGAGGATTCTATCCCATATATATATATATAAAAGATCCGTTTACACAGTGTAAAACTCTTTAAGTTTTACACGTTTTTTGGACCTTTGGATGAGTGAAACGAATGGATGAGATTAACAGTAAATATGTGAATATTATCACTTGAAAAAAAAGAGTAGAGAGTTAATTTGAGTCATCCATACCCCCATTTAACGATCCAAAAAACGTGTAAAACTTAAAGAGTTTTACATTGTGTAAGTTAATCCTAACTCATATATATATATATATATATATATATATAGTTGTAAACCTTGTATGTGAATTACATTAGATTAGGGATGAAGAAACCAAGTTGTAATCCAGAATCGGCCCACAATGATAATATTTTGGGTTTAGGGCAGTTCACAAAGCCTATGATTTCGAATATATATATTCTTCAAGCCCACAAAACAAGGTCTGTACTAGTATTGAATTCCAAAATTGACTTAAAATAAAGAGGTGTTAGAGGATTCATAGCCCAGTGTGGGCATTTTAACGAACACTAAAACTGCACAGTACTCAACACAACAAAAGAAAAAAGTACTTATTTTTAGGTGAAGTTCTTTCATTAGTATTTGTATTATGCATAAATTGTGGACTGGTCTCGAGAAATATTGAATCAAGGCCTTTATTTTTTGACTGGTCTACTAGTATTGAGTCACAAATGCATTTTGAGCCGACTTTTTTTTACGAAAATTACTTAACAGACTTAGCACAAGTGATGCTATTAATAAAAAATTGATCAAATTAATCCATTCAATTAATTTACGGCTCATTCAAAGCTTCTTGTAGCTAGGGGATAAGCTTGGCTTGTTGAAAGCAGAGTCCTGGTGCTGCCAGAGTGACGGCTGAACAACCACGTCTTTCAAAATGTCAGCATCATGTGCAGCGCAACGACAAATTTGGCCCATGCATTTGCCACCAAGCAGTTTTAGACGGCACCATACACAATGTCTTTTGACCGGTCTCAGCCGTAAGCACCAACTTAATTGTTTTTCTTGTGGATAGGTGATGCAAAGCAAGCCAGCTATCCCAAAAGTCTGCCAATTATTTTTCGAAACGGCTATGCCAATCCTGTTCCAATTCTTGTCGTCTGCTTTGTACTTTGGTCATAAATATCAGTTTCATTGTAGAAAAATATCTTTCTTTCTGTCCCATCATTATCGTCATCTATGCCTATATTCCTAATGGACTTGCTAATTTTGTAAATGATAAGCATAACATATAGTATTTATCAAATATTAAATCACGATTAAGTTTAATACATATGTATTTATATGATTAAGAATTGGGATCATGATCATTTCCAATCAGATTATATCACAATATATAATCATTTAGAATATATAAGCTATGAGCCAACAGTTTTTACATTTTATTTTGGGATTTGAGCAGGGAAAACCATCTGTTATTGAAACTGATACAGCATGGGATTCATGTATACTTGCTGGTTCAAGAACCCACTCTCATTCACTTGCTGGTAAGGTATTTCTTCCACGGCGTTAGGGAAATATTCAAAGCTTGTGTTGTACTCGTATGTATTTTCACCAAAAAGTTGGGAAACTGGACCCATGTAATCCAGTTCCAGCAGATGAGAAACTGAGCTCGTCCGGGGGAATTTCAACATCTGTTGGCTGTCGGTTTGGGTGTTTGGTTCTTCCCCTTTTTGTTCCAAAACCCTTCCTCCTCCTCCCGAGTTCTTCTTCTTGTAGATTCTGCAAAGGACCCAATCATCCAGCTGACACACACAGAAACAAGCCCCGGTTCTAGTCAGTTCACCATCATCACAAACAAACCACGAAAATTAATGGCCCAAAAGATGGGGAAAAAACAGACTTACTCTCATGGATCCCTGCTTGCTGATTTGCACTCGGGAATCACTCAACCGATATTCATGCATGATCCAGTCAGTCTTGACTCCCTTTGGCGGCTTGCCCGTGTAGAACACAAGAGCTTTCTTCACTCCAACATATTTGGAAGCACTGTATATGGCTTTGTCGGTGCCTGTAGCCTTCCAATACCCCGACAGGGTTGCTCGATTGGGTCGAACCCCATTCGGGTACTTCCTGTCTCGAGGGGTAAAGAAGTACCATTCGTTTTCACCGAACTCTGCTTTATCTTCAAAATCACAGACAAAAGTCAGCACTCAGCATAGCATGAAACAAGGGGGGAGGGGGGGTAAGTAAATAATAAACATACTAACCGGGCAATTGCCAAGGATCAAATTTGTAAATATCAACTTCTGGGATTATGGAGGCAGGGCATGGCTTAGACTTGGCCTGGTTTCTAAGGTAAAACACGATGAGTTCTTCATCTGTGGGGTGGAACCTGAAACCTGGGGGAAGGTCGGAGCTGGTTTTGTTTTCCATTCGATTACTTTGAATTGTGCAAAGGGGGAAAGAAGGGTGTTTGAAATGTTTGCAAAGAGAGGGCTACGCCTTTTATGGTTGAAGCATTCTTGTCGTATTGGTTGTGTGTGTGATTGGCTGCTGACTTGACTTTCAGGACATCAACCTCGTATCGTAATCAACTGCCACAAAGGGTAAGAACGTGGACGACACGTGCCACTCTCTCTCTTCCATTCCTTCCATTGGACCCACCAACCAAAAAAATACGAAATCACTTCTACTCCTTTGGGATATCATCCAATGATATAACAACACAACACTCACTATATATTTGAAGTTTTTAATGTATTTCACTATTAATCACTAATAACACTTTTATATAATTACCTATCTAGAAAAAAAATACTTTTATATAATTATTAATACTTTTATAAAAATTAGGCTTAAACGATAAATAATTGTTTAAATTATATTTTCTTTATAGTTAGGTGTTTAAATTATTTTTCAAGTTAAATAGGTGCTTAATATTTTGTTCTGTTACTTAAATAATGTCATGATGAAAGTTTAAACAGGTCACGAAAAAAAATATTAGACACTTATTTAGTCTAAAATATAGTTTGTGCACTTAACTAGAAAGAAAGGTATATTACTTTGAGAACTTAATTTATTAAATTAACCGATAAATAATTATTTCTTTTTTCTTTTAATTTTTAGTTAAGCTTACAAAGAAAAATAAAACTGTGATTTTTTATATTTTTTGAAAAAAATTGGAATAAATGTAAATTTGCTCCTTCCACCTTTCAAAATTTATGTTTTACCCCAACTTCAAATCTTAGCTCGTCCCTATAAAGAGTAATGGAATTGAACCTGGAGCGAGTGGAGTTTATGGGAGAATATAAAAATTAGATGGCGAATGAAGCATGGGAAGCAGTTGACAGAACAACACGTTTTGAAGCCAAAAGCAGTAGAGACGAGTAGGATAAGTATGGTATAAATTTTATAAGATAGGAAGGTGGGTCCAGGAAAATAAGATTATTACTATTAGCTTTGTGGTTCTTATCTTAGCCACGTCATTCAATCACCCTCCATTTTTTGTGCTGATCCGTTGGGGTTAATTATTTACATGAATATATCAGTTTATTTATCAAAATATCACTATTGAAAAATATTTTTAAAATAATATTTATTCATGACTATCTATGAAAATGTCACTCAAATTTCTTATATATACAAAAAAACACATCAAGTCAGACGTACATTTGGTCAAACATATTTTTATTAAATAATTATATTTCTGGATGGTTAAGGCTTATTTTAAATGTCTTTTGGGTTTTGAGTTGAAATCCCATTGCATATATTTTTATTATTTATTTTTAAATTTTAAATAAACATGTTTTTATCATTAATGTAATACGATATTTAAATATTATTTTAACCTATTTTCTTGGGACAAACATTTTTTCTTCACAATTAATATAATTAAGTATTGTTTCATTATAACTTGTTATATTATAGAATATGAACATATATTTATCTTATCACATTAAGTCTATTTGGGTTTCGGGTAAAAAAAGTCTATTTGGTTTAAAAATATTTTAATAAATATGTTATTTTATTATAAATTATGCATATATGTGGAAAAATCTCAAAAAAATTGTGATGGAATTTTTTTTATTTTCCACGAATATTGATGTCTGAACAGTGCAGTAGAAGTCGGATTCTCTTGAGTCCAAAAATAAAAAAAGAGTTAAAGCCTGCTCCATTAGAATCCGACTTTGGCTCCCCTAAAGTCTAGGCCAAGTGGATCCGACTTTGGCTAAAGTGCGTGCCAAGTGGATCCGACTTTGACACCTGCTCGACATGCAAAAAGCAGACCATCACATGCATGGCAGGGGGCACGGGGAGGCAGAAAAATTTTAATGCATGCATGGCAGGGGGCACGGGGTGGCAGGGGGATAATTGGTTGGATAAATGGTGGAATTTAATTGGGTAGCTGGTATGTGTGGTTGAAATTTATTTTTTTAAGGTTAAAAGTGGTGGGTTGAAGGTAGATAGTGGGAGAGAAAATATTTTGAAGAAGAAGAAGAGGAGGAAGATTTGAAGAATTTTATTAAAGTAAGTATTTTATTTTTGTAATTTATTCTTATTATGAGTAAGTATTATTTTCTGTAATTTGTTTTTTGTATATTTTATTTTATAGTAATTACGAAAATCGGATATTTGTGTTTTTAAGTTAAAGTTTAAGATTTTTTGTGTTAAATAGGTGGTTGAAGAGAAGAAGAACTTTGAAGAGAATATAGTAAGTTAAGTTATTTGTTTGATTAAGTTTGAAGTTATTGTTTGAATTTTGTGTTAAATAGGTGGAGATTTGAGAAATATTTTGTTGTGTATTGTTCATTTTAAATTCATTATTTTTTTAATTTTTATTTTGAAGTTCCTTGAATTTTTTATGTTATTTTGAGAGAATGTAATTTGAAAGTTTTGTGTTAAATAGGTGAATATATGAGAAGAAAATATAGTTTAAATATTTTTGTGTTAAATAGGTGGAGAGATATTGAGAATATAGAAAAATTGTTTGAATATAAGAGAAGAAACGAGAAAATACATTTATTTTGAGAATATAGAAAAATAGGTGGATAGATTTTATTATTTTATTTAAGTTCGTTAATTTAATTATATTTATTTATAGGTGATTGAATAAAACGTTAAATTGATGATTTAATAGACAATAAGCAAATACGATATTTATTTAATTGTTATTTTTAATGTGGTAGATCTAGTCTCAGTTTACTAATATTTTCTTATTTGTCATGTAGGATGGCTGAGCAAGCTCCATTGTTGCATTTACAAAATCGACACATTACTAGCCTTAGAGTTGATGAGCTGGTATAATTTTTTTAAAAATTGTTTGATTACGAAATATGTCACTTTTGTGTTTTTTGTTAGTAATTATGTTTAAATAATGTGTTACTTACATGATGCAGAGGAAACATTTAAACATCATTTGTGCATGGTAGACAAACCTCTAGACCACAGAATCAGAATTTTTTTATATATAGCAGGATTTTATCATGCCATGTTCCTCCGTGGGTACAAGTTGGTGCCCGGATTGATCGCTTTAATTGAGCATTGGATACCTGAAACGCACACCTTCTATATGTCTTGCGAAGAATGCACGATCATTCTCGAGGACGTGGTTTATCTTATTGGGTCCCAATAAATGGGAAGTCAGTGGTCGAGCGTACCGTAGGCTCAATGGCTGAAATTTGTCAAAGGTTCCTTGGGAAAGATCCCTATGGAAGTAACGTGAAAGGGTCTCGTGTGAAAATGAGTTGGCTAGAGAGAGAATTTCAACTCGCCGAGTATAATACAATTGAAAAAATTAATATGGTCAGTCGAGCATATATCCTACAGATGATCGGAGGTATACTGATACATGATAAATCTGGCAATATGATCAGTGTAAGGTATCTTCGTTTTTAGATACTTCTTGGGAACCTAATTATCAATATAGTTGGGGATCAGCTATATTAGCATGCTTGTATCGCGAGTTGTGCAAAGGCGCTTACTGCAAAAGGGTCAGAGGGTAGGCGGTATTGGTGGTTGTCTGTTATTGTTGCAAGCGTGGGCTTGGCAACGACTACCTTTTTTTACACCACTTACTCGAACACATGTGCAGTTTCCTGTCGTTGCAAGGTATATATATATATTTATTCTTAGTTGAATCTATAAATTAATTAAATTAACTTGTTATTTAAATATATTGTGATTTGTATGTAGACGGTGCGAGGAAAAGATGAACGTCAGAGTTTGTAGATCTCTTATTGATTCTCATTGTCAAGAGCAGATATATGAATGAAAAGTACTTTTTGACGTTAAATGTGTTTTTCACATCTTAGTTAGTTAAATGTATTATTTTAAACTATTATTTTTTTGTAGCTTATTTGGAAGGCCTACGAAGATGACCATATATTTGTACCGGAATATTTGGCGAATGATTCACTTTTATGGTGTAGTGTTGCACCGTTGATCCATTTCTCTATTGTAGAGTTCCACTTTGCAGATAGAGTGTTAAGACAATTTGGCTTCCACCAGCCTATTTCGTGCATTCCACGTGATCATTACTATCCTCATGCCTATGATGGATGTGGCAGGCCAGATACAGATTGGGAAGTCAAACATAGTGAGTATATTGCTTTGTGGAACAATAGAGGTACATCGTTGCCAGAACGTCGTCCAATGGAAGCAAACGGTTTTGATTTCGAGAGTTCAAAGTACATGATCTACTATCGTAGTCATGGAATGTCGTACTTAACAGATCAGCCTGAACGGGAGGAATGCGAAAGGTTCCGAAAAAAATATAGAGGCAAAAGTAAATCATCGAAGGCTACAATGAGCTCATCACAGAGGCAACAGATTGGTAGTAGAGACCATACGGGTTGTCCAACGACATGAGAGCTACCAGTGGCCCCACCAATGGCTATATGGGAAAAAGAACCAACTCCTACTTGTGTACAACCAGAAGTGGCCCCGAGATACTTGGATAATATAGGATTTTTTTCAGCCTACTACATTTGTATATCCACCAGTGAGCTCGAGCTATTCAGGTAATGTGGGAGGGAGCTCTTCAGGTAATGTAGGGTTTAATTATCCTAATTTATACAAAATAGAGTTTATTTCGCCACAGACACCCAACTACACGAACTTGGGCGAGAACATGGATTCTTTCACACCTCTTGTGGCCAACCCATCATCAATGATGACTGCCACGTCCAGTGTTCCTCAAGGATCAATCCATATGTATCTGTATCAACCCAATTTTGGAGCCCCATGTGTTCAGCAAACACCACCACGGTCCTTGTTCTTCACAGGTTGGCCAATTGGAACCGAGAACGATGATGATGTCGATGAAGAGCAGAAACTTCAGCCTCGTCATTGACGCAATCCCGATCGGTCTCGTCATCCACCAGGGTGTGGTACGGGTGGACATAAGCATTGTTAGCTTTTTTATTTCAAGTAGTTAATAACTTTAGTGGATTATGTTAAAATGCAATGTTTGAATAAGTTTTTTATTTGTATTTTATATCTAACAATTTAAAAGAAAAATATTTCTTGACTTAATCGGTTATATTAGAACAATTTAAATTAAGTGATTAAATTGAATTGTTTCATAACACAACGCAACACAACACAACACAACATTAACACAACACAACATAACATAACATAACATAACATTTTTCAAATACAAACATTGGAAATCACCGAGGCATTGACACGAATCTTGGTTCATTTGGGCAGTTTGATCTGGAATGTCCTTCGGCCCTACATATGGTGCATCTCTTCCATTGTCCCTTCTCCTGTCTCCCTAAAATGAAGATCCATACTGGTATATATGCGAGTCGATCTAGGTCAGCCATTTGGAGATCTACGTAGTGTAGGATCCAGTAACCATTTTTCATGCTCTATTGATGGCCAATAAATTGAATTTGCAATCGGTGGGAACTCACTTCTGTAAATATTGACCATCCTACGGAGATCGAAGCATTCATCAACAAAGGTGTACGGGTCAACCCCTACATGCATACACGTTTCAACTGCATGAATGCATGGATATCGCCATGCTTGGAATGCTCCACAATCACACCAACTATGTCTGAAATCGACTCGAAATACATTTGAGTGCGCTTCTTCGTTGTTGCGTCTGACACCAACAACATCAAATGTCTGATTAGTTCGATCGAAGCTGTGAACCTTTAGAGATGTTGCTTTCGTCATGTTCTTTGTCATTTTCGTCACAAGAGTGGGAACCCACCTTTGGCCCCTATTTAATAAGGCCTCAATTTCCTTTCCTTTAACTACCCAAACTTTCGCCAACCTATAATACGTCTCTTTCACCAGGCTTGCTATTGGGAGATGATGTGATTCTTTTAGTACTCCATTTATGCACTCCACAAGGTTGGTAGTCATTTACCCGTATCGTCTACCACCTTCGTCATATGACTGGACCCATCTTTCCCTCCCGATTTCATTTGCCCAACTCCAAACCTGCTCGCCGTACTTCATTAAATTTTCCATCTTCCTCTCAAAATGTGGTCGCGTTAGTAGATATCATGTGTCATAGTATTATTAGTATCGACACAAATCAAACATAAACAAATGCATATGCAAATATAATTTAGTTTGATAAAAGATGCTTACCCATGCTTTCAATCTCACTGCGAAGATAAGGATTTTTGAACCGCTCATAACAGTTCTTACTGATATGACGAATATAGTAGGTAGAGTATGCGTTCGGTGGTGTCCAACGACTTCCATCTTGAGTAATTTCTACTTTGATACCCGTCCCTTGATCGGATATAATGCATACCCCATCTTCTTTGACGACATGCTCACGTAAATTCGTCAAAAATAAATTCCAAGCTTACGCTGTCTCCTGCTCAACAATTGCAAATGCAATCGGGAAGATGTTGTTGTCACCATCTTGCGTAACAGCAACCAGCAATATATTAGAGTATCTATCGTACAACCATGTGCCATCGACTTGTATCATACATTTGCAATAGGGAAAGCCTTCGATAGCAGGCTTGAACGCCCAGAAAAGTCGATGAAAAAATTTATAGCCTTCAACAATTTGGCCTTCTCGGTTTTTCGCATCCTTGGTTTGATACCTCACTATGGTGCCAGAGATAATATGTGTCAGTGCTAGTAATAAAGCTGGTAGCTCGTTGTACGACTTATCGTAATCACCTTACACCAAGTCCATTGCCTTATCCCTTGCACGCCAGGCCTTCTTGTATTGTATTTGGTATTCAAATTGCCGCGCAATGCTTGCTTGGATCGTTGAAACTGTAACATGTGGATTTGCTTCAACCAACTTCATTATGTGACGGCAAATTACGTTGGAGTCCAATTTCCAGTGGTCTTGGTTGATGGAAGTTCGTAAACATGTGTGAACACCATTATACTTTGTGACCTCACAACGATTTAACCTTTACAGCTTTGTCACTCGGATCTTCCAATTGCACTCTTGTCCGTATTTCACACATTTGGCAAAGAAGGTCATCTGGCTGGATTCTGCGACAAAGTAGTCCATGTGGTTCTTGATGTTGTACTCTTTCACTGCCAATATAGCTTCATTTTTGTCATCAAATTGAAGCTTAACATATAAATCACTGTGTTGACTCGAGGTTAATCTGGCCAAATTCGAGAATTCAGGAGCCCTCATTGCATCAAAATCCATCGAACTCATGTGAGAAGGAGGTTCATAAAATGTAATGTCGCCAACACCAAAATCGCCAACACCAAAATCAGAGGCTGCACCAACATAATCAGGGAACAAATCGTGATCCCCAATATATTTATCTTCGCTGGAATCGGTAAGTGATTCTCCCCATCGACCTCGTGAGGGTTCCACACCAGCTTCAACAGTAAGATCAACACTCGGCCCGTGTGATGAAGCATATGTTGAAGGCCTGGCTTCATGAAATGTATTTGATATCCCACTTGTTAACATTGCAACAAAACTGCCTCCGGGCATATCAATCTCATCACCAAAGTTCAATTGAGCTGATTCTCCAACTACGTTTGTAGATGGGCCGGGAACATCACGCGCCTTGGCAAACAACTCGATATATCGAATTCCCATAGAATCATGCTCTGCGATCATCAAAGAAACATCGTCATCATCTTGGAGAGTGATTGCACAATATCTGACCGAATTGTCACATGTCATCCATCAGTAACATAAACCATGAATCTCTTTTTTAATTTTCTGTGATATTTTCTCCTTCATTTCTCGAAGCATGATTTCTTTCTCGAATCACATCTTCGTACTGCTTTCACAATCAAATACAACCCCGACATCAATTTTCACCATTTGTCCATTATAATGAACAATCACCATAAATTTGTTGTTGCTCATTTTCTCTGCATGATCGAAATAAAACATACTAAATCAAAATACTCATAATAAAATAATAAAATAAATATATTTCGAATATTTTTTTCTAGCATAGTAAATCAACTTACAAAATAAACTGAAATTAAAATTTAAAACTATCAAACTAACTCAAATAAACTACATAAAAAAATATATCATTTGTCCAATCTAAATTCGAAGTAACTCAAATAAACTATATGAAAAAATTAAAAATAATTGAAACATACAAAATAACAAAATAAAAATATCAAACTCAAAAACTCGAATCTACTTACAAAATAACAAAATAAAATTATCAAACCAAAAAAAAACAAAACTCTAAAAAAATTTAAATATACTTACAGTCTTTTCTTCACTACTTTCTTTATCGTCTTCTTCTTCTACTCCAATCTTAACTTCCTTTCAACCTTAACTATTTAACAAAAAAGTAAATTTTCTTATCCCTTATACTACCCCTATCTCTGCCTATCTAACAACTATACATTTTTAACCTCTACCCCTATACATTTTAAAATACCATAAACACATCACCATTTAAAAATCACATCCACAACTCCCAAAAAATTAATCTGCTTCCCACTCTTCCCAAAAATAAACAGTAAACCTAACCTAAACCTATATTCGAATCAAAACTCTTCTCTAAAAATAAAACACAGCCTAAACCTATATTTCAATCAAAATTCAGTGACTGGTCTCGTCGCCCAGTTGATCTGAGAGATTCCACCCAAAGTCGGATTGTAATGAACTAGACTTCACCCTTTTGAAACCTAAGCCATTAGAGTCTGACTTTAGGGAATTTCCCCCCAAAATACAACCAAAATCAAATTCAAATGCAGCCAACTTTAAGAACCCCAAAGTCGGATTCACATGAGATCGAGTTTAAGGAATTTTTTTAGATACCTATTCATCAGAGTCCGACTTCTACTACACTGTTCCAATCACAATATTTTCGGAAATAAAATCCCAACAATACATTGGGAAATAATAAAATGCCATCACAATATTTTTGTAATTTTTCCCATATATGTTTATGTAACCTATTTGGTTAAAAAATTCATAAAAAAATCATATGATCAAGTCTCAAGTAATGAATCTTTGTTATTTCTAATTTTAATCAACAATTACTTTATTTACATACAAATTAAAACATGAATACATCATATATAAATTTATATATGAATATGTATACAATTTTTGCAAGCATTTGACAGGATTTTTTTTAGATAAATGAGGTTTTCTTATTCATCCAAAATAATTATCTTGTACAACTCAAGCAAAAACCAACACCAACTATACCAGCCTATACATTTAGGAAAAATATAAAAACTAAATAATCCCTCACTCCATAGCAAAAGCAGAAAAAGACTGAGTAAATTTAGTATAACCAACTAACTTCATTCTAACTTCTTTTTTATCAAAGAGATAAGTGTATCTACATGCCGAGGTTGTCCACAATGCAACCTACAGTTCATTTCTTGCCATATGTAATAGAGAAACCCACACCAAGTCAAACGAAGTATAAGAGCCACGAGAGACCTCCCTTTCCCATGCACTAGCATCCACTAGACCATACTCGACCAAGCACCCAGCTGCATCCCCTGGTGACAAGCCAATAGAATCCCCTCCCAAACTAGCCAAGAGAAATTACACTCCGCCAACAAATGATCTCGACTCTCAAAGGCCTCATTGAACAGTAAACACACGGAGTCAACTTGCATCCCCCAACGCAACATCCTTACCCTTGTTGGCAGACTGTCTTGGATCACAAGCCAAGCCATAAAAGAGTGACGAGGTATAGAGAGCCCCCCCCCCCCCCCCCCCCCCCAAATAAGTTTGAACCAGGGGACACGTTTATTCTTATGTCTAAGGGCCTCCCAAGCCTTCCTTGCCTTAAACCCTTCACCCTAGCATAATCATTATGTAACTTCAGGGTTTTTCTCCAAGCCAAAGAAGAAGCGTTTTTCACCGATTCTTGCCATATCGATCTACCTTTTAAGACATATCCCTCAATCCAGGCAACCGACAAAGAACTAGTTTGAGCAAACAAAAGCTATATACATCTCAGCATACAAGCACGATTCCATATTACGATACTCTTCACACCCAGACCTCCTTCACTTTTAGGGTGGAAAATTCTCTCCCAACTAACACGAGCCCCCTAGCCGACCCCTCCGAGCCCTTCCAAAGGAAGAAGTTGCACAAGCTCTCAATCTTTCGCACAACTTTCGAAGGCAGAATAAACACACAACACTAGAAATTTTGGATACTGAATAGAACAGCTTGGATAAGCTTGTAACCCCCTAAACCCGACCCAGGAGAATTGGATCGAATATGGGAAGTCAAGTTTGTAACTTGTCTCTCAAGTAAAGCAATCAAATGCAAAAATATCACTTCCGAAATAAATAATAATAATAATAATAATAATAATATCCACAATACGTACTTATAGTATCGTCCTGAAAATATTAAATATCCATATATATATATATATATGCATGATAAAACGTAATATCTCACATAATATGTCTAAAATATGAAATTAAGTACAATATGATAAATCATATAAAATCTATAAATCCGAGTAATCATACTGATAATAGTAAATATTGCTGGAAAACGAGGTCCTCCAAGTATCGTAGGCTAGACATGAGTATCTAAAATAAAAACTTAGGGGAAGTCAGCGAAAACGCTCAGTGTATCTCTATAGTGCAAACAGAACTAACAGAATCATCATATCAACAGAGTCAACCATACATTATCATAATACTATCCTCCATCAAGAATTAATTCAAACAATTCAACATGTATGAATGAATATGTAACACATTATGACATGCACCCAACCACATCACCATCCGAAGAGTAAGGTTCCTCATAACCACTCTCTACCTTGTCACCATTTGATGTGGAATTCAGCCCGTAGAGTGAAACTACTAATCCGAAGTAGACTTCAACCCGAAGGATGAAACTACTAAACTTCTCCGAACAGAATCCCAACCAAAATGAGATGACATAATTTTCCGAGTTTTGAATCTGAATGCATTGTTTATCAACAAAAATGCATAAACATATAATCTGATATACAATAATCTGAATTTGATAACATATATATAAATATATATATATATATATATTGGATGATGTAACAACATACTGAACAAGTCAAATATCACAGATCATCATAATGTTATTACCATACAACATCAGACAACATCATATTTACAATTCAATCCATTAACACATGTACATGCAAAGCACTGCAAACAGATAGCACAGAAGAGAACACACCTCAAGTAGCTAACACTTAACGTCGTCGGTGACGTCTCTCACGCTCAGCTTTATCTCTAAGTCGGTCAGAGTCAGTTCCTATAATAATTAAATACACCATCAAAGATACTACTACTATGCTAAGACACTAATAATATAAATATCCAATATATTATTAATTAAACTCATGAGCGGATCCCGATGCCTGAGCTCAGGAGGTCGTCCAAGTGGAGGAGGGGGAAGGATCTCAGTATTCGAGTCAACGTCGTCTGAAAATAGGAATAAGCACAATAAATTTCCTGATATTCAAATATTTAAATACTAAGTATAATCAAATAAAAGTGGTCAAAATGATCTTTTGGATTCGAATTTGGGAAAACGGGCAGCAGAATCGGAATCAGGACGTCGAAAAACATGAAATAAGTTTTTTCTAAAAAAGTCAACGGTCAACGGATGACGTCATCGCTCACGTCAGCTGGTCAGTTCTAGAGAAGGGTCTGGTTCGATTCTAACTCGGTTCACTCATTGAACTGGTTCAGTTCACTCAATTTTTGTTCAACAACTTGGATCGGTCCTGTCTTGTTCAATCTCTTTCCCCCATTTTCAATCGAATACAAAATTAAGGTTAACCCCTAATCGCTGCGGCACCGGAATCGCACGCCGGTGACCTCAAACGCCCAAATCCGGCCAAATCTTACTCAAACATACACACACACACACACATTAACACCAAAATGAACTAATCCCTTACCCCAAACACCAAAACGACAAGGAAAGAAAACAAAAGGAACGACGACGCGATAGACTCGAGGGATTTTCAAGTGATTTCCAGATGAATGGACAGCGACGATGAAGGTTGAAGGCTGGGTTTTGATCAGACAAGGGAGATGTATCAGAAGACATTTTCAGACTGAAGAACGGCCGGTGATTGGTGTCTCACCGAAGCTTAATCGGAAAGACGATGGTAAGGGGATTTAGTTTCGCACGAGAGAGAAAGAAATGAAAATGGAATACCAAATGGTGCAAAAATGATTCTCGAAAAGGTAAAGAATCAGATTTTACCCTATTTTTAGGGTAAATTACACAATAAGGCCTCTAACTTAGCATGCCTTTCAGAATAACCACAAAAGTTAAGGTTTTACTCAATTAGGTCACCAAAACCCCAAAAATTCTTAATTTAGCCACTAAATTTAATCAGGTTTTCAATTAAAATTTCTCAATTATTAGGGTTTTAAATTAGGGAAAAATTTGGGGTGTTACAACTCTCCCTCTGTTAAAAGAAATTTTGGCCTCAAAATTTACCTGGAGCAAAAAGATGCAGATACTGAGCTTGGATGATAGTCTTGGGCTCCCACGTAGCCTCATCATGACTACGACCACGCCACAAGACTTTGACCATCTTAATTGTCTTCTTTCTGAGAACCTTTTTATCTTGAGCAAGAATCTCAATAGCCTCCTCCTCAAAACGCAAATAAGGACGGACCTCAATATCCTTAACAGGCATAATATGTGATAGGTTAGGATAATAACGTCTCAACAATGAAATATGAAAGACATCGTGAATATGCTGAAGCTCTGGTGGTAGCTCTAGCTTATAGGTAACTGGTCCGACTCGACGAATAATCCGATAACGACCAATGTAACGAGGACTCAGCTTGCCTTTCCGACCAAACCGAAGCCGATCCCGAATCAATTTGACAGTCTGCTCAGCCTCATGCACAATCTTAGGTCCCAACAATCTGTGCTCATTCAAATCAGTCCAACCAATAGGTGATCGACATTTACGTCCATACATAGCCTCATACGGTGCCATCTTAATACTAGCCTGATAACTGTTATTATAAGCAAACTCTGCAAGCGGCAGGAAATCCTCTCAAATGCCTCTAAAATCAAGAATACAGCCCCTCAGCATATCCTTAAGAATCTGGATCACACGCTCGGACTGACCATCTGTCTGCGGATGATAAGATGTACTGAAGTTCAACCGAGTACCCAAAGCAGAATGAATAGACCCCTAGAATTTTGAAGTGAACCTCGGATCTCTGTTAGAAATAATAGATGAAGGTACCCCGTGAAGTCGAACAATCTCAGAAATATAAAGCTGAGCTAACTTACATAAAGAATAGTCAACTCGGACAGGAATGAAATGCACGGACTTTGTCAGACGATCAACAATAACCCATATGGAATCCTTCTTCGACGGATTCAAAGGAAGTCCACTAACAAAATCCATAGTCACGCGCTCCCACTTCCACTGAGGAATCTCAATATGCTGAAGTAACCCAGACGGACGCTGATTCTCTGCTTTAACTTTTTGACAGGTCAAACAACTCGATACAAATCCGACGACGTCTCGCTTGAGACCTTTCCACCAGTACCTTTCACGAAAATTCTTATACATCTTGTCACTTCCAGAATGCATAGAATAAGGGCTGTCATGGGCCTCACGCAGAATAACTTGTTTTAACCCGGATTTCCTCGGAATACAATACCAGCCAGGGAAACATAATACCCCATCCTGATCAATAGAAAAATCTCGAGATGTACCTTCATGCACCTCTCTGATACGATGCATCAAAAACGGATCACTGGGCTGCTCAGCTCGAATATCAGAAATCAGAGTAGGAATAACCCAAAGTTATGCCAACAAACTACCATCGTCGTACAAACTCATCCGAGCAAACAAAGCTCTCATATCTAAAATGGCATTACGACTCAATGCATCAACAACGACATTAGCTTTATTCGGATGATACTCAATCTCACAATCATAATCCTTGAGAAGCTCTAACCAACGACGTTGTCTCAGATTAAGCTCTTTCTGAGTAAGGAGGTATTTCAGACTCTTATGGTCTGTATATATATAACACTTCTCTCCGTAGAGATAATGTCTCCAGATCTTAAGCGCAAAAATAACAGCAGCAAGCTCTAGATCGTGGGTAGGATAGTTACACTCATGCGGTTTCAACTGTCGAGACGCATAAGCCACTACCTTTCTGTTCTGCATTAGAACACACTCCAATTCGGTGTACGAAGCATCATTGTATACTGTATAAGCCTTACCAGGCTTAGGCTGAATCAAAACTGGTGTTTCAGTCAACACAGACTTAAGCTTCTCAAAACTAGACTACTGAGCCTCAGTCGTAATGAAGGGAATATCCTTCCTCAGAAGCTTAGTCAACGGAGTTGCAATAGAAGAGAAACCCTCAACGAATCTCCGATAATAATCGGCTAAACCCAAGAAGCTTCGAACCTAAGGAACATTCTTGGGTTGTTTCCAACTCATAATAACCTCGACTTTCTTCGGATCAACCTGAATACCCTAAGAAGAAACTATATGACCCAGAAACATAACCTCAGAAAGCCAGAATTCACACTTATTGAATTATGCATACAACTGTTTCTCTCGCAGAGTCTGTAACACAATATGAAGATGTTCTTCATACTCTGCCTCAGATCTAGAATATACCAGTATATCAACAATAAATACCACAACAAACTGGTCAAGATAGGGTTGAAACACCTTATTCATCATATCCATAAAAGCGGTAGGAGCGTTACTCAACCCAAAAGGCATCACAAGAAACACTAGGTCAAATGAAACCCCGATCCAACAGTTCTTGCAACTGATTCTTCAACTCTTTAAGTTCTTTCGGTGCCATCAGATAAGGTGCTATAGACACATGAGCTGTACCCGGATAAACCTCGATGCCAAACTCAACCTCATCCCATTTTAACGGTACCCCAAGTAATTCTTCCAGAAAAACTTCTGGAAAGTCTTTCACATCTCGAATCTTATCTAATCCGGAATCAGACTGTCTCAGATCAAGGAAATAGGCAAGATAAGCAATAGACCATTTTCTGATCATTTTCTCAGCTTTGAGAGCTGAAACGATATTAGATAGGAACCCTCTACGCTCAACAATCATAATCACCTCACGATCATCAGAAGTTCTCAGTGTAGCCCCTTTCTTTTCACAGTGAGCAGACAACCAATCCAAACCTAGGATAAAATCGAACTCCCCAAAGGGTAACTCCATCAAATCAGCTGGAAAGATTTCCCCTTGAATCTCAAAAGGACAAATCTTGTATACTTTAGTAACTTCAACCGGATTACCCATTGGACTGTGTATAGTAACAACACTAACAATATCCTCAAAAGAAATCTCAAGACCCCCAGACACAGAACTCGCAACATATGAATGAGTTGAACCATTATCACGCAGAGCAAAGTACGAAATAGAATGAATAGAGAATGTACCGACAAAAACATCTGGTTCATCACGATCCTCGTGCCTCCTGATAGAATAAACTAACCTCAGTTATCTGGCCCCTAATCCTGCTGATACTCTACTCGGAGCTGGTCTACCTCTACTAGCAGAACCCGAATTAACATATCTAACCTGACCTCTTCCCCTGGCAGGAGTCTGTACCGATGCCTGGGACTGAGTAGTAGTAAAAGCTGAGGGAGGTGGAACCGGACAATATCTGAAATGATGCTCGAATGAACCACATCTGAAACAAGCTCCAATCTTCCTCCTACACTCTCCCGAATGCTACTTCTTACAAAAAGGACAATGTGGCACCTCTCGAGTACCAGTCGAACCACCAGCACTAGCAGTTGGAACAGAAGAAGTCACTGGTCTAGATCTCGAATAACTCTGATAGTCTGACTCATCTCTAGCTCTCTTCCTAGACTGATTCCTCTGACTATGCTGAATTGGCACTGACGCTAGTCTCTTTCCTCTATCAGATCTATGCGACTCAAGCTGCCTCAACTCTGCCTCATTACGCTCAGTTGTCCTAGCTCGTCGAGTAATATCCTTGTATTCCTTGTTCATATGTAGAGCAACATTGTCCTTTATTGTAGGACACAATCCCTTTAGAAACCAATCACATTTGTCCTTCTTAGTGGTCACTAATCCAAGGACACACTGAATCAATCTCAAAAACCCGATCTCATAATCATTCACAGACATATCATTCTGCCTCAGATTCATAAAATCATCTCTACATTTAGCTATATACTCAGCTCCGACATATCGATCACGGAAAGCTTGTCGGAAATGATCCCAAGTAACCTTACTAGCTGGAGTAATATGCTTCTCAGCCTCCTACCAATTCTGAGCTTCACCCTGCAGCACTGAAACGACAACCCCGAGTTTCCGATCGGTAGGATAATCCATCTAAACAAATAGTCGCTGAAGCTTCTTCAGCCAGTACTATGCATCTACCGGGTCTGTACCCGTCTTTCCATCGAACATAGTCATCCCGGTAGCTAGAAACTCTGTGGATATGGGTCTCTGAACACCCTCAGAACGACGAAGGTATCTCAATAGCTCTCTCTGAACAGTAACGACATCCGTGCCCACTGTCTCACTATCCTCTGAATCACGAGGACCACTACTCTGAATAGGCTTAACATGTGGGTCTCCTTCACCAGTTTGATGAGCTCCAGTATGCTGAGCTCCTGTTTGCTGAGCTCATGTCTGGTCCACATGTTGTTCCTCCCCATTCGCACCCTAGATCTCACCCAGGTTTTGTATCGAACCCTCAGAAAGTGGAACGTCACTATCTGCAGTTGCGGTACGACCTCAACCTCGACCACAGCCTCAGCTACGACCTCGACCGGCCGCTACTCTAGAACTTCTCCGAGGTGGCATAGTAGTATATCTACAAAAGACATAATCCTAAGATTAGAATCGGTACTTGGAGACCATATTCAGAATATGTATAAATATCATTCATAAAAGATCATAAGTTTTTTCCTTTAGAAATTCCCATTTTACCCTTAAAATTTGATAATGCATGCAAAAATTTATTTTCGATTTAAAATTGATTTAAATCACCCAGGCTGAGTGTTGAACCTGTCTTTGATACCATTAAATGTAACACTCTAAACCTGACCCAGAAGAATTGGATCAAATATAGGAAGTTAAGTTTGTAACTTGTCCCTCAAGTAAAGCAATCAAATGCAAAAATATCACTTTTGAAATAAATAATAATAATATCCACAATGCGTACTTATAGTATCGTCCTAAAAATATTAAATATCCATATATATATATATATATATATATATATATATATATATATATATATATATATATATGCATGATAAAATGTAATATCTCAAATAAGATTTCAAATTCTGAAAATAAGTACAATCTGATAAATCATATAAAATCCATAAATCCGAGTAATCATACTGATAATAGTAAATATTGCTGGAAAACGAGGTCCTCCAAGTACCATAGCCTAGACTTGAGTATCTGAAATAGCAACTAAGGGGGAGTAAGCGAAAACACTTAGTGTGTCTCTACAGTGCAAACAGAACTAACAGAATCATCATATCAACATAGTCAACAATACATTATCAAAATACTATCCTCCATCAAGAATTAATTCAAATAATTCAACATGTATGAATGAATATGCAACACAGTATGACATGCACTCAACCACATCACCATCCGAAGAGTAAGGTTCCCCAAAACCACTCTCTACCTCATCACCATTCGAAGTGGAATTCAGTCCGTAGAGTGAAACCACTAATCCGAAGTAGACTTCAACCCAAAGGATGAAGCTACTAAACTTCCTCGAACATAATCCCAACCAAAATGAGATGACATAATTTTCCGAGTTCTGAATTTGAATGTATTGTTTATCAACAGAAATGCATAAGCATATAATCCGATATACAATAATTTGAATCTGATAACATATATATATATTGATGATGTAACAACATACTAAACAAGTCAAATATTGATGAGTGCCTAAAAGTACTATATTTTACCTCTCATTTATCCTTATTTTTGCTGCAATCAAGCATGTTTAACTGTATTTTAGGTTAAGTTTTGCATCAACATCACATTTAGATAAAACTGCGCAAATACTGCTAAATTTGGTTACTTTTGCAGGTATCTACCATGACAGAATCCAGGGCAGCAGAGGAACAGAAGATGACTGTCGTGACAGAATCCAGGGCAGCAGAGGAACAGAAGATGACTGTCGTGGCAGAATCTAGGACAGCAGAGGAACAGAAGAGCTGTAACGAAGAAAACTGCCTCATACATCACTGTTGTGACAAATGCCGTGACAGATGCCGTGACAGATGCTGTGGCAGATGCCGTGATAGATGTCGTGACAGATGTTGTGACAGATGCCGTGATAGATGTCGTGACAGATGTTGTGACAGATTCCGTGGCAGATGCCGTGACAGATGTTGTGGCAGATGCCGTGACAGTTGTCGTGACAGAAGTGGCGACAGTGCTGAAGCAAACTGCCTTATAACTCACTGCTGTGACATATGCCGTGACAGAGGTGGCGACAGTGAAGAAGAAGAGATGGAAAATGCAAAGTAGAGTTCGACTGATAGAGGATTTCAAGCCTAATTTTTAGAGACCACTCGCATAATTTTTGAAGCCCAGAAGCACAAGAAAGACCTTGCTCAAAGTTTGAGGAGAAAGTCAAAGCAAGAAGATAGGGCGGACTAAAGGACGTTTATTCAAAGATTTAGTCTTTAATGAATTGTACTTTAATTTGAACTAGTATTCTTGGCCATTAAGAAAACTTGTACCCAAGGCCTATATATATGCTTGTAATTCGACCTAGAGAGATAACCTAGTCCCTAGCCATTTTTCCATAAAAAAACCCTAGCCTCCCCCTTCTCCATCATGTTCTAAACTTTCCCCAGGGCTAAGGGTTGATCTTGTAAAGTAGCTGTAAGGGTTGTTCTGTTCTTAGGATTTTTCCTGTTCAATGAAATAAAACTTCAAGTTTGCTTATTCTGGTTTCAACATCTTTCAAGAGTATCGGGAGAGCATTGTAAGATTATCTATTTACTTAATATCGGGAGAGTTAAGTATACGAAAGAAGTAAGTAATGGTTCTCCAGTTTATGGTTGAACTATCTCGGACCTAGGGATAGGACGAGGTTAAGTGGCTAAAGAAGGATTCATAAACATCGGTGTTCATACTTCGATTCACGACGGGAGGTATCATCCAAGACGTGTTCATCGACAGAACTTGGACCTAGGGATAGGACAAGTCAATCCAGGGATTCTTGCCGAACTTGAAGAAACTGAGTTGCTTATCGCTGCCGCGACAGCAACGGACCGCTACCACGACAGGTGCTGTCGTGACAGGAGCCAGGCACAGAATAGAAGTCCTTGAACAGTGCAATACCTGCACTACGGAGCAATTCAATTCTTGCATGTTTTATAATTCTGATTTTTCTCTTTTACTTAATTTATTTTCGTGACAACTCCAAAATATTTTATTTAATCTCTTTTCTTTTCCCCTTGTGCAGATAGCGAAGGAAAGGGTTAGCCCAGTCCCTGTGGAGACGATATCCGATACTCTAGTATCACTTTATTACTTGCGACGTGTACACTTGCACTCAATTGCGATAGACTATTTTACACGCAAGAAATATCACAGATCATCATAATGTTATTACCATACAACATCATACCACATCATATTTACAATTCAATCCATTAACATATGTACATACAAAACACTACAAACAGATAGCACAGAAGAGAACACACCTTAGGTAGCTAACACTCAATGTCGACGGTGACGTCTCCCACGCTCAGCTCTATCAATAGGTCGGTCAGAGTCAGTTCCTATAATAATTAAATACACCATCAAAGATACTACTACTATGCCAAGACACTGATAATATAAATATCAAATATATTATTAACTAAACTCACGAGCGGATCCCGATGTCTGAGCAACAGGAGGTCGTCTAGGTGGAGGAGGAGGAAGGATTTCAGTATTCGAGTCAAAGTCGTCTGAAAATAGGAATAAACACAATTAATTTCCCGATATTCAAATCTCTAAATATTAAGTATAATCGAATAAAAGTGGTCAAAACGATCTTTCGAGTTCGAATTTTGGAAAACGGGCAGCGGAATCGGAATCAGGACGTCGAAAAACATGAAATAGGTCTTTTCTGAAAAGTCAACGGTCAACGATCAACGGATGACGTCATAGAGCACGTAAGCTGGTTCGGTTCTGGAGAAGGGTCTGGTTCGGTTCTGGAGAAGGGTCCAGTTCGATTCTGAATCGGTCCACTCACTGAATTGGTTTGGTTCACTCAGTTTTTGTTCAACAACTTGGACCGGTCCTGTCCTGTTCAACCCCTTTTCTCCCTTTTTCAACCGAATACAAAATTAGGGTTAACCCATAATCGGTGCGGCACCCGAATCGCAAGCCGGTGACCCCAAACGCCCAAATCCGGCCAAATCTTACTCAAACATTCACACACACAAAAATTAACCCCAAAATCAATTAATCATTAACCCCAAATACCAAAACGACGAGGAAAGAAAACAAAAGGAATGATGGCGCGACAGACCCGAGGGGTTTTCGAGCGATTTCTAGACGAATGGACGACGACGGTGAAGGTTGAAGGCTGGGTTTTGATCGGCCATGGGAGATGTATCATAAGACAGTTTCAGACTGAAGAACGGCCGACGATTGGTGTCTCACCGGAGCTTAATCGGAAACACGGTGGTAAGGGGATTTAGTTTCGCACGAGAGAGAAAGAAATGAAAATGGAATACCAAACGACGCAAAACTGATTCTCGAAAGGGTAAAGATTCAGATTTTTACCCTATTTTAGGGTAAATTACACAATAAGGGCTCCAACTTAGTTCGTCTTTCAGAATTATCACAAAAGTTAAGGTTTTACTCAATTAGATCACCAAACCCCAAAAAATCTTAATTTAGCCACTAAAATTTAATTAGGTTTTCAATTAAGATTTCTCAATTATTAGGGTTTTAAATTAGGGCAAAATTTGGGGTGTTACAAAGCTGTAGCCTCCCAGCTAATGACAAGCACTTAAAAGGCCAACATCCAATCCTCTATACAATCCTCCCAATCATACCCTCGTAGTCTCCAGCCGATAGGTTCCTTGTAACCAAAGGAACTCATAGATATCGAACAGGGAGAGTCCCTATCCTGAAACCAGTGTACTCTAAAATATGCCTAATATCATCATGTTCCACGCCAGCACAATAAAACCCACTCTTAGAAGTGTTCATCTGCAAGCCCGAAATTCTATAAAACAAGGTCATAACATTCTTCACGCCTATCATATCCTCAGCAGTCCCCTTAGTGAAAACAATGAGATCATCAGCAAAACAAATATGCGTAAGCTTAATTCTCCGACACCGAGGGTGAAAAGCAAACACACCATGCTGACTAGCCAAATTTAGAAGTCTAGAAAAGACATTCGTTACAAGAATAAAAATTTAAGGGGACAAGGGATCCCCCTGTATAACTCCTCTAGAACCAGGGAAAAAACCTACCAAACCCTCATTGAGACCAATAGAAAACCAAGAACCTGTAATGCATGCATTTATCCAACCACTAAACTGCATTGGGAAGCCAAGAACTCTAAAGAGCTGAAAGATGAAGTCTCAGTTCAAAGAATCAAAGGCTTTTTCCTAAGATCCACCTTTAAAGCACATTTAGCTGAGAGGTGCTTTCTACCATGTCTATTCACCAACCATACAAAAAAAGCACTGTGATTGGACAAGATCAGCTCTAGCAACCAAAACATTAATCTATTGGTCAGAATCTTGGTAACACACTTGTATACAGTAGTGCAACATGAAATAGGCCTAAAATCAAAGGCAGCAAGAGGGAAAACGACCTTAGGGACCAAAGTGATTAATGTTGCATTATGGCCGGGAGGAAAAAAATTAGTCAAGAAAAAAAATACTTAACAACATTTACAAAATCCTCACCCACAATCCTCTAACACATCTTAAAGAAACTTGCAGGAAAACCATCCTGGCCAGGAGCCTTTTTCCCCTTCATGGCAAACAACAATCCTTAATTTCCTTTGAAGTTACAGGTGCCACCAAGTGGTCTTGGGCTTCCCTAGTAATCCCCATTCTCATAATGTTCTTCAACAAGTCATCAGGTAAAAGAACAACATTTGAATCCACAGACCCTAAAGCCTCAATAATCTGCCTAACAAACTCAGCAGAAATAGTCATAAATGTATAAAGCTTCCAATCCTGTGGATCATGAATCATCTGAATAGTATTTAAAGATTGCCTAGCTTTAACCTGCCTAAAGAAATAAACAGAATTGTTATCTCCTTCTCTAATAAATTGGACCATTGATTTCTGCTACAAGAACTTTTCTTCCGCCTGAAGAAACTCATTTAGTTCTTGAGAAACTTTCTTTTCCTGAGCAATAAGAGCAACTGTATGACACCGTAAAATTCCCTGTTGCACCATCTCAAGCCTACCCTGCAAGTCTTGAACCCTATTAGGCACCCCCCCATATGAATCTATATTCATCTTCTTTAAGGACTCATTCAACTTTTTTAACTTAGAAAACAATACATTCAATGGATTTCCTGAAGTTGTCATCTTCCAAGAGTCTTCCACAATAGAATAGAAATCACAATGATCAGTCTAGAAATTAAAAAAAAAAACTTAAAAGGCTAAGGTGGTCTATCCGTAGGAACATTGATCATCACAAAGCAAGGACAATGATCCGAGCATCCAGGCACCAAGAACTCAACCTTAGTGTTAGGGAATTTTTGCAACCACCATTGGTTCACAAGCATTCTATCAAGTTTACGAGATAAATGAGCCTCCTCCTTCCTATTACACCATGTAAATGTAGCACCACAATAAGCATGATCTATAACATCAAGCTCATCAAGACAATCCAAGAAATCCTGAACAAGTCCCAAAATAGTCTGACTTCCATCAAAATTTGAGCTTTCATGAGGGCCTCTAATGATGTTGAAATCCCCAGTAAGGGACCACGACATATCCCCAACTAAAGTTTTCACCTGGAGAAAAATATCCCAAATCCTCCTCCTATCTTTCCTACCATTAGAACCATAGATAGCAGTTAGAAAAAATTGTACATCACCTCTCTGCACCAAACAAGTTAAGTGCTGACCACTTTTTTTAACTTCTTGCACACTCCAAGGATCTCTATACAAGAACCAGATTCTCTCATTGAAAGTGTGATCATAATTGTGAAAAATAGACCACTTTCGAAACTTCGCAATAATAGCAAGCATATTCTCCACCTTAACCCTAATCTCAAGTAAACAAAGAATCTCCACCTTCAATTTCTTAACCAAACTCAAAATTTTCAGCACCTTTTGAGGGATCATTACAACCCCTGACATTACAAGTTAAAAAGGTCATCGTGCATTTGGTGACTTGCCACCCTACCCTTAACTTTCTTCTTATTTCCACCACCCTTACCCTTCGGCTTCAATTGATTCATAAGCACAGACATACCATCCGCTGATGCTCTTATTTTCCAAGGGGAACCATGAAAATCCTCATCAAGCAAATTTGGATTAGGCTGCACGTTATCCACCACTATAATTTGCTCTAACTTTTCAGGAACCACCACTCCTTTATTAACATCAACAAAGATATTTTTCTGCAAACCATCACAAGCAACAGATGCCACAATAGGACTAACAACATGCACAACACTAGTAACACTAGCAATAAGTTTCACAAAAATATCAAGGCTCACAACAGATGCACCAAGATCATTCACAAACAAACCAAGATGAACAACGGGCAAAGAAGAACTAACAACAATATTATTAGAATTACTAGCCATAGGTAAAATTGTAGGCACGACAGAAGCAAATGAGTTATCAACAAAATCAGTCAAATTATTAGCAGAAACTGCAATAGAAGTATCAACAAAAGCAGCTGAACTATCAATAGAAACTTCAAGAGAACAATATGAACCAACAACCACAAGATTACCCTCAACTAAACCATTTTTGAAAGCATCAGCGACATTCCCAACAATAGAACCAACCATATTATCAACAACAGAAATCTTCCCAGGACATTTATTCCTTAGATGCCCAAAAATACAACAATGTTCACATCTAGGAGGAGACCGAACCAGTTACACACCAACGTCAATAAAATTACCTTCACTAATCTCAACAAGTATATAATTAGGATATTCAAACTTCGCATCAACATTTACACAAGTATTAGCGAATTCTAAACTTTGCTTGAAAACAATAGCTCGACCAGTGCAAAGAGGCTTACTCAACGCGTTAGCTATGCAACCAAGACCTTTTTAAGAGAACAACTCTAAAGGAACGTGCCATAGCTTTATCCAGATGGGAGCAGAGCTCAAATCCAACACCTCCGGAACCACTCCAGGTTCCCACTTCCTCAAAATCAATGTCTTTTGCTGAATATGCCATGGTCCAGATTCAAGGACCCAATCTCGAACTTTCTGCGACAGAAAATTTAGTACGTATATGCTTAGAGCCAAGAACCGAATCGTGATAAATCCTTCTCTGCCCTACAACGTGTCCATCGTCTTTTTAAAAACACAAGGGGTTGAGATATCCCCAGAAAATTGCCTAAAGAAGAGTTCTCTCATTGCCGAGCACCATCCACCAGGATCTCTGTCGAAGGTTTCACTAGGACCCGACCATCATGTTCAGCACGGGGAAAATAAGGCAAAGTCTGGTCAAAGAGATTCCACTCCTTGACAACTCCCGACCTAACAATACCAGCACCCCCATGGCCAGAGCTAATCAGAGCATCAGAATCACTTCGTTGCACATCTTTCAGGGGTGGAAGATTTGTAATATCCAACTCCCCTGGTCCCTGAACTTCCTCGTGTTGATTAGAAGAAGGCAGAACCACCATGAACAAACCCACAGGAAGGAACAAGAAGAACATAACACAAATCAAGGGCAAAAAAAGAAAAATCAAGTAAAAAAAACCCTGCACATATGAAAAATCTCCAAAGATGAAAAAACCCAGACGAACGCGGGCTCCCAAGCTCGTAAATGAGAAGCAAACAATCACTCGAATTAGAAGGACATGAGAACAAATCACCAACACTCGAATCAGAAAAAAAACCCAGTAGCAGAAAACCAAGATCGAAGACAATCTCACAAGGAATTAAGGAAATCGTGAAGAAAAACGCAAGAAATCACAGTGGAAAACTCAAATTCTCTTTCGGCGCATGTTAGACATGCTAACTTGCACCCGTTCCATCTTCTTTTGGAAGATTATTTTTCGGCGTTATTATATGAAAAACCTTTTTTAAATAGTTATTTACGAAAATGACCCCAACCAATATTATTTAGAAAAATGACCCCAAATCGGACACGTAAGTCAACCTCACGTTCTGGGAAACGCGAACCATGACCTCGCATTGTACACGTAGTGAGGTCCGTTCGATGTGGGTCACCTTTTCATATTCTGTAATTTAAAATTACTGGTTAATACCTCACGTTTTCCAAAACGCGAGGTTCACAAGATTTTGAAGAGGCACATTTATGTATCGCGATAATTACTGTAGGGACCCCCAAATCTAGGCTGAGATACAAGGGCGTATAGGCATGTTCGAGGCATTTTATCGTGCCATTAGCCTAATAATTTTGGTAATTTTAAGCTTAGAGACGTAGTATTAGAACTTATCTTCCATTTGAGACCAATATTGGCATGTATGAGACATTGCACACAGTATAAAAAATGCATTGAAAATGGTTCGAACGCTAGTTTTTGTCCAAGAATAAGAAGTTGAAATGGCTTGGTAGGCATGTTAGAGGTATTTTCTGCGTTATTATTAGAATAATCTTCGTAATATATTAGATTAAAGGCCTAGTATTGGATCTTATCTTTCATTTGAGATTGATATTGGCAGAGAATAAACATTTTAAACGGTATAAAAATGGCCTTGAAAATGGTTCCAAAGCTTGGTTTTGGGCATGAATAAAAAGGTAAAATGCCTTGATAATTATGTTTGATGGGTTTATCCAAGAAGTTAATCGTCGCATTCGCATAATCCTTAAGCTTAGAGGCATAGTATCGGAGGCGTATAATTGTAATTAAAAAGATTTGTAATTAAAAAATAAGAAGTTAAAATTTTTAGTCCTTTAGGAATTGTAATTATAAATTATAGTGTCGAAGCTATTTTTTGGTGTCGAAATGGTTCCAAACCTTATTTTTGTTGATGAATTACACAATGAAATTATTAATTAGAAACAAATACATAAAATGAAGAAAATAAATTATTGGGTTAGACCACATAGACGGAAAAAAACCTACCCTAAACACGCGATCAATTGTATCCCTAAATATGCAAACAAACTAAATTACATAGGAATTGATTTAGACGAGAGGTGCATAGTTTGTTCGAGTTGTATGGCCATCGAGAGATGTTTCGTTGATGTAGACAAATGGTGCCATAGATCGTCAAAGTTGTTGGAGCCCTAAACCTTTGTCCATGATGTATACAGTCGAGGACTAGATTCGTAGATTTCGTGAGTACCCAATTTGAACCACTCATCCGTGGCACATATGTCTCCAACAATGTTACATGTGGTGGTCTTGAACCACTCATTCCCTGATATTACGATCTGCCGTAGTGCTTGAACCAAAACACAGAAGACACATATCGCCAATATTATTAACCGACCAAAATAATGTAGTCACTGTATAAATGTAACTACTTATACTAACAGATCGCAATATCAGGGAAATAAATTTGTAAAAAAAAATTCCCTAAAACGTGATATGTTGCCATTAGTAGCAACAATTGTATATTCTCTTCAGATCTGATACAAATTTTTCTCAAGCGAGAGAAAATACCAATGGGTTTTGTTGCCCTCGTTTCTACCTTACATAGTCAAACATTCGCACTCTCCGAAATGTGAGGTATTTGGTCACGTTTTAAATGGGCATCGCGTTCTGCAAAACGCAAGGTATGTAGAGATTCCTGACGTGGTAGGAGAAGTACACTGGACCTCGCTATATACAGAGCGGGAGGTCCATTTAAAACGTGATTATGATTGAAATCTTAAATTCCACCGTCTATAAATAAATTCTATAAGAGAAGTAGCAAATGGTTTGAGTGAATTGTAGATGTAATTGTAAGTAATTGTTATTTAAAACTGAGAATTGTAATTGTAAATGTAATATTTAGATGTTAAGCAATTGCAATTATAACTGATCTGTGATTCTAATTAGAAGGTGTAATAAGTGCTTGAAAAATGGTGTCGAAGCTTTTTAGGCTTGGAATAACAATGTAAGTTTATTACTTTTCAAACAAATACATAAAATGAAGAAATTAGATTATGGTAGTTAGACCATATAAAATGAAGAAAATAAAATATGACAATTAGGCCAATGATCATGGTAAAAGATGACATCTTGTACATAACGGGTCGAGGTCAGCAACGTTTTCACTGGTCCAATTGTACCCTTAAACATGCTTTGACGACGTGGACATTCAAGGATTTTGAGGTTCTCTAAAGGTTGCAATTGCAACCCACTCCCATCATCAGATGCAATGGTAGAAGCTTTGACTCCGATTACAAGCGATGGTCTTCACCTACCCTCCACGATTAAGGCATAAAAAATAAGTTACCCATAACCTCACAAACTACATTTAAAGGATTGCTGACACTTTAAGAAGACCACATTTTTCCTAATATTGTGATCTATCGTTCATCTTGAACAAAAACGTGGAACATCCATATCACAAAAATTGTCAACCCACGAATAGTAGATAAATATTTCAGAAACGTGGTTTGTTGCCATTGGAGTGGTGATTTTTTTCTTTGAATATGATGTTAATCAGTAACAATTTAGAAAAAATTGGGTTAATAAAAACCGGTGACTAGTTTGTCTCTCTAGCCTAACATCTATTTATACAGAAGTGCCTCGCGTTTTGCGAAACGCGACTTCCATAGAGATTCGATGTGTCAGGACCAGAGAACTGAAAGATTTGACATGTCAAAACGCCTATAAAAGCTTCCATTTGTGTTAGCTATAGTGAAATGATTTGATCTGCAAGCATTTCGTTATAGCCGAAAGTGTCCAGAAGATGGCAAGATTTTCGACAACGATGTTCCATTCCAGAACCTATTTCTACACATCCTTCAGAAGCAAGATCAACAGAGACGAGCTATATGATTTGATTTCAACGCACTTAGTGAATCTACAACACGCAAAATGTCTTGTTTGTTGGCAAAAATACCTGCTGATGAGCTCGGCCCCGAGGCGCATTACATGCTCCCCTTATCAAAGGCTAGAGACCTTCGAAGAATGTTTAGAAGCTACAGTCGTGTCGGGGGTACGAACATCGAGTTGACTGTCCAATTTGATGATGTTGTTTCTTCATCCAAAAACGAAGAAGCAACACTATCTACACAAGACGAAGAGGTAGTTCTGATACGTAACTATCGTAGACGATTGGGTAAAGAGCAAAAAATGAGGAACTAAACTTAACATCATATTTTTCCACATACTATGACGGCACAGAAACTGACTCATCTTTTATACATTTCAACTAAATGTAATTGTGTTGTTAATTGACGATATCGTTGTTAAGTAATTTTGATGATTATTAAGTAATTATAATGTTATTATGTTTTTAAGTTGTTAAGTAACGATACATTTCAACTAACAAGATCTACCACGATATAACATAGTTTTTTGGGATTAAATGGTAATAAAGTTGTTTTAGATAAATAAACAGAAATTACATAAATACAACTTATTAAATACTAATAAAATTTAAATACCGTATTTTCTTTTAAATACTAACCATGTGTTTTTAGGTTCATGGGACCTCGCGTTCTACACATAGCGAGTTCTATCCGATGTGGGTCGTACGGGAATACCTCGCGTTTCCCAGAACGTGAGTTCCCCAAGATATTGAATTTTATCCTTTTAGTTCATGATATTTGCTTACAATCACATTCTCCTTTAATATTTTTCTTTATGATAAACTTTGTTACATTCTCAATTATGCAAGCTAAGATGAGATTAACAAGTTCAAATATTAATTAGTATAGGAAATCTTATAAAATTACACTCACTAGGCTAATTGACTTTTAAGCAACTAAATATTTCTGAAGCACCCTACAAAATAAAGTTGCTTCACGATCCCATAAACTAGAATCGCAACAATGGCTCAAGTCATTGCTTGTTTCCCAAGCTTTGCCTTCTGAAGAACTCGAACACATTGAGTTCTTCCTAATTCCAGGATCACAATTGCAATTGACTTGTTTTAGCTCGGTCAATGCAAAATACACTCACATGTTACTCAAAAACCTCTCGATTTTAGAACGAAAATTATCAAAGGATCTTGAACCTCGTTTACTAGAATTCACGAGGTTAAAATATTACACGATTTAAAGCCCATGTTTCCTTAGATTACCTCCCAAACAAATCAAGATGATTCAGTAGGTGTATACAACTTCGACGTGACCTTCTTCGATCGCTTTTTTCAAACAATGAAGACCAGATTCCAGTTTCCTTCCACTAAAACATTCGACCATTCCTTTCCTACATAAAGCTTCAGCGTTCTTGGCAGCTATGCATCTTTTAAAAAAAAACTATCGCTTTTACGACATGGGACGAAGTTAAATTTCTCCATTGATACATTCTTGAATATTTGATCGTAGTTTGATATTATGTGAAAAGCCTTGCAACATAATCGGGCATTGACAAAATCAGTGATGGAATTCAACACAACATGCCTTAGAATTTTCGCCAATAGATCTTCTAAAGAGATCTTACGATGTTGTTGTTGATCTTTTTAATCATGTTTAGGAAGGGAACAATAGAAGAGATTTTGATATGATAAAAGTTAATGGAATTGGCCTTGTTTATAAGAGACCTCGCACCCCATACGAAGCAACGTCAATGGACCTCGCGTGGACCTCGATATCTGGAAAACGTGAGGTCCGTTAAAATAAGTGCGATGATTCACTTGAAAATCTGTTGAAAATTGCAAAAATTTATTTTTCTTTTGGACCTCGCTATGTGCCAAACGCGAGGTCTTTGCAGTGATTACCACAATAAATTAATGTGCCTCTTCAAAATCTCATGGACCTTGCGTTTTCCAAAACAGACATGCCTATACACCCTTGTATTTCAACCTCTTCAATATCGGTCTCAAATGGAAGATAAGTTCCAATACTACATCTCTAAGCTTAAAAATTACCAAAATTATCGGGCTAATGGCACGATAAAATGCCTCGAACATGCCTATACACACTTGCATTTCAGCCTAGATTTTACGGACTTCGCTATGTGCACAGCGCGAGGTCCCTACAGTAATTACTGTGATACATAAATGTGTCTTTTCAAAATCTCGTGGACCTCTCTACGTGTACAACGCGAGGTCATGGTTCGCGTTTCCCAAATCGCGAGGTCATCTTACGTGGCTTATTTGGGGGGTCATTTTTCTAAATAACATTAGTTGGGTGTCATTTTCGTAAATAACTATATAGAAAGGGTTTTTTATATGATAACGCCTTATTTTTCAGATTTTTTACGAGAGGGCATTGGAATTGCGGATAATGAGTTGGGTTACTGGGTTTTTTTTCGATCCTTCCAAATTTAATCTTATATATTCTTTATGAGGATTGTAATACTTAAGGATTCAAGCAAAATGACAACAAATGCCCCCAACGTTTGCATGTTTTGTCATTTGGTCCCATATTCTTTTCTTTAGCAAGCAACCACCAACGTTTCAATTTGGTCCAAATGTGATCCTTTTGGATGGAAACTCTCAGTCAACTGACGGTCAACAATTGATGTTGACTAGACTTGCCACGTGTTAAGATATGCTAACGTGTCAGCATTATATTCACCACGTGTTAACATCATATTCGCCACATGTCACCATCCGTTTCGGCCACGTGTCAGCATGATAGTCATCCATGTGTCACCATAAAGAAGGGTATAACAATTTTTTAAATATGTCACGTCAGTAGATCTTAACGTGTGGCAAGTCTAGTTAGAATCAGCCGTTGACCGTTAGTTAACTGGCATTTTCCATCCAACAGGGGCATATTTGGACCAAATTGGAACGTTAGAGGGTTGTTTGCTTCAAAAAAAGAATAGGGGCCAAATGACCAAACATGCAAACGTTGGGGGCATCTTTGTCATTCTGCCATTCTGATAACCCACTTTAATTGTTATTTCTATTTTTCATAAAAAAAATTATTTATTACTTTCAACTACTTCTTTATTTGTATATGTATATAAAAATATGAACACATTATTTATTTTAGGGTAAACTACACAAATGACCCTTTAATTATAGGATTGGTATCAATATGACCACTATACTTTTAATTTTGGCAATTTTATCACGTAGCTATTTTAATTTACTTTAATAAATTTATTTTTCTCCTTCAATCAGGTGATGGTATGTGTCACGTGATTGGAGAAAGAAAAATCAAAGCAAAAAAAAAGCCCTAGGCGAATTCGAAACTGAGTATCCTTGGAAGGAGTGGCATGCATTTGCCATTGGGCCAAAAATAAATTTGTGATATGAAGTACATAATTTAATATATATATATATATATGTGTGTGTATACATATATATATGCATATATATATATATATATATATATATATATATATATATATATATATATATATATGTTAGCTGGGTTTTTTTCAAAAGGATAACTTCAATTCAACTCAAAGCAAATTACACAGACAATATAAAAGACGAGAGGAGTCAGGGCCCCACAGAGTTTGACTCCGACAACTTTTAGCAAACTTGGCAAGTCGGTCGGCGGCCTGATTACAAGATCGAGGAACAAAGAAGAAAGTGCAAGAGTTGAAGGATCCAGATGTCAATCTAATATCCTCTTCCACGGCAGCTGTGGCCCAATCGGATCGGGTTCCCTCGATTAGCCTGCAAATCACAGCCTTACAATCCGCTTCGATGATGATGTTTTAGGGGACTCGATCATGACAAACTTATGATGCACAAAAACATATAACCCAAATAAATAAATATAATAATTAAATTAAAGTTAACAACATTTTGTATATATTTTAAATTATAATTAATGCATGATTTAAAATCAAAATTTTAAAATTATATTAAATTTATTTAGAGAATCCAAACTCACAAACTTAATTCAAAAATTATATTATGTTCGTGAGTTTAGATTCGAATTTAATATTATTTTTATTTTTTAATATAAAGTGATTTTAAGATTTTTTGAATTTTTAAACTAAATATAATGTATTTTCATTTCTAAATTTTTTATAATTTCTCGTATATAATCATTGAATTGATTTTTTAACTTAATTAATAATTTCAATATTTATTAAAAATTTAATTAAGTTATTATTATATATAATTATATTTAAAAAATAAAATTATATTAAATTCATTTAGTGAATCCGTAAACTCACGAACATAATATAATTTTGAATTATGTTCGTGAGTTTAGATTCCTAAATGAATTTAATATTATTTAAAATCATGCAATAACTATAATTTAAAATATATACAAAATGTTGTTAACTTTAATTTAATTATTAAATTTATTTAATTGGGTTAGATAATTTTTTGCATCATAAGTGCGTCATGTTCGAGTCCCCTAAACTCACATTTCTTTTTTTGGCATTAACAACCAGCTAACGCATATATTAAATTTTGTACTTCATATCACAAAATTATCCTTGGCCTAGTGGCAAGCGCATGTCACTTCCAGGAAGGATACCAAGGTTCGAATTTGCCCAGGTTTTTTTCTTTGTTTTGATTTTTTTCTCCACTCAGGTGACACTCGTCACCACCTAATTGAAGAAGGAAAATAAATTTATTAAAGTAAAATAAAATAACTAAAGTCCTCCAATAGATTGTGTAAATAACGGACTAAATACGTAATTATACTAATTTTATTTAACTACCACGTCAGCCTCTCTGTTTTTTACGGTTGGTGGCTTTATTAGAACCACTTAAATAGTTACATGGTAAAATTTCCAAAATTAAAATTATAATGGTCAAATTGAAACCAACCCCATAATTAAGTGATCATATGTATAGTTTACCCTTTATTTTATTTTAGTAAAGTAATTTTTTTGTAATATGCATGTTTATCTTACTATCTATGTTCAGGTTGCAAGGTTGTCCCTCCAAACAGTGTCATCTCCAAAGTATAAACTCTTCTCCTCTCGTTAGGAGTGCAATGTGCCTTACTAATACACTCAACACATGTTGTTTAATAAATTAATTAGAAATAAAGAGTAATACGCTTATTTTAATTTGTACACAAATAAAGTAATTATTAGTTTAAGAATAAATAAATGTTATTGTTTTTAATGAGACTCGAGTATTTGATCTCTTATTTATTAAAATAAAAATTAATTATATACATATGTTTATAAGTTTGTATTTTTTTTATCGAAAAAGTATGATTTTATTAAACGCCAAATCATACAAAGAAACACTTACACACGCCTCGTTAAAAACCTCCCTACAGCCTAGATGGAGGAAAAGAGTACGACGTATAAATGCAAAACAATGTAAACACCAAACATCCATCATATAAGGCGCGACTCCCAGAAATGGACCGAACCACCCTTTACCCTTGAAGGTGCAAAAAAAGACTCCTACCAGTGACCTCCCTACACCCAGCTCGCAAACCCCATTCAAAGCAAGCACGTCAAAACTTGCACACCTCAAGATACAGCTCGACACCAAGCCGTTTGTACCACCCCACCTTTCGCTAAAGCACCCGCTACACTATTAGCCTCGCACAGTACATGGTTAAAGCACACACATGGTAAAAGTCGACATGCCTTATCAATCAAACGAAACCAAGACCATAATTTACATGGTCTCGTATCACATTTTACCACCCATGTCAAAGCCACTTGAGAATTGGACTCAATGATGATAGATGATATCACTAAATTCAATTCCAACAACATCGCCAACGCGGATGCAATAGCACATAATTTCGCCATATTAGAATCCATCTCACCTAAAGGTCCAGAAAACAGCGCTAAAATCTTCCCATTCGCATCCCTCAGTACACCACCACATCCTGGAGGCCCCGGCTTGCCTCGTGCCGCCTCATCCACATTAAATTTTACCGCACTATATATCGGCGGAGACCACACCGTTGTTGGCAACAACACACCCTCCACTACAGCCGGAACGCACATGCGTGGGCAATTCCACCAAGAAGCCTCTCCAACCAATTGACCCTCATGTGTCACTTTTATCCAATGAAATGAACGCAGTTTAATTAGGAACATAATTTCTTCTATCGCCAACCTTTTCTGCCGAAAAATCATATCATTTCGAGCTAACCACACAGACCATAACAACGCCGCACATCCCGCAATCCACCATTTTCTCATCAGCCCCCTAAACACTCCCACATAACATTGACCAATGAATTCTTGAATCGTCTTAGGTCACACCATAATCAGCCCCCACCATTGAAAAAATTGGTCCCATATGCCTTTGATTATCGGACAAGAAAACAAAATATGATTCAATTCATCTTCTCCCTCCCCACACCACACACAAACAACCGATGTATCAACCAACGGAACTCCCCAATCACGCAAAAACCACAACGTTGGCAAGCAACTAAGCAGAATAAACCAAAGAAAACATTGTACCTTGGGTGGCACGTCAATTTTCCATACTACAAATGTATCCATATCCCCCTCGTCAACAACATAACATGTCATCAAGTGCAGCAGCTCTTTTGTGGAAAAATTCCCCCTCACATTTGGGCACCAAATGAGCTTGTCCTCATGCCCTTCACACAGCCTCCACCCCCGCAAAGCCTCCCTCAATTCCAGCACCATATGTTGTTCAAAGCCACGCAACTCACGGCCAAAACAAGCCTCAATCAACATGCTCGAAATAGCCCCCCTTGAATAATCAACCACATGTGTTGCTTTATCCATAGTTAGCCGAAACAGCCTCGGAAATGTTACTTTCAACAGCATATCCAAACACCACGTATCATACCAAAACAATATACACAACCCATTACCCACAATCCACTTGAACCGACACGCATCCATAAAAGGGCCACTCTTTCATCGTCATGTACCATCACAATTTGTTTCCACAATGTAGACATACGATGTTTATTTGCGAAATTGACACGCCATTTAAGAACTTGTTCCCTGTATTTTGCCACAATCAAATCACGCCATAGAGAGTGTTGTTCTATCGCATAACTTCATGCCCATTTGGCCAATAAGGATAGATTACGCATATGCAATCCACTACACCCAAACCTCCTAACCTTTTTGGCCGACACATACGAGCCCAATTGACACGACTCATTTTCCTCTTCAAATTAATGTTGCCCCATAAAAAAGCACGTCTGATTTTGTCAATCTTTAAAATAATACCCTTAGATGCAACAAACACACCCATATAATATAAAAGTAAGGAGGAGAGAACCGAATTTACCAAGACCAAACGTGCTGCAAAAGACAACAATCGTTTCTTCCACCCTGCTAATTTGTGTCGAACTTTCTGAATAACCGGTTCCCACATCGCAATACTCCTCGGATTTTTCCCGATAGCCATACCCAAGTACGTAAAAGGAAATGTCCCTGTACCACATCCTATAACCCGCGCCATATCATTCACCACATCTTCCTCTATTCCTATCGCATATACACATGATTTTGAAAAATTAATATGCAAACTTGAACCATATTGAAAACCCATCAAAATTTGTTAATCTGAATCGCTTCGTCCACGTTCCCACTGAGAAAAATCAATGTGTCGTCCGCAAATTGTAAATGTGATATTCGGAACCCTGTAGCGACATTGATTCCTTGAATAACCCCCTACGACATTGCCTCTTCCATTAAACGACGAAATGCCTCCACCACCATCACAAACAACGGCGATAAAGGATCGCCTTGCCGAACCCCACGCTCCATCGGAAAATATTTCGTCGCACACCCATTAAGCAACACCGCTAACCGAGTTGTCCCAATGCACGAATGTATCCAATGTCTCCAACGCTGCCCACAACCCATACTATCCAAAATGTGGTCCAAATAGTCTCAATTTAAACAATCATACGCCTTTGCGAAGTCGAGCTTTAGTAGAACACCCTCGTTTCCCATTCTCGTCTTTTTTAATGAATACACCACTTCATTAACAAGCAAGACACCATCTATTATTTGACGACCTTTAATAAATGTTGTTTGAGTGTCACTTATCAAATGGCTCGCCACCCCTTGAAACCTATTAGCGAGCACCTTCGCAAAAATCTTATAAATGGAATTTAACAAACAAATCGGCTGAAAGTCTCTTACTTTCCTCGCCCCTTCCTTCTTCGGAATAAGAACAATGTATGCGTAGTTTATTCCTTCCGCCAACCTCCTCGTATTGTAAAAATCATGGAACAACAACATCAAATCCTCCTTTACAAACGACCAACATTTGCGATAAAATTTGAACGTAAAACCATCTACACCCGGTGATTTGTTGTCGTCACAACCCTAAACTGCTGTCCTTACTTCCTCTTTAGTAAAAACCAGCTCAAGCCCCTACCGTTGCAACTCACTTAATTTATTAAACTGCAAATCTGTTCCAAACGAGCCTTGATGTTGTTTCTGCGAAAAATGTGCTCTAAACTCAGCAATTACATGACGCTTCAGCAAGTCTGGATTCGACACCCACCGTCTATTCACTTGTAAGCCGGATATATTGTTCCGTATCCCTCTAATCGTAGTTGCTCGTTGAAAAAAATTAGTATTCTGATCTCCCTCTTGTAACCAAATTGCCCTCGATTTTTGTCTCCACATTGATTCTCGAAACCTGCTTAGTTTCCACAGCTCCTCCTGTAGCTTTCTCTTTTCCTCCAAATCAAAATCCGACATACCCCTTTGTCCCATTCGATTATCAAGCTCCTCAATTAACGTAGTCATCGCTTCAATTTTCTGCTCCACACTTCCAAATGAGGTGCGGTTCCATACTCGAAGAAATTTGTGTAGCCTATCCAACTTATCTAGCAAGGAATACGATCTACCACCACAACTTGGACTGGAAAATTTCGCCCATTCACCCTCCATGACTTGAACATGTGCCTTTTTCTCTAACCAACAATTAAAGAAACAAAACACTTTAGGTCCCCAATCCACCTCCTCACATACCAATTTAATCGATGTATGATCTAACAAACCCCTTGGAAAATTAAACTGAATCAATCGAGGGAATCTCTCCACCCGATCACTACTAACTAAAAACCGATCCAAACGACTACATTTGTTACCAGGACCAAACCATGTGAATCTTTTTCCTAACAATTTATGTCAATTAATACAACCATGTCTATGAATTTAACGAACTCAAGCATACCTCTATTCGAACCGTGACAACTAATTCGTTCCTCTCTTGATTTCACCATATTCAAATCGCCAGCAATGCACCACGACAACGACACGGTATTCACTGTGACTTGTAGTAAATCCCACAATAAACTCTGACCGTCCACCTTACAAGGCGCATATACATTCACCATGCTGCAACGCCAATCATCCATCACCCATCTACCCCAAAACGCCACAAAATTTTGTTTTATTTCCGCTGCCTCCAACTGAAAACATGTTGCTTCCCATACCACCAACAAACCCCCCTGAATGTCCAATAGCCACGGAAAATAAAAACTCAAAGGAATCGGAATGCCATACCCTTTTTACTACTTGCTCAGTTACCACCTCCAATTTGGTTTCCTGTATGAAAACCATCTCACAATGATGTTGTCGTAACAAAGATTGAATCGCTTTACACTTCGAACTCGGGCCCATACCCTGAATGTTCCAAGACAACACCTTTATCCCAGACTGCTACTGAATACGCTCTTACCGATGCAACAAATCGGCAATATCTCTCACGATACCTTCCTCGTTCCCAATCGTGTTAGCCCCTAAAAGCTTACTCAAATCCACTGTAGCTCGAGCTTCCTGTAGCAAATCGAGATGCATATTTACATCATTTGTGATACCTGATTTTTCATTTCCATTTGTACGTTTTAGCGTATTTATTTTTCTAGATTGTTTACTACACTTAGACACTACAATCTTACTTCCAACCAATGACTTAGACTCCAACCCAAACTCCGCTAAGTCTCCAACTCACTTATCCTTTAAATTACCCTCATCTTGTCCACCCTCAATTACCTCAACGTCCAATTGTTGAGTCCGCACCATGTTCCCACCCACCAAAAAATACACTGGGCACTCCACCAAGCACGAATCATTTCCTTCGTTACCATAATTTAGGCCCTGTATAGCACCATCGTCACGCACAATTAACCCCACCTCCTCGTCCGACATCCACCCTTTAGAGCGCATAGGGGACTCACTATGCTCAACCCTCATCTTATCCCTATCGTCGCTATCGACACCGCCAATCTCTTTGGCACCAACAACCAAGTCACACTTGTGTTCCCTATTCTCTCCATCGTCAATTTTGTAGTCACGTACAAGAACATCTCCACCTCCACCACTGTTCTTTGGAACTATGTCCTTTTTGATACCTTCGGATTCTGTCGTCTCAGTACAGTTACGACATCCTGAATCCTCCATCATCAGCTCAAATTCAAGCACTCGGACCATGTATAATTGTCCCCCCAACTTTGAAATCAATAATTCCCTCTATACAAGCCAATTGATCCATCTAAATCAACACTTCTCCTCTCTCAAATGATGTAGGTTCCATGATCGACTCCTCACACTTTATCATACGCCCCCACACAGCTACCACTTTCTCAAATGAACTTTTCGACCAAGCATGTATTGGGATTCCTCGGATTGAACGCCACGCTCTCTGATTGCCCTTGTCTACCACTGCTGACCACTCTTTAACATCAATAAATCATTTCAGAAGTACCCCCTGAATTCAATGTTTCACTTCTGACTAATTCATTGGCAAATATAAGGAGTATTCTAGATCCAACAATTCGCATAATTGACAAATCCTTTATACCTTCTTCGTGCAATTCCTTTGCCAAAGTAACCAAACCTTTTGCTTTTCGGCACCAACCCACTACATAATTCCGTAATGTATCCACCTTGCTCTCGTCAATCATTCCTTGCACAAAATCCTTTTGTTTCACCACCCTCATTCCTAGCGATTCATTTTGGTTGACATCAACCTTTACCGATGAGTTATCCGTTGTATTACTTCGCCTACGTACCCAATTCTCAGTCTGTTTCCGCCAAAACAACGATTTCGCTCCTCCTTTCGCAAACGAAACTAAAATACGTGATCCATAAATCCATAGCCCATCTAAACGATCTCACTCTTTGTGCCTCTACCCTCGAATTCATACGCACAAACCGAAAACGAAACCATTTCTCTTTTTCAGAATAAACACATCAATTACCTGCGCATACCGATCAAACACTTGACATAACCCTTTCCAGTGTAATTGCTCTAATAAATTCCTCACGAACAGAGACCATCCTCTACTCTGAATGAACTCAATCTCAAATTTGCCTTCACCACTATGCCCACCTGACCCGATCTCCACGCCGTCACCACCTCCCTTTCCCCTCATATTCTCGATCTGTCACATCGCTATAAGTTTGTATTTATTTAAGAATACTTGAAATTAAATGATGGAATAATATTCAACTAGCCAATCACATTACTAGCCTATTAGGGGTGTATAAAATTTGACTCGGTCAAGAAAATGATTTTTTTACTCGACTCGACAGAAAAAATT
Organism: Hibiscus tridactylites; assembly: GCA_958450335.1. Lineage (NCBI taxonomy): Eukaryota > Viridiplantae > Streptophyta > Magnoliopsida > Malvales > Malvaceae > Hibiscus > Hibiscus tridactylites. Next base: position 13,818,348 of record OY288287.1, read on the forward strand.
CGATTCTAATTTTATAAACTTGACTCAACTAGAAAAATGATTTGTAAAATGAAAGTTCGAATAACTCGAAATTTTTAGTAATTAGTGGACTAGTTTTCAAGGTTGAGTTAAGTCCCTCAAGTATGAAAAAGTATGAAGAATTATATATGTATATCGTATATAGTTATAGAAAGTCATTTAAATTGAAACCAGTTAATATCATGATATTAAAAATGTTTACAATTAAATTTGAACATAAACTTGAACAACTTGACTTGACTAAAATTTCATAAACTCGACTAAAAAAGTTCAAGTGAAGTTTGAGTTCTAAAATGAGACTCGTCAACTCGACTAACTCGAATTTTTTCGACTCGACTCGATCAAATACTCACCTCTACTCTTTACATTAATGATAAAAACACTTTCAGTAAGGTATCAACCCCAAAACCTAAAATTTATTAACACAAACCTTAACCTCCAAAATAATGTCACATTATTTGATAAAAATGTGCTTTGTAAAATATGTTTTAGGTTACTTTTATAAATAATTATAAGTAAATGAACTCAACAAGTTGTCTCAATGGAAAATAGGATGATGTTTATTCTAAGAAACTCAAGTTCAAATCGTTTTATTTGCAAAGTGTATACATTGTCAAAGGTTAAGAATCTGTATCTCTTTATTCAATTACGAAATACTAATTACTAGTTTTATTCATGTTCATCTCTAAGGGTGGGCAATAAGGGCGACCGCCTGCTAGGGCCCACTACCCAAAATTGGAGATCTAATTTAAATGATAGTTTAATTTTTGCAGGTGTTTATTATTAAGGTTTAATTTTTAATATTTGTTATTAGGGATCTATCTGCTTTTAAAGTTTAATTTTTTTAATACAAGTTATTAGGCGTCCAATTTTTTTATTACTTGTTATTAGAGACTCAATTTTTTCGATACTCGTTACTATGAGTTCAATTTTTCAACATTTTTTTTACTAAGGGTTCAATTTTTTCCAATACTTTATTATTAGGGGCCTAATTTTTTCTCAATATTTATTATTAGGTACATGCTTTTAAATTTTAATAATTTTCCAATACTTGTTATTAGAGTCCAACTTTTTTAATACTTGTTATTAGAGGCATATTCTTAAAATTTATTTTTTCAATAATTGTTATTAGGAGCTTAATTTTTAAATTCATCATCAGGCCACTAAAATCTCGTGAACGGACTTGATTTTATTTCATACATAAACACCTCTCTTTTATTTTATACGGAAAAAAATGAAAGAATCACCACGTTGTAACACCCGTGTTTTGGGGTTAGGAGTTAGTCAGATTAGCTGGTTCGAGTCGGTAAAATTAATTTTAATTTAATTTGATCTTGGCTTGGATTTAATTGGAATTTAAAAAAAAAGGGATGGCAAACTTGTAATTAGACCAAACCAAAAAAGTAGACTACATTTTTGTAACAAAAAGAAATTCAAAAAAAAAAGTTGTCTTCCCCCTTTTTGCTCCACGAACGTGAAACCAAGAAACAAAACCCTCTCTAATACCCTAATCAATATTCCATTTGATTACTTCTTCAACTCAAGGTCATTTTCAAAGGTAATTACATATCTACACTCTCCTCACCATCCTCTACATTTACATAGCTTTATATTTCAAAACTACCCACTTTTGTGATTTTCAAGTTTAAACAAAGAATGGATTTTTATTAGGTTTTTCAATTGATTTTGATTTATTAAGTTGGGTTTTGGTTTAGATTCCTTAAAATACACATAATATGTTAAAATGGGTAAGTTTGGGTGGAAACCCGAAATGGGTCCTTGTGGCCATTTTTGAAGTGTCTAAAACTTGGATTTTGGTGAGTTTTAGGGTTGGGTTGAAGGGCTGATGGTTTAGGGATGTTAGGAAGGTGTTTTGGGACCTTTTAGATGTCATTTAGGTGCTTGAAAACATGGTTTTCAGCTGGGTTTTAAGGGAGCTCGAAAATGGACATTTTGGGTGATTGTTGGGTTTGAAATTGTTGGAGTGTGGATTGTGTTTATGGGTTGAAGTGGTGACTGAAATTTAGCATTGATTTGTGAGTAATGGATGAGTTTTGATTGACTAGAAGCAAGAGGAGGCTTTGGAGAAACACTGGGACCAAATCCGGGCATTTAGGAGGCTAGCTTGCTTGCTTGCTTTGGTGGCTAAGGAAGGGTGGTGAGCAAACTTTAAATATATTTTGAAGTTGGTTCAAGTGTGTGTAGTGTATGGGTTGGAATGTGCTTGGTAGGTCATTCCTATGTGGGAGTTAAATTGGTAACTTAACCCCTTGATTGCTATTGATGCCATTTATGTCTTGCCTATTTGCTCTTGTGAAATGTGGATTGGTTTGTATATGTGTAGCTTGATATATGTAGGTGATGAGTATGTGATATAAATGGTGGATATGTGATGTGGTTAAAGAAATTGGTACTAATTAACTTACCGGGTGTAAATGATCGATAATTAGGATTAGTGTGCACACAAATTGAGTCAAAACGTATGTGGCCTTGATGGCGTTGAGTCATCAAGGAGGAGTACGGTGATGTAATATTCCACCGAAAGTTTATTTATATTCTATGTGATGATGAGTGGAATCCCATCCGTAGGGCATGTGGTGATGAGTGGAATCCCGCCCATGCGAGGTCCAGTGATGAGTGTAATCCCACCGAGGTAATGTTGTTGTTGAGATTAAATCCGCACATCCGGGTGAACTAATAGTGGCCAATCGAACTTGTTCTTATAATTATGATGGTATGATGTTGATATATGATGTTTGAGCTTAGTATGATGTGAGATGCCATATTATGACTCTTGAAAGACTAGCTAGGCTGACTTGTTGGTTACCTATGTATGTTGTATGTGAGATTAAGGGATTGCATGCTTGAACACTGCATTGTTGATGTTTTCGATTTTAGAGCATCCTCACTAAGCTTCTAGCTTATGCTCTCATTTTCAACAATGCAGATCATTAGCGTGGTGTTAGCACGAAGCAAGGCGAAGGGGCTTTCCAAGTTTTTGTTGCTCAAGTACGATTTAGCAATTAATATGGTAGTTTAGCAATGTGGCAAGAGTGTGTTTGTATGAGCGATGTATGACTTATATGTGTGTTTGATGTTCATGAATTGTCTTTGATTGTAAAACTTGTTATGTCTTGTCGAATGCTTGTGTGATGACATGCCTTATGAATGTTTAAGTTGCTTTAGGATGGCATGTAAACTTTATTGTGATGAATTGTGCCATTTGGCTTTCGAGTCCTTAAGCATGCCCTTATATGCAATGTTGCCTTTTGTGTAAATGTCATGGATGGACGTTTCATCTTATGCCTTGTGTGTTTGAGCATGTTTGTCATAGGGTCCATGCCTCTAGATCATGCTTGTAAGTGTTGAGTGCTTTTTGGGGTCATTTAGGGCCTTTAGAGTTGTTGAGAAATGTTTAAATCTGGTTTTTGAAGGTTGCAGACAGCCAGTGTTTCGAAACAGGCTGAGTCATTTCGGGACGGGTAAGGCTTCAGGGATCCCGTATCGGAACGCGTTTCGATACGGTTTGGCCACTGTGAGCCCCTGTTCCGATACGAGTTTCGGAACACTTTGGCTACTGGAAATCTGAGAAATTGCCGAGATGAAGGCGTTTCGAAACGGGTCTAAGGGTTTCGAAACGGTCAATATCTCGTTGACCACAAGAAGTTGACCGTTGAAGGTGTTTCGGAACGGTTAACCTCTGTTTCGATACGGCCTTCTCGTGTGGGCTTGGGGCAGTTGACCATGTCAAGGCGTTTCGATACGCCTCAATGGTGTATCGAAACGGCCTGCCTAATGGATTAAAATTGGACTGTTTATTTGTCGGTTTGAGTTCTGTTGCGTGTCTTTCTCAAATTCTTCCGTTGATGTGTTCACATAGGATTTAAATGTGCCTTTAGAGAAGATTAATTTAAAAGAAAAAATTTTAGGGTTGCTAACCGAGGGGGAACCTTAACGGGTTTCGCTTCGGTTCTCCATGTGGCCTACTCGGACCGGTCATCCGACCAGGCCGAGACGAGGGGGTTACATTTGTTGGTATCAGAGCCTGAGGTTACAGAGACCTCGGGCAGGTAAGTGAGGTAAGCTTGATGTGTTAAGTAATTGTATTGCTTGATGTATGATTTGCCATGAAATCTTATTATTTGACTGTTCGTATGATGATTTGAAGCATGAGTTGTTGCGTTTGGTGTTGAGTCGAGTGCCCATTGCTATTATTACTTAATTTAAAAAGATTTTTGTAAAGGAAGTACTTGAGCACTGTTGGACCCTTGCTTTTGCTAACGTAATCCTTATATGTTTGTTGTTTTTTGTTGTAGTTATAGTCTTGCTAGCTGTACCATGAGACCACGTGGGAGGCCTAGGATGGTTCGACCGGAACCACGGGCAGCGGCTCCGGGAGTTGAGCCAGTAATTAGAGTTGAGGCTCAAGTGGGAGAGCTTGTGGTTGGAGTTGGAGCTCCTCCACCACCTCCACCACCACCACCTCCTCCACCAAGAGTAGGAGGCGAGGACGGGGCCGAAGGAGAGGGACCTCAGGGAGGCCAAGGTGGCCAAGGACCGGCTGGAATAGACTTAGCTCCTTTAGTTCAGGCGATAACCGGGGCTTTTCAGGCTGCAGTGGCTGGGGGTCAGGCAGCAGCACATAATCGGGGAGAGGGCACTGGTTTGCCATTAGAGAGACTCTGTGGTCTAGGGGCCGAAGAGTTCAGAGGGTCTACACCGGAGAGATCTGAGTTGTGGTTTGAGAAGACTGTCCGTATCCTCGCACAGATGGGATGTACCGGAGAGCGCAAGTTAGGGTGTGTTGAGTCTCTGCTTCAGGGTGATGCCTACACTTGGTGGGTCACCATCACTACGTGTATGGATGAGGCTGAGATTACTTGGGAGTTCTTTGAGTCAGCATTCCGTAAGAAGTATCTGGGTCCGCAATACCTCGATGAGAGGAAGAGGGAGTTTATGGCTTTGCTTCAGGGGAGTATGACCGTGACAGACTATGAGATTCGATTTGTCAGACTGAGTCAGTATGCATCTGAGCTTGTTCCTACTGAGGTGGAACGATGTAACCGTTTCCGTTATGGGCTGAATGAAGAGATCAAGAGGTATACTCTAGCCTCATACTACACTGATTTTGATGTCTTGGTCGTGAGGGCCAAGGACTTAGAGCACAGTTTGGGCTTGACCAAACGGTCTGGTGGTTCTAGTTCGGGTAAGAGGTCCAGTGACTTTGATAGAGGTGATACCAAGAGGCATCGGGACAACCGGCATCACTATGATCATAGGCGTGGTGGCGGTAACCACGGTAGGGGCCAACAGGGCCAGAGGGCTGGTGGGAAGTTGCCCACATGTGCTACTTGCGGGAGGAACCACACCGGTGAGTGTTGGGGGAATTTCCACTCGTGTTGGAGTTGCGGAGCTAGGGATCACATTAGGCGTGACTGTCCATATCAGGTGGGGCAGGCACCAGCTCAGGCTCCTGCTAGAGCCAATGACTTTCAGAGAGGCCGCGGGCGTGGTAGAGGTAACTTCCAGCCGAGAAATGATGGTCAGAGGAACATAGCACATGTAGTTGCAGTCCAACCGAAGGGCGGAGGTCAGGCCATAGTTTACGCTCAGCGTGGGGATCAGCATGACACATATGTGACCGCGGGTAACTTCTCGATACAGTCTTTGGGTTTACTTTCTTTGATTGACTCCGGGTCTACACATTCCTACATATTGAGTGAGCATGCACAGTCGTTGAATTTGCCTTGTGAAATGTTAGAAGTAGGAGTTAGTGTTACTAGTTCCTTTGGAGACACGGTAGTAGTTAGAAAAATGTACCGAAGGTGTCCATTGATGGTTCAGAGACATGTGTTTCCAGTGGATATGATGGAGCTACCTTTCTACAGTTTTGATGTAATTCTGGGTATGGACTGGCTCACGGAGCATAGAGCTAGGATAGATTTTGAAACCAAGAGGATCTCTTTGAGGCTTACAGATGATTATGAGATTGTAGTGGTGGGTGAGAACGTGAAGTTCTTGTCCAATGTAGTTTCAGTTCTAGAAGCTAAGAGGTTAGTTGAGTTGGGATGTGAAGCATACTTGGCCTATGTGATGAACCCTAACATGAGTGAGGTTAGACCTCAAGACATCCGGATAGTGTGTGACTTTCCTAGTGTGTTTCCGGAAGAGTTGCCAGGGTTACCACCGGATAGAGAGGTAGAGTTCACTATTGAGACTTATTCTGATTCAGCTTCTGTTTTGATTGCTCCGTATCGCATGGCACCGAAAGAACTGAAAGAGTTGAAGACTCAGTTGCAAGAGTTGGCAGATAGAGGCTTTATCCGACCTAGTTCTTCACCTTGGGGTGCACTAGTTTTGTTTGTGAAGAAGAAGGATGGAAGCATGAGAATGTGTATAGATTACAGACAGTTGAATCAGTTAACAGTGAAGAATAAGTATCCTTTGCCTAGAATTGATGATTTGTTTGACCAGTTGAGAGGAGCATCAGTCTTTTCGAAGATTGACTTGAGATCGGGCTACTACCAGCTAAAGGTAAGAGAGATTGATGTACCGAAGACGGCCTTTAGAACTAGGTATGGTCACTATGAGTTTTTAGTCATGCCTTTTGGGTTGACTAATGCACCGGCTGCTTTTATGGATATGATGGATAGGATTTTTCATCAGTACCTAGATCAGTTTGTAGTTGTTTTTATAGATGACATCTTGGTGTATTCGCGAACTGAAGAAGACCATGACCGACACTTGAGACTAGTTTTGAAGACTTTGCTAGATTATCAGTTGTATACGAAGTTGAGCATGTGTGAATTTTGGATCCGGGAGGTAGTCTTCTTAGGACATGTAGTGTCAGCCGATGGGATTAGAGTTGATCCGAAGAAGATAGAGGCCATTGTTGAATGGAAGCAACCGAAGTCTGTAACAGAGGTACGTAGCTTCCTAGGCTTAGCTGGATACTATAGAAGTTTCGTAGAAGGTTTCTCGAAGTTAGCCGCTCCCTTGACACAGTTACTTCAGAAGAGTGTTCAGTTTGAGTGGACAGATGCAAGACAGAGAGCCTTTGAGAAACTGAAAGAAGCCTTGACCCAAGCACCGATCTTGATTCAGCCAGAGTCTGGGAAAGACTATGTAGTTTACAGTGATGCTTCCTATGTAGGCCTAGGTTGTGTTCTCATGCAAGACAAGAGAGTGGTGGCTTATGCTTCAAGATAGTTGAAGACCCATGAGCGCAACTATCCGACCCATGACATAGAGTTAGCTGCAGTTGTGTTTGCTCTGAAGATTTGGAGGCATTATTTGTACGGTGAGAAATGCACAGTGTACACCGATCACAAGAGTTTGAAGTACATCATGACTCAGCGAGATTTGAATCTCATACAGCGTAGGTGGTTAGAGTTGCTAAAGGACTATGATCTTACCATTGAGTACCATCCGGGTAAGGCCAATGTAGTGGTCGATGCATTGAGTAGGAAGATAGACGTAGACTTGAGAGCCATGTTCGCTAGATTGAGCTTGTCCGGAGATGGTGGCTTGGTAGCCGAGCTTTAGGTTAGACCTACTCTAGGTCAGCTGATTAGAGAGAAGCAGCTATTAGATAGATCTTTGGCACCTCACGTGCAAGATATAGCCGAAGGTAGATCTTCAGACTACAGTTTCAGTACTGATGGGGTTTTGTGTTTCAAAGATAAGATAGTTGTGCCAGAGGATAGTGACTTGAGACGTACGATCTTGACTGAAGCACACAGTAGTCCATTTGCTATGCATCCGGGGAGTACGAAGATGTATCGTGATTTGAAGAATGAGTACTTTTGGGTTGGCTTGAAGAGAGATAAGGCCAACTTTGTGAATAAGTGCTTGGTGTGTCAGAGAGTGAAGGCGGAACATCAGGTTCCCTCAGGTTTGTTGCAACCGTTGAGAATTTCGGAATGGAGATGGGAGAATATTACCATGGATTTCGTTTCGGGTTTGCCTTTGACTCCTACGAAGAAGAACTTAGTTTGGGTTATTGTGAATCGTTTTACGAAGTGTGCTCACTTCTTGGCAGTCAATACTACCTACACTTTAGATAGATTGGCCGACTTGTACATTGGTGAGATTGTTAGACTGCATGGTGTGCCGAAGTCTATTGTGTCTGATAGAGATCCGAGGTTTACATCTCGATTTTGAGAGTGTCTGCATACAGCTTTGGGTACCCGTTTGAACTTCAGCACGTCTTATCATCCTCAGTCGGATGGTCAGTCAGAGAGAGTTATACAGATCTTAGAGGATATGTTGCGTTGTTGCATCATTGATTTTCAGGGTATATGGGAGAAGCACTTGCCGTTAGTTGAGTTTGCGTACAATAATAGCTTCCAGTCGAGTATTCAGATGGCTCCGTATGAGGCCTTGTATGTCCGGAAGTGTAGAACTCTAGTTTGTTGGGCTGAAGTGGGACAGAAGTTGTTATCTATGCCGGATTTGCTCAAGGGGACAACTGACAAGGTAAAATTGATTTGTGATCGATTGAAGGCCGCTTCGGATAGGCAGAAGTCCTATGCCGACTTGAAGAGAAAGGAAGTTGAGTTCTCAGTGGGTGAGAAGGTGTTCTTGAAAGTGTCTCCGTGGAAGAAGGTAATGAGATTTGGCCGAAAGGGGAAGTTGAGTTCGAGGTACATAGGACCGTATGATATTGTGAAGAGGGTTGGTCTGGTTGCTTATCAGTTGCGTTTGTCATCCGAGCTAGAGAAGATACACGATGTATTTCATGTTTCGATGCTCCGTAAGTATAGGTCCGATCCATCACATGTTATGCATGTAGAGGAGATTGAATTGAATCCGGATTTGACCTATGAGGAAGAACCAGTGGAGATCCTAGCTTCTGACAGTAAGGTGTAGCGGGGTAGATCGATCGAGTTAGTAAAAGTACGGTGGCAACGTCGAGGTGTGGACGAGGCCACATAGGAGAGGAAGGAGGATATGGAAAGGCAATTTCCGTATCTCTTTCAGTCAGGTAATTTCGGGGACAAAATTCCTTAAGTGGGAAAGAGTTGTAACACCCATGTTTTAGGGTTAGGAGTTAGTCGGGTTAGCTGGTTCGAGTCGGTAAAATTAATTTTAATTTAATTTGACCTTGGCTTGGATTTAATTGGAATTTAAAATAAAAGGGATGGCAAACCTGTAATTAGACCAACCCAAAAAGTAGACCACCTTTTTGTAACAAAAAGAAATTCAAATAAAAGAAGTTGTCTTCCCCCTTTTTGCTCCACCAACGTGAAACCAAGAAACAAAACCCTCTCTAATACCCTAATCACTATTCCATTTGATTACTTCTTCAACACAAGGTCATTTTCAAAGGTAATTACATATCTACACTCTCCTCACCATCCTCTACATTTACATAGCTTTATATTTCAAAACTACCCACTTTTGTGATTTTCAAGTTTAAACAAAGAATGGATTTTTATTGGGTTTTTCAATTGATTTTGATTTATTAAGTTGGGTTTTGGTTTAGATTCCTTAAAATACACATAATATGTTAAAATGGGTAAGTTTGAGTGAAAACCCGAAATGGGTCCTTGTGGCCATTTTTGAAGTGTCTAAAACTTGGATTTTGGTGAGTTTTAGGGTTGGGTTGAAGGGCTGATGGTTTAGGGATGATAGGAAGGTGTTTTGGGACCTTTTAGATGTCATTTAGGTGCTTGAAAACATGGTTTTCAGCTGGGTTTTAAGGGAGCTCGAAAATGGACATTTTGGGTGATTGTTGGGTTTGAAATTGTTGGAGTGTGGCTTGTGTTTATGGGTTGAAGTGGTGACTGAAATTTAGCATTGATTTGTGAGTAATGGATGTGTTTTGATTGACTAGAAGCAAGAGAAGGCTTTGGAGAAACATCGGGACCGAATCCAGGCATTTAGGAGGCTAGCTTGCTTGCTTGCTTTGGTGGCTAAGGAAGGGTGGTGAGTAAACTTTAAATATGTTTTGAAGTTGGTTCAAGTGTGTGTAGTGTATGGGTTGGAATGTGCTTGGTAGGCCATTCCTATGTAGGAGTTAAATTGGTAACTTAACCCCTTGATTCCTATTGATGCCATTTATGCCTTGCCTATTTGCTCTTGTGAAATGTGGATTGGTTTGTATATGTGTAGCTTGATATACGTATGTGATGAGTATGTGATATAAATGGTGGATATGTGATGTGGTTAAAGAAATTGGCACTAATTAACTTACTGGTGTAAATGATCGATCATTAGGATTAGTGTGCACACAAATTGAGTCAAAACGTACGTGGCCTTGATGGCGTTGAGTCATCAAGGAGGAGTACGGTGATGTAATATTCCACCGGAAGTTTATTTATATTCTACGTGATGATGAGTGGAATCCCATCCGTAGGGCATGTGGTGATGAGTGGAATCCCACCGAGGTAATGTTGTTGTTGAGATTAAATCCGCACATCCAGGTAAACTAATAGTGGCCAATCGAACTTGTTCTTATAATTATGATGGTATGATGTTGATATATGATGTTTGAGCTTAGTATGATGTGAGATGTCATATTATGACTCTTGAAAGACTAGCTAGGTTGACTTGTTGGTTACCTATGTATGTTGTATGTGAGATTAAGGGATTGCATGCTTGAACCCTGCATTGTTGATGTTTTCGATTTTAGAGCATCCTCACTAAGCTTCTAGCTTACGCTCTCATTTTCAACAATGCAGATCATTAGCGTGGTGTTAGCACGGAGCAAGGCGAAGGGGCTTTCCAAGTTTTTGTTGCTCAAGTACGGTTTAGCAATTAATGTGGTAGTTTAGCAATGTGGCAAGAGTGTGTTTGTATGAGCGATGTATGACTTATATGTGTGTTTGATGTTCATGAATTGACTTTGATTGTAAAACTTGTTATGTCTTGTCGAATGCTTGTGTGATGACATGCCTTATGAATGTTTAAGTTGCTTTAGGATGGCATGTAAACTTTATTGTGATGAATTGTGCCATTTGGCTTTCGAGTCCTTAAGCATGCCCTTATATGCAATGTTGCCTTTTGTGTAAATGCCATGGATGGATGTTTCATCTTATGCCTTATGTGTTTGAGCATGTTTGTCATAGGGTCCATGCCTCTAGATCATGCTTGTAAGTGTTGAGTGCTTTTTGGGGTCATTTAGGGCCTTTAGAGTTGTTGAGAAATGTTTAAATCTGGTTTTTGAAGGTTGCAGACAGCCAGTGTTTCGAAACAGGCTGAGTCATTTCGGGACGGGTAAGGCTTCAGGGATCCCGTATCGGAACGCGTTTCGATACGGTTTGGCCACTGTGAGCCCCTGTTCCGATACGAGTTTCGGAACACTTTGGCTACTGGAAATCTGAGAAATTGCCGAGATGAAGGCGTTTCGAAACGGGTCTAAGGGTTTCGAAACGGTCAATATCTCGTTGACCACAAGAAGTTGACCGTTGAAGGTGTTTCGGAACGGTTAACCTCTGTTTCGATACGGCCTTCTCGTGTGGGCTTGGGGCAGTTGACCATGTCAAGGCGTTTCGATACGCCTCAATGGTGTATCGAAACGGCCTGCCTAATGGATTAAAATTGGACTGTTTATTTGTCGGTTTGAGTTCTGTTGCGTGTCTTTCTCAAATTCTTCCGCTGATATGTTCACATAGGATTTAAATGTGCCTTTAGAGAAGATTAATTTAAAAGAAAAAAATTTAAGATTGCTAACCGAAGGGGAACCTTAACGGGTTTCGCTTCAGTTTTTTCCGTGTGGCCTACTCGGACCGGTCATCCGACCAGACCGGGACGAGGGGTTACACACGTTGCACGATGATCTTCACTAATGGATTTCAGAATTTTGAGGAACATTCTATGATTGGAGAATTATAACAGAATATGCCACCTATTATGCTACGCCACAGCGACGGTAATTGGATTGAGCCTTCTCTAAATATTAATGTTTGTAATCATTTTCTCTAAGTTTAAGGTAACTTTAATGTAGCAATGATAATCTCTTTTTTAATAAAAATATAGATTTTATATTATATATTAAATTTAAACTATAAGGTTGTAAATAAAATAAATGAAATATTTAATTTAAATTAACCCATTAATAAGCAAACACATTTAACCAAGCATCTCATTTTTGTTCTTTTATATTCCCTTAGGTCATGTGTTCTAGATCCAATAGAAACATTTCCCTTGCTTCCTTTAGAGTCTCTCTTTCCCTCCCCTCTAAATAAGATTAGGGTTAAAATTAAAATTCATAAAAAAGTTAACTCATTAATGAATTAATTACTAATAATTATAAAAAAACCCAAAACATAAGAAGTTGAGGTGAACCTCCATCCACGAGGCCACTGCCGGAGATTCAATGATCTAATATAGAATTAAGATTTAACTTAAGTTAGCTATTTTTTGAAATAGCCACTGAATTTTTATTAAACTATAGAAAAATTTAATTACAACGCAATTAAGAAGAAGAAAATTTGGGTTAATATAACTAAAAAATTCTTACAACTCAAAAACAATGAAAACGAAAATTTCTATGGAAATACGCATACCAAAGAAAATTCAAAAGCTTCCTGAATCTCCTTGTCTTTGTCCAAAGGAGACACATAAAGAAGGAAGGAGTGGTGCGCGATCCATTCTGTCAGACAAAAGGTACCGCTACCTAGAACTAATTTTATCGGCAAACAACCATCAACGAGTGGGGATAAAACATTCCAAATGACCACCGACAACACCATGAATCAGAAACTAGCGCCGAGTGAATCTCTGTGCGAACAACAATCAAACGCTAGGGTATGCTGAAACCTGCCACGAAAACAGATTAACCAAACAAAAAAAAAAACAAAAACATGTCACAAAGACAGAAGAAGAAGCGTGTCACTAGGACAGAGAAAGAGCGTGTGACAGAAGCAGAGATTCTTATTGAAATAAAAACAAGAAAACTGATAAAATCGATGGTCGACAACCAATACAAAGATTGATTGTCGACCACCGATTAAAGGGATTGAACAAAAGAAAAAGCGGCTAGAATTGAACAATTTAATATCTAAGTTCAATCATTCTTTTATATAACTATTTTATTTTAAATCGCTCATACATCAAAAATCATACAAAGTTGTATTATCTTGGCTAAAGGGGTTATTTTGTCCCTGAGTTTGATCCAAATTAGCAATATTGTCCATCGCGTGAAAACGCGTTCAATTAGGTTTCACGTTCGCACATTGCAGCAAATTAACTCCTTAACCAACGTTGACTAGCGAAACCATTAACTGCTAGTTATGTTTTCGTTAATTACATGTTGACGTAGCAACATTTTTTTAAAAATAATTATTTTTTTATATTATATTTTAACTAATCAGATGATTGATTTTAAATTAAAGAATTTAAATAACTCGTGAAATAAAAGGGGATAGGGATCGAGCCCGAGTTTAGGCAATGAAAAGCTTGTTGCTTTACCACCAGACCAATCTTTTAACATTGTCATTAAACACCCATTATAATATATAACCTCATCCAAATAACATGCTTGCTTTTTCCACCAGCAATGGTGAGTTGAAGAACACCTCCACCAACAATTTCATCCCATGGCTTGGGAAATCAAACATTTTTACCTTAGTTCACTGTAATTTGTGAGGGAAGGGAGGTTCTGCCCGATTTCTGAAATGGTTAGACGGGCAAACTGAAAATCATGTCTAAATTTAGATTTGAACATTCCAGCTGAAGAAACCAATGATGAACCGTTGAAAATGGCTCTGTTCTTGAGAACACAACACCTTGGTTGCAACATTTCTTCGAACAACTAGTTGAAAACGTGGTTTTCAAGCCATTTGATTTCAATGCACTCTCACAGAAAGTATCAGACGAAATGAACCATAGTTTACGCGAGTCTATCGGTTCTAAATGTTTGCTAGAGATCTATCCGGAAGTCATGAAACAACTACTAGCAGATGCATACTTATCAGATAATAACATGGTGGTTACAGATTGGATAGCGAAAGTTCTTACAAAGGGATTTGTAGAAGTTAAGAAAAAGTACAACCTCGCACTCATTGTATCGTGAAACTTGTTCGCGACAACAACTTCCTTCCATCAGAGAAATCGGTCGAAATCTTCCTTCTCTCAAAAATTACAGTGAACTAAGGTAAATAAAAATGGTTTGATTTCCTAAGCCACGGGAATGGAATTGTTGGTGAAGGTGTTCTTCAACATACTCGAACCAGTAAACTTACCATTGCTGGTGAAAGAAGAAGCAGTAGCAGCAGCATACATGCTATTTGGATGAGGTTTTATATTATATTGGGTGTTTAATGAAAATGCTAAGAGATTAGTTGGGTGGTATAGCACTAAGCTTTACACCGCCTAAAACCAGGTTCAATTCCTACCCCCTCTATTTCATGAGTTATTTTAACTCTTTAATTTATGAGTTATTTTAACTCTTTAATTTAAGACCAATCGAATGATACCACGTGTCATCTGATTAGTTAAATATAATATTAAAAAATAATTATTTTAAAAAAAAAATGTTTTCACGTCAGCATGTAGTTAACGACAACATAACCAGCAGTTAACGGTTCCGTCAGTCAACGTCGGTCAAGAGACTAATTTACTGTAATGTGCAAACTAAAGGATCTAATTGAACGCGTTGTCGCGCGAGGGGTGACATTACTAATTTGAGTCGAACTCAAAGGCAAAATAACCCCTTTAGCCTATTATCTTAGATACAAAACAAGAGGAATTTTTGCTTAAAAAATTAATTTTTCACCCATAAGCAATGCCAGTCTAAATTTTTAGTTAAAAGTCACTTAAAAAGTGATTTTCCACTCAACCTCAAAAGCTAAGATTTCTAGCTTTTTAGTGTAAAAAATCACTTTTAGGTGTGAAGTTACTTTTTTACCCTTAATTATTAACACTAATATTAATATATTAAAATAATGTTAAATGTAATAACTATTATTATATTAAACTAATATTTTAATATTAAATAGAATAATTATTAAATATATTAAAGGTAATTATTAAAAAATCAATATTTTAAATAAAAGTAAATAATAATAAAAATTAATATTATAAGATAATATTAAGTATAATAATTATTAGGCTTAATGCACAAAATAGCCCCTAAAATTTACCACTTTTCCCAACTTGGTACTTAACGTTTCATTTGGGACGTTAAGCCCCCTAACGTTTTCATGGTTACCCATTTTGCCCCAAACCGTTACTTTTGCCGTTACAAAAAAGTTTTCAACCGTTAAAAAAAATTCAACCAATGAGATTGTGCCACATCATCTCCTCTTTGATGGAGTAACCCGCCTGATTTTATTAAAAGGGTAAATGTCATGTCAAGTCTCCTATGTTTATTTTTTTATTCAATTTAGTCACTGAAAAATTTATTTTTACCTAAAATTGACCCTTATTTGTTTCTATTTTTTTAATTTAGCCCAATATTTGTTATTAATAATAATATTGTTTTATTTAAATGTTACTATTTAATAATAAAAAATAAATTAAATATTTTAATATTAAATTAGTAATTTTTGATAAATTAATCCTTACTAATTTAATATTATATTATTTTTTGCAATTCCAAAATAAATTAGATTTATAATTTAGACCCATCAAAATAAATTTAATGTTAATCTTAAATAGTTTTCAATTACGTCCCAAAATAAATAAATTTTATAATTTAGTCTCATTACGTCCTAAATTAATAATTTGATATTAATTTAATATTAAATTAGTCTCTTAATTTATCTAATTTAACATTAAACGATTTTTTTATATAAATTACATTTTACTAATTTAAAATTAAAATATTTTTAATAAAGATAAATTAAATTAATTTTTTAAGATTTGTATTATTTTCTTTTAAAATTACTAAAAAGCAACTACAACATCAAATAAATTGCATGAACACCATATATATACCATGAACTACGACGCATGCAATTCACATAAATTGATTCTTTTGTTGGGGATTTGCAGGGAGATTCGTTGAAATTGAAAGTGAACAAACTAATAGAAATTTATAGTTCAAATTTTGCTCAAAAAATAATACAATTTGAATAAGTAATTATTTAGGGTCAATTTCAAGTAATTTAATTTATCTAAAAAATTACAAATTTAATAATAAAATATTTATTTTATTTTATTAAATATTTTAAATAAAATAATATTATAAATAATAATAAATATTGGACTAAAAAGAATATAATTCGAATAAGTAATACTAAAAACAAATAAGGTTCAATTTTCTATTATTTTGGGACGTAATTGGAAACTATTTAAGATTAACATTTAATTTATTTTGAAGGGTCTAAATTAGAAATCTAATTTATTTTGGAATTAAAAAATAATATAATATTAAATTAGTAAGGATTAATTTATCAAAAGTTACTAATATAATATTAAAATATTTAATTTATTTTTTTATTAAATAATAACACTTAAATAAAATAATATTATTATTATTAATAACAAATATTGGACTAGATTAAAAAATTAGAAACAAATAGGGGTCAATTTTAGGTAAAAATAGACTTTTCAACGACTAAATTGAATAAAAAAATAAACATGGGAGACTTGACATGACATTTACCCTTTTAATAAAATCAGTCAGGTTACTCTATCAAAGAGGAGCTGATGTGGCGCAATCTCATTGGTTGAAAAAAATTTTAACGGTCGAAAACTTTTTTGTAACGGCAAAAATAACGGTTTGGGGCAAAATGGGTAACGATGAAAACGTTAGGGGGCTTAACGTCCCAAATGAAACGTTAAGTGCCAAGTTGGAAAAAGTGGTAAACTTTAGGGGCTATTTTATGCATTAAGCCTAATTATTAATATATTAAATTAGTAGCTAGTTATATTACAATAATATAAAAATGTATAATTTAGCCTTTAAGGATAATTTTTAATATTTAATTTAAAATTTTATATTAATTATTTAAAAATATTTAAAGTTTATATTTTATATTAAAAAAATTACTAATGAACTGTCATAGTTTTTATATTTTTATTATTTAAATTTATTTTTTGTGTATAATAATATTAATAAATTTTGTGATAACGAATTTAAACATCATTTATGTTTATTTATTTTTTACTTTACAATATTATGTCTAAAATAGACATTTTATCTTTTCAAAAGTTATTTTTTTTACAGCATTTTTAAAAAGCCATGCCAAACTAGTATTTTTCCACCTTATCGCGTTCTTTTATCATTATTTTCATTTTACTTCCTCATATATAAAATTAACAAAAAATACATGAGATAATATTTGGTATATTATCTATATATTCTTTTTACACACATGGGCGGAGCCACAGACACCCTTTTTTAAAATAAAAAAAATTGTATTTTTTATATAATTTGTATATAAAAAGTAAATATGAATAAAATGACACACCTTTATAAATAATTAACTCCTCTTAAATATTATTCAAAAAAATAACATTCCTTAAATAAATTTCTAGCTCCGCTCCTGTACATACATACATGCTTGTGTAAACTCCACAATAAATAATTTAAATCCCAAAATTCTAAACCCTACTATCTAAAATCTAAACCCTAAATTTCAATATTAAACCATAAATTTAAAATTTTAAAACATAAACTAAATCTCTAAACATTAAATTAAACACACATACAGAAAACAAGTTTTCTATCTTCAATCTAATCGACTCTAATTCGACAATCAATAACTTCCATTTATATAGATATAGAATTTTGATAAATTTTCTTTGTTTAATAAGTATTTTCATGTTCTTACGAAAATGATTGAAGATATAAATCTATAATATTGTGTGTGCAAGTTTTGATCTTACTTTAAGAAAAACTGTTATTTTCTTTTCAGAATACTTTTGTTATCGTTCTTGTAGTCGATGGATGTACAATTCTTTTGCTTATGATGCTCTGTTTTCAGTTGTTCTTGGGCCATGCCTTCCATGGTTTTGTTTGGTGTTCCCTCTTTCGGGCTTCGGCTGTGGGTTTCTTGTGGGCATCAGTTTGGGCTGCCAATGGGTTGGAGACCTTTTTAGTACATATTGACAACAAAGGTGGAAAAAAGTCTTAGAAAATTTAAGTGAGAAAATTAATATATATATATATATATATATATATATATATATAGTTTAATTCAGATACGTGAATTGTGGTTTAAAACAAATTAATTAATTTAAAGAGTTTTTAATATTAAATTTAGAGAATGGTATAACATATCAAATGGTTCTAATAAAGAATGAAATGTTATTTTTAGGTAATTCGAGTTCAAGCAACTTATTTATGTTGTGTGTGTGCCTTATTAAAAAGGGCTAGGATCAATCAACATATACTATCGTATAACCATAAGTCAGCAAACACTTAAATAATATCAAGGAATAGTCTCACTAGAAAATTGCTTCTCAAAAACTGGATTTTTCAATATTTACTTTGTCAAAAGTGTTTTTGAGTAAAATTAGTTTTTTATATAATCAATATATATATTTAAAAAAGGATTAATGTTTTATATGGTAGAAATTGAAAGTTTCCACAAGCGTCTTAGTTTTAGGGTATAAGGAGTTAGTTTAGGGTATATGGTTTAGGGGTTTAGGTGTAGGTGTTTAGAATTTAGAGATAGTTGTTTCAATTTAAGTTCTAAGGTTATAATTTAGGGTAGGTTAGGGTTTAGTTTTTAGGGTAATATGATGAAGATTTAAGTTTTAACCTATAAACCCTAAATTATAATCCTAAACCTTAAATTGAAACAACTATCCCTAAATTCTAATTATCTACACCTAAACCCCTAAACCCTATACCCTAAACTAACTCCTTATATCCTAAAACTAAGACGCTTGTGAAAACTTTTAATTTCTATCGCCTGTGTATAGAATATTTATCCTTTAAAAATTAATATGTATCAACTTAAAAACACTTTTTAACGACAAACCATCATGCATAAATTTTAATCAATTAATCTAAAAATACATTTCAAATATTTTTCAAAAATAACCTTTCACCACACTTTTTAGAAATAGAGATTCTTTATATTTTTAAAAATAATATTTACAATATATTTTATCATTTAAAATCATTTTTTAAATACAAACCTTTAACACTTATGTTTTCGATTAAGTGGCGAATCCAAAATAATTTTTTAAGGGTATGCACAAGTTAAAATATTTTTTAGGGTGGACATATTAAAAAAATCTTAAAATTTTAAGGTGGGCACAAGTTATAAAAATTTAATGACTAATTCATAAAAATTAAAAAATTAAAACTTAATATATAAAGTTTGAAAAGTTTAATGTGGGCACAGGCCCACCAAACATATATGTGTCTCTGTCACTAATTAAAGTTGAACCTAATAAATATATCAGTGAAAAAGCAGATGATATTCACCATAAGAGACATGAGTTCAATTACTTTAACTATAAACAAATACTACCTTATAATCATTATTAAAAAAAAAAAGTTTTCAATCAAAGTCTCCTTAAACTTTTTTGTTTTGAACATTAGTCTCTTCACCCTTTAAAACAAAAGGAGCAAACATGATTGATCGACTTGTGGAAATAATAGCTACTGGACAAAAATCACGTGGTTGGCTGTAACTTTTTTGTATTGAATGAGCCAATAGCCTCGACCGTACCGTCCTCTCTCCGGTCAATGATTCTCTTATCTTACTCTATCCTAATCACAACGTAGAACTGTGTGGCGTGGCGGCTCAATCTCTTTAATATTGAAGTTGTAAACAAATGTATTTTGATGGAACCAAGCGAGCCTCGAATACATTTGTTTTATCAAATTTCTTTTTCACAATGCGTGGACTTTGTACATTACACTGACAAAAAAACACCCAAGCCATCGGCATCTCCATCTGTCACATTATCCAAATGTTGCCTTCAATTTGGGTTATAAGCTTCAATATGTTGCAGGTGACAAAGTATGGTGGCACGGCCTCTTTCACCTTCACTTATTCTTTTAGTGGATTGCTACAAACTTAATCGTCTTTGTCATCGTCCTCTTCGTGATTGAACGGTAATGGTACGGACTTGAAAGCTCGATACTTCCCGACATTGTTCAAATGCTCGTTTTCCAGCCTGTTTTTCATAATCCGTTAACAGAACTGATACATGCTCCGTATGTAAAATGTTGGAAAAGATTAAGGTAGACAAAGATGAATGAAGTATTGGTTACCTGAAGAAATTCCATATGCCACGCCGAATGATCTCAAGACTGGCCACAATTGTCGTCAGGGTTTGTGGATGCAATGAGAACTTGAAGTTCAACACTGTTTGGAGCCAGGCAAACCTCAGCAGGATATTCAAACCCTGAAATTTCATACAAGCAATTCGTTAGAGACAATTATAGTACTAATAGTAGGATGAACTGATGGGTTCAAACTTGAAAACTACTGTTTTTTTTTTTACTTTTCTAACTCACCATGGCTCCAAAGTATACTTTTTTGTGAGGAACAAGGAGTTTATCTCTCAGCAAAAAGTTCTTGGAGTGGCGATTTAGAAGCCCCCAGTCATAGACCAAGTCCCAATATGTACAAAATATTGCAGCAATGGCTGAGACAACCCAGGCTATTATTCTCCACCCAATTCCCTTGTTAATGCTGTAAGCTGTTCTCAGACAAACAGCTACGATCGTCAGGAAATATTTCAATCCGTTGAGTCCTTGCAGCGAATCTTTCTCTTCGAAGAGGCGGCGCAGGCACTGAAGGAAGCGAGCCATGTATGGAAGCACAGCTACGATGAAGTAGAAAGTGTTATACACGCTACTATCTTTGCAAGTGTTCTCTCTGTGTTTAAAATCTCCCCAACCGTAGTAGCAAATGTAGAACTCCAAGCTCCTAATGGCTTGCACCTGTAATAATTAATTCAATGATGTGAGCACTTCGAATGAATCGGAAGGATCGTCCAAGAAGAAATCTGCCACTAACCTGGCTAGTTAACTGATCAGCCAAGAAGAAATCTGGGAGTGTGACCTGCAGCAAGAAAGATACATGCAAATGAATAAGATTTGTTCCACGATTATAAATAGTTTAATTTGTTTGGTCAATTAAATATGATTTTTTTCATATACTTCACCAATTTACCTTGTACAGAGGAGCACAAATACAGTGGAACAAGCATGTTAGAAGGAAGAATCGACTCGATCGATACAAGATGTTGAATGGCAGGAATAGGATGATAAATAGACACTGCAACGAAGCAATAGGACGGATAAATACCTGTTGTCGGGAAATGAATGGGGCCAATATATATTGATTATATGTTAAATTGAATAGATGATCTTACCACAACCAACATTAGAGGAAGAAGTTCAGTGAATGCTTCAAAGTCTTTTGTTTTGGGATCCATTTCCATGTCAAGGTTGGCGAGCACACTAGCTAATGCCAATGTTCCAAGACCAAAACTGAGAAGAAGAACTTGTCTATAACCCAATTCGGTTCCTGACTTGAAACCAAATATGAAAGCGTAGTTGACTCGGTACTTCCTCCAGTAGTATATATTGATAGCATACATTAACATGTGTAGAACAATGAACCCGAACAAACTGCCAAGGGAAAGAAGGGTTATCGGTTATCACAACAGTGCTACTTGGATTATATCTATGCTTGAATTGTCAAGTTCTATGTGTTAATCAATCAAGCCAATGAAGCTGTGCTGAGTTGGAGTAGCAGTTAAGTTGTTATATGTGGTTATGATTTGTAACTGATTGTAACAGCCATCAACAAACTTTAGTTATCAGCCTATCTTTGTGTAAAAAAGGATTCATTCTCATCCATTGTATTCAAGCTTCTTGTATGAGATGAAATAAAATTCTCTTCTATTCTTCTATTAGTTTCTTATACAGCATCATCTCTTTCAACACTATGCACTGGTAAACTTGAAGAAGGAAATGAAAGTACCTATAAAGAGGAAACATGGTTCCCATGTATTTGGTCCTTCCTTCACTATCCATAATGTTACGGGCACGTATGATCATAATAAGGGCTAGAAGAAGAGAGGCTATACAGCCAGCGAAAAAACCTGAAAATATTTTTCAAAGACATGGTCAAGGAAAGGCAATAACATTCGAAGAGGTTCCGAAAATGATCATATTTTACACCATTGAGTAGAACTTTCAATTGTTGAAGGAAATGTTACCTGTTGAAAAGGTTGTTCTATGCCTTTCTCGTTTAGCTTTGGGTCTTAAAATGCTCATTCCCTTGGAACGGTTTGCATTTGAAAAGTGCTTGATGAATGCTGTTTCAACCCTCTCCATGAGCCTTGTGATCTGTAATGAAAGCTTCCGGTGAATTAAGGCATTAAGCAGAGTAGCTACAGGGGTTAAATTACTAAAGAAAATTTACCTCATCAGAGCTACCAAGGTAGGAGTTATCCACCATTTTCATGTAAGATTTTGATGCATTTCTGGAAGTAATCTTATCATACTTCTTCATTATTTTGGAGAAAGCCATTGTATTCAGAAAGCTGTTAAAATTCGAGGGCAGAATCAGAAGATAACAGAGACTGGCTGTACAAAACAAATGGTGAAATAAGTAGTAAACTAGCACAAGCAGACATTACATTTACCTGTAACTTTTAAGCAGGCGAAGCTTCTGGTAAAATTCCACAAAAGCCCGCTTAAGTTGTTCTTCGACTTTCCTTAGATTTTCCCTACTGAAACTCAACTCCGCATGTTTCTCCGCCTTGAGGACACCTTTAATGGTGGAACGAGGAGTCTCGAGGGTATTGTTCATTTTCACCCGGTCAAGTATTTCAAGTGGAGCGGGTCGGATGACCTTCACTTCGGGTCTAGCTGGTTTGGGTTCTTCAATCGGAGCATTTCTCTCTTTTTCATCACCATTGTCGTCGTCATCGGCTTGACCATGGGTGCTTTCTTCAATGGCTTCTAGGTGAGGAGCCCTTTCTGCAGATCAAAGTTCAAAACATCGACTGATAAACCACAAAAAGTCGAAAGCTTTCGATACTAGTGAAAGTGAGAAACTTACTGCTTGCCGATTTGGCCTCAGACGGAGTAGAAGCCGAGAGTGCAGCAGCAGAAGCTGCAATATCCGAAGCAAGCCGAGTCATCTCCACCGACCTGTCGAAATGAATCCCGGGCGGGTTCTCAACTTTAATCCTAAAAGCAATCAAAGCATCCATTTGCTTGTTCAAAACATCGGCTTCTTTCATCACCTCTTGCATTTTAGCCCTATAAAACTTGTCCACTTTATTGAACTCGTCGTCAAGCCTTCTAAAGTAAACCAGCTCATATTCTCCCCCTTCCTCCGACGACATCATGAACGTGGTCTCGTAACTTCGCGACCCATTCCGGTCGACGGAATTCACCAAAATGGGTTGGTTTTCGATATCATCGGGTGACAATGGACTCGTGGGGCTATGGTGGTGCCTGTGTGTTAAGCCACTGAAAGCTCTATACAGTGTTAGCTTCCGTTTTAGCCCCGGAGCAGCCGGTGGCTTGGTCCTGTGCTTGAAACGTTGTAGTTCTTTCAAAAGGGTCTTCAAGTAATCGTAATCCATATACGCATCTTGCCATTCCGGCACCATCTGAGACACGAACTCCTTCCCGAACTTCATCTTTTCCGGTCACTACTTCTGATGAAGCAATGCTGAAAATATACTGTAACTAATCCGACACTCGACACAGTTGTCACAACGAAGCTTCTGAGATTTGAATCTTGTTCGTGAGAAAAGAATTAAAACAGAGAGTTGATGAGGAAGGCGTGGTTAGGTACGATATAGGTGATGATATATATAGAGAGAGAGTACAAGTTCAGTTGAAGGGTCGGAAACAGCCAAGAAATTCTTGGAGCGATGACCACCCTAGGGTTGGCCTTTGTCCGAATAGAGAAGACGTGTGTCAGGTGAGTCATGCTATAAAGTTGTACAAAAAATAGACACGTTGGGATTAAAATATGAGGAAAGTAATTTTTTTTTTACTGTAAAGTTGGATAGGCTGCCAGGATTGACTACCCCACCATTGAATAATGTGTCCTTCACATTACTTTATTGTATATTAGGTGACCCAAAATAGTATTAATATAACCCATTCTTACAATTTGTGCTAGTTGGACACAAATTCTAATGGATACAAATACTACAAGTCATATATGAACAGTAAATTATTATTTTTTTATTGAAACAGTAAATTATTTTAATAAAAGGTAAACCATAACAATGGTCATTAATTTTGTTAAAATATTTTATTTACAGCTTTAATTTTTTATTTTAGTCACCATTGTTAGTTTTTGTTTTAATTTTGGTCACTGGAGATAATTTTTGTCACCGATCAAAAAGATATAAAAAAATGAATTTGAATGACCAAATGCTTAACCACTACACCATATAGGCACATAGTTCCATTTGCTATGTGGTTGAGAATATAAATTTTAAGGTAAGTTTAGAACACAGAAGAATTTTAAATTGGAATTTAATTTAATTTAATTTAATTGCATTAATTGTTGTGTATAAGTTTTATTTAGGGTTCAGATGCTTAAAAAAATACTGTGAGAAAGGGGTCATGGTGGCTGGAGATGCAATGAATAATTATGGTTTGTATGTGATCGGTGGTTAGAGATTTGTTGTTTGAAGAAGATGAACAGGATATTTTCTAGAAAGAACAACGTATTTCTTTATATTTTCTTATTATTCTTAATTATCAAATGTATATAGAGAAGCATTTAAACAGGCTAATATATAGTTTAATATAACTAAAATTATACTTTATTTTTAATTTAAATATTATTTATTCCTAAATTAAATAAGACTTCTAGTAAATCTAAACTAATTATTATGATTAAACTCTAATTACACATTAAATAAAAACTCTAACACTCATCGTCAACTTACACTCCCCTCAAGTTTTAACACTTCTCGGATAACTTACAAATACTATATCATGAAATGAAAAAAATGTAAGTAAAAATATGATTAAACAAATAATTAAATGGTTTTATTTGCACAAGTAAAATAATCGTTCTTTTAAGTTGTTGATAAAGAAATAAAGACTAGACGTGGTTGCGATTATGGAGCCACGTATTAACGGGATGGAGGCGGACATGTTTATTCGTAGGTCCGGTTTTGAGGTTTCCTATAGGGTGGAGGCGCAGGGCTTTTCGGGTGGTATTTGAATCTTATGGCGAGATTCGGTTTATTTGGATTTCCTTGTAATTTCTAACGAGTATGTTCATGGTATTTGCACGGAGTCTAATGGTGGGCAGAGTTTTTTTGTTACTTTTATTTATGTGAGCCATGATGCATCCATGAGGCATTTGTTTTAGGACCAGTTGAGAGTTCTTGCACCTGTGGAGGGGTCACCGTGGGTCATATGCGGTAACTTTAATGTGATTGGTAGTATTTTGGAACATCAAGGGGGTTCACAACGTCGTACTGAGATTTGTCGTCGGCTTTGTTACTTCATGTTTAACTTTGGGTTAGTGGATATGGGTTTTAATGAGCCTCAATTTACATGGAAACGAGGTTCTTTATTTCAGAGATTTGATAGATGTATTTGTAATACGAGCCGATATGAGTCATTTTCGGCGTCTGAAGTGTTTCATCTTTTGAAGTTGGAGTCGGACCATCGACCTATTTTGCTTGGCATTTCGGGTTGACTGACTCCACGGGGGACCCGTTCTTTTCGTTATATTACAACATGGAACGATCATCCTAATTTCCCTAACATGCTTGAGGATGTTTAGTCTGGTGAGAGGCCTATCTATGAGAACATTGAAAATTTTCAAGTGTGTAGTCGAAAATGGAGCATGAAGGTATTTGGGCATATAGAGAAACTAAAAAAATGCATTGCTTACTCGTCTTAAGGGTGTGGAGAGGGCCTTGGAAAGAGAGATAATGCCTTATCTTGATAACTTAGAGATTGCGTTAAAAAGGGAATTAAATTCAGTTCTTGCCTAGAAAGAGAGCATATGGCATCAAAAACTCAGAGTGAATGGATTGATAAAGAGGATAGGAACACTAAGTTTTTTTACACGGCGACAATGACTCGACGGAAACAAAATTTTATTCGTAAGTTGCGACTTGAGGAAGAGACTTGGTGCAAGGATCAGGCTATCTTGCGGGACCATGTATCCCAATTCTTTCAATCGCTATTTACTATCAAGTTCTAGTAGCCACGGATCACAGATTGCACAAGTGAGTTTCACCAATTTAGGGAGGCCAAGCTACGGCCATTGCTCGTTGGAGTAATCATGGAGGAGGTGCAAGGTGTAGTTTCCTCCATAGGCCAACGCGTGGGCCGCACGCACGCGGGCTGGTTCCCTAACCAAACTCTATGTTGCGCCTCCATGGTGGTCGGCCGTCATCTACCGGCTACAGCTGCTGGTACTGGTCGGTCCGCCTCGCCGCCGCTGCCGCCTGTGCTCGCTGAAATCTACAAAAAACAGTGCAAAAGAAGTCAAACGCTAGGCTCGAATCAAGGGGAAATTTGATCCTGAATTCGAACCAAATCGGGATATCTTAAGGGATTTTTCTGAGGATCAAGCCATTGGTCTGATTTTACCTCCAATTTGGGAATTTAAACGTAGATTATAACTTGATTTGCAAGCTCAAGATGACTATAAAAAACCCCTTCACCCATTTGTTCAACACACCAATTTTCAAGAGAAAATACACTAGAAAAAAGAAAATAGGCTTAGAAAAATTCCGAAAAATTCTCTAAATTTTTTTCAAGAGTTGCTGAAAATTTTGGAGTTGAAGTTCGAGTTTGGAGGCAATTTTCCGGAGGCAATTAGGAGCATTTCGAGAAGTCCATATTCGAGTTCTTCGTTCGTCGTTTCGATTGTATTCTTGAAGTCGGAAAATCGTTTTGCGATTCCGGTAATATTTTCATTTTAAATTTCCGTTTAATTTTGGTTTGATCTTTAAAAATTTGCATGCTTTAAAAAATGTTGTTAGAAGTATTTTGATCTTTAGAAATGAAGAAATGAATTTTTAAAAGTGTTTATATTAAAATGTAAGAATAAAATAAATTAATGTGATTTAATTGAAAAAACTTAAAGTTAAGGATTTAATTAGGAAAAATAATAATGCATGGATGGAAATAATAAAAGGGGCTTGATTTATAAAAAAAAGTAATAAAAGAGTTATTTCTTGAAATTTAGTTTTAATAATAAAGTGGGTTAAGTGATTTTAAAAGGGAAAAAAAGTAAATAAAGATGTTTTTTTAGAAAAAAAAAGGTGATAAGTTTTCAAAGAAAAAAAATTAAAAAAAGTTTTAAATAAAAGTTTAGGGTTTAGAAAAAATAAAATTTTGAAAAAGCTTAAAGAGAAATCTTTTAAAAAATAAAGTTTATTTTAATAGATCATATTTAAAAAAAGCTTTAAAAATGAAAAAAAAAGTCTAAAAAGAGAATTTTTTGAAATAAAAAATATAAAAAGGGTGAAAAACATAAAAATGAAAAAACGTTAAAAATGTAAAATGGGAAAATAAGGGTTTTGGTTTTAAGAAGTAAAAAAATAAAGTTTTTTCAAAAGAAATAATAATAAAAAAAATATAAAAGAAAATTAAAGTTTCTTGTTTGTTCTTTAGAAATAGGTTAAAACTTAGGATTAGGTTCTAAAGCATAGATAGAGACGTGTTTGTTGAAAAATTTACTTCACAAAAATAATAAGACACAGTTAAGTAAACTTAAACCTTTAATTAGAAATAAAAGACTTAGACTTTTTTAGGTTAATAATTTCGAACTTAGAATAAATAAAAAATGCTCAACACATTGAATTTCTATGCTGCTTGAAAAAGAAAAATTAATTTAATGCCGTGTCTTATCAAACAGGAATGACGGGTTACCGCCAGAAATGTTGGCGGTGATTAAAGTTCATCTCCCAGACGATAAGGCCGTTAAAATAGTTTGATATTCATTAAACGGATAAATAAAGTCGAACCTTCGTGAACTTGCAAATTTCAATTTTAAAAATATTTTTAAAATCAATTAGGTACCAATTTTGGGCGTCGTGTGGGTGCTAACACTTCCCCACGCGTAATTGACCCCCGAACATATTTTCTGGTTTTTCACAGACCAAAACCGATTTTTTATTAAAACTAAATGTTTTGTTAAAATAACCTTGTTTTAAAGTGATCCAATCACACTTTTTAAAAATATTAGTGGCGACTCTGTGTTTTTTAAAAGTTTTCAAAAAGTCAAAGCTCTTAAAAAGGGTTGCGACAACAAGAAGATAAAAATACCTAGAAAAGCATATGAAAAATGACTCTAACAAAGTAATACAAAAAAAATGAAATTAAAAGAAAACAAATAATTCGTCGTCAAAAGAAAAAATTCTTATTCATATAAATTAGCGTAAACACTAAAATTAGCCGACTGATGAAGTTCGTAGTCAGAAAAAAAATTGATGAAAAAGAAAAACTTAAAGTTCTTAAAAAGTAACCACCTCGCAGAAAAAAAATGCTCATTCTTATTTATTTTTGAATTGTGACATGAGTGCTTTACAATACTTTCTAGACATTTTGCATAGTTTTCCGCAAATAGCATGGTTTAGATTTATACTTCAACAAAGTTATCTTTTTATTTACTATTTTTCCCATACCAAGGCAGAGATTTTTTAAAATATAACTCCAACTCAACCCAACATCTTATACACAA
This sequence comes from Hibiscus tridactylites, assembly GCA_958450335.1. Lineage (NCBI taxonomy): Eukaryota > Viridiplantae > Streptophyta > Magnoliopsida > Malvales > Malvaceae > Hibiscus > Hibiscus tridactylites. The sequence continues at coordinate 13,846,931 of OY288287.1, forward strand.
TTAATGTAATTAATTTAAATTCTAATTTAGAAATTTGTTATTCTGATTTTACATTAAAATGTATATTCTCAACCTTATAACAAATAAAACGGTGTAGTCAGTAGTGTATTGGTTGTCGGTTGATATGGGAGAGTTGGGACAAACTTGGGATTTGAACCCAGATTTATCTATCTAAATTTAATCTTTTATTGTTTTTCAATCAATTATATGGTGACACGTATTACTATCTTATGATGACAGATGTCATAAACTGAAGTTAACGTTAGAAATTTTTGGTATCACCTTCTTATGATGACATGTGTCATAATTTGAAATTAATTTTGAGAGATCAAAATGAAATCAAAAGTTAATGTTGGTTTGTAAAATTTGATGACGAAAATGGAACTCTTTAAAATTTAGTACTCGCTGACATAATTTACCAAAAAGATAACTTTTTATATTTCTTGTGATTTTAATATTAGTAGCAAAATTTAGTACTCTTTAAAATGGAACAACTCTATAGATTCTTATAATTAATGCTTATTTTATTTTGTAATTAATGATTGTTTTGCTTTGTAATGAAATCTAGTAAAATGTAATTAAATACATTCCTAAAAAATCATGTTTAATTAATTTTAGGTTGTTTAATGTAATTAATACTCACTTAAAATGATTTAAGAGATTAGTAGTTTAGGGTTTAGGAGTTTAAGAATTTAGGGTTTAGATTTTAGTGTTTATGATGTATGGTTTAGGTTTTAGGGTTTGATGTTTAGTGTTATGGTTTGGGTTTAGGGTTTGAGGTTTGGGATTTGGTGTTTATGATTTAAGGTTTAAGTTTGAGGTTTAGGGTTTAGGGTTATGGTTTGGGTTTAGGGCTTGAGGTTTGGGTTTATGGTTTGAGGTTTGGGATTTGGGGTTTATGATTTAAGGTTTAAGTTTAAGGTTTAGGGTTTTATTGTTTAATTAAATTAAATTAATGAAACAAACTTTTTAGGAATGTAATTAATTACATTCTACTATATTCCTTTAAAAAGCAAAAAAATATTAATTACAAGAATTTATAGTGTTCTTATTGACAGCCCTTAGGGCTGTCAATAGCATAACCCAAAAAAAAAAGGAAATCTATAAGCACAGCGCAATAGAATTATTGGATATAGAGTGGGCTAGACCAGTTCCAAAACTGAACCAAAAATTTCTAACGTTCAAAATTATAATAATTTAGCACTTCCGTTAAGTTGAACGTTAACTCAAAAGTAGTTATTATGGTGGTGACAAGTGACACAGTCTGGACGTGCCACATCATCAAAATAGTAAATAATCATTTAAAAATTTAAAATTATAAAATAATATATTTAAAATTAAAAAATATGAAAAAATAAAAAAAGTAAAAGAATCAAGAAAAATCTAAAAAATATTTAAATGTGTAAAAAATAAAATTATGTATAAAATCATAAAAAATATTTTTTACTTCAAATAAAAAAATAATTGTAATAATTATTATTATATATATATATATTTATAATGAAATAATATTTAAATTTTGTATATTTCTTTAAAAAATATATATATATATATTTAATTATAAAATCTCAAAATTTCAAAAAAAATGCCAAAAAAATTTAAATCCATAACTCTAAACCTTAACCTTACATTCCCAACTCCTCAAATCAGTTTAATTAACGATGAAATTGTTGGTATTGTGATAGAAGACGGTTCTGGTGAGAAGAAATATTGAGGGAGAACGTGAGTTTTCTTGCGACATGGAGTGGCCGGTGGTTGAATCGGTGCTAATGCTTGATTTATGAATTTATGAAACTTTTTTGAAAGAAATGAAACTTTGAGGTTTTTGGGAAAATATTATTTTATGTTTTTTATAAAAAAAAAGAAAATAAGAAAATTTTAATTTTACACCTTTTTATGATTTTTATATTTTTTAGATTTTTAAGAAATTTTTAGAATTTATTTAAAAAATCAATTTTTATGACGCGACACGTATGTGTCCGCCTATATTTTGACCGTTAGAAGGTATTGACGGTCAACACGATTAAACTAACAAAGTGGTCAAATTGAGTGCAATTTGAATTATGATTGACTAAATTAGATACAAAATTTTTATAAAAATTTAATTAGTTTTTTGATTTTTCGTTGAGAGTTAATCTAACCTTTAAACCTAAAATATCTCTCTATATAATTACAATATTAAACTTTGTTAAAAAATTACAAAATTAAATTACAAAATATTGTAAACAAAATTGTAATATAAAAATATACGAAACAACACAAATCTTAAAAAATAGGATAAGATGGTTGAGTTCCCGATATATGACACATCTATAAATATCTAAGTCTCTGGTTATAAAGATAGATATAAAGAAGTGTTTAGGTCAAAAAGAAAAGCATAAAGAAGTGTTGGGTATAAGGCATTTTACCGAATTATTATTAGTATTTATTAAATTATCACCGCAATCAAAAATATTTATAGAAATAATATTTTCGTGTAATGCAGGATAAAACCACGTCACCTCAATTATGCTTGTGAAAAATGTATTCCACGTATTTTCATCGAGTAAAAATGTTTGCCATTTTAGTGTTTTTATTTATGTTCTATCATTAAAAATTATGTATAGGGTTTAAAATTAAAATTTAAGGTAACGACTTAGAGAATTAGGGGTATGACGCATGGCTTAGAGAATTAGGAGTATGGCATATTTTTTATGATATAGAGTTTAATGTTTAAGATTTTGAATTTAGAATTAGAGCTTAAAATTTTATTTTTTAATTCTAAGGCAAAAAAATCTAAAAAAATATGAGGATTCTTATAAACATTGAAATATTCAAAATAAGAAAAAAAAAACAAAATAAAAAGAAATTTTATGAATGTGTCCAAAGAAAAACATGCATCATAAATGTCAAAGACGCATGATAATAAGAACGCAAAAACAAAAAATAGATCGGTGGATACTAACAAACTAGTTCAATGGCTGCTCCGACTTCTTCGGATACTAACACAAATCTTTTTCGAGCGGGAAACCCTAGATCGGTGGATTCACGATTCTCGAATGGCCGGCCGCCAGATCCGGTATCGGCTTTACCGTTCGGCATAATTGATTGCTCGGTTTTTTCTAGAGGGAAGGCTATTGTTCCATTGGTGGCAGGGAGGAATGGGCAGAATGGTTCATGGGATGCGATTGTGGAGTCTGATGTGGGTGGAGATGTTTCCATGATTCCATTGCCAGAGGAAACGATATCAGGCATATCTGCAGGGGTGGAATCAAACCCGAAATTATCTTTTCGAGACATGGTGGTGGGTACCAAATCCAAGATGGAGCCGTCTAAGGATATCCCTGATTTGGATGTTGACATTGGGGAAGGAGATGTTACTGTGACCTTGGTGGATGGCACTCCGACAATTACGTTTTCGGAGAAATTGCACAATGTGATTGATGAGAAGTTAGCTGATTCGGTTATTGTCCGACTCCTTGGAAGATCATTTGGTCTCTCCGCCCTTGAGACAAGGATTAAAGCATTATGGCAACCCAAAGGGCGAATTGTGGTGATTGATTTAGATAATGATTATTATCTGATTCGATTTGCCGATAAGGATGATTATTCTCGGGTATTGTCTGGAGGGCCTTGGGTTATTTACGGCTGTTATCTCACTGTTCAACCTTGGAGCAGATCCTTTTCGACTGCTGTAGATCACCCTGAAAAGATCGTGGTTTGGGTGAGACTCACTGAATTACCATATCGATACTACACGAAGAGCTTATTTAGGTACATTGCTGGAACATTAGGGAAAATTGTCCGTATTGATTATAACACCTCTGAGGGAACAAGAGGCAGGTTCGCACGTTTGGCAGTTGTGGTGAATTTGGATGAGCCGTTATCTTCGAGTATTATTATTAATGGTGTTCGGCAAAGAATAGAGTATGAAGGTCTGCCCGTTATTTGTTATGCATGTGGTAAATATGGCCATGCTGAGACATTATGCAAAGATCAGGAGAAGGCGGCGGGTAAGGATTCTCCTGTGGTTGAGATGGATACGTCGATTGAAGAACCCGCTGATAAATATGGTCCCTGGATGCAAGTTCGGCCAAGGAAATCGCGGAAAGGACATAGTGGAAAAGGGGTAGGTGCTAATAAAGGTATTTCTAATAATACGGACAACGAAAATGGTCGTGGAGCACCTAGTGGTACAGGTAATTCTCGAGTGCTTGGCACAGTGAAGGGTAATGCGCAAATTAACTCTGGTCCTAAAGAATGGGTACTTGAGGGTGTTCATGGGCATAACCAAATTAGAGGCACTGGTACGAAGCAGTTGTCTGCTTCTAATTCTGCATCCAAAGCTGGACAGCCGCGGCATGTGGGGGACAGCAGGGAACCAGTAGGGAGAAGACCAGGCAAAGAACCGATTGGAAATGAGGTCTCCCACGAGGTGGGGGCTATGGCAGACCCAAGTTTGTCGAGTGCAACACAACCTGGCGAGGTGAAAAGTACCAGTGAGGATATGCGAGCAGTCAGGGAGCAGAAGAGGGGTGATCGGGGTGATGCAGCGAATTCAAGTAAGGAACGGGAGGTGAAAAATGCACCTAAGGATGACATGGGGATTTCTAAATCTTCGATGGAGTTGAGTAAGGAAATTGTGGTTGTGGGTTCTGCGTCACCGGTGGTGAGTTTCTTGAATGGATCGAATCATGCAGCTGTACAGTTTAGCGTAAAGGCGATATCAGCAACTATGCTAAAGCTGAAACCAACTCTAAAGAAAAATGATGGGGTTGGAAGAAGTATCGGACCAGTAATTGTTCGTAGGCTATCAAAAACTAAAAATGTGGCTCGGTTGGGACCATATAGTGCTCGGAAAAAGGCTTTGTCTCTCCAAGAGAACTTGGATCCAAATATAGTTGACGTTGGAGACTGGATTGCAAAAACATCGATGGAATTATCGAATGCCAAGCCACAAGATGGTGGTGTTGTTGCTACTTCTTTAGAGGAGCCAAGGGGTTAATTAAGATGCTTGTTCTCGTTTCTTTATCCTTTATTATGATTAAAATTATTTTTTGGAATGTGTAAGGGGCTTCGGACCCTGAATTTAATCGGTTTTTGAGACTTTTTGTTAGACAGCATAGACCTAATATTTTGGTGTTGATGGAACCTCGTAATAGTGGTCGCAAAGCGGATATGTTTATTCGGCGACATGATTTTCAGTCGTCTTTTCGTATAGAAGCTAATGGTTTCTCTAGGGGAATTTGGTTGATGTGGAATGGTTCGGTTTCCATGGATATTTTGGCTATCTCTGAGCATTTTATACATGTTCGTTGTGCGGATGGTTTATCTAATGACGAGTTCTTGTTATCTTGTGTTTATGCAAGTCCTAATCGAATTCGTCGGAATAGTTTTTGGGATCGCTTGACTGCCCTTGCACCGTCTGATAACACCCCTTGGTTACTTGGAGGGGATTTTAACTGCATTCTCAGTCCTTTTGATAGGTGTGGTGGTTCAAACCGTCGTGCTGCGACCTGTGATAGGTTTAGAGATTGTGTTTCTTCTCTTGGTCTGAATGATTTGGGTTATCAGGGTCCTAGATTTACCTGGAGGCGCGATTCTTTATTTCAAAGACTTGATAGATGTCTTGCCAATGATGATTGGTGTGCATGTTTTCCTAATTATGTTGTGTCCCATCTTCCGAGGTTGGGGATAGAAATACTATGTACTACCATCGCTCAACAAAGAAAAGACAACGACAGAAGGTCTGTACTATGATTAGACTGGCAAATGGAAGCTGGTGCACAGATAGTAACCGGATTCGCCAAGAGGTTGTAGGCTTTTTTCAGAACTTATTTTCGCAAGATGAAATAATTAGAGAAAGGTGGCATTATAGAGGCCGTTTTCCAGTAATTTCTGACGTGATTTGTTCCCTTCTTGATAGAAATTTTGATGGTGAGGAAATTAAATATGCTTTATTTGCAATGGATCCGCTGAAAGCCCCAGGCATCGATGGCATCCATGCAATGTTTTATCAGAAAAATTGGGAAGTTGTTGGTGCGAGTGTGATCAGATTTGTCCAGCAATGTTTTCTTGATGGTAAGATTCCAGAGGGGTTCAATCGTACAGTGATTGTGTTGATTCCTAAGGTGAAGGTGCCTGAATCCCTTGTTCAATTTCGGCCAATTAGTTTATGTCCGGTTATCTATAAGTGTGTGACAAAGTGTATAGTGAACAGACTAAAGCCCTTCCTCCCTGAGTGGATCTCCCAAACTCAGGTTAGTTTTGTTCTGGGTCGGTGTATCATGGATAACGTCATCGTGGTGTAAGAGGTGATTCATTCGATGACTAAAACAAAAGGGAAGACTGGATGGATGGCGATTATGCTTGATCTGGAAAAAGCCTATGATAGATTGGACTGGGGCTTTATTGTTGATAATTTATTGGATTTAGGTCTTCCCCCTAGTTTGCGAAGTTTGATCATGGACTGCATGACATCTGTGTCTTTTCAGGTAGCTTGGAACGGGGATCTCACTGATCAATTTGTGCCTTCACGGGGTATCCGGCAGGGAGATCCTCTTTCACCCTATCTTTTTGTTATTTGTATGGAGCGTCTATCGCAACTAATTAATTTGCAGATTGAGCATAAAAATTGGAATGCGGTGAAGCTTTGTCAGAATAGCCCTGGATTATCCCATTTATTTTTTGCAGATGATGTTGTGTTGTTTTCTGAGGCCACGGTTGCGCAAATAGAGGTCATTAAGCAAGTGTTGGAATATTTATGTGCAGCTTCTGGGCATAAAGTCAGCTCAGATAAATCTCATATCTACTTCTCCAAGAACACGGACGTGGAGTTGCGACATGTGATTACGGAAGGCTTGGGGTTTCATGAGGTCGCTAGCCTTAGCAAGTACCTTGGAATTCCTCTCCTACAGTCCCGGATTACTACAGCCACCTATGACTACCTTATTGAGAGGGTCCGTGATCGATTATGTTCCTGGGATGCACGGTCCTTATCTTTCGCTGGACGGGTAACATTAGCTAAGGCGATCCTACAGGCCATACCAATGTATACTATGCAATCCACTTGGCTTCCTAAAGGTGTCTGTGATGAGATTGAGAAACTTATTAGGAATTTTATTTGGGGGAAATCCTCTGAGCACATGAGTGTTAATCTAGTGTGCTGGGAAGAATGCCAGGAGCCGACGGATAATGGTGGTTTGGGGCTTCGATCTCTTTCCAAGGTTAATCTTGCTTTCTTAATGAAGTTGGGGTTTAGTTTGGTTAGCAATTTGGAAAGCTTGTGGGTGCGGATTCTTCGAGCTAAATATAAATGCATTGATTTATTACCTGATAGCTTTGAGCGTCCGAATTGTTCCAGGTTGTGGGCTGGGATTAGTCATATATGGGGGTATGTTCGACAAGCATTCTTTTGGGTGATACGTGATGGTAAATCAGTAGATTATTGGCAAGATAAATGGATTCCGAATATGGAACCGTTTATGCAAATGTTCCTTGGGTTTGTTCCGGCTGGTCCGCGTGATGTTGCATCTTTGGTGGATGAACATGGTCGGTGGAGGATTGATTTTCTTTGCAGCTTGCTGCCAATTGATTGTGTTGAGCGTATTATCGCGTTAGCACCTCCATCACCGGTGTTGGGACCTGATTTCCTTGGCTGGAGCGGCGAAGCTAGTGCCAAGTTTACTATTCGACCTGCCTATAAAATGGTAAGGCCTAATCGTATTGCACCGAGTTGTGTTTGGAAGACTATTTGGCACCTTAAGGTTCCACAACGGGTTAAAACATTTATGTGGTTAGCTTTGAAAGGAAAATTGTTAACAAATGTCGAACGTGTCCGACGTCATATGGCGATTGATGGGAACTGCTGCTTGTGTAGAAATGGGGGTGAAGATGTTATACATGTGCTGCGTGATTGTATTCATGCCTGTCGAGTTTGGGAGATTTTGGAGTCGAGATATGGCGTTCCAAATTTTTGGGAGGGAACGGGAGTGGAGTGGATTACACGCAATGTGTTATCTAAGAAAGAAGACTGACCCCCTTGTTCTCGATTATGTGTTGGAAATTATGGAAGCGGCGAAATAGTAAACTCTTTGACGTTGAGTGGATTGAGAAAGACAATTTGGTGGTCGCGGCATTGCAATATACACAATGAAGTTGTGAAGCTTTTGATATTGTGTGGGATAATGACTGGAGGGTGTCTCTGAATACAAGGGGTGTTGATCGATGGAAGGCGCCGGTGCCAGGATGGGTAAAAGTTAATGTCGATGGAGCGGTTCAACAAGGTACTGAGATTGCGTCGTGTGGAGGGGTGATACGTGGTAATCAAGGTGAGTGGCTTATGGGATTTAATAAGGTGTTGGGGCGTTGCTCGCTATTACAGGCTGAATTATGGGCGTTACTAGAAGGTATCCGACATGCGAGCGTTCTTGGCTTCACGCATGTTGTTTTGGAAATTGATTGTTATGAGGCTTTTGAACTTGTTGGTGCTACTGCTGGAAGGAGTTTGTCTGGTGAGGCTAATCTGGTTTCGCGGATCAAGGAAGGGTTGGACTCGTTTGCTGAGTCGCGGTTGTCTTGTGTACGTCGATCGGCTAATGGTGTAGCTTATCGGTTGGCCTCTTTGGAGCTTTGTGCTGGTAAGGGTGGGTGTCTTTTTCAGACACCACCCGCGGGATTGCTTAGATATCTGGAGGTTGATGGGTGTGGGATGTAGGCTTCCAACTTCCTGTTTTTATATGTGTGTGGTTTTGTAGCTATATTCGAATGTACTCTTTTTCCTCCAATTAAGTTTATGGAGGTTTTTTAACGAGACATTCGGATATAGCGTATCCTTCATTTCAATAAAAAAAAACCTTATCTTTCAATATTTGATCGTAATAAATATCGAATATTTAATCTTAGTAAAACGTAAAACAAACTTGGAAAATAAATTAATAAATCAATTGTAGGCCGCCGAGCCTAAAATTCTTCAAGCCCCAGTTCATCGAAAAGAAGAGGAAAATTATGGGTTCATGCAAGAGTAGAGCCATAAATTTATTTAAAAGTTGCTATTTTTTAACAATATTTAGAAAAATCATTTATTTATAAATGAATGTTATTTATATATTTTTATTTTTTATATAAATTTTCTAAAAAGTTAGACTTCATACTTGCACGTGGCTTCGCCCATAGGTTCATTCATGTACGGTGCTGAAGTTACATAATTCATGTAATATGACGGGCAATTTTGGGTGAAAAACCCCTTTTTAATTATTATTGGGGAAAATGGCTCCCAAAAACTATTATTTGGCAAAATGATCCCCAAACTTGCCAGGTCGGCAGACCTCGCGTTGTGTAGAACACGAGGTACAAAATCGCGTTCTGCACAACGCGATTTTAGTCGACGTGGCATTGCTGTCCGTGTTAACGGTTTTACAGTACCTCGCGTTCTGCAGAACGCGAGGTCCCCGAGAAATTGAAACGACGGTTGGAATATATCGCACAGACCTCGCATTCTATAGGACGCGAGGTCTGTGCATTTCCATCCTGAACAACAAGGAAAAACAAGTGTAAGTAGGCCTGTTCGAACCCAATTTCGAGCGTGTAAATGGTATATTTTTAGCGATCATCGAGTTTGGGGTTGTAGTACTGAAAATTGTCTATCGTATGATACCAACATGGTTAATTTCCGTCAATTATACAATGATTTAAAATGGCTTCGAAAACCCTATGCCATCATATTTTTTTATTGAAGTTGCATTTCAACTAATGTCGATTTTCGGTTTTTTAATCCCATTAAATTTATTAAAAACAAAAATTAAATAAACATTATAAAGTTTAATTATAATATGCAAACAAAATTATAATTCGTAAACAAAATTATAATACGACATTATAAAATTTAAAAGTGTTTTACATAAGTAGAAAACAACAAAAAAAGACTAAAAATGCCTATGTCCACCCGTTCCGCAGTCGGGTGGATGACGCTCACGATCCGGATACCTCCTGTTTCCATCGTGTGGTGGTCCCTGGTCCCTATCATCCTGACCATTGTGCGCGATCTGCGGATCTGTGCTGGGCCCAGGCGGGGAGTAAAACAAACTACCTATCGGCGTACTCTCCACAATCGGAAACCCATACTGAGGTGGATAATCGATAAGCATAAGGTCAGTCGTGGGCGTATGGGGACGATAGGCATCAGTGGAGCCGTACTGGGGTGGAGGCATCGTCTGGTGGAAAGTCGATGGACCGCTATGCAATGGTGTGCAGAAGATGATGCCCCTGGAGTGTCATATCGTGGTCTCGGACCACGCTGCGTCGACTGCCTCTGGGTCTGCCTCTGGCTTTGGGTCTGGCTCGCTCGCCGACTCCTGCGTGGGCGGTTTTGGGGTTGCTGGGGAAGCCCTGCTTCGCGCTCGGCCGGAGTAAGGATATATGGCATCCCATTGTTGCTATACCACTGGGCATAATTGAAAATGACCGAAGGACCCCCTACCATAATTTGTTGGAGAAACTCTGGGTGTCTCAGAAATCGTTGAGCCCAAAGCGCTATCCAGATAGTGTGGTGCTCGGCCCAGTCAACCCCCGTCTTCCCCTGACGCGTAAGATTGTGGAAGGAGTCCATATTTTGCGGAGGGGGTGGAACATTTTGGACGTACCCGAACTGTCGGAGTACCCTATCCGTAGAATGCCACACGCAAATTTCGTAGTTCAGCAGTGACACGACGGAAATCCAGAGGTCTCGCTCTTGCACAATATCTGCTGGAGTAATGTCGCGAATCTCCTCTGAATCGTAGGGCGTCCACACGAACTAAAAAGAATGAAAAAGTTTGTAACGGTTATATGAAATATTATTGGAAAAATAGTATGGAAAAAACCAAAATAATCGTTGAATTACCTGGTCCTCCGTAAAGGCATCGAATCTATATCTGTATTCTTTCTGGGACTCCGGCAGGCCGGTGTGGGATAGTGTGGTGGTCCACCTTTAAATAATGAAAAAGATCGTTAAATAAAATAATTTAATAAAAAAATATAGTAGATTATGTAGTATCTCCGTAGAAGCGGAAATGACATAGGAGTGAGAACTCTAAGCTGTGGTGTCAAAGTAGGGATCCGAAGCCAAACCCAAGCCTGCAGGAATAAACAGCATCCTCTCATCGATGCTTTGGAGGCGTCAACGTTTCTGCAGAGGTCTCTAATAAGAAACGCCAAGACAGCTGACCCCCAAGATTTTAGTCCAGACTCATCTAAATTTGTCAGATGACGAAGCCACATAACATGCACTTTTGTGCGAGTTTTGTCGGGCATTAATATCCTGCCAATAATGCACAAGATGTGGGCTCGCGCACACCGCTGTGAAAATATAAATTAATAGAGGCATCCTAAATAAAAAAATTGTAAGTTCATCCTAAATATAGATTTAATAAATGCATCCAAAGAAATTAATAACTTAATCCTAATTTGTAAATAAATATTTGTAATTTATCCTAAATATTTAATGTAGGCAACCTAAATATTTAATAAAGGATCCTAAATATTTACTGAATTCATCCTAAATATTTATCCTAAATATTTATAATTTATCCTAAATATTTATTAAAAAGATCGTAAATATTGACTGAATTCATCCTAAAAAATTCATAAAGCAGCCTAATGTGCAAATGAATAATTTTAATTTAATCATAAATATAATAAAAGCATACTAAATATAATAAAAAAAATACCTGAAGTGCAACTTCATCCGCATCGGGGGAGGGGTTCCAAAGTTGTCCTCCAAGTACGATAGAGAAATTTTCCCTCCGTCCCACACTCCATCAGGGGGCAGCACACCCATTTGTTCAGCAAATAGGAGTGGCCAATGTGCCATCGCCATACCAGTAATAACGCTGCCATTTGTAGGCAACATCCTCCAACGTAATTGTTGCCTCGCCAAATGGAAGATGAAACGTGTGCGTCTCGGGTCTCCACCGTTCTATCAGCGCGCTGATCAACGACGGTCTAACCTTCACCCCCTATATAGCGAGCTATGTGCCCAAAACCAGCCCGCTCAATCCAACGCATAACAGCATCAACGGGTGCGACGGTGATACAGTTAAGGTAACATTGTAAGTTACGTTCGTATCCTTGAAAAAAATAAAATAAAATAGTTAGTAAAAATAAAAGAATATAATTTAATTAAAAAATTTAGAAAATAAAAGGGAATTTCGACTTCGATCTGAATGCCAACGTTGATAGCCCGACCGCAGGTCTACGACGTGATTTTAGCCTACTCTGCCGAGACAATAAAGTTGGTGCATCGTCATCTGCTTCTCCAAGGCAGTCCTGCGTAGCTAGTATCAGGTTCGACCTGAACCAACCCCCAAACGATGAATTCAATGCACCAACAAATGCATCGTACAGTTCATACAATCCATACAAACCTTATAGTTTGGGGGGGGGAACGTCGGCTCCTTACGTTACGCACGACCATGAAACATCATATGGCCGACACTCAATGTATGTCCCTGGCACCGACTACGGTCAACCATCTATGGGGAGACATTCTTCTTTTGGGGGTGAGGGAGCGTCGTCTTCTTACGCTATGCACGACCATGATTCCTCATATGGACGACACTCAACGTATGTCACTAGCACGGAGTACGTTCAACCATCTATGGGAATATATTCTTCTTATGGTGATCTTGATTTTGGTCTTGGAAATGAGGTTCCTGAGCGATCTCGTGAGAGGTCTCCCGCTCATCGACCCCAATCCTCGCCTCGAATGGTAGTGATTCCAGAAGCTCTACTATTCCAGCTCCCGGAGGATGCTTCTGACGAAGAACCGATTAGAGAACTCGGGCCAGACGGAGACGAGCTGGGGCCATTCTATCCCGAACCAGAAGACTTGACAGAGTTACCAGAAGACCCAGAAGACACTGCCGTTCCACCACCAGATTTGGACGAAGAACCGACTGCCACAAACTTTCCTGTAGATGCAAGACCAATTTCTATGTTCCAGCCACCATCCCACTTCACAACGGTTGATATGGATGCAATGGACGTCCCTGGTTTTCCCCATGACGACACAATAGATGGCCGAGTCCACCGTTCTGATGGTGAACTAAGAATTGGTATGGCGTTCTCGAACAAGGAAATTGCGGTGGCGGCAGTTAAGCAGTACAACCTGCGTCATAATGTTGAGACGACGGTGAAGAAAACTCAACCCAAATACTACAAGGCTCACTGCGTCCAAAAGAATCAAGGATGTAAATGGAAAATCCGTATATCAGAGTTGAAGAGGGCAGACAACCGTTGGAAAATAACAAAACTTGAGGGTCCCCATACATGCACCGTTGCTAGCCTCAACCAGGATCACAAGAACCTGGATGCAAAGTACCTTGCGGACATCTTTTCCACACTGGTGAAAACAAATCCCACTGTGTCGGTCCCCACATGTCAGGCTGCAGCTCTAGCTCTCACCGGCTTCCGTCCAGGTTATTCGAAAGCATGGTATGCAAGGAAAAAGGCCAAAGAGGAATTGTATGGCCGATGGGAGGAATCTTACAAAGAGTTGCGCCCGTGGCTTAATCTCCTGCAGAAACACATCCCCAGAATGGTTGTCAAACTTAATACGGTTCTGGCATACGAAAATGATCGTGTCGTCCGAGGTATTTGTCAATTACACCGGTTATTTTGGACTTTCCCCCAGTGCATCAACGCATTCAAGCACTGCAAACCGATGGTCCAAATTGACGGCACATGGTTGTACGAAAGATATACACAGATCCTACTTCTAGCTATAGCACAGGACGACAATCGCAAATGCGTTCCTGTTGCATTCGCAATCGTCCCGAAGGAGGATTTGGAGTCTTGGACGTTCTTCCTTAAGAACCTACGAAAATATGTCCTTGATCATGTAATACGAAGAAGAAGGGATGAAGGGGTGTGTATTATTTCTGACAGAGGCACAGCGCTGCTGTGAGCGATACAAAATTTGGGTGATTATTGGAAGCCTCCATACATTCACCACCGTTTTTGCTTGCGGCACATAGCCGCAAACTACCTGCTGAAATACAAGAATCGTGATGAACGTCAAATGGTGCTCGATATGGGTACGTCATTTATGTCATTTTCATTTACTATATTACTTGTTACTCGCTTCAATTTACGACCTTTTTTCATGTGTTTTCGCCCATAACTATTCAACTGTCATCCCGTAGGCAACTTGCACTACAAACAAGAGGTGGCTGAACTGCTCGAGGAACTGAGAGCGAGAAACAAAAATGGTGCAGAATACCTTGAAAAAATCCCAAAGGAAAAATGGCTTCGATCGTATGACGAGGGTAAACGTTATGGTCACATGACAACGAACTTGGCTGAAGCAGTGAACTCATCACTGAAGGGAGTTCGGCAGTTGCCTATCACTTCCATTGTCAAAGCGACCTATTATCGTTTAGCTACCCTTTTTGCAACCTTGGGCAGGCAAGCAACTGAGTACATGGCAGGTGGACACAAAGTCCATCCAGATTTCCGCACAAGACTGCATATTCAATTGGGCCAATCAAGACAGATGCAAGCAACTCTCTTCTCGCGAGAAGGACACTTGTTTCGTGTTGCGGAATTTTCCAGGCGGTTGGAAGGCATTCATCACAACGCTTACGTGGTAGATCTGAGGGAAAGAACCTGCGAGTGCGGAATTTTCCAAACTTTCAAATACTCGTGCGCACATGCCATTGCTGCTTGCACTAACCAACAAATAGAATACATGCATATGGTTGATGCAGTATACTTACTCAAAACGGTGCTTAAAGTTTACGAAAAAGAGTTTCCTCCAATCGGAAATGAGGTTGATCCGAATGCTGTGGACACTGAACCGATCATACGCCCAGATCCAGCACTACTACGAGCCAAAGGACGTCCACCTTCTACAAGAATATACTGTGCCGAGGATTTGGTCGAACATCGAGAGAAAACCGGACAAAAGAAGCATTGTTCTATATGTCGAAATCCTGGGCACACAGCTCCTAAGTGTCCTAATCGCTCAGCCCCTCGTATTAATTAATTATTTTTAATTTGTATTTGTGAGTTCGCACATGACAATCTAATCAATAAAGTCAGTCCACTTCGATTTATACAATCCGTCATCTTATATTTTCAATCATTCAAAAAAATATGTTATGATAGTGTTTTCGAATCAACTTTAAATCAGCGTACAATGGACGAAAATTGACCGTGTTAGTGTCATACGATAGAGAATTTCCAGTACTACAACCCCAAACTCGATGTTACCTAAAAATTTAAAATTTATACGTATGAAATTCTGCTCGAACATGCCTATCGACATTTGTTGAAATGCAACTTCATTCAAAAAAGTATGCTAGCATAGGGTTTTCGAATCCATTTTAAACCATTGTAGAATGGACAGAAATTAACCATGTTGGTATCATACGATACACAATTTCCAGTACTACGACCCCAAACTCGATGATTGCTAAAAATATACGATTTACACGCTCGAAATTGGGTTCGAACAAGCCTACCCACGCTTGTTTTCGCTTGTGGTTCAGGGCAAAAATGCACAGACCTCGCGTCCTACAGAACGCGAGGTCTGTGCGATATCAGAACGCGAGGTACTGTGAAACCGTTAACACGGACAACAATGCCACATCGACTAAAATCTCGTTGTGCAGAACGCGATGTCGTACCTCGCGTCCTACACAACGCGAGGTCTGCCGACCTGGCAAGTTTAGGGTCATTTTGCCAAATAATAATTTTTGGGAGCTATTTTTCCAATAATATTTTAAAAGGGGGTTTTCACCCAAAATTGCCAATATGACGAGTTAGTATGAATTGACATTTTTTCTAGATAAATATGAATTGACATTTTACACTGAATTGAACCTTCAAATTTGATGTCCTTTTTATTATGATTTTAACGATATTTTTAGTGAGTACTTATTGGGTCGATAGGGGCGGAACATAGGTGAGTTTGATAATAAAAATTAAAGCACATCGTCTCACCTCAGGCATATTTATTTTTTAAGAAATAAGAAAAGGGAAAAGAACAAGTCTGCTATTGAAGATGGAATTATAACAAAGTGAATTAATAAATGTGTGAAATTTTGGGGATAGCTTGGAATATGTTTTAAATTGATTAGATATTCTTTGAGTTTGACGGACACCTTCCATTTCAAGTAAAATTAAATTATAATAAAGAAAAAAATCTTGAATCAGTCGTTGCATTTAAAAATAAAAAATAATCATTGATATTTAATTTATTTAAATTAAATATTACAAACAATTATGACTGGTAATTTGGTAGGAGTGAGCAAAATTCGACTCGGCTTGAAAAAACTAAAATTTTCAACTCGACTTGAGGCGAAAAAACTCTATTCGTTTTGACTCGATTAAAATTTTATAAACTATACTCGAATCGAAATATTTTTAAATAAAATTTGAATTGTAAAATATAACGCATCAACTCGAATAACTCAATTTTTTTATTCGACTCGATCGAATGCCTCTAAATTAGTTGGAGCAACTTTTTCAACTTTATTTGTTTCTTTTAGACTACCATAATTCAGAACTTTAATCTCATTTAAGGAATTTAAAGTCCTACTAAATTATTGGCAGTTGAAAAAGGAAGGAAATGAGATTTGATACGAAAAAGTAAAATACAGAGGATTATGAAGTTTTAACTAGATTTGATGCAAAGACATTTTTTATATGGGTCAACCATATTACGGTCACCCAAGTGTTATTAAATTAATGTTGATTTATCTTTAATGAAATGATGATATTACACGCTAATATAGTAATTGTGTAAGATTAGTAAGTATATATTATTTGGTCGGTTGGCTAAATTGTTTATTTTTTTTTTCACATTCTTTTAGGTCATGGTTTCTAGACGAGTTTAGAAGCACCCTCTTCCTTCTCCTAGGGTCTTCCCTTCCCCTCCTTTTTAGATTTTTTTTCCTACAAGCGGACTTTTAAATTTATTACATGTCGTTTTTAGGGGCCATAAACCCTAACACTTAAATTCTAAACTCAAATTATAGACTTTAAATCATAGGACTCAAACTTTAAAATCTAATCACAAACACTAAAACTCTTACACTAAACCACAAACCAGAGGCGGATCTTGACAACCAAATTTGAGGGGGCCTATTTAAAAAAATTTAAAATTTTGAAAGCTTAATTTAAAATTTTCAACGATTTTGAAGGGTTTAAATTGAAATTTTCATAAAATGTAAGAGTTTAACTAAATTTTCAAAAAAAGGGTTTATCAAGACTTTTAAAATGTTTAAGAGGGATTTAGTTAAAACTATTAAAAAATTTAAAATATAAAACTAACTTTTAAAATTTTTGAAGGGATCAAATTAATTTTTTTTTAAATCTTTAAAGGAATAAATGTGAAATTAGAAAATTTTGGGGACCTAGGCCCCACTAGCTCCATTGAGCGTCCACCATTGCCACAAACTCTAATATCTAACCATAAAAATTAGACGTTTATGGAACCGGTGCATACAATATTTTTCTTAATAATATACCTACATAATAGTTGAATGGACTAAATTTTGATAATGTGGTATTTTTTTAATTCAGAAATGACTATCTTATTCAAATTAATTGATAAAAAGCAAATTGAAGGGAAAAATTGGTTGCCCGCGAGAAATAGAAATTGAACAATGAAACCTTAACACCAAAAATTGCCTTGGGATAAAAAAGTTAAAGCGTTGATAGGTTTTGTTTCCGAATACTCATGGCTTCTATTTATTTGAGAGAAAATGATTGAATTAATTTTAATCTGAATTTAATCTATGGGTTTATTTCATATGATTATGAGTTAAACTAACCTAAACCCAAGAGCATCTTGCCATTGCTTGCCTCTATAACTAGAATTGGTTTCCCCAAGTTACAAGCAAGCATGGGGCTACTTGATCTTTTTATAACATGCATTTTTCCAACAATACAAAAGAATTGTGATAATATGTTCAATTGTATGGAGTGATTGAGCAGACAATTTAACGGTTTTTTTTTAACAATGGCAACGGATTATTATTAAAGAATTATGAAAAATATTATAATTACAACGCATCAAAAAGGGAGAATAATAAGAACTAGTCCATCAAAATCTCATACAACTCAAAGGAGCAAAGAAAAGCAAATACTTCACAAATACTTCAACAGAATTAACATACCGTTAAAATTCAGATGCTTTCCTGAATCATCTTGTCTTTATCCAAACGAGACGCTTTACGGGGTGAAAAAAAGTGGTGAGCGAACCAAACTATCAGGCAGATTGCTCCGCTACCAAGGTCTGATAATACTGGCAAACAACCATCAACCGAGTGGGGATCTATCTTTCTATGACCACCGACAAAATTAAAATTAGAAACTAGCGTCGTGAAGATCTCGATACAAGCACCAAACGACCGCTAAGGTATTCTGAAATCGTGTCGAAACGACAGATGAAACGAACCACAAAAATAAAGAAAAAGCGTGTCATAAAAGCAGAGATAAGCGCGACACAAAAGCATAGATAAACGTGTCACAAAGACAAATATTTTAAAAAATATATATAAAAAACAATCTCCAGTGATCGACTACCATACTAAGATTGAGTATTTACCACGGCTAGGAAAACAAATGACAAACAATTCAACAGGTTTTTGATTCAATATGATCTATACAAGAGTAATGCTGAGTTAGCACTTGATTATGGATCCATAGAATCAAAATCCGAGCGCAATGCTTACACCTTCACATTGGAGATATCGGTGTCCGACCCATTTTTCGGAGACAAACTCGACATTGCCGAGTCAAATGATAATATGTTCAATATGATCTATACAAGAGTAATGTTGAGCGCAATACTACATGATTGCAGGATGAAAATCTTGATCCGAGGCCGAAGATTACTCTAGGAGTAAGAGCAGGGAAAAGAAGGGAATTTTGTCAGTCATCTGCTGCCCGTTTTATCGGTAGATGATTTTTGCTGCCTCGTTTTGTCGGTCATCTGCCTGAGTTATATATTTCCCGACCATTTAATATTGAATTGCATAGACCCTATCCGGTGATCCAATCGACGTATAATCGTTAATGATTTCCTGGTTATGCATTCCTATTGTGTGATAATTTGTGCTAGGTTTAGAAGGTGTGAATCAATTCTTCACATCGAGGAATTTGAGGAAATAGAGAGAAGGAAACTGTACAAATATTGGTTAATTCAACAGTGGAATTTTGTGACAGTACTGAATACAAATCAACAGGTAAGAGAGTGATAAAAAACAAATAAATTTATAAGCAAAAGTGTAAAAAAATGTTTCCTTCTTTTTGTGCCCAGATGGGAGCTGGAGGATTTTCTGCTGCCGTTTCTTACAGAACTCTTTCAAGTACATTTATACATGGTCGTTTAGGGCATTTGTCCCGAACCTGACTGATTATCGTGCACAAAGTTTAGACACAGTTGTGTGGAAACCATTTCAGAGCATCTCACTCATAGTCATTGTAACTTTAACTTGATTTACCAGGGTCTAGTAAGTCTTCACAATTTGTTCCCTCACAAAGGCACTCTTGAGGATTTGCATAGAAATAATCTTCCTCCTTCGGTTTGTCTGGAATAACTCGACGACGGAAGGGCTGTCCCATCCGTTTTTCATGCGTTTGCCTTACGGCTACGGCAAAGTCATTCCATGGAAGTGTCCCATTCTGATGCAAATCCAGTAATTCAACAAGTTTCTTTCGATCTGGCAGGATACTTTTTTTGAACCCAAGATACCTGAAGAAAAGCTTGTCAAGACTGAATATAATCCCCCCACTGCCTTATTACATAATTTGGAAATATACATTACCTGCGATGACCTTCTACAACTTTCGCCATGTTCCCATCATATGTTGGAATGAAAGTATTGCTGGCAACTGATACCATGAAGTCCAAAGCCGCCATCTGAGATGAATGGTTCTGAAATTGCTGCAGCTCCACTGGATCTAACAGTGTTTCTTTTTTAACCTAAAATTGTAATAATGTCTTGAGGTCTACTAGAATCATATGCAACACGAAAGCAACTACACCTAAAAAGGATGTCTGACTTAAAAGCCAAAAGTGGAGTTGGCCCATTATTTAACTGGTAAACATGCCCACAAATCAAGGCTTGAAGATTCAGGGTTCAATTAAGCACAGTGAAAATGACTCATGATAAACAGATTCTCTGATAATGGCATCACCATTGGAATAAAAATTGACTTCAATGATAATTTGAATCGGGTTTTCACAACAAATGCTTGGAGTTTCAATATCCAAAAAACGTTGCTAAACATAGAATCCAGTGCTTTGATGACCATTCAAGAAAACATATTAATACCGAAAGCTACACATTTGAGGGTCATAAACTTACAATCCGTGGAAATGCAGCTCTTAGTGGTGCTAGTCTCCGTTCACTTCCATAAATCTCACCAGAAGCAATATAAATCTGAGTTTCCTTATCTAAACCCAGTGCTTGCAAAATTAATGTTGCTTCCTCTGGTGTCAGAGGGCACAACCCTTGTTGTCTCCTCTCTTCAGACACTATCTCTTTCTCTCTCCACCAAGGGTATGCATACCTGAAAGGAAAGGGTAGCTGTCTAATTACATTTTGTTTTGTCATTCTCAAATACTTGTTATTGATAATGTTGAGATGACGAGATCCTTAATAAACCGAAGTTTAGATTCACTTCTTGTCATCACTAATTATAACATTTGATGTAAGCTAAACCAAGGCAGGGATACACCATGATCATATTTCTCAAAAACTAAAATTGGTTTTTGATAACTACCAATAGTTGGAAGCATCTTAGCTTTATTGTCATTCCCTAATTAACATCACTTCAGAAAAATGTCCACATATAAATAGCAGCACATAGCTTTGCTATCTTGTTTGCATGTGGCATGCTGGGGGGCAAAACTAGTGTGTCTCCTAAACAGTGGGAATATCAATCCTTGCTAAGATAATTTGAGTGTTTTGACAGGAATCTATCAGATTCAAACATAACAAACCTCAATCGTTTTAGCTCCTCGGCTTCTTCCACAGTGCAGCCATGTGTACAACCTGAGAAAGCCAACATGTCCATCTCATATCTTAGATGCAATGCCACAAAGGGCCCATTTTCTTGAAGAATGTGAACCAATTTCTCCCCCAATGTCTCAATCTGAGGAGTAAATTTCAGTCCTTGGAAATTAACGCGACACCTTAGTTTTTGAAGATCGAGTGGGATCCCATTATTTGCAAGTCGTGTATCAGTCCTATTGAAGTGTACTACCTTGTGCTTACTGAACAGTGGTAGAATCTGAAAAATAATGTCAAAGGCAATTTGATTCTACTTCGTAACCAAGAGTTGGGAAAAAAAAGAGAATAGAAGAGATAAACACATGACACATTCTTATCCATCCATTGAGAGAATTGTCAATTTTCTATTGTTGGAAATGTGAATGATACAATTAATAATGAGAAACAAACCTGTTCTAAGTAGTATTTTTCATTTGACCAGCTAACCGGAGGCATCTCAAAAGCTTCAAACCCATGTTTCCTACTAAATCTCTTTGGCAGCCTTCTGATAATGTGAACTTCATCCCTCAGAGAATCAATGAAATGCCTTTCATTGAAAATATCCTCAAAATCACTGCAAAAACAGATCACAAGTCGAAGAATTTTAAAGCAGCTGCGTGAGAAGGGAACAACAATGTAACCTTTTCAGAATGATAAACACACCTAGGGTCTGCCCAGAATGATCTCTTATCAAGTTCCGGAACAACCAAAGTGAGATTTAAGAGTGTGGCAACAGTTACCATGTCACAGATCTAAAAATTCCAAACTGGATTAATAACATACATAATATCAAAAATGAATAAACGAAGTAAAGATTCTAAAGAAGAGCTAGCGAAAAGATGCAGACCGCTGCACGCATTTGATTCAAGCCCCCATTGCAAGAAACTTTAAGAAAACCATTACTTTTATAGTTCCCTGCAAATGTACAAGAATGAATGTATTATTACTTCTTCGAAGATCGAATGAAAAAGCAAAAACAGCCTTCCTTCAATAAAATTCATGGACTCATATATAAGGTATTAGATATCAGTGATCAGATTCTCAATTTTTCCAAATAAGAACACATTAGCAACAACTATTTCTCCACAAAGCAACCTTAAACATAAGCAACTCAAGATGATGATCAATAACCCAGAAACTTAGTGAAACAATCTAGAGTACATATAACTGAGCATGCTAGAGTGAAATGTAAACTGAGGTTGCTGCTAAAAAAACCCAAAGAAACTACAAATTTCCTGATACCAATTATTTCTCAAATTCAAGAATGGAAATTTTGAGAAAATCCAAGGCAAAGAAGAAAATGAGGGGTACGGAGGTAAACTCACTGCGAGGAGGAAGAGGGGGAGGGGCACGGAGCGAGTGTTGAAGATTGAGAGGAGGGCGCGTGATCCAGGAAACCCGGCTGGTAAAACCGGTAAGCAAACGAGGGTGCCATAGCTCAGGGACGGCGACGATGTGTACCAAACAAGTCCAAAGCAAAATGCTGGAACAAACTCTGAAAAACCAAACCCGAAGGCGAGTCCTAGGAAGCACTTGACTAGGAAACTTGTCGGACCTCACTGCTTGTATATTATTCTCAGATCTAACCTCCATTTCTCTTCCTCGCTCCTCATTGCCGCTTCTTCATTTGAACAAATGTTTATCAATTCTTCGCACCTTACAATCAAGAAAAATGCGATTTCCCTTTCTTTCTAAAAAACCCTAGAAAGAGATCACGAGCCTAAATGGCTTAACAGGCGAAGCAAACAAATATCAAATTAATTTGACAAAATAAAAAATGAATCTCACCAACCAAACAGATAATAACTGGAAAAACTCTCTCTCTTTTTTATTATTGGCGGAGGAGGAAAAAGAAAACCGTTAAAGGTTTTTCTTTTATCTTTTTTCCTGTTTCTTGGATTTTAAAACGGGATGAAAAGGTCCGTTTGATTACCGAGAAACATCGAAGGGAAAATGGAATTTAAAATTTATAAGGACAGATATGTGAATATGCATTTTTTTATTAATCAGTTTTGATCTATAAGCATTTACTCTCATTTTATACGAAAAAAACTCTTTAAGTCTCCAAAATTTCAAAAGCACCCAAATTGTTCAAAAATCACCTAGGCAAAAGTAAAATCAATGCCAAACTCTCAAAAATTAGTTCTAAGACACTTCAAATTTTCTTGTAATGACAAATTAAGTAGAAAAGAAAAAGAAAGTTCCGAGGTTGAAGAACTCATCAATACGGATAACAGTTTTTTTAAGGGTTTTATTTTGATGCACAAGCTGTGTAAATTTTTTTTACACAATCCTTTTATAAAATTTAAAATCTAAATCACAAACCCTAGCAACCTAAACCCTAAACCCTAAACCCTAAACTCTAAACTCTAAATTCTAACCATAAACCTTAAATTATATACCCTACATACTAAACCCCTAAACCCTAACATAAAACCCTAAACCCTAAACCCTAAAATTAAAGGGCTTGTGTAAACTAAAGTTTACACAGCTTGTGCATCAAAGTATTTTCCTTTTTTTAATAAATAACTATTTTATAATAAAGGCTTATATAATTTTGAATAATGATTCTAGTTTACACATTAAAACAGTTCTTTTTAATTTCTTATGAGATATATTTTTTTAACATTTAATGTTCAATATATATATTATTTAGAAATCAAAAAATATTGAATGCATACCTATGTTTGATCACATGTCTTCTTATATAATATATCCACGACAATAACAAACAATCTATACTCAATCAGTTCTTTTAAAACATTTTTAACATGGTTTCTTAAAATTAATTTTTAAATTAAATTAATTTTTGGCATAAAGTTAAAAAATACCCGCAACGTTAGATTGAATAGTCGCTTTGGCCTCTATTTTTTTTGAGCAATTTAACTCACAACGTTTTATTTTTTGGTCAAAATAGCCCATATGCGGATGAAAATTATTAGAAAATTGACGATAAACAGTTTAAAATGACTTGACATGATGATAAGTCAACAAAAAAAATTATTTTATATTTTATATAATTTTATAAAATTATTTTTTGATTGATGTAACGTTTTCCAAGTCAACTCATTTGTCTATATGATACTGTCATGTCAGCATGCACTGCCATATTGATAGAATATAGACTTGACAGAAGAAGAATGAAGAAGAAGAAGTGCAGGAATGAAGAAGATGAAATGCAAAAAGAAGAAGAAAGGCTTTGATTGTTATTAGAGAATAATATCGAATACAACTTAAACATTTACACAGAACTAGTGTTTGTATTTATACACATTGAGAGTAACTGAATCTATAACAGATTCTTGATTCTTCATCTTTTTTTTGATAATGAAAGATGGTGGCAGCTCAATACAAGGTTGTTACAGCAGTTATAACTGCTAACACATATGACTTTGTCCCGTCATTTTAAGTCATTTACTATCGGTAAATTTCCATCCGCATAGGGATCATTTAGACCCCTAAACAAGCAGTTACTGGTAGTTGAAAAATCCAACTTATGCCAACAGGTGTTTACAGCCCAACGTCCGTTTGCCACTCCAATGGCAATCAAGCCATGTACAGCCTTATTGCTCTCTTTATAAACAAAATTAAAATACAGTTAATAAACAGTGATTTTAGTCGAATTGAACTAATCCCAACTCAAAATTTTTATATTTAAGTACAGTTCGACCCTTGAACATGTTTAATCATCGCAGTTTTTATCACTAAATTATTGACAATTTTAACTTCTATTAGTATTATATTAACCAATCTTGTCATTACGATGAATAAGTTAAATTTGTCGATACTTCCAATCCCATCGATTATATATACAACAAACCCAACTTTATCTGTTTCTCCCTCAAAAGTAGTGGTAGATTAATCAAACCATTAAGCATAAACGGTTGGTTAATCGATATAGCCGTTATTAAACTATAACATAATCATTAAGAAACGGTGACATATTAACTGCAACCTTTTATATTTTTTTTACATGTTCACTGAATCTTTTGAGAACAATAAAATTATCTCTCTAATAAATATTATATTTAAATTTTCAGGAAAAAAAATTAAATAAAGAAGTTCTAATCATAAACTTCATTTTATGTCTAAATGGTTTTATAATGGTTCACCAATAGGTTAACCATTAACTATCGTTTTTAGTGGTTGGTTAATCGAAACTGTTTAACCTTAACAATAGGTTAATTAACATATAAAATTTAACGGTTATATCGGTTAATAATTAGGGTTTATTTTGCACACCCCTATTTAAGGGTGTAAATGAGCTGATTCGAGCTCGACTCAACTCGTTAAGAATTCGAGTCGAGTTTAAGCTTGAGTAGTTTTTAACGAGCTTAAAAAATATGAGATCGACTCGTTAAAAACTCGAGTTGAGTGTTGACCGAGTCGGACTCGAGTAGCTCGCGATCTGTCTCGTCTCATTTAAAGCCCTATCAGGAAAAAGCTTTGATACACATTGTGTAAACTAAAGTTTACACAAACTTGTTAATTTTATGGTTTAGAGGTTTAAGTTGTTAGGTTTAGAATTTAGGGTTTAAGACTTATGTTTAGGGTTTTAGGTTTATGAATTTAAATTATAGATTAAAAATTTTAGTATATTATATTTTTCAAATAGCTCGTGAACTTTTTGAGTCGAGTGTTGACCGAATTGAACTCGAATAGCTCGCGATCTGTCTCGTCTCATTTACTTGTGAGGCAAAGAAAGGAAGAATCCAACCTCGAGAGCGTCAACAACATGTGTCAACTTGAAATCATAAGGTCTCATCTTGTTCATAAAACCAGTTTTGTTTATGTAATCCTTTCCTTCAATGTGAAGTTAATACATACATTTATTATATAATAGACAGCTGCAGCTTGTTGTCACGTGACAAAGCTATACAGCACTTGTTCTCGAATCTCAATGGAATAACTGAGATTAGAAATGAAAAAACAGACCCTCTTGGCTCTTGCATTCAATATGGTTGAATATCGGCCTATATGTGCTTGGAAGAGGCTGAAATATTAATATGCTTTCACTGAAAAAGGAGTCAAAATTGCAGAGATATTCCATGAAATTAATGATATCAACAACTTTTGGGTGTTTAGTAATGCGTGGAATTATATTAATTAATTCTAATCCATCTAACTTCATTCATTACTCTGTCACAATGATAATAAATAAACAAATTTATAAAACACTTACAAGTTGAGTTCGAATATAACATTGTGAATAGATTTTCATAACAAATTTTTGCAATACACAAAATAGATCAGTGGATCAGGAGATCAAATGTTAATGATTATGGCCCTGTTTGGTAAATAGCGGTTTGAGCAAAAATTAGAGGTTTGAGGTATAATTAGAGGTTTGACTAGTCAAATCCGCTAATATTGATGTTTGGTAAATAGCGAATTGAAAGAGCGGATTGGAGTAAAAAAGCTAATTTTGAAAAAGCTCCTAATATGAGCTTTTTGAGATTAGAGGTTTGATATTAGAGTTGTAATGACTCTTTTACCCTTAACAATTACCAAAAATCTCCAAATAACCTAAATTAAATAATAATATTTTTTAATATAAATAATAACACATTAAATATTGGACTTATTTGTTGTTACTACTAATTTATATGGTGACATTTGTAAGTTGATTCTATTTTTTTATTATCACATATTTATATGTGCATATAAAAAATTTAATAATTATATAAATCTTTCAAATATGTTTGAGAAATTTGTATTAAAAATAAATTTTATAAATCTAATTAATATTTATTAGATACAAAATATTAATAACTGATAAATTATTCAAACAAATATTAAATATAATCATGTCTTTATATGTCATTTTGCTTGTTTAAATAATC
Organism: Hibiscus tridactylites; assembly: GCA_958450335.1. NCBI lineage: Eukaryota > Viridiplantae > Streptophyta > Magnoliopsida > Malvales > Malvaceae > Hibiscus > Hibiscus tridactylites. The sequence continues at coordinate 13,873,794 of OY288287.1, forward strand.
AAACAGCTATCAGCTATCAATTAATTTTACCAAACACTTTTATACAATCAGCTAATACAATCCGCTAGTCAAATCAGCTAATACAATCAGCTATCAGCTAATGTAATCCGCTATCAGCTATCCGCTAATTGCCAAACAGGGCCTATATAAAAAAAAAAAAACAATTTTATAAAACTATTATAAGTGTAAATTGATGACAATGTAAAAAAAATCACAAATGATTATAAGAAAATTTAAGAATGTATTGTTTTCTTTTTGAAAATTTTAAATGTTGAAAATATATATTTTTCAAATCATTATCAAATAAGATTAGTTTTTGACATTGATAAAATCTTTTAAAAGCTAAAATCGAGATATGATTTTCTTTTATCTAATTATGCACTATTCCCTGTATTTTTTAGATTTATTCAATGTTTGGGCGTGATTTTTCTTGTAAATTATCTCACTTTAAATATAATCCAACATACTTTAAAAAAAAATGTAACATTGTTATGAATAATTATCTATGTGGATGTCTATCATGATTAGAACTTTATCCCGAAATGCGTTGAGGCGCAGCAGTTGACTGGACATCTAGGGGTAAAGCACTGTTTCGGTGCGGGCCGCGAGAGCGGTACCAAATCGAGGCAAACTCTGAATACTAGATATGACCTCAAAATAACAGGGGTCGAGGTCGGTCAGTGAGACGATGGGGGATAAGCTTCATCGTCGAGAGGGAAACAGCCCGGATCACCAGCTAAGGCCCCTAAATGACCGCTCAGTGATAAAGGAGGTAGGGGTGCAGAGACAGCCACGATATTTTGAGAATAATACAAATCTCCCTATTTCTCTCATCTCTTTGTTCTTCTTATTCTTGTTCTTCTTTATTTTATTTACAACACGTTATCAAGTCTTCATTGTTTGAATCCAAAAGAAGTTATTGGAAAGAATTCGATTCTAGGATAAACCAAAGATAATTTTTTTTTCTCTTTATTTTTTTAAATTACCGATTGTCTTTTTCTTTATATTTTAACTTTTTTTTTGAAAAGTTTGGAAATATATTTGATTTTATTCGAACATTGAAAGAGACAAATTTGTGGCTTCTCACAAACCAAAAGACGGATCGAAAGAGACGAAGAGGTTGCGTTTGGTGTAAATTACGTGTGTTTTCTCTTGTTTCTAAAAGGGTTAATTAGCGGTATGCTTATTCATACTTTTACTTATATGATTATATTTGATATTTTTCATATTATTATTTATGTTATTTTATTTGGTAAAAGTTACTATTTTTAACCGTGTTTTGAGTTTTACATGATATGCTTAAATGACTTGGAAAGAGATGTGATATAAAGGGATTATGAGAAGCTATCTCGGTCATATGCTATGTCTCCATTGTCCACGAGAGAAAAATCAATATCGGTAAATTTTAATTTTATTCTTTATATTATTATTTTAAAGTGCGATAAATCATGATGATTTTGAATTTACAAGAATATTATAAAGTCTATATGTACTCGAAAGTAATATTTCTTCTTCGTCGAAAAACTCGGCCATAGACTTCTCCCAATTTCAAGTTACGAAAATTCGTCTTGACCCAAAAAGTTTTATGGGAGGCATTCCCTGAAGTGAATGCAAGCATGATGTTTATTACATGCGATTATCAATGATGGGGCATTCCCTAAAGTGAATGCAAGCATGATGTTTATTCCATGCGATTATCAATGATGGGGCATTCCCTGAAGTGAATGCAAGCATGATGTTTATTACATGCAATTATCAATGATGGGGCATTCCCTGAAGTGAATGCAAGCATGATATTTATTCAATGCGATTATCAATGATGGGGCATTCCCTGAAGTGAATGCAAGCATGATGTTTATTCCATGCAATTATTGGAACTGTTTCATTCCCTGAAGTGAATGCAAACATGGTAAATCATTATTCAATTAGAGACATAATTTCGATATAATCCAAGTATATTGGCTGGACATCCCGTTCTGCGAGGCTACTGGTCTCAAAGGAGGTTTTTAAAGGACCTTGTGGACAGGTTTAACAATGCCGCGTACGAGGATTAAATCTTTGTTCTCTGTGATAAGGATATGTGAAAAAAGTTTCAAAGGCTCACTAGCTCTACTCCATTCCCTGAAGTAAATGTGAGATTATATTATGGAAGGAATAAAAAACCACATTAAAAGTTGTGGTCGTGGTCGAGGCTATGAATATACACATGAAAAAATATAGTCATTTTAAGAATACTTCTACCCGCTGGTAGCGAAGTTATAAGGATGACAAGAGTGATAAAGATCATTCTAAGGAATTGAAATCCTTTTATCAATGTGATGTTATAAACCATTGGTTTCGTAATTGTCAAACGCCAAAGTATTATGGACTTTATCTATAATCATGAATGATAAATGAAATAAAATATAAACAAAATTTGTTTATGGCGAAAATAATTATGGCGTTATTGGTCCAACTTAATTGGATATTGTTAATTTTCTCATAACCCTTGAAGGGAATAATTTAACATTTATTTTATTTCCCTTATAACCTCTAAAAGGAATAATTAATTTTTTATTATTAATTTTATTTTTTTTTATGTTAATTCGTTTTATCTATTATTTATTTATGTTAGTTTGCTTTATGTTTATTTATTTCATATATTATTTATTTACGCTTTATATTAATTTATTATTTGAAGAATATGATTACTTCCGGAATAAAATATACAATGAATTGTGGCTATTTATGCATAGAATTGTGGCTATTTATGCCTAGAATTGTGGCTATTTATACCTAACAGATAATGCAAGTACTCATATTGTACTTAAGGATAATAAATATTTTTCCCATTTAAATACAAGGGGAAATATGAGTAATATTTCTCAAAGTACTAAAATATCAATGCTTCGGAAGAGTACTTGAAAGTTTATCTCTGATAGATAATCGACTTGATATGATGTGCTATATTTTATATTTTTCATTCCTCGAAGTGAATGATACAAAGTACATATTTTCATTACCCGAAGTAAATGAAACAAAGCACATTTTGAAAGGTGCATAATTATGCATTTCTCGATTAAAATGCAAGGGAATAATGTGAGTACTATATCCGTAAGTACTAATATCACAAAAGGCTCTAGTTGAGCAAATATGTTATTGTCAAATGGAACTTTATTCCATATTCACAGTGCGTTATACTCGTCAAAGTCATAAAGAGACTTATTTAATTTTAAAGATATTCACAGTAATGGATATCATATTGAGACCATTAATCAATGGGATGTTGACTATCTCAATATTATGAGTATAAATCAAGGCAATAATAAAAACTTGAAAAAGTTATATGCACTGTCATCCATAGTGTACTACAATAGAATTAGTACAAATTGAAGCTCATGCTATTGTGAATCAGAAGTTTACTAATAACTTTATTATTTGGCAATGACCGGTTAGACCATCCCGGTTCAAATATGATGCGAAAATTTGTTGACACTTTCATGTGGTAATTTATTGAAGAGTTAAAATTTTCTTCAAAGTAATGTTTTCATGTGATACTTGCTATCAAAGCAATCCGATTATTCAATCATCATTAGCTATGATAGATTGCGAATCTATTAATTTTTTCTGGAACGGATACAAAGGTGATATATGTGGGCCCATACACCTTTCTTACAGTCCATCTAGATATTTTACGATTTTAATTGATGCATCGACTAGATGGTCACAAGTATCCTTGTTACTAATCTGCAACTTGGTATTTGCGAGGCTACTTGCTCAGTTGATAAAACTATGAGCACATTTTCAGATTACCTTATAAAGACAATTGGTCTTGATAATGCTGATGGCATGTCATTTTATATGTATTATCACTAATTCGCATCAAGCCAACAAATTATAATAAGTTCTCCCTATTTTAAATGATTTTTGGTTAGGAACCAAATATTTATCATCTTAGATTTTTTTAGTGTGCGGTATATGTTCTGATTGGTCCACCACAACGCACAAAGATGAGTTCTTAAAAGAGGTTGGGAATATATGTCAGATTCAAATTTCCCTTGATAATTAAATATCTTGAGCTTCTCATAAGGAATTTATTTACAACTCGATTTACTGACTATCATTTTAATGTGTCAGTTTTCCCAACGTTAGGGGGAGAAAATAAAATAGCTGGGAAAAGAAATAAATTGGAATGAATTATCATTATCTTAATTTGATCCACGTACTCAACAATGTGAACTATAAGTTCAAAGGATAATTCATTTAGCAAATCAATTGTCAGATAATTTTGCTGACTCTAATAGAGTGACTAAGTCACATATACCAGCTATGAATGCTCCATTTAAATTTGATGTCCCGGAAGGACAAATTCTAGTTGCTAATGAGTCTAACTTACGCCTGTAGCATGGTAGACAAGTAGGTTCCAAAGATAAAAATCCTCGAAAAAAGAAGGGAGTTATATTTATGATGGTCTGATCGAGGAATCAATGAATTATGAAAATCTCAAGAAGAGATTAGAAGGTCTCCAATAGAGGCATTAACATGACTCAGGTACCTGATATGTAACACCCGGGTTTAGGGGTCAGGTGAAAATAATGTTTTGATATTATTCGGGTTCGGTTTTATAATTTAAATAAATAAAATAATGGTTCGGGTTTTGTTTACAAATAAAACAAAGGTGTTGGACCCAATTTTTAAACCAAAGCCCAATAGCCATTTCATTAATGGCATACTTGTAATTTAATGGAATTGGGGAATTAAAAACCCATTTCTTATTTTAAAGAGATTATTCATCATCTTCTTCCCTCCCCCTTTCCAAAATCTCATGACAAAAACTCCACTTTCCCCTAGTCTACTATTCCATCACCATTCTTCCTCATCTATGGTGATTTTTGAAAGGTAAACATATATTTGACTTGTCCTCTCTTTCCTCTACATGCTAGTACCCTTAGATTTCATTAAAACTCATAATTTTGTATTTTGGTATTTTGAAAGTTTAGACTAAAAATATCATCTTTTTTGTCTTAAACTAAAGCTTTTGATTTATTAATGATATATGAGTTGTTTACTATCTATAAGGTTCAACATATCCGATTTTTACATGGTTTTATGGTGTTTCCCGAAATTGGGTTTTAGGGAGGTTTTATAGTGTTGAAATGTTAAAATTTAGGGGTGTTTTGTGTGAGAATTTGGGAGCTGGTGGTTAGGCTATGTATAAGGGTTGTTTTGGAAGCTATTAGGTGTGTTGAAAGAGTTGGAATCATCGGTTTTGGACTGTGCTAAAGGGCTGCTCGGGAATGGCTTTTGGGGGTTGTTCTTGGTTCGAAAAACAAGTGTTTGATGTTTGAATTGTATTCCGGGTTTGCTACGTTGTGTTGTGGACTGATTTGAGGTTAATTTACTTGTGTTGGGATGATTAGAAGCAAGGATTTGCGTTGGTAAAGTTTCGGGATCGATTTCGGAAGTCATGGAGGCTTGAGTATGCTTTGCTTGATTTTCTCAAGGAAGTGAGGTGAGTGGTTAATGTTTTAATTTGATTTTCAAAGGTTGGTTCAAGCATGTAGATGTGAAAATGTTTTCAAGTATCGTTTTGGTTCAAAGTTGGTTTTGGAAGAGTTTAGTTTGGACTTGAAGAGTCAATTTTAAATTCAAGAGTAAGTTGATGTGAATTGCCTCTTTAATTTCCCCTTTTTTCCATTTGTTTTCATTACTTGTGGTGATGTTTTGTTAAGCATGCAATTTAAATACTTTGGGAAGAAGCATGATTGCTTAATATTATATCGTTGATCATGTATGATGGTAATAATGTTGATGTTGATATGCCTTGCAAGATGTGTGTAAGTTGGTGCAGGTTGTGCACGAAAATGGTGAGTAAGACCATTTGTGATTGGTAAGATTGTAAGTAGTAAGTGATGCCTAATTGTGGGTTTCGTTACAACTTGTTTTGGTTGTGCATGATATAGTGAGTGCATGTCGCATGATAGTGAGTGTATATTGTGTTGCATGGTTGGTGTCGAACCTCACGCGATGGTTGTCTTTGCTCCGGTGATGTGTAGTCCCGCCGGTAGCGAGTGGTATAAGACTCCGGTGATGTGTAGTCCCGCCGGTAGTGACTAGTAGAAGAGTACTTTGATGTGTAGTCTCATTGGAAAACTACTAGTCGAAATGGTGATGTGTAGTCCCACCGTGTGTGTTTTGGTTATGCTTGTGCATACCATGTGTGCTCATGTTGTATCTCACTATATCATTCCTTTATATTGTTTTGCTTTAATCTAAGATCATGTCTTCAAGCATACCATGGAGCGTGATGCCATGATAAGTATCTTTATTGTTGACCCTTGGTTGAACTTGTATGTTAGTAGAAGGATTAGGTCGTTGGATGACTCGTATGTGTTGGTCTTTACTTTTAAAGAAAGCTTTGAACCCTGCATTGTCGTAGTTATGTTTTAGAGCTCCGCTCACTAAGCTTTATGCTTACGCTCTCCTTTTTCCGACAATGCAGATCTTTAGCTTGGAGTTAGCAAGGAGCAAGAAAAGGGCGTCCAAGCGTGTGGTAGTTTGCTCAAGTATGTTGTATTAAATAATGTAGTAGTTTAGCAATGGGAAATGCTACGTGTTTTAGGAGCGTGTATCTAGAGTCATTTGTGTTGGCTTTTTGTTGATGCCTATGTGTTTGTTTGGAAGCCATGTCTTTTGGATGCTTATGTTTGTAGTGAAGACATGTAAATCTTGTTATGCTATGATGTATGCTTGTGTGTGGTGGCATGTCTTTAAATGTTTAGGTTGTCTTGTTATGGTGCAAACCTCTTTTGTGTTATCTTGTGCCTTTTAAGGCCTTTGAGCATCATGTGTGACCTTAAATGCTAAATTGCCTATTGTTCGAATGCCAAGTATGTATGCCTTGTTCATGTTTGAATGTTAAGTTGCTTGTATGATGTGTGCATCACCTTGTGTTGATTATTGCCCTTTGGCTTCTTGTGAAAGCATGCTTTTATGGTTGGTTTGTCTTAGGATTGATGTTAGTGTGTTGGTTGAGGTTTTAGAGGGATTTAGAGGCCTCCTTGTGCCTTAAATCGGCTAAAACCTGTAAGTTCGTAGCAGGGGTATCGATACGGTTGGTCCTGTATCGATACAACCTTCTTGTTTCAGGCCTCGTGTATCGATACGCAAGGGGGCGTATCGATACCTTTTTGGTCACTGGAGCTACTATCCATTTCGGTATCGATACGGGCTCTTGGCGTATCGATACGGTCATCTTAGCGTTGACCGTGGGAAGTCAACCGTTGGGGAGGGTAGCGATACACTTCTTAGGCGTATCGATACGGTCTCTACGGATTGACTCTGACCAATTGACCTAGTCAAGGGGTATCGATACACCCCTTAGGTGTATCGATACCGCCTGTAGTTTAAGTTTAAAATTGGGCTGTAAAATGTCGGGTTGAGTTCTTTTGTCTGTTTCGTGAATGTTGTTCCGATGTATGATCACATAGGATTAAATACTCATCTAGACAAGATTTAAAATGAAAAAAAATAGGGTTGCTAACTGAGGGGGAATCCTTAAGGGGTTTTCACTCGGTTTTCCCCGTGTAGCTCACTCGGACCGGTCATTCGGCCAGACCGGGACGAGGGGGTTACATTTGTTGGTATCATAGCCTGAGGTTTCCGAGACCTCGGGTAGGTAAGTGAGGTAAGTCTGATGTGTTATGTTGTTGTTATGTCTCGGTGAATGTTTTGTCATGTACGCTTGATGTTGCTTGTTAGTACGGTGTTTGAAAGCATGTGTTGGCATGATGGTTGTGTTGAAGCGTAGTGTCGAGTTTCCCATTGCTACTATTACTTATTTGAAAAGATTTTTGTAAAGGAATATACTTGAGCACCTTGGACCCTTGCTCTTGCTAACCCTAAATATTCTTGTTTGTGTGTTTTGTTTATTATTGTATTGTTGTCTTTGGTAAGTTTGAGGCCGAGGCGTGGGCCTAGAGCTGGAAATCGTGAATCTGAGGTTTTAGAGGATGTGAATGATGAGAGAGTTCATCGCTTTAGTTCAGAGCAGTATGACCGTACCAGAGCTGGAGTGCAGTTTGTCAGTTTGGGTCAACAGGCACATGCGTTGGTTTCTGTTGAGGGAGAACAATGTGATCGACCTTGACATGAGATGGTAATAGAAGTGAAGACCTAAGAGTTGGCTTCGGAATGATGTCGATATTATAGCAAGTAATTCCTCGATGCCGTCATTGAGCTTGTTTTTCTGATAGATTCTGGAGCTACGCGTCCGTATATTTTGAGTGAACATGCGAAGTTGTTGAATCTACCTTATGAGGTACTAGGAGTAGGTGTTAGTGTTACTAGCTCCTTCGAGGATACGATTGTGGTCAGGAGGATGTACAAGGGATGTTTGTTGATGGTTCAGGAGCACATGTTTCCAGTAGATGCGATGGAATTGCCTTTTTCGGTTTTGATGTGAATCAGTGCATGAATTGGCTTGTAGAACATAAAGTTAGGGTAGACTTTAAGACAATGGAAGTTTTCTTAAAGTTTGCGGATGACTATGAGATTGTAATGGTAGGTGGGAATGTGGATTTCGTATCGAGTGTTGATCCAGCTTTAGAGGTCAAAGACTGATTGATTTTGGTTGACAGACTTGCCTAGTAAATGTGATGAATTTGATTTTTGAATGAGGATTAGACCGCAGACTGTTAGAATATATTGTGTTTTCCTAAAAGTGTTGGCAGGAATTACCCGGTTTGTCTCTTGATAGGGAAGTAGAGTTTGATTGTGAGACCGCCTCCGAGTTTGCTCGTGTTTTGGTTGCTCTGTACCTTATGATTCTCGACCGACTTGAGAGTGTTGAAGAATCAACTACGAGTTTGTTAGACCTTAGGTTCATTTGGCATAGTACATCATCTTAGAGTATGACAATGCAATTTTGAAGAAGAAAGAGTGACAGTACGAGAATGTGTTTAGATTTCAGACAGTTGAAACAAGTGACATTGAATAGTTAGTATCCGTTTCCGAGCGTCAGTGATTTGTTGGTCAGTTAGTGTGTGCTTCAGTCTATTTGAAAATTAATTTGAGATCCGATTATTACCAGTTGAAAGTGAGAGAAGTTGAAGTATTGAAGACAACTTTTGGGGCAAGATGTGACCGCTTTGAGTTTCGAGTTATGCCGTTTTTTTGACTAGTGTATTAGTTACCTTCGTAGAGATGTTGAACAGAATAATTCCCGAGTTCCTTGATCAGTTGTAATAGTTCTCCTAGATGACACATGACTATATTCACGTACCGAAGAAGGCCATGACAAGCTTTGAAGTTAGTGTGGTAGATCCTTTTAGGGAATCAGTTGTATGCCAAGTTGTGCAACGTGAACTCCAAGTTAATGAAGATGTTCTCCTAGGACATGTAGATCAGCCGAGTGTGTTAGAGTAAATCCCAAGTAGGCAAAAGAAGATATGAGTTGGAAGAAATTGAAAACTGTGACAGATATCTATAGTTTCCAGGTCTAGCATTGTTACTTTCAGAGAATTGGGAATAGTCTTTTGAAGATAGTTGCTCCATTGACAGATTGTTACAGAAGAATGTTCAGTTTGTGTGGTTAGATGCGAGACAATGAGCCCTTGAGAAACTTAAAGAAACTTTGATGAACGCTTCGACCTTGATCCAGTCATGTCAGAGAAAGAGTTGGTGAACCATAGTGATGTGTTACATGTAGAGTTAGGTTGTGTGCTTATGCAATACAGAAGATTGTAGCTTATTCATCGAGATAGTTGAAAGGCTGAGAGAAGAGTTATCCGATATGAGGCATAGAGTTAATTACAGTTGTATTTGCTTCGAAGACTTAGAGACAAAGCTTGTATAGTAAGAAATGCACAGTGTATATGTACGTATCATCAGAACTCGAAATATTTGAAGACTTGGGAAGGGTTGAAACTTGAACCGCATAAAGTGAAAAAAATGCTTGAAGACTGTAATATCAAGATTGAGTACCATCCGAAGATAGTCAATGTAGAAATCGATGTTCCGAGCTATGTTGTTGTTAGATTAGTAGTTGGGCTGCGAAATGTAATTGCCGAATTCAGTTTACCGAATGATAGTATTCTTGTGGCCGAGTTTCATGTTGAACCTACATTGAGTCAGAATGCTTGAAGAGAAACAGTTGCAAGACAGGTTCTTGACACCTCACGTGCAAGACATAGTGGAAGGAAGACCGTCAGAATACAGTTTCAGAGATGGTAGAGTTTGTATTTTTAGAGACAGAATAGTTGTACCTATAGACATAGTGTTTTGAGACGTATTGTGTTGGGCGAAGCATACGGCAGTTCATTTGTATTGCATCTGAGTTGTATGAAGACGTATTGTGGGTTGAAGATGAGTACTTCTGGATTGAGTTGATGAATAATGTGGTTCAGTATGAGAGTAAGTGTGTAAATTGCCAGCGTGTTAAGACCGAGCATCAGTTTTCTTCTAGTTTGTTACATCCTTGGGAGATTCGTATTGGAAGTGAGTAATAGATTCGAGAGATCTTGTGTCTGATTCGCCTTCGATTTCCTCAGTGAGAGCTTAGTTGAGTAATCAATGTTAGTTGCACTGTATGTGGTCCTTTATACACGTTCACGTTACTTGTACCGTGAGTAAGATGGCGGAGTTGTGCCTTAGCAAGAATTGTGAGTTGTACAGTGCCTTGAGATCGATAGTGGCCGATAGAGATTCGAGTTTTGACTAGATTTTTGAAGACGTCTACAATAGTGTTGGGTTACCTGTTGGAGTCAGATGATCAGTCAGAGGAAGTTACGAGTCAAGTGTTCAAACAATGCCGTATGAGTTTGTGAATCGGGCTAGTTTCGTTGTTTATCTATTGCAGTTACCACTATAGTTAGAAGGAGGTATGTAATGTGTTCTGTGTATCTATGATTCAGAAGTGTGAGCCAGTTTTGTCCCGTGTTATGTTGTTGAAGAGATTGAGTTGAGTTTAGAATGGTCATGCATTGAAGGACCCGTTGAGATCTTGGCATCAGATAGCTAATGTTGTGTGGTGAGTCTACCGAGTTGGTGGGTATGTTGTGGTGAGAGGAAGTGTGGAGGAGCATGTGTCAGTGACTCTTCCTGTTTGATAAATTTTAGGGACGAAATTTCCTTAAGTGGGGGAGAGTTGTAACACCCGGGTTTAGGGGTCGGGTGAAAATAATGTTTTGATATTATTCGAGTTCGGTTTTATAATTTAAATAAATAAAATAATGGTTCGGGTTTTGTTTACAAATAAAACAAAGGTGTTGGACCCAATTTTTAAACAAAAGCCCAATAGCCATTTCATTAATGGCATACTTGTAATTTAATGGAATTGGGGAATTAAAAACCCATTTCTTATTTTAAAGAGATTATTCATCATCTTCTTCCCTCCCCCTTTCCAAAATCTCACGACAAAAACTCCCCTTTCCCCTAGTCTACTATTTCATCACCATTCTTCCTCATCTATGGTGAAATTTGAAAGGTAAACATATATTTGACTTGTCCTCTCTTTCCTCTACATGCTAGTACCCTTAGATTTCATTAAAACTCATAATTTTACATTTTGGTATTTTGAAAGTTTAGACTAAAAATGTCATCTTTGTTGTCTTAAACTAAAGCTTTTGATTTATTAATGATATATGAGTTGTTTACTATCTATAAGGTTCAACATATCCGATTTTTACATGGTTTTATGGTGTTTCCCGAAATTGGGTTTTAGGGAGGTTTTAGAGTGTTAAAATGTTAAATTTTGGGGGTGTTTTGTGTGAGAATTTGGGGGCTGGTGGTTAGGCTATGTATAAGGGTTGTTTTGGAAGCTATTAGGTGTGTTAAAAGAGTTGGAATCATCGGTTTTGGACTGTGCTAAAGGGCTGCTCGGGAATGGCTTTTGGGGGTTGTTCTTGGTTCGAAAAACAAGTGTTTGATGTTTGAATTGTATTCCGGGTTTGCTACGTTGTGTTGTGGACTGATTTGAGGTTAATTTACTTGTGTTGGGATGATTAGAAGCAAGGATTTGCGTTGGTAAAGTTTCGGGATCGATTTCGGAAGTCATGGAGGCTTGAGTATGCTTTGCTTGATTTGCTCAAGGAAGTGAGGTGAGTGGTTAATGTTTTAATTTGATTTTCAAAGGTTGGTTCAAGCATGTAGATGTGAAAATGTTTTCAAGTATCGTTTTTGTTCAAAGTTGGTTTTGGAAGAGTTTAGTTTGGACTTGAAGAGTCAATTTTAAATTCAAGAGTAAGTTGATGTGAATTGCCTCTTTAATTTCCCCCTTTTCCATTTGTTTTCATTACTTGTGGTGATGTTTTGTTAAGCATGAAATTTAAATACTTTGGGAAGAAGCATGATTGCTTAATATTATATCGTTGATCATGTATGATGGTAATAATGTTGATGTTGATATGCCTTGCAAGATGTGTGTAAGTTGGTGCAGGTTGTGCACGAAAATGGTGAGTAAGACCATTTGTGATTGGTAAGATTGTAAGTAGTAAGTGATGCCTAATTGTGGGTTTCGTTACAACTTGTTTTGGTTGTGCATGATATAGTGAGTGCATGTCGCATGATAGTGAGTGTATATTGTGTTGCATGGTTGGTGTCGAACCTCACGCGATGGTTGTCTTTGCTCCGGTGATGTGTAGTCCCGCCGGTAGCGAGTGGTATAAGACTCTGGTGATGTGTAGTCCCGCCGGTAGTGACTAGTAGAAGAGTACTTTGATGTGTAGTCCCATTGGAAAACTACTAGTCGAAATGGTGATGTGTAGTCCCACCGTGTGTGTTTTGGTTATGCTTGTGCATACCATGTGTGCTCATGTTGTATCTCACTATATCATTCCTTTATATTGTTTTGCTTTAATCTAAGATCATGTCTTCAAGCATACCATGGAGCGTGATGCCATGATAAGTATCTTTATTGTTGACCCTTGGTTGAACTTGTATGTTAGTAGAAGGATTAGGTCGTTGGATGACTCGTATGTGTTGGTCTTTACTTTTAAAGAAAGCTTTGAACCCTGCATTGTCGTAGTTATGTTTTAGAGCTCCGCTCACTAAGCTTTATGCTTACGCTCTCCTTTTTCCGACAATGCAGATCTTTAGCTTGGAGTTAGCAAGGAGCAAGAAAAGGGCGTCCAAGCGTGTGGTAGTTTGCTCAAGTATGCTGTATTAAATAATGTAGTAGTTTAGCAATGGGAAATGCTACGTGTTTTAGGAGCGTGTATCTAGAGTCATTTGTGTTGGCTTTTTGTTGATGCCTTATGTTGATGCATATGTGTTTGTTTGGAAGCCATGTCTTTTGGATGCTTATGTTTGTAGTGAAGACATGTAAATCTTGTTATGCTATGATGTATGCTTGTGTGTGGTGGCATGTCTTTAAATGTTTAGGTTGCCTTGTTATGGTGCAAACCTCTTTTGTGTTATCTTGTGCCTTTTAAGGCCTTTGAGCATCATGTGTGACCTTAAATGCTAAATTGCCTATTGTTGGAATGCCAAGTATGTATGCCTTGTTCATGTTTGAATGTTAAGTTGCTTGTATGATGTGTGCATCACCTTGTGTTGATTAGTGCCCTTTGGCTTCTTGTAAAAGCATGCTTTTATGGTTGGTTTGTCTTAGGATTGATGTTAGTGTGTTGGTTGAGGTTTTAGAGGGATTTAGAGGCCTCCTTGTGCCTTAAATCGGCTAAAACCTGTAAGTTCGTAGCAGGGGTATCGATACGGTTGGTCTTGTATCGATACAACCTTCTTGTTTCAGGCCTCGTGTATCGATACGCAAGGGGGCGTATCGATACCTTTTTGGTCACTGGAGCTACTATCCATTTCGGTATCGATACGGGCTCTTGGCGTATCGATACGGTCATCTTAGCGTTAACCGTGGGAAGTCAACCGTTGGGGAGGGTATCGATACACTCCTTAGGCGTATCGATACGGTCTTCACAGGTTGACTCTAACCAATTGACCTAGTCAAGGGGTATCGATACACCCCTTAGGTGTATCGATACCGCCTGTAGTTTAAGTTTAAAATTGGGCTGTAAAATGTCGGGTTGAGTTCTTTTGTCTGTGTCGTGAATGTTGTTCCGATGTATGATCACATAGGATTAAATACTCATCTAGAGAAGATTTAAAATGAAAAAAATAGGGTTGCTAACCGAGGGGGAATCCTTAAGGGGTTTTCACTCGGTTTTCCCCGTGTAGCTCACTCGGACCGGTCATCCGGCCAGACCGGGACGAGGGGGTTACATGATAATAAATAGATCTCAATAGATTATGTCATGTCTGGTAATAAGTGGAACTGAAATCAAATCGACGTCGATAATACATTTGCATGCAATATAGCACTAGGGATTTTATTTGATGATGTGGATCATGAATCATTGTCAATTGGACAATGTAAACAAAGAAATGATTGGCCAATATGGAAAGAGGCAATTGAGGCGAAACTAAGATCTCTTTCGAAAAGAGAAGTATTTGGGCCTTTAGCCCGTATATTGAAATGTGTAAAGCTTGTGGATATTAATGAGCCTTTGTGAGAAAGAGAAATCAAAAGGAGAAATCACGAGATATAAGCTCATTTGGTTGCAAAGATTCTCACAAAGACATGAAATTGATTATGAGAAAAATATATTTTTCGGTGGTGGATGCAGTTACTTTTAGATAGTCTGACAATAAATGAAATAACTCAGTTTCCGCCTAATGGATGTTGTTACATCTTATTTGTATGAGCCTCTTGATAACAACATTTACATGAAGCTTCTGGAAGGATTTAGACTGCCATAAGCAGTTAATTCAAGTTCTCGAGAACATTATTCAATTATATTAAATATATCTTTTTATGGATTAAAATATTTTAGGCACATTTGGTATAATCACCCCATTGAATACTTATTAGCGGAAGACTATAAGAATGATTTAATTTCCAGAGCATTTTATTAAGAGGTTTAGCTCTGAATTTGTTATTGTTTTTATTATGTATGTTGGTGATTCATTGAGACTCATGAAGAGATCTCCTTAATATGAAATCCTTGTGCAGCAATCGGCAAACACAGAAAAATGTTTAAAGAGACTTTACATGCATAATGCATATTTGTTGACCACTATTTGGTTGTTAGGTCTCTTAATGTAAACAAAGATCCATTCCGCCCTTGAGAAAAAGGTGATGATATTCTTGGTCTAAAAGCACCATATATACATTAATTGATATGGAAGCATCGTATCTTGGTTGGTCCAGAAATATTATCTAAGTGCTACGAGACCATTGCCTTTAAATAATTGCTATGCATGAGGCAAAGCCGAAATATGTGTTTGGCTAAACATATCTAGAAGATATGTGAATTGCTTTCACAAGATAAGATGCAAGCTATATTATGTAGAGATAATGCAGAACTTATATCTCAAGGTGGATACATCAAATGCGATAAAACGAAACATATCTCTTTAAAGTTTCGTCCCTCGTGATCTTCAGAAGAATAGTATTTGATGGATCATTTCAAGCAATAATTTGGAAGATTTATCCACTAGTGCATACTCTATTTTTAACATTTCAAGATTATATTCAAGATTGAATTATGAAGATTCAAAGATCTTATGTGATATATTTATGAGGGGGAGTAAATACGCGTTGCACTCTTTTTCCCTTAACCAAGGTTTTGTCCCAATGGGTTTTCCTGGTAAGGTTTTTAATGAGGCAACATGTTATGCGTATTAAAGATGTGTGTACTCTTTTTCCTTCACTAATGAAATTTTTTTCCCACTGGTTTTTATCTTAGTAAGGTTTTAACGAGACACATTATCTTCATAGACATCCAAGGGGAAGTGTTATGAATAATTATCTATGTGGATGTCTATCATGATTAGAACTTTATCTAAGGAGTTTGATTTATTTATTATTAGGAATATTATCTCTATTAATTAGAGTTTAATGTATTATGTACTTCTTATGCCTATAAATAGATGATTCATTGAAGGCATTGTATACAATTCTATATTTTGAGAATAATACAAATCTCCCTCTTTCTCTCATCTCTTTGTTCTTCTTGTTCTTATTTATTTTATTTACAACAAACGTCAATTTTTTTAATAAAAATGTAATTGATTTCACAAAATTTGAATATGTGTTATTAGTTGGAATTTAATTTTTAAATTAAGCCTTTAAATATTAAAATGTTTTGGATTCAAATATAACAGAAATCCATTAATAATATTATCAATTGCAGGCCTATAAAAGAACCGAATGAACAAGAACGAGGATATGTTCATGTTTGTTCGTTTAATTTTAACCGAACAACTAAACATATATAATTTCTTCTTCGTGCCCGTTCGTTAAAATAATAAACGAACACAAACAAACATTGAGTATTGTTTAATTTTTCTTAAGAAGTCTGAAGTCTCGTACATTGGCTATTGTTTAATTTTTTTATTTCATATTTTTAATATGTGTTTTAATTTTTTTTAAATATAATCCATTTCTTATGAAAAATAACAAATATAAGTTGACATGTGTGAATAATGTTAAACGAAGATAAATGAACGAATTACCGAACATTCACCAATGTAAATAAACGAACAAACTCTTTGTTCATGTCCTTGAGTTTAATTAAACAAGCAGAAAATATTATTCATGTTCGTTCGTTTAATAAATAAACGAACTTCCCACTGAACGGTTCACTGAATGTTCGATTCGTTTTCGATACTAATCAATTGGGCTTTATTTATGAAATCAAATAAATATAGAGACAAAAATCTTAAGTACGTGATTATGGCTAAACTTAATCCTATAATTTAAAATAATAAATAATATATTTAATTTATAAGTGTAAAAAAAAAATTTAGAAGTTATCCGATAAATAATTAAGAATTATCTATTATAAGCTTATTTACGTTTAACATCTGAGAAAAACAAAACCCTAAAAAATATTCTACATATCCGTCAGGATCGTAGTTGTAATTGAGATGATTCGACCGATGTTGGTCGTGATTTTGATAGAGTTAGCATTGCCCCTTTCGTCGGAATCATTAAGGTTCGACATACGATCAGGAGAGACTAAATGCATCTCCGAAGATATCAGAAGCAATTCAATGACGAGGGGAACGTACCACGTTATCAACCCTAACCAGGATCAGGATCAGCCTTTGCCCTATTCTCACCTGCTCACCGCCAAGGTATTCAGCTACAAACAAACAAAAACCCTTTTTCAATTTTGTATTTTTTACAGTGAATCAGTGATAGTGTTTTTTTGGTGGGGGAAGGTGACGTCGACGCATGGGTATATTATTCAGTCGGCGAAGGGAGTGGAGAAAGGGGAGTTTGTATTTACGGCGGCGGAGCAGGGAGATTACACGGCCTGCTTTACGGCGCGGGATCATTCGCCGTTGGTTACGTTGACCATTGATTTTGAGTGGAGGACAAGTGTTCAGTTTAAGGACTGGGTTAATATCGCCAAGAAAGGCAAACTCGATGTAAGTCTTCTGGGCAGACCCTCTATTTATTTATTTCATGGTATTTAGAATCTCTCCTTTGCTATAATTGAAATCGTTGTGACAAAGTTCAGTCCTACAGGCTGAGTGTGTGCATGCAATGACATAATTTTAGGGTAAGTCTATAAAATTATAGAAATAAAAATAGATTTTCAATAAAAAATACAAACAAAATTTTTAATTTATTTTAAAATTAAACACAATTTTTAAATTTTAAGAGTGTGACCTCCCCTCGAGCACTCTTGGTCCATCCAAACATGCATGCAATGCATACATACAGGCTACAGCCGAATTGACACGAAGATATGAGTTTGTCTACGTAGATACTTAATGCTACTTGTTTTGTAAACACCAGGAGATGGAACTGGAGCTGAGGAAGATGCACGAAACTGTTAACTCCATTCACGATGAAATGTTTTATTTCCGGGAAAGGTAGGGTAACTTTTTTCTCTCTTAAACAGTTTAAACTTACAAAATATACTCGGATTATTCTAGTGTAGGTTGTTGATCATGGATATTATATATATATATATATATATATATATATATATATATATATATATTCTCTGCAGAGAAGAAGAATTGGAGGAGCTGACCCAAGAGACTACCACCAAAATGGTCTGGTTGTCCTTCGTCTCACTTTTTCTTGGCTTCTCAGTTGCAGGAATACAATTTTGGTACTTGAAAACCTTCTTCCACAAAAGGAAGCTCCTTTAAGTTTGTTACTCAACTTGCTTTCTTTGTTTTTTTTGGCAAAGTAATTTCTTCTAGGTCTCAGATATATAATTATATTATTTGGAATTTTCAATAGTCTTAACATTCTCTCTCCATACTGAAACACGTAACAGCTGAAAGCTATATGATTCTAAAGTTATACCTTGCAAAATTAACAAATTCATCATATACAAAGAAATACAGCTAAAGACTGCAGCTTCGGCCAACAAGACAACAGAACTGAAAGTTGCATAATCAGTAGACTGTAAGGGATACAATTGAAAAAAACAAACCCTGTTAAGATGAGGAAACATTTTCTGTATTGTCAGTTCTGGTCTTGATTTTTACATTCTGGTATTTAAAACAAACCCTACTTTCATGATTGAATTTGGAAAGAAGAAAGGAAATCCAGTCGCTTGGGAGAATCTACTTACAATACTAAATGGGAGAGCTGGAGATGATCGATCGAAATTCAAACTGTAATTTCATGAATTGAATATATGCCAAGAATGATCGCTGCCTCCATTTTCCTTTATCTTTTCAAGCCTCTTGAGAATTTCCAAGAAGGATGGTCTTTGGTTCATGTCAGGAGCCCAGCACTTACCTGTTAAGCTAAACAAATATTCAACAGGAAAATAATCAGCAACTGCCCATTTGTCCAATTGTTTGTTTTAATACGAAGATAAATTCAGCACTTGAGAAACTTTATTAACATTCATTACTAAACATCTTTGAAAAGAGTTTATGGATATGCAAATCTTCATGCAGAGTGCAGACATGATAGTTTATGTAACCAACTTATCATTTTAAAGCTCAACTTATGGTTGGAACTTGTAAATGATGTAAAGCACAAACCATGAAACTTGATAGTAAAATAGAAACTTTTTAAGATGGCTTACTCTCTTAGTTCAGAGACAAATGACTTGGAGCGGAAATTAGGCCGGTGTCCTTCTGCAACAAACTTAGCAGCTTCATAAGGCTCATAATTCGCGAATGGTGGTTCTCCTTCAATCATCTGCTCCAAGTAAGAATATCATCTATCAGAAGTAGACTCAAATATATAGTGACCGACACCATTTTGAGACAGGAAGAAGATTACCTCGTAAAGAATCATCGCAAAAGAGAAAACATCAACCTTTTTATCGTATTTCCGGTGCTTGAAAACTTCAGGAGCCATATAACGATCTATTCCAGTTCCATGTAAAGAAAGTAAGTATCTGAGAACCATATTTCATTAAAATGAAATCTTTATGAGACTCACAACTCCCTGTCTCGCCAGTCATTTTGTAGACATCGTGAGAATTTTGAACCTTGATGAGCTTGCTCAGTCCAAAGTCTCCAACTTTCAAATGGTCTGCGCTGGAGTTTACCAGAAGCACATTCCTGATAGAAAAATAAAATTTGACATGAAAATGTCAATGCAATTCAAAGTTTAATCATGGAAGCGAAAAGGAAAGAAATCAACTAGAGAATTGGGGGGGGGGGAAAGTTGTGCTGCCTTGAGAATAAAAAAACAAAATCTATTAAGAACCAAATCATAGAGCCTTGAACCAATAGATTGTAGAACAAAAACAGGATTGCTCCTCAGCAAAACTGAAACAGAAACTGACCCACCTTGGTTTTAGGTCTCGATGAATTATGACATTTGGCTCATTGTGAAGATAAGCCATACCCCTGAGGACAAAATTTATAAAATCCATATTAGCAAAATAGACATGTATACATATGAGAGAAAATTAATGCAGTCACATAGGAAATACATATTTTGTAGATTACTAACTGTCAAATGAAAGGGAAGTTGTTCAAAACCAAAGAAACATGATTTATGTTACGCTATAACATATTATCTCATTATTTCCCACCAAGTTTTACTTAGATATCAAGAGCGTTACACATAGAGCTGCTCGGACTACATAGCTTCAAAGAGAAAATATTCTTATACCTAGCAATGTCCATCGCGAAGCTGACGGCTGCTGATGAATTTAGTCCATTCTTTTCCTTGAGATACTGATGAAGATCACCCTGTAATAGCATATATGTGTATGATAAGAAGTAATTGAAGTAAAACTTAAAATTTCTATTTAGAATATTCTACAGAGAGAACTAAACTATTTAGAATGAGAAGCATATATGCATTCCCGTACCCCTCTTAAATACTCAGTAATTAACATAAGAGGCTTCTTCTCAGTCACAGCTCCGAGGAATTGGACTATATTAGGATGGCGGAGCTTTACGAGCAAATTCACTTCATGCCGGAAATCCTGACTGAACCAGCACAGCAGAAACATACAAAGAGTTACGATCTTAATACGAAAAAAGAGGGATAGGGAGGGAACTGATCGCAGCTACAAGCATCAGATAAACCGTGAGAAATGTGGATTCATGTCAGTTTTGTCTTTTTTCTTAGATCAGTATTCATTGTCAATGAGAACGTAATTTTCAACTTACGACACGCATTGCATCAAAGAATGCAAACTTTCATGAAAAGAACTTCGGAAACAAACTATAGAGATGTATTCAAAATATAGCGGGCTTACATCACTAATCTGTCATCTGAAAGTGATGGAAGAATGCGTTTGACAGCTACAGGTGTTCCTCGCCAAGTGGCCTTTAAAATCTCACCAAATGAACCCTGAAAATGTGAGATAAAAATCAGAGAAAGCACACATTGTATTAGGAAAATACACCAGGTACTTGCATGCTGAATTTCTGATGACCAAAACTTAAGAAGCTTATAAGGAATTCAAGTTCAAAACTGATAGAATGAAAGTTAGCAATGTTAATAAATTGAGATCACACCTTCCCTATGATATTCGAATGTGAGAAGTCCAGCTCTGAAGGGTCAATTTCCCAGTCACACTTGTTTGGTAGAGGGGGTGGAACTGGCCTTGGCTCAAAATGGCTTCCGTTTTGTCCCTGCGACAATGAATACGAGCTCACAAGTCTAAAAGGGTTTCCATCAATTAAACTAGTTTATCTAGCTCCAGCAGCAGCAGATCACAAGAGATAATGAAGAAGCAATAGTTACATCAATGAGCATGGATATGGAAACAAAACAAAAAAAGGATCAAGCAGCCATTTGACAACATTATTTCTTGTTACGCTAGAGCAATCCATGAAAGTCTGGCTAAATATGATTACAAAAAGGTCGAAATCAAAGTTCCATTTCCCACTACTAATTATCCATCGTACTGTTCAAGCTGGCTACTAAGCCGATTACTATGAAGAAAAGCAATTAAAAGAACAGGCATTTTAGGAATTCCGCTCACTTTAGACCAACTATTGCAAGAAAATGGTTGAAAAACATACTCAAACAATGAAAAACGCCAAGTAAAAAGCTAAAACTTACGTATGATAATCCACCGTATGATTTTAATAGCTCGATCATTCTATGTTTCTTAGCTCCTTCTGCATCGGCTAAAGGCTGAAATTACCAAAGCAACAGAAATAACAAGAAACTTACGGTTAATTAAATCCATAAAAAAAGAGAAAGAAACCATGGAAACTGTGAAAGCGAAGACGAAAGAAGAGGCACCGTATTCCTCCATCGATCTTGAGAGTTGACATCGGCGCCAAACTCGAGGAGGCACCTGGCAACCTCAACCCAGCCATGGAGAGAAGCAACGTGGAGAGGCGTACGGTTGTCGTAGTCCCTAGCATTGACCAAAGACCCGTCCTCCTCGAGAAGCTTGCGTACAGCGGAGGCGTCATTCTGATGAGCATGCCATAAGATCTGCGAAGTCCTGCTCAGCCTGGCCTTCTCCTTTTGCCTGTCCACCGAGCTCCTGTTCCCGCTCGATCCGCCGGATGAGCTCATCGTCAAAATATCTGTTGATCTCTTCTGGGGACCAAATAGAACGGATATTGGTAAATGTTTCTTGTTTTTGTAAGTGGGGAATGTTCATCGGAATCGAAATCGGGAGAAATGAAATAAAATTGGAACAAAATAAAAAATAAAATACATTTGTTTCATCATCCGTTATAAAACCGTTTTACTTTTTCAACAGAAAAGATTCTTTCTTCTTCCTCCCTCCACTCTTTCTTTATTCCGTAGAAATTGTATTTCCAATCCTTTTTTTTCTTACTATTATTGTTACTCCTTTATCAGTTTCTTTTTTAGGAATTATCCGAATTGTTCTGTCTTTGGACTTTATGACATTATATTCTTCGTCGATTGAGTACAATTCGATTGACATTGTCGTCCGTACAATATACATGAGTACGTAGTGGTAAATTGGTTTCTAGTATTGTATATTGTTATACAACCAGATGTTGTTATTGTGCTGCAACTCTTATGAGTTTGACCTGTGGTATGTTATGTGCACGACCTTTCAAATATATGGAAAAACTTAAAAGGTCTCCGAGCTCGGAGTCCGGGTATCATAAAGTTCGAGCATTGAGTAACAATGGAGGAAACAGAACAGCAACAACGATCTTTTCTCTTATTTTATTGACAGTGTTCAAGGTTGAGCAGTAGTAACAAGAGAAGCAGATATTTTTGATTGCCTCTGTTTGCAGCATTTTCCTTCAACTTTCTCCGTTTAGCTATGCTTGCTGAGAATGGTTTTAGGGTAACATTTTTTTGCCATTATCATGCACATGATCTAACTAAAACTTTGTTGAATTAATCGATGGACTCAACTCAATAGTGTAGATTTGCAATAGCAAACTTATAAGCATAAGAGGCTGAGAAACAATGGAGTTTTCAAGCATAAAGTTGATGTAAAACTTGGTCTTTCTCTTGAATCAAACAGATCAACTGATCCTTCTTCTCCTGCTCGACTCTGGCACAACATCATGTCGATGTTGGGGGATGTTGTCTTTGGTGGTAGAAACCATGTCATGTTCCCCTGATGGTTTTAAGGGAGGAGTTGAACTTGAATGTGTTGGGGGCCTGGATTTGCTCCCAAAACCGGCACTTAATGTAAATGAAGTACTGAATTATGACCCATCCGAAAACCAACCAAGGTTGTTTCAGAAACAGGTCTGGTTTTCTTTGAACTCTTACAGATTTGCGGATGTCGAGAGCAGAGTCTAAAATTAACTGAAGTAATCAACAATGGATTTATTCAATGACAAGAGGATTAGTAAGTATGATTCTGGATTCATATGATTCTTCTGCAACAAAAACAATTAAAAGGACAATAATTTAATGTTTTCCAACAAACATACTTTTCCACACCAATTCAATCTCAAAATCTCATATCATTCTCAAGACTAATCAACACTCCAAGCTCTATTTTTTACTTTTGTATAGAGCACTTAAAAAGTACAAAAGAAAGAACCAGGATTCAGAAAAAAGGAACATGAAATGGTCCAACAACTTGAACCGATTAAATCAAAAATTCTACCTTACGTAATTGACGATTATTTGTACTCATTTATATCGAATCAAATTGTTTCATGTCTATCCTTAGAGTACAAGAAATTATGCACCTTTTGAGGAGTTACGAGAATCATATTTAGTACATCACGAGCTGCAAAGTCACCTGCTTGTTGGACTTCTGCCGAAACAACAACAAATACTCCTCTCGGTAATCCAAGAATGGAACTGTAAACGGTATCTGAATCTACTCAAGGTGGTTTCATTTCATAATATGAAGTCAACAAACTATTAGCCAAGAGCATAACAACGAACACGATGATGTCATTGAACACACAACAATTCATCAGAACATTGATTGATGTTCACCAGCTGAGGTTTCTGCAGCATGCCATCTGCAGCTAAAGTAGAAAACCGTAGTCATCATGGAATCAATAAGCATCACAAACGAATACATTACCACCAACAACGGCCCCTCCCAGATCCTAGAAGACCCATCTCCATAACTCAACGTCTTTACCCTATGATCAAACAACCCAGTCACAAACGTCAAGCCAATTGTAGATCCAAGAAATATCAACATACCAACATGAGTCTGCCCCTTGATTAGAACAAAGGCCCGAACCAATGCATGTATTCCCGAAACTTCCTCTAACACACAGCTTACAATCCCAACATTGCAGACAACAATAGCATTTGCAAAAACAATGGCGAATACCAGCCCCATCGTTATCATCGCATAGAAAACTATATCCGGAGGAAACCCAATAGCAGAAAGTACATTACATGCCGCAACAAGAAAAACGGCAAACGTTATTACACAACCAACAATTACAATACACATCCACAAATAGGTAGAAACAAGCCGCCTCCAAAGCTTCCGAAACATCACAAAGAACTTCGAAACATCAGCCGATTCCTTCAAATAAGTACAATCTACACAATAAACCACTGCAGCCTTTGATAACAAGGCAAATGGAAGGAACAAAGGGAAGCACATTACCGAGGAAACAATCATCTCAGCAAAATGTTGGCACGACTGTTTGATAGAATGTCTCAATGGAACTCCACTGGTTTCGGCAACTAACATAAGCCGAAATGTAAGACTTTTCACAATGGATTGACCGACTAACAAATTAGAAGACATAAGCAGTGCAGATAAAGGGCAAATAAACAAAGCTAAAATGATCATAAAACCAGAACAGTTGTACCGTAAGATTCTAACGGTTTCTCTTAAGATCTCTAAAGCATTGGTTGAATGGAATCGGTGGTTAGGATCAGTAGCATCATGTGAGGATTGTAGCTCAAAATTTTCACCATGGGTTCCCCTTAATCCTTCCTTTTCTAAATGATCCGATCTCATTCGCGGAGAAGTAACGCTAGTGATTTCCATTGTAGTCAATACCCAAAAAGTATTAATCCATTCGGGAAGCTAAATAAATTATAGGAAATGATTGAGAAGAAAAGTGTAAACCAGATCTGAAAGAGCAAAGACCCACCTCTGTAACTTGAGAGAAGTCGCAGTGAAAACACTCAAATAGCGAATTATTGTAAAAGCAAGAAGATTAGATTGTGAGAAGGGATTATAATATGAAAAAGAAAAGGGATTATAATATGGCTAACGAGTGATGAAATTGGCTGCCATGTTCGGGGGCGCATGCAATGACACCGACGATCCTCGGTCTGAAACAGCTTATAATGGGCATTTTTCTGGTAACTTACAGCCAAGGAGGGGCCTCGGTTTTAGCAAGCGACAAGAGGCCCAAGACAGACATTATTTTGTTTCCTTTTATTTTATAACATGCATTGCTCCTGCCCATTCTTCTTCATTCACGAATTTCCTCCATTAATCTAAAACTCAAAATAAAAAATGATTCAACTGAATTTTAAGTGATTTAATTATTCGTTTACTTATAAATAAATTTTGAAAAATTAGAAATTACCCCCCTATTTTTTTAAAAAATAATTTATTCCCTTCGAATCATTTTAAAAAATTATATTAAACTTTAAACTTTAAAATATTTTTAATTTAATCCGCACTCATAAATTTTTAAAAGTTAACGTTACATATCTTAAAACTATTAAAAGTTTAATTAAACCCTCAAATTTGTTGTAAAATTTTAATTTAAGCCTCTATTTTTTTTTTAAATTAAGTTGACCATCAAACTCTTACATCTACTTTTTTACTATCTAAAGGAACATTTTTAAGGTAAGCAGGGCCGGTGCGGATACTCTCTCCCCATAATCATACCCACGTAAAATTTTTATATTTACCACCTACTCTACCACCCACGTTTGGTTCAATTTTCAAATCCACACACGCCTACGGATGTACATTCTCAAATCCACCTACACACCCACTATCAAACTGGACATCCACCACTTAACTGTACCCGCTTGTACCTACCCGTACCCATCTAAAAGCAACCACTAATATAAAATTTTATAAAAAAAATAAACTATAGACTTTTGTAAAAAAGAGTAAAACTTCGCATATTTTATTAATTGATCAAATGTATATATATAATACATTTATACCGGTATAAATTTAACTACAGCTAACTAACTAACGCTAGTTAACTTAACTAAATCATATTTTTACTGGTATAAATTCTACTAAATTACAACTAACTAAATAACTATAGCTAACTAAACTAAAGCATATTTACACTCGTATAAATTCTACTTAATCACCTATATTACAAATTTACAACCTGATTAATTAAAGCTCGTTCATAAACCATAAATTTAAGTTCGATCATAAACCATTATTTTTTTCAAACTAAATTAATTGAGTTTAAAGTCTACAAACTTAAGGATTAATGTAGATTTTAAAACAAACCAATATCTTAGTACATAAAACACCATAATAAAAAGCATAATCAAAGTCTACAAACATAAATAGTCTAAAATTCATACGATGTGCAATTAGTGAGTAGGCGGATACTCGACAGACATATGTGAGTAAAGTTTCAAATCCATCACGTACCCACTAATCACGACGAATATAACTTTTTACACCCACTACTCACTAAATTTATATCCATCATCACCCTAATTAGAGCGGGTGCAGTGCGAAATTCATACAATTTTATCAGTCTGCCGTCCCTAAACATTTCACTCTTCACTATCGAAATCACCCAATAAATTTAATGTATTATGTATTAGATCTAAACAGAAATTCGACATTGTATATAATCATCTTATTAATATGATATTAATGCTAAAGATTTGATTCTATTTGGAGGGGACTATAGTTGAAATAATGCAGTAATATAGTCTTTTGTAAACAAATAGTTAAAAATGTCTTAAACTTAAAATAAATGCTTAAATTATCTCGTTTATCTATTTTAAGTGTTTAAACTATTTTTACTGTCTATTATTCCGTAATCATTTTAGGGGGCGTTTGGTTCACGGAATGTAAGATTACCTCTAGTAATAGGATTCCCGGAATGTAACATTACCTGACACATTACTGGAATGTTACATTACTTTGTTTGGTTCATTTGATAGGAATATAAGATTGTAGTGTTTATGTAAAACCTATGTTTGATTTTGATATAACTAGATCTTTAAGGATCAATTTGAAAAACTTAAAATTGTTTTTACAAGTCTCCTAACAAGTTTTAAAACACCAACACTTTAAAACGGATTTATAAAACTCAAACTCAAAATATTTTCTAAGTGTTCCAAGCCAAGTTTATTGAAAATCGTCATAGCGTATCGATACCCTAGGAGGCGTATCGATACCTTTTTGCCAACATTGGCTACTGTCGGAACACGTATCGATACGGCAAACCCTCGTATCGATACGCCCCTGTGTTAAACTTCTAAGAGTTTGAAAGAGTGTATCGATACGGTAACACCAGTATCGATACTGGTTTAAAGAATTTTAAAGCATTTAAGTCGGTTAAAAAATATGACCGTTGGTGTCAGTTGGTTGGTAACCAAATTTTAAAAGACCGTTGAGCAGTATCGATACACCTAACCCCAGTATCGATACTACTTTTTACAGTGAGCTAAGTTCAGAAAAAGGTATCGATACGGCCCTTGCTGTTTTGATACCCCGTACCGATACGCTTACGTGCGTATCGATACCCCTGTATTAAATGCATACAACGGCTCTTTCTTTTCTGAGACAGGTATCGATACCCATTCCCGAGTACCGATACTCGTAGCTGCAGAGGTGCATTTATGGTGGTAAGAGAGGGTTCCAACGGCTCCATTTACTTCTCCAACCACTCAAACGGCTAGAAATCAATGAGAAGGTATAAAAGGGACATCCAAAAGTATCAGCAACAACTATTGAACTTCAAGCAAACATCCAAACATCAAATTCAAGCATTTGAGCAAAAATCCCAAATTTTTGTAAAATCCCAATTTGTGTTCTTCATTCATACTTTGTAAAATTGGGTTGAGTGCTTGTATTGGGGCTATCATTTGTATTGAGAGATACCTAATTAGCCTTCAAATTCCTTTGTTCTATTTAGTGAGAGTTGGGTTGATTTTAGGGTAGAAAAATCAACCGATATTGTAAAGGGTTGCCTCCTTATCCTAGAAAAGGGGAAGATCAATTTAGTGAAATTGTTGCAAATCCTTAGTGAGACTAAGGTAGTGGACGTAGAGTTCATTTGGAACTTGAACCACTCTAAATTCCTTGTTCTTCAATTTTAATTTGCCAATTTCCACTACAATCCTTAAAATTTCCAATTCACCCCCCCCCCCCCTCTTGGTAAATATCGATCTTTCGATCCACTCAACAATTGGTATCAGAGCTTAACTCTTTGAGGATTAACAACCACAAGAGGAGATCCTTGGAAGAGTGTGATCATCAAATTATCAAGAGATGGCTTCAACCTCCGGTTCCGGCATGTACGAGTCACAATCAACCAACAAGCCTCCTTTCTTCAATGGTGACAACTACTCCTTTTGGAAGAACAAAATGAGGCTATTCATCAAGTCAAGTGACTACCTTGTATGGGATGTCATTGAGGATGGGCCATACATTCCATTGAAGCAAGATGGTGAAGGCAAGATGGTGTTGAAAAAGAAAGCCGAAATGAGTGAAGAAGAGAGGAAGAAGATTCAAGTCAATGATAAAGCTCTTCACATGCTTTTTTGTGCTTTCGGTCCGGACATCTACTCAAAGGTCTCTTCCATTGAAAATGCCAAAGAAGTGTGGGACACACTTGAGACCACTTATGAAGGCACCAATGATGTCAAAGAAACTAAGATTGGACTTCTCAATCTTAGCTATGAAAATTTCAAGATGGAGCCCGATGAGACCGTGTCAAAGATGTTTGATCGATTCTCCACAATTGTCAACGGGCTAAAGGGATATGGAGAGATCATACCGGAAGACAAGCTTGTCCGGAAGCTACTCTATTCACTTCTCGAAGCTTGGGATGTGAAGAGAACCGCCATCATCGAAGCAAAGAACTTGAAGACATTAAAGCTTGATGAGCTTGTGGGTTCTCTCCTTACTCATGAGATCATGAAGCAAGGAAGGGAAGATGAGAAAAAGAAAGAAGAGAAAAGAGTAGAGAAGCTTGAAGTTGAAAAGAAGAAGAAGATGGGAATAGCTCTCAAGGCAAAAGCTTCACAACATGATGAGAGCTCATCTTGTGAGGAGGACGAACTTGAAGAATTGGCTATGATAGCCAAACGATTCTCACGCTTCATGAGGTCCAACCGGGGAAGAAAAATCCAAAGAAAGATGGACTTCAAAGGAAGGAACAAAGAAGAAGGGAAGGATCCCATCATTTGCTATGAGTGCAAACAATCCGGTCACATCCGTTCAGAGTGCCCTCAACTCAAGAAGAAGGGCTTTGAGAAGAAGAAGAAACTCAAAGCCAAGCTTGCTACTTGGAGTGATGAGGAGTCATCGGAGGATGACGAACAAGAAGTGGCCAACCTTTGTCTCATGGCACTTGAGGAAGATTCCTCCTTGGTAACCTCTAACTCATCTACTTTAGATTTTCAAATGACAAAATTTGTGATGCATGCTCTAAGGGTAAACAACATAAGTCTTCTTTTAAATCCATTAATGATGTTTCTACTAGTAGATGCTTACAATTAATTCACATGGATTTATTTGGGCCAATTAGGACTATGAGCTTGGGTGGTAAATCTTATGCATTTGTGTTAGTTGATGATTTTTCTAGATTTACTTGGGTTCTCTTTTTAAGTACTAAAGATGAGGCTTTGGAAAAATTCATCACATTTTCAAAATTAACCCAAAATGATCTTGAACTTAGAATTTCACACATTAGAAGTGATCATGGAACCGAGTTTCAAAATTTAGGGTTTGAAGAA
Organism: Hibiscus tridactylites; assembly: GCA_958450335.1. Lineage (NCBI taxonomy): Eukaryota > Viridiplantae > Streptophyta > Magnoliopsida > Malvales > Malvaceae > Hibiscus > Hibiscus tridactylites. The sequence continues at coordinate 13,903,591 of OY288287.1, forward strand.
TTTTTGAATGAAAATGGTGTTAGCCATAATTTTTCGGCTCCTCGAACTCCTCAACAAAATGGGGTAGTTGAGAGGAAAAATAGAACTTTACAAGAAATGGCTAGAACTATGCTTTGTGAAAATAATTAACCTAAATATTTTTGGGCGGAAGCCACAAACACCGCTTGTTATATTGTAAATCGAGTAATGATTAGGCCAATTTTAAAGAAAACACCTTATGAGATTTTAAAATCTAAAAAGCCTAACATTAGCTATTTTCACCCTTTTGGGTGTAAGTGTTTTGTTTTAAATAATGGAAAAGATAACTTAGGTAAATTTGATGCAAAAAGTGATGAAGCTATTTTTATAGGTTACTCTTTAACCTCTAAAGCCTATCGAGTATTTAACAAAAGAACTTTAGTAGTAGAAGAATCTATTCATGTTGTGTTCGATGATAACCTCCTTCCTAGGAAGGATTCTTGTGATGATGATGATGTAGGAATCATAAATGCCTTTGATGGAGGTCAAACTTCAAAGGAGGATGAGATTCAACCAAAAGAAGAAGATACACAAGATCCACCTCTTGAAGCCTTGAAGGACTTGGCTATTGAGGAAAAGGAAGTGAGCTACCCAAGGGAGTTGAACTATGTCAAAGATGGTGAAATCTTGGGTGACCCATCCAAAGGGGTAACCACTCGTTCTTCTCTTAGATTAATGAACCATGTTGCATTTATCTCATGCATAGAGCCTAAAAACATAAAAGAAGCATTGAAAGATGACTTTTGGATTATGGCTATGCAAGAAGAGTTAAATCAATTTGAGAGAAGTAATGTATGGACATTAGTTGATAGGCCTAGTAATCAATCTACAATAGGAACTAAATGGGTCTTTAGGAACAAACTAGATGAGAGTGGTAACATTGTGAGAAATAAAGCGAGACTTGTAGCACAAGGTTACACTCAAGAAGAGGGAATAGATTTTGATGAAACCTATGCACCCGTAGCTAGAATGGAAGCCATTAGGATGTTGCTTGCATATGCATGTTATCATAATTTCAAGCTTTTTCAAATGGATGTTAAAAGCGCATTTTTAAATGGTTTTATAAATGAAGAAGTGTATGTGGAACAACCACCGGGTTTTGAAGATTCAAAATTTCCAAATCATGTTTTCAAACTTACCAAAGCTCTTTATGGTTTAAAACAAGCTCCTAGAGCTTGGTATGAAAGACTTTCAAATTTTTTGATTGAAAAAGGATTTGAAAAAGGTAAGGTGGACACTACACTTTTCATAAAAATGTATAAAAATGACATCTTAGTAGTTCAAATTTATGTTGATGATATTATTTTTGGTTCTACTAATGAATGTCATTGTCAAGAGTTTTCTAAGCTAATGCAAGGTGAATTTGAGATGAGCATGATGGGGGAGCTCTCATTCTTTTTGGGACTCCAAATTAAGCAAAAGAAGGATGGCACCTTCATCAACCAAGCAAAATACATAAAGGATATGCTCAAGAAGTTTGGCTTGGAAAATGCAAAGCCTCAAGCCACTCCTATGAGCTCATCTACAAAGCTTGACAAAGATGAAGGAGGTAAGTGTGTTGACTCTAAGCTTTATCGTTCTATGATTGGATCTTTGCTTTACCTTACCGCAAGTAGACCGGATATATTGTTTAGTGTTTGCTTGTGTGCTAGGTTTCAAGCTAGTCCTAGAGAGTCTCACCTTATAGCCGTTAAGAGGATCTTTAGGTATCTTAGAGACACTCCTTGTTTAGGTCTTTGGTACCCTAAAGACTCTACCTTTAACCTTCATGCTTACTCGGATGCGGATTATGGGGGTTGCAAAATTGATAGGAAAAGTACTTCGGGAACTTGCCAATTCTTAGGTAGTATGCTCATATCTTGGTTCTCTAAGAAACAAAATAGTGTAGCCTTATCTACCACCGAAGCCGAGTACATATCCTTAGGGAGTTGTTGTGCTCAAGTTCTTTGGATGAAGCAACAACTCTTAGATTATGGAATTAAAGTTGGAACAATACCCCTAAAATGTGACAACACTAGTGCAATATGCTTAACTAAAAATCCCATCCAACACTCTAGAACCAAACATATAGAAATAAGGCATCATTTCATTAGAGATCATGTCCTTAAGGAAGATGTGGTTATAGAGTATGTAGACACCTTGAATCAATTAGCGGACATTTTTACAAAACCATTAGACAAAGAGCGTTTTTGGTCCCTTAGGAGAGAGTTAGGTCTAGCTAGCCTATCTTGACCTTTTAGGACCTCTTTTGTGCTTAAAATGCTTGATCTTGTGAAATTTGCCATGTTTATGTGCTTAAACTCCTAATCTTATCCATGCCTATAGTTAGGGGGAGTATGCTTCTGTTAAAACATGCTTAGAACTGTTCATTCATCATTTGCATACTTTTAGGAGGTGTTAAGTTCGAGCCTTTGGTTGTTCTTAGAACCAAATAGGTCATTCTGGGCATATGGTATCGATACTGTTATACGCGTATCGATACATGTTCTTCATCTTGTTTCCCAGTTTTTGTCCTCGCTTCATATGGTATCGATACGGATATACGTGTATCGATACGTGTTCTTCATCTTGTTTCCCAGTTTTTTTTTTTTTGCTTCACAGGTATCGATACGCTTAAAATCGTATCGATACAGGTCGTTTCGATACGGGCCCCACCGTTTCGATACGACTTTCCAACGGGCATTTTTTGAGAAAAGACAATTCTATCCCTGTATCGATACCCCCTCCGGAGTATCGATACCTTATCGCGCTGATGGCATTAAATCTGTTTTAAATGAGATCTACTTTTACCAAATTTAAAACTCTTTAACCCTAACAAACCCTAGCCGTTTTTGCCTATAAAAAGGCCCTTCCTCCTTCATATTTTTCACTACAACTTAATTCTAAAAGAATTTTTGCCTCAAGTCTTTCTTCAATCTTCAAAGTTTCCTTCAAGATTATGGCACCTAAAGAACATTCGAGGAAGCGAACGAGGGTTACTCTTGCCGGTGATTCTTCGACTCCCGGAATGGTTGCACGCCCGGATTATGCTACAATTTATAACAGATCCTTTGAAAATTCCGCGGGTCTTCCCTATTTTCGCCAATTTGAGAACTACAAAATTCGTGCGGAAAGGGTCGTCTCCATTCCTTTTCTCGACTCCGAGCGCTTCAAGTTTGAATATCTTCCATTGCTTCGCACTTGGAATTTCATGGGGTTTCTTTCTATCCCCGGTATTTACTATCGTCTTTTGGTTTTACTTTTCTATTCTAATGCCAAAATTATTTCTCGCAATGGGGAAATTGTTGCCATCCGCTCTTATCTCATGGGGAAGCAAATCATTCTCGATGTCAAAGGGATTTGTGAGGTTTTTAACTTAGAGGATGAAGGCTTAAAAGATGAAAATGCCTTGGGCCATGTTCTCGGTGGTTCCGTAACCGTCCTCAATGCTCACGATCGAATCCTACATTTGATGGTGTCTTGGTGGTTACGTCCCTCCGGTGGCAAATACTCTACCATCCGTCAAGTGGATGATTTTTGGATCCGTTGTTTCTGTCAACGAAAGCGCCCAAACCTAGCTCGAATCATGTTCGATGAGATCGCCTATCATGTTCAAAATCGCCAAACCCCTCTCATCACATCCTTTATTTACGGTACGGCTTTAAGTTACTATTTTATGAAAAAGGATATTGATTGCTCATTTGATGTTGCATCTACTCTTACCGATCCTATTGATGAGCGATCTCTTGCTCGGGGAAAGTTTCATTACTTTAATGGAAGTTGGTTACGTCTTTCCGAGCTTCCACCCGAGGCCGCCGCCGCATTGGAACAACCACAAGCTCCTCAAGCTCCTCCGGCTCCTCAAGTCCCACAGCCCAATTTGGATGCTCTCATGACCTATCTCAATGAGCAATTTACCGGACTACGCACGGACATGAACACTCGTCTAACCTCCATGGAAACCACCTTCGATACAAGGATGACGGGTATGGAGAATCGCCTTACATCACTTGAAAGCGGGCACAACTCCTTGAATATTTCCGTTGCCGCTTTCCATGATGAATGGCGTAATAGCATGCGGAGCAATGAGCCTATGGTCGATGATGATGATGAAGATGATGAAGACGACGAAGACAATGCCTAGATATCTCTTCTTGCATATCATTCATAATCATCTAGGATTTTCTATTTTTATGCACCTATGTTTCTGCTTTTAGGACTAAGTTTGTTTTAGGATTAAAAACCTATGCTTTGATTTCTTGTTTGTTTTCGTTTGGATTCTCTTATGCTATGATGAATAAAATTATGTTGCTTATTATTATACCTTGATTTCATTATGCACTTTATTGTCTCCATGCATTTTTGATCTAACAAAAAGGGGGAGAAGAAACTTGCTCACTCAATATTTTGGTTTTGTTATATCAAAAAGGGGGAGATTGTAAAACCTATGTTTGATTTTGATATAACTAGATCTTTAAGGATCAATTTGAAAAACTTAAAATTGTTTTTACAAGTCTCCTAACAAGTTTTAAAACACCAACACTTTAAAACGGATTTATAAAACTCAAACTCAAAATATTTTCTAAGTGTTCCAAGCCAAGTTTATTGAAAATCGTCATAGCGTATCGATACCCTAGGAGGCGTATCGATACCTTTTTGCCAACATTGGCTACTGTCGGAACACGTATCGATACGGCAAACCCTCGTATCGATACGCCCCTGTGTTAAACTTCTAAGAGTTTGAAAGAGTGTATCGATACGGTAACACCAGTATCGATACTGGTTTAAAGAATTTTAAAGCATTTAAGTCGGTTAAAAAATATGACCGTTGGTGTCAGTTGGTTGGTAACCAAATTTTAAAAGACCGTTGAGCAGTATCGATACACCTAACCCCAGTATCGATACTACTTTTTACAGTGAGCTAAGTTCAGAAAAAGGTATCGATACGGCCCTTGCTGTTTCGATACCCCGTACCGATACGCTTACGTGCGTATCGATACCCCTGTATTAAATGCATACAACGGCTCTTTCTTTTCTGAGACAGGTATCGATACCCATTCCCGAGTACCGATACTCGTAGCTGCAGAGGTGCATTTATGGTGGTAAGAGAGGGTTCCAACGGCTCCATTTACTTCTCCAACCACTCAAACGGCTAGAAATCAATGAGAAGGTATAAAAGGGACATCCAAAAGTATCAGCAACAACTATTGAACTTCAAGCAAACATCCAAACATCAAATTCAAGCATTTGAGCAAAAATCCCAAATTTGTGTAAAATCCCAATTTGTGTTCTTCATTCATACTTTGTAAAATTGGGTTGAGTGCTTGTATTGGGGCTATCATTTGTATTGAGAGATACCTAATTAGCCTTCAAATTCCTTTGTTCTATTTAGTGAGAGTTGGGTTGATTTTAGGGTAGAAAAATCAACCGATATTGTAAAGGGTTGCCTCCTTGTCCTAGAAAAGGGGAAGATCAATTTAGTGAAATTGTTGCAAATCCTTAGTGAGACTAAGGTAGTGGACGTAGAGTTCATTTGGAACTTGAACCACTCTAAATTCCTTGTTCTTCAATTTTAATTTGCCAATTTCCACTACAATCCTTAAAATTTCCAATTCACCCCCCCCTCTTGGTAAATATCGATCTTTCGATCCACTCAACAGTTTAGTTGGAAAAATATAAGATTAATTGGAAGCAAAATTACTAACTTGTCCTTATGATATATATATATTTTAACAAGTTTAATTTTTAATTATTAAATTAAAAATATTTACATAAAAATTTATAAAACTATTTTCGTTACATTGCCTAAAATTTGCAAAAAAAAAATGTTTATAATATAATTACATTTTTTTAAAATGTTTCATATTTATATACATTTATTCCTTTTTAATTTTTTTGAACATCAAAATATTAAACGTTAATATGCTTAGATTTTTAATTTTTTATTACTTTCGACCATTTATCAAACAAATTAAAGTAAATGATAAAATAAATCTAAAAATAGTAAAAAAATGATAAAAATAAATTAACCTACTGATTTTTTAAGATAAAAATATCTTATAAATTAAATAATAAAATTAATAACATCAAGTCTTAACGCATTCAGTCTCAAGCAACATACAATCTCATCCTATAACCCTAGAAACATCGTAAATACAATATTAATAAAATGTACTATTAAGTATTACAACATTATCTAAATATATACAACACCATTTATATATTAAACTAATATTAAATATAAATATTTAATAAATTTACTCCATAAATAATTAGTTACCTAATTAAAAATGCAATAAAGGATTGACATGAACATAATTCATAATCATAAGGGTAATATTGTCCAAAGGGGAAGGAATTGTGTAATACCTAAGAAAATGAGGGGAATAGCATTCCCACCATTTAGGGGGAAAAGAGCCACTTTTGGGAAAAGAATAATACCTCATAGTGGGAATCCTTTTAAACCAAACATGGAAATGTAAGTTTGGAAAAGATAATTACCCATGGTAATCATCTTTTCCGCGAACCAAACACACCCTTAAGGTCTTACTCTAACTTTTGCTAAAAAAATATGGTATCCAATGAGAACAAAACACGTGTCAACAATTTTAGTTTCCTTTTTATTTCTCTAAAATTACACGAAATTAAAAATTAAAATTTTAATCTATAAAGTACTTTTATTGTCCATTCTCAGAAAAACATGAATAACCCTAACCCTGTATTCATCATTTACCCGAAATGAAAACGTGAGAAACTCTTCTCCATTTGCTTTCTGGATCGATTTGGGAAATCTTAAAACCCCTTGTCGATTTGTTGCAAACTCTTTAATTTCAAAATCCTATAATTCAAAATTAAAATCAAAACCCCAAGTCGAAAAAAAGCATCGAAGAAGAAAAAGTTTATTTGTGGAAGGAAGTTTCCACTAGAATAGTCGGAAGGTAAATTTGAAAAACAATGCTCCGATTGTCAATTTGTAATCCAAATTGGAATATAATATATTGATGCTGATAGGTTTTTTGGTAACCTGTATTGGAGTACAGACAGTAAGTGGAAGTACTTTATTACTGTACATTCTTCAGTTGACCAAGAAAAATTAAGGTGCACTGTGAAATTATTTGAACTACAAATAAAAGCTTTAAATCTGCAATAACAATGCATGACCATTGAACTATTATGTGATTTTGACCTTTCACTTGATATTTTTCACACGAAATAGATGAATTTTAGGGTTTTTACTTGGTTAAGAGATGAAAGAAAAACCCTAAATTAACTGTCCGTGGAAAGAGTGGTGAAGAGCTTACCGGAGAGGACGAGTAAATGGAAAACAGAGGGTAAGGGTTATTCGTGTCATTTTTTTGAGAATGGACAGTAAAAATTAATGTTAATGGATTAAAATGTGGGTAAACTACACCGAATACCACTTAATTTTATTGTTTGAATCAAACATATCACTGAATTATAATTTAATACTATTATACTACTAAACTTAATTTTTGGCTTCAATGTAAGCACTCCACCGTTACTCCTGTCACGGGGCGCTGACATGGACTAATAATCCCATTACAGAGATAACATGGATAATAAATAAATAAAGTTTTTTTTTCACGTAATTAATTAATTGACAAAAAAAGCGTTTGTTACGAGCTGAATGAAGCATGACCATGAAATACGACATGTATTCAAAATCTGTAATCTCATATTTGTTTAATGTTGCTATGGGTTTTATTCAATATTTGAGTTTAGGGTTTTATATTTTTTAATTTAAGATTTTTGTTTGTATTCAAAATTTGTAATAAAAAAATACAATAATATTGATTTTAGGTTTATGTAATTAAAATTTAGGATTTTTGTTTGTATTTAAAATTTAGGATTTTTATTTAACAGTTTCCTAAATGTTATTTCAAATTGTCTGTTTATTAGTTAGGGACTTTTAGGCTTGTTGCAAATTGAACAATCATGTAATTTGGTTATATGTTGGTGCAAATTGTTCTGATGTTACAAATGTGCATATTATTGTGATTTTAATGTCTACTTTTGCGGTTTAAATTGACCAGTGTTATTGTGTTGTTCACTTTATTAAATAACCATTGTTTCATGTTATTAAATAGAAGTAGGTGTTAGTGTTTTATAGTCTATTTTAAAATCTTGCATTGGTTATTGGGTTAAGTTGCTCTTCACATGGAATACTTGATAAATATTGCCATTGTTTCATGTTATTAAATAGAGGTCGGTGTTAGTGTTTTGGGGGACCACTTAAATTATTTGACTGGTGTACTTTTTTTAAAGAAAGTAACAATGATTCTGTTCTTTTGACAGATGCTTCATCGCAATATTTTATACTTGTTGTGCATCATGGTGAATTTATGATAAATTCGCCAAGGTTAAAGTACATTGGTAAGAAGATACATTTCTTTGATATGTGATATGTGGATATCATGTCTATGTTAGAAATGTATAACATTACTGAGGAGTTAGGGTATAATGGCATGTTTAATCTATATTAAAAAAAGTCTGCTGTGAAACTGAGTGTTAAGCCCTTTAAGAACTGATTTTGGTGTGATTAGCATGTTAGAAACTATGCCTAGAATGAAACAATTGTATTTGTACTTAGAAGAAATGGTTACAAAAACAGCTGGAATAGATAGTACTAGTACTGTTAGAAATGAAAACTTAAAAGAGGATGGAGATGATGATGTAGAAGAGGATGAAGATTATGTAGTAGACGAGGTTGAACAAACTGACAGTGATAATGTTATGAATGATGAAGTTCATGTAAAAGAGGTGGATTATGGAGCATTAATGATGAAATTAGAGTTTGAAAAAAATGGTAACGAGTCACATTTGAATGAATATGATAGTGGATCAGATTCATTATATAGTCTTGGTGAAAATAAATCTAATGAAGATGATCGAAAGAAACATCCCAAATATCCTAAATTTAATAATGAGGTGGATATGATAAACCCACAGTTTAAGAAAGAGATGATATTTAGTGGTAAAAAAATTCTGAAAGAATCTATAAGGAAGTATGTGATTAAGAGCAGACATGATGTCAGATTCAAAAGGGTTGACAAAGGTAGAATGCATGTAATTTGCAAGAAAAATTGTTCATGGTATATTTGGGCATCAAAGGTTGACCCCAAAGATCTTATGAACAACACATAGCAGATTACGTCTAATGTAGAGGAGCACAATTGTGTCAGAGATTTTAAAAATAAAAATGTCACTTATAAGTGGTTGGCTAAAAAATATTTTGAACAATGGAAGGCTGACCCCACTTTTTCAATTAGATCTTTACACCAAGATGTGCAAAAAAGCATTCTTATCATGTATCTTTGAGTAAATGCTTGAGAACTAGAAACTTAGCACTAGAAATAGTTCTTAGAAATCACAAAGCTCAATATTCAAAAATATATAATTATCTTACTGAAATTAAAACCTCTAATCCTTGCAGCACAACAATCCTTCAATTAGATAATATGTTGTTTCAAAGAATGTACATATGTTTACAAGCCTGCAAAAAAAATTTCAAAGCAAGACGTAGACTTATAATATGCCTTGATAGATGTCACATTAAAAATTACTATGAAGGTTACTTGTTGACAACAGTTGGTGTAGATGGCAATGATAACCTTTATCCAATTTGTTAGGCTGTTGTTGAGGCTGAAAAAGAATTATCTTGATGTAATTGTTGTCTGTTCTGATCATTGATTTGAAGATGACAGACTCTTACCATTTCACATCCATGTCAGACAAGCAGAAGGTAAGCTGTAGAACTAATGTTTTGATATAATAATTGAAAATGTTTTGGACTGATTTAAAAAATTTCCAAAGTCCAAACAACTTGAAACTATGTTTAGGGAAGTTTTTAAAAGGGTTTTCATGTTTTTCAAAGCCAAACTTCACAAAACTGTCCAGGTGTTTCGAAACACCTTAAGGCGTTTCGAAACAGGGAATTCCAGTAGCAAAAATGTTTCGAAACGTGTTTCAAAATGGGCTTTCCCTGGATAGGATTTTTGCCCAGCGTTTCGAAACGGGTTATGCCGTTTCGATACGCCTACGTGGCATTGACCACAACGGTCATAAAACCCAACGACTATTTTCCCAACTAACTTTTAAATGCAAGCGTTTCGATACGGGCCTATAACGTTTCGATACGGGTTTCGAAACGGCAGGGGGGTGTTTCGAAACGGCAAAGGGGTGTTTCGATACGAATGCCCTGACAGACTGCAATGACTCTTTCTACTTAAAGAGTATTTCGAAACGGCTTCGAGCGTTTCGAAATGGGGAGCTGCAGAACTGCATTTATGGTGGGAATTAAAGTCCTCAACGGCTCCAATTTGATCCCAACGGCTAGTAACGGCTACAAACTCATTTGGGAGTATAAAAGGGACCTCCAAGCATCAAGAGAAAGCTAATGCTCATATTGTCAAACAACAAATGATCAAATATTGTCTTAGTGCTTAAATTGTCAATTCTTGTATAGACAAACACTAGTGAGCCTAAATTGTCAAATTTGCTCAAGTGTTTTAGGTTTTGGGTGAGTGCTTAATTGTGCAAACAAACACCTATTAGAGGGTTTTAAGTTTGCTTTGTTTATCTCTTTGTAAAGAGGGTTTCAATCAAGGCTTTGGGTAGAAAGCTTGATTGGTTGTAAGGGTTTCCTCCTAATCCTAGAAAATGGGACGAATCAATAGTGGATTGATTGAGAAATCCTTAGTGGGGAGCTAAGGTAGTGGATGCAGACCTTGGTTAGAAGGTTGAACCACTATAAATCATTGTGTCAATTATTCTTTTAGCTTCCACAACCCTTCCACCCAAAAATCCACCTCTCCACCACTTGGTGAGCAACATCGGTTGATCGAATCGAGCCCCACACAACTCAACAATTGATATCAGAGCTTGGCTCAATCAAAGGGGATTCACATCCTATTGAGAAGATCCGGCAAGCTCGATCACTTTTTCATCAACCGGCTCAATGGCACATTCAATCGACAAACCGCCTTTCTTTGACGGAACTTACTATGCCCATTGGAAGACAAAGATGAAGTTCTTCATCAAATCAAGAGATTACAAGCTATGGGATGTAGTTGAAGATGGTCCGTTCGTGCCTCAAAGAAGTAAAGCGGAGTGGAGTGCCGACGATCGCAAGAAGATGGAGCTAAATTGCAAAGCCTTGCACATTCTATTTTGTGCATTTGGTCCATCCATCTATGAGAAGATGTCTTCTTGTGAGAGTGTCAATTTTGAAAGAACTTATTGTCAACCTCTTTCAGATATGAATCCATCTGATTCAGAAGAGAAGAACTTGCATCAGTATCTCAATTTCATACGAGGGAACCAATGAAGTCAAGGAGACCAAGATTGGGCTCCTAACCCTTGAGTATGAGAACTTCAAAATGGATCCGGAAGAGAACATCGAGAAGATGTTTGATAGGTTCTCCACTATCACCAATGGTCTCAAAGGCTATGGAGAAGCCATCCCGGAGGAGAAGCTTGTTCGAAAGCTCATCTACTCACTTCCCGAGTCTTGGGACTCAAAGAGGACCGCCATCATCGAAGCCAAAAATTTGAAGACTTTGAAGCTTGATGAACTCATGAGGCCACTCCTTACTTATCAAATCTTGAAGAAGAACAAAGAGGATGAGAAGAAGAGGGAAGAAATTAGAGCTATGCGAGAAAAGAAAATCAAAGGGCTTGGCATCAATGCAAGTGTCATGGCTCTCAAATCCTCCACTTGCCATCATGTCTACTCAAGTGAAGAGGAGGATGAAGATGAAGATGAAGAGATAGTTCATCTCTTCAAGAAGTGTGCCCCATTCATGAAGAAAGCCTTGAGAGAGCTTGAATGAGAACCCAAAAGAAAGGAGAGGGCAAGCACTTCAAGCCATAAGAAAAAGGCACATGTGGCTACTTGGAGTGATGAGGACTCCACCGACGATGAACAAGCCAACCTTTGCCTTATGGCCATCGAAGAAGATTCAAGGGTAACTTCTAATTCATCTACTTCATGTTCTTATTCCTTTGATGAATTACAAGATGCCTATGATGATTTAGTTTTAGATTTTAAAAGCCACATTTTGAAAAACAATAAATTGATTTCAAAGTTAAAAATTCAAAATGATTTGCTTTCTAAAACCAAACTTGAACTTGAAGCAAAACTTGAAGAGTTTGAATTAAAATGTTTTGATTTACAAAAATTGCTTCAAAAAGTTCAAGAAGAAAAAAGATTTGATTTCCAAATAGCGTAAAAAGAAAAACAATTTTGGAAAATCAAATTTTTATGTTAGACAATCTAGTGCCCCTAGATTTATAAAAGGTAAATGTTTTAGAAGTGTTTGGGTCCCAAAAGGACTAACCACTTCAATTAAAAAGGATGACATTGAAAAATGGATTCCTAAGGGGACTAAAATTTGTGCTACTAATGTTCATGGATCCAAAGCAATTTGGATACCAAAATTTACTTGATTGTCTATTGCTAGGTGTGATGGAGATGTTCAACAAGTCAAACATTAAGGGGGAGCTCCATGCACACAAGGAAGAACACTTGAAGAAGGAAGGCTTCACATCCTACCTTGAGTTGAAGTGTTGGTAAAAAACTAGTTGTTTTAGCATTTATTTGTTTTATTTTTAGTTTATTCAACTAGATGATCATAAATGTTGGACTAACATTTTTAATGATGCTTTGAGTAATGGGGAGCCATTTTTAAACCAAATTCTTTTTTCTGTCAAAGTTTTTACCTCTATTGTTATTTTTGAACTTAATGTTTTAAATTCTTTTTTATATAACAAAAAGGGGGGAGAAATGGTTTGAAAAATTGAATTTTCAAATGAATAAGGGGGAGCTCTATTTGAATCAAAAATTTTTAATCTCTTATTCACATTTTTAAAGATTAAGGGGGAGAATCCCAAACATTTTTTCAAGTGAGTTTTATTATATCAAAAAGGGGGAGATTGTAGAACTAATGTTTTGATATAATAATTGAAAAATGTTTTGGACTGGTTTAAAAAGTATTTAAAACATTTCCAAAGTCCAAACAACTTGAAACTATGTTTAGGGAAATTTTTAAAAGGATTTTTCATGTTTTCAAAGCCAAACTTCACAAAACTGTCCAGGTGTTTCAAAACACCTTAAGGCGTTTCGAAACAGGGGATTCCAGTAGCAAAAACGTTTCGAAACGTGTTTCGAAATGGGCTTTCCCTGGATAGGATTTTTGCCCAGCGTTTCGAAACGGGTTATGCCGTTTCGATACGCCTACGTGGCATTGACCACAACGGTCATAAACCCCAATGGCTATTTTCCCAACTAACTTTTAAATGCAGGCGTTTCGATACGGGCCTATAGCGTTTCGATACGGGTTTCAAAACGGCAAGGGGGTGTTTCAAAACGGCAAGAGGGTGTTTCGATACGGATGCCCTGACAGACTGCAACGACTCTTTCTACTTAAAGAGCGTTTCGAAACGGCTTCGAGCGTTTCGAAACGGGGAGCTGCAGAACTGCATTGATGGTGGGAATTAAAGTCCTCAACGGCTCCAATTTGATCCCAACGGCTAGTAACGGCTACAAACTCATTTGGGAGTATAAAAGGGACCTCCAAGCATCAAGAGAAGGCTAATGCTCATATTGTCAAACAACAAATGATCAAATATTGTCTTAGTGCTTAAATTGTCAATTCTTGTATAGACAAACACTAGTGAGCCTAAATTGTCAAATTTGCTCAAGTGTTTTAGGTTTTGGGTGAGTGCTTAATTGTGCAAACAAACACCTATTAGAGGGTTTTAAGTTTGCTTTGTTTATCTCTTTGTAAAGAGGGTTTCAATCAAGGCTTTGGGTAGAAAGCTTGATTGGTTGTAAGGGTTTCCTCCTAATCCTAGAAAAGGGGACGAATCAATAGTGAATTGATTGAGAAATCCTTAGTTGGGAGCTAAGGTAGTGGATGTAGACCTTGGTTAGAAGGTTGAACCACTATAAATCATTGTGTCAATTATTCTTTTAGCTTCCACAACCCTTCCACCCAAAAATCCACCTCTTCACCACTTGGTGAGCAACATCGGTTGATCGAATCGAGCCCCACACAACTGAACATAAGCATTTGTTGATTTTTATAATTTTTTTTTTGAAATATCTAATGCTAACAACATGTAATTACTCAGAGACTGGTCGAAGTACTATTGGAACTTTTCTACATTCTCAGCATAGAAAGTGTGTGAGACACTTGTACTCTAACTTCAAGAATTTTACAGTGTTGAGTTGTGAGGAGCTCGATTCGTTCAACCGATAAGGCTCACCAAGTGGTGGAGAGGTGGATTTTTAGGTGGAAGGGTTGTGGAAGCTAAAAAGATAATTGACACAATGATTTATAGTGGTCCAACCTTCTAACCAAGGTCTACATCCACTACCTTAGCTCCCCACTAAGGATTTCCAATCAATCCACTATTGATTCGTCCCCTTTTCTAGGCTTAGAAGGAAACCCTTATACACGATCAAGCTTTTTACCCAAAGCCTTGATCAAAACCCTCTTTTACAAAAAGAAACAATAAGCAAACTTAAATCCCTCTAATAGGTATTTGTTTGCACAATTTGACACTCACCCAAAACCTAAAACACTTGAGCAAATTTGACAATTTTGGCTCACTAGTGTTTGTCTATACAATAAATGATAATTTAAGCTCTAAGACAATTCTTGATCATTTGTTGATTGACAATATGATTATTAGCCTTTACTTGATGGTTGGAGGTCCCTTTTATACTCCTTGATGAGTTTGTAGCCGTTGGGATTGAATTGGAGTCGTTGAGGACTTTAATTCCCACCATAAATGCATTTCTGCAGCTCACCGTTTCGAAACGCTCGAACCCGTTTCGAAACACCCTTTAAGTAGAAAGAGTCGTTGCAGTCTGACAAGGCACCCGTTTCAGAGCGCCCACTGGCCGTTTCGGAACATGAATCGAAACGCCTAGACCCATATCGAAACGCCATGCATTTAAATGTTAGTTGGGAAATAGTCGTTGGGGTTTATGACCGTTGTGGTCGAAGCCACGTAGGCGTATCGAAACGGCATAGCCCATTTCGAAACGTTGGGCAAAATCCTTATTCAGGGAAAGCCCGTTTCGATACTAGTATCGAAACGTTTTTGCTACTGGAATCCCCTGTATCGAAACACCTAAGGGTGTTTCGAAACACCTAGACAGTTTTGTGTAGTTTGGCCTTTGAAAACATTTAAAACCCTTTGAAAATGTCCCTAAACATAGTTTCAAGTTATTTGGACTTTGTAAATTATTTTAAATACTTTTTAAATCAGTCTAAAACATTTTTCAATTATTATATCAAAACATTAGTTCTACATACATGTTTTAAAGGAAAAAAAACTTAAAGAATGCACTGTGAAAAGCAGCTAGGAGCACATATAAGAAAAAAATTGATGATGCAATGGCTGAACTTCAAAAACAGTCGTCAGATGTCTTCGATTGGTTGAAAGAGAAGGGCCCTGTCCAATGGTTCAAGTCTCGTTTCAGAACCCTCTGTAAATTTGACATGCTACTCAATAATTTATCTAAGTGTTTTAATAAGGTAAACCTTTAATAACAATATGTACTTTATAAATATCAATTTTAATTGTAACTAACATTTTTTTCAAGTACTAGCTCGTTTTAGATACTCGAGGCAAATCGATTTAACAATAATGAAGATGATTAGAAATTACATAATGCATAAAATGGCCTAGAAGAAGAAAGCTGCAAACAAATATATTGGAAGTTTATGTCTAAAAATACAAAAAAAAATGATTTGACAATTGAGCATTTTGCTAGGTAATGTAAAATTTGTAACTAATTTTGTAATTGAAAGTTTTTGTAACTATGTAGTTTGATTAAAATTGAAAATTGTGCAGATGTTGGCCTACACGTGCTGGAAATCATATGTATCAAGTGTCTTGTGGACCATCCAACCAACATTCTATTGATTTGAAAATTTTTACCTGCACTTGCAAAAAGTGGGATCTCACTGGGACGTGTTTATTAAACTTTAAATCCATTTTTACTATATTTTTATTTATTTATTGGTTCATGAATTTCAGGAATCCCATGGTCACATGTTGTGTCATGCATAGTGCTCGAAAATCTGAGACCCTAAGCCTTTGTTCATAACGGTTACAAAAAAAATCCAACAACTGATTTATAGCAGTTTGATCAAATCTATAAGAGACCCTAACCAGTGGGTCAATGACACCACATATGAGCCAGTACTGCCACCAAAGCTTAGAAGGCCACATGGTAGGCCAAAGACAAAGAGAAAGAGAGAAGCAGATGAAGGCCCCACAAATTCTAGTGCTAGATTTACTAAGAGAGATGTAAAAATATATTGTTCCAAGTGTCGTAAACCTGATCACAATCAAAGAACTTGTCAGAGCGAAATTGGTGCCAACATACCTATCCCTAAACAAAAACTACTTGCTGGGAATCATAGAAGGCCTCCTTATGGCAGAGTATCAAAATTACAGGTAATTTTAATAATTTACAAATCAATTAATTTAATTTTAAGCAATCATTTGTATCTAACTTATTCATTTTTATTTCATTTTTCAGATTAGAAGGCCAACCCAAACTAGGCCTTCAACCTCAACCAATCAACCAACATGCAATCAAAGCAGTCAGTCTGTTTTATCCCTACTTCATGCCTTCAATCTGAAAATTTGAGGCAGCAAACAAGTCCCATGACACTTAGATGAATGCCTTATGGTAGTTAAAATTTCAGCCAATCAAGCACTTTAACTCAAACTGAAATACAAGAATCTGCTGCTAGAAATTGATAGAAACTGTAGGTTGGAAGCTGAAACTTATAAGTTAATCACTCTTTGTTGGCAAGTTAATATGCTGTTGCCATTAAATTTTTAGATTTATCTTTAAGTGAAAGCCGTGTTAGGTTGATGTTTTGGTCACTTTTTAAAGGTTAAGTATTTTGTTTCAAATTGTTAAATGAAAGTTGTGTTAGGCTAAATTTTTTCTATCTGCACCATTTTATAATAGATACAAATATCAGATGAAAATCTATTTTGTAAAAATATTTATGTTTCAGTTTTCTCTCATTTTGTTTATCTATTATCATGATTTCATATATTCAATGAACACAACTTAAGCCAATGAACAAAAAAAAATTATAATTTTATATATTCAATCAACATAACTTAAACATTACACGTAATGAAGATATTAACTTAAACATAACAACCCTTAATACAACACAAAACATAATCAGAAAAGACCCTTAACATTTTCATCCCTTCATCATTTTTAACAAAACATAACTAAAAAGTACCCTAAATTTTAAAAGCAACCCTTAAAATTTTTATTCCCTTCATAACTAGTAAACATCTACATTCCTCTTAATGCATTAAGTACCACAATAGTACAACGCAAACAACCAAAAGAAAATTCTAACTAAATCTCCCATTCTTTCTTTGGATGTCATTTGCCTTGATTTTATTCAGCAATCTCACTAAAACAATTCTTGCACGTGGGCTTATTGGAGGATCATACCGAAAGAAATTTCGACAATCTTTGTGAATTAAACTCATGTAATTTTTACAGTCAAAAAATTTCTTCCAAAGTTGCTATTAGACCACGATATAGTCAGCTTTACTGGATATCCACATCCACACACCGAAAATGAAATGGGTTCTTTCGTTCCAACGCTCCGTTCACTTGATCCATGCCATTTTGCGTGCCATTTTACCTCCATGATTTTGTAGCAGGAAGGGAAAAATAATTAGGAATTTCATTTTCAGTCAAAATAAAATTTTATAGTACATATAAAATATAAATATATACGAGGTGGATCATACGTAAAAAACTTTATTTATTTATTATTCAAGTCACCTCTGTAACGAGATTACTAGTCCATGTTAGCGCCCCATGGTAGGAGTAACGGTGAAGTGTTTACATTGAAGCCAAAAGTTAAATTTAGTGGTACAATAATATCAAATTATAGTTTAATAATATGTTCGATTCAAATAATAAGATTAAGTGATCTTCAGTTTAATTTACCCTTAAAATTTTAATTTTTAATTTCGTGTAATTTTCGAGAAATAAAAAAGAGATTAAAAACGTTGACGCGTGTTTTGTTCGCATTAAAAAAGTGTGATAGTATTTTAGTTTTAATCATTAAAAATTTAATGGTAAACAAATACTAGAATTGATTTATGAATAATGTGAAATTGCAGCATCCAGTGGTTATATCCTTTACGGCATTACCTCTTCTGGGTCAAAAGCTTCGATCTTTATCTTCTTCCCCTTCCGCCATGACAACGCCAACACCTCAGACGGCGGCGGTCCAAATCGACCTCTGGCCCATCCTCTCCGAATCTAAACGCATAATCAATGCCCATTCCCGCCACTTCCTCGCCCTCTCCGTCCTCTTCCTCCTCCCTCTCTCCTTCTCCTTCTCCGCCTACCCGTTCATCAATCAACTCTTTTCCCAATCCTCCACACCCACCATCGAAACCCACCTCAGTTTCCTCAACAACCCTTTTCAGCTACAAACCCCCCCAATCTTTCCCATTAAATACCTCATCTTCACTCTCCTTTACGGCCTCTTCGTCTTCATCTTCTCTCTCTTCGCCACCGGTTCCATCACTTACAGCGTTTTCCACGGCTTTTATGGCCGGCCCGTTAAGCTCGTATCTGCTATCAAATCAGCTTTCACTTCCTTCTTCCCTTTGCTCTCAGCTTGCCTTGTGGCGGAGCTTATCCTCTCTGGGATCCTTTTAATTCTCGCTTTAATCTTTTTCGGATTACTCAAATTAACCCAAGTTTTAGGCTTCCAAGTTGATTACTCTTCACCTTATTTTCTATCCCTCTGTTTAGTTTTCCTGATTACTTTCATGTTTATTGTGCTCTATTTACAAGTCAAGTGGGTATTTGCTTATGTTGTTGTTGTAGTTGAATCAAGCTGGGGTCTTGAACCATTAAAACGAAGTAA
The DNA here is from genome assembly GCA_958450335.1 of Hibiscus tridactylites. Lineage (NCBI taxonomy): Eukaryota > Viridiplantae > Streptophyta > Magnoliopsida > Malvales > Malvaceae > Hibiscus > Hibiscus tridactylites. Next base: position 13,922,562 of record OY288287.1, read on the forward strand.
AAATTTAGTTAGAGGACTGAAAAGAGTTGCTTTTTCTATGCTTCTGTTTTTTGGATTCTTCAGTGGGATTTTAACATGGGTCTCAGCTGCAGGATGGGGTAATGAGGCTGCTGATAAATGGAAAAGTTGGGCGTTTATTATACATATTGTGCTCACTTCTGCTTTGTTCATGTCGCTTATGCTTTCTTATTTGGCTGCAAGTACAGTTTTTTATATGTATTCCAAGGCTATACATGGAGAGCTGGCTTGGGAGATTGCTGAAGAGTTTGCAAGAGAGTATGTAAGCTTGCCTTTTGATGATGGGAAAGTTCCTCATGTTGTGTCTGTTGTTTATGGTTGATGGAAATAGGAGCTCTTTTACTTGTTCAGTGTTTGTTTACTTGTATATTAGAAAGGAAAGATGTGTGAAGAATGTTTAAAAAACCCTTAATATATGTAAGCATTAACATGTTCAATGTTTTTGAGTTTGTTGATAAAGTGTTTATCTTATTAGTTTTGTTTATATTCCTCCATGTGTTTAAACTGTTATGAGAATTGCCGGTACCGGAAAGATTTGAAGAGTGATATGTTGCTTGAATGTGTTATGAGAGCATAGTATGATTTGTGTAAGAAATATGTTGAAAACCTGTGCTGTGATTTGATTCATTTACTTCCATGGGGAATTTTGGTTGTTGGGCTTGGGTGACATTGTCATATACTTGATTGTGCTGGAAATCATGCTTGAAAAGCTTGTATGTATCCAGGATCATGGAAGCAACTCACTACCAAAGCTTCTAAGTTTGAGAATCCTCCAGCTGAGATAAGCTTTTAACATTACAGCCCTGATCATTTAACTTTAAATCTTTAAGTTGAAATATTGAGCGAGCAGATCCAGAGCGAATGGGGAAGGCTTCGAGCCTTGGAAGTACCATCGCTATGGGTATGGAAGATTGTGTGCATGAATGTAATCCCACTCTGCTTTCTGAAGATAACAACTCTCTAACCAATCTTCACATTGAGCTTGTTACTTTCTTGAGTTTCTGTATGAAAACCTAACTTATGGTTTTAGTGCAGGAAATTGGGATCTAAAAACTGGCGCCGTGATTGTCTTAGTGTTTTGATTATCAACATTCACTCTGTATTAGAGTTCAATTAGGCATATAAATGTTTACCATAATTTTAGTTTCAATCTGTGGGATTTCTTTTGGACAAAGTCTAATGAGTCAAAATCATAGTTTACAGATTTTGTTGAATTGTGACACAACCTGTTTACGGATGGATGAATATATTGGTAGGGTCTTAACTGCAGTCAAGTGAAGAGGCAACAAATCCCAACTGAGCTTTGTCAGCAGGCTTTAGCAGAAATTTGTGTGCGAGGTTAAATGGAATTGGTTCCAATGTCAATAGCAATGAAATCGAGTATTCTAGGATTAACCAATGGTAAACTACATGTTCATATTCAGAAGCAATAGGAAGATGGTTAAATGATGATAGAAGCTAATCTGCTGGTATATCTTGACTAGCAAACTATTCAATATAAAAATAACTATTTTATATTTCAAAAATAACTATAAAACACTATATAAGAATCATTATTTATTTGAAAAAAAATGTTTTTTTTTTTTAATTTAAGAAAACTTTGAAACTTTATTAAATAACACTAAAAATGCATAAAACAAAATTATTTCAGGGTAAACTACCTTTAAGGTCACTAAAGCAAGTTGAATAACTAATTCTTTCGAGTTTTGTTGATCCATGTAAGGGTGGATGTTGGACACAAATTTTAAAATTGCTCCATCCCTTTGGCAAGGATTAAACTCTCAACCATTGGTTAAGGTAAGAGAAACTCGTATCATCTCACCTAAGATAAAAGAAACTCGTACCATCTCATCTAAGCCGGGGTTAAATTAAATTTTTGATTAATACTTCAAAATGTAAAAAAAAAAAAAAAAAACTAAACCGATATCACCTCAATTCAGAGGGTTCTATTTCACTGTCCAAATTAAATGGGTCAATACACCAAAACTACTGTGGTTACAATGGTCAGTTCGCTCTTCGTTATCTTAGGCTCTTAGCAACTTCTGTCTTTCCACTCTCACTCTTTCGCTTCTGCGATGACCACCCTTTACATGCCACTATTCAGATCATGCACCAATCTCCGATCACTAGCACAACTCCACGGCCACCTTTTCGTCACCGGGCTTCGCCATGACCCACTCCCTTCCACCAAGCTCATTGAATCCTATGCCCAAATGGGTTCCTTTCAATCTTCGAAACTTGTTTTCAAATCCTTCCCCAACCCAGATTCTTTCATGTGGGGTGTTCTAATAAAATGCTCTGTTTGGAGCAGCTTATTTCAAGAAGCCATTTTTCTTTACCTCACTATGATAAAGAATGACCATGTCCAGATCAGTAACTTCATATTTCCTTCGGTTCTCAGGGCTTGTTCTGGTTTCGGTGATCTGGTTATTGGTGAAATGGTCCATGGGACCATTGCAAAAAATGGGTTTGGAAAAGATTCTGTTATTCAGTCTTCACTTCTTTCGATGTACGGTGAATTGGGATGCTTAAGTAATGCTAAGAAAATGTTTGATGAAATGACTGTGAGAGACTTGGTTTCCTGGAGTTCGATTATTTTGAGTTACATAGAGAATGGGAAGACTAATGAAGGATTGGAGATGTTTCGTTTAATGGTTTTGGAATGTATTAGACCGGACTCCGTAACAATGCTTAGTGTAGCTGAGGCTTGTGGTGACTTGGGGTTTTTAAAATTAGCAAGGTCGACCCATGGTTTTGTAGTGAGGAGGAAGATTGAAAGTGATGGATCATTGGCCAGTTCTCTTGTTGCAATGTATAGCAAATGTGGTGACTTGGGTAGTGCAGAGAGGATCTTTGTAAATCTAACGAACCGAAGTACTGCATTGTGGACAGCGATTATTTCTAGCTATTGTAGAATTGGTAGGTTTGTAGAAGCCTTAAAATCTTTTGTTTCTATGTTAGAGTCTCGCGTCGAACCCAATTCAGTGACCATGATGAGTGTTTTAGGTTCTTTTGCAGGGTTAGGCTGGCTTAGAGAAGGGAAGTTGGTTCATTGTTACATAATTAGGAGAGAAATGGATCTTGACTATGATGTTTTAGGGCCAGTTTTCATAGAACTATATATGAAATGTGGAAAGTTAAATTATTGTGAAGCCGTTCTTCGCATCCTCGAAGGAAGAAATATTGTGGCATGGAATATGATCATATCAATTTGTATCGAGAAAGGTTTGATAACAGAGGCATTGGCACACTTTGTGCAGATGCTGACTAGGGGATTAATGCCTGACTCATTTAGCCTTGCAAGTTCTCTCTCAGCTTGTGCTGATGGAGGTTTATTGCTATTTGGAGATCAGATCCACGGTCATATCATCAAAAGAGGCATTTCGGATGAGTTTGTCCAGAACTCGCTGATTGATATGTACTCAAAATGTGGTTGTACGGAATTAGCATACATGATATTCGATGAGATCAACGAGAAGAGTGTTGTAACATGGAATTCTATGATTTGTGGATTCCATCAAAATGGAAATTCTGTGGAGGCAATTAGCCTCTTCGATCGAATGTACTTGAACGGTCTTGAGATGAATGATGTGACCTTCTTAAGTGTGCTTCAAGCATGCTCCAATTTGGGTTACCTTGAGAAGGGAAAATGGCTTCACCACAAGCTCCTTACCTACGGTGTAAGGACGGATCTCTATATTGGTACAGCTTTAACTGATATGTATGCCAAGTGTGGAGACCTTCTTACAGCCCAAAGGGTTTTCAATAGCATGCCAGAAAAAAGTGTGGTGTCATGGACCGTCATGATTGCTGGATATGGAGCACATGGTAGGGTGAATGACGCCATCTCACTGTTCAATCAAATGGTGGATTCGGGTGTAAGACCTAATCAAATTACCTTCATGAACATTCTTTCAGCTTGCAGTCACGCAGGATCCGTGGAAAATGGAAAATTTTATTTTAACTCGATGAGGGATTTTGATGTTGAGCCTAACTCAGAACATTACGCTTGTATGGTTGATCTCCTAAGTCGTGGTGGTGACGTCAATGAAGCATACAGAATCATCAAATCGATGCCATTTCCCGCAGATGCAAGCATTTGGAGTGCGCTACTCAATGGTTGTCGAATCCACTGTAGGATGGACATGATTGAAACCATTGAAGAAGACCTTTTAAATATTCATACAGATGACACTGGATACTACACCTTGTTATCGAATATATATGCCGAGGAAGGAAACTGGAAGGAATTTGAGAAGGTGAGATCAGCAATGAAAGGCATAGGTCTTAGGAAGGTTCCTGGTTATAGCTTAATTGAGCTTGATAAGAGGATTTATAGATTTGGAGTTGGATTTACTTCTCTTTTTCAAACTGAAGAAACTCTAACTTTCTTGGAAAATTTCCAAAGTTTGTCTCAAGAACATGTTTATCATTTAGAAAACCAATAATTTGATGATTGACAGCGCCATAAATTCCACGGATGTTTACTCACAGGAACAAGTTACCAATTGTATGTGGAATGATCAGGTCACTACAAAGTTATCTCATAGATCCTTGCACTGTGTATGAGCAAATTGCAGGGGAAGTTGTGTTTCAAGTTTCCAGGGAACAGGAAAGAATTACCTAAGCTGGTACCTCTCATACAATCATCTTTAATAGATGACATCTAGTAAACTGGACTTCTACAAAACTCGATTCTGATTAGTCTACTAATGAAGACTAATCAAGAACACGCTTTCACTATTCAAGAACACAATTTAGCCTATTTAGAGTATTCATAGTCTAAAATATTACAATCCATAACATTTCTTCTCACTTTAAACTTTAGGTTGTACAAAGTTTAAAGTACGGATTTATATCTAATACATTAGTGTTTAAAATTTTTAGTTTCCATAAATGCTTTATTTGTAGGGTTTATGGACTTTTTAGGGCATAGGGTTTAGGGATAGAAGTTTAGAATTTAAAGGTAATGGTTAGAAATTAGGGTTAGAGTTAGGATTTGGGGTTTAGAGGTAAGGTTTTAGATTTTAGGATAATATGCTGAGGATTTAGGTTTTAACCTATAAATCTCAATTTTTAACTCTAAACCCTAAATTCTAAACTACTAAACATAAACCCCCTAAACCCTACACCATAAATTGAGTCCCTAAACACTAAAACTAAGACGCTTGTGGGAACTTAAAGTTTTCACCGTCGGTGTATTTACCCAGCTGATGTGACAATTTCTACCTAGGGGAAGGGAAGGAGAAATTTTACTCTTAATGAGTCTAGAACCCACAACCTAAGGGAGGGAAAAGTGTAACTAAGAGTTTTTTAATTATTTACTCTAGAGATTATTGACGTAAATTATGTGTTTTTTTATTCTTACATAAATAACCATAAAAAAATACTAAATGAATGATTCAAACACATTCAACTTTCAATTACTATTTATCTCTCTTGACTTTACATAATTTTAATGTTTTAATATAAATATAAATGATAAATTTCAATTTCAATATGTTAAGATAAATTAGTTTTATTATTCATCTTAGTGTTTTTACATATAAATTATGTAAGTAATAAATTAAATTTGTATATTTAGATCATGATTTTAATATTTTAAATTTGTATTTTTCTTTAAAAATTCTTTAAGTCGAGATATTTGTTAAACACTGAGATTTTAATTGACATTGTGATTTTAGTGTTTTTAATTTTTATTTTTCTTTATAAAAAATTTAAGTTTAAGTTATTTGTTAAACACTAAGATTTTAATCAACAATATAATTTTAGTATTTTTAAACTTGTATTTTCCTTTACACATTGTTCAAGTTAATAAATGACATCATGTTCTTTAATAGCCCATCAAACAATAAGATTACTATTATTCTTAATAAAATTAAAAATAAAATATCACATATGAACCATGAGTTTCCGTTTCTATGAAAACACAACTCCTTAAACTTAATGATTATGTTCATCTACTCTCAACTATGAATGAAGTAAGTGACTTTAATTAATTTTTACAATATCATATTTCTATTAGTTTCTCGAATTCTCCCGTTGTTATAAAAGAACCATTTTTCTTTTTTCTCCTGAACAATCGAAGTTTCTCCGAGAAGAATTTTTTGTCTATTGTTCTTCAACATTCAAACTATGAAAAATAAATAGGTAATCTTTATCAGTGGTCCATTTTGTTTAAGGTGTGTTTTATTTTAGTCATCAGAATTTAAAAAAAAATTATTCTGGTCACTTATTTTTAGAATCGTTTTTATTTTGATCATTTGGCCGTTAGTCTCCGTTACTTAAAAAAATTAGTTTCTAATTTAAACCCCAAACTTTCAAAATTTTATTTTTCACCATCTTCCCCAAAAATTATAAAAACTAAAACCCAAAAAATTAATCAATGGCTATAAACCAACACTACAACTCATTTCCCCAAGTTTAAAAGCATCGGCTTCCATTGCAAAAAAGTGCTCAAAACTTTCATTAATTTTAGATGACATGTACAAATTTATATTCTGAGTTTCTAATACCATTTAAATCCATTTGCTTATTAACCAATTAAAGGAAGTTGCTCCATCAATCGAGAAGTCGATATCAGAGTGTACAGAAAAAGTAAATAGCATTTCCTTCAACTTACCTCCAATGACCGAACATCGCTGTCAAGCTTCCTCACCTAATCAAGCTCAGAGAAGTGGAAGGACCTTGGTAAATTATGTCTAATAAACATTTCATGTCATACAGACATTTGAATCTTTAAATTTTTGTGTTTGTAGAACTTATGATTCATTTTTAAGATATTTTTATAAATCACGCAGGAAAGTAGCTCTGATAATGTTGGTGACATTACTTCAAAAATGTTTGTTCAACTTGAGAAGATTTCAGCTAGCCCTCCAGCTTTAACTCTGAATTCATCTGAAAAAGGTGGAACCATGCAAAAGCGAGCTCCCTTAACCCCCAAATTCAGCTGGGAAAGGTGAAAACATGCAAAAACGACATACATTTGCTCCTGAGATTAACTAAATCGGAACTTTTTTTTAGAAGAATTCAGTGGAACAATCTCTAGTAAACAATCACGTAGATTACCCACCCCAAGGTTTGCTTCTTTTTGTGCCCCATTTGTCTTCTTACGTGTTATTTATTTAATGCATCTTCTTTTATCAATCGAATGAGAGTTGATAATTTAACATCTTTTATGTTGCATATACTGGCGGTTCTTAACTTCTTATATTCAGAACTTGAAAAGATCCGTGAGGCAAGCTGCACTATCAACGCCATCCTCCAATTTCGAGTCATTACTTGACAGTCAATTTAATGAAAGTTCTGAACATTTCTTTGCAATGGAAGCTGGCGCTTTTAATCTTGGGGGAATGGGTTGTAGTGTTGGGTTATAGCCATTGATTTGATTTTTTGGATTTTAGTTTTATAATTTTTGGGGAAGATGGTGAAAAATAAAATTTTAAAAGTTTGGGGGTTAAATTAAAAACTAATTTTTTAAGTGACGGAGACTAACGGCTAAGAGACTAAAATAGAAACGATTCTAAACGTAAGTGACCAGAATAATTTTTTTGAATTCTGATGACCAAAATAAAACACACCTTAAACAAAAAGGATCATTACTGAAGATTACCCAAAATAAATTTACCTTTTCAGCAAATTTTAACCACAATAAATGAACATTGTTTATTATTGATTCTTTTTCACCATTGAAAAAGGAAAGCAAAAACGATTACTTATGGTTATACAATGCTAATGTTATGGTTTTGTTATCTTTAAAATGAAATTTGTTTGAAAGAATAAAAATTAAAAATCATTACTTTAAAGGCTTAATATGAAAATAACTGTCTAAATTATGTACCATTTTAACTTTATTTGTCTAAACTATTTTTTGGTTAAAATGTACCGAAATTTCGTTGATTTTAGGTGTTTTGCCGTTAACGGTCGTTAAAAAAATATATTATCTAATCAAAACATAACATGTGACATTTTTTATTTAAAAAAATTGAAAATAAATATTTTTTAAAAAAATATCCCAAAATACTCCAAAATTTCTAACCCAAACCCCCCAAAATTATCGTTTTTACTATCGTTGATAGCCTCGTCGAATCCCACTATTGTCTTCTCCAACGATGTCGTGCATTTCTCCCAACCACTCACCGCTCAATAACTGACGGAAGACGTACCAATTGAATGTAGATCAATGAACATGAAAGGTTTCAACTGAATGACATCTGATTGGTACATCTATAATCGATTACCGGCAATGGGCTGTTGAGGGAAATGTGCAATGGTGTCTGGCTTCGGTAGTGGTAGGATCTGACGAAATTATCGACGACGACAACGATGATAATTTTAAAGTTTTGGGAGAGGGATTTGAAATTTGGGATATTTGGAGATTTTTGAGAATTTTTAAAAATTTAAAAATTATTTTATTTTCAATTAAAAAAATTAAAAATAATTTAATTTTAGAAATCAAGGATGAAGTCAGGATTTAGAGTTAGGAGGCAAATCATTAATGTTTAAAAGTGGGAACAAATTCATAAATGAAATAAGTTTTTTTTAAAAAAATTATATAAGAGGACAAAAGGTAAAAAAATAATTTGAAGGGGTGGGGGCAATGCCCCCATATAGCTCCGTCCATATTAGCAACACAACCTTAAAATAGTAACTGATTAAAATTTTAGGCATCTAAAATTAATAAAATGATATGTTAGACATTTATTTTTATAAAAAAATAGTTTAGACACCTAAGCTAAAAAAGTATAGTTTAGGCATTTATTTGTATGTTAAACATATTTTAAATTATACTAATATTTTACAATCATTAATTTGTGTGATATAATTAATTCTATAATTGAATAATTTTTTTTATTAATATGATTGAATAATTTCAAAATTATTTACTGGTAAAAGATGTATTAATTACGTTGTATTTATAATCTTAAAATTATTTATTAATAAAAATATATATTAATTTTATTGTATTTATAATTTTAAAAATTAGTTATTAATAAGATATATTTTAATTTTTTAATTATATTTATTTTAACTGTCATGTGATGTATTAACTCAATTAAATAGATAATTTAGCGGGTGGATACAGTATTGTCCGGAAATAAGAGAGAGAGAAAGTAAATCACATAGCACAAACGCTTAGGCTAAACAAGAAGAAATACGTACGTGTGGTTTTAGGCACTGCGCATTCCATGTTTGAATTTCATAAATGTGGTCTTAAATCTTAATCATGATTTTGGGCTTTTGGCACCTATCCAAGAAAAAACACTAAAAGACAGTTGGCCACGACTTGAGATTCAATTGTCAGTTTCTTTCATCTTTTTATATTTTTACATTATATTTTTCCTTTTAATCTCTTCAGATTTTGTTTTGTTTATTTGTTTTTGTCTTACAAATTTAATTTTAATGTTTTATTTAAAATGCTTTTTTTTTTCTATAAAAAGTATAGATGTTTCCTTCCGCTTTTGCAGTATATTTTTAGGTTGGATTTGTCAATGTTTCTCTTAATTATTTTGTTAATATATTGTTATTTGAGATGTGATTAAGTCAGGCATTAATCTGTTGTCATGTTTTATTATTATATTAGTGTTGATGCTATTTATCATTCACTACAATAGTGGTGTTTGTTTGCATTTTTTTATTTTTATTTTGTTGCACTCATATTTTTTTTAGAATTTTGTCTTAATTAATTCGGACCGATTTACGTCGTATATTTTTTTTTTTAAAAAATAGTTTTGACATTTCGCCTATTATTTAAAATAACACTAAAGATTGGGGTTAAATAGTCAAACAGGAGTAACCGACGGATTAAGAAGTGTGGGCGTGTGAGCCATGCAGAATTGAGTTTTTCTAACGTGGGGTGTTTTAATATAGGCTAAAAAGAGGCGCAATCAAAATTCTTATAAAAATTATAAAAATTTTAGTATCGACTTTTTAGTATATACTGAAATTCCTATAATTTTTATAAAAAATTCGGCATATACCAAAATTTTTACATTTTCGAAAATTTTAAATTTTTATATGAAATTTGGTATATATTAAAATTCTTATAATTTTGTAAAAATTGGTATATACCAAAAAAATTAATACTAAAATTCTTATAATAAAATTATAAAAATTTCAATGGCGCCTTATTTTAACCTTATTTTATAGTGTTTCACCCTAAAACTTCCTGCAAAATTTGTTACACCCATGAAAACCAGATTCGCTGCATTTATAACAAGGGCTTTACTCTCTCTCTCTCTCTCATCTCATATTTAATGAATTAAGTTTCGTAACGCATTTGCAGATACTAACATTACACTGCTTTTAGTTCATCAATCCTTCATTTAAAACAAATCTAATAATAGTATATTCATCTTCTATATTGATCAATCTTTTTGATCAGTGGTCGACAATTAATTTTAATATTGGTTGTCGACCACCGGATCTATTAGTTTTCTTGTTTTTTTATTTTAATAAGAATCTCTTTCTTTGTTTTTGTGACACGTTTTTTTCTCTGTCCTTGTGACATGTTTTTGTTTTTGTTTTGTAGTTTGATTCATCTATCTTTGTGGCATGTTTCAGCATACCCTAACGATCGATTGTTGTTCGCACAGAGATTTAATCGGTGCTAGTTTCTGATTTATATTTTTGTCGGTGGTCACTTGAAAAGTTATATCCCCACACGGTTGATAGTTGTTTGCCGATGAAATCAGTCCTGGGTAGTGGTACTTTTTGCTTGACAGCTTAGATCGCGCACCACTCCTTTTTTCTTCTTTATGCGTCTCGTTTGGACAAGGACAAGGAGATTCAGGAGGCTGCTAAATTTTGTTGGTATGCTTATCTCCATAGAAATTTTCATTTTTCTTTATTTTTAGGTTGTAAGGATTTTTTGGGTTGTTTAATCCAAATATTTTTCTTCTTAGATGCATTGTAATTGAAATTTTTCTATGAATTTAATAAAAATTTAGTGATTTTTATAAAAAAAAATGGTGTTACTTTTATTTTTTATATTTTTATATAAAATTTATAATTAATAATTTTCTTTTAAAAAATTGTACGGTTCCACATGGGAAGTGCTTGGTATTTATTAATTAATTCCAATACTTAGTATTAATGACCTTGATTTGTAGTTTTAAGATTAATTAGCAGCCAGGCTAAAAATCTTCTACTCCTTTTCGGTGCCCTTTTTATACTCCAACACTAAAAAATACTATAAAATTAAATTTTAAGTTTTAGCCCTAAATTTTAAATCCTAAACTTACACCATGTACCTTAAAAATACACCATATTCTAAATTCTCTAAACCCTAATCTAAAACTTTAAAGCATAAACCCTAAACTTAATTTTAAACATAAAAACGTAAATAAAGACACCGAAAAAAACAGAGTATTTCTATCCTTAGCAGCCCCCTTCTCTCTCTAAGGAAAAAAAGGGCAGGGTTTGGTTTTAAATTAGTTGCTTGACCTAGAATCCATACAATCACCAAGTGAAGAAAAGTTTGGCATGTGCTCTCAAGCTTCAACCCCCGCCTTAATTTACGTTTCCTCGGAAAGAAATCCGGAATAAGCAGGCAACTTTCCAGGCTCAACAATCCCAAACTCGAAGCCAAAGCAGACATGAAGAAGAGGAATCCGGCGGCGACGGCAGTGGTGGTGCTGGCTTTTATCATCGCAGTTCTGTTGGTATTTGAGATCAACGTGTCGTCCATTTCTAGACTGAGAGCAGCTGGTTCCAGGAGTAGTCAAGGTAAAGGCCGTTTGAATCATCAAACCTTTACAAATCCTTCTCGTGTTATTCAGATTACATGTCGTAGTAGATTAGTACACTGGTACATTTTCCCTTATAAGCTAGCTGTGGAATATTTTTATTGCTAGTATCATTTTTTTTGTTTTACGGTTAAATCAGAGATTTCAGATAATTTCCTTCGATTTATTAAAACTTAAACTCGAATTTTCTTAGTGAGAGTATAATGTATCTTATCAATATATTTGACATTTATTGATAACTGTAAAATCTTCGAAACAATAATTATGTGAATTATATTCGAGGGGCCGAAGTGAAAAATGAATCGAATTGAGACACTGAGATTTCGGTTAATTACTTATTTGCTTTTTACATATATGAATACACATGACTCATTAATTAGTCATGAAAAATCAAATTTCTCAATTTTTTTTTACAATCAATTGTTTATATTTTTCTGTCCTGCTAAAACTATTTTTTCATTATTCTTTTTGTGGCAATTTTTTTTTTCTTCAAATTTTGATACATATATTTTTAAAAATTTATATAACATAAACTACAAGTTAAAAAAGTTAAACATAAAAAATTAAAAATGACAACTTTAATGAGACAAAAGGTAAAAAATAAGTGAAATGAACAAAATATGTCTCAATATTATTAACTAAAATGTTGTTTTTTTTCTGGATTACTTTTCTATATTTTCTTACAAAAATGTGGAATAAAGTTCGAATTATGTTGACAAAATGAATATTGTTTTTTCTTCCTTTTCAAGGTAAACTATGCAGGCCGACTTTTGGCGAAGAACGCCGTGGAAAAGAGCATGTGCGTAAACAGGTGATCAGCTGCGACCGTTCTCATAGAGAATATGATCTCTGCTCAATCAACGGCACAAACGTTGTGGACCCCGTCACCTCTACGTTCTTTCTCAAGGACCCTACCGTACCAGGCTCGGGATCCATAGTAGTAGAAAAAATCAAGCCCTATCCAAGGAAATGGGAGAGTTTTCCAATGAAAAGAATCAAAGAATTAACTCTCACTTCAGGCCCATCGGGCCCAAAATGTGAGGTCCGACATAATTCCCCGGCCCTTGTATTCAGTGCGGGAGGGTACACGGGAAACGTGTTCCATGATTTCAATGATGGGTTCATCCCACTCTTCATCACCATCAATTCCATCTACAAAAACCGAGACGTCATACTTGTGGTATCAAAGGCTCGTGATTGGTGGATAAACAGGTACAGGAATCTGCTCCATGGATTCAGCTCGCACCCAATAGTAAACCTCGACAATGATACTTCCACTCACTGTTTCCCTTCCGCCACTATAGGCCTCATATCATATGGTTTCATGACATTAATGCCAAACTCGTCACAAACATTGCTTCATTTCCGTGCACTCCTAGATAAGGCATTTGGTTATCATGGCCTAAACCATTCTCCGAAATCGGATTCTCGACCACGGCTTGTGTTCCTAAGCCGACCGAGAGGCATCGGACGAGAGATCTTGAACCAAGACGAAGCGATTCAAGTAGCAAAAGAGATCGGATTTGAAGTCGTTCTGTTTGAGCCAACAGGTACGACTTCGTTGCAGCAAATTTATGCACTGTTGAACTCAAGTCATGCGATGGTTGGTATTCACGGTGCGGCTCTGACACACTCGTTGTTTCTCCGGCCGGGGTCGGTGTTCATGCAAGTGATGCCGCTGGGGACTAATTGGGTGGGGAAGATGTGCTATGGTGAACCAGCCAGGGCAATGGGGATACATTACATTGAATATAAGATTAATGTAGACGAGAGTAGCTTGGTGGAGAAGTATAACAAGAATGAGATGGTGATTAAAGATCCGGGTAGATTTCAAGCGGGGGATTGGTCGTTCGATGTTATGAGTATATATTTGAAGGAACAAAATGTTAAACTCGATTTAGTTAGGTTTAGGGAATATTTAAATCAAATTTATAGAAAAGCAAAGGTATTTATGGATAAAATGGGATAGTCCTAAATCATTATATCTGAATATTTGTTAAATAATTAGAAGTATTTTAATGGAACCCTTAGAATGAAATTGATTTTTTATTATAAATATTTATATCCAATTTGTTATCTGATTGATTCAAGTTGGATATTGTAGATGCTAATTATGTGATAACACTCTCAATAGGGGCGGAACTAAAAATTTATAAAGAGGCTATAATGGGATTAAAAATTTTGAGGTGCCCATAATAAAGTTAAAAAAAATTAAAGGGATTATAGATCAACTAGTAAACTTTTAACTTAAGAAAACTAGTGTTAAATCTCAATAAACCAACTAGTAAACTTAATGCATAGGTTGGTCACTAAAATATGCATTTCCCCCCACTTTAGTACTTAATTTTTTTTTAAAGTTCGCTACATTTTGGTACCTAAAATATTACATTTATTACAGTTTTTTAGTCCAAAAGTTAAAAAATCTCAACCAAGCAAAGTATGGCATGTGGATTTTATTTAAAGGATGTGGTATTTTATTAAAAAATATCTATATTAATAAGTTTTTTTTATAATGACAACTGAATTTTATTAATAACCATGAAAAATATCTCAAATACAAAGCATCCAAAATGGAGAATAATGAGATCTAGTACACCAAAATCTCAAACAACCCAAAGATGCAAAGAAAATAAATATTTTCATAGATATTAATATACCGACAAAATCCGGAAGTCTTCATGAATCTCCTTGTCTCTATCCAAACGAGAAGCTTTACAATGTGAAAAAGGAGTGGTGAGCGAACCAAACTATCAGGCAGATTGTTCCGCTACCTAGGTCTGATTACATCGGCAAACGACCATCAACCGAGAGGGGATCTATCTTTCTATGAACACCGACAGAATCAAAATCAGAAACTAGCGCCGCGAAGATCTCTGTAAGAGCACCAAACGAACGCTAAGGTGTGCTGAAATCATGCCTAAAAACGACAGATAAAATGAACCACAAAAATAATGAAAAAACGTGCCACAAGGACAGAGAAACATGTGCCACAAGAACAAATTTTTATTAAAAATATAAAAATAATGAATTCGGTGATCGACAATCAGTATTAAAACTAGTTGTCGATCACCGACTAAGAAACAATAGAAGAAGAGGCGGCTATCAAATTGAAAGATAGGGTGTTGCAATTGCGCGGCGCGGTTAGGGTTTTTAAATGACTAATCATCTATATTAATAGTTAAACGTAATAAAAAGAAATAAATTTATAATCTTTAATATACTCTCTCGACCCCTCTCCACTCGGCATCTTCTACTTTCATCCTCCTATCGATTTTCCCTAATCGTTAGAACTTCCAAAGCATTTTGAAGCAATTTTACTTTTCAGTTGATGAAACATGAAGTTTAACCAAAATAAATACATATTTAAATTATTTACCAATTTTATCAATGTCGAGTTGAGTTCGAATTGACCTCAATTTAAAAAAATCGAAATATATTACTATTTATACGTAGTTCTTGAGTTTTAACATCCAAACTACAAAAAAATACTTTAATCATTTACAATCGAATTTGTCTATATATTGTTGACAGAAAATTTAAAATTGCTATCCATATATTGAATACCAAATTTACTTTTGGCAATGGAAAATTTTACAACGTGCGACGAACACCGATAAACATCACTAATGATGAACATTGATGAACACCATTAAATTAATTAATAAAGATTTAAAATTTCAAGGACTCATCAAATAATTAATAATTATTTTAAAAATTTTAATTAAATTATTTTTATATATATTACAATTTTATTTTTTAATAAGGGTAAACTATATATTTAGTACATCACCTATTTTCGTATTTCTATTGAACCCTCATTATTTAAATATTATTTCAATTTGACCCTATTTTTTATAAAAAATAATTTAACCCTTAATCCTCAACCTAAAACCCTAAACTATTAAATCTTAAACCCTTAAACTCTTAAACCTATACCCTAAACAAATTTAGAGAAGAGATGGAAAAATGATGGGTTTTCTGATTGGGGTGTCTTGAATGAAGCTTATGATCGTTGTGGTGAAGTTTGTGCTGAATATGCCAAGACTTTTTATTTGGGTATTTTGCTTTTGTTTCTGGTTTGCCTTAGTTTTCCTTTTTTTAGTTTAATTTTTTTTTACGATTTTCAAGGCTTTGCCCGACTAATTCGGTTTTAATAATTTTGTCTCTCAAATGAGATATACAAAGCCTTGAACTTGAATTCTGTTTGAGTAATATCAAATTGTTTATTAATCGACCAACCCTTTGGTAGTTAAAACTTGTTTTTGATTGTTAAGTTGATGATTAGAACATTGTTTGTTGTTGTTATTATATGTTTTTTTATATAATTTCATACACATGGGGTCGATTGGAACCTTGCTATATATTAGAGTTAGGCTGTTTGGTTGCCGAGAAAAGGGTGAGAAAACTCAAATGAAATTCCATATTTACCAAACTCAATAACATCTTAGTTTTACTACTTGAAATGCTTCTTTTTGTTCAAGGTTCTTCTTTGTTTGATCAAAATAAAAATATTTCTAACTGCAACTCTTTAGGATAACAAGGACATGGAAATGAATCATAGCATTTGTAATCTTTTCTTGTATCTCGGGTTGAGACCATGAACATGAAATTGCATCGAATCGTTGCATCTGTAGTCTTTTCTCGTTTCTTAGGTTGAGGCCATGAACAATGAACATGGAAATTGCATTGAATCGTGGCATTTGTAGTCTTTTCTCGAATCTCGGGTTGAGGCCATGAGCATGGAAGTTGCATCGAATTATAGCATTTGCAACCTTTACTCGAATCTCGGGTCAAATTGAAATAATATTTAAATAATGAGGGTTCAATAAAAATATGAAATAGGTGATGTACTAAATATATAGTTTACCCTTATTAAAAAATAAAATTTTAATATACATAAAAATAATTTAATTGAATTTTTTAAAATAATTATTAATTATTTGATGGGTCCTTAAAATTTTAAATTTTATTAATTAATTTAATGATGTTCATCAATGTTCATCATTAATGGTGTTCATCGGTGTTCGTCGCACGTGGTAGACTCATCCTTTGTCAATTACTCTATCTCTTTGAGTTTGAATTAGATTTCGAATTTTAGAAATGAAATTGAACCAACATTAGTAAATCCTTGCAAGGATTCAACAAACTCCCTAGGCTTTAGTAATTTTTTCCAACTCTAACTCTGTAGATAAACTTAATTTTTTATAGTAGTTAAAAAGTATTTTTAAAGAGAAATATTTTTTTACACAAACAATGAACAATAGTTTTTTAAACCAACTTTTCAATCCAGATGCAAAAATTAAAAAAAAAATTGAGTGTTTTTATAGGAACCAAAACAATTATATCTTTAGTTTAATTTATAATTTATAGGGAAAACTACACCAGTGACCACTGAAGATATTGGGGATACCTATTTGAACCACCGAACTAAAAAAAACGTCAATCACACCACCAAACTTATTAAATCAACCTATTTTGATCATCGCCGTTAAAAAATTAACGGAGGGATGACGCAAGTGCCACGTGGCAGTTAACATGACATTTTTAAATTTACATGTTTAGTCCCTATTATTTACTTATTAAATCAATTTGATCCTAATTTTATTTTAATTAAATAAAAATTAATCAACCAATCAAATTATGACATGTGTCATCACCCAATTGGATTAATTTAATTTATTTTGTTTAATATTTAATATATTTTTTCATCCAATCAGGTGGTGACACGTGTAACCACCTAGTTAAAGGAAATTTAAAGAAGAAAATGAAGATGACATTATGGTGGTTCAAACTTGGAACGAAGGGGATAAAACCCCCAAGCTTTAACCATTGAACCAAACTACTCTTAGTGCTATAGTTTGCACCTTTTATATACATATCTTATAGTTTAGTAAAAGTTAGGGGAAGAAAACAAGAAGGCATTATGGAGGTTCGAACTTGGGACTAAGGGGGTTAATCCCCAAGCTTTTACAATTGAGCCAAACTACTCTTAGTGATATTATTTGTACATTTTATATACATATCTTATAGTGTAGTAAAAGTTAGGGAAAAAGAAGTAAAAATGGTTGAAATACGACTCGAACATAGATTATTTGAGATGTGTATAATCACACAAACATCCGAATTAATTTAAAACTGAAAACTATTAAATATTAGATTTAAAAGAAAATAAATTCGATTTAAAATATTCGAATATTTTTATTTTTTTCATATTTAAATCGAATATCTAAAAATGAATTTGATTTAAAATATTAGAATATTTTTTCTTTTTCGTAATTTTTCTCTTTCATATTTAAATATTAGAATATTTTTTCTTTTTCGTAATTTATGTTCGAATCGTATTTAAATCGAATATTTTTTAAAATCGAATATTTAATAGTTTTCAGATTTAAATTAAATTGGATGTTTGTGTGATTATACACATCTTAAGTAATCTATGTTCGAGTCGTATTTCAACCATTTTTACTTCTTTTTCCCTAACTTTTACTGCACTATAAGATATGTATATAAAAGGTGCAAATAATTTAGAAGGTAGAAAATGGCAAAGGGGAGCAAGAGGAGCTGGCGGGGAGCAAGTGGCAGCGACGGCGGAAGCGGCGGAGTGAGGAAGAACAGTTTTGGCAGCGGAGCGTATGGCGGAAGGAAGAGGGGAGAGGATGGTACTTTCAAGGGCCTAGCTGAGACAGGAGGTTTCACGGTTTATGTAAACCATATCAGCAAGAGAATCCATTGGTCGGCTCTTAAGGATGCGTTTTCCGCTTACGGGGAAGTCAGGCACGTTTTCGTCGGCTACTATCATCGGAGCAGAAGATCCTCCAGCTACACTTTTGCTTTTGTGCGCTTCACCAAGTTATCAGAGGCGGAGAGAGCTATCCGTGAAGGAAATGGGCGCAAACTTGATGGGGCTCACATCTCCATCCGGATGGAGAATCGTCGTGCCCCCCCACCCCGAGGAAACTAGGAAATTAAACCACCGGTGGTTCACAGATTCTCGTCCGGTAGCCCCAAGGACCAACAGGTAACAAAGGGTAGAACCTATAAGGATGTTCTTACTGGTAACTCGTCTGCCAATGTTATCAGCAATGGGAATGTTCCCGCTCCCCGGAAGGAGGCGGTCGAGGTGGATGGCTGTAATCTGAACATTGCACTATCTATGGAGGAGAAAAACTGGGTCAACAATTGCTTCATAGGACAAATCAAAAGTATGTATAATGTAGAGATGATCCAACAAGCTCTTACGTCAGAAGGCTTTATGGTGAAAGTCAGTGAATGGTCTAGTTTTTATGTAGTAATCGAATGTCTCGAATCGGAACAAGCTCCGATCCTATGGGAACTCCGTCAGAACCTTAAGCAAACATGGTTTGAAGATCTGGATACTCTAGCAAACTTCTCAGGGGAAAGGAAGTTAAAAGTGTGGATGAACCTGGAGGGTTTTCCCGTACATGCTTGGTTCCCAAAAGTCTTTGAAGAAATAGCAAACCAGTGGGGAACTTATATTAAACTAGACGATGACACAAGATTAAGGAACAGATTCGACGTGGCTAGAGTTTTGGTGGGTGTCAGCTCGGTGGCGGATATTCCGGTGTACCCAAAGGTGATAGTCAACGGCGAAAAATTTCACCTAAAAATTTCAACATCGGCGTTTGAGGATGAGAAGCGTTGGATCGACGGAATCAGGGTTGGGATTCCGGTAATGTCTTCCGACGGGGACCAAGGAGATGGTCGATTCGACTACTGGGACAATTCATTAAATGAGGCGGCCGACATTCCTTCTCCCAAAATATCGAACAATGATTGCCCCATAAAGTCCACAGATAACTCTATCCTGGGGAGTGGACAAAATGATCGGCTGTCAGAGTGTGTCAGTTACCCAAATGTGGGGCTGGTAGCAGAAAAGGCTAAGGAGCCAGGTGAAGAGGGTTTATTTGATATACCGGTTACTAATAATTTTGGGCCGTCTGTAGAGGCTTCTGATCAAAGCACTTCCTCGGGCCCTTTAATAGACCATGCGACTGGATGTTTTACCATCAGGCCTAAACTTCTTGAGGCCCACACCTATGAAGGCCCGGATAGGAGAGTTATCCCCCCTTGGGACCATCTGGGACGGGCTATTCTTTGCCACGACCCAACCCCTGCCGGAATCGCTTCTAGAAAGCACGTGGGTATTGCTGGCTCGGCTGAGCAAAGTGGCTCTGCACGCGAAAATCACAATATCAAAAATCCGGAGCCGGCACTTATTTCGGTCTCAGGCATGCAAGCGGTCGGTGAAGAGAAGCAAGGCAGAATGGCTGATCGGAAGTACCCCGTACCGGAGCCAGCGGATGAGGCTGTAAGAACCCTTGAAGTAGCAGAAGCCTTGGGCTTCTCCTTCGTGGAACCCAGAGCAGAGGTTTTGGCCAAATTCGGCAGTCAGGAAGGTGACATTCGACCACAACAGTAGGGCTCCTCGAGGTAAGCTCCAACCCGTCGTTTTTAGCTCAAATTTGATGAATTTTCATGTAATTTCGTGGAACATTCGTGGGCTCTGTAACCCGTTGAAACAAAGAGCAATTCGCAAGCTTAGGAACAAAAAGATGATTAAACTGATCCTAATCCAAGAGACGAAAATGGAAAAGAACCGAATCAACGTGCTGCGTTGTCTGTGGGGTTCGGAGAGGGGAGACTTTGCTGAGTCCCCTGCGGTGGGTCTCTCGGGGGCCTTATTACGTTATGGGACAAGGAGTTCCTCGATGTGGAGAAGGCAATAGCAGACCATCGATGCTTGATTTTGGTAGGTGAAATCATTCCCTGGAAGAAGAAGGTAACTGTCGTTAATGTCTATGCCCCCAACAGCGAGGCTGATCGCAAGCTGTGGTTCGACCAATTGTCCAACATTCTGGAAAGTTTGGATAGGCCAATCATTTTAGGGGGCGATCTAAATTCGATTCTGAGTCCGGATGAAAAAGTGGGTTCTTGTTTTAGCAAGAGTTCATCTCTACAACTCCTAAACTTCATCAATAGACTGAATCTGATAAATCTCCCTCTATCGGGAGGCAATTTCACGTGGTATGGAAAGTCAGTTCCTCCCCAAGCCAGTAGGATTGACCGTTTTTGTATTTCTCCAGATCTGCTACTGTTGTGGCCTGATATCTAACAAAGTGTTCTACCCAGAAACTTATCGGACCACTGTCCAATATCCTTGGTGGTTGAATACAAAAAATTCACCCCCAAACCATTTAAATGGTTTAATTCCTTGGGCGAAATGGAGGGGTACTCGGAACTGATAAAGAAGACCGTTGCTTCGATGGGGAAAGTAGACATTGGAGAGGTGCTTAAGGCATGCAAAGTGCAGTCTAAAAACTGGATGAAAGTCAAGCAGCTGGAGGGGGTTTGTCTATTCCTGTAGTGGAAAATAGGTTGAAAGAAGTTGAAACACAAATTGTGGAGAAAAAGGCAGACGCAGCTTTATTAGCCGAAGCAGTTCATTTGAAGAATTTACTGTGGAAACTGTTTAGGAAAGAAGAGCGGGACTGGTTGCAAAAATCAAGGCTGAAGTGGTTCCGGGAAGGGGATAAGAACACCCGGTTTTTCCATTTAACAGCGACGAATCGGAGAATCAACAACCAAATCCATCAGATTGAGTTCAATGGAAAATTATGTTCTGATCAGGCCTCCATCTCTGCTTCTTTTGAACAACACTTCAAGCAAAGTTTTCAGGAGCGCGATGTTATTCATATCAGAAAATGGGACTGTTCTCTCAAGTCTCTTCCCGATCATGCGGCGGATTGGCTCGACAGACCCTTTTGCAAAGAGGAAATTTGGGAGGTTATCAAGAACGTGGATGGGTCCAGGGCACCGAGTCCTGACGGCTTCAACTTGTCGTTTTTCAAGAAATATTGGGAAATACTTCAGGACCATATCATGAAGTTATTTTCTAATTTCCACAGTACCGGACAATTTCCCTTAGAGCTAAATTCTTCTTTCATTGCTCTCATCCCAAAGACAAAGAACCCGGTTTCGGTAGATGGTTTTAGACCAATAAGCTTAGTCGGCAGCATCTATAAAATCCTTGCAAAAGTTCTTGCCAACAGATTAGCACCGTACATGTGCCATTTGGTGAGCGAAAACCAGTTCGCCTTCATAAAAGGTCGACAAATCATCGATTGCTCCTTGGTTGCTAATGAAGTAGTTGACTTGGCAAGAAGAAGAGGTGATCAAGTAGTTGTGTTCAAAGAAGATTTTAAGAAAGCATATGACTCAATCGAATGGTCATTCCTGCTCATGGTATTGAGAAAGATGGGATTCGGGCAAAAGTGGTGCAAGTGGATCCGGACGTGTATATCTACAGTGTCTATGGCTGTTCTGGTTAACGGCATTCCTTCAAACTTTTTTCGAACTAAAAAAGGCCTTCGGCAAGGATGCCCATTGTCCCCCTTCTTATTCAATTTAGTAGCTGAAGCGCTGAATGTATGCTTAGTAAAAGCCACTGAAGAAAATCTGTTTAGGGGTGTGGTGGTAGGTGATGGGAAAGTCAAAATCTCGCATCTGCAGTTCGCCGATGACTTGATAGTTTTCACTGAAGCAGACAAAGAGCAGATTTTGAATGTTAAGAGACTGTTACGAGTCTTCGAGGCAGTTTCGGGTCTTAAATTGAATTTACACAAGTCTGAACTGTTTGGGATCAACGTCAACCTCTGCTTGCTAAGCGATCTAGCTGCTACACTAAACTGCTCCCACGGGAAACTCCCAACGAAATATCTAGGCCTCCCGTTGGGTGCTTCCAAGAACGACCCCTCTCTGTGGGATCCGGTGGTCGAAAAATTCAGGAACCATCTATCGAGTTGGAAGGGGTCAAATCTTTCTTCAGCAGGCAGATTAGTACTGGTAAAATCAGTGTTATCCAGTCTCCCACTGTATTATTTATCTTCTTTTAAAATGCCCGTGTCAGTGAGCAACAACTTGAACAAAATGGTTGCAAAGTTCATTTGGGGGAAGGTGGACGAGAAAGCTATTCATTGGGTAAGGTGGGAGGAGCTGTGTGCCCCCAAGGAGGTAGGGGGTCTGGGAATTATCGATATAAAGGTAAGAAACAGTGCGCTACTTAGTAAGTGGCTCTGGCGATATAGCATCGAGCAGAATAGTCTTTGGCGGAGGGTTCTTAACGCAAAATACTACAACAACACCACCTCAGTTCTTCCTCCCATCCACAATCCGAAAAAATTATCTTGGGTATGGAAGGCGATTTCCAGACCACTGTCGGATTCCACTGATCTGTTTATGAGCAATATTAGTCCGGTATTAGGCGATGGGCGTTCGATTGATTTCTGGTTTGATCACTGGGCGGGCGACTCGCCACTGTATACTCAATTTCCGAGAATCTATGCTCTGTCCAAAAAGAAGAGCGGCAAGGTTGTCGAGTATGGTTCCAAACTGGAACGAGGTTGGGAATGGTCGATCCTGCTTCGCAGAATCTTGTTCGATTGGGAATGGGACATTTGGGAACTGTTCTTATCAACCTTAAATAAATTCTCAGCTGGCCCCTATCTTTTTGATACTCTACGATGGGCTGGGGACTCCAGTGGACAGTTCGGCTCCAAAAGTTACTGTGTATTAGCGTCTTCAGCGGATAAATTCCCCTCGGATATATGGAAGCTAGTCTGGAACAAATTCATCCCCCCGAAGGTCCAATTCTTCATGTGGAGACTGGTGCGAGGGAGGTTGGCGACGAAGGTTAACCTGGTAAAAAGGGGTTCTAAGGCAGTAACCGATCAGTTATGTCCTCTGTGTAAGAACAAGGATGAAACCGAATACCACATCTTCTTCTATTGTCATGTAAGTTGGAAGTGTTGGATGCAATGGTGCGACAAATGGAATATTAGATTCACTTTCCCTAGTTCTACTGTCCAAGTCCTTAATGTGTGGTGTGATAGATGTCCGAAAAAAGAAGCAAGCATAATCTGGAGCATTTCTTTCTTTAGTTTCTGCTGGACTATTTGGAAATTTCGAAACGATATCATCTTCAACAATCGGGGTGCTGAGGGGGCCCTATTCGACACTGCACAAATCAGAACATATCATTGGTGTCAAAGCAACTGGCCCAAGACCTTTATTTCGAAAAGCTTGTTTTTAGCGAACCCCTCTTTATGGACTGTTGCCCCTTCAGTGAGAAACAATCGTAAGGATACTGTAAGACCGAGATTGAATTCCCTCATATTCGAAGTCGATGGAGCGGTGATCAGCGTTTCGGGTGATGCAGGCATCGGAGGCATTCTTCGAAATGATAAGGGAAGTCGGTTAATCCAATTCTCAAGGCATATTGGTGTTCTTGATGTTCTGCCGACAGAGATGATGGCAATTAAGGAAGCGTGTGACCTTTGTAAGTCTTATAATGTCTTAACAGATAGTCATATAAATATATGCTCGGATAGCGCGGAAGCAGTAAAGATGATCAACTGCCATCCTAAAGCCCCAACCAATGTACAACATCTGGCTATGGAAGTGTGGGAGACGATCCACCATCATCAATGGCCTTTGGTGTATATTAACAAGGTATGCAACGAAGGGGCCGACGCGTTGGCCAAGGAAGGAAATAGTCGAACTAGAGACCTGTTGGAAGTCAACTTTAGTGACAGCTTCAGCGTTGCAACAGAGGGTTCTGTGTAATTGCATTTTAGCTGTGTACTTGATACTGCATTTGTTTGTAATGTTGTGTGATCGTAGTCTTCTTGTGGGTTAGTTGTTAGCACCCAGGGAAGGTCATTTTGATCAAGGGTCATTTGTTTGTAATGCTGTGTGATCGTAGTCTTCTTGTGGGTTAGTTGTTAGCACTCAGGGAAGGTCATTTTGATTAAGGGTCTGGTTATGCGAACAGACCGTTTCGTACAGTTTGTGTAAGTCCATTTAATCATCAATAAAATAATAGGCACTCTTTTCCCCCAATTTAGGCTTAGTGGGGGTTTTTAACGAGGCCTAGTTTTCGTTTCAAAAAAAAAAGGTGCAAATAATTTCATTAAGAGAAGTTTGGCTCAATGGTAAAAGCTTGGGAATTCATCCATTAAGTCTCAGGTTCGAACCACCATAATGCTCTTTTGTTATCTTCTTTTTCCCTAACTTTTACTAAACTATAAGATATGTATATAAAAGGTGCAAATAATAACACTAAGAGCAATTTGGTTCAATGGTTAAAGCTTGGGGGTTTTATCTCCTTGGTCCCAAGTTCGAACCACCATAATGCCATCTTCATTCACCACCTGATTGGAGGAAAAATATATTAAATATTAAACAAAATAAATTAAATTAATCCAATTGGGTGATGACACATGTCATAATTTGATTGGTTGATTAATTTTTATTTAATTAAAATAAAATTATGATCACATTGATTTAATAAGTAAATAACATGGACTAAACATGTAATTTTAAAAATGTCCTGTTAACTGCCACGTGACACTTCCATCACCCCTCCGTTAATATTTTTAACGGCGGTGGTCAAAATAGGTTGATTTAATAAGTTTGGTGGTGTGATTGACGTTTTTTAGTTCGGTGGTTCAAATAGGTATCCCCAATATCTTCGGTGGTCACTAGTGTAGTTTTCCCTAATTTATATCATATAAAAGTAAATGCTTTATATTTAAATTAGTGAAAATTAATTAATAATATGACATACAATTATTATTTTTAAATTAAAAATTAACTATTTAAACCAATCAAAACGGAGAGAAATCAATTCAGTTTCAGTTTATTTTTTTTTAAAAAATCAAAACAATGTAGCAATTACAATGTAAGAGTATAAATCGTTAAAGTTAAATAATTTTGGTTAACTGAACCATTAAAATGATGGTTAAAGTTAACCATTATTAAATTATTTATACATATATTTTGTTCACAAGATTAACTATATGAATGAAAGATATGAATGAAAGATTTAATACTCAATCAACTAACAATTACGATTGACGAGTCATTTCATTTCGAAGGAACCTGGTGAATACCTTGGGTGATTTTATCAAAGAAATAATTTTATTATTCTTAAAAAAGTAGCGAACGTGAATTTTTTTTATAAAAAATTACACGTCACTGATCCGTTAAGAAACAGTTAAACTTAATAATGGTTAACTTTTCTTAACAGTTTAGTTTTTTCTCTTCTAAAACCTAAAACCTTAAGCCCATGGGCGGAATCATATGGGATGAGATTTTTTTCACCTTTGTCTCCCTATATAATTTTAAAAAAATTAGTTTATTTATAATCCCCACACTTTTAAACATTTATGTTTTGCCCCCAACCTCAAATTTTGGCTTCTTCCTTGCTTAAACCTTAAACCCTAAACTCTAAATTCTAACCATAAACCTTAAAATCTACATCTTACAACCTAAACCCAAAAAATCCTAAACCACAACCTAAGTCTATAAACCCTAAAATTAAAAGACTTGTATAAACTAAAATTTACACAAGCTTGTATATCAAAGTATTTTTCCTATATACAATACAATAAAAATTATCTAACCAACCTTACCTACCCAATTAGATAACCCCTCCCATCTACTCCCAAGCATTCACCCACACAATTAATTACTCATATTTACTATACAATTTATTTTCAAACCCACCCAATCCAACTAAACCGAGCATGTCTAATATACGACAGGCTATGTTGCGTCACATGACTGAAAATATTATAAAATTTGAAACATGGAACGGGAAATATTACACTAATCGATAACATTTTTGGTTGGTGGTAAGTATCGAAACTTTAACTTCGAGTATCAAAACTTTCATCGCTTCTGATAAAATTTTAAGTTTTTATAAGTACCGAAAATATTATCAAATAGTGTAACATTTTTAGTTCCATATTTTAAATCTTATAATATTTTCATTAGTGCCAGAGCGTAGTTGTCGTACCGTAGAGCTACCCAACTAAACCACCAGCTAACTTGCATGCCTCATGCTACAGCCGCCCCTATCCCCAGCCTGCATGCAAGTCAGTTTGCAGATGAAGTCGATGCGTATATCATCCGACTTCATTGTTCACCCATACTAAAAAAATACACAATAAAGTCGGTATTAGAAAACAAGCAAGAATTCATGTTGAGGTAGACGAAGATAGGTGCAGCTGTTTGAGAAGAGTTTCGACTGGTAAAGAGAGACGATGCTCTCATTGTTTTATTGGAAAATCTCGTAATATCTCAAAGGCTGAGACCGAGAGGTATTTATTCAATTGTTGATTGCATTAGTCTCAGAACGGTAGTCTAACAACCTTTTAATCGTTCCAGCTAACATAGTAACAACCTAACTGATTTTTTAATCATAACTACTAACCTATACTTATAACATTCACCTTGCTTTCTTTCTTTCTTCCTCTTGTTTCTTTTTTTCCTTTTGACCTGTGAACCTTTGCTTTGAACACATCCTGCAACACACAAAGAAAAACCAGAAAACAAAACATCATGGTTACTTAGCTACGACTATCTGATAAACACGATAGAGATACCACAACTAACTTACTTCTAAAACGACAAAAAAACTACTGATAGAGGCTTTGTCACGATGTCTATAATATGTTCACAAGTTGGAATTTCATTTACTCCGAGCTTCCCAGCTGCCACTTTTTAACGAACAAAGTATAAGTCAAATTGAACGTGCTTGAACTTATAGTGCATAATAGGATTGGCTGACACAGCTACAACACTGGAATTATCACACCATATGGTAGATTTACCATTTGGTACAACAAACAGTTCCATGAGTAAGGACTCGAGCCAAATAATTTCAGTCGTTGCACTAGCAACACTACGATACTATGCCTCAACTGTAGACCGAGAAACAATTGGTTGTTTCTTTAAGCCCTAAGTTATCGAATTTCCACCAAGAAACACACAAAAACCCATGGTAGAACGTCGATCATCTAGATCGGAACCCCAATTGGCATCCGCAAAAGCTGTGATAGCTAGCCGAGAAGACGAGGTAAACAATATACCATAATCAATGGTTCCCTGCAAATATCTCAAAATTCTCTTGGCTGCTTGAAGGTGGGTATACAAAGGTTCCTGCATATACTGACACACCCGATTCACAGCAAACGCAATCTCAGGTCTGGTGATAACTAGGGGTGATAATGAGCCTGACCGGCTCGCGAGCTACTCGGGCTCGACTCGGTCAAAGCTCGGCTCCGGCTCGGGCTCGACTCGAAACCTTAACAAGCCGAGCCGAGCATACCTAGGCTCGGCTCGAAAAGCTCGTGAATATGCTCAGAATCTACATATGCACTAAAATAAATTATGTGTTTGTATTTTCTTTCATTAGTTGATTGTTGTTTGATTTTGTATTTTCTTTAATTATGTGTTTGTATTATAAGAATATTTATTGATTGTTTGGATTAATCTAATTTTTGGCACTTTTTTTTCTTTTCCGGTCATTAAATTTCGTTTTAGTGTTGGTTATGAAAGGAATTTTTAACAAATATTTTTGGGTAAAGTACACAGACGGTCACTAAACTATACCCGAAAAACAAAATGATAACCAAACTTTCAAAAATCACAAAATGGCAATTAAACTTTATGTTTTATAACAAAACGGTAACTAGACGTTAAATTCCGTTAAGTTTCTGTTAAAACTTTGGTATAATAACATATTTAGTCCTTCAACTTTATACAGTCAATTAATTTAGTCCTAATTTAAAACAATTCACTAAATTTAGCCCTTTTTATTTAAGCATTCTTTCAAATTGGTCATTAAAGCAAAATTTCAAAGTATGATACATGATAAATAATTACAATTAAATTCTTATAGGAACTCGAAAACTCGACTCGAATCGAAAAAATTCAAATAAAGTTTGAGTTGTAAAATATGACGCGTCAACTCGAATAACTCGAAATTTTTTGACTCGACTCGATCAAATGCCCACCTCTACCTTAAGATATGACGTGTCAACTTGAATAACTCGAAATATTCTTATATTTTAAATCATTTTTTCTTTTAATCGAATATTTTTTAAAATATAATATTTAATATTTTCATATTTAAATCACATCGAATATTTAATAACTACTTTAAATATTTGATTTAATTTAAAAATATTCGATTGAAAAGAAAAAATTGATTTAAAATATTCAAATATTTAATTAAATTTTTATAGGAACTCGAAAACTCGACTCGAATAAAAAAATTTCAAATAAAGTTTGAGTTGTAAAATATGATGCTTCAACTCGAATAACTCGAAAATTTTGTACTCAACTCGATCGAACGCTCACCTCTATCTTAAGATATGACACGTCAACATGAATATTCGAATATTTTAAATCATTTTTTTCTTTTAAATCACATTGAATATTTAATAAATACTTTAAATATTTGATTTAATTTAAAAATATTCGATTTAAAAGAAAAAATTAATTTAAAATATTCGAATATGTAAAGTAGTTATTAAATATTGGAATATTTAAAAGAAAAATATTTAATGTAGTTATTAAATATTCGAATATTTTAAATCTATTGTTTTTTAAATCGAATATTTAAAGAAGTTATTAAATATTCGATGTGATTTAAATATGAAAATATTAAATATTCTATTTTAAAAAATATTCAATTTAAAAGAAAAAATGATTTAAAATATTCGAATATTTCGAGTTATTCGAGTTGATGCGTCATATCTTAAGATAGAAGTGAGGGTTCGATCGAGTTGAGTCAAAAAAAATTTCGAGTTATTCGAGTTGACGCGTCATATTTTACAACTCAAACCTTATTTGAAATTTTTTCGATTCGAATCGAGTCAAGTCGAGTTTTCGAGTTCCTATAAAAATTTAATTAATTATTCGAATATTTTAAATCAATTTTTTTTCTTTTAAATTGAATGCTTTTAAATTAAATCGAATATTTAAAGTAGTTATTAAATATTCAATGTGATTTAAATATGAAACATTAAATGCTCTATTTTAAAAATATTCGATTTAAAAGATAAAATAATTTAAAATATTCGAATATTTCGAGTTATTCGAGTTAACACGTCATATCTTAAGATAGAGGTGAGCGTTCGATCGAGTCGAGTAAAAAAATTTCGAGTTATTCAAGTTGACACGTCATATTTTACAACTCAAACTTTATTTGAAATTTTTTCGATTCGAGTCGAGTTTTCGAGTTTCTATAAAATTAAATTGTAATTATTTATCATGTTACCATACTTTGAAATTTTGCTTTAAGGGCCAAATTGAAAGAATGCATAAATAACGAGGGCTAAATTTAGTAAATTATTTCGAATTAGGACTAAATTTATTGACTGTATAAATATGAAGGACTAAATGTGTTATTATACCAAAGTTTTAACAGAAACTTAACGGAATTTAACGTCTAGTTACCGTTTTGTTATAAAATATAAAGTTTAATTGTCATTTTGTGATTTTTGAAAGTTTGGTTACCATTTTGTTTTTTCGGGTATAGTTTAGTGATCGTCTATGTACTTTACCCAATATTTTATATAAAAAAACTATAGCAAAATTTTTCATTTCGAGCCGAGCTGAGCCCGAGCCGAGCTTGACGAGCTTCGAGCCCGAGCCCAATAGAATTGTTTTTGAGCCGAGCCCAAATACACTGTTTCCGAGCCGAGTCGAGCCTGGCCAGGCTCGGGCTTTGCTCGGCTCGTTATCACCCCTAGTGATAACCACATACTGTAAAGCCCCAACAATACTCTTGTAGAATGTTACATCAAAGATGGCACTACCAATATGAGCAGAAAGTTGACAGTTGGATATCATAGGTGTAAGTAAAACTTTTGTATTATCCAAACCACTACGCTGTAACAAATCCTCAATGTACTTCTTTTGACTCAACAACAATCCACCCTTTGCATAATGAACCCCGATGCCCAAAAAGTAATGTAGAGTTCTTAGATCTTTTAACGAGAAAACCTTATTCAATCCATCAATAACTTGTTGTACTTCAATGCTATCACTCCTTGTAAGTATAATGTTGTCAACATAGACGAGAAGATACAACACACTATTCTCATTTTTTCTAACAAACAGAGATGAATCAGACTTTGAGAGACTAAACCCCACAGAAAGTAAGTAAGCTCGAAGCTTTTCAAACCAAGCTCGCGGTGCTTGTTTCAGACTGTAAGTGGCTTTATGAAGTTTACAAACAAGACGACGCTTGTCAGCTTGCTCGTACCTTAGTGGCTGAGCCATGTACACCTCTTCAGTCAAGTCATCGTTCAAGAATACGTTATTAATATCCAATTGCCATAAACACCACCCTTTTGTAACAACTATAGAGAGTATAGTCCTAATAGTTACAAGTTTAATAATAGAACTAAAGGTTTCATGAAAATCATACCCCGCTTGCTGTAGATATCCTTTCGCCACCAATTGAGCCTTGTACCTCAAAATCGAGCCATTGGCATTTTTTTTCACTTTGAAGATCCATTTGCAACTCACATCTTTCATGTTGGAAGGTAATTCGACTATTGTCCAAGTGTTATTTCTGAAAAGAGTGTCATATTCATCCTGAGTAGTTTTCTTTTAGTTTTCATTCAGCATGGCTTCATGAATCATCTTGGGTTCCTCAATATTTGTAGTGATTGCTGAAGAAGCATCAATATTGAAGCCTTTGGCTTTTGAATACTATTCTTCGCTCTGGTCAGTAAGGGATGCCGGTTAGTGACAATAGACGGAGTGACAATATCACCTTGATGCGTTGGCTGAGTCATAGACATAGAACCACATCGATTAGGATCGACAATGGACACACAAAAACCTTGATCCGACTGTACGGCTAAACCTAATTGTGAGACAGTTGAAACCCCTGTAGGAGTGGAGGAAGCCTCGAAACCAATTAGGTTATCCAGACCACTCAATCCACTCTAAGCATTAGAACCAGCATGTTGAAAATTATCAATAACCCTTGGGCTTCAGCATGATTGTCATGTTGATAACTTAGACCATCTAAAAGGTCAAAGCCCAATTGATCATTATACGCATCTGAGACATGTCCTGGGCTTTCATTCGAATGTAGAGCTACAAGTGGATCAGGCGGTGGCTCAAATTTATCATGTGACACAAAGCTTTGGCTCAGATGTTGACTACCAATAGGATCAACCATTAACATTGGGCCCAAACCTTGGATATCATCAGCACTAGTTGGTTGTTGGGCTAAAATAGGCATGTCATCCAACTGTGGGCTAACACATGGTTGGGTTATATTATCCAAACCTTTTACATCATCAAACTGGGCTGATTGATGACCAGAAGTAGGTATAACACTCAATTTTGGGCCATTATTTGTGTTTTCGAACAAAGACGTGTTAGTACCCATGCGTTGGGTCGTTTGAGTATTTGTAGGTGAACCAGCAACAACTTCACCACCCGGCTTCAAACTCGGTAAAGATACAAGAATTAAAGGAGCACCATTTGAAACACTCCAAAAACCACCCTCCATTGTAACTTTACTTCTATTTTTGTCAACAAACGAAACACACTCTCATCGAAGATCACATGGCGAGAAATTATGATTTTTCTTCATCAGTGAGGCACTTATATCCTTTATGATTTGGACTATAGCCCAAGAAAACACATTGCTTCGTTCGAAACTCAAGTTTGTGCCGAAGAAAGGTCGCATCAACGGTTAGCAAACACAACCAAACGCTCTGAAAAACTCATAATCTGGTTTCTGACGCATCGAAACTTCAAAGGGAGACTGTCCATTAAGCAAGGGAGTTGGCAGCTTATTAATCAGGAAAGCTGCAATAGCAAAAGCATGACTCTAGAATTTTAAAGGTAATTATGCTTGAGATAGCAATGTTAAACCGATGTATACTATATGTCAATGTTTATGCTCGGCTTTACCATTTTTCTCAGACGTTCTTGGACTCGTGAGTCGATGCAGTATCCCATTCGAACGAAGCAAACTCACTAAGGCATGATACTCGCCACCACCATCATTTTGCAAGATTTTGATCTTGTGTCCAAACTGAACATCTATCATCTTATGAAAATCAATGAAACACTGGAAAACATCAAATTTCTTTTTGATCAAGTAAAACCACGTATATCTACTGTAAACATCAACGAACGACACATAGTAAGAAAAATCATCAGACACAATATGCACATGCCCTCACAAATCGGAAACAATCAAGTGAAAAGAAGAGTCATAGACAATTGTAGAAAAAGAGAAAGGAAGTTTATGAGCCTTTCCTTGTAAACAAGACAATCAAACAAAATGCATTTTATTATTAGCAACATCAATATTATAACCATAGATATTTATGCCACAATTCCAATAGTAAGACAGACTTCGAAACATTACATGTTTTAGCAACAACATTAGTAGTAGTAGTAATAGTGGAGAACTGATCACCATTCGTTGCCAAATTTCTTGAGTGCAGTTCGTAAAGACCTTCATGAGTGAGCCTCCCCTCCAACAGAATTTGCTTGGTCTGTGCATCTTTCACAAAACACTTATACGGATGAAACTCAAAAAAGACATTATTATCACGAGCAAAATGAGACACAGACAGAAGATTCTTCTTGATATATGGCACACACAACAAATTATGCAAAAACAACAACCTATTTCCAGTGTTTATACAACCATGACCAATATGAGTAATCGTGACCTCATCACCATTACCCATAAGTAAGGAATTAGTACCTGTGTATGCAACCTTTGTTTGAAGATTGTTTCGTTCATTTGATATATGTGGGTGACACCCAAGTCGGGGTACCACACAACCTCTCGAGAACCCGATGTAGGCATCCCAGTCGTACCTGTATTGAGACATGGAGTAGCCAGAAATGAACTGGGAGTATTCTGAAAGCCAGAAACATAAGCATATGAGAAAGTATTGACCAGAGCTGGTGAAAATGAGAGGCGGAAACTGTGGGACTAAACCCCTGAGGAACAACACGACCATGACTAAACCCTTTATGTACAAAGGGTCAATTGCTTGTATTTGGCGTGTAAAATTGATTCATGGAGGGAAACACACGTGGTGTAGTAGGAATCAAAGAGGAACCAAAACCAGAAACTGGTCATGTAGAGAAAATACCAGGTTGAGGGGATGCAACAAAAAGAGAAAATGCTTGAATAGGGACTTGAGAAGAGGTTCGAGCAAAACTTTAAAATTGGGTGTTTGTTCTTTGACCATAATCAGTGTGAGTTGTCGTTCTCGAGACATTAAAACCACCTTGAGCATCACCATTGTCCAAATCAGAGCCATTGTAATTCTGATCAAATCGATACCATCATTTTTGTGCCAAATGTCCAAACCGTCCACATGTTAGACACTAAGATCTATTAGAGTTAGTACGACCTCGCCCTCTTCCTTGATAAGAACCATTACCACGTTTTCCTCTCGAGAAATTAGAGAGAATTGGTTTCTCAAACTGATTCTCTTAAAGATTGTTTGTATTATCCATGTCTTCAGTCTTATTTTCTTGTTGAACAACTATGTTTGCTTGAATAGAAAAATTCCCAGTCAAAACCTCTCTTTGTCTAGTTTCACATTTGAGAAGCATCTCCGTAAGACTTTCAAGTGTTTGAGACTCACACGATACGATATCAATGACATACTCAAATTGAACAGTAAGGCCAACAATGATGACATTAACTTGCTCTTGCTCTGTGACAAAATTTCTCGAAGCATTAAAAGTGTCACAAAGCAACTTAATCTTGGCAAGGTATTCATTAACAGACAAACCACGTTTCTTCTAAGAATGAAGACTATGACATAATACAGACACCTTAGCAGTAGACTTGGCAGCAAACATCCTTGCAAGAGCATTCAAGACGGCACAGCTATGGTGAGACCCGTAAGGAAAGAAAGAACATCATCACTAATTGTTGATAAAATTCAGGACGCAAGCAGTTTCTCCTGTTTATGATACACCAAAAAGGCTTGATTTTCTACAAGCTGTCCAGCTTCATATGTTACGAGCTTGTCCGGAGCCTTGTGATCAGATATGTATGTAGTCAACCCATAACCTTCTATTACTAACATTACCTGATGCTTCCGAAGGATATAACTACTTTCAACTAGTTTCACTGTGTCAAGCTTAAGAAGCTCTTGCATAGAGTACACACTGGAAGAAGTCATGAGAATAGGAATCGAACTTGTACTAGACTGAGTATGAATGGAGGCATGTGGATTATAAGTATGCGAGTCAATAACCATCTTAGTGCAAAGTCTTTGAGACAATACATCGAAAAAATGATGAGCAAAAAGCCAAATCCTCAACAGCACACACAAAGCTTCACAAAGACAACCACAATAGTACAAGAACACAATAACACATAGAAAGATGATGAAAACACAATTGAAGAAATGCTATAACGTCTCAAAGTAACAATAAAATAGAGAGACACAATCTCTGATCTAGAAGATACCCTACGTATCACTAATCTGCTCTTTCAACAATTATTCAACTCGAGTCATACGTTCTTACGGTTCAACAAGAAATCTTGAATTTGTAGATCAAAAAAATTGATGTATAGATTGAATAAAGTGAGTACATAATTCTTACAAAACCGAGTCGTGCTCACCACTATTCTACCATTATCAACTAGATTTGAAAGCAGAAATGCTCATGAGCGAGAATAAAAAACTTGTGTTGGATCTGATTATTGAGTCACTTAATCAATCTATAATTAAAGCATTCTTCAATTCACGAGAACGAAAACAACTTTCCATGAAAACCAGAATTTCAATCAAAATACCAAGAAAACGGAGAATCACGAACAAAAATCGGCACTTCAACTATTCGATCACCGAAGCTTCATCGAAACGATCTCCAACAGCCAGAAAATTAGCTCTAATACCATATTAGAAAACAAGCAAGAATCAATGTTGAGGTAGACGAAGATAGCTGCAACTGTTTGAGAAGAGTTTAGACTGATAAAGAGAGACGA
Source organism: Hibiscus tridactylites (assembly GCA_958450335.1). Lineage (NCBI taxonomy): Eukaryota > Viridiplantae > Streptophyta > Magnoliopsida > Malvales > Malvaceae > Hibiscus > Hibiscus tridactylites. Next base: position 13,958,202 of record OY288287.1, read on the forward strand.
TGCTCTCATTGTTTTATTGAAAAATCTCGTAATATCTCAAAGGCTGAGACTGAGAGGTATTTATACAATTGTTGATTGCATTATTCTCAGAATGGTAGTTTAACAACCTCTTAACCGTTCCAGCTAACACAGTAACAACCTAACTGACTTTTTAACCATAACTACTAACCTATAATTATAATAGTCGGTCCACATAAAAGTCGACTTCACTATTGAACGAATATTTCAATTCAAAAAATTATCTACACAATGAAGATTGGACTTCAATTTTTACTGTAATTTTTGCAATAGATTGGAAAATAAAGTTGTCAATGTAATATTTTGAGGAAAAAAATCTCATTTGCAATATCTAGTTAATTTTGCCAAATTTATATATGCTGAATTGTTCTCACTGTTATTTTTCTTTTGATATTGTTGTTGAAAAAAATACTTTTAAATTTATTACATTTTCTTTTTATTTTTAGATATATTGCACTTTTTACGGTGAAAAGCGAAGACAGTCAGACTACATGGTGATTTTTTACGTCACTTCTGTAAAAATTATTAGTTGTCCCCTTGATGTGATGAAAATCACTATAGATCATAAAATAAAAACAAAACTACAACAACCCTTGAAATAAAAAATGTAACAAAAATATCCTAGCAATTATCCATGTTCTCACTATAATGATTATTATATGTGATTATTGTGACCTCTAGTAGGGGTGTGCAAATTAAACCGTAATGGTTAACTGATATAACAATTACATTTTACATGTTAATTAATCGAACTGTTAAGACTAATGTTTTCGATAAACTGAACCTCTAAGAACGATAGCTAATGGTTAACTTTTATTAAATTATTCATATATTTCGTTCACAAGATTAACTCCATCAATCTCAAGACCGTCTTATAATACAAGAAAATCTTCTTGAGCTGAAGGAATTAGAGGATGATTAGTCTTTGTAATCTAGTTTATAATTAATTTTTTATCTTTGATTTGCTAGTGTATTATATTTCTTATATTAACTTATTTTATGATTTGAAATATATGAATTAATGCATGATTTAACACTCAATCAATTATGAATTGATTGACGAGTCATATTTTATTTTTTAGAAAGCCGATGAAGACTTTGAGTGATTTTATATAAGAGATAATTTTATTATTTATAAAAGAAGTGGTAAAAATGTGAAAAAATGTAATAAGTTACAAATTAAAATGTAACCGAACAATTAAAAAAAATTAGGTTACAATTAATAAAATTTAATAGTCACTATAACGGTTAACCGAACATTTAAATTAAACGGCAGGATCATAAACACACTCTTACTTTCATTATTAGTTCTAATGAAAAGTAAAATATGTGAAAATAACTGTGAAATTAATTAATTGCACAATAGTACAATTTACGTATCAAACCAATTGTAGCATGCCTATCTACGTGGCAAATCTGTTGATAACGAATGTGAAGAAAAAAATCAAGCTTTGTTCACAGGGTGACTTTGCTCTATCAACAGCACTAGACCACTTGTTTGTTGAATTCTAGAAGCCAAAACGCGTCAGTCTGGTGCCATGAAAATATAATACTCTGAAAAATGTATGGCAAATTGAGGTTCCACGTTACATTATCCGATCAATATTCTATTTATATTTAATTGTAAATATTTATAATATTATGGTTCTAATTAATTTTAATTTATATTATTTTATATAACCATATACAATGCATATATATATTTCTTTTCTATATATATATATATATATATATATATATATATATATATATATATATATATATATATCAGGCCGAATTGAGTGATTCAACTCGAATTAAAAATTAATCTATTAATTATTAAAAATTTCAAGTTGTTCGGATTTCCATTTTACAACTCAAATTTTATTTGAATTTTTTTTATTTGAGTTGAGTTTATGAAATTTTAAGTCAAGTCAAGACAAATCCAGTATTTTCATATCGAGTTGAGTCGAATTTTGTCCACCCTAAGTACAAGAGAAACGGGAAAGGAAAATGAAAATATAGAGCCAGTGCAAGCAGAATGCTATTTTCGTGTGTGAAGTTACAAGCCTTTCCTTTGGAGTTAATCTTTGCACCATGAGAGATCAAAAGTTAAACAATCTTTAACCACCCCTTTTATAAACACCAAATTATCGTATTTTAATTACAACAAAAATTGTTTTTTTACACCATCAAAATGTTAGAAAATACAAAAGTTAAAAATATTACCACACAACTGAAACGTTATCGGAAATTATAACATTTTAGGTTGGTAAGTATAAATTTAATTTTTAGTTTCGTGACAAATTTTGAAACTTGTTGCATAAACATTGAACCTAAAAAGCATAACATTTTGGTGTATAATAATATTTTAAATTCGTATTTTTTTACATTTTGATTGTATTGTTTTTTATTGTTAATTTAAATTAAGATGCCACACCCTAATTTCCCTTCTTTATAGGGCGACTTTGCTCTATCAACAGCTCTGGACCAGTTGCTGAATTGTGGAAGCCAGAACACGTCAGCCTGGTGCCATGAAAATATCAAGAGCGAGGCCAATCAAAACTCTGAAAAATGTGTGGCAAATTGAGGTGCTCCATTACCCTAAGAAATACCACGTGTTGCCGACACTTTGAAGTGGTCCATACTTCATAATTATCCACATCGAGTCGCAACCATCTATATTATATCCACTCCACCAGCAACAAGTCAGATATCATCGCATTTCTCATATCTATTTCCTAATTCAGAACGACTAACAATGGACAACCTCTTCTCTAGCGCTAAGACGGTAGCCGACGCAGCGAAATCAACGTTCAACAACCAAAGCGACAAGATCGACAAGGGGAAGGTTGCTGGTGCTGGTGCTGATCTTTTGGGTGCTGCCGAAAACTATGGGAAGCTGGATAAGAACACAGGTGTAGGCCAGTACGTTGACAAGGCAGAGAATTACCTGCACCAGTACCAAGCTTCCAATCAATCGGCCCCGGCCCCGGCCCCGGCCCCGGCCCCGGCCCCGGCCGCCAAGCCGGAGTCGGAAGGAACCGGTGAAAAAGGAAAAGAGTCTGCTGCAGGTGGTGCGGATTACATGAAGATGGCTCAAGGTTTCTTCGGCAAATAAATTATTTATCAGACATGTATAACTTAGTAACCTGTGTTTTTAATGTTTCTTCTTGTGTCTCTATGTTGGATGTCCATGAGTTGACTCTTATGCATATGTCTATGTAATCGGTGGTGTTTGTCATTGATTGGTTGTTTGTCGATGAAATAAAATTTTTTTTTAGTACGATTGTTGATATAATTTTAAACTTTTTTTTCATACACAATACTTCGAATTTGAGACTTATTTAACCAATATAAACTGCTTATTAATTGAATTAACTTCGTTAAAAAATATTAGAAATTCATTCATAAAAAATTATGAGACTAAAGTAAGCTATTTTCATTCATTGCAGTGTACCTTCCACCGGTAACTTTTTTATTTTCTCTCATATCGTTAATTGCAGTTTGGAGTATTCCTGTTGCTGAATTTATTTTCCTTTATTGGAGGTATTGGTACAGAAGAAATAAGCTGTATAATTTCTTGGTTATTACTATCTACAAATAATAAACTTTTTAATTTATATAAAAAAATTAACTCACAAATCAAATAGTGGCACGTGTCACTGACATAAAACAATTGGAACGAAAGAATACAACAAACATAAAGTGCTATGATTCAAACCCCCAACAACCAGGGTGAAAAGCATTCACTCTACTATTGGGTCAAGCTCGTCATTTGGTTTAAAATTGTTAACTATTTGTATTTAATGTTTTCTTCTCTTTTTTTTATCATAATTGTATTTAATGTTTTCTTGTTTGTGAAAATTAAAGAGAGAAAAATGTACGGGGAGGATTCAGACCCATAAATTTTACAAGGTAAAAGCTTTGACAGTAACACAAACATACAACCGTCAAAGAAGATAAACAACAGGAATGATGGTGAAATGAAACAAGCTGGAGCTGTTCATCATTATTTTTGAATGGTGCTTTTGAGGTTAAAAGCAATGCAAAACATGAAGAACATAACCAAACTTCCAACTGATTCAGGTTAGTAAGACCCTGCACAACCAGAACAGGAATAAGAAACAGAATTGTTTGGCGATTCAAGATCGTCTTTGATATAACATATATAGAAACCCAACTGAACGTTGATGAGAAAAAGAGGCAATAGACATGGGCGAATGTAGTGTAGTGCTTGGTGGGTCAAGTGACCCACCACTAAAAGAGGAAAAAGTCTTATTATATATGATGTAGTTTGGAAGGTTTTCTAAGATTGTAATGACATAAGGTCGAAGTTAAAAATTAAGCTTCCAATAACAAGTATTGTTTTTTTTTTGTATTTGAAGAGTATGCCTCTAATAACAAGTAGGGTAAACTACATAAATAGTCCCCCGACTATGCTCCAATTATCTTTTGTATCCCCCGACTATCAGAAGTTACAAACTGATCCCCTGACTTAAAAAAAATAACAAATTGATCCAGTGCCGTTAAAAATTTAACGACTGGTGACATGGCAGTTAACAAAAATTGGCATAATAACACATTTAGTGCTCAACTTTTACACTTTGTTTAACTTTGCCCTAATTCTAAAAAATGATCCTTAACATTTCAAAATTCTATCAATTTAATCCATTTTTTCTCTCCACACAATCCTAAACAAGAACGGTATTCTTTCTAAAACAAAAATAAAATTTTGATTTCTCCTCTTTCTATATACTTGTCAAAGCTAGTTGTGTGTATTTGAACCAAAGGAGAAACAATCTCATCATTTCTTTATCAGCTACTCCGTGCATTGAAGTATATTCACACTGGTAATTGGCTCCACTGCATTTTGCTGATATTTAACTTGGCTTATAGCTATATATGTGATGGCCGTGTTGATCAATTGTGATAATTACACATAAAGTTGTCAGAAATAAGCTTTTTCATGTCTGACCATTTTAATGTTAACCACAGTTTGTTTTTAGTTTTTACCAAACTCCAATATGCCATTATATTTGGTTAACATTTTTCTGGTTAATATATTTTTTTCCAGTCAATTTATAGTTTCAAAAGGCTGTTTTCAATTTTCAGCAAACCTTTTTTCCTTTAAGTTATATTCATGTTTGGTAACAACTGCTTCTTGTAGGATGTGCTAATGTTTCTTGGTGCTATTTTCCTATTTTATTTTGCTCTCGGTTTCCCCCTTTTTTACGTCTCCTTTGATGTCTTGTGCTGTGGACAGGATAGATTATATTTGTAGGCTGCAGAATGTATCTGATATTTGATCTTTTGGCTGCAGCAAATGTCTATCATAGAGACTTAAAGCCTAAGAATATTTTGGCAAATGCAAACTGCAAACTCAAGATATGTGATTTTGATTTAGCTAGAGTTGCATTTAACGATACACCTATGACGATATTCTGGATGGTATGCCTTTTAAATTAACTATTCATTGATGTTTTCATATTCTAATTGTTTTCTACATCTATCGCAATAGATAGAGCTGATTTTTCTCGACTTTTTTTGTTGGTCATTTTCAGGATTACGTTGCTACCCGATGGTATAGAGCTCTAGAGCTCTGTGGATCCTTTTTCTCCAAGGTAAAGGGGTCCTCATACAATCCCATTAAAGTTTGGAATACTGTCAATTAAAATCTTGTCATGTATTTATTCCTTTTATGAGTTTATATTGGTTGAGGCTACATCTATGTTTTTCATTTTATGTGATAAAGCTTAGTCCATTCTACAGTGCATGTAATGTTCTTTCTAGATATTCAGTTTCTTATCCATATCTAATTTCTTTAATTTTGATCAGGAGTTGAATTTAAAATTGTGGTTATTTTAACAGATGTGCCTGTCTCGTTTTTAAGTTCTCTCTAAATTGTGGGATGATGAATTATTAGGTTGATCAGATTTCCATAGTGTGCAGTATTGTAGCAATATATTTCATGAAATGGTTGCTTTTTGTCATACAAGTGTCAATCTGAAATGAATGATTCGAATTATCTATCTTCATTTTTGTCTGGATTTTCCTTATATCTACCCATGTGATTTTCAGTTCCATACTTATCAAATTTTAACGAATGCAAGGTTTTTCGAAATAGTATTTTGTACTTTATCTATATGAATTTTTATTAGGTTCAAATTTGGTTTTAGAAAAATATTTAATGTAGCATGTAAGTTAGGGAATCCTTCATCTTATATATCTTATCATGTATTAGTGACATATAAGATCAAGTGTTTCACAATGGATATCTGTTCCATTTTTGTTTTTCTTATTCATGCTCATTTTACTTCAAATGGTTGCTGCATGATGGGGTTTCTTTTAGTTTTTCAAGTTTTTGATTAATGTTCATATCATTTGGAATTAAGGCAAAGTTAAACAAAGTGTAAAAGTTGAGGACTAAATGTGTTACTATGCCAATTTTTGTTAACTGCCACGTCACCGGCCGTTAAATTTTTAACGGTACTGGATCAATTTGTTATTTTTTTAAGTCAGGGGACCAGTGTGTAACTTCTGATAGTCGGGGGATGCAAAAGATAATTGAAGCATAGTCGGGGGACTATTTATGTAGTTTACCCTAACAAGTATTAGGAAGAAACGTGCCTCTAACAAGAAGTATTAAAAAATTATAAATTTTTAAGACTACAGAACCACAAACTAAATATCGGAGCCAAAACCACTAATAAAACCGACCACTACACTCGGGGGTTGAGGGAGGAAGTGAACCTCCAAGTTAGATGGCAATGAAAGCTTAGTCACCTGGTTCGCCATTTGGCTCCTTGAACGGCGTACATGCTGAAATTGAATAGCCCAATTACGATTCACCAGCTCATGGATATGAAGTAAAATAGTCGGCGCGCCAGGTCGATTGACATGGTCGCACAAAACACGAATGGCCTCCAAGTAGTCCATCTTCAAGTAACTCCCGACATCCGTCCGTGTTGACCTTAATTCAGCCCAGCAGAAGGGGCATCCACGAGTCTGAACCATCTTCTGGTGACACCGTAGGAACTGCACATGTCGGCAAACCCTGCTGTCCAATGCTAGAGAAGTTGTGGAGCTTAGAGTCTGCTGTTAGAATCAAATCATAAATTAATATGAAATCTAAAACCCAAGATCTATCATGTCAAATCATTAAAAACAATAAACTGAATGCGGAAGCGTACCTGAATTCATTGATAGATTGAAAATCTTGAATCTTGATGTGAAAATCCCAAAACTTTGGTATTGATCTTCCAAGAAGATAGGTTATCTCTTAAAGTAAAACTCTCTGACGTGGAAGGAGAGAAAAACACGTTAACCTATTTCTTGGGGACCACTACCTCTTTATATAGTTGATTATTAAATCAAACTATTAAATATTTATAACTCTGCCCCTCATTGAATTATAAATATATCTTATGGTATCTACACTTTTATTTCCATGACATTTTAATACCTATGACACGCTTAACTTAATTGGTCACTTTATTTTTGTGTCATACTTTATAATAGCAATATACATTTTACATATGTGCCCATAATTACGGATTTTAATCCAACAATCTCCCACTTGGGCAACAAATGTTTCCTAATAAATGTACAACCTTATGAGCTCAAAATTTTGCTATTATATAATAGGTATTCTATAACAATCTCGTCCATCAACTATATCCACATAGGATCAAAGCGGTCTTCGCCATATCAATCATGACTGGACCCATCAATGGTCACGTATACAAATATAGTCAAATGACATAGATCAATCATGGATGTGTAGCATGGAAAATTACATGAAATGTGAACCATACATGTCTATTTCCAACTGGTCCTCCTAAACCTTAGTGAGATCAACTTTACTGAATTCAGAGTGTACATAAACCAAAAGAACTTTATTTCTGCAGAAAATAATCTTAAATAACTTTAAACTGAAGTAACTGAAATTGTGTCTAAACCGAATGAGCATTATTTCAAAATTACAAACTCCCACTAAAACTGAATATCCTTAAATAACATTACACTCACATGAGTAGTATGCTCATGAAAGACCTAGGGTGACAATTTCTTAATATGCGCGCAATTATGGAGTTTGTACCAACATGCTCTATAGACACACAACCACTCTGAATTTTCTTTAACAACTAGGAACTTAATATTTATGTGCATTAAATTTAAAGTGTTCCTATTGTTTATAGAATGAATGAATGCATATTTATTGTCACAAAATAACTGAAGTGGTCTTTCTATTCAATCTATAAGTAGCAGTTCATGTGACAAAATTCTTTTGCATCAATATTCAAATAGAATCGAAGTCTGTAAACCTGATGATCTCTAACTTACCAGAACTCCGACATGTGAGCAAGTAATTTTTTTTTTGTTCTTTGAAGATATCTCATAACCCCATTGGCTGCTATCCAATGGTCCATAATATGATTCCTCAAATATCTGTCTAACATTCGAACAATGTACACAATTTCCAAATGCATACATACTTAAGCATAAATTAAATTCTCAATAGCTTATGTATAGAGAATCTTTTGGATTTTTAAATTTCAATGTTACTTTTAGGGCATTGAGTAAGATAATACTTATCTTCTTTAGCAATATGAGTGTCACTTGGTTTACTCCCACTAAATTTGTAGTATATACAAGTGTCAACCAAATTTATCTCAAAACCGAATGAGATAATCAACATGAAATTTATAATTTTATTAATAAGAGTCTTACATAAGCTCATAGATAGATTTCTTTAATGTCGTCATTAAAAAAAACAAGCTTAACATCTATCTAATGTAGCTTAAGACTAAAACAAGCAACAAGTGAAATAATTATCTTGAAAGAGTCTTTCAATAAAACTAAAGAGAAAGTCTCTAAAAATCAATGTCTTCTTTTAGAGTATATCCTCTAGATACAAGACGTGCTGTATACTTATCCACATTACCATTTCCATCCCTATTGGTTTTAAATGTCCATTTACAACCAATTGGTTTGCACCTTAAGGTAATGAGACAAGTACCTAAACTTTATTGTATTGCACAAAATTATACTCTTCTTGAATGACATCAATCCACTTTTGAGAGTTAGAACTTTTATGGTTTGATAAAAAAAAATGATTGAACATTTTCTATTATTCCATTGTTACCTTTTTTTTTTGAAGAAATACAATATAATAATCTGGAATAGTATTTCATCTTCCTCTCGTGGACCTCTTTAATGACACTTGTTTTTTTAAGGTTGTTGAGTTTGTTCTTATGAAACAATTACCTTATCTTGAATAGGAGTTGTTCAACATTGTTTTATTGAGGTACTTGATTCACTTCTTGATTAATGATAGTTTGAAAACCTAAACATTTTCAAAAGTGATAGTAGGAATTAAATTATAATTCAATTCCTCCTCAATAACAATGTATCTAACCTTATTTCTCCCTCCAAACTCAACATCCTAAAAAAATTATAAACTCTCCTTAAAATAATCTTAATTGTGGGATCATAAAATTTACAGCCCATGGATCACTCAAAATAACCGAAGTAGTTGCTCACTTTTGAAGTTTAATTACTTCACATATGTCCTAACTTATACAAAAGAATCAACACTTTGTAACTTATTGTTGTTTCTTTTGACTATAACCCTTAGCAACTTTATTCTAATATTTTCTTTTATTGCCCTTATTCTTAGAGACACTAACTAAATGAGCACTAACCAAATGAATACTTTTACAGTTATAATGCTTTAACTTTTCTTCCTCTGGAACATAATGAGAAATGAGCCTAATTAGAGTCTATTTCTCCTTTTGGCAGTTGTAACCGAATCTGAATTAGTTAAACTGTATAGGAAGCGATACCAAAATCATAAGAACAAACAATTGTTAGAGAGTTTGATCTTACGTGCCTTAAATTTTGAAGCAATATTAAGAATTTTCATAATCTACTCTCTCACATTTCCTTGACCGTTATACTTCATAGAAGTAAAAAAAAACATAAGTGATGTCATCTTAACCTTAATGTTTTGGGTAAAACATTTCTTAATTTCGTTAAGGAAACCCTTAGTTTGAGTAGTTTCTTTAAATTTGTACTCCTAAAAATAGAATGTTGTACTTTATGATCATTAGACTCACGCGATTCGAACGATTTTACCTCTCAAAATATTTTTTTTAGGTGCTTACCGCAGTGAGAGGTGCAAAATGTTCTTTCCTTAGTGCAAAGTCTATGCTCATACAACCATATACTATACGTAAGTGTCTCTTCTATTCCTTGAAATTAGTTTCATTAAACATTAGTGTAGAATGTTATTAACAAATATTGTGACAGAAAAGATAGATTACCTAAATATAGAACAAAAAATAAATAAAATAAAACAAGCTCACATAAATATTCATAAGTAAACAAATAAATTCAAAATAATAGCTAGTTCCCCTCAAGATACCAAGCACAACATTAATATCAAGTCTTTGGACAGTAATATTAACTGTAAGCGGTACTCTTGTTGTAGCAATCAAACATTGACAATAAACTATGTCAAACAATAGGTTAATCTTTGGACTAACGTATTGCTCACATAAAATACATTATAATTGTCACACATTTATCGCCACAGTTGTCGTTATAATTCTGCCAAATATTAACTTTCCTTTGGGCCAATTAATAAATGCATGAATTACAAAAACCCATAAATATCTTGATATTTTAAATAAACTAATCTACACAAAAGCGGTCACTTTGGTGACATTATGTTTCAATTAATCTATTAAAATATTAGATATCCAAAGCTAAAATATGAATTTAATTGTTTCAAAATATTTTCCTTAATTTTATCTTTCAATTAAATTAAAAGATAACCAAAGTAATAATAAATTTGAATAAAGGTAAACCTCATATCAAGATATCGGACACTCCATTAATATTTCATCTTTGGACAAAACATTAACTTGCAAGTAATATCTTGGTATAGTAATCAAACATTGATAATAAGAACATGTCAAACAAAAATCTTCCTTTGGGCCGATTTATTGCTCACATATAAAACTGAATAATTATCACATGTTTATTACCACAGTTGCACATGTAATAATGTTAATTATTAACCTTCCTTTGGGCCGATTAATACTAACATAATCCGACTTACATGCACAAAACCTTCTATATTTTCAAATAAAATAATTTCCACAATAGAGGTCACTTTGGTGACTTAATGTTTCAATTAAATTATTTTAAAATATATATAATAAATATACCGATATCCAAATTTAAAATTTTGTAACAGTCAAAACTGAAATTTCTGATAACACTTGAGTTTTCTGAAATAACCTAAAATAAGGTTGTCTGAATGGGGCTATCAGAAATCGAAAAACCTAAATCCTTTGACTGTTTCTTTAAAAAAAATTCCTTAAGTATGCATTTACCGAAATTAAAGTAGAATTTCAAACAATCAAACTTTAACTAAAAGTCAAAAACAAAAGTATCATATAAATAAATAATTCATATAATAATCACATGAAACTTTAGTATATCCATAATAATCTAATGATCAAAATAGAAATTCTTAAACAGACCGATTCAAATATAAATTCTATTAGATTATTTGTCATGCTTTCCAATGCCAAAGATAAACAATAGAGTGATTCAAAACCAAACAATGACATACAACAGGAGTGACAAACTTGAACCATTGTAATATATATAATACGAGCATCCTTTAAAAGTAGCATACCGTAACTTTAGCTTTTCTATTATAACCGAATAATCAGGACTGTTGATATAATGATTAATAGTTATAATAGTCAACAAGAAACTACATACAAATCAACAGAATCAAAGAGAATCCAGCCGAACCAAATTCTTGAAAGCAAAATAGAAAACTCAAATCTATTCTACTGTACTATAGGAAAATTGAGAGGGAAATTAAGAGAAGAAGGCACCGAAGCTGTAATAAAATCGAGATCTCTCGAGGCAAAATTTATTTTTATTTTAAAAATAAAAACCCTAATACAGCATATAAAACACTTTAATCGCCAATCGAAATTGAAACATAATTTGACAATCAATTGCAATTGACAAACCTCAAAAGCTTGCTAAATATAGTTGCCGCAAATTGCACATAAACATAGAAAAGTAAAAACCTAATTGTCTTGAATTGCAATTGTCATTCACGATAACTTCTTTCTTTTAATGTGGCGATGAAAGAAAAAAATATATATATATATTAATCGATCAAATTCAAGACCTAACTTATTATAGAGCGGTCGAAACTAACGAACACCATAAAGCAAGCAACATATACAAAAAACTCAATATTTTACGATTTCGATTTTCAATAATAAACATTAATCGGTTCTCAATGATTTAACATGACGAGGCTCTGATGCCACTTGTTAGAATCAAATCATAAATTAATATGAAATCTAAAACTCAAGATCTATCATGTCAAATCATTAAAAACAATAAACTGAATGCGGAAGCGTACCTGAATTCATTGATAGATTGAAAATCTTGAATCTTGATGTGAAAATCCCAAAACTTTGGTTTTGATCTTCCAAGAAGATAGGTTATCTCTTAAAGTAAAACTCTCTGACGGGGAAGGAGAGAAAAACAAGTTAACCTATTTCTTGGGGACCACTACCTCTTTATATAGTTGATTATTAAATCAAACTATTAAATATTTATAACTCTGCCCCTCATTGAATTATAAATATATCTTATGGTATCTACACTTTTATTTCCATGACATTTTAATACCTATGACACGCTTAACTTAATTGGTCACTTTATTTTTGTGTCATACTTTATAATAGCAACATACATTTTACATATGTGCCCATAATTACGGATTTTAATCCAACATCTGCAGCTTCCTATGAAGCACATGGACGACATAAAACCTACGTTTTAAGTACTCGATACGTCTCTGGTACAAGAACGACACGGAGACGGTCGGGGTACGTCCCGAAGACGACCAAAGATTAAGGGGTACGGTTGAAATTCGTCGGGGACGCATGTGACTTGCACATGTCGTCCCCAAGGTTATTTTTTTCCTTTTCATGTTAAAATTTAAAATATCTCAAAGAGACCTAAGTACAGATTTGCACTTGTGGTGTATCTGTTCAGTTCACTTTCATTTTAACGATCCGAGAAAAGGGCAGGAAAGTGAGGCATATGAGGCATGAGCATATAAACTTTCTCATTTTGCATATGGCGATTATCAAGACTTGTTTTTCAGCTATCCTCGAATTCAGGTATTCAATCTCAATGCAACTTCGCTCAATTTTCTAAATCCCATCTGCAAACGAAAACAATAATGTTAGTTTCATTCTTGATCTGTGAAATTGTTAGAATCTTCACCAATTATTAAGCAAAACCAAGTGTTTTTTTAAACAAAACTTTCGAATAATATGTTATATATTTTGCTTATTTGATTGTCTCGAGGATCATGATTGATGCTTGGTGTTATTTTGGGTCATTTCATAAGCACACACAATATGTTCGATAAAAGTCTTATTTAGGTTATTATTTCTTTTTTTAAAGATTCATGCATAATAAATATTTATTAAATGATAGGAAACAGTGAGAATAATATATAACCAGGCAATAAAATTCTCCAAATACACAAAAAAGAATCGGTACTCATCTAAATACGAGTAACATAAAATCATCATTATAGTTGTTGGTGGTTCATCTAATTTAACTTTTTTGCCCTTTCATTTTCTATAATGTGATTTGGGAACATCTTGCTTGTTTATGTGTCTTATTTTGTGTTTGATTGTCATTTTATTGAATGTGAGTTTTTGTTCTGCCTCTCTGTCTATTGTTTTATATGTTATTTTATTAATGTAATTTTTTTATTAAATAGATATATATATATATATGAAAATACAAGTAGACGGAGATATTGTGGAAGCAATTTTAATTCTATTCGATTGATGCATGATAATTGAATTTATTTGATTTGTTTTTTGTTTAATGTAAACATATCAATTTATTTTAAGTATGACATCTCAAAGTAACAGTGGCGCTAGAAGTGCTAGTGAGAGTGGATCAATTTCATCATCTCAAAATGAGAATCTATCTCCATTGTGAGATTATGTAACAAAGATAGAAAAACGGGGGACTATTGGAGGAACTTAGAATTTTCGAAATAACATTAGTGGTGAAACTCGTAGTGGAAGCTATACTAGGATAAAGGCACATTTGCTTCAAATTTCCGGTGAAAAAATTAAAATTTGTAAAAAAATAACTAAAAGTCAAAAACTTGAAATGGTAAGGATGGTAGAGGAGTGGGAGAAGAAAAAGAAAGAAGGAATAACTAGAGAAGTTTTTTGCCCTGACAATATCAAGCTGGAGTTGAGATTGAATCTTCTTCTAAGAAAAGAAAATCTAGCTTGTCACCTCTAGCTAGATCATTCGACATGAATACTAAAGTTCAATTAGATGAAGAAATTGTAAGAATGTTCTATACCGGTGGTTTACCTTTTAATCTTGCTAGAAATTTTCATTATCACAGGGCTTACACTTTTGTTGCAACTCACAATATATCTGGTTATGTTCTTCCTGATTATAATAAATTGTGAACCACATTGCTTCAACAAGAAAAAAAATAATGTTGAAAAGCTTTTGTAACCGATTAAAATAACATGGCAAGAAAAGGGGTTGACTATTGTGTGTGATTGTTGGAGTGATCTAATGAGGAAGCCTCTCATTAATTTCATGGATACTTCTGGAAATGGGCTTATGTTTCTTTAAGATGTGAATTATTTCGGTGAAGTCAAAGATAAGTTTTTCATTGCCAATTTGATGAAAGAAGTGATTGATGAGATGGGTTATCAAAATGTGGTGTAGATTATTACTGACAATGCAACTAATTGCAAGGGAGCTGAAGAGATTATTGAGAGCATGTATCCTCATATTTATTAAACAATGTGTGTTGTCCATACACTTAATCTTACATTGAAGAACATTTGTTCGATAAAAAATATCGAGGGAAATGAGGAAACATATGACTTGTGTCATTGGATTACTGAAATTCATGGGATGCCGTAAAAATCAAGAATTTTATCATGAACCACAACATGAGATTGGTAATCTTCCAAAGATTTAGTCCTCCCAAGTTACTTTCAGTTGCCGATACTCATTTTGCACCGATTATTGTAATGCTTAAGAGATTTAAGCTCATCGAGCATGGACTTCAAGCAATGGTCATAAGTGATGAATGTAATTCTTATAGAGAGGATGACATGAAGAAAGTAAACTTTGTGAAGGAGAAACTTGTGAGTGATGATTGATGGATAAAGTAGCTTGCATAATTGATTTTACAAAACACTTCTATGACATGCTTAGAGTATGTGACACTGATAAGTCATGTCTTCATTTGGTATATGAGATGTGAGATTCTATGATTGAGAAAGTGAAGGCTGAAATTTACAAGAAGGAAAAACGTTCTCTTTTAGATTTCAGTTCTTTTTATCACGTTGTTTATGAGATTCTTATAGCTCGTTAGACAAAGAGTTATACTCCTCTTTATTGTCTAGCTCATTAACTAAATTCAAGGTACATAACTTTTTTAGTTTTGAATTTTATATTTTTAAATCTGAGTTCTTTGATATATATATATATATATATATATATATATAACTTTTTTTAATATGTTTGAAGGTTTTATAGTGATGGTTGGCTAACCGAGAATTTTAGTAGAGTTGCTCCTCATAGAGATGGTGAAATATTTCGAGAGATAATGAAGTGTTTTCGTAGGTTATTGCCAAATGATGATGATTATGACAAAGTCTTTGATGAATATGCTTGTTTCTCACTTAAGAGTGGGCCTTTTGAAGATTTAATTTCTCTTTCAAAGAGATATTCTTCGGATCCAAAAAATTGGTGGGCTAACTTTGGTGCTAAAACTCCATTGATCCAATCTTTGGCTTTCAAAGTGCTTGGACAACCTACTTCATACTCTTGTTGTGAAAGAAATTAGAGTACTTATTCATTTATTCACTCACTTAGAAGGAATAAGTAAAATTCGAGTCGCGCCGAAGATTTAGTTTACATCCACTACAGTCTTCGTCTTTTATCAAGGAGTTCTAATCAATACGAGGATGAAAAAATCAAGATGTGGGATGTTGGTGGAGATGCTTTTGATTCATTGGGAGATGTTGGATATTTAGAGTTTGCCGAACTCTCGCTTGATGAGCCAAATTTAGAGAGCGAGTTAATCTCAAAAGATGTTAACCATGTTTGATTTGTGTTGTTTAATATTATTCTAGACTTAATATTATGATTTGTTTATGGATTTTATTATTCTAGACTTAATATTATGGTTTGAATCTTGAGATTTGATATTTTAATATTGTGATTTGTTTATGAATTGTATTGTTCTAGACTTAATATTGTGGTTTGAGTCTTGAGATTTAACATTTTAATATTGTGGTTTATTTATGAATTTTTTTTTTTGGACTTAACATTGTGGTTTGTTTATGAATTTTTTTTTAAACTTAATATTGTGGTTTGAGTTTTGAGATTTGTTTATGGTTTATCTATGAAGAGCGAGTTGCTCTCGGAAGATATTAACAATGTTTGATTTGTGTTGTTTAATATTTTTTTAGACTTAATTTATTGTTTGAATCTTGTGATTTGATACTTTAATATTGTGATTTATTTATGTATTTTATTTTCTAATCTTCTATGAAGTATAGATTTTATTTATGATTTTTTACATATATTTATAATTTTATTTTTTTATATGTCGTACCCTTGTCGTCCCCGTATCATGTAATTTTAAAAATTGTCGTTTTCTGTCCTTAATTATCCCCAAGGGCGGAGCCACCCTTTGAATTGGGGTGTCGTGGGAAACCTATTTTTCCTATATAATTTGTATATAAAAAATTAAAAATATGGACAAATGACACCCCTTTTATGAATAAAATGACACCCCTTTATAAATAATTAAACTTCTTTAAATATAGTTGAAAAAATAACATACCTTAAATATATTTCTAGCTCTGCCCCTGCTCGTCTCCGTATCCGTATCAATGCAACATAGGCAGATTCCGACTACGTTTCAATATCGTCCCATTATCCTCTAACGGGGAGTCAAAAACTACTACGTTATGAGAAAACCAAATATTTCAAATAATAGATCCGAACAAAAGATCCTAATCGTGACTCTTCGCCGCTGCAAAACGAGATGAGGCCAAGTTGGCGAGCACCCATTCCTGCATGCCTATGGAAAGAAATTCATGCAGCTAGTCGGGTTTAACAAGCACCCATTCCCTCTATTTTATTATATTTATTATGATTATTTTTAGTTTTATCACTTTCATCGTTTTTATTATCATATTCTACTTTATATTACTGTTATTTTTATTTATTTATTTATATTTTTAATATTAAATTTATTTGTAGTTATTATTATGTATCAGTAATTTGTAATTTGATTTTTTTATTTTCAAATGTAATTTTTAATAACTTATTTAATTTAATCACAGTTTACATACGATTATATTTATTGTTAGGTTAGTGAATCAACAAATTTAAATTTTTGGATCCATCCATGGCAGTGGACGTCATGTGGATCAGGAGCTAACTCTGTGACCCACTCTATTGGGTTGGGGTTAGTTGATTTTTTAATGTGCAAATGCTGCACCGTACCAAAATTAGGGATGAGAACATGTCGGGTTTTTGGCATATTCGAACCCGACTCGAAAATAATTATTATAAATTCGAACTTGATTTGACTTTATCCTTTAAAGAATCTGACTGACTTGAAAATTATATACCTCAATTTGAACCCGACCTGACCCTTAAAAATTTCAATTTCAAGGACTTAATTGTAAAAAAATAATTTTAAGGATCTAATTGTAAAATAAATTAATTTCATGGACCAAATTAAAAATAAAAAATCAATTTTAAGGTCTTGATTGTAAAAATATATATAAAGAGGGGTATTATTATAAATATCCTTAAAAATATAAGGAAAAAATTACACTATTAATCTCGAGTCGGATTAGATATTTTTTTACCTTAAATCTAAACCGATCCAATCTCACCCTTAATAAACACCCGACCCATACGCGATTTTTGTACAAAAAAATCAACCCGATCTGATAGTGTGAAATGACCATCCCTAACTAAGACTGAAAGAGACAAAAACTGCTGAACTTCCTTTTTACATTGCATAAGAAATTAACAATAGGATGCTCCATGCACCACAAAATAATTTCAATTTTCAAACTAACTTAATTACAAAAATAAGCTTTAATTTAGAATGGTAGACAACATCCCGAGAAAAGTTGGAAAATATAACAAACAGAAAAAGAATAGGTACAATACAAACACAAAATTCTGCTTCAGATGGCTCTAATTTCTTTCCATAATGATCCACTTTCCGCCGAAACAACCCAACATGCCTATACTTCTGCCCATTGGATTCTGATGGTAAGTTTGTAAGCCTTTTACACAAATTCGAATCCTTTTGTTTGTTAGCCTTTTATCCTAGTGAACCCAAATTCGAACTCTCTCACTCTATTTTTCTCTCTTAATTATTCACAAACAATATAGCATTAAATACAAATAGTTAGCAATTTTAAGCCGAATGAGGACTTTGGCCCGGTAGAGTGAATACCCTTTTGCTGTGGTTTTGATTCCCAACCTTCATATTTGATTGTATTCTTTTGTTGCAATTGCTTTACACCAATGTCATCATCTGATTGGAGGAGTATATTTATTAAATTAAATAAATAAAATATACGAAAAATAAATATAAATTAAAATTAGGATTAAATTAAAAATGTGTGAATAAGGAGTACTAAATTTGCAATTATGTATTTACCTTATAGTCACGTCATCATTTCCGTCAAAAAGTTAACAACCAATGACTTAATTGAAACTATTTTAAAAGTTTAGTGGTTTAATTGATAAAATTTATAGTTCGGTGGTCAAAATAGAACCAAACTTATAGTTGGATGGTTATGAATGTAGTTTACCCTAATGATGATGACATGTCAATTTTGATAGAGTAATAGTACAAACGAAGGATTTAAGAAATAATTAATCATTTTAAAATTATATATTTTTTTAAAAATTACGTCACTTGTAATATCATGTCATTAAAATTGACTCGTCGTCATTTTATTAGAGGACATTATTTATTATAGAAAATAACATATGAACATGCTAACTTAGAAATTGTTGATTATTTAACAATAGTGTATCTGAGATGATAAAGAGCGCATAATAAAAACAACTCTATTAGTCAACAACAATAAAAAATAACATTGATGTAATTTAGAGAGTTGGAGGCTAAATTAATAAAATTAAAAACAAAAGACAATACTGTTGACTTTAAACAACTACAATAATTAATTTGATTAAATTAAAAAATAATTAAAATTATTATAAGAACACAATTTCCCTTTAAAGCCTAAAAAGTATTTTTTTTACAATAATGAAAAAAGTTGGATAGAGAGGAAGGAGGTAACAGAGCTGAGCGAAGAATGTTAACTGCCACTCCAGCTATTTTTAATAGAAGTTGACAGAAGTGACTTTTTGAAAATAAAATAAAATTTTAATGATTGTATTGTAAGTTTTAAAAATATAGGGACAGAAATGAAATTTTCGTAAAAGTTCAGTGACCATTTGTGTAGTTTACCGTAAAAATAAAATAAAAAAGTTTTCGGTTATTCAGTTGGGGAGGAAACGACGGCGTTTTCATCGATTGCCTACCTGTGGTTTTTATTTAAACAGTGGAGGAAGAAAAGAACAAATCTAAAATGTTTCTTCTCCATGGATCTCTTCTCTGCTCGGCTTCTTCCTTTTCTTCAACTTCATCAGGTAAATTTTGTTTCACCCTCTAAAATTTATGGTTCCAATTTTCTACAATTTTAACTTTTGTTTTCCAATCTCTTTATTATTACTATTTTTTGCATTTACTGAGATTTAATTTGTATTTTATGAGTATAATTATCGAATGATTATGCCGAATCTAAAAGTAAAAGATTTAGGGATTGAAATATATTTGAATTTTGAACGATTGTCTTCAATCTTCTAAAATCTTTTTTCCCTTCTTTTTTATATTGATTTTCAGGTTGGAAAAAGGCCCTGATTTTCTGGTCTATGTAGTTAAGAGTTGAGAGTTAATCGCAGTTGTAATTTATTGTTATTGTTCTGTCAAGATGTGGAATTTTGCTTGTAATGCCATTGGAAGCATTGGGTTAAAGAGTTCAAAAGATGCGAGTCAAGCTTGTTCCGAGTGTTCAGATGATGAGGTGTGTTCAAATGGTAGTAGAGATGAAGGATTAGAGTGTCCAATTTGTTGGGAATCTTTCAACATTGTTGAGAATGTGCCTTACGTCTTATGGTGTGGTCACACTCTTTGTCAAAATTGTGTCATGGGTCTCCAACCTGCTCTTTTGAAACTCAACACTCAGAAAATCAAGATCCCCGTGTTCATTTCTTGCCCATGGTGCCACATGCTATCGCTACGACTGGTTTATAAGGGGAACCTCAAGTTCCCTCGCAAGAATTTCTTCATTTTGTGGATGATCGAGAGCTTAAATGGGGATAGGTATGGCATTGCCAGGAGAAATCTGTCTGGGGACAGTCAACAGGTTGGCTCTCCGAGATGTAATTTAATGCTTGGATATCAAGCTAATCATGGTGTTGTTAGGAGAGGGTCATATGAGAATCGTTCTGAACAAGTTAGGTCGCTAGATAATGTCGGCAGAAATAATGCAGAGAGGCATCATTTCTCACTTCATAAATCGTTGGATTTCTTCATTCACTTTACCTCCAAGTTCCCTTTGGTCATCATTTTCCTTCTGGTCATCTTCTTTGCAATACCGGGGAGTGCTGTTATCCTATTACTCTATTTGCTGTTGACGGTTGTTTTTGCCATCCCATCTTTCTTGGTACTGTACTTTGCATACCCTATGTTGGAAAGGCTGGTAAGAGAAATCACCTCATGAGATGTTGAGATGTTGCTTTCTTACTTCAGGGTCTATGAGATATATGGTTCCAAGTGAACACATCTATTGGTGTAATCTGGCATCATCCTTCTTTCGATGCTCACTCCACTGCTTTTACTTGAAATTTTGTAGCTCCATTGCCCGTAATGGGACTTTTTTATATCCTGAATCTTTCGGATTAGTGTATTGTTTTCATGATGGACAGTGACCTCAAAACATTTCAAAAGCTTGTTTTGGCAATTGTGGTTATGCCCTTAATGATGTCATTGAAATGACACCTACCTGTTGTACAAGCTTGAGTTCTCCAAAGAATATAACTTGCAGTTAATTGTGGTGGTTATTCCAGTCTCTTTATTGTTTATGATCATATTTTTTTCTGGGCTTTGATATAAAATTTCTACTTTATATTGTTGCAAACGATTCCAGGTTCAGATAAATGGTTTTGCCGGTTGCTTAATCTTTTAGCCCTTGAAAATTACTTTTACTTATTATCATGCGCTAGGCGCACTGAGGCGCCTGTTGCTTAATCTTTTAGCTCTTGAAGAAATAGTAGTAATTTTTCCGGTGCCTCCCGTAGGTCACTGCGCCAGGACATCAGGTAGGATTTCCATATATGCTCATACCAAACATCAGTTGTCAGATATAGTAGTAAAGCTACACAAGGTTCTTGAAGAATCTTCTTGATTGAAACAAGTGCTAAATGGTTCAAATTATGGTGTCTATACTTGTGATTGGCATCCTTTAGTTAGTCACAACATTGTGTAAATGATCTTTACATATGTAATTTTGTACTCATGATGCTACATTAGTAGTTAAATTCGACAGCAGAAGCATGTCACTGGAAGTTCTCCTGTTATTCTAATTACATTCGCCTTTTCCTTTGCTTTAAGCTCATCATTTCTTTGCCTTGCCTTTGCCTCTGCTCTTGCTCCATCTGCAACTTGTTTGATGTAGTCCATTTCATTCCTAAATTTTGTTAAGGCTTTTGCTCTCTTTTTCTCCGATTCGCTCTTCTGCTTGAAGAAATAAGCTGTTAGTTTCTAAGAATTAGTTCGAATTTAGAGAAGGAAAACAAGTCTAACCTCTGCTTTTTCCAGCTTGCTTCTGGCCTTCTTCTTTTTCTTTTCCTCCCAGGCAACTATAGTTTCATCTAACTTCACATACCTGTAATTTATTGTTAGTAAGGAAGATGATTTACTACTATTTGCTTGATAAACTGAAAGATGGACTTTTTTATGTTGGTTTTGCATTTGTTATTTCAATGTAGTTAAGTTGCTTTCTGGCTTAATTATATTGGCCTCAATGTATTATTACCGTTCTCTGATCTTAGCCATCTCAGCCTTCTCCCAAGCATCTGCTTGTGCCTGCTCTGGCCCTGCCCTTACTGCACTTTGTCTTTCAGCTTCTGTCACTGGAGTCATTGGCTTAATAGTAGGAGGCAGTTCAGGTCTTGTTGCTGGAGTTCCTGGCTTCATGACGTGTTGGTCTGGCTTTGGCACTGCCCTTTCAGGTTTCGGTGCTGCACTTTCTGGTTGACTGTAAAGTGTATCAGGTTTCGAGGAACTTCCAGGTTGTGTGCGGCTAGAGCTTCCCATTTGATCGGAAAAACTAAGAGGTCTTTTAAATGATGGCACACGTCTACGTTCCTCAGCATTGAATACTGGAACTTTGCTGTCTGCTCTTTCTGAAACTTTCTTTGAACCTTGACCTGTTAATTTCTTTTGGTTAAGCAGCGTCAAGCATAATTCTTAATACTTAGTTACATGAATGTCTGAATTCTATTTCTTACGCCTTGAACCTTTACCTAAAGATTGTTTAGATAGGTTGCCGGGTTTTGAAGTTGAAGACGTTGCATCTCCCCTTCTGCTCTTGTCCTTGATCAAAGAGGGTTCAAGGCGTGTACTGGTCTTTTTCTGGCCACGAATGCTCGGTTCTTCAATCGAGGCAACAACATATGCAGCGGCTGCTACACCAACTACTTGCTCTGGTTTATAGTTTGAATCATGATTCCAACTCATCATTTCGAGACCAGTTCTGCCTTCTCTTCTCTGCAAAATCCGAAATTAAGGTATGTTATCACAACTTCAACTTTATGTCTCTCTCCTACCTTCAAAAAAGAAAATATTAATTTGAAATAACAGAAATGAAGGGTGGGAATTCAGAAAACCCCAAATGCATATAGGTTATGTTTGAGATGATAGAATTACCTATATATGTAAGTAATCTGCTTGGTGGCTACCGAAATTCCAGATTGCTGGCAAATTCTTCATCAATTGTTTCAGTCCAGATGTTTTGTTTTGAAAGAAATACAGAAATGGGAAGGTATTTAAGCAATGAATAGGTTAGCTGTCTTATAAATATGGTAATACAAAGGAAGATTTCCCCCGGGGTTGGTGTTGTTGGTAAGCAACGAGACGAGCATGCAATGGAAGCAAGCAAGCTTAGGCTTAGGCTTAGGCTATGGCATTGCTTACTTTGCATGCAAAAGTGGGGTTTGGATATTCTTAAACTTAACCACCCTTCAGTCTGCAACAAGATACGTATTCTTTCTCAAGGAAAGTTTCCTTTCCCAAAAGTTGGAGAAAGAATCTTGTTTTTGCATGCTCAGATAGCTTTTCCACCTATTATTATCTATGTAATATGGGAGACAATCCTATATATTCTTTTCTTTTCTATTCATTTCATTTTATGGGTAAACTAAACCAGTGACCACCGAACTCGTTAATAGACCACCAAACTTGTTAAATTGACCTATTTTGACCATCGCCGTTAAAATATTAACGGATGGGTGACGTCCAGGGTAAAAAAATCCATGTCATTTACCACTGTGCCAAACCATTTGTATTGATACAAATTACACACTTTTATATATATCTTATAATACAATAATTGTTAGTGAAAAAGAAGTAAAAATGATTGAGAGGGGATACGAACTTAGGTTATTTGAGATGTGTAAAAATATATAAACCGCTAAATTAAGTTAATTCTTTTAGTAGAAAATTGAAATATTTTAAATATATTTAAAGTATAATTAAAGCAAGATTTAAAATGAAAATAAATTTATGGTTTTTATAATTTTAGATTAAATTGAATATTTTTTTCACATTTAGTTTAATAATTTTATATATATAATATTTAAACGATTTTTTAATTTAATTAATAATTTTACTTTTTTATTAAATATCTTAATTCATTGATTATATATTAAAATGTATATATTTTATAAAAACTAGTTAATATATAATCATTGAATTAAGTCAAATTTTTTGTAGAAAATTAAAATATATTAGTATAGCTAAAGCAAGATTTAAAATGAAAACAAATTTATGGTTTTTATATTTTTAAATTAAATTGAATATTTTTTTTCTCACATTTAGTTTAATAGTTTCATATATATAATATTGAAATGATTTTTTAATTTAATTAATAATTTTATTTTTTTATTAAATATCTTAATTCATTGATTATATATTAAAATGTATATATTTAATAAAATCCACTTAATATATAATAAATGAATTAAGATATTTAATAAAAAATTAAAATTATTAATTAAATTAAAAAATCGTTTCAATATTATATATATGAAATTATTAAACTAAATGTGAGAAAAATATCCAATTTAATCTAAAAATATAAAAACTATAAAAAAATCATTTTAAATCTTGCTTTAACTATATTTAAAATATTGTAATTTTCTACCAAAAGAATAGACTTAATTTAGCGGTTTGTATATTTTTACACATCTCAAATGATCTAAGTTCGAATCTTTTCTCAATCATTTTTACTTCTTTTTCCCTAACAATTATTGTATTATAATATATATATATATATTATAAAGGTGTAATTTGTATCGATACAAATGGTTTGGTAAACTGGTAATGGCATGAGTTTTTTACCTTCGAGGTTCCAGGTTCAAAGCACACTATTTATCTCTTTAATTTTCCTTTAACCAGGTGGTGTTGACATGTGTCATCATCCGATTGTATGATTAATTTTAATTAATTATATTAAAATTAGGACCAAATTGATATTATAGGTAAATAACAAGGACTAAATGTGTAATTTTACAAATTTTCGTTAACTGCCACGTCACTCATTCATTAGTTTTTTAACGGTGTGGTCAAAATAGATCAATTTAATAAGTTTAGAGATTTGATTGACGAGTTTGATAATTCGATGGTTAAAATAAGTACACTCTAATAGTTCGGTGGTTACCAGTACAGTTTACCCTCATTTTATTTATCTTTTGATATTAACTTTATTTTTTATCGGGACAAGTTAAGGGTTAGTTTGATATTGTTTTTGAAAAACAAAATGTGAATTGAATGTCGAACGATAAACGCGAAATAAGTTTCACAAATAGCAAATGGGTTTTGTGGTTTTTGCAACGAGATGAATAATCTTATTGTTACTGTGGCGACATAGTGATCGACGGTGATAGATGATTTGAGGGTTTAAGAGTTTTGAGGTAGTTTGTGAAAAATGAGTTTTTGATTTTTTTTCTTTCAGAAATTGACTTTTTAGATTTTTTTTAAATAAAAAGAAATAAAAAAAACTCAATCATGTGTCGAGCAATGATTGAATGTTGATTTTTTTACCTAGTCAAATTTAAAATATTAATGGAATGAAACATTAGGCACATAAAACATTTGATACCTATTGTGATAAAAAAAATTAGACATCTAAAGCAAACAAAATAGTATAATTTGGACACTTTTTTCAATTAAGCAGAAAAAATAAAACATGAAAAATCCAAGGGCACGAAAAAACAACAAAATCTTCTTTTTGAATATGATTCCATCCTTCATAAAAACTCAACAACCATAATCAAAATCTCTTTGTTTCTATTCAATTAGATGCTTAAATAGTGATGAACAATCAATTTTGCAGACTTCTTTACTAATAGTTTTGAATGTATCAACAAATTACTACAAAATAGATCTAACCATAATAGATTATTGACCTTTTTTGATTAGAGATGTGTGATGCAATGATCGTTACACAAACACTAAAACTATCACAAAGGTAGACTAGAACCATGTCATAAGACAGACGGAAATCATACCAATTTTTTTTTATTAATTCTTTCAAACTAGAACCAAATTTGTTAATTTTTTCATACTAATGGGTTAGTAGGGTTTGAATTAGTAAAATATTAAAATATCGATGGCTAATTTTTTCAAACTATAACCAAATTAAAAAAAATAAAAATTGAAAGTTAAATATGTTATCATACCAATTTTATTAACTGGTACATTGTCTTTGTTTATTTTTTTAACGGAAAATAATCAATTTATTAATTCTTGTTAACTTGAGTGATCATTATATAATTTTTTATAATCAGAGGACACAACTAAAAATATAGTTGGGTTACTATTTGGGCGAGTTACCCTAAAATAGTGGATATATAACTCTTCTTAGGTTTGTTTTTGGACTCCTACAGGGAGCTTAATAGAAGATTAATAAAAGTTTTATCGAATATTGTAATTTGGAAAAGACCAAAGCGAAAATGTCAGAAATACAACCGTTGCTTTTGTAATAATAGAAATAAAAATTTATTTATAAAAATTAAAATAGTAAAAATATGTTTGGTATCTAATTTTTTAAAATAAAAATAAATAAATATTTAATTATTAAACAATTAAATTAAAATATAATTATTAGAAAAATATGATTATAATAAAAAATAAAACATGATTAAATAAGCCAAAATTTTAAAATTGATATTAAAAGGATTCGAACTCAAATTAAATAAAGTTAAAATTTAAAATTCCTTGTTTTCATATTTTCTACTTTTCTAAAATATTTTCAATGAAAATAGTAAAAACATATTTTTTATGTTTTCAAATATTCATTAATTTTTGTTCTCATTT
The DNA here is from genome assembly GCA_958450335.1 of Hibiscus tridactylites. NCBI lineage: Eukaryota > Viridiplantae > Streptophyta > Magnoliopsida > Malvales > Malvaceae > Hibiscus > Hibiscus tridactylites. The sequence continues at coordinate 13,985,029 of OY288287.1, forward strand.
TTTAAAATTTATTTTTCAAATTATGCAATCAAACCCGTTTTTTCAATATTTTTTATTTTCCAAAAAATGAAAATAAAAATAGCTTATATTCTTTAGAACCAAAGACAGCGTTAGTTGCTCGTGGAACTCATGTCAAGCAGTAGCAAGAGATGCCTAAAACTTTTGGAGAAATGCAAGAACATGAAGCAACTAAGGCAAGAAATGGCGTGTGGTATCGGCACCAATAGCTTTGCTTTAAGCAGGCTCTTAGCATTTTGTGCAAACCCAGAACATGGACACCTTACCTATGCCTGGAACCTCTTCAAACACATTCAGGAACCCACAGTTTGTATCTGCAACACCATGATCAAAGCTTTCTTTCTCAAAGGTGAAACCCTCCAATTATACAGCAACATGTTGAGTAAAGGCATGCACCCTGATAATTATACTTTGCCTTTTGTGTTGAAACCTTGTGCAAAGTTACAGTTTTTCTACTTTGGGGACTTGAGTTGATTTATGGTCATTGCTTGAAATGGGGTTTTGTGTTTGATATTTTTGTGGGCAATGCTTTGATTTCTATGTACTGTGGGTTTGATAATGTCAAATTAGCAAGGTGCATCTTTGACGAGATTCCAAGGCATGGACGGTTATGATTTCTGGGTATGGGAAAATGGGTGATATTGACACTGCTAGATTGCTTTTTGATGAGGCTCCAGTAAAAGGGGTCATGATTTCTGGATATGTAAAAAATAATTGCTTTAAAGAGGGTCTTTATATGTTCAGGCTAATGCAATGCAAAGGAGTGCTATAGAGGTAGAGCCTGTTGAAGCTATATTTGCAAGTATTATTAGTGCCTGTGCTAATTTGGGCGCTTTAGATACTGGGATTTGGATTCATAAATATATGGATTAACAAAATTTTCCATTGAGTCTTCGTTTCAGTACTTGTCTTGTGGATATGTATGCAAAATGTGGGAATTTGGATATTGCTAAAAAGCTGTTTGATGAAATGCAACAAAGAGATGTTGTTAGCTGGAATGTTATGATTTCTGGGTTGGCAATGCATGGAGATGTAGAAAGTGCAATTCAACTGTTTAGGCAAATGGTAAAAGATGGAGTCAGCCCTGATGACATTACTTTTATAGCTCTTTTTAGTGCTTGTAGTTATTCTGGTAATGCATTTGAAGGTCTAAGGATACTCGATAGAATGCGTAACGTGTATAATATTGGCCCTATAAGTGAACATTTTGGGTGCATAATTGACCTACTTATCCGGGGTGGGCTCTTTGAAGAAGCTAATCAAGTAATTCAAAGTATGCCAGATTCAAGCAATCCCTCTGATGAAGCTATTGCCTGGAGAGCATTGTTGAGTTCATACTGTAGTAGCGGACAAACCAAACTGGCTGAGGTTGCTGCTGAGAAGCTCATGCGACTAGAAGATCATAGCGGCGTATACGTTTTGCTCTCGAATCTGTATGCATCCTCCAGGAAACATTATGATGCCAAAAGAATAAAACAGATGATGAAAAGCCGAGGAGTCAATAAGGCACCGGGTTGCAGCTCTATCAAGATCAATGGGGAAGCTCGTGAGTTTATTGCTGGGGAGAACAGCCACCTACAAATGGAGGAAATACACTTAATTTTGGAGAAGTTGGACAAGCAATTACATTATACAGGTTCGAGTCCTTATTCATAGAAGCAGTTACCATTGGGAATAACAAATAACTAGCAAACAGCTTCTTCTCTTTTTGAGGGGGAGAGGTATACCTACAGCCGAATGGCAGTGTGAATGAAGAGTCTCGCGATCAGCATCTGTTATAGAATCTATACCGTAACTCCCCAGATATTGCCTGCATTTTGCCATTCCTTATCTTGGCCAATGGTAAATTGTCAGTTTTTTTTTTATAAATGGGGCAGGGGGGCAGGGTTCAAATCCTGGACAAGGGATGCCAATGTCACTTAATCACTAGGACAGTGGGGTTTTCGGTCAATGGTAAACCGTCTGTTGTTTCTGTGTATTTTGGAAGAAACTAATAATATTTTTTTTCTTATTTTAAAACATGGCTCGATGTAAATCTGTTTATTTCCTTTGCTAGAGAACTAGATGAACCAGTGTCTTGGCAAAATATAATCAAAATTTCCATAACCGATAAACAATAAAGAGCTCTATATAGCTCTTTAGACTCTAAACTAGGAACTCTGAGTCAGCAAGTTCCAGGACTTTCGGGACACCGATGGATTTTGCTCCTTTTTGGAACGAATTTCCCGCAATGTACCTGTAAACAAGCTTGATAAATTGTCAATTAACAGACATTAAAAGAATTGTAAGTTACTAGGAAGGGAGGGTTGAAGAGAACTTGCATTTCTTTCAGGAAGGGATGTTTATAGAGTTTTTCAGGAATTCTTCCAACAAATTGATTGTGATCTAAATGCCTGCAGGTCCAATTAGATCGAATATAGCTTATGAATGCATCAGTGCTGAGTTAGCTCAGAAAGCTGGAATAAACCACAAATACATTGCAAATGAATCAGCAATGTCGAACAAACTTACAAAGATGTCAACTGAGGGAGATGAACAATGTCGGATGGTATTACTCCTGAAAGTTTGTTGTAGGATAGGTACCTGCAACCAGTATATCGAATAATGAAAGTCCGACTTAGACCGTAGTATTCTAATGTGGTTAAAAGGGTATCGAAAACAAGGCAAACTCCATTGCCATATCCCAAAGGCTAAAGCACTACTTACAAGATTTCCAAATTGTTCAAGCTTGCTAGCTTCGCCGGAATTCCTCCCGTCAAGTAGTTATTATTAAGGTAACTAAGGCAAATGTTGCAGCAATTAGCCATTCATCCAAAATAGCAAAGCTTGTAATACAGAATGAACTTACAGGTTTCGAAGCGATGGGAAACAACCATACAGGCTTATGAGTTGTTTTATAGTACCCACCAAATGATTGTTCCCGACATCCCTACGAACATACGGTGTTAAAATCTTAGCTACCAACGGAACAGATAACTCTAGTTCCAAGCTTACTAAGGAACATCAAGAGTTTAAGGAGATTGGTTATCATACAAGTGCTGAAGTTTCTCCAAAGTGCCCAACTCTGCCGGAATCCTGCCTGAAAACCGGTTTTGATGCAGATGTATGTAACGAAGCTCCGGTAGACTAGCAAGCTCCTTCGGGATCTCTCCTTTAAAATTGTTGAAGCTCAGATACCTACGCAATTTTCGGGTTAGTAAGAAGCAACAATCTTGAAGATCATAATGTGAGAAAAAAATACTTCCAGCTGCCGCTTACAGATGTGTTAGACTCTTCAGTTCACCAATTTCAGAAGGAAGAACATCTTGTAGCTTATTCCATCTCAAATTACTATAGCAAAAACAGATCATTAAAGAAATGACATGAAATCAAAGTCTAGAGAACAAAAGTATCGATTTAAAACAAAAGAGCATACAGTATTTTAAGACGTTTGAGACGCCCGATTTGAGGCGGAATCGGTCCGGTCAGCTTGTTATTATGCATATCACTGTATGAAGCAACAATTGAACAACTTTAAATTCAATTGAAGAAGAAGAAGAAGGAGGGACTTGTTATAATTAAATGGTAACTGCTAAGGAAAAGATTAATTATATTCGTACAGTTTTGTAAGATCGAACAAATTTGTGACCGGAACGGGAAACGGCCCGACGATCGACACTGCATAAACTTCCCTGCAAATTAAAACGAATGAATTTAAAACAGAGTAGAAATGGAATTAATTGAAAAAAATGAAAAATAGAGATGAAAAATGGAAATTACAATTCGGTGACAACCCTATAGTCACCCATGAGAGTGCAGGTGATACCAGACCAGGGCGGCAGATTCCCGTCGCCGCAAGGATCGTCACCGACCCAAGAGTACACCACTCTCCACCCTAACGACGCCTTTATTTCGTTCAATGCTTTAACTGCCATAACGAAACCATACTCCCAAAGAAAGAAAAAAACCCCATCAAAATTAAAAAGAAAAAAAAAAGAGTAATAATTAATAAACAAGGAAAATTACCATCGCGTTTGAGAGTTTTGCAGGAGGAAAGGTTGAGAAAGGGGAAGAAAATGAAGAGCAGATTCAATAAACGCGGCATTTCCCTCCTCTTCTTTTTCTGTAAAATAAAATAGGAATTGCAGACTGAAGGAGTAGATCATCAAAACTAAAAATGAGTTCACAGATCTTTTGCTGAAAGTGTGTGGGATTCAGTTGAGACGCGCGCGGAATTGGAAAGCCCTTTCTTATTTTATTTTTATTTATTGCAATTTACCTGTGGGCCCGCCTTCTTTTACATGCTTTACAATCTCGGAGCTCCTGAGGATTCCACGTGGCTCTTTTCCGTTTGATTTTTGAGTTTGAGTTTAGATTCTTTTAAATATATACATATATAATGTATTTTATTATTGAATACAATATTTATTAAACATTTTATTTTTATTTTTATACAACTAGAAAACAATTATTTAAATTAATAAAATGATTAATTTCCTATAACCGGCGGTGGAAACTGAAAGTTTCTAAAGCGCCTTAATTTGCGTCTTAGTTTTAAGGTATAAGTAGTTAGTTTATGGTATGAGTTTAAGTGTAGGGGTTTAGAATTTAGGGATAGTTGTCTTGATTTAAGGTTTAGGGTTATAATTTAGGGTTTATAGGTTAGAGTTTAGTTTTTAGGGTATTATGGTAGGGATTTAGGTTTTAACCTATAAACCCTAAATTATAATCCTAAACCTTAAATTGAAACAACTATCCCTAAATTCTAACCCCCTATACCTAAACCCCTAAATCATATACCCTAAAACTAAGACGCTTGTAGAAACTTTCAGTTTACACCGCATGTGTATAGAATATTTATCCTTAATAAAAATAATAATTAATTACACAGTAAAAAAATATTTCAACCATCAGAATTTTTTTTTCGTTGTTTGATCGTTATAGATTTGAAAAAAAGAGCGAGTATCAAAATTTAAACCTAACTTTGATATCAACCTACAAAATTGCAGTGAAAATTAGTTTGCACATATGTGATTTAAAGCAGGGTCCTTTGGAAGAAAGACCCGTACCCAACCATAGGCCAAAGTGAGGTGTTTGATATATAATTGAGAGAAAATTAAGACTAAAATGTTGTTGAAATTAATTATATTTATTTTATAAAGGTTTAAATATACATTTGGTGCCTGAATTCGGTAACTTTTCCTAAGTTCGTACCTTAAAAATTTTACTCCCAAATTGGTACCTAAATTAGCCACATTCACTCAATCGTTTCTTAAAGAATTTTGCTCCCAATTGGTATTTAAACTAGACACATTCTCCCAAGTTGGTGCTAAAACTTATATATTCTATCAATTTAGTCATAATTCGAAACAAATCAATATATTTAACCCTTTATATTTAAAAATTCTACCAATTTATTTATGTTATTCTCCTAAGTTGACTATTCTTCTCCCATGAATGAAATTAAAGTTTGGGTACTAATTTGAGAGCAAAAATTTTTTAGATACTAATTTGGGAGAAGGTGCCTGGTTTATGTACCAAAGATATATTTAAGCCTTTTATAAATAATTATAATATTAATTAATATAGTTTAAGTAATTTAATATATTAATCAATGTTATAAATTGATAAATTAATTATAAAATGAATTATAATATTAATTAATATTTTGAGTAAGCTATATATTAATTAATGTTACAAATATATTTTTAATTAATGTTATAATATTAATATTTTAATTATAACATTATTTATGACATTAATTAATATTTTAAGTAATATTATGCATTAATAAGTTTTATAAATTATGCTACGATAAATATACTTTTAATTATGTTATAACATTAAAATGTTAATTAATATTTTTATAAAATTAACTTGTAAAAATTTAATATATGACATTACTTAAAATAGATTAATTAATATTATAAATATTTATAAAATAAATTCAAATAAATGAAATTACTTCCGGGATCATTTTAATCTTATTTTTTCTCAATCATATATCAAATACCTCACTTTAGTCTAGCAGTTAAGTGTGAAGTTTTTCTTTATAAAAGATTTCGGTTTGATTATATATGTGGTGACTATTTTTTATCAATTATATATTGACATGTGCCATTATTTTATTAAAGGTGACATTTTGTGATAATAATATTGTAACACATGTTGTCATCTTATTAAAAATAGTGTTCCATTAGAGGATTAAATGGTGGTGACTGAAATTGATAGATTTTGCTAATAATGGTGACTAATGATGACGTTCTAAAAGTTGGGCAACTCAATTGAAGCAGTGACAAAATTAGAAGATTTTAATTAAAATATCAAAATTCAAAAAAATAGTGTCATATTCAAATTACAATGTCAAAATTAAAAAAAATGGTATAAATATTTTTCGAGTGTTAACTAAAATTCCCAATCACTTATTTCGCTCCGTTAGTAATTATAAGAATATTTTTCTCAATTGCAAAATTACAAGCACCCAAAAAGTTGAGTTACGGTTTGTGTAGTTGTCTTATCGTAATTTAGTACATTAACTACTATTTAGTCTACTATATGAGACGCAATATTTTTTTTAAAAAGTCATAGACTTTGTGAATGGAACAAATTAGATTAAGAGAATAATTTTTATAACGGACATTTAAAGTACTTGATCTAAATTAATCAACTAATGAATCAAGTGTTGATATAAAAATTTATTAAAAACATTGAATAAGAAAATAATTACAAATACTAAAACTTAAAGCAAAAAAGAAAAGAGCAAAGTTAAGCAACCTTAGTATAGTAAAACCCTATAGTAAAAGCAAGAAAGGTGTAAGCAGCGCATGACATGAACGTAATAAATGCAGAAGCAACAGGCTAATATACCACTTCCTTCACACATTCAATCCAAAGCTCCATTAATGAAACTCATGGGTTTCTCTTGATCACTCATATATACCGTTGTAATTAAAGAAACAGCGACGGTACGCCATTTCCTTGCTTGTTTTCGCTGCCTGCAAGCAAACTCCCCCCCACAAAAAATACCAAAAACAAGTATGGAAATAGCAATCGTTTGTTCATCTAAAGAAAACAGTAACGAAAGAAACGGAAACATGAAATTTAGCTTTAATTACTACTACGATTCTATCAACTGCTGCTGAATCTTTGCCCATCATTTGTCCCGAAAGGGTGCAAATCCCATGCACGAAAACAAGAATTGCAGAGAAAGCAAAAACCTTGGAGACAATACTAGGGTAAAATGGGAGATGTTCAGTTGTGAAGAGGGTTGGGCCCCGAGGGAACAAGTCTCTTCTCCACGCCGTATCTTGGATCGGTTTCGTCGCCTTCGGAGGGCGGCGGCGGCGGTAGTAACGACGGCAAGAAAGGTTGGAACTTCTGGATTCTTTGAAGCTGAAAACACAAGGAACGTTGCTCTGGTCGAGAGAAAGAATCACAAGAATGGCGGCTTCTTGGTGGCGGCGGCGGAGTTGAGGCCTCCAATGGGAGCAAGAGGAGGAAGAAGAAGAGGAGGCGGTAACAAGACATGGCGGAGAGCTGGGAAGTGATTATCTGATTGAGTTTTTGGCGAGAGAGATTGAAAAACTCAGGAAAGATGGTGATAGGAGGGAGGGTTTAAATGCAAGGCAAGACCCACATGAAAACGGGGTATAATTATAGAGGGGAACCCATTTTCATTATTTCTCATCAAATTAGTCACGTAATTTTGTAGGTGTAGGGTGACACGGAACTCAGATACCGCACAAATTTTGTACCCAACCCCACCGGTTTTGGTGGAAACAAATTCAGGATTAGATAATAATAATAATAACTAATAAGAATACAATTATTTTTCTTCAAGATTAATAGGGATTTAATAAGTTAAATCCAAAATTTGGAAAAGTAATATTTAATTTTATAAGTATTTAATTTAGTGGGAATTAAAAAGACGGTTAAACATGAAAATTGGATAACAATGACCTCTCTTATTATTATACTTTTAATAGTTTCGTAAAAAAATCTTCATAAAATCACATTCAATTTATTTGAACACTTCTATTGTTTTAGTGATCTAATTAGTCTTTAATTCTATTTTTATAAAAAAAATTTATTTTGCAAGTTATAATAGGCGATGGATATATTTTGAAGATAAAATCAAGAGTTTTTGTGAAGTTTAGAGATCATAAAAAAATCAAATTTCTTAGGAATATTTTTTTTCTCTTTTACAATTTTATTCTTTTTGAGTTGTTAAACTCTATATTCTGCTTAAGGTTATTTCAATTAAGATTTTTTGATCTTCATATCTTTTTTAGTATTTTTTTTATATTTTTGTTTCATTATTTATTTATTAATATTTATATTAGGTTATTGTGAGCGCTCCAAATAACTATAACCAATATATTCAAGATAGATTTAGATAATCATATGTTAAAGTCAATGATTGAGTCATAAATTAAACTCCATGCTTTATTTTGGTTAGCTTTTTTAATAGTATAAAGGTGATTTCAAGGTAGTATATGTTTATATATATTTTTAATCTTTGGACAATGCGCATGCACCTTATGGGCAGAGCGATTCTGTGTCTTTTAGGATAAATATTATCCGCTTTTCCACTAAGACACTTGTTGAGTTCTTATTTTTAATTAGTTATCTTTTCATCATTAAATTATTTTAATTTTAAATCTTTAAATTCAATTCATTCAAATCCCCCCTTATTTTGTAAAATATAATCAAACGTCACTCCATGTAAATTCGACCATACTTACCACTATTAATAAAATATATTTTTCAGCAAAAAAATAATTTTGAAGGCTTCGACAATAGTTTATTCTAACATTTATATCCAAACATCAATTTCAGTACACAACCATTATGAACACTTGTATTATGGTTAAAGCTTTATTTAGTCCTAAGTTTGAATATATATATTTTTCAGTAAATAGAGTGGAAGATAGACCTACATGTAAACTATTTGTTTTTCTGGAAAGCGAACAGAAGATTTATTAACTAAACAAGAAAGGGAACATCGGCATAGACGAATTGCAAACGAAAACAAAGAGCACAAAAGGCTCGAATAAACAAGGGCTCAACAAGAAAAAGCCCAACCGAAAGACCCACAAACAAAGGGTAGACAAAGCCGAAATTGGCAAAACAACAAGACGACACACAATTGGATCCTTGATGGCATTTGCCAAATTGTTGTGTGTTGGTTCAGTAATCAGTTGGTTGGGAAGATCAGCTCCACTTGCTATTACAACATTATGCAGTTCAACTTGAAGCCTTTTCTTTGGGTATATTGGTTGAGGATGTCCTAAGGACTAGGATGATACTTGATGGTAAGATGTTGGTGTGTATTGTGAATATGCTAATTTGTCTGAACACGCATGATAGTATTTTGGGATGGGGTGAGGGTATCAACTCAAGGAAATTAAAGTATAATTTGCTCGAAAAATTAAGTGGACAATTCATAATTATTCCATAAAATTTTTGAATTCAGTATACAAATTAAAGGGAAAACAAGATTTTGGAGCGTGAGTAAGGGAGATAGAGCCCCTCCCACTAGGGATGGGCCTTTTACCCGACTCGGCCTGACCGGGTCAGGATTTTTTATAGAAAATTTTGGTTTGGGACGGTTTTTTTAAAGGGTAAAGTCGGGTTCAGGTTTATGGTGGAAAAAAATCCGATCTGGGACTAATAGTGTAGTTTTCTCTTAAATTTTTTTAAGGATATTCACAATAATGATTCCTCTTTATATATTTCTACAATGAGGTCATTAAAATTACTTTTTTTTACAATTAGGTCCCTAAAATTTATTATTTTTTAATAGCTCGGGTCGGGTTTGAGTATATAGTTTTCGGGTCGGGTCAGGTTTTTTCAAGTATGAGGTCGGGTCGGGTCCGAATTTGAAGTATATATTTTGGGGTCGGGTTTGGGTGGGCCAAAAAACCGACCCGACCCGTTCCCATCTCTACCTCCCACGTTGTGAGCAGTGACGGGTCCAGAAATATTTTTTAAGGTGAGCACACGTGAAATCTCAAAATCTCAGGGTGAGCACAAATTTTATATATATATATATATATATATATATATATATATATATATATATATATTTTAAAAAGTCTAAGGACTAACTCAAAAAATTGATAAAATTAAAGTAAAATGTGTGAAGTTTAAAAAGTTCACAGTAGACGTGAGCCCACCCTAAAATGCACTTGCATCCGCTACTGGTTGTGAATAGTTCTATCACTTATAGTGATGCTTATGAACATGTTGAGTTGGTAGATATGTGTATCATTGTAAGATAAAAAAAGAAGAAGAAGATAGAATTGATCATATGAACCTTGAAAACCATGCTTATTATTGAGGATGTTATGTGTCAATGCGGATCCACAATCTCAAAAATTAATATACATTTTTTTTCTTTATAAATAGATATGCAAAATAAAATTTCTTTTACAAAATAAATTATATTTTTAATTTTTTTTTCAAAAAATGGGATACATATATTCCCCATGAAAACCATATACATCCACCCCTGTTATGTGTCGTTTACTCATTGTAGAACACTAGTTCAATTGATTAAAAGTATTATTATTTGCTTAATTAGTGGGCAAGTTCATGGTTCTAAGTGAAAAAACGATGAATAAGAAACTTGGTATGCTAAATTGAGTTCCAAAGCTTCAAATGAGTTGAAATCTTGTTTGTAGGTTGTTTAATATGTTAGAAACTTGGTATGCTTATTAACATGAACCCTAAATCTTAACATTAGCCTCCTTTGATGTTTGTATAGTGCTTGAGATCTTTGGGTTGAGTTTAGGGGTTTGAAGTTTCAGGGTGCTTTTGATACCCTAAGTGAGAGTTTCAATACCTTTAACTGTGAGTGGATTTCTGGTTTCAATATCTTCTACTTCTATGGTGTATCAAGATCAAGCCATAGATTTCGATACCTGGGCTACTAACTAGACTGATGAGTTTGAGATTTTTAGTTTTGGACTTTTTGACCCGTTAGAACCTTTGTACCAACCAGTTAACTCTACAATCCGTTAGACCCGATAAATCGTCAATGAATTTTATAATTACCCTTGTAAAACCAAATTTACCTTAGGAAAGTTAAATGACCAAATGCCCTTACTTGTAAATTGATCAAAATACTTGTGGTGTGTCAAATTACCAAAAAAATTTTGTTAGGGGGCAAACTTATAAAATTTCAACGGGACGAATTTATAAAATTTTATAGGGGGTGAACATATTTTTTCAACAGAAAATATATAGAAAATTTCTAACAGATTTCTAAATTATATATGAATTTCAAATTTTTAGAGAGACGACAGCCTCTTCTAAGTCCCTCCTTGATTATATATATGTTTATGATATAAGATACATTTCGGATACATGGTTTAATTTGCTCATTTGGTTATGAATGCATTAATTTGGAAGATTTCAATTATGCTATGTAATTTCATGTTACATTTATGCTCAACTTTCATGCCTGCTTGTTTTATGTAGATTCTTTAAGGTATTTCGTATTAGTGGATTTTTAAGTTCTTTGTTCGAACTCTTTTTCTTCGCGCAGGCTAATAGATTTCGAGTTTTGTTTGGGTATCAACATCGCTTGCGGTACTTCCAGTAGTCACCTTTTTAGAGTATTGTACTTATTTATTTAGTGGGCATTGTATATCATAATTCATAACACCTTGTTCTTTCACGTGTGTGAGTCAGAAACTTTGTTTTAACTATATGTTGAGTTAGTTTGTAATTAAATGTATTTGGAGCACTAGTATTTATAAATGTTTAAATTTGGATCATATTGAAGTGTAAATTGATATTTGTGCTTTCAAGTTACTTAACAAAGTAATTTTAGATTATTCATGTTTTTACTTGTGAGTCATTTTTGTGTCCGAAATAAAAGTGACATGAATATGACTTTTCAGATTCGTTGAATCTTTTAAACCGAATTTGTTGATGACTGAGCATGTTATAGGAATGTTTGGACAATTTTTGAAGGTGAAATGCTAGAACCAAAATATATTTATACGAATATAAAATCAAGATTCATACATGCTAAACCATTTAGAATAAAGACTAGATTTGTGGAAGCGTATCTGAATATATTGATGGAGTTTTTCCAAATAGAGTTTGATCTTCTAAGATGATATGTTACCTCTTGCCACACAACTCTCTGACGAGGAAGGAGAGAAATGCAAGTTAACCTATATTTTGGACCACTACCCATTATATAAACTGAATTAAAAAATTGTTTATTAATATTTACAATTTTGTCCTTCATTGAGTTATAAATATAACTTATAATATCTACACTTTTAATTTTATGATAATTTAATGGGTAATCTTCACTGATGGTCACTTTTGTTTTGGGTTTGTTTTATTATGGTCACCCGAATTCAAAAAAGATGATTTTGGCCACTTACGTTCGAAACCGTTTCTGTTTTGGTCACTGGACCGTTAACCCTCCGTTAATTAAAAATAAAAATTTCTAATTTGACCCCCAAACTTTCAAAACTTCATTTTTTACCATCTTCCCCAAACGTTTAGCCTTATTCTCGAGCCGTATGGTGCTATTATCGGAAAGACAGTAACCTTTTGAAAGGTGTTATTATCGGATCTTATTGTAAGAATTCTTCCATATTGTTGAAGCACCTTGGAATTGGCTTCGCCTGTAATTGTAAGAAACTGTAACCTTTTGAGGCATTATGCATGTCTGGCCTTGTGGTCACCGCCAGTAACGTGGAAGAAGCACTCTCTCGTGCAGAAAGAACAAAATCTCTCGATGCCATCATTGACAAAGACAACGGTTCTATTCTAACTAATGGTGATGCTGTCCATAGTTCTGAAATTGTTGGATTTCGAGTTGGAGAACTCTTGCTACCGAATGGGGACTCATATTCCGGGTCATTGCACGGAAACATGCCAGAGGGTCAAGGAAAGTATGTTTGGCAAGGTGGTTGTGTGTATGAGGGAGAATGGAGACGTGGGATGAGGCATGGGAATGACAAAATACAATGGCCTTCTGAAACTGTCTATGATGGTGAATTCTCAGGTGGATATATGCATGGTACTGAGACATATATTGGCTCTAATAAATTGACTTATAAGGGGAGATGGAAGTTGAATGTCAAACATGGTTTAGGATATCAAGTTTATCCCAATGGAGATGTGTTTGAAGGCTCTTGGGTGCAGGGATCACCAGAAGGCCCTGGAAAATATACTTGGGCCAATGGAAATGTTTATCTAGGGAATATGAAAGGTGGGAAAATGTCTGGCAAAGGAAACTTCTTGTGGACAAAACACAGGGGGCTACTTATTCCACATATCCACCATGAAAGGTGGGAAAATGTTTATAAGGGGGGATGGAAGTTTACCTCAAGTTTACCTGATTACCAGAGGACTGTTACCTCAAGTTTACCTCAAACATGGTGGATATGTGGACAAAACACAGGGGGCTACTTATTCCAGTATAAACCTTAATCGTTTTCATCTTTACATCATCATCTAATCCATGCAATATATACATCAATTTTATTACTTCTCAATTCACAACCTATAATCTCATAACACTCTCTCATATTTTATTTGCGCCACCATCAGCTGGAGTTAACCAACCATGGCGAATGACAATTCCATGAACAAAATCCAATGCTTTCCTCTTCTGTCTGAAGGAAACCAAGAACTGAGTCTTCATTCTTTCGATGAGAAAAATGTTTCTCTTTCTAGATTTTTGCAGGGAGACAAGAAAAAAGATTCCTTTGAAGTTCAAGAATTTGATGCCATTGAAGCTGCGAAGAAAAAGGTTCTCAAAGGAAAACCCTTGGATCCTCAAACAACTATGAAATCTGGAAAAAAAATAACTTTTCGTACCAAAGATCTTGATTTTCATGTCAGATTACCACTAGGGTTCATAATGAAAAATTAACAGAAAAAGAAGAAGAAGAAAAGTCGGGGAAGAAGGCTAAACGTTTGGGGAAGATGGTAAAAAATGAAGTTTTGAAAGTTTAGGGGTCAAATTAGAAATTTTTATTTTTAATTAACGGAGGGTTAACGGTTCAGTGACCAAAACAGAAACGGTTTCGAACGTAAGTGGCCAAAATCATCTTTTTTGAATTCGGGTGACCATAATAAAACAAACCCAAAACAAAAGTGACCATCAGTGAAGATTACCCTAATTTAATACATATAACATGTGTAACATAATTGGTCACTTAATTTTGTGTTATACTTTATAATAGTAACATACATTATACATATGTGCCCACAATTGTAAATTTTAATCTAACAAAAAAGAGTATTTTTCTACAATTTTAAAACGAGGTGGATCAGTATTCAGTACTACGATAGTAGTATCGAAATTGAATGTTTAGATTTTTTTTTTGCAGAATGTCATTCTAATATCCGTATTGAAATTAGGTATTGGTACTCATATATCAGTACTATACTAATGAGTAGATTATCGTTACTCCACTTTTAAATTTTATGTAGTTAATTTTAAATGTTAGAATTTTCCTTTAATTACTTGAATGGTCTATGTATATTTGTATCCTTTATAATTTAGTCTATTTTTAGTTATATGTTAATGATTTCATACTAATTTAGTCAAATTGAATCTCGAACAAATTTGTTTTCAATCTGACCTGGTAACATTTACAACTTCGGAGACGAAACTATATGTAATGTGGGTGGTGTTGCTGCCCCCACCCAGAACTTTTAGGATAATAGTATTTTAAGTCTTTTTAGTTTAAATATGATTTAAATAAGTCTTTTGGCTCTTCCAATTTTTAAATTTAAAGGCTCAATAAACTCTTATCTTTCCCAATGTTTGATCTTAGATCTGTCCTTGTACGACTTGGTATACAGCTGGACCAAATTCGAGGCGTTACTAATTCGATAAAATGGAGTTATTTCAAAACACAAAAATATGTTAAAATGATGAAAAATATGCAAAATCTATAGTAAACATGAAAAACCGGGGGTGGGGTGATGTGACAATAATTATGCAAAACTTTCTACACACGTGTCAATTACTTAAGGATATTGTTAATATGAATTATGAAATACCAAATTCAAAACCCGTTAATTAACGGGTAAATTAAATGAATATACCCCTTTAATTACTATTTAGATAAATAATTTTTATTAAGATTATCCAAATAAACACCTTCCTTTCAACTCACATATGACCAATTCGCGTCCAGTAGAAAGTGAGTTCTATTGACGTGAATAAATTTTTTCGAAAACGTTATTTTTAAAAATTAAATCGAAACTCGCATCTTATTAAACATGAATTTTACAAAAAAAATTAAAATTAAAAATGTAAACTCAGATGTAACTCACTTTTTACTAGGCTCGTGCCTAAAACTCGCTTTTCGTTGAACATAAATTCATCCTACCTGTGCTGAAAGGGAGACATTTATCTCAATAATTTTAAAGTGGGCTCTTTATCTAATTTTAAGGGTATATTTGATTGATTTTTGGCTTAATTGACATGTTGCTCTTACAGTCTAACGAGATTTTGTCGGAAATCATCCGAGTGTCTCACTATTTCCAATTCATGCGCGTGGGTCCCACGACCCATTTCTTTCCCTGACTTACCATGCCAATGCTATACTATTTTTGGCTAACGCCGTTATTATCTTTTGGCTTAAACCAAAAAGAAGCCCTTAAACTATACATTTTCTGTTTTAAGCCCCTAAACTATGGTTTGGATAAAATAAGCCCCTAAACTATCATTTTGGGTCATTAAGTCCTTAAACTATTATTTTTGGTCACTTTAAGTCTCTAAACTATTTTTTGGTCAAAATAAGTACCTAAACTATGTCATTTTTCTTTTAGTCCCTAAACTATCTATTTGTCAAAAAAATCTTTGTGACGTGTCAACATCTTATTAGTCAAAATAATTTTCTTTTGACTTAAATAATTATTGGACTTATAATGACCCGATCCGATATGGTCATTTTTTTTGAATTTTCGGGTTTCGGGTCGGGTCAAGTTTTAAATAGGTTTAAGTCGATTCGGGTTTAGGGTGAAAATTCTCTGACCCGATTTATATATAAATATATATTTAAATATATTATATTTAACATTTTTATTAATTTTCTTCGGGTTGGGTCGGGTTTAATTGGGTTTTTTATTAAATTTTCAGGGTCGGATTATACTTTTTATCATATCGGGTTGGGTTTAGGATAAAAATATATTAAACTCGGGTCAATTTTAATTTTAAATTTTCGGGTCGGGTTCGGGGCGGCCAAAAACCTGCCCCGACCGGTTTGGCAGCTATTTCTAAACCTTTCAAACTCGACCCGACCTTAAACCCAAAAATTCAAAAAAAAAAATCTGACCCTATCGGATCGGGTCATTATAAGTCTGATAGTTATTTAAGTATAAAAATTATTTTAACTAATAAGATGTTGACACGTCACAAAAATTTTTCAATTTTGTGACAAATAGATAGTTTAGGGAATAAAAAGAAAAAATGACATAGTTTAGGTATTTATTTTGACTAAAAAATAGTTTAGGGACTTAAAATGACAAAATTGATAGTTTAAAGACTTAAAATGACTAAAAATAATAGTTTAGGGGCTTGTTTTGCCCAAACCATAGTATAGGGGCTTAAAACAGAAAAAGGGTATAGTTTAAGGGCTTTTTTTGGTTTAAGCCTTATCTTTTCCTAAATTCCACTATTCCCCTACTCTCTCTTATACTCGCGCGTTCTCTTCAGTTTTTTTTTTCTTCTTTTAAACTTTTTCTGCGCTTAGATTTGGATTGACGCGACCCCCAAAATTAAAAGAAGCTTTGCAAAACTAGGCGTCCCTTCCCAGCACTCAAACTTAGACATCATAACCCAAAACCCTAGCTCTATCCTTCCATTCCTCTTTAGATTCTGTTTGGATGCTCTGAATCCATTTTTTCCTTTCGTTTAAGAGGATGGGAGATAAAGCGGGGGTCGATCCACTGACTGAATTTACTTCCGATTCGAGCTGGGCACTCCCCGGAGGACCTGACTCAGTCTCCGACACCTTCAATTACTTCTTCGATCGGGAGAGCGCTATACTGAGCGAGTTCGAGTGGAATCTACAACCTGATCACACAGAAGAGATTGAGCGGTTCGATCAACTCGACCGGACCGACACCAGGCCTGATTTGGCGGGAACCTTCTTCAGCGTTTCAGAGAGCTTCGCTGGCGGTGGTGGCGGCGCTGCTTCATCTTGTGTTTCGGGTTCAGTGACGTCGTCGAATCCCGGCGGGTCAGCTGACGTGTTGATATCGAATCCATTGATGTCGTCAAGCTCCAGCGAGGATCTGCCGGAGAAATCTACGGGATCCGGCGGGAAGCCGTCCGAGATACCGTGAGTAGTGAACAAATATCCATCATCACATGAAGATGGGGAAAAATTGTCATTGAAAATTGGAAGGAAATGCCCCTTTTGTTTTACTCTTTTGCTTTCTCTTTGTTTGGGTCATTTTTAGGGTCTGAATCGTAATTAAGTACAATTTCGGAGGGCATCATAACAGATGCAAAAATAAAAGGTACCGTATCAAAGTCATGCGGAAAAGAGAGAGACAAGACGGGTGCAATCTTCGGTGTCCGTACACTCGGTAACTGTCAAAAAGAAGCGGCCTGTGTTTCATGCAAGCTGGGGGAGGTTAAGGTTATTTCGTAAATTAGTGAAGTAATGGGTGCAATTTAAGGGAATAAAGGGTGAAAAATAAAAGGGCCTTTTTGGCTATAAAAAACGAAGCGGCCTTGAACACCGCCGCTATTGCGGCGGGAATGGAGTGCTTCGAAAAATCCCCTTTTTATAATTTTCTACTTGTTTATTATTAACCCTTTCAACTCTTATTTTCACGTTTTAATTACGTTAATACAAAGGCAATAAGCCTGAATATAGCTTGGAAAAGCCCTCTTTTGGTGACATATAAACCTTAGGAGTACCTTTTTTCCCCATTATTTCGTTTTCCTATGAAGTCATTTTATTTGTAATTTTAGTGTTATATCCGTGATGGGTTTTTTTTCATTGTTTTAGGATTTGGAAATGCAGTACTTAATTCTTTGATGCTTACTAGGTTTTGAAATCTATTCTTTGCCATTTCCTACAAAATGGGCATTGGTCAGAGACATGCATTTCATGAAATAATGGATTAGTTTCTTCCATATGAATGCATTTCATGTTCAAAGAAAGTTGCTTGTGTTACTCAGAATAGTTAGAAGTATAATTGTTTTTTTACATCACTGATGGCTGCATTAATATCTACTTCAGTAGTGGCATGTTTGTTAGTTAATAGTTTCCTTGCTTTTTCTTCTTCATTTTTTTCTCCAAAATAAGCAGCATATTGGAACATATGCATCAACTTTCAAACAAATCTCTTAATGTTTAAGATTTTCTTTTTCATTTTGATAATTGTAGGTGGAATATTTTTTTGTAGGAGTAAGGTCAAGAAGAAGGGGAAAAAGCGAATTCGACAGCCACGTTTTGCATTTATGACCAAGAGTGAAGTTGATCATCTTGAAGATGGCTATCGGTGGAGGAAATATGGACAAAAGGCTGTAAAAAACAGTCCATTTCCTAGGTAATTCAGAGAAAACCTGACATGTTTCCCACTTTTTGAATTGGATTCACCATTTTTCAGTCAAATAGTTAAAACTTTTGAAGTGAAATATAATATAAAAGCATCCCCTTTTCAATATTATAATCAACATTCTTTCCAGGAGATTATTTATGAATTCCCTTCTTTGATCTTTGTTATAGGGCAAGATTCCACCAGTTAATGATACTTCTTCAACAAAGTTAAATATTGACTATGAAACCACTATTGTTAATTTGTTATAAAGGGAGATTCCATCAGTTCAATAATATGCAATTGCTAGGACTCTATTTTCATAACCTCTGATCTTAATTAATTTTTAGCGGCATAAGTAGTTTTTTCAGTCTTGAAATTTTGTTTCAGTGTTAAAGAAAATAAGAAAAAAGGTCATGACTTTACAGTTTCTGTCTAGAGTAGAAAATGAAGGTGTTGAAATGTGATTTATGCTGAAAACCATAAAGGAAAATTTCAGAATGATGGGCATAATCTGATTTCGCAGGAGCTACTATCGTTGCACAAATAGCAAATGCACAGTGAAGAAGAGGGTGGAACGCTCCTCTGAAGATTCCACCATTGTCATTACAACATATGAAGGTCAACACTGTCATCACAGTGTTGGATTCCCCCGTGGTGGATTCATCAACCATGAAGCTGCTTTTGCTGGTCAATTGGCTCCCTCAGGCTTTCAATTTCACTATCCAGGGATACAGCTACACAGGCAAATTCCTCCAAGCATAACACAGTCAAAGCAAGTAGTAGTAGAATCTCGTACGCTGCCAGAACCATCCCCACAGTTCCCCACAGATGACGGGTTACTTGGGGATATTGTTCCCCCAGGAATACGTAACAGATGAGAAGGAGACTATGGTAAGCATATATATATATAACCTAAACTAAATCTGAGTTTACTTAAACTCTGACTCACTTACGCTTTGCCTGAATATGCTTGTGTGTTCATTCACTTGTCTATGTGTGCTTAAGTGTCTATTTGTGCCTTTTGTATGTTGGCCTGAACTAGTTATAGATAAGTAGGAAGTACTAATTAAATTTGTCTCCCCACGTCCTCCATGAGGGTTTCACTTTCACACCAATAGAGCCTTCTAAATTAGCTACTAACTAGTGGACCAATGTGATTAGATAGTGATATTCTATGGTGATGTTTTAGGCCAGTCATCATCCTTGAGATTTCTTTGTTTCCCTTCAGCAAGACATGATGAGTAACGTCAGGTGCATGTATGGCTTTTACTGGCCAATATTTCTTCAGATTTAGTGTTTGTGAAATGGCCTTGTAATCTCTTGATGCTGCCCACTTTATTATATGCTTATCTGAGTTTCTGAAAGGGCATTTTATGGACATGGGTTTGATGGAAAGCAACTTTAGCACTAGTGAAAAGACTAATGACTTGTAGAATCTTCTTGATTGACGTTTTAGATATGTTCTTAGTAAAGTTATACCTCCAGTCCAAACATTTGTGGAGGTGAGTAAAAGAAGAAAGCAAAATATTACTAGTACTTAGTAGTTAGTAACGAAATGATGAGTAGTATTCTTGGGCACGTCAAGGGATGCATAAATATTAGGCTTATTGAATAATGAATACCGTATATATTATGATGCTTGTCGGTTTGGAACAAAGCATAAATCAATGAGGAGAATCCAACAACACAGAAAGATGCCGATTTAGACTAGATTTTTCTGTATCTCTCTTTTTACATTCATCCTCTTTAGAAAACAATAATAATGGTTGAGTTTGTGCATACAGGCAAAGTAGGTGATCGGTATAAACTGACTCAGATAGGATCGAAAGAGCCCAAGCCAAAGGCAATTAATTATTCTTCAAGTTCAAGATGGAAGTGAGTCAGACAATCCATATGAGAATATTTACTTACACAAAATCTGGTATTGCTTCCGATTCTAAATTCTAATACTATATGCATGTGAATATCTGTTTATTAGGTTTAAAACTTTAGGACACAACTGCAATTCATATGTTTATACATAAGCTTTGTCTTTCTCTATATGTAAATATTATATAATGTGAGAAGAAGCGGATCCTGGATCTATTTCTAGTGGTGGTAACTGTTTGGCCTTGAGCTAGGTTTTCATGGATTCATATCATACGTGAGGTAAAGAATAGATAGATAAAAGGAAAAGAAAAGGAGCCGTGAACACTGAACAGGGCCACCTGTTCTTTTATGGCTGGGTTGCGTGGATTTCAATGTTGCTTCAGACTCAGTCTGTCAGCCGACATTGCTTTTTTTAAAACCCCGCCACTAGGCCCCTACCTTTTCACCTCTTATTGTCCCCTTCTCCCGCCTGGATTTTCACATCGACTCCTTTTTCAACAACTTTAATTATTTTTTGTTTTTGCTTTTGCCTTCGATTTTAGGGTTACATTATTATATAGGAGTAGTACTATTAGTTTTATTTGGGCAACATTAGTTTCTTCTCTTTCTTTATTATACATGTGGACGGATTTTGGTGACAGAGTTTAAAGAGGTCTACTTAATTTTTTAAATTGAATGTCTAAATTAAAATTTTTAAATAAATTTGGGACCTAAGTTGCAACATATATAAACATCATGTGTTATTAATTCAAAATTTATTTTTAAGTTCTAGTTTTTATGGACTGTTGAGTTATTTTTTTAATTGTCACTTCAAAAATAAATAAATTGATATGTATTTTTTAAAATATGAATGGTGACCCAAATGTAACATTATTTATAATTGAGTGACTCAAGTATAACTTTTAATAATTGGGCGATCCAAATGTAATTTTACTCATAATTGAGTGACCCAAATATAACTTTTAATAATTGGGTGACCCAAATATAACATTGTCCATAATTAAGTGGCCTCCGTTATAGTTTATCCGAAATCTTAGTATCAGCTCGCGAACCTACTTATTCATATCTAGGGTGTTTATTGAATTGAGCAGCTTGCAAACAGTTTGAGATCGACTCGGTCAAAACTCGATCAATGCTCGACTCGAGTTGACTCAACTCGGACTTGAGCTCAACTCGAAATTTTAATGAGTTGAGTTAAGCAAGGTCTAACTCGACTCGATAAGTTCGCAAGTAGCTCATTATTTTTTTATATATTTTTTAATGATTTTTGGTGGCTACCTTAAAAAATTATGTTACAAAAAATTTAAATGCTAGTTGAAAACTCTAGAAAAATACAATAATTTGCTAAGCAATTTACCAATAAAATATTTGGTTTTAAATTTCCAAAACATTTTGTATTTCTCAATAATTTCAAAAGTGAATTTGTATTAATAAGATATTAAGTTATAATAATTAGCATTTCCTTCTTTTCTTTTATTAAAGCGTTTCCTTTATCTTTTATTATTACTTGATGCATAAAAGTAGAAAAGGGGAAAAGTCTTTAGTTCCCACATAAAAAAATATGATTGAAAGTCAAAACACCGAAACCTTTAAAGCCTTCTCTTATTTGTTGTTCATCGATGATTGTTGAGAAACTAAAAAAAGTCTCACACTCGATTATCGACTTCATCTCTAACTCGGTCATGACATGTTCTTTTATTTATCTCTCACATTTTTTTTGAATTTGTATGTTTATATTAAGCTCCAGTAGTATGACTAGATTTTGCCTATATTCTAAAAGTAAGGTAAAAATTTTGGCAAACTTAATGAGCAATGAGTCGAGTTGAGCAACGAGATTTTTTAACGAGCACGAGTCGAGCACTACTTAACTCGCGATCGACAAGCACCCCTACACATATCCCTCTCTAACGAGAAATTATTAGATGGACCCAACTCACCACTGAATCTGTGGTCCCAGTCAATAAAGTCCATCCACTTCAAAATAACTACCCAAAACTACCCACTCTTTATTAACATGTAAAAAGAGGTGATGATTCACCTTGAAAAAAAATGAGGTGGATGGACTTTATTGTCTGGGACCTCGGATGACGTGGTGAGCCGAGTCCATCTGATAATTTTTCATCTCTAACATGTGGTGTGTAGTTTACAGAAATTAAACAACCTGTCTCAACTGTACATGTGTACCAGTCTCCCCGAATATTATACAAATTTATCTTATCACGTCATTTATAATTCCGACATACTAAAATTATTAATGTTAATAATATTTTTTTCATGTCATATTTTTTAAGTCGGTCTAAATATAAAGTGAGTAACATTCTGAAATTTGTTTTTGTTTGAATTGATAACATGATGAAAAAAAGGTAAGTATATGTTGGGTTTTTCGTTACTCGATTCCTTCAACCTTTCTTACTCGTCAAGTGGTGGAGAAGAGAAATTTTGGGTGAAAGAGGTGTGAAAGCTAAAAAAGATAAAGACAAGATGATTTATAGTGGTTCAACCTTCTAACCAAGGTCTACATCCACTACCTTAGCTTCCCACTAAGGATTTCTAATCAATCCACTATTGATCCGTCCTCTTTCCTAGGCTTAAGAGGAAACCCTTACAAACCGATCAAGCTTTCTACCCAAAGCCTTGATCAAACCCTCTTTACAAAGAGATAAAAATGAGCAAACTCAAATCCCTCTAATAGGTATTTGTTTGCACAATAAAGCTCTCACCCAATCCTAAAACACTTGAGCAAATCTAACAATTTTGGCTCACTAGTGTTTGTCTAAACAAGGAATTGACAATTAAGCACTAAGACACATATTGATCATATGTTGTATTACAATTGAAGCATTAACCATTACTAGATGCTTGGATGTCCTTTTTATACTCCTTAATGAGTTTGTAGTCGTTACTATCCGTTGGGGTTGAATTGAAGCCGTTGGAGATTTCATTTCCCACCATAAATGTAGTTCTGCAGCTCCTCGTTTTGAAACGCTCGACCCCGTTTCGAAACACTCTTGAAATAGAAAGAGCTGTTGCAACACCCGTATCGAAAGGCCCTTGGCCGTATCGAAACGCTTCTCCCCATATCGAAAGGCCCTGCATTTAAAAGATAGTTGGGAAATAGCCGTTGGGGGTTTATGACCGTTGAGGTCAATGCCACATAGGCATATCGAAACGGTAGAGGCCGTATCGAAACGCTATGCAAAAATCTCACCTAGATTAAAGCTTGTTTCGAAACATTTTGCCACTGTAAAGGCCCGTATCGAAACACCTAGGGACGTTTCGAAACGCCTGAATGATTTTGTTGAATTTGGCTTTGAAAACACTTAAAACCCTTTTGAAATATCTCATAAACATAGTTTTAAGTTGTTTGGACTTAGAAATGGTTTTAATTTTTTTAACTTTGTCCAAAATATTTTTCAATTATTATATCAAAACATTTGTTCTACAATCTCTCATTTTTAATATAATAAAACCAACTTGAAAAATTATTTGGGATTCTCCCTCTTTAAGTTTAAAAATGTGAATAAGAGATGAAAAATTTTAAATAAAGTAAAGCTCCCCTTATTCATTTGGAAATGCAATTTTTCAATCCAAACTCTCCATTTTTTTGTTATATCAAAAAGAATTCAAAAGACATTAAGTTCAAAATAACTTAGGAGGTTTTTAAAAAAATGACAAAAATTTAGAATTTTGGTTTTAAAATGGCTCCCCCTTACTCAAAGCATCATCAAAATGTTAGTCCAACATATGTCAAAATCTAGTTGAAATAAAAATAAATCAAAATTAACAAATAAAACAACTAGATTTTTACCACGCTTAAACACAAGGGAGGATGTGAAGCCTTTCTTCTTCAAGTGTCTTTCTTCGTGTGAATGGAGCTCCCCCTCAATGTTTGACTTGTTGATCACTCTCCATCACACCTAGTAAAAGACAATCAAGTAATTTTTGGTATCCAAATTGCTTTGGATCCATAGACGTTAGTAGCACAAAATTTAGTCCCCTTAGGAATCCATTTTTCAATTTCATTCATTTTAGTTGAAGTGGTTAGTCCTTTTGGGACCTAAACACTTCTAAAACATTTACCATTTACAAATCTAGGGGTACTAGATTGTCTTACATAAAAGTTTGATTTTCTAAAATTATTTTTCTTTTCAAGCTCTTTGGAAATCAAATTTTTTTCTTCTTGAACTTTATGAAGCCAAGTTTGTAAATCAAAACATTTTTGTTCAAACTCTTCGAGTTTTGCTTCAAGTTCAAGTTTGGTTTTAGAAATCAAATCATTTTGAATTTTCAACTTTGAAATCATTTTATTGTTTTTCAAAATATGATTTTTAAACTCTAAAACCAAATCATCATAGACATCTTGTAATTCATCAAAAGAATATGAATATGAAGTAGATGAATTAGAAGTTACCCTTGAATCTTCTTCGATGGCCATAAGGCAAAGGTTGGCTTGTTCATCGTCGGTGGAGTCCTCATCACTCCAAGTAGCCACATATGCCTTCTTCTTATGACTTGAAGTGTTTTCCCTCTTCTTCTTCATGGATTCTCGTTCAAGCTCTTTCAAGGCTTTCTTCATGTAAGGGGCACACTTCTTGAAGAGATGAACTATCTCTACTTTATCATCCTCCTCTTCACTTGAATCTACATGATGGCATGTGGAGGATTTGAGAGCAATGACATTTGTGTTGATGCCAAGCCCTTTGAGCTTATTCTTCACCATAGCTCTAATCTCTTTCTTCTTCTTCTCCTCTTCTTTGTTTTTCTTCATAATTTGGTGAGTGAGAAGTGACCCCATAAGTTCATCAAGCTTCAAGGTCTTGAGATTCTTGGCTTCGATGATGTCAGTCCTTTTTTAGTCCCATGACTCAGTAAGGAAGTAGATGAGCTTTCGGACAAGTTTTTCTTCCGGGATAGCTTCTCCATAACCCTTAAGTCCATTGGTGATGGTGGAGAACCTATCGAACATCTTCTCAATGTCCTCTTCTGGATCCATCTTGAAGTTTTCATACGCTAGGTTGAGGAGCCCAATCTTGGTCTTCTTTACTTTGTTTGTCCCTTCGTATGTAACTTCGAGCTTGTCTCAAACTTCCTTGGCACTCTCACAAGAAGACATCTTCTCATAGATGTTGGGGCCAAATGTACAAAATAGGATGTGCAAGGCTTTGCAGTTTAGCTCCATCTTCTTGCGATCGTCGGCACTCTAATTTGCCTTGCTTTGTTGTGGCACGAACGTACCATATTCTACTATGTCTCAAAGCTTGTAGTCCTTTGACTTGATGAAGAACTTCATCATTGTCTTCCAATGGGCATAGTGTGTTCCGTCGAAGAAGGGCAGTTTGTCGATGGATTGCGCCATTGAGCCGGTTGTTTGAAATGTTGATCGAGCTTGCCGGATCTTCTCAGGATGTTAATCATCTTCAATTGATTCAAGCTCTGATACCAATTGTTGGGTTTTTCATTGCTCGATTCCTTCAACCGTTCTTGCTCGCCAAGTGGTGGAGAAGAGGAATTCTGGGTGAAAGAGGTGTGGAAGCTAAAAAGATAAAGACAAGATGATTTATAGTGGTTCAACCATCTAACCAAGGTCTACATCCACTACCTTAGCTTCCCACTAAAGATTTCCAATCAATCCACTACCGATTCGTCCCCTTTCCTAGGCTTAGGAGGAAACCCTTACAAACTAATCAAGCTTTCTACCCAAAGCCTTGATCAAACCCTCTTTACAAAGAAATAAAAATAAGCAAACTCAAATCCCTCTAATTGGTATTTGTTTGCACAATAAAGCTCTCACACAATCCTAAAACACTTGAGCAAATCTAACAATTTTGGCTCACTAGTGTTTGTCTAAATAAGAAATTGACAATTAAGCACTAAGACACATATTGATCATATGTTGTATTATAATTGAAGCATTAACAATTACTAGATGCTTGGAGGTCCCTTTTATACTCCTTAATGAGTTTGTAGCCGTTACTAGCCGTTGGGGTTGAATTAGAGCCGTTAGAGACTTCATTTCCCACCATAAATGTAGTTCTGCAGCTCCCCGTTTCGAAATGCTTTGACTCTGTTTCGAAACACTCTTGAAATAGAAAGAGCCGTTGCAGCACTCGTATGGAAACGCCCTTGACCGTATCGAAACACTTCTCCCCGTATCGAAACGCACTATATTTAAAAGGTAGTTGGGAAACAGTCGTTGGGGTTTATGACCGTTGATGTCAATGCCACATAAGCGTATCGAAATGACAGAGGCCGTATCGAAACGCTATGCAAAAATTTCACCCAGATTAAAGCCTGTTTTGAAACCTGTTTCAAAAAATATGTATGTATGTGTTAATTATTAAACACCATACAGAAATCAGCTATTTTGTCACTTTGCCAGTTAGTAGCGTCAGTTGTATTGCTCCTGCATGATGCTTCACTTGTTTTAAATATAGCACTAGCTTCCTTGACTTGCAACTAGGCTTACAATATTTCTAGTAATCATCTAGATATCCATTCCGGATGCACTGCTTAATGACATGATTTAAATGATGTAATATAGAATTATTAGAGTTGTGGTTTTGTCCTTTGGTTGGTGTTAACCTTCACTATGATTTTATGTGGGTACTAAATTTAATTTTTAGTGGTACCTTAAATTTTTACGTGGTTTTTATTGGGCTATTCACCTAATCTTGAGCTACCTCAATGGAACATTTGACCTATTGTTGGTTGGTGCTTCTGGTACTGGCTATGAATTTTTATTTCCAAATCTCACAAACTTAAGGTCTAATATCACCTAACCAATTAATATTCGATTTTTTTATTGTAAGAAAATAGTCATATTTCAGGATCAGCTCACTTGGGAGGGACAGTTGCGGCAATTGTATGAGGTCGACTTAGAAGGGCACACTTCTAAATTAGATAACAGACTTGTTAATTAACTTTTACATGCTCACGTGTTCTTTGCTGCATGTTTCATTCTAGTTGCTTTCTTTTATGTGTAACAATGGCATATCTGCAGTTAAAGCGTATTTTCATTACCCGGGCTAGTCATTTTGAGTTAATGTATCTATATGTTTGAGTTAATGTATTCTAGCCCATCCGTCCCTTATATCATGAACTTTCAGATGAATTCAGATTGGAAACTCCCGCTATTACCCTTTTGGTCAGTTCTGTTGATCAAGCTCCACATGAAATTGGAAGGTATTCAGAGCGTGTGAGGCCGAAAGTTGAGAAGAATGATTTTCATAAAGGTTCACAGGTATACCTTGAAGAGCGCAAAATAAGTGACATTATGAAAATGATTTCAAGCTGTAGTGAGATTGAACATATATAATTCTAACTAGGGTTTGCTGTGGTGGAGGAATTGGATGAAAAAAAGAAGAGTGGTTTTAATTTTAAGATATTTAATGAAACCGTCACTAGAATTGAGATCTTATTCAAAGAGAAAGATATCAAATATTTAGATCACTAGAATTGAGAACTTATTCAAAGAGAAAGATATCAAATATTTAGAGTTTCTTTCTATTTATTATATGGATGATTAGATCTTATTCACGTTCCTTCATTAAAATGATAAACGAACGTAAACGAATAAAAATAAGCGAACGTAAAAAGGACATATGTGAAAAAATTTAAATGAGCGAACATATGTGAATAAATTTAATTTGTTTAAAATATAATAATTTTGTTATGAAAAATAATAAATATAACTGGATATATGTAAATAAATTTAAACAAACGAACATAAATGAACAGATTATCGAACGTTCATGAACGTAAATTTGTTTATGTTCGTTCATTTAATTAAACGAACATAAAATCTTGTTTGTGTTCGTTCGTTTAATAAATAAACGAACTTCCCACCGAACGATTTCTTGAATAAACTATTAAGAATCATTGTTACTGTTTTTTTTTACCTCTGTCATAGTGGTGATTTTTTGCTTTGTTTTTCGTTTTGATTGGTGTGAGTTTTCTATGAGAGTTATATTTTATTTGAACATTACAATTTGACTGTTACTTTATTCTATGTACTCTTTATCATGATTGTTTTAATTTTTTTTGAAAAAATATTTATGAACAAAAAAATTGTCATTGTTATCATGAAGCTCTATGTTGCTTCTGCTTTATTATTTGGTGATGAAGGCTGATTTTTTATGATAATAATGATAATTTGATGAATTTGATGTGATAGTGATGATTTAGTTGTGGTGTAGAAGATGAGTTTTGAGGTTGATTTCAACAACGGTGTTAGGTTTTTTTGAAGAAAACGAAAAAAAATAAGTGAAAAGTAGAACGTCAATGAAAAAGTCAAAAATCTGTACAAGTAGGAAAAGTCTAATTCAAAATGCCATGTCATCAGTCTGTTAGTAAATTAACGGATGAATGATCAAAACATGAACAATGTCAATGTTGAATAATTAAATTAAAAATTTTGAAATTTCAGTTACTAAAATAGGAGTAAAAAAAGTTGAGTGATAAAAATGTAATTTACCCAAAGTTTAATTGTCAAACTTTGTTTAATTATTCTTTTAAATTTTTAAACAAAATTTAATTATTATTTTAGTACTTTACCCAAATAAAATTACACAGAAATTTAAACAGGCAAAATTTAAAATTTAAAACACATCATATGCCATAAAATAATCTCAACCGTCTATGTTAATCCTTATCAATGGTCCATATAAACTTTTACTTTTTCACGCGGATCAGATATTGAAACCTTTAGAGTCCTGTCTACCTCGGGCAAGTAAACGGTTTTTAGGGATCCCCTTGAAACCGTGACCTAATTTATTGTTCCATTTGTCGAGACACTTCTATTAAATTTTTTTTTTGTCGTTCCTCCTTTAAAATTCAATGTTCTTTCTGTATTTGCTAAAAAAATTCAGACAATTCAAGAAATGGTGTTGATAGGAAAAAAGATTCACCACTTCAATGTTCAAGAAATCGGAAAAAAGAGATCAACCTTCTGGGATTAAGGTCGATTCAGACGATTCAAGAAAATGAGAGCAAAAAAAGTAGCGGGTATTCACCTTCTAGGATTAAGGTCGAGTTTCTCATGGAGGTTCAAGAAATTGGAAAAAAGATTCACTTCAATATCGATTAAAGGTATTTTTTTATTTTAAAACTTGCATTTTGTCGGTTGAGGAGTGATTGCCCTTTTTGTTGTTCGTCCTTGTGCATGAGTCAGCTATAGCTGACAGTTGAACTTCGTAATTTCTATACCAGACCTCTATTTTGATGGTCCTTTTTTATGGATCAGAAATTTCTCAACCAGAAAAGGCTGATGGTATTATTTATAATTTGGTATGGGATTTTCCAGATTTTAGAGTTCATTTATGTCTTGCTGACAATTGATAGTGAAGGTGCTGAAAAGGAATTGATTCGACTGGGTGCTATGCCAAAGATTTTGAACTTGTTCTTTGAGTAAGTTTTAGATTCTTGCGCTGTAATGATATGATTGCTGATTAGATCCAGTTTTTCATAACCCTTAGTTAATTCTGTACACATGTATCCATACACCAATTTTTTGCATCATCATGTGGAGAACATAATAATGTCATGTTTAGAGAGCAAAAATATTCAGCTTGTCGAGTATCTTCTCTCTGAATGTAACATTTTGGGAAAAATACTGGAAGCTGAAAAAAATTGTACACTAATTTCTGATCCAAATATGGTAGTTACTGTGTCATGCTTTACTTTGCTCTTGAGGCATTTCTGTAACATATTTCTTGGTTCTACATACTTTTAATGTTCGAGCTTGTTAAATTTTTACCCCATGCTTTAGCTGAATTGGTGTTTATTTATTCCTTTGTTTAATCTCCCACAGACAACAGTTAGTGCTGAAGGTAGAGCACCACCAAGGATAAGAAATATTGGACACTTGTTCAGCTTGGAAATTGCAATGGTGAAATTCAGCTTGAAAACAACAATGGTGAAATTCAGGTATATCTGCAGGTTTTAAATTTCTTGAAGATATTTCATTACACTTTTTTCATATACTTAAAAATGATCAGTGTATATTGCAAGTTGCAACATTTAATCAAACTTGGTTGTTTTTGGATTTGTGATTAGAGTCAAAACTAGAACTTAATTCCTGTAATTGAATCATGTCTAACGCTCAATCTATCCAATAATATGCCTACGTTTCCATTTGGAATGTCTGATAAATATTATACACAACCAAAGGTTCCGGTAGTATGAAACTATGAACACCATTTATGTTTAAGTACTTTCATTAAACTAAGGAAAAAGAAATAGGAATCTTAACTCATATGATGATTAGTTCTTTTGAGTCAGTCGGTGTATTTTCTTGTTACTTGAGTTTTTCACATAATTTTTGGGACTTCAGAATTTTTTAAAATACACATAAAAATTCTTTTCCCTTTATCCATAAATTTAACTACTGTGTTGTTTTAACATGTTCCAAATTATGTCATGTCCAAATTTTCTTTTCTTTTTTCCTGCATGTTTTTATCTCGATATTCTAGGACTATCATTTGGCTGGTGTCAGTTTGTGTGTTAGTCTTGAAATGGAGCCTTGGGTGCTTCCCTTTTAGGCTTTATTGCAATAGTAGATTCAAATATTTACTTATTGATTTTGTGGTATTTTCTAGTCAAGGAGGAAGCTTAGGGAGCCCAAGGAGGAGACTACTACCCTCGGACTTGCTGTTTGCGAGGGCGAATACGTGTTTGTAGTGGCTCACATTTTTTCTTTATTTAATGACACATTTATTGTAAGCAATAACCCCCTGTTTAAATTGAATTTTTTGGTGGTTCATTATGTGTGACATCCTGTCATTTGATTTACAGCCTGTGACTGATTTGTCGGGAAGGGAAACAATGGTTCGCAGTGCTGGTATGGTTTTTGGTCATCTTTAGAATATGTTTTTTGGTGTTGTTGATATTTGATTTTTTGAATGTAGGTGGGATGAAGGTGAAAGCTGATAGAGATGAGTCTTCCCCTTATGCTGCCATTGCAGCCCAAGATGTTTCCCAATGCTGCAAGGTCTTATTGCCTATCCTCTGACTTGGGGTGCAATACACGGTTATTTGCGTGCTGAACTTATTTAGTATTTGTTTGTTATATTGCAAGAGTTTGATATTTCTTCCCCTTCATATAAAGCTAAGAGCAACTGGAGGGAACAAGACTAAGACTCTTGGTCCTGGTGCAAAGTCGGCACTTAGAGCCCTTGCTTGTTCAGGCATGAAAATTGGACACGTAGGTATGGATATTTTTATTCTTTGTTTTCTCTAGTTTTCATTGTGTCCATTTATTTTTGGTCTTGTAAATTGACTTACAAACTTTTGACCTCAAAGGACGTTACTCCCATTTTCACTGACAATACTCGTAGGAAGGTTGGTAGATGTGGAAGAAGGATGTGATATGCTTGTGGTTTCTGTTTTAAACAATTATCAGTTTAGATTCAAGCTTGTTTTGCTCTTTTCTATTGTTGCACATTTGTTCTGTATTTGATTTTGATGGAAATTTACAGACAAAAGTTGTGGAACTCTGTTAAGTTCAATTTCTATTGATATTTATTTTCTTTTTCCTTCTTCGATCTTAAGGCAAATAAGAATTCCCTTCATATGTTTTATGCCGACTTCGTTGTTGACGGATTTTATGTGACTTGTAAAATCATTGTTTTTTTGGTGCATATCCAATTGATGTTAGTTTGTTTTGATTACTGATTTTGAGAAAGTTTAGTTTTGGTCCTCTATGTTATCGATTCATTCTATTTTAGTCTTTAAACTGTTAACTCTTAGGCCTTTCATTCTATTCTAGTCCTAACTTAATTTCGATTTGCATCGTTGCTCCACAGAGGTGTTTGTCAAGAAATCATATTTATATTAAATTCTTGTGGGTTACTAGTTTAAGAATATTTTCTTTTACTAGTTTTATTTTTATAATTTTTCCTTTTTTCCTTGAAGCATCACTGCTGCCACTGTCGAATTGCTATCTGTACATGTTCCCAGACCAACTCCGACCGGCACCGCACTCCACTTCTTGAACTATTGTAAGTTTTCGTTTTCCTTTTGCTCTTTATTTTTAGTCTTTGGTTGATTGTTTTAGATTTGGTAATTATGGAAGTGCATTGATATTGAATTATGAATTTCATGTTGTTAGAATCAGTAGGTTATTCCGCATATATGAAAATGTTTGATAAAAATTTGGAACTTACACTATGTTCTTAGAAAATAGTGTGTCAACAAACTTTAGTGTTAACCTTAAGAGGAAACCCATACAAACTAATCAAGCTTTCTACCCAAAGCCTTGATCAAACCCTCTTTACAAAGAAATAAAAATAAGCAAACTCAAATCCCTCTAATTGGTATTTGTTTTCAATATAAAGCTCTCACCCAATCCTAAAACACTTGATCAAATCTAACAATTTTAGCTCACTAGTGTTTGTCTAAACAAGGAATTGACAATTAAGCACTAAGACACATTTTGATCATATGTTGTATTACAATTGAAGCATTAACCATTACTAGATGCTTGGAGGTCCCTTTTATACTCCTTAATAAATTTGTAGTCGTTATTAGCCGTTGGGGTTGAATTAGAGCCGTTGGAGATATCATTTCCCACCATAAATGTAGTTCTATAGCTCCCCGTTTCGAAACGCTTTGACCCTGTTTCGGAACACTCTTGAAACAGAAAGAGTCGTTGCAGCATCTGTATCGAAACGCCCTTGACCGTATCGAAATGCTTCTCCACGTATCGAAACACACTACATTTAAAAGGTAGTTGGGAAATAGTCGTTGGGGGTTTATGACCGTTGAGTTCAATGCCACATAGGCGTATCGAAATGACAGAGGCCGTATCGAAACGCTATGCAAAAATTTCACCCAGATTAAAGCCTGTTTCGAAACTTGTTTCGAAACGTTTTGCCACTGTAAAGACCCGTATCGAAACACCTAGGGACGTTTCGAAACGCTTGGATGGTTTTGTTGAATTTGGCTTTGAAAACACTTAAAACCCTTTTGAAATATCCCATAAACATAGTTTCAAGTTGTTTGAACTTAAAAATGGTTTTGAATTCTTTTTAACTTTGTCCAAAACATTTTTCAATTATTATATCAAAATATTTATTCTACAATATATGATTTTTAGGGTTGGTGTCTAAAGTTTTTGAACTTTCGAAATAAAATTAATGAAGTTTTTAAATTTGTTTTGCACTCAATTAAGCATTCGAACTAATAAATTAATTCATTTAATTATTTGACTAATTTTGATCATAAATTTTAGCGTAAAGTACACAGACAGATGATCACTAAACTTTGGTAAAAAAAAATAAAATGGTAACCAAACTTTCAAAAATCACAAAATGACAATTAAACTTTATGTTTTATAACAAAATGGTAACTAGACGTGAAATGCCGTTAAGTGACTGTTATAAAATTTGGTATAATAACACATTTAGTCCTTCATATTTATACATTCAATTAATTTAGTCCTAATTCGAAACAATTCACTAAATTTAGCCCTTGTTATTTACGAATTCTTTTATTTTGATCCTTAAAGCAAAATTCTAAAATATGGTAACATAATAAATAATCAAGTAGACTCTTAAAAGAGGAAATTGGACGGCTGAGTATCGAGAACCGACATCTAAAATAGGAGAATAGCATGTTAAAACTAGAGATCGAACACTTGGCAGATGTTATCAAAGGCCTGCGAGGCAAGAGCCAAATTCTAGAAGTTCCGCAGAGACAAGACAGTCGATTTTCCCAACCAAAATGCCAGGTTGATCAAAATGTTTATGTCCACGTTGCAACTGTGTGTGGCTTCTGAATGTTAAAGAACTGAAAAAAAACTTTTACCTTACGAAACAGAAATTTGCTTATATGCTAAAACTAAATAATTGAATTTAATTTGAGAATATTGAGAATGCCATGAATAAGTTTTTTGGCTTGAGATGTCTTTACTAATTACTGTGTGTAATCTCTGAAAAGGAATATTGATTGTAATCTCTTTCTCTTGTTTGTTTCTTTTAACTTGCAGAATAGTCGTCATATGGAGAACTTTGGCAACGAAGAAGATGTTGTTGAGGTATGGATAATCTTTCAAGTTCTTTACGTGCATTTGATTTGAGATATCTTGAAAAGTTACCATTTAGAATAACTTTACATGCCTAGAACCTTTTAATTGTAGTAAATATTATCCTAAACTACGTGTCATTCAATAATTATTATGACTTACATGCTGATATTAGATTCTACCCCCAGGTATGTACTATGAATATAAATGAGAACACTGACTACTCATAGTAACTAATATCTATATGTTTGTGCTTGTCCAATCTTTACTGTCACTTTCTTCTGTAAGTAGTACTGAAAACGATTTAACAACATCTAATCCTCATCCTTTATGGTCTATTGTTGCAAAGATGGAGGTATTGGGGTTGAAACAAAGATGTTAATGACAAGTGATCTTGAGGTTAAATTTTTTATTTTGGACGAGATTAAAAGAAACTTAGCTGTCAATAATATTATATCTGTTGCCTTTTATTTTGCAGATAGAGTTAGAAAGGATGACTTCGAAGAACAGTTTCTTAAAATCAGAATTTAGTCGCTTGACTGATGAGATAAGACGGTTACAAGAAGATATTACATGGTTACGTCCTAATTGGCATTTTCCAGACCAAGATCTAAATAAACTAGGAGAACATTTTTTCCAATCAACTAGCCAGCAGCACGATGATGATAAAAGTGGTTCTGTCCAGGTAGCAATTGTTTGCACTTTAGAATGATGGTTAAAACTCGAGTGATATTTACGAATTCTTTCAATTTTGCTTTAAGGACTAATTGAAAGAATACGTAAATAACGAGGGCTAAATTTAGTGAATTGTTTCGAATTATGACTAAATTAATTGAATGTATAAATATGAAGGACTAAATGTGTTATTATACCAAATTTTATAACAGTCACTTAACGGCATTTCACGTCTAGTTACCATTTTGTTATAAAACATAAAGTTTAATTGTCATTTTGTGATTTTTGAAAGTTTAGTTATTATTTTATTTTTTACCAAAGTTCAGTGACCGTTTGTGTACTTTACCCAAATTTTTAACAATTTTTTCTTGAGATATTACTGTCACGAGATACACTACAATTATATCATGTGACATTTACAATTTTTTTAAAACCATTCTTTAATAACTTTTTAAGCTTTTTTAAAATTTTTAAAGAATATTTTAAATAAAAAATTCTAGAAATGTCGAGTGACAACGCTGTAACACGACACGTTGCACTAATTGATTTAAATTATCTGTTAAATTTTAATCAAAATAAATTTGTATTATTTATAACCTTAATTATAAGTTATCCCCCATTTCGTTTCCAAGGAGAATTTAATTTTTAAAGGCGTCAATGAACTTAAATATATAGTACAATTTTAGCATTATAATTTATACGGAAGGTCAAGGCCCCTTTCAACTCTCCTAATTTTGCTCAAATTCGATTAATAATTTAATATAGTAGTTGTTGCAATATGTTAAAAGTTGTAGGCTAGAACACATTCAACAACTCATTAATCAACGTCAAAGTTATAGATCGATTAGACATCACTCAAAATGTTTTTTAATCAACGTTGTACATAATTTTCCATTATGGGTTTAATTTAAAGAGAGTTAGGTGTTTGTGCTAAATTTTTTTTATAAAATATCATAAATTTATATAATTTTACATGTTAAAATTTTATTTCACAACTATTTTTGACACATTTATATGTTTTGTAGTGTTCATTTAATTTTTGTAACATTTCTAATTATTCAACTTTCTTCATGTTTCCATCTACTCCTTAATTTAAAATGTCCAAATTTAGTTATTTAAGATGATAATTATTTATCCGACACATTAATATAAATATCATATTTACACATTAATAATCAAAATCAAAACTTTTGAATCATTTAAAAAAAGGTTAATTGAACAAAATGTCTTCTATATATGATTCATACCGATCTTTAAATTACAAAATATTTTTTTCTCAGTAATAATATACTTTTATTGATATACAACCGATAAATTGTGCCTTATTAAAAACCCACTAAACTTAAATGAAAGAAAATAGTACACACAACCGGGTTACAATAATCTTTAATAGAACAACAACACCTTAAATCTCCTCCCAAATTTGCACAATCCAGCTTCTGTTGGCCAATGTGGAAAATATGTTACCATCCATGGAGTAGAACAGTATACACTCATCCACCACGATTTTACTCGTTATCATCAAGCTTTGAACATAGCTTCTTTCGTTAAATAGTCCGCTATTTCATTTCTTTCTCTGGGAGTAAACACAAACATTACCCTTCCAATCTCTCTAACAATCATATCTATTTCTTCAAAGATCTTCCACCACTTCCAAGGTCCTAAAAGAAGTGTTGTAATCCAGTTCAAAGCCACTTGTGAATCTAATTCTATAATCGAAGCTGCCAAACCCCTCAACGTTGCTTCAATAAACACCTCTAAGCAGTCTTAATTGCAAAGATTTCCTATTATCAGCTCTTAGCACTCCACAACCTGTAGCAGCTTCGTCCGCAACTCCGTCAATATTGAAATTTAATTGCCCTGCTGTTGGAGGAATCCAGTTTGACAAGGGCGTTCCTTTATACATAACAGTAATACATTTCTTTGGTCTATCCAATCGGCTGTTTTCATTCACCAAACCATCTTTTTAACTGCCTTGTATCAAATGAGAGCCCTCATCTTTGAGTACATGAAACCAAAATTCGACAAGCTCATCTACCCTTGAAGGATTCACCCAGTCTGCATTCCACCACCTGCATACACTACAACAAAATAAATTTTTTAGCGGCGTTTTTTGAGAAAACGCCGCTATAGAAGCGTATTTTAGTGACTTTTTCCGGCAAACGACACTATAGATGTGTACTTTAGCGGCGTTTGTTATTTAAATTTTATATCCCACATCGACCTCATATTTATCTTACCGAAATTTTATAAAAAAGCGAAGCACAAATATAGATTGACGAGCTAAGTAATAAGCCGAGGGAGGTGAAAAATACATAGTCAATAGCGGTGTTTTGAGGAAAAAAACACCACTAAAACGCCACTACCGGACTCAAAAATGCCGCTAAAAACCTATTTTTTATTGCAGTAACCGACAATGAAGTTATTTGACAATTTATTGCTAACTATTAAAATAAAAGATCTGAAAGATTTTTTTTGTTAAAACTTTTTTTGAGGGTTAAAAATTTAATTAAAATAAATAAATTTCGATCATAAAATTAACTAAAGTTCAATTTAGTTGCAAATTCGATAACTTAAAAGTAAAATGATAAAATTATCCATATTCACAAAGTAGAATAACGAATATCAGTAAAAGATAATGTATAAATTTCAATTTCAAATTTTAACTACTAAATACAGTGGTAACTTAAAAAAACTATAATATCAATGCAAAAGTGTCCTTTAACCATTACAAATAACTTTGAATTAATTTAAATGTAAATGAACAAATTGAAACTAAATCACTAAAATGACCCAAAATAATTTAAATAGTTATAATTATTAGGCTCAATGGGTAAAAAGCTCTTGAACTTTTGGGGAAAGTCAAATAAGCCATGGACTTTTTTTTGGCACTAAATTAAGTCATTGAACAAAAAAAAATTAATCAATTAAGCCTTTGAATCCTGAAATTGAATTAATTAAGCCTTTGACCAATTTTGACCATTAAAGTCCAATTTAGCATTGCTTTTAAAAAGTTCTGTTGAAAATTGATTCTAGAAAGTGATGTGTGTTTGGTTTTGCGGTGGTAGAATTGATTTTGGATCATCATGATTTTATAAAATTGATTTTGTGTATAATTGATTTTAAAGTAACGTGATTTATGTTTGGGAGTTTTTTTTAATCACGATTGTGTAAAAATATAGTGTAAAAATCACGACAAAACGCAAAAGCTACTTCTACCTTACTTTTTCCAAAATCACGTTTGGATTTTTAGATCCAAACATATTGGCACAACGACCGAGACATGTTTTCCCGTTCAATCGAAATTTTTGGACCCCAAACGTAAAACCAAACATAAAATTTAAATGTTTGATATTGATGTCAAAACGTACTTTTGAATAGATAAAACATCTATTTTAGACATGATATTGTAAAATTAAAATGAATAAACGTAAGTGATGTTTTTATTCTTTATTTTTATTTAAAATATTAATTTTCTTATATTATTTTAATATTAATATACATGAAAGCTAAAATCAGTCAAGAAAGATATGGGGAAATGTTATTATGTTTCTAAAGTTTTTTTTTTTTTTTTGAACATAAGATGACTGCCTTTATTAAAAAGAAGATAAACCGACAAAGTCTTAAAACCAACATAAAAAACAAAACACGGAACAGTCACCCAAAAAGGAACCCACATCAACCCTAAACAAAAGGGGAAAGAAAAACGCTTGAGGAACAGGGTGGGATCTGAAAGTCTTGTGCGTCAAACCGGAGGAGCAGATGAAGTAGAACTCCGGCACAAGAGAAAAACAAAAGATCTTCAATCTGGGGGGTTCTCCCACCAACGATCAGCAAGGGCTGCGTCTTCAACCACCGGCGGAGCTTCCTCGAGCCAGATCTGAGTTGAGGAGAGAGTTTTCCCAAATCTTGCAAGGGCGTGCGCGGCGCGGTTAAGCTCCCGACGGACATGCACAAAGGTAATCCTTTCAAACTCGTTCGCCTTTTTCTTGATACTGAAAATGATCGGACTAACTCGGGAAAAATCCTGATCTTGACGGTTTATCTTCGAGCAAACCACGAGAGAGTCTCCCTCAACGGTGATACGCCGGAAACCAGCTTCCTTGGCAAAGGAAACGGCTTGGAGACATGCAATCGCTTCAGCTGTTTCTGGGTCACGGACGAAGCGATTTGGGCAAATGATGGCCGCCATAATCAGGCCCTCGGCATTTCGGATTAGGCCTCCTGAGACAGAGCTTGCCGTCGCCTTGTCGTAGCTCGCGTCATAGTTGAGCTTAACAGAATCTGATCCCGGCGGCTGCCACTGTGATGGGGGCGAAACTGACGGTTGGTGCGAAACAGAAACCAAACCATCTAGCTCACGAAGGTAAGCATTAACATGGTAAATAACATCTGAAATGTTTTTATTACGATCCTCATGTAACTTTTGGTTTCTAGCTTGCCATATTGCCCAGTAGATGACAATCAAATTTCTCTGCTGTGACTTGCTTATGCTCTTAAATAACACATCCATCTCATATAACCATTCTTGATTCATAGAACGAGTCGGTAAAGTAATGCCCAAACCTGCACACACAGATTTCACAAAAGTACAATCTAGAATCAAATGAACATTAGATTCTGTAGCATCTGAACATAGAAGACACTGATGATTAGGGCTGATTCTTC
Organism: Hibiscus tridactylites; assembly: GCA_958450335.1. Classification (NCBI taxonomy): domain Eukaryota; kingdom Viridiplantae; phylum Streptophyta; class Magnoliopsida; order Malvales; family Malvaceae; genus Hibiscus; species Hibiscus tridactylites. Next base: position 14,024,807 of record OY288287.1, read on the forward strand.
TCATGAATAAATTAGAGAAAGTAGGAATGTAATTCATTAAAAAACGCCATACTGAAATAGCTACTTTCGGAGGCACTGAAGCAGACCAAATGGAGTTGAAAAGACCACCTAGCCATTCAGGGTTATGATCATACGGATCCCAATCCGGGTCATACTCAGATAGAAGTAGCCACCGATAACCAGATTTTACAGAATAGACACCCGAACGATCCCCTCTCCAAACAAGTAAATCAGGGATAAGACTAGACGGCAGGGGGATACTTAGAATATAAGCCGCCAGCTGTGGATCAAAATTAGCAAACACCAGATCCTCATCCCAAGTATTATCAGTAGGCTTAATAAGATCAGCCACTCTGTTAATACTGTTATTAACAGTTTGAGAACCTATTCCAACAGAGACCGAATTAGGAACCCAATTGTCAGTCCATACATTCACCTGGCACCCATCACCAATCCTCCATTCCAGGCCTTTCTCCAGTAATCCACGCGCACAGTATATGCTTTTCCATGTATATGAAGGACATGAGCCAAGACTTGCAGTCAAGAAAGATCCTTCACGGTAGTACCTTGCTTTGAGCACACGAGCTAACAAGCAGTCAGGATTCGAAATTAAATGCCATCCTTGTTTTGCTAAGAGGGCAAGATTAAATTTAGCTAAACTTCGAAAACCCATACCACCCATATACTTAGGAAAACATAAGTTAGCCCACCTAGCCCAGTGAATTCCTTTTCTCGTATTGTTATTCCTCCACCAAAATTTACACATAATTGATTCCATAGAATAACAGAGGGACTTAGGAAATAAAAAGCATTGCATAGCGTAAATAGGAACAGCTTGCAAAACAGACTTAATAAATACCTCTTTAGCCCCCATCGAAAAGAACTGATTGCTCCAGATATCAGAACGCCTATTGAGTTTGTCACGCAACTCCGCAAAGGCCGCTTTCTTATTCTTCCCCACCATAGTAGGAAGGCCAAGGTACTTCTCCATATTTGAAACAATGCGGACAGAAAACAAAGCACTGATATGGTTGCGAATACACATAGTGGTGTTCGAGCTGAAGAACATAGAAGATTTCGAAAAATTCACAAGCTGCCCCGATGCCCTCTCATAGGCAGAGAGAATACGATGAAGGGCCCCAGCTTCAACTGCACTACTTGACCCGAATAGAATACTATCATCCGCGAAGAACAAGTGTGTAAGGGACAAACCATACCTACCAGCCTTGGTACCATGAAGCGAATTCGACAATTTCGCATCATTTAATAGTGCCGAAAAGCCTTCAGCACAAATAAGAAACAAGTATGGGCTTAGCGGGTCGCCTTGACGGAGACCTCTTGACGGCTTGAAAACTTCCCCATCCTCTCCATTAGAGAACACAGAATAAGAAACCGAAGATACACATTTCATAATAGTTAGGACAAACCTATGATCAAAGCCCATCTTCAAAAGCATTCTCTCCAAAAAACCCCAGTCAACTCTATCATATGCCTTTGCCATATCCAGCTTTAAGGCAAAAGACCCCTTAGAACCTGATCTCTTATTCTTCATTGCGTGGAGAAGCTCATAGGCAATCAATATATTATCCGAAATTTGCCTGCCAGGCACAAATGCGCTCTGAGATTGGTCAATACAGACATCAAGAGCACCGCGTAATCTGTTCGCAATAGCCTTTGAAATGATCTTGTATAAGACCGAGCACAGACTAATCGGTCTGAATTGGTCAAGGCTTCTCGGGTCCTCCACTTTAGGAATAAGAACAATGCTTGTAGAGTTAAAGCTATCAAAAGCCACTGACCCACTTAAGACTGATAAACAAAAATCAGCCACCTCAGTCCCAATAACCGACCAGCATTTCTGATAGAAAAGAGCAGGATAGCCATCTAAACCAGAGGCCTTTAATGGGGCCATATCCTTAACCACAGAATAAATCTCCTCTCTCGAATAAGCCATAGTAAGAGCCGAATTCATAGAAGCAGAGATAGAAGAAGATACCTTATCAATAACAAAGTCTTGATCCGAAACAGTAGATGCAGTAAAAACACCCTTAAAATGCTCAGTAGCTAGATTCTCCATCTCCCCAACATCCGAAACAGTGGAACCATCAATCGCGATAAGCGATCGAATGGCATTTTTCCTCTTACGAGCAGAGGCCCAGTTGTGGAAAAACGCAGTATTACGATCTCCACATTTCAGCCAGTTAATACGCGCTCTCTGCTGCCAAAACATTTCCTCCTTATCAGCCTCCAAATTTAAGGCCAGCTTAACTTCCATCAATTCCAGTAATCGATCATCATCGGGCTCTTCCAAAACCAATTCAGCTAAGCGTGCATTTAACTTATTAGCATTTAATTTCCGACTAGTATACCTGCCACGACTCCAAACCTGTAAAACAGAACCCAAGCCCAGCAACTTAGTAGGCAGCGGGTCTTTATTCGTGGACCAGAAAGATTGCACGACATCAAGGAAATCTTCCTCAAGTACCCAGTTAGCATTGAAACGGAATCGAGGGACCTTGGCCGTAGCTGTTGGATGCCGACTCCCAATAGTATCCAAAAGAATTGGGCAATGGTCCGAAAAATTATGCAATAAATGGGCCACAGAGGCATCTGGAAAAAGCGCACACCAAGCTGCATTTGCTAAACCTCTGTCTAATCTTTCCCGAACATTAGTCGATGAAAAAACTCCCCTTTCCCAAGTGTACCATCGGCCTGAAAACCCCAAATCTGAGAGATCGCAGTCATGAATTGCCGAACGAAAAGCGTTCATATTTCTTTCAGGTCTAACCCGGCCACCTTTTTTTTCATTCGCGTACAGCACTTCATTAAAGTCACCTATTGCCACCCAAGGAAGGCTTTGGTCTTCACCCAAGGATCTCAGTAAATTCCAAGAGTGCATTCTTTGACTGTCAATCGGATTACCATAAAACCCAGTAAGACGCCAGGAAATATTATCCTCTACCGAAACCACCATCATATCAATATGAGAAATAGAAAAAGACACTATCGACACCTGTACTTCCGGAGACCAACCAACAGAAAGCCCACCGCGCGAGCCCTCAGCTGCCACATCAAAACCACTTAAAAAACCACAACTTCTCCGAATGCGTTCCATCCTTCTACAATTTATTTTTGTTTCCATCAGAAACACTATTTGGGGGCGAACAACTCTCAGTTTATTTCTGAGACGATTTGCAGCCCGCGGTTTCCCCAACCCGCGGACATTCCAACTTAGAATTTTCATTGTACCCGGCGGGTCTGCGAAGCAGAACCGGCCGATCGAATAGAGTGAGCATCAGACAAATCCCCAACCGGGGAAAATTCTGATGATTTGTCAACAGTACGGGGTCGTTTTGACCCATCAACATTTCCCATAGGACTATCCTCGCAACTCTGGTACATACTAACATCCCCACCATCCATCACACCCATACTCGATCCATCAGCATTATCCGGAACCGTTACTGCAGATTTTCCAATATGGAAAGCACGTAGAAAAACATGAATTTTGAGTTTTATGGAAACAATGATATGATCAAGACCTTAATCCTACTCTAAACTTAAAACTAAATTTATGTTGTAGGAGAATTAAAATCAGTAGTACAAGTGAGTACAAGGAAGTGCTAAAATCCCGTTGAGAGTATTTAATAAGGGTAAAATTGTCGGGATAACCCACCTCCAAAGATGAAAATAGTAGTGTTTTGATTTTGTTGGTGTAATGTGTCGTATTATAGCATTTACACTTGACATTTTTAGATTTTTTTATTTTATTTAAAAATTATTTAAAAGTTTTAAAAAATTTAAAAAAAGTTTACAAAATTTATTAAAAAAATATTTTTTTGAAAAAAAAAATGTAAATGCAACATGATAGAGTGTATCATGTGTCAGTAATATCTAAAGAAAAAAAAACTATCAAAATTTAATAGTTAAAATTTGTCAAATAACTTAATTGATTAAATTTATTAGTTCAAAATTTTAATTAAGTGAGAACAAAGTTCAAAAGTTTAATTATTTTTTAAAAGTTTAAAGGGTTTTTTACACTTTTAACCCAAATTAATTAAATTAATCCAATTTAAAGGGCGCCATTTTTTAACAGTGTTTTTCGGATGAGGTTGATCCTCATACACTAGCCATTAATTTCTTAGATGGTATTTTTATTATTGCCTTGAGAGCACATTTAGTCACTAAATTATGTGTTATATAGATTTATCTTTTTGATCACTTAATTATGAAATTTTACAATATAATTATTAAAATTATCGGAAAATTATAAAATATTCAGTGAATAGTTAAGTATAGCCACTAACCCCTTAAAAATGATGATATGGCGTGTTAATTCTTGTCTTAATATATAAATTTCCCATGAATTACACTAAAATATCAATTTGGCACTTATAGATTTTTTTAAAGATTCTTTTTTCTAATTTTATGATATGTTTTAAATTTATGTATAACTGTAATTATCATAAGATTTTAGAATTTGAGAAAATAAATTACGAATTTTCATATTTTTAGACAAATCATTTGTATTATTTTATAGGGTAAACTACTTTATTGACCACCATACTATTAGAAAAGTTGTGATTTGACCACATTACTTTTTTTCGAAGCAATTAAATCACCAAACTATTTAAATGGTATCAATGTGACCACCAGCCGTTAAAAATAACAGAAAAGTTGACGGTGTTGTTAAATAAAATTGGTATAATCACACATTCGGTCCCCTATATTTAAAAAATATATCAATTTAGTATTAATTTTAATCTAATAAAATAAATTACTTATTTAATTAGGTGGTGACATGTGTCACAAACCCACACCCTCACTCTTAAGGGAGATGGACAAACGTGCTTGCCACTAGGCCAAGCACATTTTTGAGTTGTAAGTTACAACATTTAATATACGTTTTAAATACTTGTTAATGTCCGGAAAAATGAAAACAAGAAAAATAGCCTTTGGTGGATTCGAACAAGTGCCTTTGGAGTAAAAGTAAAGTGTGTTTACCACTAGGCCAAGGAAAATTGGCTTTTTCATTGCTTTCATTTTTCCTTCACCTGATTGGAGAGGGAAATTAATTAATTAAATTAAATTAAAATAATTAAAATCCTCCAATAAGGTGGCAACACATGTCACCGCCGAACTAAATAATTAATTTATTTTATTAGATTAAAATTATGACCAAATTGATAGAATTTTTAAATATAGGGGACCAAATGTGTAATTATACCAATTTTATTTAGCAGCCCTGTCAACTTTTCTGTTATTTTTAACGGCCAGTGGTCACATTGATACCATTTAAATAGTTTGGTGGTTTAATTGCTTAGAAAAAAGTAATGTGATCAAATCGCAACTTTTCCAATAATATGGTGGTCAATAAAATAGTTTACCCTATTTTATATTTTAGAATTATTGTTAAAAAATTTAAAGTACCAAATTAATATTTTAGCTATAGTTTGGAGGCCAAATTAGATATTAATCCATGATTTAACACACCACATCATCATTTCATTAAAAGATTAGTGAAAATGAACGGTTGAAAGGTTATTTTATAACTTTTTAATAACTTTAATGATTATATTGTAACTTTTCATATTTAAATGGTAAAATAAAAAATGACACTTGATTCAGTGACAAAGTGTAATATCCCTTTTAATTTTGCCGTTCAGTCGAGTAGCAGTTAGACGGTTGGTGAAGTTTGTTATACATCATTCAGAGCAGTTGGACTTTATTGTGTATACCTCACTCGCTCTCTACCCCCACAGTCCCCCCACTCGCTGAGGTTGAGCTTTCCCCATTTTATGATAATTAATAGGGTAAACTACTTCACTGACCACTCAACTATTTACCGCGGCCTGTTTTGACCACTTTATTAAAAAAAATTAAAAGTTGACCACCTAATTATTTAAATGGATCTATTTTGAGGGATCGTTTTACTTATGTCAAAGAGCTGGTAGCTTATTATACGATTTATCCCAATCACCATAGAGTTCCGCCATCGCCTTTTGCTTTGCCACCCACGCCTTGTAGTAAGACGGAACATAACCAAACTGGGACCGGATAGATGCTACTAACACTGCAATCGAAATTCTTGGTTCCTGTTCAACCAAAGTCCTGATTGAAGCACATATTAAATCAGAGTTTAAATTAATATGGTCCTGTGATAAAGCCATATTGGTACATGTGTGCTGATCAATAAACCGTGACACCTCCCACATTTCAGTTCTCTTCTTGTAAGAAATTCTTACCCACCACGGACAATTGTTCTTCCAATAATAACACCTTACACAATAGGTAATTTTGTTGGACTCAACAACAGAAAATGACGTATGGCGTTTGAGACAGTGCTCTTGAACTGCAAGCTTTGCGATTTTTTTTGTTTCAAATTCAGCCTTTAGTTCCAGTTCTCCAAAGTTCGAAGATGATGAAGAACCAAATACGCGAGCTTGATATTCTTGATCTTGCATTGCAGTATAGTCAACTTCATACATGTGGGCTGCTGGAGCTTCATAGGCTGGAGGTTCCGGTTGTTGGGGCTGCGGTGCAGCATTACCCCAAACAGCCGACTGTTCATTTCTCAACCCGAGCCTACTAACAGCCGCGGCCCAAACCTCTTCTTCAACATCAATACCATTGCTTTGAGACGCTTCTGTCATAACAGCGTCAATATCATCAGCATCGAGTAACTGAACGCCATCTTCTTCTTCTTCACTCATAGGAACAATATTTTCTTCATCATCACTGAAATCTTCAAGCGATTCGCCCCAACGGCCAACTGTGGGTTCGGTGTCCGAATATGTTGATGAACTCATCTTCTGTAAATATTAAAAAACATAAGCACAACATTAAATTTTTGGGTTTTCTTATTAAAATTTAAAAATACTATTACCATCTGAATATATATTCAATCATACAAAAAATATACAAACTCTCTAGAATTAAAAAATTTAGATTAAAAGGCAAAATTTACTTACTTAATTTTCACTGGCTTTTACGAACTCTTCAATCACCGTCTTCGAATATTTCTTCAGAAACTCACAAACTCGTCCCTCTTTGCCGAAAAACCTCTTAATTTTTTTCTCAACCACTACACACTCATCTCATCTTCCCTAAACCCTCTATATATACACATAAAATAATATTAAAAAATTAATCCCCTTTAATAAATCTAGCCCATACTTAGAACCCTATTTACCCTTTAATAACCTGACATGCCTAAACCCTATTTAATTTACCCTATATACACTTGCCTGACGTGCCAGCAAATGGCAAGGTCCTGTTCACCTGCATGTCCCATGCTGGCACGTCAGGCAAGTGTATATAGGGTAAATTAAATAGGGTTTAGGCACGTCAGGTTATTAAAGGGTAAATAGGGTTCTAGGTACGGGCTAGATTTATTAAAACACCTGCTATTAAAGGGTAAAATTAAATAGGGTTCGATGGATATTTTAATTTTAAAATTATTGTTTTTAAGTTATGTATAAAATCTGTACCAACATAATACATACTCTGTTATACTTTTTAAAAGATAAAAAAATTATCAACTTTAAAAATATTAGGTTATTAGGGTGTGCAAAATCGGGTTCGATTAAAATATTTTTAATTTGTGCGAGTAAGTTCGGGTCACTCAAATCTCGACCCTATATTTTTACCAACCGAATGTATAAAATATTTTTATCAACTTTAAAAAATTCATGAAACATACGAGTACAACATACATGCAAATTAGGGTGTACAAAATTGGGTTCGATTAACCATTTGTAAATTGTTCCGGTCAATCGGTAAGTTCGGGTCACTCAAATCTCGACCCTATATCGTAATCATTCAACCAGTTAATAGTTTATTCGGTTAACCGAAATATTCGGTACGATCTGAATAATGATTTTTTTTACTTTGTTTATTAAAAAAATTTAATTTTAATAATATGTTATATATATATACTTTTCAAGTACGACCCGTCATCTTAGTATCTTTTTTAAAACACATACAATATTTATAAACCTAAACCCTATATGCCCAATTTTACCCATACATACTATATAAAAAATCATATTATAACCAACTACTAAACCCTATACCCTAAACCCATCCCTATCTCTGACTCGTACACCCTAAAGCCAACCCTATCTCTGCCGAACTCTATCTATTTTAAAGCTTAGATAAAGCTGCAAATGGCGTGGTGTTGTTCATGCATGTGTCATGCAGGCACGTCAGGGAGAAGCATGCAGCTGAGGAGCTGAGCCGCCCACGCTGCCAAGCCTGCCTCCAACAGGACCTCGCCAGGAGGAGGTGGCGTTGTCCACGACACGCCTTCTGCAGGTGGCGTGGTCATTGGTTCACCGTAGAATTTGACCTAATTTGTCAAATTTCGGTCGTATGACCCCTATTCCCTAATTATTAAGCGCCAATTAAGCCTCACCTCTACACCTTTGCCCCTTAATTTTCTTTTAACAATGCTAACTTCTTTAACAACCTCCTGCTCATCCCCTTCAACTTGCATGCCAATCTTCTTTTCCAGTTTTAACATCTTCCTTGCCTCTTTCGTAGCCACATCAAAATCCGATAAAGACCTCCCTGAGAAATCTAAAGCTTCTAGATTTTTCTTGTTTAGTTTGTTTCTTCTCAAAGCTCTGTTCTGTTTTTTCTTTCTAGCTCAGACAACGATTGGTTTTAATATTCCAAGAGAGAGCCATATCTCTTATTTTTCTTTTGATTTTTCCTGAAAGAAAGCCTTAGGATCTTCATCATCACATTGCCCTAGACTCTCGTTATCGCTCTGGACTGACTTACTATCCGGACCCAGGCCCATTGATCTCCAATTCTCATTCCCACTTCAGACTGACTTAATTGATCCGCCGCAGCTTTTTGATTGTCATCAATAGACTCATTCCCATTGATCTCCAATTCTCTAATTTGTCTTATGTTTTCAAAAAGAAAGTGGGTATTGTCATCATTTAATACGGTGTTCACCTCACCTTCTTCCTCCCACAGCCTAAACTGGGACGACGTGTTGTCCTCCTCCAATGAAGATTTCGACTGAGTATCCGGCTCCTAAGACACTTTCACCCCTCCTTTATAATTGTTCATATTTCGCGTCACTGGCCTTCCTGAAACATCCCAGAAACCCATCTTTGTAACGCTAACGCAGAATAACATATTTCCTATCTCAATTTCAACCTCCTCTAAGATTCTCTCAACTTGATTTGTAGTATAACTTGAAAATGTCAAGTTTAGTATAACTTGTGTTATCGAAGGTACCCAAGTAGGAATAATGATGAACAATGAAGAATAAACAATTTGAGAGAAGAAAATGATTAAATTGATATATTTTTTAAATATGAAGGTTTAAATTTATAGAATTATTAAAAATTAAGACGAAATTGGTAGAATATATAAGTTTTAAGAATTAAAATGATCATTATACCAAATCGTTTTAGATACCTTTTGTATTTAGTGTAAGAATGACTCGATCATAACTAAAACTTTAATTGAGTGAACTAATGTAATTTTTAATAATTGAATGACTTAATCATAATTAAGAAAGATTTTTTAATGAGACACATATTTATTTATTTAAAAAAAACCCTTATCAACAAACTATTCAATAAAATAATCCTAAAACTTCAAGAACCTTAATAATTTACGTTGCTTGATGTTCCACTTTGTCGTTAATTTGCTTTCAATCTTATCTTTCATGCATTAAATCGAATTTTGGTTGTTACTTTCGTTGTAATAAATTATTAAATTGGTAACATCCAACTTTGGTGCATGTATTATTGGTTAATATAATTGAGATATTATATTTATTTAAATATTAAATATTGAATTTTCAAAAATGGAATATTAAAAGGGAAAGAGAAATTGAATTTGATTCGGTCAGTGTCATTGCATTGGAGCCTGCAAACTTTGTCATGTCTTTGCCATCCATCCTCAACTGGTTTCTAGAAGGTTTTACGTGTGGTCGGCATCTAATCCTTTCGCTCTCAAATTCAATGAATATATACAACCAAAAGAATATCATTCCAGGGAAAAAATTCAATGAATTATATGCTTATTATCCATATCAATACATATAAGCGGGGAGGGATGAGAATGGTCAGAGGAATATATTAGAAATTTAACGACACAAAATTACAAAATTTTAAGAGTGTAAATTTAAGTTAAGATAGAAAATATAAAAAAATAAAAATAAAAATATAATTGATATATTTAAAGATTTATAATTAAAATGGGACTAAAAAGAGGCGTGTACATAAATTTTTATAAAAAAAATTAAGAATTTAACTATATGTACTAAAAAAATTTAAAAATTAGTAAGAAATTCGCTATATACAAGAATGCTTACCATTTTTGTAAGAATTTATGTACATATACATAAATCCTTATAAAAATGGTAAAACTTAAGGTATATATACAAATAATTACAAATTTTGTAAGAATTTCGATATGTACATAAAAGTGGTAAGCATTTATGTATATACCGAATTTTTTACTATTTTTGTAAAAATTTTGTTACATATACATAAATTTTTACGATTATTTTTATAAAAATTTTTGTATACGCTTCATTTTAGCCTATTTTAATAAGTTTCACACTAAAACTTTCTAACTACGATCCTCAACTTTACTAATACAATTAAAACCTCGTCCTCGAGAATGAAAAGATTTTTGTAGAAAAAAATATTCTAATACTTATTTTGCGATTTATTTTGGTGTTCTCATTTACCTGATCAAACCAGAACCGAACGATCTGATGAGAATGGGACCCGCTAATATTTATCATGGAATCAGATAACTGCCACGTGTGATCCCTTAGTTTGCAATCATCTGCTCTGCCATAAAGCTGAAAAATTATCTCCTGGAGCGGCATTAAACACTGTGAAACTGTACACGTGTCACTCAATGAAAGAGCTGTCCATTTTCGTTTATACAACTGCGTTATAAATAAGAGGTTGCTGCTACCTTTGTTTTCCAATATTTCAATGGTACTAAAACCTTCTAGAAACTTTCAAGGAATGAAAAGTTTTGAGTTTTCAACTGAGTTGCTTCCGGGTTTACCTGAAGAACTCGGTCTTGAGTGCTTATCTCGGCTTCCTTACACGGCTCACGGACTCGCCTCTCGAGTTTGTCATCGATGGCGGGATTTGCTCCAAAGCTCCGATTTTTATTACCACCGCAAAAAGCTAGGGTACACCCAAAAAGTCGCTTGCTTGGTTCTAGCCTTTAACGGTGGAATCGTGACTGGACCTAAAAAACCGGCTGTATCTCCGAGTTATGGAATTGCTGTGTTTGAGTCGGTGAGTCAGAGTTGGGATAGGCTTGCTCCGGTGCCCAGGTACCCAAATGGGTTGCCTTTGTTCTGTCAATTAGCAAGCTGCGAGGGGAAGCTCGTAGTGATGGGCGGGTGGGACCCGGTGAGTTACGATCCGGTGACTGACGTTTTTATCTACGATTTCATGACTCGGCAATGGAGACAAGGGAAGGATATGCCGTCGAAAAGATCGTTCTTTGCAATGGGGGCATGTTCGGGTCGGATTTTTATCGCGGGCGGACATGATGAGAACAAGAACGCCTCAAGAACCGCGTGGGTTTATGACTTGAGAAATGACGAGTGGACTCAGTTGGGAGAGTTGAGTCAAGAGCGAGACGAGTGCGAAGGCGTGGTGATTGGGGAAGACGAGTTCTGGGTCGTGAGTGGATACAGAACGGAGAGCCAAGGTCAATTTGATGGGAGCGCTGATGTCTACGGGTTAAAGTCGGGTCAGTGGAGGCGGGTGGAAAGGGTTTGGGAACCCGGTCGGTGCCCGAGATCGTGTGTCGGGACCGGGAGTGATGGGAAATTGGTGAATTGGGCAGAGGTGAACCCGGCAGTTGGGGTGGGAGCATGTGGGATTTCATTTGGAGGGCGGGTATTGATTACAGGGTCGGAGTATTATGGTGCGCCCCATGGGTTTTACATGGTGGAAAACAGTAAAGTTGAGAAACTCAATGTGGGTGATGAGTATTCTGGGTTTGTCCAATCAGGCTGCAGTGCAGAAATTTGATGGTCATTTTGTTCTAATTTTGCCTATTTGGTCCATGTATAATTCAATTTTCTACTTATGTAGAACGGTTCTTACTTTTTAGAGGGGAATCAAACTCCATGATTTCCGCTGTCGTGGAGAGGAGAAGTTGCTATTATCATGAAATGAAATGAGATGTGAGCAGTTTCAAAGAAAGGGAAAATGTGTAAGCAGATTGCATCTAATTCAATGTCTGCTGTCGCCAAGTCCATCACATCCTTAACTGGAAAACTCGTTGAGTTTGAATCCAGGTAAACGATGTAAACAAGAAAACCAAGCGCTTATGGAAAAGGCAAAAAAACAATTAAACAAACCGCTAGAAGGAGGGCTTGAACCTCCGACCTTGTGGTTAACAGCCACACGCTCTAACCAACTGAGCTATTCCAGCTTGTTATCATATGTATTTCTCAAAACATATTTATTCAATAGTAAGTTGAAGAAAAAGATGTAAAATCAGAATTCGAGAGCTATTACAATTACCGTGAGAAGAGAACGTTCAGTTCAGGTTTTAGAAGCCCATGTTATTAACTTGGCTGCTAGAAACCTTCATAATGAGAAGCAACCATCTGAGGGCGGTTTAAAGGTTTAGAAAACTCTATAATTTATTAAAATAGGATTCATTTATTTAAAAAATAGATGTTTATCGATTTATTTTATGCGTGAGAGACAGACTTTTAAATGAACACAATATAATTCAAAACTTATGAAATATTTATAACATTTTATTTTCCTCATGTGTCTTTCGATAATATACCTTAGGGTTTCTCTCCCAATAAAAAATATCGTAACATGATGGGACCATTGAATGTAGTTATTGCCAACAAATATGTGACAAATAACAGTGGAACATGTTGTTTCGGAAAAATCTGCCATAGGAACAGCAGATGGTGATAGTGACTGCATCTCGCTAGAAGTAGACTGATTATCCATTAAAAAAAGAAAAAAAATCGATAGGATCGAATTACTTTAATGCCATGAAAAAATATAAAATATGTGTATTTTGTAAAGTTTATTTCTCTGAATAAATCGACTCATTCATTTGATACATACATTACAGACTCTTATAGGATAAGACTTTTAGATACATTAGTAGTTCTACTAATGATTAACTTCTAACTCTATTCTTAAGTTGATGATTCAAAATAAAATTCTACTAATATAATTTAACAATATTATCCTTATTATTTAAAAATTTAGTGTAGTCGTATTTATTGTACATGTTTCAGAATCATACTTGAAACCATCGACCATGGAATGTTATCTTGATACCAATGGCCATATGTAAGACTGTAAGAGTTGATAATTTTCATCTTCAAGTTCAACCAAATACAATTAATGGGTATACTTTCTTGTACCAAAAATATAACCCCGCATCCAGCAGCTGTGAATAACGTTGCCACCAAAGTTGGATGCCTTGAAAAGTCAGTCACGCGATCCCATCTTCATCAATGTACTCTTAAATGGCAAGACTTGTTTTCATCAATTGTATTCTTATATGTATCAAAATTTACATAAAATATGTATTGCTAATAATATAAGGGTAAATTGCACTGTTCATCACTCAACTATATTCTCATTCTTATTTTGATCACTCAACTTTCAAAATTTTTAATTTACTAACTAAATTTTTAGGTTTCTCATGTTTTAGTCACTCTACATTATTTTACTGTTATTTTCCTATAGGATGACATTTATTATTATTACTTAAATATAAAAATAATTTAAAATAAAAAATTTAAAATTAAACCAAAGCTTCCCATCGCTGATCATCTCTATCACGTTCAGTCTCAAGTTTTACTAGCCACTTCGCCCCAGTCCTCTAAAATTGAATATGATCTCCATTTTGTTGGAAAGTGCTCAAAAGTCCATAAATTGGCCAAAAATTTTATGATTTCTCTCTCGTCGATCTTCCCCTCTTCGTCGAATGGAAGTCGTTTCTCAGTGTGTTGTTTCTTTCGCGTCGATGAAATTTTTCATCGCTTGGATCTTAGAGAAGTTCCTTCGTTTGCCATTAAATGGCCACGATGTCGAAAGCCATTTGGGTGTAAAAATAATAATTTTTATTTTAAATTATTTATATATTTAATAATAATAATAAATATCATATCATATGAAAATAATAATAAAATAATTCAAAGTGACTAAAATATGAGTAATCTGAAAGTTTAAGTAGTAAATAAGAAATTGTAAAAATTGAGTGATTGAAATAAAAAATAGTTGAGTCATAACCTGTGTATTTAACCTATAATATAAACACAAGACCTATGTGACTATTGTAAGATTTAGGGAGGTTGAAAAAGGCAATAAATATATTTCCATGTATGTAGAAGAAGCTTGAATTGGAATTGAAGCAATGGGTGAGAGTTAATTATGTCACCTTTTTTTAAAGTGTCTAGTCTCAATAACCATTCAAAATTTAAAAAAAAAAATGACGCTATGTAGCCGAAAGTGACATCTAAGTTTTGATATTATAACATTTAAATCATCACTACAAAATTATTTGGTCATTCTTCACATGGGTTTCCACCAAGAATTCTTCAATACATTAAACAATTGCTACTAGCCAATTTTCTTTATTAGGCAAGATTACTCAAATGAGTTTTACATTTGTATATATTAAACAATTAATAATACGACTATAGCATTAAATTGCCATAATGAAAAACTATAGCATTACCCATAGGCAGATCTATATTAAAATTTGGAGTCAATTGACCTCACTTAATTTTTTTGGATATGTGGCTTTTAGAAAGATAATGTAGAATTTTTAAAATTTTTATAGTAAATATTAGAATTGACTCCACTTAATTTATTGAGGTAGATGAAATCAACAATAATTATTATAATTGTATGTGAATTCTTCATGCCACATACTCCATACTGACCCACTATATGAAAATTCTAACTCCACCACTAGCATTTACTTAACTATCAAACTTAGAGTTTCCACAAAGTCTTAACTTATAGCCTTAATTTTGTGTTACTCCCTCTTTTAGGGTAAATTATATTTTGTTAAATAAAAATCTAATCTTTTAGAATAGTTTCAATTAAGTCGCTTTTAGCAATTACAAACGGAATATTTACGGGTGCTGAACTCCCCCGCTAAGTATTTTTCACTGAATACTAAATTACAAACTGATAAAACAATTTACAAAAGCACAAGAAAAAGTTCCTAGAATGAACATAATAATGTGCAACACTCTCAAGCTGTAAAATAAATTTCACTCGACTCACGAAAAATTATCTATACCGTATTCGTTTAGAAGAAAAACAAAAATTGCGTTTTTATTATGACTTTATAGAACGACATTACTTAAATACGTTCGAATTGCCAAAAAAGCCAAAGAGTCAACAGGTCAAATTTTACTACAATTACTTGAAATGTATTTGGATAACATCCTTTTTCGATTGGGTATGGCTTCCACGGGTGACTCTAGTGAAAATTTATTTTTGTAATTAATAGCCAATTACTTGAAATTGCTTCCTTTAAATAGCCAATAGAAGATCTTGTGTATAGGCTGTCAATATCTGGACAAATTTTCGGATAAATTTTGTAATTAATCTTTATCAACACAAAAGAAAAATCTTTGGGATATATAATAAATGAAGATTTATTTTTAATAAAACATTAAAGATTTCAATCCGACAAGTGATTCTAATGAAAAAGATAATTATTTTTAAAATTTTTAATTAAATTATTTTATATATATATATATATATATTAATTTTTTTGAATTTTTTAATAAGGGTAAACTACACATTTAGTACCTCACCTATTTTTGTATTTCTATTTTAGTACCCAAACTAATTTTTAGCGCACCTAACGTTACATATTGTTTCTATTTTTTGTACCCTCATTGTTAAAAAAAATGAAAACATTGACGTTGCTTGGTCAAATAACAATTTTAATCAATAAAACTTATACAATCTATCAATTTAGTCTAAAATATTATCAATTTAAACATCTTTTTTAATTTTGGGGGTTAAAAATGTAAATTTATTCTTTCTTCTTCTTTCATTCGAAGTATGAAAAACTAGGTATCAAACATCTTCTCCATTATCACTACAATTTTCTGCAAATTTTCATCGATTATTTTTTTCTTTAATTCCTTCAAAAATAATATCAATTTTAATAAAAACAAAAAAATAAAGTAGGAAAAAGTAAAAATCAATTAAAATTTACGAAAATAAGAAACGCAAAAAATAATATCCACAGCGGTGTTGAAGCTAGTTCCCCAAGTATGAAAATCAACACAACTACTCTGTTGCTTTTATTTTAAATTCCCTGGAACTCCTTTATAGCCCTTTCACAAAGCCATTAAATGCCCGTGAAAATGGCAGCATAGCCACTCCAAATTCACGCTATTCTACCCACAGGGGAAAGGGGTTGCGGCACCCATACCGCCCAGCACCGCATCACCGTTCGAAGGGCAGGGCAGCATGCCCCTGTTTCGAACACTTGCACTTTTAATAGTGGATATCTTATTAGTTGATTTTCAGTATCATTGGAGAATTGGCTATGACAATACGATGGATATTATTTTTTTTGCTTCTTGCTCTTATAAGTTTTAGTTGATTTTTACTTTTTCAAACTTTATTTTTTTGTTATTAAAGTCGATATTATTTTTGGAGTAAAGAAAAAATAATCGATGAAAATTTGAAAAAAAATTGTAGTGACAATGAAGAAGATGCTCGATACCTAATTTTTCATACTTCGAATGGAAGAAGAAAGAATAAATTTACATTTTTAATCCAAAAATTAAAAATGATGTTTAAATTGATAATATTTTGAACTAAATTGATAGATTGTATAAGTTCTTCTTGACTAAAACTATTTTTTGATCAAGCAACGTCACTGTTTTCGTTTATTTTTAACAGTCAGGGTACCAAAATAAAAACAATATTTTTAACGTTAGGTACCATTTTACTAAAAAAATTCGCTTGGGTACCAAAATATAAATACAAAACTAGGTGAGGTACTAAATATGTACAGTTTACCCTTATTAAAAAATAAAAAATTTAATATATATGAAAAATAATTTAATTAAAAATTTTAAAATATTAATTGTATGTTAAGTCCTTGAAATTTTAAATCTTTATTAATTAATGTAATAGTGTTCAGCGGTATTCGTCGCACGTGATAGACTCATCCATTTTAAATCTTTATTAATTAATCTTTATTAATTTTAATATATATATATATATATATATGCGGTTAGAATCAACTTACACAGTGTAAAACCCTCTAAGTTTTACACGTGTTTTGGATCGTTTGATGGGTGAAACGGATGGATGAGATTAACAGTAAAATATGTGAAGATTATCACTTGGGAAAAAGTAAGGAGTTAATCTCAGTCATTCATTTACCCCATCCAACGATCCCAAAAAAATGTGTAAAACTTAAAGAGTTTTATACTGTGTAAGTTGATCCTAACCGCATATATATATATATATATATGCGGTTAGGATCAACTTACAATGTGTAAAATCCAATTACTTTTACACAGTTTTTAGACCGTTAGATGATGGTAATTAATGGCTCAGATTATTTCCTTATCTTTTTTTCCCAAGTGATAATCTTCACATGTTTTATTGTTAATCTCATCCATCAATTTTCCTTATCCAATGATCTTAGATTAGTGTAAAACTAAATGAGCTTTACACCATGTAACTTGATCTCATCCCATATATATATATATATATAGGAAAATACTTTGATGCACAAGCTGTGTAAACTTTAGTTTACACAAGCCCTTTAATTTTAGGGTTTAGGGTTTAGGGTTTTAGTTTAGGGTTTAGGGATTTAGTATGTAGGGTATATAATTTAAGGTTTATGGGTAGAATTTAGAATTTAGAGTTTAGGATTTAGGGCTTAGGTTTTAGGTTGCTAGGGTTTGTGATTTAGATTTTAAATTTTATAAAAGGAATGTGTAAAAAAAATTTACACAGCTTGTGCATCAAAATAAAACCCATATATATATATATATATATAGAGAGAGAGAGAGAGAGAGAGCTAAGATCTACTTACATTGGAGAAATTATATCATAGGCCTGGCTCGCCACGTCATCCATGGTCCCAACCAATAAAAAGCATCAATTTCATTAATTGTTTCCATATCACCTTTTTACCGAGTGAATCTACAATTGGTAAAAAATGTTTTTTAATTTAATTTACAGTAAATCTGAGTGAAGATTCACTCGGTAAAAATGTGATATGGAAACAATTAATGAAATGGATGCTTTTTATTGGTTGGGACCATGGATGACGTGGCGAGCCAGGCCTATGATATAATTTCTCACTTACATTGTGTAAAACTCAATTACTTTTACACTTTTTTGGACAGTTGGATGATAGTAATTAATGACTAAGATTATTTCCTTATTTTTTTTCCAAGTGATCATCTTCACATTTTTTACTATTAATCTCATCTATCCATTTCACTCATCCAATGATCTTAGATTAGTGTAAAACTAAATGAGTTTTACACTATGTAACTTGATCTCATCCCTATATATATATATATATATATATATATATATATATATATATATATATATATATATATATATATATATATATATCCCAAAAATAAATTGATCAAAGAGTCCTAAAAAAATAAAGAAAGTTACCCTACCAATCAAGATGAAATCTTCATCGACCAAATCTTAAATCATTATCTTATTATATTATCCATAAGAATCATTAATGAAGTGCATAAATTTTGGTCAAAACATGTCAAACCTAAATCAAATAAGTTATAGTTGTCTAGAAATGGTTCGTTTCTCGTGGGTTCGCCGAGAAGCAAATATGATAGCGGATGCCTTTGCTAAGGAGCTCCCTTTATCGTATTATCATTTTCTTGATCCTCCAGCGAGTATTACGGAAAAGTTAAATGCGGATTGGGATAAGGGTTAGCGTTTTGTGTGAGCGCAGGTTTATTTTGTCTCGTGACGAGCATGGGGTGGCAATTTTTTTTTTTTGGTGTTGATAGACTATATTTTTATTTGTTATCATTAGGAGTGGTATTTAGGTGAGCTCTTGTAGCAGGTTAAGAGGTGTTTTTCGGATCTTTTGTTTGTTTGTTTTGCTTCAATCGCCCTAGATCGCCTACTCTTTTTCCTCCATTAGGTTTAGGGAGATTTTTTAATGAGGCATGACTTAGGTGCGTTCCCCTTCAATTCAAAAAAATAATAATAAGTTATAGTTGTCGACAATGTAAGACGTAAGTTACCAATGTTGATGTAAGGTATTTTCTGCGTTAAAAATACAAAATTAATAATATTTAAAAATAATAAAACTATTAAAAATTAAAAATAAATATTCAATTTATTTTAAAATTGTAAAAAATAATTGGTAAAAGAACAAAATATCAGACATCAATTTAACATGTGTTACTTCTTCAGTCAATTGATTTAATCCGACAAAAAAAATTAAAATTTGAGGACTAAAATAACTTATTTTGACAAGTGCAAGGGAAAAAATGTTACTAGGCCTTATGAGATGTGGCACCTCTCCCTTATTGATGACATTTATGTATATAGTATGATTATATTACATTGTAAAATGTCATATTCTCTATGTATTCATCTCCATTAACTTGTAAAACCATGGACAAAACTATACAATAGCTCATGGGCACTTGTTCTTAATTTTTTGTATTAAATATATATAAGGATATTTGTTTTTTTAGAGTCCTAATTTTAATTTATTTAGACTTTGTCCATCTTATTTCTATGACTATTTAAATTTTGTCCTTCTAAATTTAATTTTTATTCTGTTTCTGTATAAGAGCATGGTTTATTTGAGAAGACAAAATAATAACAACTAATTCCTGAGAAAGTAAAATTATCAAAGATGTGTTTTTTATTATTATTTTGATATCTGTTTATTTTATTATTTTAACAAAAAGGTATTTGTATTATTAAGCTTGAGTGGGATGACATTAAATAGGCCTACATGAAAGGATCCCCAAAGCCTACTTTGAATTTAATTGGCCCAAAATTTGTTGTTAAGTTGGGCACAAACATGCAAGTATTTATACTTGTCAATCTCAAGGAAATTAAACATTATGAAAAAAAACAGCCCCCGGCGAGGATCGAACTCGCGACCTTTCGCTACGAAGCGAACGCACTACCACTATGCTACGGAGGCGGTTGATTACAATTCTCAAAATAATATTTATATTGTATATATCTCCGACCTTAGATAGAGAAAATCTGCTTTCCTTCGTTCAAATTTCAAACAATCAATTCTCGGAAGTCTTGTGTTTCTTCTCTTAAAGAGGGAAACCATGTGCTTGCCACGTATCGAAATGTGTCTAAATCTTTTTCAGACCTTGTTTAATAGAGGTCTACAAAACTCGATCCATATTAATTGATTAATGACTTGGGATGAGTATTCGATCGAGTCAAGTAAAAAGATTTCGAGTTTTATTTCATAATCCAAACTTTATTTTAAAAAAAAAATTTGAGTAGAATTTATGAAATTTGATTTGAGTTGTTTGAGTTTCGGTTTAAATTTAATTGTAAAAATTTATAAAATATGATATTAATTGGTTAAAATTTAAACATTTTTCAATAACTATATACCATATATATATATTCATATTTTTCAAATTCAATATACATATATCAGAAAAAATTGAGGGACTCGACTAGAGTTTGAAAATTAATTCACTTATTACTAAAAATTTCGAGTTATTCGAATTCTCATTTTATAACTCAAATTTTATTTATTTTTTCAAGTAGAATCAAGTTTATGAGATTACTATTCGAGTTTTTTCGCGTTAAGTCGAGTTGAATAATTTAATTTTTTTAAGTCGATTTTGTTTAGCCATGCGGGTACATGTGGTTATATTAATAAAAAAAAAAAGGAGTTGTCTACCTCTATTTTGGGTTACTTTCAACCCAGTATGTTTGGGCCAGTAATGAAATAGAACAAACCTTCTAAATTAACGTTTTAGCCTTCCCTTGGGGCTTTTGCAACCTCACTACCGCCGGCAATCATAACACGCCTTTTCACTGTTCTCTCTCTCTCTCCGATCCCATATATTCTCTTCCCAGAATTCCCGTTTTGATTTTTTCTTCCCCTTTCATCCGAATTTCGAATTCAAACTCTGTTAACCCAAAGACTTCTTTGATTAAAAGTTGTTTCCCCCCTTAATTTTTAGCAATTAGGAATGATTGGAAGTGCTCGGATTAAGCTGAGACCATGGCAGCAGGCGGCGGTTGCAGTAGGTTCGGCGGTGGGTGCGTTGCTCGATCCACGGAGGGCGGATTTAATAGCTGCTCTAGGGGAGACAACTGGAAAACCTGCTTTTGAAAGGGTTCTTGAGAGAATGAAAAGGAACCCCGAAGGCAGAGTCAGTCTCTCTATATCTCACTCCTATTCTATGTATTTACTGCTTAAATTTTACGATAAATAATGATTTTTTAGGGAAAAAACAGATTTTATGGCTCCATTTATATACTTACTTGAATAGTTTTGAATTGAGGGGGATTTTGTTTGAGAACTCAGAATGTTGAATTAGAAACTTAAATGGGAAATGCTAATTTTATTCAGTGTTGGTAAGTGTTAATTCTATTGTTTCACATTTGAAGCTAATTCATGGATGTGATCAATGTGATATTTTTTGCTAAAGTGTCTTTAGAATTTAGTGAGAAATCTTTATTGGTTTTTGAGGAATGAAGACTGGTTCATGACTATGATTGTATGCGTTTATGGTTAGTAATTATTAAATTATGTGGACACTCTTTTCCTCCTTCCGATGTCCGTATTCAAATTACTGTTTGAATCTGGTTATGAAGGTGATTTTTAATGAGGTACTATTTCTTTTCCAAAAAAAAATGTGTTTCTTGTGGTACATCTGTTTCCAATTTGTAAATTCGGAGCTTAAGCATCTGATTTCATGATCGGAAATACGGAGTTTGCTTGTGATATTAATCCGTTGCATTCTTTTTCGGTTACTAAGTTGATTGTTGGTTCAAGCACCCTGTTTTCATTGGTCATCCTCATCCACATTGTTCTATCCATGTTGGGCTTGTATTTGAATTGGCATGGTTGACATCTTTTAGCTTTCATCCATAACCGAGGTTCTTTAACAGGCAGTGCTCCTTGAGCGGCCGCGTGTTATATCTTCAAACGTGGGTCATGCATGGGACCTACCGGAGAACACTTTTGGTGCTGCATATGCAAGGTTCATGGGATCCAGGAATTTTTCCCCGGATGACAGGCCACCGGTGCGGTTCATGGACACAGATGAACTTGCATACGTGGCTATGCGGGCTCGTGAGGTGCATGACTTCTGGCATACCCTTTTTGGCCTCCCTACCAACTTGATTGGTGAATCTGCATTGAAGGTTATCGAGTTTGAGCAAATGCATCTCCCAATGTGCCTGCTTTCAGTTGTAGGTGGGACATCAAGGTTTAACCAGAAGCAAAGAGCATTGTTCTTCCAGCATTATTTCCCATGGGCTGTCAAGGCTGGTTTTCAGTGTACCGATCTCATGTGCGTATATTACGAGCAGCACTTTCATGAAGATTTGGAGGATGTTCGAAGGAAATGGGGGATAATTCCAGCTCCTACGGCCCCTAAATAATGTATTAGCCAATAACCACATAGTAGCGGATTCGGCATCTTAGCAGCACTTTGCCCCCCACCCTCAAGTTTTCGTTCCTGAATAGATCCACTGACTGTATTTTTCTGGACTATTTTGGCACTTGATTGCATCAAATAAAAAACTTTACCATGTACAATTTTCCATTGGTTTTTGTCATGGAAATTTGGCGCTGCTTGTATTCATGAAAGCAGATGATAGATCTTATGGCTATCCAGAACTCACATGTAAACTTTTCTTTCTTTTTATTTTTTGTTTTTTGTTTTTTGCTTTGAACTGCTGAATTGTTCTTTTTTGGGCTTAAGAGTGGAATGACTGTTTAGATCCTGTATGCCATTACTTTTGAAAAGCATTTTGTCTTTTTGAAATTGAGATTTTGAGCCAACCACAGCTTTTACGACTGTAGATATGGTTATTTTACCCACCTGATAATTTTGTTTTTGTAGTCTTACAAGTTCAACGATGTTTACTTCTCGTTTTCAATTTTATTAATTTAGTCCGCAAATTCTTTTAATATATAAAATATAAATTGTTATATTAGTATAATATTTTCAGTATAGTAGCGAAAGCTTTAAGAGACTAGCGAAGGGTTATGATCCCCACAAAAATATTGAAACTTTTTTAATTGAGAAAATGGTAAGTATAACTTTTGCTCCTAAAATTATATAATTCTATTGTCGTCCCGTAAATCTGAATATTTTTAAATAACCCTTTCAAGAAATAATGTAGAGTTACATATTATTTAAAATGGTAAGTATGATATTAATTTTTGAGTGTGCATATAAAGTGTATGTTTAATAACAAAGTTTGTAATGATTTATGTATTTACACAAGAATAAATATTATCTTCGATAAATATTACAATGTTATATATATATAATATTTGAAGTAGTCTACCATTTTTTTTTATCTTAAATTAAGGTTCTTCACCTTAAAACTGCATGTTAACTCTATCCCGTATCGTTACATGTTCATACATACTGAACAGAGATTGGTGAAAATCGTCTGCCCTTATTATGTCCCTTTTGGTATCTCTATTTTAAAAAAGTGAGTTTAAAGTTTAGAAAATTAGTGGTAGAATGTGTATTTTAGGGTGTATGTTTTAAGGTTTATGACGTGAAATTTAGGCTAATTTGGCCAGATATTCCCCTTTGGGGAATTATCAAGAAAAATACCCCCTTTGGGGAACATTTGGAAAAATACCCCTGTTTGGCCCACGTTAGGGTAAATTGCGTTCTGCAGGGAGCGATATCCAAAATCGCGTTGTACAAGGCGCGACTTCTATCCGGTGTAGATTATATTATCCGATATTTATTTATTTTTTAAAAATAAATTGAAGTCGCGGTCTATAGGATGAGACTTCCACGAGAATTTTAAACGACTCATCGCGAATTTATCGAGTAATCTGCAGAAGTCATGTTCTGCAGAACGCGACTTTTGCGTAAATCTGTTGTTTATACAATGTTGGATAGGGTTGTTTAGGGTTAATTTGCATGGTCTTAGGGGATAATTTTTCATGATTTTGATCTTTTACCTCGTAGTAGTGATGCTTCTCTTCAAAACGGTATAAAAATCGGCATAGATAAGGCATCCGAAACGGTGTTTAAATCGCGTTAAAAATGCTACCTTACCATGTTTCTTTGATTGAAGAAAATGAGAACATGGGTCGGTAGGGTTGTTTATGGTTGATTTGTATGAGAATTTCACAGGTTTTTTTGTTATTTAACTTTCAAGTCGTAGTATGAGAACACATGTTTACAATGGTGCAAAAGTTGACGCGTAAAAAGCATACTAAAGAGTGCATAAATTGTGTTAAAAATGCTATCTTGGTATATTCCTTTACATTAAGAAAATGGAAACATGGGTCGATATTCATGTTTTAGTCAATTTTGTTGTTTTAGTGTATGGTCGTGGTTTTTTTTGTTATATAACTTTCACGTGGTAGTACGAGAACACATGTTTACAATAGTACGGGAACACATGTTATTTAGGATTAAAACATAAGAGTTACAATTACAATTAGTTGATTCGAGGGCAGGTCCTAAAAGGACATTTTCTGATATCATGTCCAGATTCCTACAATTTCCACACAACTTAGGTTGGTCGGTCCGTTCTCGAGGAACCATATCCTCGGTACAATGAATCCTGCTTGACTTTGAGCGACTTTTTTTGTTGCGTTGCAGGGATTCATTTGGCCAAATCTTAGGTTCATTTTCAACCACATCAGGATGACGTTCATTTCCGATCGAAGAAAACTCAGATTGGTATACCTTGAAAATATTTTCAAGTTTGTATACAAGATCAACGAGTGTCATTGCGTCTAGATGAACAGATGCACATGCAGCGGAGACGTGAGCACATGGGTACTTGAATGTCTGAAAGACTCCGCAATCACATGTCTGCTCTTGTAGATTAACAACGTAGTTGTCGTGCATAATTTTTCAAGTGGTCATGAAAATTCAGTAATCGTAAACCTATGTTGGTGACGAGAGAAGCATGTGGCACCCGTCACGTTTGCGTGCGCATGATATATCTGAATTTTTTGTTAGAGATCTATATGGAACATGTGGCCACCTACCATCCAATACATAGCTTATTTTTCGAGGGTTGCAAAAAAAGGTAGCCAGTCGATAATATGTTGCCTTCACAACTGATGTGATAGGTAAATGATGCGTTCTCTTCAGAGACGATTTGATCGCCTCAGCCAAGTTCATCGTTATGTGACCATATCAACGACCCATATCATAACATCACAACCATTTCTCCCTCGGGATATCAAGAAGATAGTCATATCCAAAATGGTTTCTAATTTTCAACTCTTCTAGCAACTCCTCAACCACATCAACTTGATGTGTTTTGCCTATTCAAATACGGAATAATTAACGAGAATTAATAATAATTGACATTTTAATTTATAATTTTAAGAGTGAAAGACGTACCCATGCGAAAAACCATTATACGCTCATCATTGTTCTTATACCTCTGTAGTAATTTGCACTAATGTGCCGCAGACAGTACCGATGATGAATATATAGAGGTTCCCAAGACTGTCCCAAACATTGGATTGGTCCCAGATCCCTCTGTCTCTATCTAAATAATACATATAACGTCTGGTATTATCCGTAGGACCCGGCGTAAGACATGGGTCTGCAGGTTGGTAAGAAAAAACGCCCACAAAGGGATATCTTTCTTTTAAACAATGTCGAACGCTACCATAATGCATTTTTTGTTGTCGTCTTATGAACTTGCTACTAGTAAGATTTCAGTGTATCTGTCATACAAGAATGTGTCGTCGATCTACAACATCGGCTTGCAGTGGCAGAATGCTTTAACGCATTGCGGAAATGTCCAAAATAGGTAGAAAAATTAGCTCTCCCTAGGTACGGCACGATCCATTTTGTATCTTTGCATTGTCTCAAGTTCAACAACAGTTCACGGGTTGTATTTCTGCATACAGTTGAGCCACGTTCGCAACTCGTTGTAGGATTCCTCCAGCTGCCCATACAGTTGTTGGATGGCACGATATCTTGCACACCACGCCTTATCGTAATTAACAGTGTACTTGTGACGAGAATGGATCGATGATATACATACCGGCACAAATACACATAGATTTGCTTTCACGAGTGGAATGATATTATCATAAAGCATGTGCACATCCAATTTATGATTGTTTTGATTCAGGCTTCCCACGGAGCATGTATGGGGTCGTTCGTATCTCGTTATTTGTCAGAGGTTGTTCATCCTCTTCAAACGTGATGCACGGAACCTTAACTTACATCCAGAATTATTATGGGGCATTCAACAATATATTTTCCCGCTTCAGTTTTCTGCAAGGTGGACGTAACTAAGTTGTGTTTGTTGTAATGCTTGATGGCAACCTCCGCAAGTTTTTTAGTCTTGAAGACCATCCCAACATGAAGTTTACCATTATTACGTTCGTTCAACTAGTCCAACTGTGAATATTCTGGAAATTCTGTAGCGCAGAATCTCTCCATATCCACTTTTGTGAAGTGGGATGGTGGATCGTAATACGCTAAGGCACTGTGAGTTTCAGTAAAACTGCCCAGGGCAACAACGTCCACATGTTCTTCCTCCGCATTATCCTCCACAACATCGAGTACATCATCCTCGGCATTCACGAGCTCGTCAAGGTCTGATGGTTCTTTTGGAAATAAACCCATGTCGTCACCTTATGGTCGGGCTCCCTCAGTGGTTCCTCATCACCATTACCCCTTTCAAAACTGTATAGTTTTGATTTATCAGCAACATGTACCATGTTAGGTTCTACAACCGGAACCCGGTCACGATGCCTATTTCCAATACCTTGGTCGACATCAGCAACACATAAATGTCTCCAGATTAATGAGAAATCAAATGCGTTTGCTTTACCGGGATATAAGTTGAGTGGCGTCCGAAAGAGAAGTCGTCAGACTCCTCATGGTAGGACGGTCCCATATATGATGACGACCCTACACCTAGGATATAAGTTGAGTATCGTTCGTATGAGAAATCATCTACGTTTGTCTGACTGGGGATATAAGTTAAATGTCGTTCGTATGAAAAACCATCTACGTTTGTGTCATTGGGATATATGTTGAATGACGTCTAGAAGAGAAGTGATCTTATGGGTTAAACTCTTCATGGTGGGACGACCCAGTAGATGATGACAGCCCTACACCCGCACTGTATGGATTGTACGTTGAGTGCTAGGTTGACAACATATTAAGGTCAATGTCGAACCTAGCTACGGAAGAATGCATTGGCTCGAGCCTGAAGACGATGAAGCCTGGTCATTGCTTGTACTTAGTAAGTTGAAACCTTGTCGCAAACTTGATGTTGGACTATTAGTATTTGGGTCGAAGTCAAGATTTGCTTGGATCCAATTTGGAACAACGATTTGGAATCTGACGTTTTGTTCATAAAATGTAACAAAGAGCTTTAGGGGCCATCCCATTGAATAGTGCATATGGGTGTCGATCATCATTTGCACATCTTCGTTGTATTTCACATCAAATATTGTGAAATAAAACGGATCTTTCGATGAAGGTAGTCGATACCTTACTAAGTGTAACTCCCTCCCGGAAGCATATGGAATCTTTCTCTTTAGCGTTCGCTTCAGCCTTTCATACGTTACTCCGATCAAAATCTATAGCGTTACATTGTTGGGGGGACTGGAATATGACACCAATTTCGGCATAAGGGATCATCTCACCATCGTAGTGAACCAGAGCATCAACTTTTTCTGGAATTGTTGAGAAAATGAAGCAGTGTTTCTTCTTCGCACACGAAATGCTTTGAACGTTTGGCAGAAAAAAGTTTATTGGCTATAAAAAAATTTATCCTCTTATTTAAGAAAATGAGAGGTGGCGTGACGTGTGAGCATAGACAAATCGTAACTCGTGTCATATAAA
Source organism: Hibiscus tridactylites (assembly GCA_958450335.1). Lineage (NCBI taxonomy): Eukaryota > Viridiplantae > Streptophyta > Magnoliopsida > Malvales > Malvaceae > Hibiscus > Hibiscus tridactylites. The sequence continues at coordinate 14,052,897 of OY288287.1, forward strand.
ACGCGAGTTGTGCCAGCTTTCCAGATTCCTGATGTGTCAGGAGAAATCAAGTTTTATAGAATGCGAGTTGTGCCAGCTTTGCAGTATACGTACCGTGTCAGGGAAAATCGTGTTTTATAAAACACGAGTTTTTCCAGCTTTCTGGTTTCTCAAATAACTCACGTTTTATAGAATGCGAGTTTCGCCAACTTTCTGATTCCTTAGAGAAGTCGTGTTTTATAGAACGCGACTTTGGCCAGCCATCTCAAATGGAATGCGATTTCTTCAGTATATATATACACTTGAATGAATTTTACATCAAAAAACGAAAAAATTGGTTAGTTGAAGGTTGGAATTTAATTTGTAAGGACTTCGATCAATATAATATATAGAAACGAGAAACTATTACAGCTTTGGTATACTACGATGGGCAGATAATCGATGATGCATCTCTCGACGTCGTTTTTCATTCCTCAAGTATTATATTACTTTCGCTGTCATACAACTTATCGTATAAGAAGTTGATGTATGAAGTGAAGAAACATGTTCCACATAGTGCTGGGCAAAAGCTGGAACCGCTGAAGTTTCGAATGGCGAAGTCGTTAGAACCATTAACATACTCATTATTCCACATCATGGACGACGCTGATTTGGAAATGATGGTGGAATCTCACCTACAGTTATATTCGGGGTGGGCCCTTGAGATTGAGTTGTATGTAATGTTTTTTGATCGTAGTGATGTTATCAGATTCATGAATAATATGTTAATTTTATTTAAATTTTTAACGTTCCTTAAAGCTTCGTTAAAACATGCCAATTTTAGCACCATATGCACGACAATTTTAGCACCTTTGCAAGCAAGCAAACCATATACGTGATTATTAAAGTTCGGATGCTCTAAAATTTGAGTTGACATGTACTGGCAGGCTTGTAAAACGCGTCCTGTAAAATGTGGTCGGTTGTATGCCACTCAACTGTGGCATATCATATGAGTCGTACAAAGATAATTTTAATTAATTATAATAATACATATATTTAAAAAAATTAACAACTCTTTTCTTACATACGGGCTAGCGAAAAAACATATGGAGTAGGCTCCAGAAGCTCAGGGCGTAAAAACGACATTATCCACCACGCCCACTGGAGCAACACCAAACAACCTTCGATGGAATACTTTTCTGGATCGGTGTTCTTACACAGCTCCCTAAACAGAGTGGAAAAAACTACGGTTTCCCAACTTAGTTTACCGGTATCTTCAAAATTCTACAAATATCGCAACTAGATCGTGTGAACCTTGTCCCGAGTTTTGTCAAACATCAATACCCCTCTGATCATTTGTAAAATATAAGCGTGAGCATATGCGTACAATACAATATATATATATATATATCACCATATGTAAAAAAATTACTATTTCAATAATATTCACTAAAAAAATATTGTTACCTTCTTCACTTCTTCACTCGCGTCAACGGGTACATCACCAAAATTATTCCGCAGCTACACTAATTTTATTTTTCCGCCGTAAAAACGCTCCGGCGTAACCCCTAGCCTACTGAAACATAGGTCCACCCAAGCATCAGCACCGGGACCAGTGATAGCCTTTCCATCAACAAGGAAACTTAGGATATAGGACACGTCCTCCAGGGTAATCGTCACCTCGCCGCAAGGAATGTGAAATGTGTATGTCTCCGGCCTCCACCACTTCAAAAGAGCGTTGACCAAATCAACGTCTATTTTTGCACCTCCAACAATTTTGGATGCCTAAAAAAATTCGGCACGTTCTAAGTACGGTTCGATCAACACGTCCGGTAATCTCATCATCCGGTTGTAAGAAACCTCCAGACGTCGTTCCATATTCTAAAAAAATAAACGCGTATGTATAAATTAAATTATATAAAAAAATATAAAAAATACGTTCGTATAAATAACAATATATAATAAAATGATAAAAAAAATAAAACGGGATAAAACTTACATATCTCCGATGATAATCTAACACGTGCTTGTGATCCAACCTTATCAATCCTGCCATTATATCAAACACGAAAAATCAACCGAGAAATTTAAAGAAAGTAGATTTGAGAGATAGTGAATTTTTTGGTGTGGGGTAGAAGGGAGGGTGTGGACCAATTTATAGTGGAAATCGCGTCGGTTGGGGTGCGATTATTCAAAGCAAATCGCATCTTACAAGACGCGACTTTAGAAATCGCGTCTTACAAGTCGCGACTTTAGAAATCCCATCCTACTAGACGCGACTTTGGAAATCGCGTCCTACAGAGCACGACTTCTTCATAACTCTAACGCGGTAATTAAATTTTCAACCGTTCCAATTTATTAACGCGGAAATCGCGACACACACAACGCGACTTCATCTTATCGCGACAAGTCGTTTGAAATTCTCGTAGAAGTCGTGTCCTATAGACCGCGACTTCAATTTATTTATTTAAAAAATAAATATAGGATAATATAATCCACATCGGACAAAAGTCACGCCTTGTACAACGCGAATTTAGATTCGCTCCCTGTAGAACGCGATTAACCCTGATGTGGGCCAAATAGAAGGTATTTTTCAAAATGTTCTCCAAAGGGGTATTTTTCCAGATAATTTCTCAAAGGGGTATATCTTGTTAAATTAGCCTGAAATTTAGACTTAAGTTTAGAATATAACTTTTTAGTATTTTTTCGTATAAAATAGAAAATGGCATAATTAAAGAAAGAAAATTTTTGTTCAATAGATATGGACTTCTAAATACAAGTAGGCACATGAATCTATTAACACAAATGTTGACCGAGTTCTCTTTATTTTTAACTTTTTGAAAGATCAACCAGAGATTTTTATTTCATTGTTGTGAAATACAAAGGAATTAGAAATTTAGGTGACAACAGAACATTCATCCGATCAATGGTGGCACATTTGGGGTTAATTTTTTTTCTAAGGCAATAACTAATACAGAACGTTGGTTTTTCAAACCAAAAGTATTTTTCAAAAATTCAAATTTACATATATATATATATTCAAAAAATACTTCTAAGTAAAATTATTCATTTATTCTAGGTTATATCATTATTTTTTATATTTTTAAAAATAGTATAAAAACTGAACATTCTATACATTTAAAAGTAATTTTTGACAGCAATAACATTTAAATCAAACAATCTAAAAGAATTTTTTAAGAATACTTTTTGATACAAATATAACAATCTGATACGAAATTAGTAAAACTTTATTGAAGATATTAAAATAATAAAAATACATAAACAATATAGAAAATCAGAAATAAAATTAAAAGATCATTCAGCCATTTTGAGTATAAGAGATACTGTTAAAAAAGTTTTGTAACCCCCTCGTCCTGGTCTGGCCGGATGACCGGTCCGAGTAGGCTACACGGGGAAAACCGAAGCGAAACCCGTTAAAATTCCCCCTCGGTTAGCAACCCTAAAAATTTTATTTCATTTTAATCTTATCTAAAGGCGTGTTAATTCCTAAGTGATCACGTCAGCGGAAAACATCAAGCAAGAAACACATTCGAACTCCAGCCATACATTGAACTGCTCATTATACACATTCAGGGCAGGCCGTATCGATACACCAATCAAGGGTATCGATACGCCTTGACTAGGTCAACTCAACCAGTCAACTAAGGGAAGACCGTATCGATACAGCCCTTGAGCGTATCGATACGCCCCTCTCGGTCAACATCTCGTGGTCAACGAGATAAACTCGTACCGATACGCCCCAACACCGTACCGATACGCCAAAAACTCTCCAAATTCTCAGAATTTCAGTGAGCAAAAACCGTATCGATACGCCCAGCCAAAACTGAGTCCTGCAGGCAAGACCGTATCGATACGGCCCTCAGGCGTATCGATACGCCCTGCTCTGCAATTCTCCAATTTCGACAAAAACTCACTAGACTGTAACTCTAAATGCATATTATGACTTCCCTAGCCACATACAATCATCCATGCAACACACAACAACCATGAGTTAACATGTAAAGCAACTAGGATGAACAAATACACATACACATCATGGCATTCACACAAGAGATAGATTTTTGCATATATGGGCATACTAAAGAGTTCAAAAACCATAAAACACAATTTATCACATATGAGGTTTGCATATACAACCAAAGCAACCTAAACATCCAAAACAAGGCTTCACCAACACAAGCATACATCGAGTCATAGCATGGTTTACAAAATCAAGCCAAGCATAAACATCCAACAACACATATGAGTCAACATCGCTCATACAAAACACATATTAGCTTCATTGCTAAGCTACTACATTAATTACTAAAATCATACTTGAGCAACTACAACTTGGAAAGCCCTTTCGTCTTGCTCCTTGCTAACACCACGCTAATGATCTACATTGTGAAAAATGAGAGCGTAAGCTAGAAGCTTAGTGAGGATGCTCTAAAATAAAAAAACAACAACAATGCAGGGTCCAAACATGCAAATCCCTAACATCATACACAACATACATAAGCATCAACAAGACAACCTAGCTAGTCTTTCAAGAGTCATAAATATGGCATCTTACATAATATTAAGCTCAACAATATAAATCAATTACCATAACATCATAACCATAAGAGCAATTTCATTGGCCACCATTAGTTTACCCGGATGTGCGGATTTACTCTCAACAACAACATTACCTCGGTGGGATTACACTCATCACCAGACCTTGCATGGGCGGGATTCCACTCATCGCCACATGCCCTACGGATGGGATTCCACTCATCATCACATATAGTATGAATAAATTTTCGGTGGAATATTACAACACCGTACTCCTCCTTGATGACTCAACGCCATCAAGGCCACGCGCGTTTTGACTCAATTGTGTGCGCACTAATCCTAATGATCGATCATTTACACCCGATAAGTTAATTAGTGCCAATATCTTTAAGCCACATCACACATCCTTCAATTATATCACAATTTCATCACATACACATATCAAGGTATACACATACGAATCAATCATATCTCATAAGATCAAAATAGGAAATGGCATAATAAGCATCATTAGCAATCAAGGAGTTAAACTATCAATTTAACTCCCACCTAGGAATGGCCTACCAAGCTCATTCCAATACTTCCACTACACACACTCGAACCACTTTAATACAAATTTAAAGTTTTACTCACCCCCTTCCTTAGCAAACCAAGCAAGCAAGCAAGCCTCCTAAATTCTCGGATTCGATCCCGATGCTTCTCCGATGTCTCCTCTTGTTTCTAGCCAATCAAAACACAACCATTACTCATAAATTCGATGCTAAAATCAGTCACATACTCCAACCCACAAACACAAGTCAAACTTCACCAATTTCAAACCCAATCAATCACCAAATTCCCATTTTCGTGCTCCCCCAAAACCCAGCTGAAAACCATGATTTCAAACACCCAAATGACATCTAAAAGGTCCCAAAACACTCCCCTGATATCCCTAAACCATCAACTCTTCAACCCAACCCTAAAACACACCAAAAATTTAATTTTAGACACCTCAAAAATGGCCCCAAAGACCCACTTCGGGTTTTCACCCAAAATCAACCATTTCAAGATATTATGTGTATTTTTATGAGATTAAACCAAAACCCAACTTAACAAATCAAAATCAAATGATAAACCCATTAAAAATTCAATATTTCTTTAAACTTGAAAATGACAAAAAAGGATAGTTTTGAAATCTAAGACTATGTAAATGTAGAGGATGATGAGGAGAGTTAAGAAATATGTTTACCTTTGAAAATGACCTTGAATCAATGGAGAGATTGAATGGAATAGTAACTTGGGGTTTTTAGGAGAGTTTGGGTGGGTTTCACGTTGAATGAAGGAAAAGGGGGAAAGATGATAGCTTTCTCTTTTTTTTATTTGAAAAAGGTTGTCTACTTTTTGTTTTGGCTAAATTACCAAAATGTTCACCCCTTTTAATTTAAATTTCAATTTGATCTAAACCAAGGTTACTTTGATTAAAATCGATTTTATCGACTCGAACCAACTCACACGACTAACTCCTAACCCCAAAACACGGGTGTTACAACTCTCTCCCACTTAAGGAATTTCGTCCCCAAAATTACCTTGGTTAAAGAGATACGGAAACTGCCTTTCCATATCCTCCTTCCTCTCCCAAGTGGCCTCGTCCACCCCTCGATGTTGCCACCGCACTTTCACTAACTCAATCGATCTACCTCGTAACACCTTACTGTCAGAAGCTAGGATCTCAACTGGTTCTTCATCATAAGTCAAATCTGGATTCAATTCAATCTCTTCTACATGCATAACATGTGATGGATCAGACCTATACTTACGGAGCATCGAAACATGAAATACATCGTGTATCTTCTCTAGCTCGGATGGCAAACACAACTGATAAGCAACCGAACCAACCCTCTTCACAATCTCATATGGTCATATGTACCTCGGACTCAACTTCCCCCTTCGGCCAAATCTCATCACTTTCTTCCACGAAGACACTTTCAAGAACACCTTCTCACCCACTGAGAACTCATCTTCCTTCCTCTTCAAGTCAGCATAGGATTTCTGCCTATCCAAAGCAGCCTTCAATCGATCGCAAATCAATTTTACCTTGTCAGTTGTCCCCTTGAGCAAATTTGGCATAGGTAACAACTTCTGTCCCACTTCGGCCCAACAAACTGAAGTTCTATACTTTCGGCCATACAATGCCTCATACGGAGCAATCTGAATACTCGACTAGAAGCTATTATTGTAAGCAAACTCAACTAGAGGCAAATGCTTCTCCCATGTACCCTAAAAATCAATGATGCAACAACGCAACATATCCTCTAAGATCTGTATAACTCTCTCTGACTGACCATGTGACTGAGGATGATAGGACATGTTAAAATTCAAACGAGTACCCAAGGCTGTATGCAGACACTCCCAAAATCGAGCTGTAAACCTCGGATCTCTATCAGACACAGTAGACTTTGGCACACCATGCAATCTGACAATCTCACCAACGTACAGATCAGTCAATCTATCTAAAGTATAAGTGGTATTGACTGCCAAGAAGTGAGCACACTTCGTAAAATGATCTACTATAACCCAAACTGAGTTCTTCTTCGTAGGAGTCAAAGCCAAACCCAAAACAAAATCCATGGTGATATTCTCCTATTTCCATTCCGGAATTCTCAACGGTTGCAACAAACCTGAGGGAATCTGATGTTCCGCCTTCACTCACTGACACACCAAACACTTACTCACGAAGTCGACTACATCTCTCTTCAGACCAACCCAAAAGTACTCATTCTTCAAGTCACGGTACATATTCGTACTTCCAGGATGCATAGCAAATGGACTACTGTGTGCTTCAGTCAAGATTGTACGTCTCAAGTCACTGTCTTCTGGCACAACTATCCTATCCTTGAAACACAAGACTCCATCGGTACTAAAAGTGTAGTCTGAAGGTCTACCCTCGGATGTGAGGTGCCAAAGATCTATCTAAGAGCTGCTTCTCTCTAATCAACTGACTTAGAGTAGGTCTAACATGAAGCTCGGCTACCAAGCCACCATCCCCGGACAAGCTCAATCTAGCAAACATGGCTTTCAAGTCTACGACTATCTTTCTACTCAAAGCATCGGCCACTACATTGGCCTTACCCGGGTGGTACTCAATCGTAAGATCATAGTCTTTTAGCAACTCTAGCCACCTACGCTGTCTGAGATTCAAATCTCACTGAGTCATGATGTACTTCAAAATCTTGTGATCTGTGTACACTGTGCATTTCTCACTGTACAAATAATGTCTCCAAATCTTCAGAGCAAACACAACTGCGGCTAACTCTATGTCATGGGTCGGATAATTGCGCTCGTGAGTCTTCAACTGTCTTGAGGCATAAGCCACCACTCTCTTGTCTTGCATGAGAACACAACCTAGGCCTACATAGGAAGCATCACTGTAAACTACATAGTCTTTCCCAAACTCTGGCTGAATCAAGATCGGTGCTTGGGCCAAAGCTTCTTTCAATTTCTCAAAGGCTTTCTGTCTTGCATCTGACCACTCAAACTGAACACTCTTCTAAAGCAACTGTGTCAATGGAGCGACTAATTTCGAGAAACCTTCCACAAATCTCCTATAGTATCCGGCTAAGCCTAGAAAGCTACGTACCTCTGTTACTGACTTCGGTTGCTTCCATTCCACAATGGCCTCTATTTTCTTCGGATCAACTCTAATCCCATCGGATGACACTACATGTCCTAGGAAGACTACCTCTCGGATCCAAAACTTACACTTGCTCAACTTTGCATACAATTGATTATCTAACAAAGTCTTCAAAACTAGTCTCAAGTGTCGGTCATGGTCTTCTTCGGTTCGTGAATACACCAAGATATCATCTATAAAAACAACTACAAACTGATCTAGGTACTGATGAAAAATCTGATTCATCATATCCATGAAAGCAGCCGGTGTGTTAGTCAACCCAAAAGGCATGACTAAGAACTCATAGTGACATACCTAGTTCTAAAGGGCGTCTTCGGTACATCAACCTCTCTTACCTTTAGCTGGTAGTAGCCTGATCTCAAGTCAATCTTCGAAAAGACTAATGCCCCTCTCAACTGGTCAAACAAGTCATCAATTCTAGGTAAAGGATACTTATTCTTCACTGTCAACTGATTCAACTGTCTGTAATCTATACACATTCTCATGCTTCCATCTTTCTTCTTTACAAACAAAACTGGTGCACCCCAAGGTGAAGAACTAGGTCGAATAAAGCATCTATCTGTCAACTCTTGCAACTGAGTCTTCAACTCTTTCAGTTCTTTCGGTGCCATGCGATACGGAGCAATCGAAATAGGAGCTGAATCAGAATAAGTCTCAATCGTAAACTCTACCTCTCTATCTAGCGGTAAACCCGACAACTCTTCCGGAAACACACTAGGGAAGTCACACATTGTCCGGATGTCTTGAGGTCTAACCTCACTCATGTTCGGATTCATCACATAGGCCAACTATGCTTCGCAACCCATCTCGACTAACCTCTTAGCCTCTAGAACTGAAACTACATTGGATAAGAACTTCACGTTCTCACCCACCACTACGATCTCATAATCATCTGTGAGTCTCAAAGAAATCCTCTTAGTTTCAAAATCTATCCTAGCTCTATGCTCAGTGAGCCAGTCCATACCTAGAATCACATCAAAGCCATAAAAAGGTAGCTCCATCATATCCACTGGAAACATATGTCCCTGAACCATCAACGGACACCTTCGGTACATCTTCCTAACTACTACCGTGTCCCCAAATAAACTATTAACACTAACTCATACCTCTAACATTTCACAAGGCAAATTCAACGATTGTGCATGCTCACTCAATATATAGGAATGTGTAGACCCGGAGTCAATCAAAGAAAGTAAACCCAAAGACTGTATCGAGAAGTTACCTACGATCACATCTGTGTCTTGTTGATCCCCACGCTGAGCGTAAACTCTGGCCTGACCTCCGCTCTCTGGCTGGACTGCAACTACACGTGCTATGTTCCTCTGACCATCATTTCTCGGCTGGAAGTTACCTCTACCGCGCCCGCGGCTTCTCTGAAAGTCATTGGCTCTAGCAGGAGCCTGAACTGGCGCCTACCCCACCTGATGTGGACAATCACGCCTAATATGGTCCCTAGTCCCACAACTCCAACACGAGTGGAAGTTCCCCCAACACTCACCGGTGTGTAGAGGTGGCAATCGGGTCATTCGGTTTGGGTCGTTTCGGTTCGGGTAATTTCGGGTCTATCTATAATCGATTTAGATTCGGTTCGGCTCGGTTCGGTTCGGGTCTAATTCGGGTCTGTGATGAGTCGGATTCGGTTCGGGTATTGGATCGGGTCAAAATCGGATTGGTTGTTTTCGGGTCGGGTCAATATCGGATCGGTCGCTTTCGGTTCGGGTCAAAATCGGGTCAATTTCGGGTCGGGTTAACATTTAAATTTTCAGGTCAATTCGATTTGAGTTGGGTTAAAGGTTTGAGGTTTAGTATTTATGGTTTAGTTTAGAGTTATTGGTGTATGAGATTAATTCTGATTCAACTTGTTAATCTATGCATTTGAATTTGATTAAATATTTAAATCAAAGCTTTATGTATCCATATAATTTTTTTGTATAATTATATTAAATCAAAGTTTATAATAATAATAATAATAATAATAATAATAATAATAATAATAATAATAATAATAATAATAATAATAATAATAATAATGTCTAAAATGAATTAATTTATTAAACTTAGGATCTAATTGAACTAACTAAAATCTAAAAGCATAAATCACGGACATAATTAAAATAATTTTAAAACTAAATGTGAAATTTCAATTAAATTAATCTAAATTGAAACTCAATTAAATTAAGAAAAAAAGAAAGACAATTGGTAAAAATAGAGAGAGAAAAAACAAAATTTTGGAGGGAAATAACCCACCAATTTTTTAAGCTAGATTGAAAAAAAAAGACAATTGGAAAAAATAGAGAGATAAAAGATAAAATTTTGGAGGGAAATAAGCCACCAATTTTTTAAGCTAGAGATTAATTACTTTTTAGGCCATGTTGCATTTAAAATGTTATATTTTAGTCAACTTTAAGTTTTAGTTTAATTTAATTTAGTCACAAGTATTCCCACGGTTTAAACTTCGGATATAGAAATCCCCTCCTCGTACTGATATTTAGTCTCTAAAAATTTACTTTTAGTTGAAATTAACTAATCTTTGTAATTTAGTCTATTAATTTAATATACTGATATTTTCGTTCATTTTAATTTCAAAGATTTAATTTTTAGCCAAAATTGACCCCTATTTATTTATATGGTATAATTACAAAATTGGTCATTGAACACTCAAATTTTTCCACTTCCAAACCGTCAATTTAGTCTACAATTTCAATTTTATGCTATATTTTATGATGAAATTATAAAATTGGTCACCAAGATCTCAAATTTCTATACTTCATTTTATTATTTATTATATTGTTAAAAATAGATATTCGGGTTAAAATCGGGTCAAAATCGGGTTAAAATTGGGTCGATATTCGGTTCAGCTTTCGGTTCGGGTAGCATTCGGTTCGGGTCCATTCGGTTCGGGTCCATTTTGGTTCAACAAAAAATTTTGGTTCGGTTCAGGTTTCGGGTCAACTTCGAATCATCATGTTCGGGTCAAAATCAGGTTTCGGTTCGGGTAATTCGGTTCGGGTTTCGGGTCTCGGGTCAAGTTTGCCAGGTCTACCGGTGTGGTTCCTCCCGCAAGTAGCACACGTGGGCAACTTCCCACCAGCCCTCTGGCCCTGTTGGCCCCTATCGTGGTTACCTCCACCACGTCTATGGTCGTAGTGATGTCGGTTGTCCCGATGCCTCTTGGCATCACCTCTATCAAAGTCACTAGACCTCTTACCAGAACTAGAACCACCAAATCGTTTGGTCAAGCCCAAACTGTGCTCCAAGTCCTTGGCCTTCGCGACCAAGACATCAAAATCAGTGTAGTCCGAAGCTAGACTGTACCTCTTTATCTCTTCATTCAACCCATAACGGAAACGGTTACAACGTTCCACTTCAATAGGAACAAGCTCAGATGCATACTGACTCAGCCTAACAAATCGAATCTCATAGTCGGTCAAATACATACTCCCCTGAAGCAAAACCATAAATTCCCTCTTCCTCTCATCGAGATATCGAGGACCCAGATACTTCTTACGGAATGCTGACTCAAAGAACTCCCAAGTAATCTCAGCCTCTTCCATACCCGTAGTGATGGTGACCCACCAAGTGTAGGCATCACCCTGAAGCAAGGACTCAACACACCCTAACTTGCGTCCCCCAGTACATCCCATCTATGACAAGATACGGACGATCTTCTCTAACCACATCTCAGATCTCTCCGGTGTCGACCCTCTGAACTCTTCACCTCCCAAACTGCGGAGTCTCTCCAAAGGTAACCCAGTACCCTCTCCCTGAGGCTGTGCCGCTGCCTGACCCCCTGACACTGCAGCATGGAAAGCCCCAGTTATTGCCTGAACTAAGGGAGCTAAATCAATTCCGGCCGGTCCTTGGCCCACTTGAGGTCCAACACCCTCGGCTCCCGCCTCACCTCCCTCTTGCTGAGGAGAAGGTGGAGGAGGTTGAGGAGCCTGTGCCCACCAATCTGCTCAATCCCCGGAGCTTGTGCCTATGGTTCCGGCTGAACCATCCTAGGCCTCCCACGTGGTCTCATGATACAGCTAGCAAGATATTAACTACAACACAAACATATAGGGATTACGTTAGCAAAGGCAAGGGTCCAACAGTGCTCAAGTACTCTCCTTTACAAAACCTTTTTAAATTAAGTAATAGTAGCAATGGGCACTCGACACTACACCAAACGAAACAATTCATGCTTCCAAACATCATACGAACAATCAAACAACAAGATTTCATGGCAAAGCACACACCAAAACAATACAATTACTTAACACTTCAACTTACCTCATTTACCTGCCCGAGGTCTCGGTAATCTCAGGCTCTAATACCAACAAATGTAACCCCATCGTCCCGGTCTGGCCGGATGACTGGTCCGAGTAGGCTACACGGGGAAAACCGAAGCGAAACCTGTTAAGGTTCCCCCTCGGTTAGCAACCCTAAAAATTTTCTTTCATTTTAATCTTGTCTAAAGGCGTGTTAATTCCTAAGTGATCACGTCAGCGGAAAACATCAAGCAAGAAACACATTCGAACCCCAGCCACACATTGAATTGCTCATTTTACACATTCAGGGCAGGTCGTATCGGTACACCAATCAAGGGTATCGATACGCCTTGACTAGGTCAACTCAACCAGTCAACTCAGGGAAGACCGTATCGATACAGCCCTTGAGCGTATCGATACGCCCCTCTCGGTCAACATCTCGTGGTCAACGAGATAAACCCGTACCGATACGCCCCAACACCGTACCGATACGCCAAAAACTCCCAATATTCTCAGAATTCTAGTGAGCAAAAACCGTATCGATACGCCCCCGTGTATCGATATGCCCAACCAAAACTGAGTCCTGCAGGCAAGACCGTATCGATACGGCCCTCAGGCGTATCGATACGCCCTGCTCTGCAATTCTCTAATTTCGGCAAAAACTCACTAGACTCTAACTCTAAATGCATATTATGACTTCCCTAGCCACATACAATCATCCATGCAACACACAACAACCATGAGTTAACATGTAAAGCAACTAGGATGAACAAATACACATACACATCATGGCATTCACACAAGAGATAGATTTTTGCATATATGGGCATACTAAAGAGTTCAAAAACCATAAAACACAATTTATCACATATGAGGTTTGCATATACAACCAAAGCAACCTAAACATCCAAAACAAGGCTTCACCAACACAAGCATACATCGAGTCATAGCATGGTTTACAAAATCAAGCCAAGCATAAACATCCAACAACACATATGAGTCAACATCGCTCAAACAAAACACATATTAGCCCCATTGCTAAGCTACTACATTAATTACTAAAATCATACTTGAGCAACTACAACTTGGAAAGCCCCTTCGCCTTGCTCCTTGCTAACACCACGCTAATGATCTGCATTGTTGAAAATAAGAGCGTAAGCTAGAAGCTTAGTGAGGATGCTCTAAAATCAAAAACAACAACAATGCATGGTCCAAGCATGCAAATCCCTAACATCATACACAACATACATAAGCATCAACAAGACAACCTAGCTAGTCTTTCAAGAGTCATAAATATGGCATCTTACATCATATTAAGCTCAACAATATAAATCAATTACCATAACATCATAACCATAAGAGCAATTTCATTGGCCACTATTAGTTTACCCGGATGTGCGGATTTACTCTCAACAACAACATTACCTCAGTGGGATTACACTCATCACCGGACCTTGCATGGGCGGGATTCCACTCATCGCCACATGCTCTACAGATGGGATTCCACTCATCATCACGTATAGTATTAATAAATTTCTGGTGGAATATTACATCACCGTACTCCTCCTTGATGACTCAACGCCATCAAGGCCACGCGCGTTTTGACTCAATTGTGTGCAAACTAATCTTAATGATCGATAATTTACACCTGATAAGTTAATTAGTGCCAATATCTTTAAGCCACATCACACATCCTTCAATTATATCACAATTTCATCACATACACATATCAAGGTATACACATATGAGTCAACATCGCTCATACAAAACACATATTAGCCTCATTGCTAAGCTACTACATTAATTACTAAAATCATACTTGAGCAACTACAACTTGGAAAGCCCCTTCGCCTTGCTCCTTGCTAACACCACGCTAATGATCTACATTGTTGAAAATGAGAGCGTAAGCTAGAAGCTTAGTGAGGATGCTCTAAAATCAAAAACAACAACAATGCAGGCTCCAAGCATGCAAATCCCTAACATCATACACAACATACATAAGCATCAACAAGACAACCTAGATAGTCTTTCAAGAGTCATAAATATGGCATCTTACATCATATTAAGCTCAACAATATAAATCAATTACCATAACATCATAACCATAAGAGCAATTTCATTGGCCACTATTAGTTTACCCGGATGTGCGGATTTACTCTCAACAACAACATTATCTCGGTGGGATTACACTCATCACCGGACCTTGCATGGGCGGGATTCCACTCATCGCCACATGCCCTACGGATGGGATTCCAATCATCATCACGTATAGTATGAATACATTTCTAGTGGAATATTACATCACCGTACTCCTCCTTGATGACTCAACGCCATCAAGGCCACGCGCGTTTTGACTCAATTGTGTGCACACTAATCCTAATAATTGATCATTTACACTCGGTAATTTAATTAGTGCCAATATCTTTAAGCCACATCACACATCCTTCAATTATATCACAATTTCATCACATACACATATCAAGGTATACACATATGAGTCAACATCGCTCATACAAAACACATATTAGCCTCATTGCTAAGCTACTACATTAATTACTAAAATCATACTTGAGCAACTACAACTTGGAAAGCCCTTTCGCCTTGCTCCTTGCTAACACCACGCTAATGATCTACATTGTTGAAAATGAGAGCGTAAGCTAGAAGCTTAGTGAGGATGCTCTAAAATCAAAAACAACAACAATGCAGGGTCCAAGCATGCAAATCCCTAACATCATACACAACATACATAAGCATCAACAAGACAACCTAGCTAGTCTTTCAAGAGTCATAAATATGGCATCTTACATCATATTAAGCTCAACAATATAAATTAATTACCATAACATCATAACCATAAGAGCAATTTCATTGGCCACTATTAGTTTACCCGGATGTGCGGATTTACTCTCAACAACAACATTATCTCGGTGGGATTACACTCATCACCGGACCTTGCATGGGCGGGATTCCACTCATCGCCACATGCCCTACGGATGGGATTCCACTCATCATCACGTATAGTATGAATACATTTCTAGTGGAATATTACATCACTGTACTCCTCCTTGATGACTCAACGCCATCAAGGCCACGCACGTTTTGACTCAATTGTGTGCACACTAATCCTAATGATCGATCATTTACACCCGGTAAGTTAATTAGTGCCAATATCTTTAAGCCACATCACACATCCTTCAATTATATCACAATTTCATCACATACACATATCAAGGTATACACATACGAATCAATCATATCTCATAAGATCAAAATAGGAAATGGCATAATAAGCATCATTAGCAATCAAGGAGTTAAACTACCAATTTAACTCCCACCTAGGAATGGCCTACCAAGCTCATTCCAATACTTCCACTACACACACTCGAACCACTTCAATACAAATTTAAAGTTTTACTCACCCCCTTCCTTAGCAAACCAAGCAAGCAAGCAAGCCTCCTAAATTCCCAGATTCGATCCTGATGCTTCTCCGATGTCTCCTTTTGTTTCTAGCCAATCAAAACACAACCATTACTCACAAATTCGATACTAAAATCAGTCACAAACTCCAACCCACAAACACATGTCGACTTCACCAATTTCAAACCCAATCAATCACCAAATTCCCATTTTCGTGCTCCCCCAAAACGCAGCTGAAAACCATAATTTCAAACACCCAAATGACATCTAAAAGGTCCCAAAACACTTCCCTAATATCCCTAAACCATCAGCCCTTCAACCCAACCCTAAAACACACCAAAAATTCAATTTTAGACACCTCAAAATGGCCCCAAAGACCCACTTCGGGTTTTCACCCAAAATCAACCATTTCAAGATATTATGTGTATTTTGATGAGATTAAACCAAAACCCAACTTAACAAATCAAAATCAAATGATAAACCCATTAAAAATTCAATCTTTCTTTAAACTTGAAAATTACAAAAATGGATAGTTTTGAAATCTAAGACTATGTAAATGTAGAGGATGATGAGGAGAGGTAGGAAATAGGTTTACCTTTAAAAATGACCTTGAATCAATGGAGAGATTGAATGAAATAGTAACTTGGGGTTTTTGGGAGAGTTTGGGTGGGTTTCACGTTCAATGAAGGAAAATGGGGAAAGATGATAGCTTTCTCTTCTTTTTTTTGAAAAAGGTTGTCTACTTTTTGTTTTGGCTAAATTACCAAAATGGCCACCCCTTTTAATTTAAATTTCAATTTGATCTAAACCAAGGTCACTTTGATTAAAATCGATTTTACCGACTCGAACCAACTTACACGGCTAACTCCTAACCCCAAAACACGGGTGTTACAGGTTTCATGGAGTAGAATACGAAATTATAATTTAATGATCAAATATCCACACTTTTCATCGCATTTTTAAAAGCATTTCTAAACTAACCCATTCTTTTTACTTTAGATTTTAATTAAAAAAATTGTACTAAGGACCCGTTTAGGAATGCGTTCAAAACCAACTTTTGCCTAAAAGCTCAATTTTAACTTTAAATATTGTGCTGAACGGGTAACTTTTGGAAGTTAAAATTGCTTTTACAACTATGATTTTTGAACTAGGGTGTAAACGAGCCAAGTCTAGCTTGAGTAATCCTAAGCTTGGCTCGGCACGTTAAAATTTCGAGTCGAGTTCGAGCTTGAGTAATTTCTAACGAGCCTGAGAAATCTGAGCTCGACTCAGCTCGTTTAGAACTCGAGTCGAGTTTGAGCTTGATTCGAGCCCAATCGAGTCAAGTGTTGACCGATCTTTGACTGCATTGGACTCGAGTAACTCTTCGTCTGTCACGACTCATTTAAAGTCCTATGAAGAAAATTTTTTGATACACAAGTTGTGTAGACTTAAGCTTGTTAATTTTAGGGTTTAGGGTGTTAGTTTATGGTTTAAAGGTTTAGGTTGTTGGGTTTAGAATTTAGGGTTTAATACTAATGTTTTGGATTTATATTTAGAGTTTTAAGTTTAAGAATTTAGATTTTAAATTATAAAAAAATTAGTATATTATATTTTTGAGTAGCTCGTGAGCTTTTCGAGTCGGATATCAAGTAGCTCGGCTCGGCTCGTCAAGAACTCGAGCTCGAGTCAAGTCCAATTGAGTCGAGCTTTGGCCGAATCGAGCTCGAGTAGCTCGCAATTTGTCTCGTCTCATTTACAACCCTATTTTGAACCAACCGCCGAAGCTGATTTCGTTTCTAAAAGCTAGTTTTGAATAAATTTACACTTTTATCCTTGACGTTAGTATTTTATATCACGTTTTCAACACTTGTATTGTCTTTTCACTCTAAATGCTTTCAATATTTTTCTAGATGAAGTGTTTATATATTTATTATTTACAATTACAATCATTAAATACTATTTTATTTTTAATTTTTTACCACAAATAAATTATATTAATCACTTAAAAGTATTTTAAATTAATATATTAATATTCAGATAAATGATATATTAAAATAATATATTAAACATTAATATTAAAATAGTATTAAATATTTAATATTTTAAATAAAATAAATAATAAAACATCATATACGTCATTTATTTTTATTTTACAATATTATGTCTAAAATAGACATTTTATCTTTTCAAAAGTATTTTGTTTACAACAATGTCAAACACTAAAATCTTACAACTAATTTTTCAAAATTACTTTTCTAAATCTCCTTTTCACATCACTTTTCAAAAGCATTCCTAAACTAAGCCTAAATAACTTAGGATGTGAAAACATTTTAGAACAAAATGAAGTTGGTGTTGAAGGACACTCAATAAAATAACTTAGGGTGTTTTTATTTGTAAAAAAGTTCATTATGGGTAATAATATTTTTAAGAATCTATTTCTATGTTTAGTTTGAAGTGATTTCCATACTAATACAGATTAATAAAACATTTAGATTTTTTTGTTTTCTTTTTCATAATGGAATTATACTTTACTAAGGATATCAATATCCTTTACTTTGTGTTTGTAAAAAAAAAATCCTTCCCTTTGTAATGTATTCTTAGCATTTTAAAAGTTCAATTTAAATTAAATAATTAAAAGTTATTCAATTTATGTATATATAGTTTGTAGTTATACTAAATTTGTTTTGAATAAATATGTTACGGTAACAAATGTCATAGATCTGAAATTAAAATAAGAGGTGCAACACTTATGAAATTATTTTTCCTAATGCAATATTGCAGCAATTTCTCCAAATAAATCAACTCAAATAATATTACTTCATAAATTCTATTATTAAAGATAATATCACATTATATTAACTAAATTCAACCCACCAATAAGAGTTGGATGTAATAATAAAACACGTTGTTATCCTAAAAAAAATTCGTATTTAAATTTTAAAGACGATATTATTAAAAATAAGATGCACCAATCATAATAGACATGTACTTCAAAAAAAAATATAGACAACAATTGGGCGCATGTGTCCCAAGTTCCAACTCAAAGCCTAGTTGGCAACAGGTGGGCCAAAACAGTAACCTATTCATTGGTACGCGTACGTCTTGGAAATAAAGATGTGGCTGTGCATAAATGCAGACAGAGATTGGAGCATGCAACCGCAAACAAGGAAGGAGGAATTGATTCAGTTCAAATCAGAACAACAACGTGGGATAGCCCTGAAACTCTACAGCTGGACGGTGAGGAAAGGGTTGTGGTGAAAAAGATTGAAGCGATGAACAAGAAAAAGGGGTCCCAGAAAACAGACACTGCAGCGGAGAAAAGGGAAAAGAAAACAACAGCATGCAAGTGTTAGAGTGTGAAGCAATGAAGTTACTGCTGCTTGATGATGACTATTGACAAACAAATATGGGCGGCGCCTGTAGCATGTACACATGACTGTTCTTGTGGGTGGAGCTGGACTTCTCCCAGTTTTTTCTGTCTGCAACCGCATGCATGTTGCCGCCTGTTGCTACTGTCCTAGTGGCAACACCCACACTGCAGCGTAAAAGCATTTAGTTTGTTTTTTTTCCTAACAATTCGGATTGGATATCATAAAATTTTGTATACGGTGACCGAACTTGATCTGAAACATAAAATAAATCGGTTCGAATTGAAATCGACCCGTTTTTTAGTTGAATCAAAAATAGACTCAAACCGATTTTTAACAAATTAAATGGATCCGAATCATTCTCACTCGAACCGAAAGTAACCTAAAAATAAAGAAAATATATTAAAATATATAAAGAAAGATGCGATGTAAACTGTTGCACAACTCACCAAAAAGCTAAATATACAAGTTATATAAAGTCATATATAGGGTGAAAAATCTAACTAGGCCTGATAACCCGGCTAAACCGATTGTTCTCATACTAACCCGATATTGACCCGACCCGATATTAACTGAATCGAAAGTTAACTGAACCGAAAATCAATCGGAAAATAACAGACATGATATTAACTGAATCAAAAGTCAACTGAACCGAAAATCAACCTGCCGCACCTGATACCCAAACTAAAATCACCATAAATCAAAATAAAAAACGAACTAAATCCAAACCAATCCAAATTGAATGTAATTAGACTTGAAATGATTCGAACTAAAATAACCCGAACCGAAAAACTTGCCGCCTCTAAATGCACACCCCTTACCTCCCAACTACCCTGTTATTATTATTACTATTATTATTATTATTATTATTATTTCCCTGCAGATAGATGTACGTGTATCCTTGTCAAACCAGCTTTAGTGAAACTATGTGCACAAGTAAAAGATTTTTTTACTATTTCTGGGTCCTTTTTTGTTTCTTGTCTGTTCTTCACGTGATTACTGCACTTCTTGTTAATTTCATGCACAAAACTTTCAAGAGGAAATCACCTTATCATGCATTATTGTTCTTCTCGCTGATTTACTTTCTTTTACCAGTCTTGCTGGTTTACTTGAATGTTATGTTTTTATGGGAAAACTCACCGGTGGTCCCCAAATTATTATCATTTTCCTATTTTGGTCCCCAAACTATGTTTTTCGACAAAATCGTCCTTTCTGTTACATAGTTCTCCTGTTTTAGTCCCCGTCGTTAAATAGCTAACGGTTTTGCTGACGTGGCATTTTTTAAGAGGGGAGAGAAATGATTAAAAAATATTTTAAAAATGCCACGTCAACAAAACCGTTAGCTATTTAACGTCGGTGGACCAAAACAGGAGAACTATGTAACAGAAGGGACGATTTTGCCTAAAAACATAGTTTAGGGACCAAAATAGGAAAATGATAATAGTTTGGGGACCATCGGTGTAGTTTTCCTTTTTTTATTGACACTCAAATAAAATTATTTCATGAAGTAACATTTATTTTGTAGGAAGAAAATGTATTGCATCAACGGCACTTTACGAAAGACGCACTTGATTGACCGTATTTTTTCATACTTGGCAACGGAGATTGAATCACACTAGAGGCCGGTTAGGGCAAAACATGAAATCTAAAATTCATAATTAATCTAAATTATATATATTATTTGTGAGTTGGGGTTTGGCCCCTCCACCTTCCAAAGATACAACATATTGGGATGTGCATAATGTATTCTGTGGGTTCCGTCAACCGCGACCGAACTTGATTACTCAAAATTTATTAATTTGATCTTTTAATTGTTATTAAATTAATTTTTTTAATTTTTTAATCGAACCGTAAAAAGCTCATTAAAACGATTGGTTCTCAAATTAAATAAAATTTGTTATAAAATTTTGGATAAATTATACAAATGGTCACTAAATTATGCTAAAATAATCTTTTTAGTCATCTAACTTTCAGAAGTTACAAAATAACCATAAAACTTATCAAACTATTACAAAATGGTCATTGACTTATTGTACGTTATAAATTATTGATAAGGTCTAAAAATTTAATGACCGTTTTGTAATAATACAATAAATTTAATGATCATTTTGTGCTAATTTGGTAAAGTTGGCTTAACCGTCAAATAAGTGACCAAACGATACTTTTTTTCTTCTAGATAGGTGCATAAACTATATTTTGGGCAAAATAGGTTGCCTAACGTTTCATTCTGTGATCCATTTAAGGTTTTACCGTCAAGGACCGTTAAAAAATTTCCGTCATCCAATCAAAACATAACACGTGACATGTTTTTTTTTTTAATTTCTAAATTTCTTTAGAAATTTGAATTTCTTTAAAAATCTCTAAATTTCAATTTCTTTTCAATCAACCCCAAATCACATCTCCCTCACCATCCGACATCTCCCACACATCGGCGGTTCACCGTTCACCGCCCAAGTGTTGGGTACCTCACCGTTCGACATTCCCCACCCTCTAGTCGTCGATCGGAACCTAATCGACCTTTTTTCCCTTCATTGTTGGGTGTTCGCATACGGTAAAATCGACGGTTCATTCGTTGATTTTTGACGACGAGATGATGGAGCTTTCGGTAAAGAGGGTTCCATGAAGACAAGGGTGGCCGATGGTGGTTGAACTGGTGGCCGAACTGGAGGAATTTAGGGATATAGGGTTGGGGTTGAGTTTTTTTAAAAAAATTAAAGATTGTTAGGTTAATTAATATATTTTATTATTTTATTTTTTCTATTTTTCAAATTTTAATTTCAAAAAATGATAAACCATGGCACGTGTTCAAATTTCATTGGATAATAAAAAAATAATGTCTGTCACGGAAAGACCTTAAATGGGTCATCTATTTGCCCCAAAATATAATTCAGGCACCTATCTAGAAAAATACAGGGACAAATGCGAGACTTTAGGTTAGGGGGCGAACTTATAAAAATTTAAGGGAGGCGAAAATAGATTTAAATAGAAAATACATAAAAAAAATTTAAAATTTTTCTAAATCATATAAGAATTTCAAATTTTTCGGGGGGCGGCCGCCCCCGCTAGCCCCTTCGGTCCATCCCTAAAAAAAGATATTTTGGGCACATATTTGACTACTAAGCCAATAAAATTTAATGACCACTTTATAATGTATCAAAAAAATTAATGATCATTTTATAACTTTTAAAAGTTCAGCGACAGAAATAAATATATGTAATATATAGATAATTATTTCAGTCAATTAACCGATTTCAAACTGAATTAACCAATAATTGAAATTTAATAAAATTCTTAACGTTAGTTGAGCCTATCTAAAATTTTGATTCGATTGAATAATTCAATTAAAACCAAATAATGCACACCCCTAAACTAAACTACATGGCAACTTATTTAAAAGGGATAAAAGTCGTTCGCTCCTTTTCGGTGCCCCTATATATGCCCTAACACTAAAAAAATTAAATTCTAAGCTCTAACTCTAAATCTTAGACTCTATACCCTAAAAATACACCGTACCTTAAATTCTAAATTCTAAACCTAATTTTAAATGTGAGAACATAAGTAGAGGCACCGAAAAGATACATATGATTTCCATTCATCCAAAAGACACGCTCTCGGCCGAAAGTACATTCCCTAAATCCTGACCCCAATATCGGATTCAATTGTTCTGCAGTTTGAGTTTTCAAAAAAAAATTATGAAAAGGGTAATTATTCTATTTACAGCTGTGGAAACAATTTTTTATATGTATCTTAATTTTAAGGTTTATGGTTAAATGTTAGGGTTTAGAGGTTAGGGTTTTAGGTTTAGTAGTTTATAATTGATGGATTATGATTATAACTTATGGTTTGAGGGTTATAATTTATAGTTTATAGGTTAAACCTAAATCTCTAATCATATTATTCTAAACTCTATACCTAACATATAAACCCTAAACTCTAAATTCTAAATATGACCCATTAATTCTAAACTATTAAACTTAAACTTATAATCTTTAAACTCTAAAATCCAACCATTAACTTTAAAACTAAGGCGCTCATAAAAATTTATTATTTACACCGTTGTGTATTGAGTATAAAATGTTACAAAAGATTCATTTAATTTAGTTTTGTTTCGTGCTATTTGAAACTTGACAGGAAGAAATGGTAAAATTAAGATACAAGTCTATCTAACCTACGAAAAGCCTGTTAGTGAAAAAGGCAAATTTGCCAAAACAAAACCCCGCAATGGAAGTTAAGAGGATAAACACATTTCAACCCAGAAAAAAAACATCAAGACAAAGCATTGTCGTACAAAGCAAATGGAACATAACCAACAGCAGAAGCAACACCAGCAATCAGCATTCAGCATAGCCCAGCAACAATGAAACACAACCAAAAGCAAACAAAACTTACAACCTCAACCACGTGACACAACCAGAACTAGAACCAGAACCAGAACCAGCAAATCAAAAGCAACATAAGCATACCAAATAACCTAAATTCTTGCTGTTAAGTGTTACCAACGCCCGTTTGCTTCTGTTGATATAAGGAATATAATCTTCATGTTACATACATGGAATATAATCTCCATGGATATTTATGAAACCATTCTATTTCTAATCAAGATTTGTTCCCTCAACCTTCCATTAATAGCTCCTTAATCTCATTATTGGATTAGACCAATCGCACTGATTAAGCTATTCAGGGTCATCAGAAGTCAAGTTAATGGCGAAGAAAATGGCTTTTGGTCAGTGGTCACCGCATAATATTACAAGGCTTTTCATTTGTAGTAATCAGCAAAGGAATCAGGAAATAAATTAATCAAATAGGTACACCACTACTCACAATCAATTGGTGTAGTACGATGAGGGACTAAAACTCTTAATCAATGTTAAATATTTAAATTTTGACGTTGTGAACTGAACAATCAAATTGAAAGAAGCTCACTACATAATAAACTTTTACAATATTTAATTTAAATTAGTTGACCAACTAATAGATTTATAAATTATAAAAAAATAGATGCAGCACTAAGCAATCCCACGTGAAGTCTTTAAGCCCTAATGCCCTACTCTCATCAAAGGCTATAGCCCTGCAATCTCTAACGCTAATATATTCCCAGTACATCTCTTTTCCGAAAGAATCTCGCAGCTAAGATTCATCTTATCAAATCTGATCATGACGCTACTGGCAAACCATATGTTCCAAAACAAAGACAGGTCGCTTCAAATCTTGCTCCATAACCTCTTTTTCCTTTACTTCTTTTTTCTTTTGGCTTATTTCAATGATAAACCACAAAACTACACCATCTGTATCGGCATTTTTTTATTATCTAAAACACTTATTTTAATTAGTTATTTAGAAAAATGGCCCATAACTAAAGTTATTTAGAAAAATAACCCTCAAATCATCCCAAGTTTCAAACTTCGCTTTCTACAGAACACGAATTCCGTATTGAATAAATTAGTAAAAAAATTTAATTTCCCGAGTTCTTTAACATGAAACTTGTTTTTTTTTTGTAAAAAACGAAGTTCAAATCTCGCTTTCTATAGAACGAGAGTTTGCCTTAGTGAACAATTTAGAGTCATTTTTAAGTAACTTTTGCTCGGGGTCATTTTTCTAAATAACTAATTAAAATAGATTTTTTAGATAAAAATTGTATGAGTTTGGAGTATTTCATTATTTTCTTCTTATCTAATAAGTATTTAAATTATAATAGCTTAAATGGTCTTGAGTCCAAGGCCTAGTGTATGCTGAAAAGTCTCGTTAAGAGATTCACCCATCAAAGTTAATTGTGCAACGTGGGTCGGTCTGAATTAGTAAGAGCAAAACACTAGGGAACTGAGAGGGCAACGAATAAAAATTAAAATTCTCGAAATAATGAACCATTTTGAAATAACGTTTCTCAAAATCAATCGTAAAACTTACTGTATAACATGTAATTAAGGGTGGTAAAATTTGACTCGACTTGAAAAGATCGAATTATTTGACTCGACGCAAAATAATTTGACTCGTTTTGACTCGAGTTGTAATTTCATAAACTAGATTCACACTAAAAAAAATAAATAAAGTTTGCGTTATGAAATGGAAATTCAATAACTTGAAATTTTTAGTAATTAGTTGATCCATTTTCAAGTTCGAGTCGAGTTTTTCAATTCTGCCTGATATATTATGTATACCACATGTGAAAATATTAAAAAACATATATGTAAATCGAACGTGGATGTAAAACGTCGTTTAAATTAGAATCAATATGTATTATAATATTTTATATAATTACAATTAAATTTGTACAGAAACTTAAAAAATCGACTCAATTCGAAAAATTTTCAAATAAAGTTTAAATCGTAAAATAGTACTTATAAACTCGAATAACTCAGAATTTTTTGACTCGACTCGATCGAAAGACCAACCCTACATGTAATGATCAACCTTTTTGTAACAATTATTTTGTTTAATGACCATTTCATAACAATTAAATATTGAATTTACCATTTTGTAACGATTAAATAATTTAATGACTATTCTATAACAATTAAATAACTTATTGACCATTTCGTTACAGTTAATATATTACTTAAATTGACAATAAGTCTAGCGTTATGTTGTTAACGGCATCTAACGACTCGATGCCCATTTTATAACAAAATATAAAGTTAATAATATTAACAAAATCGCTTAAGTAGGTTTCGAGTTTGAGGCGTTGTGTATACAAAAAATTCTTACTGGGAGGCTCACCCACCAAAATCAAGTGTGCAACGTGTGTCAGTCCAAATTAATTAGGGTGAAGCTCTGAAAACTAGAAGGACAACCGAAAAATTATTTCTAAATTAGTGAAATGATTATTTTATACCTTTAAAAACATAAACAATTTAATAACATAAATAAAAATAAATTAATAGTTATGTAAAAAAAATAATTTGGACAAAAGTAAAAAAACTAAACTTTTTAATTGTTGCCTAAATAACCTGAACTTATTTAACAAATACATATAAATTTATCTAAATATAAAATTCAACTAAAATATTATCATATTCAAAAAAATTATGGTTTCAATCTAATTTGAA
The DNA here is from genome assembly GCA_958450335.1 of Hibiscus tridactylites. NCBI lineage: Eukaryota > Viridiplantae > Streptophyta > Magnoliopsida > Malvales > Malvaceae > Hibiscus > Hibiscus tridactylites. Next base: position 14,079,145 of record OY288287.1, read on the forward strand.
AAATAATAAAACTACTTAATTGCTATTATTATAACTCAGAAAGAATACTTTTAATAAAAAAACCTGTACTATTGAGTGATTTTAGTGAAGAAGAGAACCTCAATATTCTTCAGAAACTTTGATTCTAATAATTTATATGTACCGTATATATATATTCTTTTAAAAGATTAAAATTCAAGAAAACACTATTAACACTATTATGTAATCATACTAAAAAAATTCTTCATGTACTTTTTAATTAGGCTTATACGCTTAGTTTTTGATTTGCCATGATTGAATTGAAGTTTCTCCTATTAAATAGCCTATCCCATTTGTCTATTTAAACTCAAACTCCTCGTCTCTTGTGCTCTACAAGTAACCCTCAAGTTCCTTGCTCCTGTTATATCTGTTAAGCCTAGAACTTTGAAGTTCAACAGTTCAACTCCTCAGTTGAAGATGTCCCTGGATCATGGTTTACTGCTGTTTCAATCGCCTTTGTTGAGCTTTGAAGCATTTCTCTGGGCGGTTCTCTTGGTTGGAACCATTGCATTCTGGCTTTCTCCTGGGGGGATTGCATGGGCACGTTTCAGGTCCAAGGCGACTTCCTCCATTCCCGGCCCACTCGGGTTACCTCTGCTGGGGTTACTCACCGTCTTCAATGCCTCCACTCCTCACCGCATCCTCGCTAACCTTGCTAAAACCCTCAGCGCTGTCAAGTTGATGGCTTTCTCTGTCGGATTCACCCGCTTTATAATTTCCAGTGACCCCGAAACCGCGAGGGAAATTCTCAACAACTCAGCCTTCGCTGATAGGCCGGTGAAGGAGTCAGCCTATGAGCTCTTGTTTCACAGGGCAATGGGTTTCGCTCCTTTTGGTGAGTATTGGAGGAATTTGAGGCGTATCTCAGCAACCCATTTGTTCAGTCCCAAAAGAATTGCTGCCTTTGAAGCATATAGGCGTGAGATTGGCATCAAGATGATGGCTGAAATCAACGGTTTAATGGAATCCAAGGGTGAGGTCCAGATTAAAAGGGTTCTTCACTTTGGCTCGTTGAACAGTGTGATGGCGAGCGTGTTTGGCAAGAAGTACAACTTTGTAGCGGCTGGTGACGGATTCGAACTCGAGGAGCTTGTGAATGAAGGGTATGAATTACTGGGAATATTCAACTGGAGCGATCATTTTCCTCTTCTATGCTGGCTGGATTTGCAAGGTGTAAGGAAAAGGTGCAGGAATTTGGTTTCAAAAGTCAGTATTTTTGTTGGGAAGATCATAGAAGAGCATAGGCTGAAAAGGGTTAGTGCAGGGTTGAAAGATGATTGCTGTGAAGTTGGGGACTTCGTTGATGTTTTGCTGGATTTAGAGAAACATGAGGAACTGAGTGACTCCGATATGATAGCTGTTTTATGGGTATAATAATTATGGATTCTGCACTTTTAACCTTTTGTTTATTTTATTGCAAGCTTTACAGTGTTAAAATCTTGCCTTGCATGGCTTTTTTGCAGGAGATGATTTTCAGGGGAACCGACACGGTTGCAATCTTGCTTGAATGGACTTTGGCTAGAATGGTTTTACACCCAGAGATACAAGCAAAGGCTCAAGCTGAGATTGACTCGGTTGTAGGAGAAACGAAATTGGTTTCTGACTCAGACATTCCCCATCTGCCATATCTTCAAGCCATTGTGAAAGAGACTCTCAGGTTGCATCCGCCGGGGCCGCTTCTCTCATGGGCTCGCCTTGCCATCCACGATGTTCATGTCGGTGGCCATTTCGTTCCGGCAGGCACAACAGCAATGGTGAACATGTGGGCAATCACTCATGATGAGAAAGTGTGGGAGGAGCCAGAGAGGTTCAAGCCAGAGCGGTTCATGGAGCAAGATGTTAGCATATTGGGGTCTGATCTTAGGTTGGCCCCTTTTGGTTCGGGTAGGAGGGTTTGCCCTGGCAAAGCTATGGGTTTGGCCACTGTTCATCTCTGGTTGGCTCAGTTGCTTCAAGGTTTCAGTTGGGTTCCGTGCAAGTCCGGGACTGTGGACTTGACTGAACATTTGAAACTCTCCATGGAAATGAAGAACCCACTCGTCTGCAGGGCAATTCCTAGGACCTAGGATTCCCTGAACCCTCCGGTTTGTGGCTTGGTGTTTGCATCTATGTTTACCTTTCATGTCTAGGGTTTCCTTTTCATTCCTGTTTTAGCTTTATGTAAGTTCTCCTGGAAAGAAAGTGTCTTTATGTTTGGTGAAATGGAATCTAGTTTGGTTGGGGTTGGCTTTTTATGTACGGTGAAAACTAATGAACAATCTTTATGCTTTGTAAAAAGCTTTCTTCCTATTCGTGGCTATGTTGCTTGTGAGTTTGAAAGGTTTTACCATGCATGCGAGTTTCCAACATCTTGGGATTCAGCTCTCATCCATTGTATCTAATATAAATAGATTTGATCTTTGATAAAAAAGGGTGAATTTTTCATATAAATATGACATGAATTGGACAATCAATTCAAATGTATAATATTGATTTGTTAATGAGAATTGTTGAAGATGTTGAATTCGTATTTTGTTTATCTTGGTAGTTATTATCGTTATTGAACTAATAAAAAATTGTTATGGTACCTTGATATTCAAGGCAGTTTGGTGGGGTCAAAAATCTCCTGCCCCTAACCATGCCTCCTTTTATGCTCCCTGCCTAAAATACTTAAAAATTAAATCTTGTCCCATAACCCTAATTTTCATATCCTAAATTCCAAACCCGAAACCCTAAAAAAATACACCCTACCTCTAATTCCCTACACCCTAACCCTAAGCCCCAACCTTAAACCCCAAAACCTAAACCCTAAACCCACTATTTTAAAGTGGGGGCACAAATGGGGGCATACTTTAGGGGCAGATGATTTTCATCCGTTTGGTGGATGTATTGTTTTGTTGTATTTTTCTTTGATTTTTAAATTATATAATTACATATATCAATAACATGCATATAAATACATTTAAAATTTTATATTGTACACAAATAATCAATTGGTCTAGTGAAATTAGGCAATAAGTTCTTTAAACAAAATTACATATTCTAATCTTAAAATTATGAATGTCTGAAATATAATAAATTGTATTGAGAAAGTCGCCCATAACATACTTCCCTTGCATTATCGAGAGCCTCATCTATTGTTTCTCATATACGACATGCCATTCACCTTTATTCCTCTTATCTTTATTTTTTCTTTTGTCATTCATAATTTCGAAACCGTAGTTCCGAACCCATTTGAACGTGGGGAAAAATCTTCTTAATTTCCCTAATTTAGCTAGCTTGATAATTCAAATCTTTGGAGATTTATAGGGCCATTCTCATTTTTTATTCTTGTGCAAGTGGTTATAATTGTTCATCACCTAAAGATTTGCTACTAATTTGATTTCTATTATTACTAGTTTTTTAATATATTGGTGTGATTACATGATAATATATGTTTAATTTTTTTAAATCTTTTGACAAGGTACATACACCTTGCTCACATAGGTACTTAAATATGGTTCTCTTAGGATGAACATCATCCTTTTTTACCATTAAAACTACTCATTAAACCCGAGTCTCATAGAATCACATCATCATTTTTTTTGACCAAGTATATAAATATATCTTTAAGAGGGTTTTGAAAAAGCTTTCCACCTTTGGTCAAAAAAAAAAGCTTTCCACCTTTGTAAAGGGAGATAGATGCAAATGGGATTTGGATATCCAAACCAACACTTATTCTTTTATATGGATTCTCATCTCTATTATATTCGCCCGTCATGGCCCTCCAATCCAACCTAGAGTGATCTTGATCTTTTCTCTTTTCATTTCCTCTTCATTCATGAATTTATGATTATCAGAATCTTTTTAATGGATGTTGGATTGATTAATACATGCATATGATCTTATCATTTGTCCTAGAAAATGCCTCATCGGTTCATCATCATGGTCCAACCCTGACAGCAATAATTTCTACCAAAACCAGCAGCAGTGGATTGAGGAATCCAGCAAATGAGGATGATGAATTTAGATCCATCGGCAGCATCCATCTGTATAAAAAGTGGTCCACTATTCGTTCAACTCCTTGTGCCGAAAGTTTCGTTCGCCCTACTGCAAGATCATTTCATGACAGATCTATTTCATTATCAAACCAGAAGAACAATTAATATGAATGTTTCGTATTACTAGATATTGACCCAAGGATCAATCGAATTACGATTATGGTATAATTCTATGCTTTAGTAACTAAATAGTTGTATCAAGAATTTAAATAAAATGAGATTTTTGCAATCGAGTCTTAACTCAGTTGGCATGATTACTATTGTAACATTCGTGTCTTAACTCAGTTGGCATAGTTGCTATTGTAACATGTAAAAAGATTGAGTTCAAATGAAATCATATTTTATAATTTGGAATCGTATAGGTAAGTCAGGGGTAAAATCACGCTAAATATTATTTTCTTTGACTTCAATTATTTTTATCTTATCTTCATTTCAGGTTGGTTATATTTTTGCTCAAAAGACATGTTTGATAAAATATACTCATTGTTTTTTATTTTTCAAGATCTCTCATTTTCTTTCCAGCATGAGATTTTTGTCAACACCTCTCTTAAACGTGAAATTTTCACTCGCTCAATTTCGTGATGCCCTTGTCACGGTTGTTCATCATACCTACCTTATCCATTGTGATGTTAGATGTAAAATTAAATAATCAATAAATTACTTTGATATCACTTCTCACGAGACCATAAATCTATCGCTCTTCCTAGAAGATATATTTCTTAAGCGATTTTTTGTGTGGGCAGGTGTAACATTTTGTGCAAAAGTTAAAGGGTTTGATTTCTTTGCGAAGACCATAAACTATCAAGCCTTGCACTCTTAACCAATGCGTCAGCCACTTTGTTCCCATCACGCAGAATATGTTGTACACGTACGATCTATTCTCGACGTCGGAGCTCATCCAGGTACCATTTAAGAAAATGATTCCTACAGGAAATTTTCGCTTAAAACTCGAATCGCCTCCAGTATATCTAACTCGATCGAGAACAACTTGGCGGAACCTTGCCTCCCAAGCAGACAATATGTAACCCCCTCGACTCGGCCTAGACGCCCAACTGAACCGAACGAGCTACATTGGGTTTGCCGAAGCAAACCCATAAAGATTAAATACACATTACGTCCATTTTTTTTCTTTATCTTGTCTAGATGCAAATTATTAACCTAAAGTAAACATGCTGGCAGCGGTTCAAATCTCACTCAAATCGGACATCAATAAGGCATTCAATTGCAACCACGAACATTAAGGGACCAAATTACAATATGGAAAATTATAAGGACTTAGCCCAAATTTTAAGTTACCAATCTTCAATTAATCAAGTTCCATGCTTCCATTCTAAATTTCAGCTCTAACGACCATCCGAAATCATTTAATTGCATGCATAACAACCATGAACCAAAATAGAAGAATCTAAAACCAAGCGTATAGGTAAGCCTCCAAAGTGTACATGTATGCGGGGGCGTATCGATACGGTCCCTAGGCATATCGATACACGGGTAACAAACTATTTTCTATAATTCCAGTAGCTCAAAACTGTATCGATACACCTCTACTCGTATTGATACACCTGGCCAAAATGCGCTTACCTGTATCGATACACCTGGCCAAAATACGCTTACCTGTATCGATACACCTGGCCAAAATACGCTTACCTGTATCGATACACCTCAACCCGTATCGATACACCTGGCCAAAATACACTTACCCGTATCGATACACCTGGGCTTGAAATGCCCCAATTTGCTAGTTTTTCATGCTTTTAAGGTTTCAAACTCATACCAACATACCTTAAACATAATCACATACATATTAGAGACCAAACCATGCCAATCCAACACAAAATTATCATCAAGAAACAACATCATGCTTCAAAAGAAATCTAGAGGCATGCTTCCTAGAGAATAAACCAACATCCAAAACATTATTCCCAAGCAAGACCAACATATAAAGGCCATTTACAATCTTAAAACAACAACATAAACTTGCTCAACAGGGAGTTTAACATAAAAACCTCCCAAATTAACAATGAACCCAATTGCCTTTATTACTACTAGTCTAATTTAGAAACCATACTTTCAAATATCAAGTACTTGGATTTCTCCCTTGCTTGCTCGCTCCCTCCGACCTTTAAATTCACTGCATCGATGGAAAAAGAGAGCATAAGTACACTAGGCTTAGCGAGGAGTGCTAAAAAATAAACACCATCAATACAATTTAAAATCAATTTCTCAAAACCATTGAAACTACTATTTCAAACCACTTGTAAAATATCATGCCTTGAAAACCATACACTTAAACCTTTTCAAAACCAGCATATTAAACCATATACATCATGTATCATAGTTAAACATCAAATTTCATTGGTAAACCTCAATTTAAGCCTTCCCATGCATAACAAACCATATGCAAAGCTTAAAGAGTAATCATGTATAAACCACATTATATAACATAAACCTTTACATGATACATCAACAATTACATTGGCTTTCAAGTGATCATTAACCAAGTTTCATTTCTAAAATAGTTCATCGGATACACGAATCCAACAAGTGTTCTGTTGAGTTGAGCGGTGCTCGATTCGTTCAACCGATGTGGCTCACCAAGTGGTGGAAAGGTGGAATTTTGGGTGGATTTGGTGTGGAAGCTAAAATAATAAAGACACAATGATTTTAGAGTGGTTCAATCTTCTAACCAAGGTCTACATCCACTACCTTAGCTCCCCACTAAGGATTTCCAATCAATCCACTATTGATTCGTCCCCTTTTCTAGGCTTAGGAGGAAACCCTTATACACCGATCAAGCTTTCTACCCAAATCCTTGATCAAACCCTCTTTTACAAAGAGATAAAATAAAGCAAACACAAATCTCTCTAATAGGTGTTTGTTTGCACAATTAAAGCACTCACCCAAAACCTAAAATACTTGAGCAAATTTGACAATTTTGGCTCACTAGTGTTTGTCTATACAAGAATTGACAATTTAAGCACTAAGACAATATTTGATCATTTGTTGATTGACAATGTGAGCATTAACCATATCTTGATGCTTGAAGGTCCCTTTTATACTCCTTGATGAGTTTATAGTCGTTACTAGCCGTTGGGGTTGAATTGGAGCCGTTGAGGACTTTATTTCCCACCATAAATGCAGTTATGCAGCTCACCGTTTCGAAACACTCGTGATCGTTCCGAAACACCCTTTAAGTAGAAAGAGTCGTTGCAGTCTGATGCAGTACCCGTATCGAAACGCCCTTGGCCGTTTCGAAACACCCGTATCGAAATGCCTGCCTCCGTATCGAAACGATCTGCATTTAAAAGTTAGTTGGGAAATAACCGTTGGGGTTTATGACCGTTGTGGTCGATGGCACGTAGGCGTATCGAAACGGCATAGCCCGTTTCGAAACGCTGGGCAAAATTCACATCCAGGGAAGGTCCGTTCTGATACCCGTATCGAAACACTTTTGCTACTGGAATCCCCCGTATCGAAACACCTAAGAGTGTTTCGAAACACCTGGACGGTTTTGTGTAGTTTGGCTTTTGAAAACATTTAAAACCCTTTGAAAACACCCTTAAACATAGTTTCAAGTTATTTGGACTTAGGAAATAGTTTTTAATTCTTTTTAAATTAGTCCAAAACATTTTTCAATTATTATATCAAAACATTAGTTCTACAATCTCCCAATTTTTGATATAATAAAACTATCTTGAAAAATTATTTGGGTTTCTCCCCCTTTAACTTTAAAAATGTGAATAAGAGGTTAAAGATATGAAATCAAATAACACTCCCCCTTATTCATTTGAAAATTCAATTTTTCAAACCATTTCTCCCCTTTTTGTTATATCAAAAAGAATTTAAAACTTTAAGATCAAAATAACTATAGAGGAATAATTTGACAAAAATAGGAATTTGGTTTTAAAATGGCTCCCCCTTACTCAAAGCATCATTAAGAGTGTTAGTCCAACATATATGATCATAATCTAGTTGAAATGAAAATAAATTAAATTAAGGCAAAGACAACTAGATTTTACCACACTTGAACTCAAGGGGGGATGTGAAGCCTTCCTTCTTCAAGTGTTCTTCCTTAGTGTTAGGGTATCCAAATTGCTTTTGATCCATAAACGTTAGTAGCACAAATTTTAGTCCCCTTTGGAATCCATTTTTCAATGTCATCCTTTTTAGTTGAAGTGGTTAGTCCTTTTGGGACCCAAACACTTCTAAAACATTTTCCTTTTACAAATCTAGGGGCACTAGATTGTCTTACATAGAAATTTGATTTTCCAAAATTGTTTTTCTTTTCTAGCTCTTTGGAAATCAAATCCTTTTCTTCTTGAACCTTTTGAAGCAATTTTTGTAAATCAAAACATTTTAGTTCAACCTCCTTGAGTTTTGCTTCAAGTTCAAGTTTGGTTTTAGAAATCAAGTCATTTTGAATTTTCAACTTTGAAATCAATTTATTGTTTTTCAAAATGTGATTTTTAAAATCTAAAACCAAATCATCATATGCATCTTGTAATTCATCAAAAGAGTAAGAACATGAAGTAGATGAATTAGAAGTTACCCTTGAATATTCTTCGATGACCATAAGGCAAAGGTTGGCTTGTTCATCGTCGGTGGAGTCCTCATCACTCCAAGTAGCCACATGTGCCTTCTTCTTATGTCTTGAAGTGCTTGCCCTCTCCTTTTTCTTGGATTCTCGTTCAAGCTCTCTCAAAGCTTTCTTCATGAACGGGGCACACTTCTTGAAGAGATGAACTGTCTCTTCTTCTTCATCCTCCTCTTCACTTGAATAGACATGATGGCAAGTGGAGGACTTGAGAGCCATGGCATTAGTGTTGATGTCAAGCCCCTTGAGCTTCTTCTCTCCCATAGCTCTAATTTCTTCCCTCTTCTTCTCATCTTCTTTGTTTTTCTTCACGATTTGATGAGTAAGGAGTGACCCCATGAGTTCATCAAGCTTCAAGGTCTTCAAATTCTTGGCTTCGATGATGGCGGTCCTCTTTGAGTCCCATGACCCGGGAAGTGAGTAGATGAGCTTTCAGACAAGTTTCTTCTTCGGAATGGCTTCTCCATAGCCATTGAGACCATTGGTGATTGTAGAGAACCTATCAAACATCTTCTCGATGTTCTCTTCTGGATCCATCTTGAAGTTCTCATACTCTAATGTGAGGAGCCCAATCTTGGTCTTCTTGACTTCATTGGTTCCCTCGTATGTGACTTCAAGCTTGTCCCATACCTCCTTGGCACTCTCACAAGAAGACATCTTCTCATAGATGGTTGGGCCAAATGCACAAAAGAGAATGTGCAAGGCTTTGCAATTTAGCTTCTTCTTGCGATCGTCGTCACTCCACTCCGCTTTGCTTCATTGAGGCACGAACGAACCATCTTCAACTATGTCCCATAGTTTGTAATCTCTTGACTTAATAAAGAACTTCATCTTTGTCTTCCAATGGGCATAGTGGGTTCCGTCAAAGAAAGGCGGTTTGTCGATGGATTGCGCCATTGAGCCGGTTGTGTGAAATGATGATCGAGCTTGCCGGATCTTCTCAATAGGATGTTAATCCTCTTCGATTGAGCCAAGCTCTGATACCAATTGTTGAGTTGAGAGGTGCTCGATTCGTTCAACCGATGTGGCTCACCAAGTGGTGGAGAGGTGGAATTTTGGGTGGATTTTGTAACACCCCAGATTTTTCCTTAATTTGGGTGATTTAATTAATATTTTAATTAAATAAAAGAAAAGGAAAACTACTTTTTGGTTTTCATAACTACCTTTTTCCTAATTTTTTCTCATTCTTTTTTCTCTCAAAATCCCATCATCTAAACACATTTTCTCCAGCAAAATGTACATTGATCTTCACTTTAATTGATGAGATTTCCATTATCTATTGGTTTCTAATCAATCTTGCAACAAATCCTTTTGATTTCTACATTGCATTTTCATGGAATTTTGCCCAAATCAAGGAGAAATCATCATTTAGAGGTAAGAATGTTCTTCTCCTCTAAATACTTAGTTCTTTACTGAAATTCCCAAGTTGCCAATCCTTTATTAAAGTTTTACAAATGGTTTTAATATTAAAAACATGATTTTGGCTTAAAACTCAAGATTTTGGAAGAGATCTTGAAGATTTTCGTTGTAATTGATTGGGCTCTGTTTTAAGATAGTTCTCTAATTTATTTTGGATGTTTAATGATGTTGGAAATGAGGTTTTATCAATCTAATCCCGAATAGGTTGTATTTTGTATTTCACGTGGTAGCTGTTCGACATGAGGGAGGAGGACCGTCGAGGGTGTATGCTCAGCATGAGGAGCGCAACGACGCCGATGTGATCACATGTACTTTTGCTCTTCAGTCTTTATCCTTGCTGGCTTTGATTGATTCTGGATCCACGCATTCTTATATTTTGAGTGAGCATGCACATTTTCTTGATATACCTGTGGAGATGCTTGGAATAGGAATGCAAGTGACTAGTTCTTTTGGTGAGACGGTGGTGACACGGAAGTTGTATAGGAGGTGTCCCTTAAAAGTGCAAAATCATGTCTTTCTTTTTGATCTTATGGAATTGTCATTCTATGGATTTGATGTAATCCTTGTCATGGATTGGCTAGTGGAGCATAGAGCGGTGGTGGATTTTGAAAGCAAGCGAGTTTCGCTGAAACTTGCGGACGATTACGAAGTAGTGGTGGTGGGTGAAAGTGTAAAGTTTCTTAGTAATGTGGTGTCTACCTTGGAAGCAAGTCGGATGTTACGGCAAGGTTGCGAGGCTTATCTAGCCTTTGTTATGAGTCCAAGTTCGAAGGAGGTGCGCGTTCAAGATATAAGAACTGTGCGTGAATTTCCTGGAGTATTTCCGGAGGAATTACCTAGATTGCCTCCTAGCCGAGAGGTGGATTTTGGAATTGAGCTGTACGAAAACACAACTCCAGTGTCCATTGCTCCCTATCGCATGGCACCTAAGGAGTTGAAGGAGTTGAAGACGCAGCTTCAGGAGTTGCTTGACCGTGGCTTCATTCGGCCTAGTGTGTCACCTTGGGGTGCACCTGTCCTGTTTGTGAAAAAGAAAGATGGCACTATGAGAAAGTGCATTGATTATCGTCAGCTGAACAAGTTCACTATAAAAAATCGGTATCCTTTGCCGAGGATTGATGATCTTTTTGATCAATTTCGGGGAGCGGTTGTGTTCTCCAAGATTGACTTAAGGTCAGGGTACTACCAACTTAAGGTGAAGGATGTGGATGTGCTAAAAACATCCTTTAGAACGAGGTATGTGCATTATGAATTCTTTGTAATGCCGTTTGGCTTGACGAATGCTCCTGCAGCTTTTATGGACATGATGAATAGAGTGTTTCATGAATATTTGGACAAGTTTGTTGTAGTGTTCATTAACGATATCCTTGTGTACTCTCGTACTGAGAATGATCATGATGAGCATTTAAGGATTGTGTTGCAGGCGCTGTTGGAAAATCAGCTTTATGCTAAGCTGAGCAAGTGCGAATTCTGGCTTAAGGAAGTTGTTTTCCTTGGTCATGTGGTTTCTGCTGAGGGGATTCGTGTTGATCCTCAGAAGGTTGAGGCGGTGATGAATTGGAAGCCTCCTAAGTCTGTTCATGAAGTCCGTAGTTTCCTTGGGTTGGCAGGATATTACCAGAGGTTTGTGGATGGATTCTCAAAGATTGCTGCCTCTTTGAAAAAGTTGTTGCAAAAATATGTCAAGTATGAGTGGATGAAAGCGAGACAACAAGATTTTGAAAAGCTTAAGACATCTTTGACACAAGCTCCTATCTTGGTTCAGCCTGAATCGGGAAAAGAGTTCATGGTGTATAGTGACGCATCCTATGTTGGTTTAGGGTGTATGCTAATGCAAGAGGGTAAGGTGGTGGCTTATGCATCGCGTCAGTTGAAGGTGCATGAACGCAATTATCCTACGCATGATATTGAGTTAGCTGCGGTGGTTTTTGCTTTGAAGATTTGGAGACATTATCTGTATGGTGAGAAGTGTACTGTGTACACGGATCACAAGAGTTTGAAGTATTTGATGTCTCAAAAAGAGTTGAATCTTAGGAAACGACGTTGGGTGGAGTTGCTTAAGGATTACGATCTGACGATCGAGTACCATCCAGGGAAAGCTAATGTGGTGGCGGATGCCTTGAGCAGGAAGGTGGCAGTGGAGTTAAGGGCTATGTTTGCCAGCTTGAGTATTTCGCGGGATGGAGGTCTTGTGGCTGAACTACAAGTGAAACCATCTATGGTTCAGTTGATAAAGGATAAGCAGTTGTTGGATGATTCTTTGGTGCCACATGTTCAGGATATTGCTGAGGATAGACCATCAGATTTCTGTTTTAATGATGATGGAGTTTTGTGTTTCGGAAGGCGAATAGTAGTTCCAAATGATGCGGAGTTGAGGCGTACTATTTTGGCTGAAGCTCATAGTAGTCCTTTTGCTATGCACCCTGGTAGTACAAAGATGTATCGTGATATGAAGGATGAGTACTATTAGGTGGGTTTGAAGAGAGATGTTGCAGAATATGTGAGTAAGTGTATAGTTTGTCAGCGGGTTAAGACTGAGCATCATTTTCCTTCAGGGTTGTTGCAACCGTTGAGGATCCCTGAATAGAAGTGGGAAAGAATCACCATGGACTTTGTGTCTGGTTTGCCTTTGTCACCATCGAAGAAGAATTCGGTGTGGGTGATTGTGGATCGCCTTACGAAGTGTGCGCATTTCTTACCTGTGCATACCATGTATACCTTGGATAAGCTTGTAGAGTTGTACATTGCTGAGATTGTGCGTCTACATGGTGTGCCAAAGTCTATAGTGTCGGATAGGGATCCGAGGTTTACATCGCGTTTTTGGGAGTGTTTGCACCAAGCTTTGGGTACGCGGCTGAATTTTAGTACGTCTTATCATCCACAGTCGGATGGTCAGTCTGAGCGTGTTATCCAAGTGCTTGAGGATATGTTGAGGTGCTATGTGATTGAGTTTCAAGGCTCTTGGGAGAATCATTTGCCTTTGGTGGAGTTTGCTTATAACAATAGCTACCATGCAAGTATTCAAATGGCACCTTATGAAGCCTTGTATGGGAGGAAGTGCAGAACTCCTCTTTGCTGGGCTGAAACAGGTCAGAAGTTGGTTTCAATGCCAGCTTTGTTGAAGGGAACCACCGAGAAGGTGAAGCTCATTTGTGAGCGGTTGAAGGCAGCCTCTGATCGACAGAAGTCTTACGCAGATTTGAAGCGTAAGGATATTGAGTTTGCAGTGGGTGACCGTGTGTTTTTGAAGGTTTCGCCTTGGAAGAATGTGATGAGGTTTGGCCGGAAGGGTAAGCTGAGTCCTAGATATATTGGACCATACGAGGTGATTGAACGTGTGGGTCCTGTTGCCTATAAGCTGAGGTTACCACAAGAGTTGGAAAGGATACATGATGTGTTTCACATCTCTATGCTTCGGAGGTACCGGTCGGATCCTTCGCATGTTATGCCTGTGGAGGAAGTTGAATTAAATCCAGATTTGACCTATGATGAAAAGCCGATTGGGATTCTAGATTCGGACAGTAAAATTCTTCGGGGAAAGACCATTGAGTTGGTTAAGGTGTTGTGGAGGCATCGTGGTGTTGAGGAAGCCACGTGGGAAAGAAAGGATGACATGAAGAAGTAGTTTCCTTACCTATTTTCTTCAGGTAAATTTCGAGGACGATTTTCCTTAAGTAGGAGAGAGTTGTAACACTCCAATTTTGGGCTTAGAAGTTTAGAGTTTGAGTCGGACCGGTCTGTGAAACGGTTCGAATATAAAAGGAGGTTTTAGGGAAAGACTAGTTCGAGATGTGTTAAAAATATAGAAAAATATTTAAAAATCCTCATTTAACATATATAGGAGAGTGGTGAAGTCAATTTTACAAAATAAGGTTTGGAAATACTACATTTCGGAGTAGTGACCAAAATGCGATTTTGGCAAGTTTAGTAGTGACTATTTTGTAAAGGATTGAAACTTTGAATCTTTAAGGAGCTAATTTACCCAAAATGTTTTTCTCCAGATTTTTCCTTAATTTGGGTGATTTAATTAATGTTTTAATTAAATAAAAGAAAAGGAAAACTACTTTTTGGTTTTCATAACTACCTTTTCCTAATTTTCTCTCATACCTTTTTCTCTCAAAATCCCATCATCCAAACACATTTTCTCCAAAAAAATGTACATTGATCTTCACTTTAATTGATGAGATTTCCATCATCTATTGGTTTCTAATCAATCTTGCAACAAATCCTTTTGATTTCCACATTGCATTTTCATGGAATTTTGCCCAAATCAAGGAGAAATCATCATTTAGAGGTAAGAATGTTCTTCTCCTCTAAATACTCAGTTCTTTACTGAAATTCCCAAGTTTCCAATCCTTTATTAAAGTTTTATAAATGGTTTTAATATTAGAAACATGATTTTGGCTTAAAACTCAAGATTTTGGAAGAGATCTTGAAGATTTTCGTTGTAATTGATTGGGCTCTGTTTTGAGATAGTTCTCTAATGTATTTTGGATGTTTAATGATGTTGGAAATTAGGTTTTATCAATCTAATCCCGAATAGGTTGTATTTCTTAAGTTTTTGCTTATGAAAATGATGGTTTTTGGGGTGATTTTGGTGTTATGCTATAGCTGGAGGTATAAGGACGAGGTTAGGGTTGTTTTTGATGTTGATTGATGTTTAGAAATGATTAGAAGTGATGGATCTTGGCTGGGTTAAGTTTTGGAAGAGTTTGGAGGTGATTTCGGTTGTGTTTGGTAGCTGAAATGTTGAGTTTAGGTGGTGCAGCGAGTTTAGGAGAAGTGGTTGATGATTTTAATGCATGATGATGCATTAATCCTCTGCTCTTATGTGTTGTAAACAGGGGAGACATCTTTGGACACTTTTGGTGTTGGTTCGGGAGTATCGGAGGCATAGTTAGAGTTTCGGCGAGCAAGGCGAAACGTAATTGGTGAGTGGAGATGGTTTTCCAGCTTTGAAACGATTATTTGGAGGTTTGAGAGCTTAGTTTAAGTCTAAACAACTTAGCTAAGCTCAAGAGTAAGTTTTCGGAAAAACTCCCTCGGATGTGCTAAGTTATGGTTTTATGCATTGGTTATGAAATGCATGTTTAATTACTGTTTTGGAAGCATGTTTTAGCATGATTAATACTGGTTTTGAAAGCCATGTATTGAAGGATGCTCAAGGTAAGAGATTCTTGGTTTGACATGTTATTAATATGGTTATGATGCATGGAGATGCATGATGATAAGTGGCTTTGATTAATGCTTTAAAACAGTGAATTGATGGTGGTATTTGATGTATATTGGCAAGTGATGAAATGGTTTTAAAGTTCTTGAATTGGATATAGTTAGCCGGCTATAGGATTGGGTGCACCGTAAGTAAAGTCGCCTTGGATGTTGAGGGGTTGTGATTATACCGTAAACTCCATCCAAGTACCCTAACGATTGAGGTAAGATCACAACGATGGTTGTAAATTCCGTGTGTGGATCTTGTATTATGTGTCCCTTTCTCTCGTTAGTGGAATTATACAACTACCGATGAGTGGTGTTGAGGGGTTGAGATTGTACCGTTATACTCCACCACGGGTGTCACATCAATGGAGGGATTGCTCTTGAGTGTGAACCTTGTGTAGTCCGGTAGTGTGTATGAAGCGTGCGGGACAACGCTTGTAATCCGCGTATCCGATTGTGTCTTGTGTTGAAATGGTTTGTGAACTATCACTTAAAAGCCAATATAATGTATTTGAATGTAATGAAGCGTGAGATGCTTGAAAATGATGCAAGGTTGCATGAGAAATATGTAAATGATGCAATATTGCATGTGATACTTGTTAAGCATGAGCAAAAGTATATTTTCTATTGTGAATGGTGCATATGTGCATAGAATCTCAAAAGTGCATTGAAGTCTTGTGAAGGCTTGTTTTAAAAAGGCACGTAATGCAAAATGTTGCTTTTGTAAATCATGAGATGAACATTGATGAATATTGTTTAGCGGATCTCATTAAGCTTCGTGCTTACGCTCTTTTATTTCATCAATACAGAGAATTGATCACTTGAAGGCAGCTCACGAGCAAGAGACATCCAAGAATTTTGTTAAGAAAAGTATGTGGTTCAACCTTAGTGTAATAAAAGGCAATGGGTGGGAATTTATCCTTTGGAAGGTTTAAGAACATTTCCTTACCTTGAGTATGTTGGTTTGATCATTCATGATTTGTAATGGCCTTTGGAGTTTGATTTTTGGATTATTTTCGAAGTTGTGTTTTGCTTTGAATTTTGCTGATTAGGAAGCATGCCTATAGTACCCTAGCTTACGTATATGTTGCTATGTTTGAGCTATGACCTTGTTTTGGAGATGGTTGTTATGTATCCATGATGTATGCATGTTTAGGCAAGCATCAGGGATGGCTCGTGTATGTAAAAGCATGTTAAACCAGAAATTGCTGCAGTCTCTGTGCAAACCGTATCGAAACACTCTCTGGTGTTTCGAAACGGGGCCTATAATGGCCTTCGTGTTTCGAAACGATTGGAGGCTGTTCCGATACGTTTTGGCTACTGAAAAGCCGTGTTTTGGAACCAATTTCGAAACGGGAGAGTGTTTGCTCTAGCGTTTCGATACGGCATGAAGGTGTTTCGAAACAGGTGACTGTTGGTCACAGATTTAAATTATTCTGAAGTTTGCATGTTTTACTTTTTAGTCCTGAATGTTGAGATTTCAATTGTATGAGCTTGAGGTGTCCAATTAAATTGAAATTTGGCAGAGAAGCATGTAACATGAATAATTTCATATTGGTAACATTAAAATAAGTAAAGACCCTCTAATTTACAAAATTTACATTTTGGTCCCTGAACTAATTTTAAGTGCAATTGAGCCCTTGTTTGTAGTTCGGGTCAATCGTCTAGGCCAGGCTAAGGGGGTTACAGATTTGGTGTGGAAGCTAAAATAATAAAGACACAATGATTTTAGAGTGATTCAACCTTCTAACCAAGGTCTACATCCACTACCTTAGCTCCCCACTAAGGATTTCCAATCAATCCACTATTGTTTCGTCCCCTTTTCTTGGCTTAGGATGAAACCCTTATACACCGATCAAGCTTTCTACCCAAAGCCTTGATCAAACCCTCTTTTACAAAGAGATAAAATAAAGCAAACACAAATCCCTCTAATAGGTGTTTGTTTGCACAATTAAAGCACTCACCCAAAACCTAAAACACTTGAGCAAATTTGACAATTTTGGCTCACTAGTGTTTGTCTATACAAGAATTGACAATTTAAGCACTAAGACAATATTTGATCATTTGTTGATTGACAATGTGAGCATTAACCATATCTTGATGCTTGGAGGTCCCTTTTATACTCCTTGATGAGATTATAGCCGTTACTAGCCGTTGGGGTTGAATTGGAGCCGTTGAAGACTTTATTTCCCACCATAAATGCAGTTCTGCAGCTCACCGTTTCGAAACACTCGTGACCATTCCGAAACACCCTTTAAGTAGAAAAAGCTGTTGCAGTATGATGCAGTACCTGTATTGAAACGCCTTTGGCCGTTTCGAAACACCCGTATCGAAACGCCTGCCTCCGTATCGAAACGATCTGCATTTAAAAGTTAGTTGGGAAATAGCCGTTGAGGTTTATGACTGTTGTGGTCGATTCCACGTAGGCGTATCGAAACGGCATAGCCCGTTTCGAAACGCTGGGCAAAATTCACATCCAGGGAAGGCCCATTTCGATACCCGTATCGAAACACTTTTGCTACTGGAATCCCCCGTATCGAAACACCTGGACGGTTTTGTGTAGTTTAGCTTTTGAAAACATTTAAAACCCTTTGAAAACACCCCTAAACATAGTTTCAAGTTATTTGGACTTTGGAAATAATTTTGAATTCTTTTTAAATTAGTCTAAAACATTTTTCAATTATTATATCAAAACATTAGTTCTACATGTTCACACAACACTTCAAGCCATCTCAACCGGAATAGCGATACAATCACAATCACGATACATTAACAACCAGGTACAATTACAACCTACGGGGACAACAACTCCAATCATCGGTTAGATGCTTAATCCACTAACGAGAGCTTATGAGACACCAACCCCTCGACTGTTAGGGTACTTGGATGAAGTTACGGGACACCAACCCCTCAACATCCAAGGCGACTTATTTATATTGCACTCAATCCTATGGTCGGCAAACTATATCCGATAACATTTTAAACCAAATCACTTGCCAATATAATTCATTAAAACCATGTACCTCAATGTTTTTATATACATTAACACAAAACTATTTTCTCAAAGCAACATACTATGCTTTTAAACAAGTATAAAACACATACTTACATAGATCACTTACCACGTGCATCCATCATCATTTCATGATTAAAAATAGTATATCACATACTTAAAACATGCATAAACAGTAGGTAAATTCATGTAATAAAAAACAAGTGCATATATCATTTCATAAAAACACGACCGAGAGAGAAAAATCCACTTATACTTACTTCCAAACTTATAATAGTGTTTCAAGCTCAATCTAAGTTTCCAAAACCATCTTCAAACCTTTTTAAAGCTGTAGGTTTCGTTCTCACTCACCGACAACGTGAAGCACCATTCGTCGATGCGAATTCAAGCGTCTGAAGCCTCCAATACCTCACCGATAACTACGAAATCAACCTCTCCTATTTTAACCACACAAAAACAAAGAGTACAATCCATCACTATGCATTCATAAACCCACCAATGACAATCCTTAGCAAACCTCAACAAACACAAGATGAAACCCTTCCACAATAATCGAAATCAACCTCAAACTCAAGCTAACCAAAGCCCAGCCACAAACGCTTGAAACTAACATAAAATAACATTAAAAATTCATCTAATAACAACCTTATACCTCCACTATACATAAAACCACCACAATTTCTCAAAAACTTATCACTAGAAATCTAGATAATTAGAAATTCACCCAGTTTCGGTATTCCAATGTTAAAACCAACTTATTAACATTATAAAACACCATAATTATGTTCTAATCTGATCAAGAACCCAACAAATCAGATCCAAAACGAATCTCAATCAATTTCACCAATTAATTCTCAATTAAACCAAATTTCCACAATTAAAACATCAAAACCCACTAGAAAACATATATAAAGGATCAATAACTTGATAATTTCAGTAAAGAACCTTACATTATAGGAGAAGAATGAACCTTACCTCCAATGTATGAGTTTCCCTTTAATTGGATGTCTTCCTCTTGAAAATCAAAGAGATTTAATAAGATTTTTGGAGAACAAGTTAAAAAATCATTTAGGAAATCAAAGAGTTAAGATATCAAGATCATTAACTTAAATTTTCCGAAGAAAAAGAATGTGTTTGGCTAAAGAGAAGTTGAGAGAAAATCTTGAGAAAAGAAAGTTACGTCAAATTGTGATTTTAGAAAATAACCAACTTCCTTAATTAAATCCTTTTAATTCCTTTAATTAAAACACATTTAAAATAATCTTAATTAAGGGAAAACTCAGATTAGACCAAATGGTATAATAGCTCCGTAAAGATTCAAAGTTTTGACCCTTTTACAAAACAGTCACTAAAAACAGTTTTATACTTTTACATTTTGGTCACTAGTCTCAAAATGTCAAATCTCCAAAACTCATTTTCCAAATTTGATTTCACTAAAATCATTAATATAATAAATGATGATTTTAGAACATTTTCCCATATTTTTATCACCCTCAAAAATATTTATTCCAATTTAAATCTCGAAACTAACTTGAATCAACTACCCGGTTCTCCCAAACCGTCTAACCTTCCCGGTTAACATCTAGTCCAAAAATCGGGGTGTTGCACAATATTCCAAAATAAGCCCCCAAAGCTCAACATCCAACACCAAAAAAATGCCAATGAACTTTGCGAACCCAAAGCACCACTCCCCTAGGTTGTTCCGAGCCATAATGCCACACATAGCGTACCCATCAACCTCACGCCTCGACCTGTTGGAATTAACTTTTATCCACTGCTGCAACAGAAGATTCCAGTGGACATTAGCACTGCCTACGACACCACCTTCAGGAGTAACCACACGGTTCTCTGCTAATGCTCGAATATAGAGCTCAACAAGATGTTTACTGCATTCGATAACAGTTCCGTGCCCAGCAATCAAGTTATTAAAGATATGCGCGTTACGACCAAGCCCTAAGTTCCACAGTATGTACCAAACAAGAGATCCCACCGATCATTACTATAAGCAAAATTGGACCAATTAGTTATGGTAATATAATCCGAATCCGATTAGAAGAAAAAAATTCGATCCAAATCCGATAAAAAAAGTTTGAATCCGAATCTGAAAAAAGGCCTGAGTCCTAAAAGGAGGTGAATTAGATATGGACATTTCCATGATCTGATTCGAATCCGATCCAAATCTATATCCGATTCGAGTCTGATTCATATATTAATCCAAATAAAAACATTTAAAACTCTTAGATTTAAAAAGATATAGATATATATTGAAATCCTAATTAAGTTAAATTGAGATTATATATATATATATATATATATTGAAATCCTAATATAAGTTGAATTAAGATTACAAAGGCTATATAAAGGCATGAGAGATCTAGTAGTCATTAATGCTTTTTGAAAAAACCCTCTAAATAGTTTAGAGAGTTTAATATGCTTGTTTCAACTGGGTGAACTACGCGAAGGTCAAAGCGTTATCGTTGCGACTTAGGAATCGACATCGTGGAATCGTGATTGGGTATTTATCTTCTCCAAATTTAGAATTTCAGATTTTAAACAGGTAATTCTTCACTCTTAATCACCACGATTCGTTCTTCGTACATGGATCTCTAGTGGTGATCACCAGATAATTTTTCCGCTACGCCATGGGGTGTATTGGCCAACAATGGTAGCTTGATGTCTAGACACTTTTTTCTCTATGTCAAATGTTGATGGTTGAATATTTTGATTATATTTTTTTCATCTTGGATTCTAATATTTATTAGACATTTTATAATTGTGATTTGGAAAGTAGTTATGTTAGTAGACTAGTAAGACAATAATAGTTTTATGTGAGGATGGTTTATTTGTTGTTGAGCTTTTTTTAGTTGAAGTTTGAATTGTTACTTTAATTTGTTTTACATTGAATTGTAATATTTGTTGAGATTTGTTTGTGCTATTAGTTTAAATATATTTGTTTGATGAAAATTAGTTTTTATTTAAAGATATTTGTTTGAGTTGTTATTTTAAAAAGGGAAAAGAATTAATTGGATTCGGACTTTTGAATTTAGATTTTGAATTTAGATATTTTATTAGATCGAACTTTAATTTTTTTTGAGGTCCGATTATTAATTAGATTGAACTTAAACTTTATAAAATCCGATCCAAGTACGATTCATTCCTATCTCAAGGCCGAACCCAACAAATTTGCGATTAACCATGCATTCGGCTCCATGCTTAAGAACAACTCCAATTTAGAGGGATACACCAGATCAGTCCAAGCTTGTACCGCTGGTGGACACCGTTTTAACACATGTTCAATGTCTTCCACTGGATCTCCATGCTTAAGAACGACTCCAATTTAGAGGGCTGCACCTGATCAGTCCAAGCTTGTACCGACTCCAATTTTATATTGTCTTTTATTGATGAGTTCTCAAAAGTGACATACTTCATTTGCTATTTTTCTAGTTATTAGGACTTCTTGTTGCTTAATACATGCTGTTTTTGTTATATTCTGTGCAGGGGTCCAATTCTGGAAATAACAGTAAAAAAAGGGCATTTCTACAGTTTTTATTATAATTCTGTCATGACTGGCATCGTGGGCACGACACTAGGCACGACGCGTCTGACGTGGCAGTGACGTGGCAACCTCTAGAAGGTCCTGGAATGTTCCGAGAGAAGATCCGATCAGATTATCAGTTCTATCCATTTGGTTTCATTTTGAATTTTAAAAACATTTGAATTTGAATTGCTATTTTGATCTCTTATCCTTGTAATCTAAGCCTATAAATACCAACCTTTGGTGAAGGCTTAAGATCATCTTCTAGCTTTGAGTATTTTTATCTTTGTAAACATTTTCAGTTTTAATCCAAGTTCTTTTCCTTTATTTTCTTATTTCATTTATTTTATGTTATTTAATTACTTTTCTAAAATCAAGTTAAGCATGATAATCAATATCATGCTTAGCTAAATTTCTTGAGCCAAAAGCTAGCCAAATCAATTCTAATCGTGAGAATTGAACATTGCCTAAATTTCTTCGGGAATACATTTTTATCTCTCTGTTTAGATAGTTTGGCAATCGACCTTACTAAAGTTTTTAATCGTTTTTCAAATAAAAAAGAGCTCGTTGGTCTGGAATCGTTTAAAGACATAGTTGGGAGGAAGGATCGACATGTGGCAATTTCTACTTCCTGTGAACACTCTTAGCGATGGTCCGCTAAGGAAAGATAAAATCAGAAGCGATTCTTTTTAAGACAATTTTCGAGTTGGACTTTTCCTGCTTTCAAAACTAAATACTTTAACGACGATAGACGTGGGTAATTTGTTTAAGAATCAACCTTCGAAGATAGTCTTGGGAGGATTGGTTACTCGAGAGAGAAGCAAGTTGCGACGGGTTGGGCCTCGCAGACTGTAACCGACATGATCCCCGGAGTAAAAATCTATTTCAATGATCGAAGGAATTGACAAGGCTAGCTCGAGGCTAATTTGCATATTTGGTTTTTCCTATTATTTTCTTTAATTCTTGAATTTTATTTTATTACTACACTCAATATCAGATCACCCCTTTTTTATTTCCTTATTTTTACATATATTCCTGGGAATTCAAATCCGACAAAATTCAAGTCAAGAATTCCGAATAATCTCCCTGTGGATCGACCCTCTTTCCCTATATCTATTTAATTTCTTTATTCTATTATTTATTGAAAGAGGTTAATTTATTTATTTATTTTCACCGGTTAAACGATGACTTGTCAAAATTGGCGTCGTTGCCGGGGAGATTTACTTTCGGCACTTTTTGACTGATTTTGTTTTTTATGACCAAGAGGAATCCGGGTAATCTTGTTACATACAACCCGAAAATCGAAGCAAGCGCTCGTAAGAACCACGGTGAAACTGTCAGACGAAAGAAAGTACAAAAGCAAAACCAACAACAATCCCATTCGGAATCCATATCTGAACCACCACACGACCAAACCGAAGAAAGCACAAGTCCGATATCTATACCTACACCCAACCCGATGGCTAACCAAACCATTAGACAGCTCAACATCGCCCCTGCTGAACAACAACCCCTTTGTATCACCTTTCCTTACGGCGATACCCCTTTCCAACTCAAAACGAGCCTAATTCACCTATTACCCACATTTAATGGCCTCCCTACTGAAAGCCCACATAAACACCTTGCCGAATTTCACATGGTGTGCAGCAGCATGAAACCGCAAGGAGTTTCGGAGGATCAGATAAAACTAAGGGCATTTCCTTTTTCTTTAGTTGGAATAGCTAAAGAATGGTTATTTTATTTACCTCCGAATTCTATTAATACATGGGTTGATCTTTCTCGTGTTTTCCTTGACAGGTATTTCCCTGCAGCAAAAACGACTGAACTTAGGCGAAGAATTTTGGGTATCCAACAAACGCATGACGAGTCCTTATACGATTATTGGGAAAGATTCAAAAAGTTGTGCGCGAGTTGCCCACAACATAATATATCCGAGCAAACGCTCCTTTAATATTTCTATGAAGGAATGTTGCCGATGGATAAGAAAATGATAGATTCAGCAAGCGGTGGAGCGCTTGTCAACTTGACCCCCGAAAATGCTCGAAATCTGATATCTACGATGGCGGCGAATTCACAGCAATTTAATTTTGCAAGTGAACCCAACCGACGGGTTCACACAGTAAGAACAATTTCATTAGAGAATAAGATAGACAATTTGACTAATATTGTGTATTCTCTTGTTTCAGGGGAGATAGGAGCTGCTAAGGTATGCAGAATATGCACTATGCCAGATCACGCAACCGACTTATGCCCATTGCTGCGGGATACATCTGGTGCCCAAGTTAACGCCGTACACAACTTTCTCGGACCTCCCCAAAGACCCTATAACCCATATAGTAATACGTTCAATCCCGGTTGGAGAGATCACCCAAACTTGAGCTACGGTAATCAGAACCCGAATTACCAACCTAGGCAGCAACCTCCCCACCAAAACCAAGCACCCCAAAAATCCTCGCTTGAGTCTATTGTTGAGAGAATGGCAGTTTCTCAGGAAAAATTCCAAACCCAAACACAATCCCATCTCCAGCAAATCGACAAACAAATAAGCCAACTAGCTCAAGCCGTTAGCCGTATAGAATCCCAGAGAAAGTTACCATCCCAAACCGAAACCAACCCAAGGGAAAACGTTAGTGCGATAACTTTGCGCAGTGGAACAGTGATAACGCCTAAACCGCCCAAGCAAGATGAGCGAAAATCCGACGAACCGGGAAAATCTTCGGAAGACCAGAACGACAAGTCTCCTCCCACCACATGTAATGCCAAATCTAAAATTTATGTTTCTACTTACGAACTTGTTCCTCCTTTTCCAGGTAGATTGGCGAAACGAGATAAAAAGGAGGAAGAGAAAGAAATTTTAGATATATTCAAAAAAGTGGAAATTAATATTCCACTTCTTGATGTTATTCGAAAAGTGCCTAAATACGCAAGGTTTCTGAAGGACTTATGCACAAACCGAAGGAGACTATCCGGAAATGAAAAAGTTAACCTTGGTGAAAATATTTCGGCCATCTTTCAAAAGCCGTTGCCGCCAAAGTACAAGGACCAAGGTATGTTTGCGATTCCCTGTAAAATTGGGAATGTTGGGATAAAAAGAGCGATGTGTGATTTAGGCGCATCTATCAACGTCATATCGTTAAACGTCTACAACAAAATTTCGACTGAACCATTGAAAGAAACGCGAGTAACAATTCAATTAGCCGATCGATCAGTCATCTACCCCAAGGGAGTACTAGAAAACATGTTGGTACAAGTAAAAAATCTTATTTTCCCTGCTGATTTTTATATAATTGACATGGAAAATGATCGCAGCAATAACGGATCCGAAATCTTGCTTGGCCGACCTTTCCTATCAACCGCGCATACAAAGATTGATGTCCGCGACGGCATCTTAACTATGGAATTTGATATGTATAAAGCTATGAGGTATCCTGATTCGATCGCAAGTTTAAATTTCGTTGATATTATAGATTCGTTAGCTGATGATTTGATCGAAACTGATTTGTGTTATGACTTTTGTAGGGAATTCGTGGATCTCGACGATGAAAATATAGGCGAAATCATTTCAACTCTTTCTTCCCTTTCTGATTTTCGATTAATTCCAACTCGATCTAAACATTTTCCCTCAATTTTGCAGGAACCAAAGCCGAAGTTAGAGCAATTTAATTATATATTTTTAGGCGACAACCAAACTTTTTCAATCACCATCTTGAGTAAGTTGTCGCATCGGGAAGGAGGTAGAAGCTTAGTTGTTATTTTACGCACAAATAAAAAGATGAAGGAAGGCGTTAAAACGACAAGGGACAGACATCACCGTTTATTTGAAGATCTTTCTTTTGAAGAACCAAAAATTTAGCAAAGGTCGTCGAGCTAAACGACGTTAAACAAAGCGCTAAATGGGAGGCAACCCATTGGTTTTTTTCTCGTTAATTTTTACTCTTTTCTTTTAAATAATTTAATTTATGCTTCATTTTTTCATTTTCTTTCTTTCTTAATAATTTTTCTTTTTCATCTGCAGGACTCATTTTCGCAAACAGCAATGGCAAGCATAACCCCAGCTGAAGTGCACTGTTTCATTAATGCAGTGCATTTCAGCACACTCAATGAACGGTGCACGATAGCCCAAGCCCTTTCCCCTTAGCATACCGTCCAATTTTTCCCCTTTCCCCCTTCTATTTCTTTCTTTCCCGCAAAACCACCAAACCCTAACAAAATACACCTAGCCGCAAAACTCACCCAGCCGATTCAGCCACACCGACTTCACCATGCCCCACACCTCCTCCTCGCCGTGGTGGTCGACAACGGCAAGCCCTCAACCCCCGATCGAGAACCCCACTCCTACGGCTTCCACCGTACCTCCGCCCTCTCCCCCAACCTTCAGCCGCCATTCGCGTCTCTCCAACAGCACCGTCGGACCAAGCTCCAGTCGCCGTCCACCTCCCCCACGATCACCATCACCGTCATTCCACTCTATGCCAACGGTGGACTCAATTTCATCACTCACGGGGAGTATATATATATATTTACCCTTATTTGTTCCTCATTTTCTTTATTTTTATTTTGAATTGGGGCAATTCATTTAAGTGAGGGGGAGGGTGCAAAAACCACTTGTCCTATGCTTGTTTGATAATATGTTTTGATTTTGATTAAACCTTGAGATGAATTTTTTGTTCTTGCCTTTACTTGTTGTCCAAGCATGTTGTACTTGTTCTTATGCTTAGGAATGATTGAATTATAGCATTTTGATAATCAAAGGATATGGGTAATCCACAGTTTGACATCTCTTTTAATTTCTCTTGATTGTGTTGATTAGATTTCTCGCCTAGCTTAATCAAACTTAGCCCAATTTTGTGAGACTTTGAGCCTTGAGCATGCATTCTTCATATTATACTCATTTCTTTTGCTTGAGAGTGTCATCTTGAATTTTAGGAATCTAGAACTTGTGGCTTGCTTACGATTCGAGACTACACTAAGAACGAGGTACTTTAAAATGATTTAGGCATTAGGCTTTAAACCTCTTCCTTCCCTTTCATTTTAATTTACCCTTTCTCATCGCCTAGTGAGCCTTTGTTAGCCTTACATCTCATTCCTTTGACTTAACAATTTCAATTGATCAAATGCTAGAATATTTATTAGACACGAAGGAGATACTTTTCAAATAAGGGCAGAAATTTTCCTAGAAAAAATGAGAAAAAAGAAAAACAGAATAAATGGAAGCAATTGCTTCGGAAAAAAAAAAGAGAAGAAAAAAGAAGAAAAACAGTTTCGAAAAGAAGAAAAAAAAGAAGAAAAAATGTGTGTTTGCTTGCCCATTTTTAGCTCATTTTTAATGTCTTCACTGCTTAATGTTTGAGATATCTTGCATTGATCATCCTCTTTTGTTTTTTTTTCTTCCCATCTTTCTATCCTTTTTTCTAAACCCACATTACACCTTGAACAAAGACCTAATGATTTTGCACCTCGATTCTATTAAAGTAGTGGAGAATTGAACTTGTTACAAGCCTATGGAAACCTTTATTCATTATTGACTTTGAGTGTTTCTGCTTCACTTTTACCTATAAACACTTTGAGTGCTCTTGAGTGTATCTTGGTGAGGATTAAGACTAGGTTAGGATTTGATTAATGCTTGATAGGTATTGGAAGAGATAAGGGTTGTTCTTTGTTTACATCCATTTGGTTTGATTATGTTTCTTTCATGATACTCCTTTTGCGCTAGAACTCTTATGATTATGTTTGATGCTTGTGATGGCTTGAGAAATGCATTCTTTGGTTTATGCTTTTTCAGACATACTTGAGGACAAGTATGAGACAAGTGAGGGATACACCAGATCAGTCCAAGCTTGTACCGCTGGTGGACACCGTTTTAACACATGTTCAATGTCTTCCACTGGATCTCCATGCTTAAGAACGACTCCAATTTAGAGGGCTGCACCTGATCAGTCCAAGCTTGTACCGACTCCAATTTTATATTGTCTTTTATTGATGAGTTCTCAAAAGTGACATACTTCATTTGCTATTTTTCTAGTTATTAGGACTTCTTGTTGCTTAATACATGCTGTTTTTGTTATATTCTGTGCAGGGGTCCAATTCTGGAAATAACAGTAAAAAAAGGGCATTTCTACAGTTTTTATTATAATTCTGTCATGACTGGCATCGTGGGCACGACGCGTCTGACGTGGCAATGACGTGGCAACCTCTAGAAGGTCCTGGAATGTTCCGAGAGAAGATCCGATCAGATTATCAGTTCTATCCATTTGGTTTCATTTTGAATTTTAAAAACATTTGAATTTGAATTGCTATTTTGATCTCTTATCCTTGTAATCTAAGCCTATAAATACCAACCTTTGGTGAAGGCTTAAGATCATCTTCTAGCTTTGAGTATTTTTATCTTTGTAAACATTTTCAGTTTTAATCCAAGTTCTTTTCCTTTATTTTCTTATTTCATTTATTTTATGTTATTTAATTACTTTTCTAAAATCAAGTTAAGCATGATAATCAATATTATGCTTAGCTAAATTTCTTGAGCCAAGAGCTAGCCAAATCAATTCTAATCGTGAGAATTGAACATTGCCTAAATTCCTTCGGGAATACATTTTTATCTTTCTGTTTAGATAGTTTGGCAATTGGCCTTACTAAAGTTTTTAATCGTTTTTCAAATCAAAAAGAGCTCGTTGGTCTGGAATCGTTTAAAGACATAGTTGGGAGGAAGGATCGGCCTGTGACAATTTCGACTTCTTGTGAACACTCTTAGCGGCGGTCCGCTAAGGAAAGATAAAATCAGAAGCGATTCTTTTTAAGACAATTTATGAGTTGGGCTTTTCCTACTTTCAAAACTAAATACTTTAACGGCGATAGACGTGGTTAATTTGTTTAAGAATCAACCTTCGAAGATAGTCTTGGGAGGATTGGTTACTCGAGAGAGAAGCAAGTTGCGACGGGTTGGGCCTCGCAGACTGTAACCGACATGATCCTCGGAGTAAAAATCTATTTCAATGATCGAAGGATTTGACAAGGCTAGCTCGAGGCTAATTTGCATATTTGGTTTTTCCTATTATTTTCTTTAATTCTTGAATTTTATTTTATTACTACACTCAATATCAGATCACCCCTTTTTTATTTCCTTGTTTTTATAGATATTCCTGGGAATTCAAATCCGACAAAATTCAAGTCAAGAATTCCGACTAATCTCCATGTGGATCGACCCTCTTTCCCTATATCTATTTAATTTCTTTATTCTATTATTTATTGAAAGAGGTTAATTTATTTATTTATTTTTGACCGGTTAAACGACGACTTGTCATTTATCTCGTGTTGATTAATTTATTTTTACATAAAATTTCCCAACAAAACATATAGTGTTACTTAGACCTCGTTTTTTTTTGCTAATAGGGTCCCCAACACTCGTTTACCTTTTATTTTTTCGTCAAACGACCGACGTTTTGATTTTTAAAACACGTTTACTCACAATTTTTAGCACCAAAACGGGTGTTTGGTGGTAACTAAAAAATTTAGCTTTTGGCCAACAGGCGTTCACCACAACAATGATAAAGGAAACTTATTAATTTATGAGTGAGGCTTAAACTATTTAAGCATTATATTAAAAGAAATTTTTTCTTATCAAATAAATATATTTTATAAATATAGAGTAATTATTAACCTAAATGTGCTTTGTTGGGATGTGGCTAAGAGTAGAGTACAATACTGAGTTAATAGGATAATAGATATTTCATGTGATTTTTTAGCTCAATCGAAATGATATTGCATGTAGGGGTGAGAATCCCCATATTAAAAAAAACAAAATCATTATTTTACTGACTAAAATAAATGACTATTTAGTTTTAAAATGTAAAATTTGAATACTTCGATTAGAAGCAATTACGAGATGATGGAGATTGAAAAGGTGTTTGTGAAACCAATAAATTGATTTTGATATAACAAAAAATTTAAGGACTAAATTGAAAAAGAGAAATAAATTTTTAAGTCCTCAAAACCTCTCTATGTGTTTAAAGAAAAATGTATAAGTCAAAACCTCAACTTGTCAAATATTTTCTAAGTGTTTACCAAGTCAAAACAGTGATTTTCGAGTCACCGTTTCGAAATGGTTTTTTGGCATTTCGAAACGTTTGAAACTGTTAACCTCTGTTTCAGAACGTGTTTTGAAACGGATGAAGAACATCGGAATAGTTTGAACCGTTTTGATACGGCAGTATCGAAACGACCTCAAACGTTTAGAGACAGAATTCAAACTTGGTTTTAAAATATGATGTTTGAAGTTTTATAACTGAATTTAAAAATATCGTTAAGGCGTATCAAAACGCTCCTAATCCATTTCGATACATGCTTTGACAATAGCAAAATGTTTCGAAACGAGTTTCGAAATGGGCTCTTAACGTATCAAAACGATCGTGTTCGTTTCGATACGGTCTATTTATTACACCCCAACGACTCTTTCTATTTTGGTCTGTTTCGAAACAGGGTCGGGCGTTTCGGAACGGGTAGTTGCAGACTGCATTTATGGAGGGAAGATAACATCCCAACGACTACTTTAATGAAGGCAACAACCCCAACAGCTAGAATTCAATGAGAAGGTATAAAAGAGACCTCTAAAAGCTCCATCAATAACTATTGATCTCCAAAGAATTATCCAAACATCAAATCCAAGCAATTGTGCAAAAATTCCATATTTCTTGTAAACCCCAATTGTGAACTTTGTAATTTCCATTCTTATTTGTTCAATTGGGTTGAGTGCTTGTAAAAGGGCTACATTTTTTATTGAGAGATACTAGTTTTAGCCTTCACCTTCTTTGTATTATTTGAGTGAGGATTGGGTCAATTTTTGGGTAGAAAATTTGACCGGTATTGTAAAGGTTACCTCCTTAGCCTAGAAAAGGGAAGAACAATTAGTGGATTGTTGGAAAATCCTTAGTGAAGCTAGGTAGCAGATGTAGAGTTCAATTGGAACTTGAACCACTCTAAAATCTCTTGTCTAGCAATTTTTAATTTTCCACTACACCACCAAAAGTTCTAAAAATCCAATTCACCCCTCTTGGCTTATATCGTTTCATTGATCCACTCAATAATTGGTATCAGAGCCTACCTTTTTGAAGGATTAACAACCACAAGAGGAGTTCCTAGGAAGAGTGTGATCAACCACAAAGCAAGCCATAACATCTACCTTCAGGTAAAGCATGTATGAGCATCAATCAACCACCAAACCGCCTTTCTTCAACGGTGATAACTACCCTTTTTGGAAGAATCGAATGCGTCTCTTCATTAAATCCAAAGACTATCTTGTTTTGGGATGTCATCGAAGATGGTCCCATTATTCCGATGAAGAGAGGCGATGAAGAAAGATTGGTGCCAAAAAGGAAGAATGAGATGAGTGAAGAAGAGAGAAAGAAGATTAAAATCAATGACAAAGCTCTTCACATGTTGTTTTGCTCTTTCGGTCCCGACATCTACTCCAAAGTTTCCTCCATCGAAAGTGCTAAGGAAGTGTGGGATACACTTGAGACTACATATGAAAGAACAAGTGATGTGAAGGAGACAAAGATTGGAATTCTCAATCTTAGCTATGAGAATTTCAAAATGGAGCCCGACGAAACCGTGTCAAAGATGTTCGATCGTTTCTCAACAATCGTCAATAGGCTAAAGGGTTTTGGAGAGATAATCCTAGAAGACAAACTAGTCTGGAAGCTACTCTACTCACTTTCTTGAGTCTTGGGATGGGAAGAGAACCGCCATCATTGAGGACAAAAATTTGAAGACACTCAAGCTTGATGAGCTAGTTGGTTCTCTCCTAACTCATGAGATCATGAAGCAAGGAAGGGAAGATGAAAGGAAGAAGGAAGAGAGAAGAGTGGAAAAGCTTGAGGTAGATAAGAAGAAGAAGATAGAAGTGGCTCTCAAAGCTTCTCTACATGAGGAGAGCACTTCTAGTGAGGATGAAGACCTAGAAGAATTGGCTATGGTAGATAAAAGGTTCTCACGGTTTATGAGGTCCAACTGAGGAAGGAAGATTCAAAGAAAAATGGACTTCAAGACCAAAAACAAAGAAGAAGAGATGGATCAAATCATTTGCTTTGAGTGCAAAAAATCGGGTCATATTCGTTCCGAGTGCCCTTAACTCAAGAAGAAGGGCTTTGAGAAGAAGAAGAAGCTCAAAGCCAAGCTTGCTACTTGGAGTGATGAGGAGTCATCTGAGGATGAGGAACACAAAGTGGCCAACTTTTGCCTCATGGCTCTTGAGGATGATTCCTCTATGGTAACCTCTAACTCATTATCTTTTGATTTTACATTTGATGAATTGCATGATGCTTATGATGAGTTACAAGAGGTATATGATGAGTTAGTTGAGAAGTATAAGGAGTCGGTTCTAAAAAAAGAGAAAGATCATTTCGGAACTAAATACTAAAAATAACTCACTCTCTCAAGCTAACTTAAAATTTGAGAAAAATTTCTTAGGTTTACAAGATGAACTTAAATTCTTTCAAGATGAAAATGAAGACTTAAACAATCTTATTTCTCAATGCAATAGTGAACACCAAAAGGTGTTAAATGAGCTTAAGAAATCTTTCAATAGTGTTGGTAATATGAAAAATGAAATAGGTGAATCATCTAGATCAAACCAACCTAAAAGAAAGAACAATAACTACAAACAAAGTAGCTCTTATATGCATAATAGAACTAAAAGAGTTAGAAGTGTATGAGTTCCTAAGGAACTTGTCAAGTCTAATAATATTGATGCCATGTCACCTTGAATTCTTAAGGGAACCAAGCTTTTGGGAGCTAACACTCGTGGACCCAAAATGAGTTGGGTACCAAAAATCAAAGCTTAATATCTTTGTTTCTAGGGGAGAATTGCTACAAGGCCAAAGCACAAAGTCAAAACTCATGGTACCTTGATAGTGGATGCTCGAGGCACATGACCGGAGTCAAGAGTCGATTCGTGGACTTAAAGCCAAAAAGTGGAGGAGTAGTGACATTTGGTGACAACTCCAAAGGCCGCATTAAAGATATTGGATCCATAGGTAATCCCTATACTATTCTCATTGAAAATGTTTTATATGTCGATGGTCTAAAACACAATTTATTGAGCATTAGTCAATTGTGTGATAAAGGGTTTAATGTCTTATTTGATAAAAATGAGTGCAAAATTGTTGACATTAAATCAAATAATATAATGCTCATTAGTCATCGCATAGGTAATATATACATGGTGCATTTAGATGACATTAATACATCTCATGCATGTTTTGTTGCACAAAATGAAAATGATGCATGACTATGACATAGGAAACTAGGACATGCTAGCATTAGTGTTTTAGAAAAATTAGTTTCCCTAAATCTAGTTAGAGGTTTGCCCAAAATTAAGTTCTAAAATGACAAAATTTGTGATGCATGCTCTAAGGGTAAACAACATAGATCATCCTTTAAATCCATTAATAATGTTTCTACAAGTAGGTGTTCACAACTAATTCACATGGATTTATTTAGGCCTATTAGAACTATGAG
The DNA here is from genome assembly GCA_958450335.1 of Hibiscus tridactylites. Taxonomy (NCBI): domain Eukaryota; kingdom Viridiplantae; phylum Streptophyta; class Magnoliopsida; order Malvales; family Malvaceae; genus Hibiscus; species Hibiscus tridactylites. The sequence continues at coordinate 14,112,468 of OY288287.1, forward strand.
CTTGGGTGGTAAATCGTATGCATTTGTACTTGTTGATGACTATTCTAGATTTACTTGGGTTCTATTTTTAAGTACTAAAGACAATGCTTTAGAAAAATTCATCACGTTTTCAAAATTAACTCAAAATGATCTTGAACTTAAGATTTCTCATATTATAAGTGATCATGGAACCGAATTTCAAAATCTAGGTTTTGAAGAGTTTTTAAATGAAAATGGTATTAGCCACAATTTTTTGGCTCCTCGAACTCCTCAACAAAACGGGGTAGTTGAGAGGAAAAATAGGACTTTACAAGAAATGGCTAGAACCATGCTTTGTGAAAACAATTTACCTAAATATTTTTGGGCGAAAGCCACAAACATCGCTTGCTACATTGTAAATCAAGTAATGATTAGGCCACTTTTAAAGAAAACACCATATGAGATTTTAAAATCTAAAAAGCCTAACATTAGCTATTTTCATCCATTTGGTTGCAAGTGTTTTGTTTTAAATAATAGAAAAGACAACTTAGGTAAATTTGATGCTAAAAGTGATGAAGCTATCTTCTTAGGGTATTCTTTAACCTATAAAGCCTATCATGTATTTAATAAGAGAACTTTAGTAGTAGAAGAGTCTATTCATGTTGTATTCGATGATAACCTCCTTCCGAGGAAGGAATCTTGTGATGATGATGATGTAGGAATCGTTGATGCCTTTGATGGAGGACAAACTTCAAAGGATGATGAGATTCCAACTAAAGATGAGGATGCACAAGATCCACCCCTTGAAGCCTTGAAGGACTTGGCTCTTGAGGAAAAGGAAGTGAGCTACCCAAGGGAGTACAACTATGTCAAAGGTGGTGAAATCTTGGGTGATCCATCCAAGGGGTAACTACTAGATCTTCTCTTAAACTCATGAACCATGTTGCTTTTATCTCATGCATAGAGCCTAGGAACATTAAAAAAGAATTAAAAGATGATTTTTGAATTATGGCTATGCAAGAAGAGTTAAATCAATTTGAGAGAAGTAATGTATGGACATTAGTTGAAAGGCCTAGTAATCAATCTAATATAGAAACTAAATGTGTATTTAGGAATAAACTAGATGAGAGTGGTAACATTGTGAGAAACAAAGCTAGATTAGTTGTTCAAGGTTACACTCAAGAAGAGGGAATTGATTTTGATGAAACCTATGCACCCGTAGCTAGAATGGAAGCTATTAGGATGTTGCTTGCATATGCATGTTATCATGATTTCAAGATTTTTCAAATGGATATTAAAAACGCATTTTCAAATGGTTTTATAAATGAAGAAGTGTATGTGGAACAACCATTGGGTTTTGAGGATTCAAAATTTCCAAATCATGTTTTCAAACTAACTAAAGCACTTTATGGTTTAAAACAAGCTCCTAGAGCTTGGTATGAAAGACTTAAAAACTTTTTGATTGAAAAAGGTTTTGAAAAAGGTAAGGTGGACACTACACTTTTCATAAAAAGGTATAAAAATGACATCTTAGCAATACAAATATATGTTGATGATATTATTTTTGGATATACTAATGAGTGTCATCGTAAAGAGTTTGCTAAGTTAATGCAAGATGAATTCGAAATGCCTAGAAGAGTTTCGAAACATTCTGCCTTTGCCAAGAAGTGTATCGAAACAAGTTTTGATATGGGTCAACACGTGGGATTCGATACGGTCAAAGCCGTATCAGAACAGTCAATAGGACTCGAAACGACAGTCAACGTTTCGGTACGCACGTTTCAGAACGATCGTGCATGTTCTGAAACGGCTCTGCGGACAGCTTTAAAAGGGACCTTAAATGATAAAGTTGCTTTTAAATTAAAACACCTAAAAACCCTAACCCGATTTTTCCCTATAAAAACCCTCAAAACCTCATTGTTTTTCATCAAATCTTGAAGGTTTTACTCACAAACTCAAGTCTAAGCAAGCTTCAACAAATTTGTGCAAGTTCTTCCATTCATTCATCCAAAATCCATATTTAAGGTATATTTTCATCTCTTTCTTTTTCCTTTGATTTTATTCAAATTTTAGGTTAGAAAACATTAATTTTGTATAGATTATATGTTTTGCAACTTGGGTTTTTCAAAATTTGTAAAAAAATCAAAATCTTTAAATTTTTTATCCGAATATATTTGTTTTTACTCGTATTTTTTACTGTTTTTCAAAAGTTGTTCCTCTTTAAAAAAATTTTAAAGTCTTTTTAAAACCTAAATGGGATTTGTCCTTGGATTGAATTAAGGATGTTCATGCATACACTTAGATTTTTTTAAATTTCTTGCTTTATGTTTTAGGAATTTTCAATGGACAACGTTAACAAGAAACGCAAGACGACTCAAACGGGTGAAGCCTCAAACCAAGAAAATATTCATCCCAATCTCACCCAACTTTTTCTCAAGAGTCTTCGGACTCAAGAGATGAAGGATCGTTTCTCTTTCGTCAAGGATATAGTCATTCGTCGAGAGCGTGTTGTTGATATCTCGTTCCTTGATTCCGAGCGTTTTGCTTTCCGCTATCTAGAGCGTTTGCAAGAATGGAACTTCATGGCTTTCTTGAACATACCGGATATTACCTACAAGCACATGGTCCTCCTTTTCTACTCAAATGCCGTGCTCATTGATAATGAAGATCACACCGAGGTGATTGGCATTGAGTCATATCTCTTGGGGAAGAAGTTCATTATCAATATACCCTTTTTAGAGACTGCTCTTGGGCTCAAGAATGAAGGTATACACCAGCTCCATTCTTTCTTTGGATGCTCGTGTCCGTTTCCTTCACTTGATGATTTCATGGTTCATCCGCCCTTCCGAGGTAAATTCTCTCATATTCGTCAAGTTGATTATTTTTTGCTAGAGTGCTTTCGATGAGGAGAACGACTGAATCTTGTCAAAATTATGTTTACCGAGATGGTCCACAATGTGAAGATTCGTGAAACCGAAGCTCTTACTTCTTTCACTTATAGGATTGTCTTAAGCTATCTCTTTGGTACCCTCAACTTTGATTGCTCCTATGATTCTTCGGAATCCCACAAGAACAAGATTGGTGAATCTTCTCTCCATAAGTCCGGGTTTCGCTACTCGCTTGGCCAATGGGAACATGTTGATAGGCATGCCCCTCCACCTCAAGTTGAGCCCCCACCTCAAGCTTCGGGTCCTAACAATGAAGCTCTTATAGCTTTCCTCACCGAGCGGCTCAACACGATGGATACAAACATAGCTTCGAGATTTGGTGCTCTCAATACCCGTTTGCAATCCGTGGAGGATCGTCTCGCCGCTCTTGAGAATCAACATCAATCGATAGACTTTTCATTCTCTACCTTCTATGGTCAATGGATGACCTTTCGTCGTGCTTAAGCTAAAAACGATGATGATTCTTCGGATGTTGATGGTGACGATGATGATGAGGCTTAGGGTCTTCATTGCATATCATATTAGTTTATCATATTAGGACTGAGTTTGCACATTTTCTATTTTATTTATGCTTTATGAACATATGCTTTGATTGCTTTGTTTGGGATTGAGCTTTAAACTCTATTGCTTTAAGTTTTATGTTTGGTTATTTGAACTTTATGAATCTATATTATGTTGTTTGGTTTATTGCTTTTAACCTTGTTTTTTCTCTTGATGAGTCTTGTTTATTATTCTTTTTGATCTAACAAAAAGGGGGAGAAGTAATATAAGAGCCAAAATCTTTTAAGTAGGTTTTGAGTTTTAAAACTTGAATTTTAAATCTTTTCAAAACTTTAAAACCCATCTTAAATTGAGGGGAGTTAGAATGTCTTCAAGATTTCAAAACTCTTAAAAATTCTAACTTGGTTTTGTTATATCAAAAAGGGGGTGGTTGTGAAACCAATAAATTGATTTTGATATAACAAAGAATTTAAGGACTAAATTAAAAAGGAGAAAATGAATTTTTAAGTCCTCAAAACCTCTCTATGTGTTTAAAGAAAAATGTATAAGTCAAAACCTCAACTTGTCAAATATTTTCTAAGTGTTTACCAAGTCAAAACAGTGATTTTTGAGTCACCGTTTTGGAACGGTCTTTTGGCGTTTCAAAACGTTTTGAAACTGTTAACCTCTATTTCGAAACGTGTTTCGAAACGGATGAAGAACATCGGAACGGTTTTAACCGTTCTGATACGGCAGTATCGAAACGACCTCAAACGTTTCGAAACATAATTCAAACCTGGTTTTAAAATATGACCGTTGAAGTTTTATAACTAAATTTAAAAATATCGTTAAGGCGTATCGAAACGCTCCTAAGCCGTTTCGATACGGGCTTTGATAGTAGCAAAATGTTTCGAAACGAGTTTCAAAATAGGCTCTTAGTGTATCGAAACGATCGTGCCTGTTTCGGTACGGTCTATTTATTACACCCCAACGACTCTTTCTATTTTGGTCTGTTTCGAAACATGGTCAGGTGTTTCGGAATGGGTAGTTGTGGACTGCATTTATAGAGGGAAGATAACATCCCAACGGCTATTTTAATGAAGGCAACAACCCCAACGGCTAGAATTCAATGAGAATGTATAAAAGGGAACTCTAAAAGCTCCAGCAACAACTATTGATCTCCAAATAATTATTCAAACATCAAATCCAAGTAATTGTGCAAAAATTCCATATTTCTTGTAAACCCCAATTGTGAACTTTGTAATTTCCATTCTTATTTGTTCAATTGGGTTGAGTGCTTGTAAAAGGGCTACATTTTGTATTGAGAGATACTAGTTTTAGCCTTCAATTTCATTTGTATTACTTGAGTGAGGATTGGGTTAAATTTTGGGTAGAAAATTTGACCAGTATTGTAAAGGTTACCTCCTTAGCCTAGAAATGGGAAAGATCAATTAGTGGATTGTTGGAAAATCCTTAGTGAAGCTAAGGTAGTGGATGTAGAGTTCAATTGGAACTTGAACCACTCTAAAATCCCTTGTCTAGCAATTTTAAATTTTCCACTACACCACCAAAAGTTCTAAAAATCCAATTCACCCCCTCTTGGCTTATATCGTTTCATTGATCCACTCAACAATGTTGTGTTGGGAAAGATTTAGACAAGGATTTTTGCTTGTATATAAAAACTACCATAGAAACATATTGAGAAACTTGAGTGTGACTAAGTTTGAGAGAAAGTCAGAGCCGTTCTTGAGATTTTAGTGGCCCTAGGGGCTAGGGCGAACCTAAAAATCAGGCTCCTAATAATAATTATTAAAAATTGAATTTTAAAAGTGGGTCCCTAGTATCAATTATTAGAAAAATAGGTCTCTATTAACAAATATTTTTTAAAAAGATGCCCCTAATAACGAGTATTGAGAAGAAACTGGACTCGTAATAACAAGTATAAAAAAATTAATTTTAAGACTAGATCCTTGATAAAAAATATCGAGAAAAAAATGGGCTTATAATAACAAGTATTTGAAAAAAAATAGCTCTCTAATAACAAGTTTTGGGGGGAAAATTGCAAGAGTATATGCCCAATAACAAATATTAGAAAAAAATAGGGACCTAATAATAAGTATTAGGGGAAAATTGAACCCTAATAACAAATATTGAGATAAGTGAATTTTAAGAATAGAACCCTAATAATAAATATTGGGAAAATATCGAGCCCCTAATAACAAGTATTGAAAAAAAAAATAGGGCCATAATAACAATTGTTGAAAAAATTAGACCTCTAATGTAAGTATTGGGAAAAATTGGACCCTAATAACAAATATTTGAAAAAAAAATTAATTTTAAGAGTAGGCCCATAATAAGAAGTATTGATAAAAAAAAAATGAGCACATAATAACAAATGTTAAAAAATTAGACCCCTAATAGCAAGTATTGAGAAAAATGGACACATAATAACAAATATTAGAAAAATGAATTTTCAGAGTAAACCCCTAATAATAAATATTGAGAAAAAATTGAGCCCCTAATAACAAGTGTTAAAATTGGGCCCTAATAATAATTATTGAAAAATTTGAACCCGAATAACAAATATTGGAAAAATTAAAGTTTAAGAGTAAACCCCTAACAATAAATCTTTTAAAAAAAGACCACAATACCAATATTATAAAAGAATGGGCCCTAGGGCGCCCCTCTCGCCCATGCCAAAGAACGACTTTGGAGATATAGTTAATGTTCTTTTATTAAGATATATAATAGTGATATATATATTAAAAAATTGTAAAATATCGAGATTTGGGATCTTTGAAGATATTTTTTGAGATCTTTACGGTTAGTTATGTAGCTACGGTTCGGTTATCCCCACGGTTAGGATATATCAATCCCCGTTTCCATTTCCATTCGAGCTTCGGTGATGAAATTTTTCGTTCTCATCCTCGTGGCTAAAGATTTCGATTATTTCTCATCTTGTCGGTTCATATCTCCACGATTTTTGAGTATTCTCCGTCCAATTTTCTCCTCTAATTGCATGTGATTATATTTTTGGCTCACAATTTTCTTGTAAAAATAACATTCAAATTATTTAAATTACAGTCCAAAATGTCCGAATCCTTCTTCTGTCGTAAATTCATCGCCTATATAGATGTCATCCCAAAATGTATGTAAAGCTTCAATTAGAAAATTTACGTTATCAATTAATTCCAACTAAGCAAGGCTTTTTTTTTCAATTTTTTTCCCGGAAATTTTGGATATTAACTTGGGTCAAATTATGGTTTTGGTCTCTCTATCAGCTCAAATTTAGGGTTTTGTCCCTACAATTTAATTTGGTGTAATTTGATCTTCTACTCTTACTATATCATTATTTTTTTGGCTTAAAACACAAATCACCCCAGAAGTTGGCAACTTTGGTCACGTTGAACCATTAATTTCCCCCATCAAATTGCCCCCCCCCCCCCCCCCCCCCCAAAAAAAAAAAAACTTGGCATGTTTGGTCAATTGGCCCTTGAACTTTTCTTCCAATCAAATTGACCCTTGAACTTAGCAAGTTTAGTCAAAATTTCTCATGAATGTTAAAAAGACAACACAAAATGCCCCGAATAACATTTTATTATTATTTTCTTAAAAAATGGAGTTTAAAACCCTCCTCTGTTGATAATGTCAATACTTTAGTGGTCCATCTAGATAGAATATTCAAAACTTAACATTGTTAATCTTAGGGGCCATTTTGTGTCATGTTTTTAAAGTGTGCATGCGGCAATTTTTTTTTGTTTGAGCCAAAAGTATCCATCACTAATAGCAGTGACTAATATTTTTGCCGCGGGTGCTCTCACTAAAAAGTAATAGTTGGCCTAAAATGAGCTCCATTCTTAATGTTAAAAATCAAACTCCTGACCTCATAATTAAAAGATGAGGTGAGCAACCACCACACCACATCTTATGATTATTCATGCGGCAGTTTAAAAAATCTACTCTCAAATTATTTAAAATAAATTGAATTAACAAAGGTTCTAATCTCATGTGGGATTTTAATTTTGGGTTGAAATTGATCATGGATTTAGATATTTTCCTACTCAGAGATCAATCAGTTAAGGCAATTTAGGAACAATTTCAAACCACTAATCTTTCTTTAGTTTTAAATAAAATGTGAGAACAACCCGTCAATTAGCTTTTTGTCACGAGGGATGACCATGGTTCGGGTTGGGTCGGATTTTTAGTCGATCTGTATTTGACTCGATATTTTGTGATGTTTCACTTGACTCGAATTTAAACTTGAATTCTAGAGTAAAAACTTGAATCTAATCCGACTCGACTCGACATAAATAAAAACGATTATTTTTTATTATTATTCGATAAATTTGAGAGCTAATTGAAAAAATACAAATAAAGAGGGAGCATTATAATAATTATTTCATTTTTATTAGACAAAATAGGGAGATAATTGAAATATATATAGAGAGAGAGGGGCATTGCAGTAATTATACCAAAATAATTAGAATAAAATCAAACTATTATTTTGGGTCATATAAAGTATTTTCCACCTTAAACCCAAGCACGACCCGACCTCATCCTCTAAAAATCAGACCAAGATCCGACACGAACCCGAATTTTTTTAAAAAAACCTGATCCCATAATATCGAATCATGTCGAAAATTATCAAATATGTGTCAAATGATCATTCCTATTTGCCACTCCAACAGCCCTAATAACACTCCTAAGCGACTTTGAAAAGAAAGAGTTGTATATGTTGGATTGAAAACCTCAATTATGTACACATATGGATAAATTATTATTATTATTATTATTGTTGTTATTATTATTATTAAGTGTAATATAAAATTAAATGAGTAATTTTATTACAAGTACCATAGGTATTAAATGTCATGAATATAAATTGACTCTGTTTGGCAATTAGCGGATAGCTGATAGCGGATAGCGGATTACATTAGCTGATTGTATTAGCTGGTTTGACTAGCGGATTGTATTAGCTGATTGTATAAAAGTGTTTGGTAAAATTAACGGATAGCTGTTAGATTTTTAAACAAGCAAAATGACATATAAGGACATGATTATATTCAATACTTATTTGAATAGTTTATTAGTTATCATATTTTGTATCTAATTAATATTAATTAGATCTATAAAATTATTTTTAATATAACTTTTCTAAACATATTTGAATGTTTTATATATTAATTTATTATTATATAATTATTTTAATATAATTTAATTAATTATTAAATTTAAATACACATAAATATGCGATAATAAAAAGAAAAAAGTAAATAAGATTAGCTTATAAATAGGGTGAGAAAATATTTAATTTAGGTTATTTTGAGATTTTTAGTAACTGGTAAGAATAAAATAGTCTTTACAACTCTAATATCAAACCTCTAATCTCAAAAAGCTCTTATTATGAGTTTTTTCAAAATTAGCGGTTTCACCCTAATCCGCTCTTTCAATCCGTTGTTCACCAAACAACAATATTAACGGATTTGACTGGTCAAACCTCTAATCATGCCTCAAACCTCTAATATTTATCTAAACCTCTCTACCAAACATGGTCAATATATAAATTTTATAAGTTATATTCACAATTTGACGAGAAAACAATTTATAAACATCCAAAACCGATTTAATATAATAATAGGATATACAAAAAAGTAGAAATCCCCCTAAAAAAAAGCAAATCTTGTACTTCTCTCAATTTTCCATTTAAAAAAAAACAATTCCCATCAAAGAGTTATACAAGGATAAAAAAATCATTTTTAAGATCAAAATCTTTTAATTAATCTCTAACTATAGGGAAGGAAAATTGAAATTTTTAAAGAAAAGAAAAGAGTACTCTTAGTCAATTTTAAACTCGTAACTTAAAAATATAAAAAAAAAACAAAGATTGAAATAATTTCTCTAACCAACTGATGGTTCTTATACTTTAATGCGATAATTTCTAAAATAGATTTCGTATAATTTTATTCCGGTTCTAGCAGTATCTTGTTGATACCTTGTGTAGCATCATGGACAATGACTTTAGTTTCTAATAATAGCGGGAAGTACTCCATTTCTAGCTTTAGGCTTTAACCAAAGAGACTCAAAAAATACAATTGGAAACGAGACACGTGGTAGGGGCTTATTAAAATTTTCAATTTAACAAATTACAGTTATTCTTATTCCAGCTCAAACGCCAATCTTCGACTTCTACGTTCACTGCTTCCACCTATCTGACTTTTTCAGGCACTAACCAACATAGGAAAAACCAAATGGCGCAAACGCCCAAGTCTCGTCGGACCCGTAAATCTCAACCCACACTGCTTTACAAAGGCGTTAACGAAGAAGCTCAACCCAAACACTTTGGCGGCGATGATGACAATGATGGTGGCGGTTCAGGAGATTTTGGAACCATGATCGTGAAGACGGATCGTCATCGTATCTCTCTCGGCGAAAAGCCGGCTTCATTTAGGACACCGTCGATAGGAACGAGAGATGAAATGGACGTTGACGATGATAATGAGGAGGAGGAGTATGAAGACGACAGTGGGGAAAGTTTTGGCACATTCGTGGTGAGATCAACGGTGAGGAGCGAGAGGGAAGGGAGCGGAACGGTGGTGGTGAACAAAGCAGTGGCGAGTATGGGAGAGCTAGGTTTCGGGAAACAAAAGAGCTCTGCTTCGACAACGTCGATGCAAGGGGAGGAGAATAGGTTCTTGCAAAATAATAAGGTTTCGGCGAGTTCTATTCCCGACTGCGTTATTAGAGAAGATCCTTCCACAAAATATGAGCTACTCAATGAGCTCGGTGAGTTTTAATTGCAGCGATAATCATCATTATTCTCACTCTCATATAATTGTGTTTTTTCAATTACATGCCAAATGAACTAATATTGGATTTTGGGGCGGCAGGAAAAGGATCTTACGGGGCAGTTTATAAGGCTAGAGATTTAAGAACTTCAGAGCTTGTTGCAGTTAAGGTCATATCTTTAACCGAAGGGGTACGTATGATTTTCTTGTTTGTATTTGATATAGTTGATGCCAATGGGCAATGGCATTGGCTGGATCAATCACCAGGCATGATCTACTGAATTTCTTTTTAGGAAGAAGAGTATGAAGAAATCCGTGGTGAAATTGAGATGTTGCAGCAATGTAGTCATTCAAATGTTGTCCGATACTTTGGGAGCTATCCAGGGGAAGAATATCTTTGGGTTGGTGCTATAACCACTTTTCTCCATCAAAATTTTGTTCGAGTTAATTTCAGTTTCTATGTGGAATTGGTCTGTATGTTCTGTTGTGTTTGGAGCATTTGCCTTACCCTCATTTTTGGTTTCTGGGATAACTTATTTCCATGTTTGGGCAGATAGTAATGGAATACTGTGGAGGTGGGAGTGTAGCTGATTTGATGAATGATACACAGGAGCCTTTAGAGGAGACTCAGATAGCATATATCTGTCGTGAAGCTTTGAAGGTATTATTCATTCCATTTACTTTGGAAATATTACAACTGGTTACAAGGAACCTTAGGTCATATGTTTGTAGAGATTCCATTATATCATGTAGATAACCTAAGTGACATTCATCCTTGTAATCATTCTATCATAGTTAGGCTTCGTTGCGCAGATTTTGAAACGAGCGTTTGCCAAAAGCTGAATTTTTCAGCTTTTGCGATTTTAAGGCAAAATCTGAACATCAAACGATCGTTCTGCATGTCTGGCGTGTTAGTTCGGTGTTGTTTCTGCGTTCAACAGCCCAACGGCCGATTGGGGAGCATTCCCGAACGAAGCCTTAATCTACAATGGTCATGGAATATTAACAACACTTGCATGTTTAAAGTACTCACTCACATGTCATATTTATGCGCATAATTGTATTCAGATGTGCTTTTAGGTATGGGACCCTAGACGATTACAATTAAAGTCTAGCATGCTATCCCATCCGGATGTTCATGCATTGCCTTTGTCTCCACTTTCTGATTAACATATTGTCTCTTTTAATTTCTTCTTATGCAGGGCCTTGCTTATTTGCACTCAATTTTTAAAGTTCATAGAGATATTAAGGGTGGTAATATCTTGTTGACAGAACAAGGGGAGGTGAAGTTGGGTGAGTACACTTTCCCCATATTTTGTCTGTACTCGGGAGTTATTTCTATTGTAGGAAATTCAAATTCTTGAAATTAGATAGGTTGAAGTATTTTGTTTACTAGACAGATGTTATCATAATAAAATTTATGTTTGGTCCACCTGGACCTTAGATTTTACCAAAGAAGGAACCCTAGAATACTTATCAGGTCCTTTGCATGCAATGGAATGCCATACAAACAACAGTGTTTCTCTTTAAAAATGTATTTTGAGATTCCTTGAAACCTCTTTTTTCCTTACTGGTTGAAGAAGGTTTCAATCACATCTTTCAACGCTAATGGTCATTTAGGAGTTCTCATATCCTCTCTCCATTTTTGGTGTCCCGAATTATGCCCCAACACTAAAAGTTAAGGTTTAAGGTTAAGGTGTAGAGTTTCTGATATATAGTTTAATTCTTAAAGTTTAAATTTTAGTATTTAAGATTATAGCTTATAATTTAAGTTTGTTACTGTTAGAGCATAGATAAAGACACTAAAAAGGAAAAGAGGATTTTTTCAGTTTTGTAGTTGTCTTATCCCACCATGTAGTTTGAAGGAAGTGACTTCTTTTATGACTTGATCTGGCCTTGCACTTGTTGGACTGAAAGTCGTCTTATTCCACCATGTATTTTGGACCATTTTGCCTCGCTTTATTTGCATACTCTAAAAACTACAAAACGAGATAGACCTGAACATGTGTTTTATGATCATAATTGATGCCTATATTTGTTTGGTGTTTTTATTATTGGACAGGTGATTTTGGAGTAGCAGCACAGCTTACAAGAACCATGTCAAAGCGCAATACAGTATGTAGTATTCCAACTATGTACTTTGCTATGTTTGGAACTGATTCACTTCTTTTAAGAATAAAAATATATACTTCGATTAAACTCAGTTATTACACGGATCTAGGCTAGAATACTTCAAGAAGAATTTTGATATGGTTTAATAAAAATTAATATCATCGTACAAATTTTTACTAATGTCAAAGTGATGAGTTGAATTATATACAAGGATGGACGGATGGGTAAATCCACCAAGTCCCAAATTATTCATGTCACAAAAAATAACTCAAACTTATTTTCCATAAAGGATAATCATGTCACAAACGTTACAAAATATTTAAATCGAACTTTTGATATTCTAGATAGCTCCCAAACATCTAAATGTACCAACTCAGAAAAAAAGAAAGCAAAATTAAGTCGTTCATTTATCTAGGTTTCAAGGAGCATTGATGTTGCTTAGCAAAGTGACATGCTTCACAATCCAATGGAGGTAGATTATGAAGTTGTGGACATAACTTCTTCAATAGTGATAGAGAAGAATGTCAAGTTAACAATTGTGCTTCTATAGAAGTAGAACACTAGAACAAAGCAACAAAGTGAAAAACTGACAATCAGTTAGTTTAATAGGATGAAACACATTATTATTATTACTATTTTTAACGTAAGATCAAGATTTGAGTTTTATGTTATAAATGATCTGGTCAGCAATAAGAAAAGGTAACTTGGGTCTGGTCAGAAACACAAGTCGGAGTCAGAACCGAATGCTGACAACACAAAACCTTGACAACGCCCACATGCTCTAGAATGAGGAGGGAACCAAAAAATCTATAGGTAACACATTATCGTAATTCGACGGGTGCCCAACCGACAGATGTTGATAGTGGATCGAAAATGAAGATTCTTTAGGGTAGTGGTGAACCCAAACGTCACTTGAAATGGTGATTCTAGAGAAGCACAAGCACTACATCAACCTAGAAAAGAAAACAATAGCACAAAAGAAAGGAAAGAAACAAGACACGTTCCTGAGATTTAGCCTAATAAATTAGGTTAGCTTGAGATTAAGATAATCATACACTACAACTACACAAATTCCAACAAGTTGTTTAACTATAATGGGTTTTGCTATAGAAAGGGACTGTCAGTCAAAACTACATAAATTCCAATCATTAATGTTTTATTTTAGAGTGTTAATATAATCAAACTCTAAAACCATAAATTTCTAAACCTTAAAACTCTAACCTAAACATAAACTATAAAACACATGAACCTTATGTTAAGAACCTAAAATGACATGCACTCATCACACGTGGCAGCATGTGAGGATGAATCCAAGAATTTCAAGAGGCGCACAAGCCTCGTGTTAAGAACCTTTTCCCTACTAAACTCGAGAATGAGAAATCCCAAAGTAAGCCGGAAAGGCTGTAATAATAACATGTAAATCTCACAAGTCACAGCAGAACTGAAGCAGTTGCACATTCACTTAACATATACTATTCTTTTTCTATTTTCAGTTTATCGGCACTCCGCATTGGATGGCTCCCGAAGTTATTCAGGAAAGTCGGTATGATGGAAAGGTAATATATAATATAAAATTTTCAGGAATTAAAAATTCAACCCCAACTATTAATAAGGACTTGTAATGTTTTGTTGTTTATTTGCTGGAAATTTTACTATGAAAACGTGTATTGGATTCTTATAAGGAGCAATTGGTAAAGTAGTTTGTTGTCTAACTCTAACTCTAAGCTCTTGGTTTACTTCCAGGTTGATGTGTGGGCACTTGGTATATCTGCAATCGAAATGGCCGAGGTATTACTATTAGTCCTGTTACTGCCTCTCAACCTCCCAACAAAACTTGGAATTCCTAACCAACCTTCACATCCTATCAACATCTTCAATTCTTTTTCCAGGGGCTTCCTCCAAGATCAGCAGTGCATCCAATGAGGGTAAGTGCTTCATGTGAAGCATTTAAACTTTGATGTTTCGAATTCGATTGTTTTAAGTTTGATATGCACCCTGCCATCACAAATCTAAATGTGAAATGCTTATCCTTGACGAAGATGTTAATTCATGATAATTAATCGGCCTTTGGACATAACATACCTGTTGTCTGCAATAGGTTTTATTTATGATATCGATTGAGCCTTCCCCGATGCTTGAGGACAAGGAAAAATGGTTTGTCTTTCTATTTCCTTTTTATGAGCAATATTTGTTTCAACAGCTTAAAGAATGGTAGCTCACAAAGTTGGCTAAGAAACTGTGAAACTGATGACAATATTCAGAAAAGACTCTCATTTGTGTTTTACTGCATCATCTACATGAACTTCTGGGCACTATAAGTCACGGTCTAAATACTATGGAGAACTTACATTAGAACTTTGATATATTTATTTATTATTACTTGTTGCTTTCTGTGAGTTTTTGTTTTCATGATTGATTTTTATTCAAAGAAGGTAATTGGTTGATTGTTTCTAGATTACTGTACAGGTAGCAATGATTATCTATTCACCAAATTGGCTGTATACAGATCCTTTTTCAAAGAAGAATCAAAATAATAGCTTGTTCTTTCTCTATGCATGCCACTTATTTGTAAAAACATCATAGATCTATCTTCTCATTTAGGTTTTTTTTGGGGGGGGGGCATGCAGGTCTCTTGTCTTTCATGATTTCATTGCTAAGAGCCTTACAAAGGATCCAAGTCTACGCCCTACTGCATCTGACTTGTTGAAAGTATGGCAACATTTCTCTACCCTTATTATAGGAGTTTCAAACCCTTAGGTGTGTCTGGTTCGATAATCTTACATTATCTCGATATTGATTATCTTATTCACCTTTTTGTTGATCATCTTGTTACACAATTAACGACTAGGTGACAAAAAAAATCGAAAGTTGGATGGTAAAGCCGGATGTTTTTAAAGTTGAGTGACAAAAACAGAAACACGATATCAATGATCATCTCGTGCTTGCTTTGCCTTTTCAAAATAGTTACACAAATCCAAATCTTTTGGTTTTGGGTTGGGACCCCTTAGATATTACTAATTGGGTTAGTTTGTTTTTGCCCTTGGTTTATTGTCGGGTTAAGATAACTGTCCTGCCCACAGGCCACAGTTCAAGTACCTGTCAATACATGTAATGAACTGCATAGAGTTGAAATGAGGACTTCTTATTTTTTTGTTTTTAATATCTAAGGGGTGGGGGGATATGTATTTCTTTTCAATATACTTGATCACTTGTTAATTCACTTGCCTTTTCATTGGTTGTTTATTTGTTTATACTTTTGACATGAAACCGTCATCTCTGTCTGAAACTTAGCACAAATTCATTGAGAAATGCAAATCCGGAGCTTCTGTAATGTTACCAAAGATTGAGAATGCAAAGCAAACAAGGGCTGCAATGGAACGTGCACAAACTCCAGGACTTAATGTATGAATTTTCTTGTTCTGAATGCGTTACTCAATTTCTGTAGCATGCATGCATATTTATTTCACCTGGTACTTACTACTCCAAATTTGGAGCAGACACTGGAAGGTTCAAACTTGAATGAGGGTTATGGATATACTGTTCCATCAAAACCTCAGAATATGGGTCTTCAAGTTGCAAATCAGAGTACTGCAACAGGCACTTTGAAGAAGTCTACCATATTAGATGACACGGAAATGACCGGTGAAGGTATGGAGTTCTTTTTCGAATGTCGCACTCGCATCTAATAATTTAGCTCGATTTCAGTGGTGGAGCAAATGGTAGTCAATGCCTCTGCAAAAGTATGTTTAGGAAAAGTGGAAAAGGAGGGACCGAAAGGGGAATGGACTCCATGCCTTATGTCATGTTCATGTGGATAATTGCAAGGTAGCTATGTAATGGTGAAGTTAGGAAGCCAGATACAACTGTACTCATTTTTCAAATGGATTTCTTCTACTTCATAAATCTTATACAGAATAGAAGGAAAAGTGGACAATGTTACCACCTGCTTAGTTACTGCGTTGACTACGACAGTATTGATTCTATGTTTTGCTTGCAGGGTTGAAAATAATAGTGAAAGCATTGCTAGAGAATCTTTAATTAGATAACATCTTTCTATTTGTTTCTGTATGCTATTTGTTTGTGAAATTGTTTTCTCTTTTTCTGATTTTATGTTTAATAGGGGAGTTCGGCACTGTAGTAGTTCATGCTGGGGATGAGTTGCAGAAGTCATTTTCACGACGTCAACCTCCCAGTGGTAAAGAAGCTCCAACCGTTCCTGAACATGCTCAAGGCACAGTGCTTAAAGGCACAAGGCGCCAGTTATCACGGTATATTCCTCCCTACTCTCCAAAGCCAACCTCATAATTATCTTGAGTTTATGCTTGGTTAACTGGAAAAATATTTATATGGTATTATTGTAAGTCTACATCACAAAAGTAGGGAAGTCCTAATCTAGTTGCCAAGCTTAGCATTCAATTCATTGAGCATGTTTTCTGGTGTCGATAACAGAAGACGAACCGCTACTAAGGAAGAATTAGATTTAATGGCTAAGGGGTCTTCTTCTTCAATTTCTGTCCATCCTGAGCAAAAACTGAAGTCAGACAGTGTTCCACAGGCAAGGGAAAAAAGCGGCAGTGGCACATTGAAGAACGAAACTGTCAGCAAGAAAAATGGTTTCGCTTTGCAAGATAAGGTCATTTTCATTCTGTAATCTATGTTTGCATCTCTCAAAAGGTAAGTGGTACTTTAAATTCTCTATGAGAAAACAAGGTTAAAACTTGACTCAACCATTTTTGCTGAAATTAATAACCTGGATATGAATTTGCTCTGCTTTTGGAATCTTCTGCTCTCCTATTCAAAGTTCAATAACTAGCTTGAATGTAAGCATGAGGAATTTATGTGCTTTCCTCATTCCCTCAGTTGTGTGCTTTGCCCTAGTTCACTTCAAATGATTTATGTGCTGCCAATGTCATGTTATTCTAGTTTTACCTGCGGCTGCAGCTGAGGTGGCTAATTGGTTTTGCAGCTATTTTCAATATATGCAGCTGGTAATACAGTACCTATTCCATTCTTGAGGGCCACAGATATATCCCCAATTGCCCTTTTGTCAGATAATTTTCTTAGAGGCATGCAGCAGGATTTGGGTGGAAGTGTGGCATTGGGACCACTCCAAGAGCTTTTTGGTGGTGATGGGCAATCGAAAAAAGGCCGAAGAGCTCATAATGAGGTAAATCCCTCACCCTTCTCTTTTCCTTAATCATTGGTCAGAGTTTTATCTATTAATTTCCAGTTTAACATTCTGCAGATGCAACTTCCTCCAAGTGTATACAAAAGACTAAGTTCAAGTTGTACACTGATGAATCTGGCACAAGCCCTAGCTTATCACAAAATGTAAGTATTGCCAACTTTAAAAATGAGCAGCTATTGTTTGTGTGTTTGTTATTTTACCAATATTCATTGTAGGTGCTATGATGAGATGCCTCTTCAAGAGTTGCAGGCGAACCAGGAGCAACAGACCACTCAAAACTTATGTGACACCATACGAACCATTCTCCGGTTATAGATGCTTATCTCTTGTTCTATGCTTCTTGGATTAACAATTTTGCAGGATTATGCTGTATAGGTTACATTATGGATTAAAATTTTGATGCATTGTTAATGTCAATTTTAACTCCACAATATAAATTTTTATTCCTAACTCTAAAACACTAAACTGTAAACTAAATCTTTAAATCCTAAATTTTACCCGCACGTAGAAAATAAATTTTCACCGTCAAACAATTTCACTATTACTATTTAATATAATAAACCCCATTTGATATTAATGTAAAGGTATATCGTGCCATTGTATTGGTTGTTGCCTTTATTTTAGTAAATTTCTTTAATCTTATAACTATAATAAAGACTAGTTTGTCAACATCTGTTGGGTAGCTTTTCACTTTCTTACCTACTTTTTTTTTTATCTTCTGTTGTTTAATTTAGGCTTAATACCAAATAGGTGCTCAAATTATGTTTGTGGATCTCTTTTGGTGCCTAAACTATTTTTAGCTCTAAATAGGTGCTTAAAATTTTAATTTTAGTCATTTTAGGTGCCTAACCGTTAACTACCGTTATTTTTATTAAAAAATAATTTTTTATTTTATTTCTTTTTTAATTTAATTTATTTTTTAACTTATTTTTTTTAAAAACCCTAAATTTCCCAAAACTCACAAAATAGCCCCTAAATTCGAAATCCCTAACTTCTCCATCCAATTCTGCTGCCGCCCCCATATCCATCGCCGAACCACCACGACCGTTTTCCCCAACCATCCATCATCGGTAACTGGTGGTAGGCGTGTCGATCGACTTCCTATCGTCGAAAGAAGCCAAAATTGCGAAAAAGAAGTCGTCGGCACACCTACCGTTGGTTATCGACGATGAGTGGTTGGGAGAAACGGTCGTTGTGGTCCAGCGGCGGTAGTGGTGGTCTCCGGTGAGGTAGTAAATGGCAACAATAATGGTAATTTGAGGATTTAGAGTTTGGGTTAGGGATTTGAGACTGTTTTGTAAAGATTTAAAACTGTCAATTTTTTTAAAAAAAAATGAATTTTGAATTTTATTTAAAAATTAATTAAAAGAAAGTAAAATTTAAATCATGCCACTTGTCACATTTTTAATTGGATAACGGTTTTTTATTAACGGTTAGGCACCTAACATGACTAAAATTGAAACTTTAGGCACCTATTTAGAGCTAAAAATAGTTTAAGCACCAAAAGTGATCCACAAGCATAGTTTGGGCACCTATTTGAGCATTAAGCCTTTAATTTAAGCAGTGAAGCCTTTTATATTCTGGCCTCATTTTTTTTGTTATATGCATCTTCGTCAAGTCTATATTTGGGGTGCGAGGCTGCGTTTCTCATCAATGTCAATTTTAAAGTTAGAACTCGTGTCTTCTTCTTAGGAGTGCAATGTGCCTTACTAATGCACACAATACTTGTAAAGTTTTCCAACTTGCTACTCTACTTGCTTGACAATTAGATTTTTTTGGCACATTAGCCATACAGCTTTATTGATAAACAAAAATAAAAACATAACACAGCTTAGAAATTTTTAGAACATCAAAAAACAACACGATAGATAATGGTAAATCTAAAAATAAAAAATAAGCGTTGCACTAGTCATATCAGACACTTCCTCTTTGCACCAAAGAAAATCTCTACGGTCTATTGTAGGAAGGATCCTTTGGGAGTTGTCAAAACATGAATTAGATGAAATCTCAAAATTGACAGCAACCATCTTTCATGCATATTCTCAAGAATGACGATTCGCTATAAAATACATCGGCAAACAACCCAAAAAGGGATCAAACTCTATGTGATCACCAAAACGAATCGGAAATAAGTATCGTGAGGGTCATCGTACGAGCACCGAAAACTTGTAACGTAATCATAGAAACGTGCCATAAGACAGAGACATGTCATAAAGATAGAGACCACGTATCATGGAGACAGAGGAAAGCGCAACAACATATGCGGAGAAAAAAAAACGAAACAAACAAATAAAAAAATATAAATCACCGGCGGTCGACAACCAACACCAAAATTGACGTCGCCGCTGATTAGGCAAAGAACAAATAAAAAACTAAGCGGCTAATGTTCAATTGAATATTATCTTTGTTTGGTTATCGTTTAAAGTATTAAAAGAAATCAAATAAGGTTAAATTTCCGGTATAATTATTGGTATTAAACTTATTAGACAACATTATTAAAAGGAGCAGCCACACACCCTAAATATGGACCGTAATAACGACATGCATATTACTAAAAAAACACTTTCTTCTTATACAGTTTGTCTCCAAACAAAACATTTCACTGTAGTCATAAGGATTTTAAAGACGTTAACTATTTTAATAGAAAATGACATTTTTAGATAATAGATGTAACTAATTAACTATTAAATTTTAAAGAGACGGATTTAAACTTGCATTCAAATTATCAGTGAATATACCAAAATTTTTAAGAAAATTATTAGGTATACAAACTTTGTAAAATTTAGAATACATAATATTTTTTACTTAAATCTTAAATAGAACCTTAAAATCCTAAATAGAACATAAGACACTAAAATAAACAAAATTGTATGATCTAAATTTTATACAAATATATATATATATCAAATATTTTTTTTTAAATTAAAAATATCCTAATGTTGTTAGTATCTAACAAGTTTTGTGAAAGTTGCAACTTTGAAGCTCAAAGTTAAGATACATCATTTCTGTGCCGACAGAGACATGTACTTCAGGTAGCTTGCTGGTCCTTTAGAGCCCAATGATTCTAGGCCTACTCCTCTAATTATTACATCCAATTTGGCATTGAGAATAGAATGAAAGGGAACATAGTTAGATATTGAAATTTATATTTAAAATTTATTTAAGATTTATTTTTTTAATAAGAAAAACAGGTAAACTACAAGCCTCATTAAAAATCTTCTTAAACTTAAACGAGAAAAAATAGTACCCACAAAATATCTTACAAGAGAATATTAGCCAATAAAAACCAGTACACAGCTACGAAGACAACAAAACAAAACTAAAAAAGAACTAAAATCTACAAGCAATTACTACCTAAACACTAATTTCGGGAGGCGGCTCGCTTTGCCCATAATGCTTAGCTACAGGGGAAATCAAAGAACCCAAGTACTCCTCCTGCACCAACGTAGCGAGGCAATCAGGTAGAGCAAAGAATATCATTGATGCCATGGGTATCGCATGGCCCAACGAGGCTAGTTTGTCTGTCACCCTATTCATTAGGGGTGTTCATGTTTAACCGTTGGTTAATCATTAAGAATGAGTCTCTAATTTTCTATGCATTTTTAGATACATTCTCTATGCATTTCCCTCTAATTACATTAAGAACATATAAATTTTGCACTAAGAATATAACTTATAGGTTAACCGTTATAGTATTTTGGTTAACCGCGAACACCCCTACTATTCATTTCTCGTCCAACATGCCTAACACGGACGCTCCAATCTCGGTTGAACAACTCTCACATCGATAGCACCAATGCATTTTCACGCAACACATTCGATTCCCGGGGTGACAATTCGT
This sequence comes from Hibiscus tridactylites, assembly GCA_958450335.1. Classification (NCBI taxonomy): domain Eukaryota; kingdom Viridiplantae; phylum Streptophyta; class Magnoliopsida; order Malvales; family Malvaceae; genus Hibiscus; species Hibiscus tridactylites. The sequence goes on from OY288287.1 coordinate 14,133,780, forward strand.
ACTGCCTCCAGCAATCCGAGTCTAACTCAACTTAATGATAACCAAGTGCCCAAGCATGCAAGAGATCATCATGCATCGCCCACAACTCCGTCAAAACGACAGGGCATCGACCAACAGATCCTGCAAATTCACTGAGCCAAATCCCTTGGCTATCGCGTACGACTCCGCAAATCGAAACTCTCGAATCCGTTATATTAACAACATCATCGACATTCACTCTCACCCAGCCATCTGGAGGACCAGTCCAGTAATGATCCACACTAGGCGAAGGTCCATCGCCTGCAACATGGGCAAATGCGCGGCCACATTCATCCACCATCCTATTACCCCGTGTTAATATTTTCTCCCGTTGAATGTGGTCGAAATTCAATACTACAGTACATATGTTTTTCCACAACAACCAACAATAAATCGAGAAATGTATCGCCCATTCTTCATCGTTAGGCACCAATGAAGTAGAAAAAAGATTCTATCGAAACCAATCTTTAAACCGGGAGCTGAAAAATTCCTCAACATTATCCGACGGTACCACTCTTAACCATAATCCTCGAGCCGTGATACAAGACTGCAAGACATGCTCGACATCTTCGCTCTCTCCCCCACAAATCTCACACATATTTGACACGACAAGATGCCTACAAACACGCTCCACATTTGTTAGGAGACGCTCATGCATGGATAACCATATAAAAATACGCACCCATTGAGGAACACGTAGCTCCCAAACCCTCCTCCACTGACCAGTGCTCTTCTCGTTGCGTCACCACTGGTGAGAAACGAATACGCAGATTTAGTGAAGAACATTCTCTTGTCCTCCCAACGCCAACACGGTTTGTCCGCGCCTAGATGATGTTGTGGTGGCTGGAATTGTACGGGTTTTTTTGGGTAAAAAACTTATTTGGTACCACATATTCATGTATCTTTTGGTCATTTAACTATTATTTTAGTAAAATCATATATAATAATATTTTTTTAACTTTTTATCTCCTATTCATGAGCTCGCATGTTTTTAATATTTTTATTCGAATCAATATGTCACTATCTTATTAAAAAAATTGGGAATGGCATGTGAACTGCCTATTTTTTTGAATAAAATCATTTTCTTTGATAAGGTGGTGACCGATGCCATTATCTTATTGGTTCGAATTAAATTATTTAAAAATGATATGTGAGCTGCTAACAATGAGAGAATAAATGACATGAAAAATAAAAAATACGTCAACATCGTTATTAATTTTTTAATGATTAATTACAAAAAAAAAATCTAACATTATATATGACTTGTCAAAAATAATAATTGGATAACAAAAAATCATAAATACTAAATAAATAGTTTTCCTTGTTATTTTTGTATTCAAAGTAGAATAGAAAGCAAGGAGGGTAGTATCTAAGTTGGACAAAAAAAATTTGCCTCTTTTTATGCCCAACACTAAAAAATTATATTAAGAAATTAAATTCTAAGCTTTAACTCTAATTCTTAAATCCTAAACCCTACACTATTCACTCTAAAAATCAGGGGTGGGAATGGGGCAGGTCGAGGACGATTTTATATTTCCCACTCCGTCCCCAACACTTGTGGTTACGGTTTCAGAGAATCCCCATTAAACGTTTCGAGTATTTTTTTCGTTCTCATACCCATCCTTTACGGATCCCCGCAATTTTCGATTAATCCTCGTACAAAAAAAAACAAAACAAAACTTAATACATTAAAACAAATACTCAACATTAAATCTCTAAAATTACAAATATACATGATAAATTTAATTTTACCAACAACAAACAAACCATTTTAAAACTATAAAACATGACTAAAATATTAACTATTGAAACATGACATCCTGCACTAAAATATAAGGCTCGCTCCCTTATTTATCTTGTAGAATTTTTGTGATTTTTCAAAGTCATTGGTAAAACTGTTTTCTAAGAAATGTGCTAGAAAATTTTTATGACCTTTCAACATCCAAATATTTATGTATTTTTAAATATATATCGAAATCAATTACCTTGTATTTTAAATAAAATTAGACCGAATCATGTTTACAACGATGTATAGACAACTTTTTAATCATTTTTATAAAATTTACGCGAAACTTCCAAACTTACCCTAGTTGGCCATACTCGGGTTATGGGAGATTAGATTTTTGTTGAAAATGGATAAATTACCCCTTATGGCCATATAAATTTGTAAATATATTGGGATCCATGCAGACATTTTTTGGCGATCCCTACGGTAATTAATACGAGTACGGTTCTGATATAGCAATCTCCGTCCCCATCCTCATTTAAGCTTCAGTGATAAAAAATTCCCGTCCCCGTCTCCATGAGTCAAGATTTCGATTATTCCCCATACCCGTCGGTTTAGATCTCTACGATTTTAGGTTATTGCTCACCCGATTGCCACCTCTACTAAAAATATACCCTACTCCAAATTTCCTAAACCTTAAACTCCAAACTCTAAACATAATTTTTAATGTGAGGTATAATTATAGGTACCAAGAAATAGATTATTTTTATTCATCTAAATTGAGACGGAATAAATAGACAGACATCTAATTCCATCTTGGGCATACTTTTTTTTTGCTCAAACCATCTTGGGCATACCTTACTTAGGGTATTATCAAAGGGGGCAATAACAAATAGATAAATGGACCACTAATATCATATGTCAGTGGATTTTTATTTTTATTTTTCTAAATAACATTTTTGCTGCACATACTATCATGTGATTTAGACATTTCTTTTGTGGGTAATTGACAAATGCAATAATAGGTCACCCAACTTATTGGCTTGAAAGGTGTTTATGCATCTAGGGTCCCCTTCCCATCTACTTATCCAAACATTAAGTCTGTTCACATCTCAAAAGAAAATAACATTAGGAATCTTATTAGAATATTGAAAAAACTCTCAATAGGATGAGCAAAATTTTACTCGACTTAAAAAATTTGATTTATTCGACTCGACTTAACTTAAATAGTAATTTTATAAATTTTAAATAAAATTTGACTTATAAAATAGAACTTCGAATAACTCAACATTTTAGTAATTAGTAGATTAGTTTTTAAGTTTGAGTCGAGTGTCTCAACTCTTCTTGATATATGTATATCTCATATGAAAAATATGAAGAAATGTGTGTGTATGTGTGAAGAAATATATATGTATATCGTATATAGTTATAGAAAGTTGTTTAAATTGAAACCAATTAGTATCATAACGTGATAAATGTTTATAATTAAATTTGAACAGAAACTCAACCAACTCGACTTACCTGACTTGATTTGAATTTCATAAACTTGAATTGAATCAGGAAAAATTCAAATAATATTTACGTTATAAAATATGATTCATCAACTCGACTAACATAATATTATTTTACTCGACTCAATTTAACTCGATTAATTGCTCACATTGGCCCTAAAATCTTAAACTGGCAACCCCTAAAATTCCTTTTTTTTTCTAGAAGAATATATACTTAGGAAAATAATGAAAAGATCTTCAACCTGACAAACAATCAATGAACAAATACTGTGCACAGAGGCGGATGATAATGGGTCAGTGGGAGCCCTGGTATCCAAAAATTTGAAATTGTGTTATTTAGTCCTTCATATTTAAAATTTTTAATTTTCCCCCTTTAAAAATTTAAAATATTCTTATGTTTTAAATTTTTTAATATTTTTAATTAAATACCCTCCTTAAAATTCTTAAAAGTTATTCTTTTTTTAAAATTTTAGTTAAAAATTAAACCCTTCAAATCTTTAAAAATTTTAATTTTAACGTCCAAATGTTTTGAAAAACTTAAGTAGGTCTCTTTCAACTCCGACCTAAAATCCGCCCACGAGTATGTGTATCTGTTGGGCATAATTTCTTTGAGTTTGTAGTGATAATTCAACATTGTTGGTGATGAAGAAAAGAATCTGTGGTAGTGGACTTTGAGTTGAAGGGAGTATAATGATGGAAGTGAGAAGCAATTTAAAACCATAGAATTATCAGATTCTCAATCTAAAACCAATTTGAGAAAGAAAGAAAAGATGATTGAGACTGACAGGACTCCAAAATTAGGACTGCCTAAGCGAAGCCTTTTCTACTAAATTAAAGTTTGAATAGTTAGGAGCAATGACCCAAACTCTGGACAAGATAATATTGATTAGACTCCATTAATCAACTTAGCCCTTTGCTTTGCTCACATCATTGTCCCCACTTATATAATTCAATATGTTCTTCCTTATGATTGAGATTCAGAATATATATTATATAGGCTAAATGAGTATTTTGTCCCTGAGTTTGATAAAAAAAAAAAAATTAATTTCGTCTCTCGCCAAAAAACGTATCTAATATAGTATTTCAGTTCGCGCAACCGATCAAATTGATCATTTAACCGACCTTGACCGTTACGGTGTTGAAGTGACGGTCCATGATGCTGACGTGGCAGTACACGTGAGATGATGACATGGCAGTGGAGGCTGAATTGATTATTTTAACCGAATTCGATGGCATAATTAATTTTTTTGTCGAGTTCAAGGGTATAATTGATTTTAATTAAAATTTTGATAATTTATTTAATATTTAAGCTAAAAAATAAAAATTTAGGAAATTATTAAAATTTTAAAAATATTAAAACTGGATAAATAATTTGTTTAAATTTCAAGTTAATTTAATCGAATTTATTTAGTTTTTGAATAAAATTAGATAAATAATTTAAATTTTCGAGATGAACTTTTACAAATGGAATATATGAAAAATCGATTAACAAATTGGTGTAAACATCCTTTGGGTCCCTGATAATTTTAAAAATAAGTAAAGTGAAGACTCTCACAAAAAAATAAAATATTCTTCAATTTTTTTTATAAAAATCCATAAAGTTAATTAAAATAAATGAAATATTCAAAAAATATTGAAAATAAAAATTATATAAAAATTTAAAATGTATTATAAATTATAAAAAAATAAAATTTAAATATAAAAACTTAATAAAAAATATTTATAAAGTATTAAACTATTAAACAATTTCATCGAAAAAGTCTTCGACTTTGTCAGTCTGAGTATTACCATTCGTTAAACAAATTTTAAGTGAAATCACACCATTATATCAGGGTAACAATAAAACTCAAATTTTCTTTCGCATTTCTACATCAAATTAATGCTCATTAATTAATATTTGATGTAGAAAAATGAAAGAGAATTTCAATTTTATTACACTCTAATACAAAGATGTTTCAATTAAAAATATGTTAAAGGAACATTAGTACGCTTAGCATAACGAGAAATAGTCGAAGAATTTTCTAATGGTTTAAAATATTTTTAAATTTTGATTTTTTATATTTATAACTATGATAATTTTAATTATAATGTTTTACTTAATTTTTTAGTTCATTATGATGTTTTTATTTTTATTTAATATTTTATGAATATTTAAATATTAATATATATATATATATATATATATTTTAGCTTAAAGATTAAGTACGTTATCGAACTTTCAATTAAAATCAATTATGCCCCTGAATTCGGTTAAAATAATCAATTTATCTCTCACGGTCACGCCATCATCCCACGTGTACTATCGCGACAATATCATGGACCACCACGTTAGCATCGTGGATCGCCACATCAGCACCGTAATGGTCAACGCCAGTCAAAGGGTCAATTTGATCGATTTTGCAAACTGAGGGGCCACATTGGGTGCGTTTTTCGGCGATGGGCGAAATTGATTTTTTAGGTTGAACTTAGGGTGCGTTTGGTTCACAGAATGTAAGATTACCCTTGGGAATAGGGTTCCCGGAATGTGACATTACTTGAGATATTACTGGGAATGTTAAATTACCTTGTTTGATTTATTTGGTAGGGGTGTAAGATTACATTGTTTGATTGAAGGAATATAAGATTATTTAAAAATAAATTTTACTATATTTTCCTTGTGATATATATTTTTAACAAATTAAACTTTAAATATTAATTTAAAAACACTTGAAGATTCATTCAATTATACTTACATATGACTAAAATAATCAGTATAAAAAATATGAATTATATATTCTATATGACTAAAATAATTAGTATAAACAATATGAATTATATATTTTTATTAATATTAAAATTCTTATAACTAAATTCAAAGAAATAAATTTTAATGAGAAACAATGTTTAAATATTAAACTATTATAAAATAATATTTAAATATATATACTCCTCAAATATTGAAGCACGATTGAAATAATAGAATGAATAATAAATTTGCATAAAGTCAAGAAAAAGTGATAAATATGAGATGATGATCGTATCATGAAACACTAAGTTATGATGATTTTTACGAAATTAAAACATAAAACTAATAAAGTCAAAGGTTCTCCTTGTAACATGCTATGTGTCTATTTTATTTTCTTACCAAAATTTTATAGAAAATTTAGACATTTTAGTAAAAATTTTCATAGCCGTGATTTTTTTTCTTTTATTTAAATATTAAAATACTTTTTAAATATGTGTAAAACTATTTAGTTATTAAACTATTATGGAATAAAATTATTTAATAAATTTAAGCCATTTAAATATGTTACAAAGGATCAAAATTAAAAAAAAAAAAAACTCATTACTTCAAGGGCAGTTTTGTCTAAAGTGGCAGGAATTGACAAATACCTAAGGGTAGGGTGAGAATCACATTCTCGAAATGTTGAAAAAAACACTATTGTTGGTAATAATCTTTTTCGGGTTGGTGGAAATGAGGAAAAAATCGAACATGAGAATACGATTCAGAAAAAAATATTACTCTTAATAATAATCTTTTCTATGAACCAAACGCCCCCTTAGGGGCAAAAGTACCCCCTTTAGCTTATTATATATAATGGATTTGTTTTTTTCTTTCATGTTTGTTGTGTTAATTAGGGCGAGTATTCGATCGAGTCGAGTAAAATAATTTTGAGTTAGTCGAGTTAATAAGTCGTATTTATGATTTAATTCTTATTTAAAATTTTTTGAGTCGACTCTAGTTTATAAAATTCGAGTCGAGTAAGTTGAGTTGTATTAGTTTCTCTTCAAAATTAATTGTAATTATTTATAATATTATAGTACATATTAGTTCTAATTTAAACGATCTGCTCTAATCATATAAGATATAAATGTATATTTCTTCATATTCTTTTTCATAAGTAAGATTATTATTTAATAATGGCTTAATGCACTTTTTGCCACCTATCGTTTACTTGTTTTTCCAACTTGCTTCCTAACGTATTTTTGGGCTCTTTTGCCCCTTAAAATTTACGGTGTTATCCATATTGACCCCAAAAAAACTAACACCGTTAAAAAAATCGTCTTGACCAATCAGAACGCGCCACGTCACCTAATTATTTTTTTCTTATTTTTCTATTTAATATATTAAAATATTCATTAAATTGATTTTATTTTATCAAAACTACCCTCACCCTCTTCCCCAAATCCCATCCCCTCATACTCTTCCACAAACCCCAATTTTTTTTGCCAAATTAAGATGCCATAAACTGAAGCTAGTTTGATCCCTAAAAAGATTCAATTGAATGTTAAATAAACATATGCTTGAATCCAATCTAATTACACATGCAAAAAAACACACAATTTCTTTTATTTTCAATGGTCATTGAATCCGATATAAAATGCCTTAAACCCTAATTACTTAGCCCACTCTCTCATTCTTAAAAACCTCAAAAACCACCGAACAACTTGAACCCAATCCAAAGACACCGCAATTTTCAGTTAATTTGAAGCTACGAAAAAGGTGTGTTGTTTTTGGAGCCTTTGATTCAATGGCTCTCTACTTGTTGTACGAGTCATCTTCTGGGTATGCGCTATTTCAAGCTCAGGGGCTCGATGAAATCGGTTTGGGGGAAGAGGATGAGGGGATGGGGCTTGTGGGGGAAGAGGATGATGGTAGTTTTGGTAAAATTAAAATCAATTTAATGAATATTTTAATATATTAAATAGAAGAAAAAAAGAAAAAAATAATTAGGTGATATGGCGCATTCTGATTGGTCAGAACAGATTTTTTAATGGTGTTAGTTTTTTGGACAATATGGGTAACGGCGTAAACTATAAGGGGAAAAGAGCTTAAAAAATAAGTTAAGAGGCAAGTTGAAAAAAAGTAAATGTTAGGGGGCAAAAAGTGCATTAAGCCTTTAATAAATTAAATATCATCTAAAATTATAAAATATATTTATAATGTTATTTTTAAAAGAAGTCTCCTAAGAACAGGGTATTAATGGGAGTATAAATGAGTCAAAGAATTGATGGTAATAAAAAGTTTATAAAAAAATACATTTGAATGATCAAATTAAATAAAATATAAAGTTGAGGGACTAAATTATAAAAATAATAAATTTACTGTTAGAAACATGAATTGAAGTTACAAAGATATTTTATAGTGGTAGTGGATCATGTACTCATGATTGGTAAAAATAGACTTCAAACGAAAGAAAATTGAAGAAATGAGGAAACCAAACAAAATTAAATTAAAGGACTAAATTAAAAAAATATATTTTAAAAAAAGATTTGAAGATACAGGTGAATTGTGCAGTGATTAAAGAGCATGTTTTTCAAATTTTGTCAACAAATAAATACAAAATAAAAGAGAAAATGAATAAATAAGGAAATTAGGGATTAAATCACAATATAGTAAAATCTAATTTGTTTAATTTTTTGAGTTGACACAATCTAAACTCGCCTCAAACTCAAAAACTGACTCGTTAATTCGAGTTAACTTGAATAACTCGAAATAAAAAATGGTTTTTTTAGAATTGAGTTTTGCTCACTCCTAGTGTTAATCATAGGAGGTCAGAGCATTATACTATTGTTAGTGTCTTTATTACTTGTGGTTAGTGGGGAGCAAAACACAATTCAGTTCGGAAAAAATATTTTTTTTTTTAATTTCAAGTTGTTTTAGTTATTTAAGTCAACTCAAATTAGAGATAAAAATTTTAAGTTTGAGTCGAGTTTGAATTTAAAAAGCTCGAATAACTAAAAATCAAACGTTAAAACTTAACCATTTTTTGTCCTTGTTAATTAATTTGATTGTATTGTGATCTTGTCCCTGATTTCCTTGTTTTTTTGGTCTCCTCCTTCGATTTTTAGACTTTTAGAAAAATGCATAATATTCACTTAATTTTTAAAAATTTTCATTTTGGTCCTTTATTTTCATTTACTTTCAATTTAATTTCAAAAATACAAAAAAAAAAATTAAAGCAAAGTCATCGACAACTGCCGACTAGTTTAGTTGGTACAGTAGAAATCAACCTATTTCTCTAAATAAATCTCAAAATATACAATTTTCTTTTTTTCCCACTATATTTCCCTAATTTTACTATTTTACTTTTCTATTTTTCGGGTTTTCCCAAAAACATGTGTATAACTAATGTTTTGATATAATAATTTGTTGAGATTTTAGGGGCTCGATTCGATTAACCGTTCTTGCTCGCCAAGTGTGGAGAAGTTGGATAATTGGGTGTTTTAGTGGGAGGTGAAAATTAGACAATTTGACACAAGGATTTATAGTGGTTCAACCTTCTAACCAATGTCTACATCAACTACCTTAGCTCCCCACTAAGGATTTCCAAACAAATTCACTAAGAATTTCGTCCCCTTTTCTAGGCTAAGGAGGCAACCTTTACAACCCTCAAAGCTTTCTACCAAAAGCTTGAGGAAACACTCTCTTGTACAAAGAAAGACTTAGCAAACTAGAAATCACTCTAATAGGTGTTTGTTTGCAATTCTAAGCACTCACCCAAAACCTAAACACTTGAGAAAATTTAACAATGTAAGCTCACAAGTGTTGTCTAAGCAAGAAATAAACAATTTAAGCTCTAGACAAATTTTGACATCATAATGTTTTAACAATTGAAGCATTAGCCTTTACTTGATGCTTGTAGGTCCCTTTTATACTCCCAATTGAGTTTGTAGCCGTTACTAGCCGTTGGGGATGATTTGGAGCCGTTGAAGACTTTATTTCCCTTCATTAATGTTGTTCTGCAGCCATACGTATCGATACGCTTGGATCTGTATCGGTACGTGTTGAGTGGATCGAAAGATCGATATGAACCAAGAGGGGGGTGAATTGGAAATTTAAAGATTTTGTGGTGGAAATTGCAAATTAAAAATAATAGACAAGAGATTTTAGAGTGGTTCAAGTTCCAAATGAACTCTACATCCACTACCTTAGCTTCACTAAGGATTTGCAACAATTCCAGTAATTGCTCTTCCCCTTTTCTAGGCTAAGGAGGCAACCCTTACGATTTCGGTTGAATTTTCTACCCAAAATTCAACCCAATCCTCACAAGAGAACAAAGAAATTTGTTGGCTAATAGAGTATCTCTCAATACAAATGATAGCCCAATTACAAGCACTCAACCCAATTGAACAAAATAAGAATGAAAATTACAATTGGGGTTTCTAGACAATATGAATTTTTGCACAATTGCTTGGATTTGATGAATATATGTTTTCTTGAAGATCAATAGTTGTTGATGTAGCTTTTGGATGTGTCTTTTATACCTCCTCATTGATTTCTAGCCGTTTGGGTGGTTGGGAACATAAATGGAGTCGTTGGAACCCTCTCTTACCACCATAAATGCACTTCTGCAGCTATGCGTATCGGTACGCGGGAAGGTGTATCGATACCTGTCTCAGAAAAGAAAGAGTCGTTGTGTGCATAAATAAGGGGTATTGATACGCGCGTAAGCGTATCGCTACGGGGTATCGAAACGGTAAAGGCCGTATCGATACCTTTTTCTCAACTTAGCTCACTGTCGATATCCGTATCGGTACGGGGGTTAGGCGTATCGATACGGGTCAACGACCTTTTAAAGTTTGGTTACCAACCAACTGACACCAACGGTCATAAAATTTAAACCGACTTATATTTAAAAAATATATTAAGGCCGTATCGATACGAGAGTTTACCGTATCGGTACGCCATTCAAACTCTTTAGGTTTTAACACAGGGGCGTATCGATACGAGGGTTTGCCGTATCGATACGTGTTCCGACAGTGACCATGTTTGGCAAAAAGGTATCGATACGCTTGGGAGTGTATCGATACACCTGAACGTTTTTCAATGGTTTGGCCTTGGAACACTTAGAAAATATTTTGAGTTTGAGTTTTTCAAATCAGTTTCAAAGAGTTGGTGTTTTAAAATTATTAAGGGACTTTCAAAAACAATTTTAAGTTTTTCAAATTGATCCTTAAAGATCTAATTATATCAAAATCAAACATAGGTTTTACAATCTCCCCCTTTTTGATATAACAAAACTAAAACTTAAAATTTTTGACATTTTTGAAAAACTTTACAAAGTTAACTCCCCCTTAATATAAGCTTGGTAACCTTTGAGTTAAAATCAAAATATTTGAAGTGTGAGCTAGTTTCTCTCCCCCTTTTTGTTAGATCAAAAAATCTTGAGACAATTAAGTGCATAAGGAAGGCAAAGGTATAAATAAGCAACACTAATTTTATTCATCGTAGCATCAAACTTGAAATCCAAACAAAAGCAAAAAGAAATCAAAGCATATGTTTAATCCTAAAACAAACTTAATCCTAAGAACATAAAGCAAAGGTGCATAAAATAGAAAATCCTAAATGATATGCATGACATGCAAGAAGAAACGTCTAGGCATCGTCTTCGTCATCTTCATCATCAACTCCCATAGGCTCATTATCCCGCATGCTATTGCGCCACTCATCATGGAAAGCGGCGATGGAAATATTCAAAGAATTGTGCCCGCTTTCAAGGGATGTGAGGCGATTCTCTATACCCATCATCCTTGTATCAAAAGTAGTTTCCATGGAAGTAAGACGAGTATTCATGTCCGTGCGCAACCCGGTAAATTGCTCATTGAGATAGGTCATGAGAGCATCCATGGAGGGTTGTGGGACTTGAGGAGCTTGAGGCTCTTCAAATACGGCGGCGGCCTCGGGTGGTAACTCGGCAAGACGTACCCATTCACCATTGAGATAATGAAATTTTGCCCGAGCAAGAGATCGCTCATCAATGGGATCGGTGAGGGGAGTTGGGTAGTCATAAGAGCAATCAATATCCTTTTTAAGAAAGAAATAACTCAAAGTCGTACCATATGTAAAGGAGGTGACGAGAGTTGTGTGACGATTTTGCACGAGGTAGACGATCTCCGCGAACATGAGTCGAGCAAGATTTGGGCGCTTTTTCTCACGGAAACAACGGATCCAAAAATCATCCACTTGACGGATGATGGAATATTTTCCTCCGGAGGGACGAAACCACCAAGACACCATCAAATGTAAGATTCGGTCTTGAGCATTTAGGGCGGTGACGGATTCACTAAGAACATGCCCCAAAGCATGCTCATCATCGATGCCTTCATCTTCTAATTTGAAAACCTCACAAATGGATTTGACATCAAGAATGATTTTCTTCCCCATGAGGTAAGAGCTAATGGCAACAACTTCCCCATCACGAGAAATACATTTGGCATTAGAGTTAAAAATCAAAACCAAAAGGCGATAGTAAAAACCGGGAATAGAGATGAAATCCATGAAGTTTCAACGACGAAACAACGGAAGATATTCAAACTTAAAACGCTCGGAGTCGAGAAAAGGAACGGATATTACCCTTTCGGCACGAATCTTATAATTCTCATATTGACGAAAATGAGTTAAACCCGAGTTGCCATCAAAGGATTGCTCATAGATGATTGAGTAGTTCGGACGAGCAATCGCTCCAAGGGTGGATGATTCACCGGCTTGAGAAACCCTTGTACGCTTCCTCGAAGGTTCTTTTGGTGCCATGATCTAAAAGAGAAATTAAGCAAAAAGGATTTCTTCAATTTTGAGTAAAAATCAAGGTAAAAAAAAATTTTGAGAAAAATTTGAAGAAAAGTTTTGAAAAACAAATAATTTAAAAGAAAAGATGAAACAAAACAATAAAAAAATTGAAAAAGAAAAAAGAAGGAAAAAGATTACCTTGATAGAACTTGGGAGATTGAAGAAAATCTAGCACAATAGATGAGAGAGAGAGCACAAAGCCTTGCTTGATTCAAAAACTCTTTTAGATTTGAGTTGAGGTGTGAAAAATATGAAGGAGGAAGGGCCTTTTTATAGGCAAAAACGGCTAGGGTTAATTAGGTTTTGAAGAGTTTTAATTTAGGTAAAAGTTGAACTCATTAAAAGCCAAATTTAAAGATGTCTGCGCAATCGAGTATCGATACGCCTGAGGGTGTATCGATACGGGGGTAGAATCGTCTTTTCCGCAAAAATGCCCGTTGGAGAGTCGTATCGAAACGGGGGGGGGGGTCCGTATCGATACGAGTTTAATCGTATCGATACCCGTAAAGCGAAGAAAATTCTGGGAAACTGAATGAAGAACACGTATCGATACGCGTAGAGTCGTATCGATACCGTATGCCCAGAAATGCATATTAGGTTCAAAGAACAACCAAAGGCTCGAACTTAACATCTCCTAAAAGTATGCAAATGATGAATGAGCAGTTCTAAGCATATTTTAACAGAAGCATACTCCCCCTAACTATAGGCATGGATGAAATTAGGAGTCTAAACACATAAACATGGCATTTCACAAGATCAAGCAAATTTAAGCACAAAAGAGGTCCTAAAAGCTCAAGATAGGCTAGCTAGACCTAACTCTCTCCTAAGGGACCAAAAACACTCTTTGTCTAAGGGTTTTGTAAATATGTCCGCTAATTGATTCAAGGTGTCTACATACTCTATAACCACATCTTCCTTAAGGACATGATCTCTAATGAAATGATGCCTTATTTCTATGTTTTTGGTTCTAGAGTGTTGGATGGGATTTTTTGTTAAACATATTGCACTATTGTTGTCACATTTTAGGGGTATGGTTTCAACTTTGATTTCATAATCTAAGAGTTGTTGCTTCATCCAAAGGACTTGAGCACAACAACTCCCTAAGGATATGTACTCAGCTTCGGTGGTAGATGAGGCTACACTATTTTGTTTCTTAGAGAACCAAGATATGAGCATACTACCTAAGAATTGACAAGTTCCCGAAGTACTTTTCCTATCGATTTTGCAACCCCCATAATCCGCATCCGAGTAAGCATGAAGGTTGAAGGTAGAGTCTCTAGGGTACCAAAGACCTAAACAAGGAGTATCTCTAAGGTAACTAAAGATTCTCTTAACGGCTATAAGGTGAGACTCTCTAGGACTAGCTTGAAACCTAGCACACAAGCAAACAATAAACAAGATATCCGGTCTACTTGCGGTAAGGTAAAGTAATGATCCAATCATAGAGCGATAAAGCTTAGAGTCAACACACTTACCTCCTTCATCTTTGTCAAGCTTTGTAGATGAGCTCATAGGAGTGGCTTGAGGCTTTGCATTCTCCAAGCCAAACTTCTTGAGCATATCCTTTATGTATTTTGCTTGGTTGATGAAGGTGACATCCTTCTTTTGCTTGATTTGGAGTCCCAAAAAGAATGAGAGCTCCCCCATCATGCTCATCTCAAATTCACCTTGCATTAACTTAGCAAACTCTTGACAATGACATTCATTAGTAGAACCAAAAATAATATCATCAACATAGATTTGAACTACTAAGATGTCATTTTTATACATTTTTATAAAAAGTGTAGTGTCCACGTTACCTTTTTCAAATCCTTTTTCAATTAAAAAGTTTGAAAGTCTTTCATACCAAGCTCTAGGAGCTTGTTTTAAACCATAAAGAGCTTTGGTAAGTTTGAAAACATGATTTGGAAATTTTGAGTCTTCAAAACTCGGTGGTTGTTCCACATACACTTCTTCATTTATAAAACCATTTAAAAATGCGCTTTTAACATCCATTTGAAAAAGCTTGAAATTATGATAACATGCATATGCAATCAACATCCTAATGTCTTCCATTCTAGCTACGGGTGCATAGGTTTCATCAAAATCTATTCCCTCTTCTTGAGTGTAACCTTGTGCTACAAGTCTAGCTTTATTTCTTACAATGTTACCACTCTCATCTAGCTTGTTCCTAAAGACCCATTTAGTTCCTATTGTAGATTGATTACTAGGCCTATCAACTAATGTCCAAACATTACTTCTCTCAAATTGATTTAACTCTTCTTGCATAGCCATAATCCAAAAGTCATCTTTCAATGCTTCTTTAATATTCTTAGGCTTTATGCATGAGATAAATGCAACATGATTCATTAATCTAAGAGAAGATCGAGTGGTTACCCCCTTGGATGGATCACCCAAGATTTCACCATCTTTGACATAGTTCAACTCCCTTGGGTAGCTCACTTCCTTTTCCTCAAGAGCCAAGTCCTTCAAGGCTTCAAGAGGTGGATCTTGTGTGTCCTCTTCTTTTGATGGAATCTCATCCTCCTTTGAAGTTTGTCCTCCATCAAAGGCATTTATGATTCCTACATCATCATCATCACAAGAATCCTTCCTAGGAAGGAGGTTATCATCGAATACAACATGAATAGATTCTTCTACTACTAAAGTTCTTTTGTTAAATACCCGATAGGCTTTAGAGGTTAAAGAGTAACCTATGAAAATAGCTTCATCACTTTTTGCATCAAATTTACCTAAGTTGTCTTTTCCATTATTTAAAACAAAACACTTGCAACCAAAAGGGTGAAAATAACTAATGTTAGGCTTTTTAGATTTTAAAATCTCATAAGGTGTTTTCTTTAAAATTGGCCTAATCATTACTCGATTTACAATATAGCAAGCGGTGTTTGTGGCTTCCGCCCAAAATTTTTTAGGTAAATTGTTTTCACAAAGCATAGTTCTAGCCATTTCTTGCAAAGTTCTATTTTTCCTCTCAACTACCCCATTTTGTTGAGGAGTTCGAGGAGCCGAAAAATTATGGCTAATACCATTTTCATTTAAAAAATCTTCAAACCCCAAATTTTGAAACTCGGTTCCATGATCACTTCTAATATGTGAAATCTTAAGTTCAAGATCATTTTGGGTTAATTTTGAAAATGTGATGAATTTTTCCAAAGCCTCATCTTTAGTACTTAAAAATAGAACCCAAGTAAATCTAGAAAAATCATCAACAAGTACATAGGCATAAGACTTACCAGCCAAGCTCATAGTCCTAATTGGCCCAAATAAATCCATATGGATTAGTTGTAAGCATCTACTAGTAGAAACATCATTAATGAATTTAAAGTAAGATCTATGTTGTTTACCCTTTGAGCATACATCACAAATTTTATCATTTGAAAATTTTATCTTGGGTAAACCTCTAACTAGATTAAGGGAGACTAGTTTTTCTAAAACACTTATGCTAGCATGTCCTAGCTTCCTATGCCACAACCATGCATCATTTTCATTTTGTGCAACTAAGCATGCATGAGATGTATGAATGTCATCTAGATGCACCATGTATATGTTCCCTATGCGATGACCTATGAGCATAATATTATTAGATTTAATGTCCACAATTTTGCATCCATTTTTATCAAATAAAACATTAAATCCTTTATCACACAATTGACTTATGCTCAATAAATTGTGTTTAAGACCATCGACATATAAGACATTTTCAATGAGAATAGTAGAGTGATTACCTATGGAGCCAATACCTTTAATGTGACCTTTGGAGTTGTCACCAAATGTCACTACTCCTCCACCTTTTGGCTTTAGATCCATGAATCTACTCTTGTCTCCAGTCATGTGCCTCGAGCATCCACTATCAAGGTACCATGAGTTTTGACTTTGTGCTTTGGCCTTGTAGCAATTCTCCCCCTACAAACAAAGATATTAAGCTTTTGTTTTTGGTACCCAAATCATTTTGGGTCCATGAGTGTTAGCTCCCAAAACCTTGGTTCCCTTAGGAATCCAAGATGACATAGCAATAACATTGTTAGATTTTACAAGTTCCTTAGGAACCCATACACTTCTAATCCTTTTAGTTCTACTATGTCTAGGATAGCTACCTTGTTTGTAGTAGTTACTCTTTTTCTTAGGTTGGTGTGTTCTTGAGGATTCACCTATTTCATGCTTGACACTACCAACATTTTTCAAAGACTTTTTGAGCTCATTTAGCTTAACCAACACCTTTTGGTGTTCACTATTACATTGAGATAAAAGATTATTGAGATCAACGTTTTCATCTTGAAAGAATTTTAGTTCATCTTTTAATCCTAATATCTTTTTCTCAAATTTTGAATTAGCTTGAGTGAGTGAGTCATTTTTCTCATTTAGTTCTAAAATAATCTTTTTATTCCTAATGACCGACTCTTTATATTTCTCAACTAATTCATCATAGACCTCTTGTTACTCATCATATGCATCATTTAATTCTTCAAAATCTAAAGTAGATGAGTTAGAGGTTACCATGGAGGAATCTTTCTCAAGTGCCATGAGGCAAAGGTTAGCCACTTCTTGTTCGTCATCCTCCGATGACTCCTCATCACTCCAAGTAGCAAGCTTGGCTTTGAGCTTCTTCTTCTTCTCAAAGCCCTTCTTCTTGAGTTGAGGGCACTCCGAACGTATGTGGCCGGGTTGTTTGCACTCAAAGCAAATGATAGGATCCCTTCCTTCTTCTTTGTTTTTGCTTTTGAAGTCCATCTTCCTTTGGATTTTTCTTCCCCGGTTGGACCTCATAAAACGTGAGAGTCGTTTGGCTATCATAGCCAATTCTTCTAGTTCATCCTCCTCACTTGAAGAGCTCTCTTCATGTTGTGAAGCTTTAGCCTTGAGAGCTATTCCCATCTTCTTCTTCTTCTTCTTCTTCTCAACCTCAAGCTTCTCTACCCTTTTCTCTTCTTTCTTCTTCTCATCTTCCCTTCCTTGCTTCATGATCTCATGAGTAAGGAGAGAACCCACAAGCTCATCAAGCTTCAAAGTTTTCAAATTCTTAGCTTCAATGATAGCGGTTCTCTTCCCATCCCAAGACTCGGGAAGTGAATAGAGTAGCTTCCGGACAAGCTTGTCTTCCGGTATGATTTCTTCAAAACCCTTTAGCCCATTGACAATAGTGGAGAAACGATCAAACATCTTTGACACCGTCTCATCGGGCTCCATCTTGAAATTTTCATAACTAAGATTGAGAATCTCAATCTTAGTTTCTTTAACATCGTTGGTGCCTTAATAAGTAGTCTCAAGAGTGTCCCACACTTCTTTGGCACTTTCGATGGATGAGACCTTAGAATATATGTCTGGACCGAAAGAACAAAATAGCATGTGGAGAGCTTTGTCATTGACTTGAATCTTTTTCCTTTCTTCTTCACTCATCTCCATCTTTTTCTTTAAGACCATCTTGCCTTCACCATCTTGCTTCAATGGAATATAAGGGCCATCTTCAATCACATCCCACACTAGGTAGTCATTTTGACTTGATGAAGAGACGCATTCTATTCTTCCAAAAAGAATAGTTATCACCATTAAAGAATGGAGGCTTTGTTGTGGATTGAGACTCATACATGCCGAAACCGGAGGTTGAAGTCATCTCTTGATATTTTGATGATCACACTCTTCCAAGGAACTCCTCTTGTGGTTGTTAATTCTCAAAGAGGTAGGCTCTGATACCAATTGTTGAGTGGATCGAAAGATCGATATGAACCAAGAGGGGGTGAATTGGAAATTTAAAGATTTTGTGGTGGAAATTGCAAATTAAAAATAATAGACAAGGGATTTTAGAGTGGTTCAAGTTCCAAATGAACTCTACATCCACTACCTTAGCTTCACTAAGGATTTGCAACAATTCCACTAATTGCTCTTCCCCTTTTCTAGGCTAAGGAGGCAACCCTTACAATTTCGGTTGAATTTTCTACCCAAAATTCAACCCAATCCTCACAACAAGAGAACAAAGAAATTTGTTGGCTAATAGAGTATCTCTCAATACAAATGATAGCCCAATTACAAGCACTCAACCCAATTGAACAAGATAAGAATGAAAATTACAATTGGGGTTTCTAGACAATATGATTTTTTGCACAATTGCTTGGATTTGATGAATATATGTTTTCTTGAAGATCAATAGTTGTTGTTGTAGCTTTTGGATGTGTCTTTTATACCTCCTCATTGATTTCTAGCCGTTTGGGTGGTTGGGAACATAAATGGAGCCGTTGGAACCCTCTCTTACCACCATAAATGCACTTCTGCAGCTATGCGTATCGGTACACGGGAAGGTGTATCGATACCTGTCTCAGAAAAGAAAGAGCCGTTGTGTGCAATAAATAAGGGGTATCGATACGCGCGTAAGCGTATCGGTACGGAGTATCGAAACGGTAAAGGCTGTATCAATACCTTTTTCTCAACTTAGCTCACTGTCGATATCCGTATCAGTACGGGGGTTAGGCGTATCGATACGGGTCAATGACCTTTTAAATTTTGGTTACCAACCAACTGACACCAACGGTCATAAAATTTAAACCGACTTATATTTAAAAATATATTAAGGCCGTATCGATACGAGGGTTTACCGTATCGGTACGCCATTCAAACTCTTTAGGTTTTAACACAGGGGCGTATCGATACGAGGGTTTGCCGTATCGATACGTGTTCCGACAGTGACCAAGTTTGGCAAAAAGGTATCGATACGCTTGGGAGTGTATCGATACACCTGAACGTTTTTCAATGGTTTGGCCTTGGAACACTTAGAAAATATTTTGAGTTTGAGTTTTTCAAATCAGTTTCAAAGAGTTGGTGTTTTAAAATTATTAAGGGACTTTCAAAAACAATTTTAAGTTTTTCAAATTGATCCTTAAAGATCTAATTATATCAAAATCAAACATAGGTTTTACAGTACGGCCTTCATCAGAAACTAGCCATTGGGCTCTTGCTAGCCTGGGCGTATCGATACGCTTGAGGGCATATCGGTACGGGTTCACTTTTAAATGACCGTTGGGAAAGTAGCCGTTGGGGTGGTTGAAAGGGGATCGGTACGCTTACCAGGCGTATCGAAACGATCCCGATCCGTACCGAAACGGCCAAGCCTGTTTCGATATAGGTTTTGGCAGTGACCAAATTGGGGCAAAAAGGTGTCGGTACGAGTACATCCGTATCGATACGGGTAACTTGAAAAGTCAAGTTTAACTCTTTAAAATTAGTAAAAACATTGTCAAAAACCTTTTAAAATACCTCAAACATAATTTCAAGTTGTTTGGACTTAAAATCAAGTTTTAAATTCTTTTCAAATTAGTCCAAACCATTTTTCAATTATTATATTAAAATATTACTTCTACAATCTCCCCATTTTTGATATAATAAAACTCACTTGAAAAATTGTTTGGGATTCTCCCCCTTTAACTTTAAAAATGTGAATAAGAGATTAAAAATATGAAATCAAATAAAGCTCCCCCTTATTCATTTGAAAATTCAATTTTTCAAACCATTTCTCCCCCTTTTTGTTATATCAAAAAGAATTTAAAACATTAAGTTCAAAATAACAATAGAGGTAAAGTTAACAAAAATAAGAATTTGGTTTTAAAATGGCTCCCCCTTACTCAAAGCATCATAGAAAATGTTAGTCCAACATATATGATCATCTAGTTGAATTTAAAACAAAAATAAACAAATGAAATCAAAAACAACTAGAATTTTTACCAACACTTGAACCCAAAGGGAGGATGTGAAGCCTTCCTTCTTCAGGTGTTCTTCCTTGTGTGCATGGAGCTCCCCCTCAATGTTTGACTTGTTGATCACTCTCCATCACACCTAGCAAAAGACAATCAAGTAATTTTTGGTATCCAAATTGCTTTGGATCCATAGACATTAGTAGCACAAATTTTAGTCCCCTTAGGAATCCATTTTTCAATGTCATCCTTTTTAATTGAAGTGGTTAGTCCTTTTGGGACCTAAACACTTCTAAAACATTTTCCTTTTACAAATCTAGGGGCACTAGATTGTCTTACATAAAAATTTGATTTTCCAAAATTATTTTTCTTTTCAAGATCATTGGAAATCAAATCTTTTTCTTTTTGAACTTTAAGAAGCAAATTTTGTAAATCAAAACATTTTTGTTCAAAATCTTTCAATTTTGCTTCAAGTTCAAGATTTGTTTTGGAAAGCAAATCATTTTCAATTTTTATTTTTGAAATCAACTTTTTTTTCTTGGAAAATGATGCCTTGAATTCCAAAAGCAAATCATCATAGACATCTTGTAACTCATCAAATGTATAAGAATTTGAAATAGATGAGTTAGAAGTTACCTCCCCCTCATTGAGGGCCATCAAGCATAGGTGGGCTACTTCATCATCGGTGGAGTCTTCATCACTCCATGTGGCCACATATGCTTGTTTTGAAGATGATCCATTCTTTTTGGATTTGTGGGAGTCCTTCATCTTCTTCATCGATTCATACTTGGATTTTTCCATTTTGCTCTTCATGAACCGGGCAAATTTGTTGAAGAGATATGCCATCTCTTCATCTTCACTTTCCTTATCACTTGAATCTACATGATGACATGTGGAGGATTTGAGAGCTACGACACTAGCATTGATGCCTAGCTCCATGATCTTCTTCTTCCCCATCGCTCTAATCTCTTCCTTCTTCTTCTCCTCTTCTTTGTTTTTCTTCATTATTTGGTGAGTGAGAAGTGACCCCATTAGTTCATCAAGCTTCAAGGTTTTGAGATTCTTGGCTTCGATGATGGCGGTCCTCTTTGAGTCCCATGACTCGGGAAGGGAGTAGATGAGCTTTCGGACAAGCTTCTCTTCCGGAACGGCCTCTCCAGAACCTTTAAGACCATTGGTGATAGTGGAGAACCTATCAAACATCTTCTCGATGTTCTCTTCCGGATCCATCTTGAAGTTCTCATACTCTAAGGTTAGAAACCCAATCTTGGTCTCCTTGACTTCATCGGTTCCCTCGTATGTGACTTCAAGCTTGTCTCATACCTCCTTGGCACTCTCACAAGAAGACATCTTCTCATAGATGGTTGGGCCAAATGCACAAAAGAACATGTGCAAGGCTTTGCAATTAAGCTCTATCTTCTTGCGATCGTCGGCACTCCATTCCGCTTTGCTTCCTTGAGGCACGAACGGACCATCTTCAAATATGTCCCATAGCTTGTAATCTCTTGACTTCAAGAAGAATTTCATCTTTATCTTCCAATGGGCATAGCGATTTCTGTCGAACAAAGGCGGTTTGTCGATTGATTGTGCCATTGAGCCGGTTGATGAACTAGTGATCGAGCTTGCCGGATCTTCTCAATAGGATGTTAATCCTCTTCGATTGAGCCAAGCTCTGATACCAATTGTTGAGATTTTAGGGGCTCGATTCGATCAACCGTTCTTGCTCGCCAAGTGTGGAGAAGTTGGATAATTGGGTGTTTTAGTGGGAGGTGAAAATTAGGCAATTTGACACAAGGATTTATAGTGGTTCAACCTTCTAACCAAGGTCTACATCCACTACCTTAGCTCCCCACTAAGGATTTCCAAACAAATTCACTAAGAATTTCGTCCCCTTTTTCTAGGCTAAGGAGGCAACCTTTACAACCCTCAAAGCTTTCTACCCAAAGCTTGAGGAAACACTCTCTTGTACAAAGAAAGACTTAGCAAACTAGAAATCCCTCTAATAGGTGTTTGTTTGCAATCTAAGCACTTACCCAAAACCTAAACACTTGAGCAAATTTAACAATGTAAGCTCACAAGTGTTGTCTAAGTAAGAAATAAACAATTTAAGCTCTAGACAAATTTTGACATCATAATGTTGTAACAATTGAAGAATTAGCCTTTACTTGATGCTTGTAGGTCCCTTTTATACTCTCAATTGAGTTTGTAGCCGTTACTAGCTGTTGAGGATGATTTGGAGCCGTTGAGGACTTTATTTCCCTTCATTAATGCTGTTCTCCAGCCATCTGTATCGATAAGCTTGGATCCGTATCGGTACGGCCTTCATCAGAAACTAGCCGTTGGGCTCTTGCTAGCTTGGGCGTATCGGTACGGGTTCACTTTTAAATGACCGTTGGGAAAGTAGCCGTTGGGGTGGTTGAAAGGGGATCGGTACGCTTACCAGGCGTATCGAAACGATCCCGATCCGTATCGAAACGGCCAAGCCTGTTTCGATACGGGTTTTGACAGTGACCAAATTGGGGCAAAAAGGTATCGGTACGGGTACATCCGTATCGATACGGGTAACTTGAAAAGTCAAGTTTGGCTCTTTAAAATTAGTAAAAACATTGTCAAAAACCTTTTAAAATACCTCAAACATAATTTCAAGTTGTTTGGACTTAAAATCAAGTTTTAAATTATTTTCAAATTAGTCCAAAATATTTTTCAATTATTATATCAAAACATTAGTTCTACATATTTGAAAAATGTTTTGGACTAAGTTAAAAAGAATTCAAAACTATTTCCAAAGTCCAAACTACTTGAAACTAAGTTTAGGGGATGTTTTCAAAGGTTTTTACATGTTTTTAAAGCCAAACTAAACAAAACCTTCCAGGCGTTTCGAAACACCCCTAGGTGTTTCGATACAGGGTCTTCTAGTGTCAAAATGTTTCGATACGGGTTTCGAAACATGTCTTTTCTGGATGAGGATTTTGCCAAGCGTTTTGATACGGGCTATGCCGTTTCGATAAGCCTACATGGCATCGACCACAACGGTCATAAACTCCAATGGCTATTTCCTAACCAACATTTAAATGCATATCATTTCGATACGAGGCTAGGCGTTTCGATACGGCCAACAGCGTTTCAATACGGGTGCAGTATCAGATTGCAACGACCCTTTCTACTTGAAGAGCGTATCGAAACGAGTTCGAGCGTTTCGATACGGGTAGCTATAGAACTGCATTTATGGTGGGAAATTATGTCTCCAACGGCTCCAATTCAACCCCAATGGATAGTAACGGCTACAAACTCATTAAGGAGTATAAAAGGGACCTCCAAGCATCAAGTAATGGTTAATGCTTCAATTGTCAATCAACAAATGATCAAGAATTGTCTTTGTACTTAAATTGTCATTTCTTTGTATAGACAAACACTAGTGAGCCAAAATTGTCAAATTTGCTCAAGTGTTTTTAGGTTTTGGGTGAGAGTTAAATTGTGCAAACAAACACTTATTAGAGGGATTTGTGTTTGCTTATCTTTTCTCTTGTAAAGAGGGTTTGATCAAGGCTTTAGGTAGAAAGCTTGATCGGTGTACAAGGGTTTCCTCCTAAACCTAGAAAAGGGAATGAATCAATAGTGAATTGATTGGAAATCCTTAGTGGGAAGCTAAGGTAGGGGATGTAGACCTTGGTTAGAAAGTTGAACCACTATAAATCATTGTGTCAATTATCTTTTAAGCTTCCACACCACATCCACCCAAAATTCCACTTCTCCACCACTTGGCGAGCAAGAACAGTTGAAGGAATCGAGCACCTTAAAACCCAACAATTGGTATCAAAGCTTGGCTCAATCGAAGCGGATTAACATCCTATTGAGAAGATCCGACAAGCTCGATCATCATTTCACACAACCGGCTCAATGGCGCAATCATTCGACAAACCGCCATTCTTTGACGGAACTCACTATGCCCATTGGAAGACAAAGATGGAATTCTTCATTAAGTCAAGAGACTACAAGCTATGGAACATAGTTGAAGATGGATTGTTCGTGCCTTAACGAAGCAAAGTGGAATGGAGTGCCGAAGATCGCAAGAAGATGGAGCTAAATTGCAAAGCCTTGCACATCCTCTTTTGTGCTTTTGGCCCAACCATCTATGAGAAGATGTCTTCTTGTGAGAGTACCAAGGAGGTATGTGACAAGCTTGAAGTCACATACAAGGGAACCGACGAAGTAAAGGAGACCAAGATTGGGCTTCTCACCCTAGAGTATGAGAACTTCAAGATGGATTTGGAAGAGAACATCGAGAAGATGTTTGATAGGTTCTCGACTATCACCAATGCTCTCAAAGGCTATGGAGAAGCCATCCTGGAGGAAAAGCTTGTCCGAAAGCTCATCTACTCACTTCCTGAGTCATAGGACTCAAAGAGGACCGCCATCATCGAACCCAAGAATTTAAAGACCTTGAAGCTTGATGAACTCATGGGGTCACTCATCACTCATCAAATCATGAAGAAGAATAAAGAAGATGAGAAGAAGAGGGAAGAAATTAGAGCTATGATGGAGAAGAAGCTCAAAAGGCTTGGCATCAAATCATGGCTCCAACTAGGGGTTTTGAGCATCAGAGAGGCCGTGGGCGCGGTCGTGGTAACTTTCAGCCGAGGAACGAGGGTTAGAGGAACTTGGCTCATGTGGTAGCAGTTCAGCCCAATGGAGGAGGACCGGCTAGGGTGTATGCTCAGCGAGAGGCTGTGAATGACACGGATGTCATTGCATGTAATTTCTCGTTACATTCTTTGAGTTTTGTTTCTTTGATAGATTTGGGGTCGACACACTCATACATTTTAGGTGAGCACGCAAGGTCATTAGGGCTACCATGTGAATGGTTAGAAGTACGTGTAAATGTTACTAGCTCTTTTGGTGATACAATGGTGGTTAGGAAAATGTATAGAAGATGTCCCTTGATGGTTCAAGGCCACATGTTTCCGGTTGATATGATGGAGTTACCGTTCTATGGCTTTGACGTGATATTGGGCATGGATTGGCTCGTAGAGCATAGAGCTAGGGTTGACTTTGAGACCAAGAGAGTCTGCTTGAGGCTTACGGACGACTTTGAGGTTATGGTAGTTGGTGAGAACGTTAGGTTCTTGTCCAATGTTTTTTCTGCCTTGGAAGCTCAGAAGTTGTTGAATTCGGGTTGTCATGCTTATTTGGCTTATGTGATGAATCCGAATATGAGTGAGGTTAGACCGCAAGACATCAGGACAATATGTGATTTCCTAAGTGTTTTTCCGGAAGAGTTGTCGGGTTTGCCTCTAGATAGAGCAGTTGAGTTTGCTATTGAGATGTATTCTGATTCTGCACCAGTGTCTATTACTCCGTATAGAATGGTACCGAAAGAGTTGAAGACACAACTTTAGGAGTTGTCTGATAGAGGTTTCATTAGGCCTAGTATTTCTCCGTGGGGTGCTCTGGTCTTGTTTGTGAAAAAGAATGACGGTAGTATGAGGATGTATATAGATTATAGGCAGTTGAACAAGGTGACAGTGAAGAACAAGTACCCTTTGCCTAGGATAGATGACTTGCTTTGATCAGTCGAGAGGTGCTTCAGTGTTTTCGAAGATTGATCTGAGGTCCGGGTACTATCAGTTGAAGGTAAAGGATGTGGACATACCGAAGACAACCTTCCGTACACGTTATGGGCACTATAAGTTCTTGGTGATGCCTTTCGGGTTGACTAACGCTCCAGCAGCTTTCATGGATATGATGAATCGTGTGTTTCACGAGTTTTTGGACAGGTTTGTGGCAGTGTTCATAGACGACATCTTAGTATACTCTAGGACCGAGGAAGAGCATGATGAGCATTTGCCTTTAGTGCTTTAGACCTTGCTTGAGAACCAGTTGTATGCCAAGATAAGCAAATGTGAGTTTTGGATTATGGAGGTAGATTTCATAGGTCACGTGATCTCGGCTAAGGGGATTAGTATGGATCCCAAGAAGATATAAGCCATAGTGAGTTGGAAACAACCGAAGTTAGTGACAGAAATCCGTAGTTTCCTAGGCTTGGCGGGATATTACAGAAGATTTGTCAAGGGATTTTCTAGGATAGCAACTCCGTTGACTAAGTTGCTTCAGAAGAATGTCCCATAAGAGTGGTCAGATGCAAGACAACAAGCATTTGAGAAGTTGAAGAAAGCCTTGACCGAAGCTCCTATTTTGATTCAGCATGAACCGGGGAGAGATTTTGTGGTTTATAGTGATGCATCATACGTAGGTTTGGGTTGTGTACTTATGCAAGAAGGTAAGGTGGTAGCTTATGCTTCAAGGCAGTTGAAGGTTCACGAGAAGAACTATCCCACCATGACATAGAGTTAGCCGTAGTGGTGTTTGCTTTGAAGATCTGGAGACACCATCTTTATGGTGAGAAGTGCACCGTATATACCGATCACAAGAGCTTGAAGTACTTGATGTCTCAGAGGGAGTTGAACCTTAGGCAGTGTAGGTGGTTAGAGCTTCTTAAGGACTATGACCTTAGGATAGAGTACCATCCGGGTAAGGCAAACGTAGTGGCTGACGCTTTGAGTAGAAAAGTGGTAGTTGAGTTGCGAGCTATGTTTTCGAGATTGAGTGTGTCCAAGGATAGTGGTTTGATAGCCGAGCTTCAGGTTAAGCCTTCGTTGGTTCAGTTGATTTAAGAGAAGCAGTTGTGAGACGAGTCTTTGGCACCTCACGTGCAAGATATAGTCGAGGATAGGCCTACCGATTTTTGTTTTGGTGAGAATGGGATCCTATGTTACAAGGATAAGATAGTGGTTCTGGAAGATGCCGAGTTGAGACGTACGATCTTGAACGAAGCTCATAACAATCCTTTTGCTATGCATCCGGGTAGTACGAAGATGTATTGTGGGTTAAAGGAAGAGTACTATTGGGTTGGGCTGAAGAAGGATATGGCCGAGTTTGTGAGTAAGTGTATGGTTTGTCAACGAGTTAAGGCCAAGCATCAGTTTCCTTCAGGGTTGTTACAGTCGTTGAAGATTCCAGAATGGAAGTGGGAACGTATCACCATGGACTTTGTGTCAAGTTTACCGTTGACTCCTTCGAAGAAGAATTCGGTGTGGGTAATAGTCGATAGATTTACTAAGTGTGCGCACTTCATACCCGTTCATACTACCTATACCTTAAATAAGTTGGTCGATCTGTACATCAGGGAGATAATGAGGTTGCATGGGGTACCGAAATTGATTGTGTCAGACCGAGATCCGAGGTTTACAGCTAGATTTTGGGAGTGTTTGCATCGTGTCTTGGGTACTTGGTTTAACTTCAGTACTTCGTATCATCCGCAGTCAAATGGTCAGTCAGAGAGGGTGATTAAGGTATTGGAAAACATGTTGAGGTGTTGTATCATCGATTTTCAGGGGTCTTGGGAGAAACACCTATCGTTAGTAGAGTTTGCATACAACAACAGTTATCAGGCTAGTATTCAGATGGCATCGTATGAAGCTCTATATGGTAGGAGGTGTAGGACTCCGATCTGTTGGGCCGAAGCCGGACAAAAGCTTGTACCGATGCCTAATTTGCTTAAGGGCACTACCGAGAAGGTAAAGTTGATTTGTGATCGCTTGAAGGCAGCTTCAGATCGACAGAAGTCGTGTGCCGACTTAAAGAGGAAAGAGATAGAGTATGCCGTGGGCGAAAAAGTGTTTTTGAAAGTCTCACCTTGGAAGAAGGTGATGAGGTTTGGCGAGGAAAGTTAAGTTGAGTCCGAGATTCATTGGACCTTATGAGGTAGTTGAGGGGATTGGTCTCGTAGCATATAGATTGAGGCTCCCGACCGAGTTAGAGAAGATCCACGATGTGTTCCATGTGTCGATGCTCCGAAAGTATAGGTCAGATTCGTCTCACGTAATGCTTGTAGAAGAGATTGAATTGAATCCAGATTTGACATATGATGAAGAACCAGTGGAGATATTAGCCTCAAACAGCAAGGTGTTGCGTGGTAGATCAATTGAGTTGGTCAAGGTGAGTTGGCAACGTCTAGGGGGGACGAAGCCACTTGGGAGAGAAAGGAGGATATAAAAAGGCAGTTTCCTTATCTCTTTCAGTCAGGTAATTTCGGAGACAAAATTCCTTAAGTAGGGGAGAGTTGTAACGCCTCGGGTTTAGGGGTCGGATGTTACTCGGGTAAATCAGGTTCGAGTCGTGGGCTCGTTTTAAAATTTAATTAAGCTTTGATTTAAATTTAAAAGGTTTGGTTTTCATTAATGACAAACTTGTAATTTTTTAAAACAAGGGAAAAGATGAGAAAAGAAAGGGGGCTTTTACTATTCATCTTCTTCCTCCCCTTTCCAAAATCAAAAGTCACGACATTTAAAACCTCCCAAACCCTTGGTTACTATTCCATTCATTTCCTTCATCATTCCAAGTGTTTTCATCGAGGTAAGACCATTTTTGACTTGTCCTCTCAATTCTTAACACTTTGATGGTTTTAGTTTTTGTAAAATGTCATTGTAGAGTTTTTTTTCAAGATTTCATGTTTGAAGAAAAGCATGAAACTTTAATGGCTTCTTGGGTTGTTTTTGATTTGTAGAGTTAAGTTTTGAACTAACCTTACCCTAAGGTACATTATATCTCAATTTGGTTGGCTTTTACCAAAAATCCCGAAATTGGGTTTTAGGGGTATTTTAAAAGTGTCAAGACTTAGGTTTTTAATGTGGTTATATGTTGGAGAGTGGGGCTGATGTTATAACAATGTTAGAGGGATGTTTTGAAGGTGTTTTGGGTGTTGGAATTAGTAGTTTTTTGATGGGTTATTAGGGAGTACGAAAATGGGGTTTATGGTATTGGCTTTGGTTTGAAATTGTAAGAATTTGGCATGTGGTTGTGGCAGTGTTTTGTGGTGATTCGTTGAGTAATGTATTTCTTTTGTTTGGTTAGAATCAAGGGAAACCATTGGAAAGGCTTCGAGCACGATTCCGGGGAATTTGGAGACTTGAGTTTGGTGTTTCGGCTTCCGAATGGGCTTCATCGGTGAGTGAAAATGTTTGAACTTGAATTGATTTTCAAAAAGGGATTCTTGGGGCTTTCGGTGGAGCCTTGAGGGCTAACCTAAACCCAAGTGTAAGTTCACTAACTATGCCTTGATTGTTAAGTGTTGATGCATGAACAATTGTTGAGATATTGTGTGTGGTTTGTGGATTTTCTTTACTTCCGTTGATGTTGTTGTGTAGTCATTGTTGGTGTCGAGCCTCACGTGATGGTTGTCGTAACTACGGTGATGAGTGGTCCCACCGGTAGTGACTAGTAGTAGAGTAAGATGATGTGTGGTCCCATTAGAAAACTACTAGTCAAATGGTGATGGGTGGTCCCACTGTGTTTTGGTTGTGCTTGTGCAAACCATGTAGTGTGTTGTTGTGTTACTTTCGTGCCTTCAAATAGGTTACTTATCATTTAAGAAATGTGTTTTAAAAACTACATGATTGATGAGTTTTTAGAGCTTCGCTCACTAAGCTTCCAAGCTTACACTCTCCTTTTTTCATCATGCAGATCGCTAGAGTTACGGAAGGCAAGTGGGTAAGGGAGGAGCTTTTCAAAGTTCTCAAGTAGCTCATGTATGATTTAAGTCTTTGTAATAATGCCTAGACGATGGGGGTACTAGACTTGTATGGAGTTGGTGTCAAACTCCTTAGTTTGATTTTTGTTAATGTTCTAGCATGTTGAGTTGTTGATTCTATGTTGGATATGTTTATGCTTCAATGTCGTGGATTGTAAACCATGTTTATATTGTTGCTTAATTGCTTTGTGTTTGAAGGCTTATGATCTTTTTCCATGAATGTTATGTGTGTTTGTTTAAAGGCATGTGGTCTTGATATGTAATGTATTTTGGAGAATGCTTGAATCCCTTTATGAATGGCTTTTTATGTATGTTGAGTGTTTGAACATGCTTGAAGTAGAGTGTATGCCTCTAGAGTATGTTTATGCACGTTGTATCTTGATCCTTGATGTTTGAGACATGTTGGGGACGTTTGGAGATGCTTAGAACTGATTTTAGAAACACACAGACTGCAAGCGTTTCGGAACGAGTAAGGGTGTTTCGGAACAGGTGTGGTTCCAGGGATACTCGTATCGGAACACGTTCTGGTATGGTTTGGCTACTGTGAACCCCTGTTCCGATACGCGTACCGAAACGGTTTGGCTACTGTGAGGGCCTGCTCCGGAATGTGTTTTGGAATGTCTAGGCGAAAAAAGGACCATGTATCGAAACGGGGTGGGCCGTATCGGTACGGGTAGTCTGGCTTTTAAAACTGGGGCCCGTGTATCGAAACGGGCAAGCCTGTTTCGAAACACATGTCTATAATTTGGGCTTTTGGCATCTTTGGAGGTTCTCAAATGTTGGGCTTGGGTCCGGGTTGTTGTGTGCTTTCTTGTGAGCCTTGTTTGTAGTCGTTATGTCTAGTTTGGGCGCGTATGTAAGAAAACGGACTAACTCGAGTACATGGTAAATTTAAATCAACTTATGTTTCGTCTGCAAAGTCTTGTCTTGTTTATCCGCTGTCGTCTCACACATAGGATTTAATGATCCATTTAGGCAAGATAATTGAAGAAAATTTTCTAGGGTTGATAACCGAGGCGGGACCATAACGAGTTTCACTTCGATTTTCCCCGTGTGACCTGCTCGGACTGTTCAGTCGTCTAGACCAGGACGAGGGGGTTACATGTTTTATAATATTTTGAAACATCATGCCTAGCATAATGAAATGTGTTTTTAAATTAAGCATCTGATTTTCAGAAAATATGATACTTTCGTATTTATGATTTTTAAATCATATCATGAGTTATAGGATTGGAAATATGTTCGAAAAAAGAGAGGGAAACCTCCACTCTGGCGAGGGCAACCTTCACTCTGTATGATATCATATTGTCGGGTATTGAGTCATACATCGGACATCACATCATTATGATTTTGATTTATCAGATTTTATGTGTTTTTGAGAAACTTTATCGGAAAATAAAATACTGTTTTGATTTTGTGTTTGTTTGCACTTTTGAGACGCACTAAGTTCTTTAGCTTACACCCCCTTAGTTCTTCTTTCAGATATACTCAAAGACTTGGGTGAATCGGTACTTGGAGCATCTCGCTTTTATTCAGATATTTTTATAATTTAGTATGAACTCTTTCTTTTAATTATTTCATACTACTGTTTTGAAATATTTTAGAATATTTATGTAATCCAGACATTTGAATTGTTTTTAATTTGGATGTTATTGGTTGCATGCATTTATAAGGTTATTTTCAAAAAATAATCAATTATTGGAATAAAGTTTAAACGACTGCGTTTCATAATAACTAAAATCTTATTGAATTTATTTTCTTTTAACAATAAATTTTGTTTTGTAAATAAGTAAACCTAAAATGTGTTACTTGAGGAAAAAATTTAAAAGCGACTTTTTAGATTCGGCCCATTTTTTTTGCCGAATTTAGGGGGTTACAAGTAGTCCCTCAATCCCTAAACATTCGTTCATAGCTTGGTTAGCGGTACTTGATAGGTTGCCTACAAAGAACCGTATGTTAGTTTGGGGATGTCAAGTTGAGGTGTTATGTGCTCTTTATGTAGGAAATGATGAGTTCAGATATAATCTCTTTGGTGATTGTTGATTTTTCAAGGCCGTTTGGGATGAAATTCTCCTTAAGTGTGATATATAATGTCAATGTGAGAATTGGATGGATGTTACTGGTGTGATAAGCAGACATGGTAAAGGTAAAAGATTGTGTGCTGTTATTTTGAGATTAGCTTGGGGTTGTTTGCTATATCATGTATGGCAGGAGCGAAACGTAAAATTGCATGGTACATCAGCTCGTACTGTAGATATCATTTTTATAGAATTGTTAGAGATGTTAGTATGTGTTTATCAGGATATACAAAATTTGTACATGTTTCTTTTGCTTTGATTGATAGATAGGGGCTGGTTTTATAGTGAGCTAGTTGAATGGGTTGTACAGAGGTGGAAAGTTGATGTATTTGGGATGATTTTCTTGAATAATAAAATATGATTTATCTAAAAAATAAACTTTAAAAACTTGCATTGGAGTCATTAAACTTAAGGAATTCTTTCATTTAAGTCATTGTCTTTAACGACAACTGAGTCAATATACCAAATGTTATCTTTTTTTAAAATAACAATACATGACACCACATTATTGGTTAATAAAAAATAAAACAAATGTTTTACTAAGATAGGAGTTTAAACTTGGGACTCCTATAAAGCAGCCCAACACTCAACTATTGTAATCAACTGAGTAGTTATTATATAGTAGATAAAAATAAAATTTAGGTTAAATTGTAGTTGAATATTTTTTGTTAAAGTATACTCTCTCTTTCCCATTTAATATGTCTAGTATTAACTTTTTAAAAGACAATTTTTTTAACTTAGACAATAATTATTTTAAATATTTTAATTAATTAAATTTTATAAAATATATATTTTTAAACTAAGTTTTTTAAAACATATTTTTTCACACTTTTATCTATAATAAATTTAAAATAATAATTAGTCAAAGTTCAAAAAAAATTAATAAAAAAGAAGTCAATACTGGACATACTGAATGGAACGAAAGATTATTAATGATGGCATAAAATATAAAATATTATAAAGATATATTAGATTTTCATTATTACTTTTTATACTTCTTCTCCATTAATTTTTTTTGTTTTGCAACATAAATTATAAACTATTTTTATAAGATTAATAATTTTGATTAATGTAATAAATATATTCATATAATATTTTATAATTTATTTTATAATCAATATATTTTCATAAAATAAATGTAACTAAATTCAACCACAATTTAACTTAAATAGTTTTTTTATCAATTGTGTAGTAACTATCTAGTTCAACGACTCCAATATTACATAAGTGATTTCAATGTAAGTTTTAAAAGTTCGATGACCCAAGTATAATGATTCAATTGTTGTTAACGATAATGACCAAAATGGAAGCATTTCTTAAGTTTAGTATTCCAATCACTACAGCAAAACAGGCTTTTTGCGGCGTTTTTATAACCCTATAGCGGCGTTTTTTAGCGCCGCTAAAAACACTCCCGGTGTTAAGAAAAATACCGCCAAAAACGCCGCAAGAAGCAGCGCCGCAATAGGTAGCAGCGTTTTTGTCGTATAAACGCCGCTAAAGGTTTTGTTCTATCGCGGCGTTTTTATATACAAACGCCGCAAAAGTCAATGTTCTATAGTGGCGTTTGTATATCAAAACGCCGGTAATGCTATTCTATAGCGGCGTTTTAATATAAAAACGCCGCAAAAGGTGAATGGTCTATAGCGGCATTTGTATATTAAAACGCCAGGACTGATGCTTCACTAGCGGCGTTTGTGTTCATAAACGCCGGCATTGGCTGCTCTATGAAGGCGTTTTTCTTGCAAACGCCACAATATGTTATGGATTTCTAGCGGCGTTGTTTCCTAGAAAACGCCGCTAAACTCATTGTCTCTATAAAAGAAATTTTAAAAATGTGAAATACCCAAATAACATGTAAAATAAATCTATAATAACATCAAATTTTTATAAAACTCCAACAATTAAGTAAACACAACAATAACAAATTCAAAGTCTATAGCATTAAAGTGAAATATAGTTCAAACGTTGAATTAAAATGTAGTCCAACATTTTCATTTGAATTCACACATAAATGAACTAAGATAGCGGATTCTTTGGTTGGTTCTGCCTTAACATCGCCATCATTTCTTCAAATTTTTGTTGAAGCTTTTGGTGTGCTGCTTCTCTCTCAGCTTCTCTTGCTTCTCTCTCGGCCTCCTTTCTTGCTATCTCAGCTTCTCTCCTTTCTCTTTCAGCTTCTCTCTCAGCTTCTTTCCTTTCTCTTTCAGCTTCTCTCTCAGCTTCATTCCTTTCTCTTTTAGCTTCTCTCGCTTCTACCTCAGCTTGAAATTGAGATAACTGTTGTTTTAACCGATAAACTTCTGCTTGAGAAGATTGGCTCTGTGATGACATGTACTGAGATGAGTTAGCCCCAAAATATTTTGTCAGGGTAACGAATGATCCTTGACAGCGAACCCGACCATATCTTTCAGGACCCAAGACGTCAACAATAACTTGATTTTCGATCTCTTCCATATTAACAGAACCATTAGTTGAAGTTGTAGCTTCATACTCGGTCTTTTTTCCCTCAATTTCTCCTGACAATCAATTAAAAATGTTATACAATTGATATTAAATATAACATAATCAAAATTTTCTGTCTAATTAGCATACCATCTTCGCTAACCAATCATGGAAATTTTCTATGAACAACTTATGAATTTATCTTTGATGTAATCTTCGGGGGCGTACTTGAGATTGTAGCTCATCTTTAAATTCACTACAAAGTAAGCTAAGTGGTTAAAAAATGGGGGTAGTATAAAAGATGAAGTGAATACATTAGAATTTATATAAACTTACGTCCGTAAGGGCTCTGTTGAGTCATGATGGAAGAGAACATATTGATGTGCTTGTACCCAAAACTTGTCATCTAACTGTGCAATTTCAACTTTGCCGAGTGGTTCACCAAAACTTTGAAACAAATAAGTCTCAGCTAAGTTATTATTGCTGCACACTTGATTTCTATGTGGTCTATTGAATCTCGTTTCAACATCTTCCAAATATCTAGAGCAAAAAGTCAAACATTCCTCTACTAAATACCCTTCAGCAATTGATCCTTCTGGATAATGCTTATTACGACAGTAAGACTTCAACTTGCTCAAGAACCTAGACCGT
The DNA here is from genome assembly GCA_958450335.1 of Hibiscus tridactylites. Classification (NCBI taxonomy): domain Eukaryota; kingdom Viridiplantae; phylum Streptophyta; class Magnoliopsida; order Malvales; family Malvaceae; genus Hibiscus; species Hibiscus tridactylites. The sequence goes on from OY288287.1 coordinate 14,169,018, forward strand.
AATAAACAGAACATTATATAAGTAGTTGTAATTAAATGAATTGTTAAATGGTATGAATATATGTTAAACAATTTGTACCTCTCAATAGGATACATCCACTGATAGAAAACAGGTCCACCAACTTTAGCTTCGTGAGGGAGATGAATCAACAAATGCACCATAATTGTAGAAAATGAAGGTGGGAATATCTTCTCCATGTTGCATAAAGTCAACGCAACTTGATCTTGTAATTTGTCATGTTCTTCAACCATCAAAACTTTCCCACAAATAACTTTCATTACATTAGAAAGTTCAATAATGCAAGATGTCACCTCCGTTGACATACAACCGTGTAATGCAACTGGCATTAAATCTTGCATCAATATGTGATAATCATGTGACTTTAGAGAATAAAGTTCTCGATCTTTAACACTGACACATCGAGATATATTTGATGCATACTTATCTGGGACCTTTATATCTTTTAACACCGTGCAAAATACTTCTTTTTCTTTCTTCGACATCGTAAAAATAGAAGGTGGTAAAGAAAATTTTCCATTACAAAGTTCTTGAGGATGAAGATCATGCCGAATTCCCATGTCAACTAAGTCAAGTCGACTCTTTAGATTGTCTTTAGATTTTCCATCGATATTGAGAATGGTCCCAATAATGTTCTCACAAACATTCTTCTCAATGTGCATTACATCAAGATTATGTCTCAAAATGTTATGCTTCCAGTAAGGCAACTTGAAGAAAATACTTCTCTTTTTCCACAACTGCGCCTCATTTGGATCATCCTCTTCATCAGAGTCATCATCACTAAGCTGCTCAAGCTCACGATCATACACCTCTTTTGTCTTCTTCTTTGATCGTGGGTTTGGTGGTTGGTTCGTTTTTCCATAAGTGAACTTGATATGTTTCAACATCGACAAGATATCAGACTCGATTGTTTGCTCATGAGCTTTTCTGAACTCTTCAGTACCATCAAACATATTCTTTTCATATCTAAATCTATGATTTTCATCTAACCACCGACGGTGTCCCATGTAAGAGAGCTTCTTTCCATTATACAACCACTTCGAGCATGTATGTGCAGCGCAACAAGGACAAGCATAACGGCCTTTGGTACTCCACCCAGATAAATTTGCATAAGCGGGAAAATCATTAATAGTCCATAATAAAGCTGCACGCAAATTAAAGTTCTATTTCTTCAACACATCATATGTTTCAACACCCACCCATAATTGTTTCAGCTCTTCAATAAGAGGTTGCATGTAGATGTCAATATCATTCCCTGGACCTTTCTCACTTGGGATTATCATGGATAAAATAAATGATGATTGTTTCATGCAAATCCATGGAGGCAAATTGTAGGGAACAAGTATAACAGGCCAAGTATTGTATGAAGTACTCATGATTTTAAAAGGATTAAACCCATCAGATGCAAGACCGAGCCTAACATTGCGAGGATCTCCTGTAAAACTTGGAAATTTTTGGTCAAATGTGTTCCAAGCTAAAGAATCTACAGGATACCTTAATAATCCATCATTTATTCGTCCATCGTGATCCCGCCTCATAGACTCAGTAGTCTTTGAAGACATAAAAAGTCTTTGAAGTATGGGTATTAGAGGAAAATATCGCAGAATCTTTATTGGCTTCTTTCTTGCTCGTGTTGCAACTTCGTCTTCACTCACATTTTCTGTGTCCTCATTCGTCCACCGAGATTTACCGCATACATGGCAAGACTCTTGGTTTTTTCTATCACCCCAATACAACATGCAATCATTCGGACAACTATGAATTTTCTCATAACCAAGCCCCAAATCGTTTATCATTTTTTCATATCTTTGCCAGATTGAGGAATTTTTGCAAAAGGAAAAATTTCAGTCAACAACTCTAATAATTGTGTAAAAGAGTTACCGGTCCACCCTCCCAAGCATTTTAAATGGTAAAGGTGAATGCAAAAGGAGAGCTTTGAATACTTTGATCCCTCATAAAATGGTTCATTCATTTCATTAAGCAAATTGTAAAACTTTGACGCTTCTCCATTTGGCTCTTCATCACATCCACTTCTTCTCATCTCGGTGAAATCAGTAACACCAATATCACAATCTTCTCTAACAGACTGATGATAATCGTGCATATTAAATGCATCTCGCAACATACCCTCCATGTCATCTTCTCTAAGAGATCCACGATGAGAATTATGATGAAAAGGTGGATTGCTCGTGGAAGAAGCTGTACGAGATGTCAACTCTCCATGGAATATCCATTTTCTATAACTCGGAACAAAGCCAAAAATAACTAGATGTTCGTGCACAACTTCACGAATGTGCCAATTAACGTTAACACGCTTCTTACAGGGACAAAGAATCATATTTTCTTGGCTTGCATTTGCAAAAGCTAATTTCAGAAAATATTCTACCCCATTTCGATAGTCAGCGTTTACCCTTGGCAAATTCATCCAACTCCTATCCATTTTCAATTTTTGTCATATCCAAATTAAAGATATAAACTACATATCAGTCATACTTGAAGGATGAAAATAGATGTAACTATTATATTACCAATTAAGTCGAAGATAAGTCAAATACATAAACTACCTATTAGACATACTTGAAGGATGAAAAGAAATGTAACTATTACATGTTGGGGAAAGTTATCTTCTTTAGTTTACTTCAAGAAAAGTTAAATCAAATGAGCTGTTAAGAAAAAAAAATAATGATAAACATTACTAAAATGGCAACAAAAAGAACAATAAAGAAAATTGGTTAGTATCATGTAGATAATTAAGTCGCTAAATCAAATGAATTACAACCATGTTCCTAGTAATATGATAATTGCAGCGTAAAACTTTTACTAATTCGGGCAAGCATACAAAAATTTTCTTTAATCAACACCAATTCGTAATATAACAAAGATCAATGGGTATTATGCTTTAACCATTTTAGAGATCATAAGATAGAAATTAATTTTTTGTAAACTTTTAAAACTGATTTGGAGAGTCCTATTTTCGTGTTAAATGTAAATATTTAGAAAAATCAGAATAATCAATGTTCAGCAAAACTGCACACTGTTTATTACAAAACTGCAAAAACTGCACATATATATATCTATGGACTGCACTGTTATAGACTTTAAACTGCACACTGTTTTTTATTTTGCATTGTGCAGTTTATATGTGTAAACCAAATATCATGATTTGGTCATATCAAATCAACTTGGTATTCGAAAGTGAATTAAATGAATTGTATAAACATTAAGAACAATTAAATGAATTGAATATGACCAATTAGAAGTTGATTCATCAGGGGTAGAAGTTGATTTGATAAAATCATGAATGTACACATATATAATTGTATAAACATTACGCCGTTAACCCAATTCTATTGCGGCGTTTTCCAGTACAAACGCCAGCAAGGGATAAAAAATAAAAAAAAAATTATTTTTCTCCAAAAAGATAATATTCGCGCGCGGACATGTCAAGGACACGTGTTACCCTTACCCGAACCGGCCGGACGGCGGCGGCGGCGCGCGAGGATGTCCCTTATTCTTTCTTACTCAACAAGGGAGGGGAGAAACTTGGTATAAATACCCTTCACAAGTCTTTTTGCCAACTCATGTGGGATATAGGCTTTTGCCTTTGGTTCTCTCACCTTAAGCATTACCAACATTATATAGTGTCACTCTAAAATTATGATACTTTTGTTTTTTGAAAAATTCACGATCGCAACACTTACAATGGTCGTGATTACATCCGTTATGCGACCGAAAATAAAAATCTCTATATTGAACCTTTAACCTCATTAATTGTTTATCCGTGATTACATACGTTATGCGACTAAAAATACAAATCCCTATATTGAACCTTTAATTTCATTAATTGTTTATCCATGAATACATCTGTTATACGACCGAGAATAAATGTTGTAGTTAGGGTTTAAGAAATCTATGGCGGCATTTCTATTAATAAACGCCACTAAATCTATACTATTGCGGCGTTTGTTTTAACAAACGCCACTAGCCCGACACCTATTGCGGCGATTACGATAGAAAACGCCACTAACATGAACATATTGCGGCGTTTATTGAAGCAAACGCCACTATATGTCACCCTATGGCGGCGTTTGTCGTAAAAACACCGCTAATGTTGCCGTTTTGTGGCGTTTGTTTTAAAAATGTCGTTATAAGTGAAATGGTGGCGGCGTTTGTATCAAAACGCCACAAATAGCGCCGCCATAGAACAAGTCTGGTGTAGTGAATGCAAGTTTTAAAAGTACAATGACCAAAGTGTAAGTTCTTTAAAAGTTCAATGACCATCAATATAGTTTACCTTTAAATAAAAAACCTTTATCGTTTTTAATTAATTTAAGAAAAATATTACATGCACTGGTAGTGGAATTTTATTCCCATAATTAGGTTTAATTTAGGGTTTATGGGGTTAGTTTAGGGTTTATAACTTAGGAGTTTAGGTTCTAACCGATTAGAATTTAGGGTTTATGGTTAGTATTTATGTTTTAAAATTTGTGAGATATAGTTTAGGTTCTATAGTTTTGGTAGAGATTTGAGTTTTAGTTTTTAAGGTGGATTAAGCATGTTTGTGAAAAAGTTTTTTCACTATCGGTGCATGATATAATAATTCGTTAACTTAACTCTTTATTTGGAGAAATTATTAGATGGACTACTCTCACCACGTCATCTATGGTTCATCCAATAACATCCACATATTATTTTTGGTAATATGCATGTCTATTTTACGGTTCATGTTCGGGGTGCGAGACTATTCTTCCCAACAATGCCGCCTCCAAAGTTTGAACTTGCGTACTGTCTTTAAGAATGCAATGTGCCTAATCAATACACCAACTTTGTTGATAATAATTTTTCATTTATTTGCATTATTAACTAAAATCCAGGTTTAATTTAAAAAAGAAAGAAAAAGCCGGTGTTATTTAGAAAACTGAGTTTTTTTTTTTTCAATTCTTAGAAAAGTAAATGGAATCGATAAAGGGAAAAAAATGTTTTTGGATTTGTTTATTTTACATTCATATTAAATATTATCCGTTTACTTTTCACTTTCTCACGGAAAGAGGAAAAAAAATTCTCTGGTGCGTTACTGCGTTTTGTCATTTTCAATGGTTGCACTCAAGGTAAATTCTCCTCAGCTTCTTTTCTGAAACAGATTTTTAATTTTAGCTTTTAATTGTGTTTTACATTTATCTGTTTTCGTGTTAGTATTGTATAAATAAATTATTTCGTATGTTCTTGACTACTCATCTTCCATCTTTCACCTATTTCTTGCTTCTCTGCTACCCATCTTCTTTCTTCTCCTTTGTAAGCATTTCCCATTTTTTGTATAAATAAAAAAAAATCTTACTTTTCCTTGATCAAAGCTCCTATTTTACAGTTCTGGGTATAACTGGTTTTCTTGTTAAACTCATCTATATGGGCTAAAGTTTTGGTTTTACTTGATCTCTTAATTGAGATGATCATATCCTTTTGTTCCACTTGTTGTGTTCAATTCAAAGTTTTAAACTCTATGCAAAAAGTGATGTGCTTTTGGCTATCATGGTCCCTTTTTGGGGTTTAGTTTGATGAATCTTGAACTGTATTATTGAGTTTTTCTTATATTCTGTAAACTTTTTGCATGTTCTAAAATATAATATAATTTTTTTATCAATTTTAACTCAATGCTGTGAGCAGCAAAAGTTAATGGCTTTACATCATGAAGAAAATGCTTTTAATTACTTCTGCTCTTCTAACTAGAGATTAATGTTTTTGACAGTAGGGTTGGTAAGATTGTGAAAAGCATGTCTGTTTGTGAGGTTAACAATGATAGAGGAGAACTGAGGATTCTTGAAAATTTGGATGAACTAAGAACAAATTTGGCTGATTATATTGCTGAGTTATCGGAGGCAGCAGTGAAGGAGCGAGGTGTCTTTGCTATTGCATTGTCTGGGGGTTCTCTCATTGACTTAATGGGGTATCAATGCATTCCTTTTCCATCTTTGGGTCTTCTTTTTTTCTTTTTGTTTCTTGTGATTTTGGCGTTCTTCCTTGTAAAAGTTTCCTTTTTTGTGGGAAACAGCAAACTTTGTGAAGCTCCTTATAACAAGACTGTAGACTGGGGCAAATGGTACATATTTTGGGCGGATGAACGTGTTGTAGCCAAAAACCATTCTGATAGCAATTACAAGCTTGCAAAGGATGGCCTTCTTTCAAAGGTTAGCATCTCTATTCTTACTTAATTTGATCCCCCTTTTTGCTTCTCAAGAACCAAATGTAAGGCCATTGTTTTCATCAGATGATGTTTTCTGTTCTAATATCTTATTTGGATGTCTTCTACTCTTCTTTCTTACCTTATTCTTTAGTTAAACAATAAGTACAGATTAGTTCCTTTATTGTTCTTTGATTAGACTGATGCACACTTTGGTTCTTGAAATTGTAGCCTTTGCTAGTAGATATTTAAGCTTAAGCTCCTTATCATGTTAAATGGTAGTATCAGTTTACCTATGATATATGCATGCATCTGATTATTCATCTATGGATTCCTTATTTTCAGTGATACCCATGTTTTCTCTTTGAATTCATTTGATCTAGTATCAAATCGGACACGTATGTGTTCGTAAGATCTTTGGAAACTTCTTCATTCAATAGTTAACGGCGCCGTCCTTGACTCATCACTATATAAAAACAGAGAAACTGTGCATTTTTATTGTTCTTAAAGAGTGAAATACTGGTTGGTGAACTGAGGGGTTTAAACACTTGCTATAATACAGTTTGGAGGTATAAATTCATAGAAACATCTGTAATACTGTTTTCTCAACAGTGTAATACTGGTTGGTGAGTATAATACTATGCATTTTGTAGAAACAGTATATCTTTATATTCGAGTTCTTAGTTCAACAGTGCTTTCTTCAATGGATGGGATGAAAAATTATGCTTCAGTTTGTTTTGACAAGTTTAAACCTTAATGTTTACGCTCTTATGGCATGTGCCATGTATTTGTAGGTGCCGATTGTTCCCAGCCATGTTCATTCTATCAATGATTCAGTTTCAGCAGAGGAAGCTGCTGATGACTACATGTTTGTTATCCGGCAGTTGGTGAAGACTCGAATGGTTAGTGTTTCCGATATCAGTGACTGCCCCAAGTTTGACCTCATCCTTCTTGGCATGGGACCTGACGGCCACATTGCCTCACTATTCCCTAATCATTCAGCACTCAATGAGGCTGGCGAATGGGTAACTTTCATCATCGATTCCCCCAAACCTCCACCCGAGAGGATAACGTTCACTTTGCCTGTCATCAATTCAGCATCAAACGTAGCAATGGTCGTGACCGGTGAGAGCAAAGCAGAGGCTGTGCATTTGGCAATCGATAATATCGGACCTGACTGCCCATCGCTCCCTGCACGGTTAGTCCATCCAACAAAAGGAAAGTTGGTATGGTTTTTGGACAAGCCAGCTGCATTGAAATTGGATGGCCTTCAATTTTCCGATTAGGGTGTAATTTTTTTTCTTGACAAACTGTATGTTTGTATGTTAGTAGAGGGTTTCACGACCTGTTGATCCTCCTGTTTGTTTTATCATCTATTCTGGTTTTTCTCCCCTTTTATATTTGAGGTGGGAAGTTTGGAATCCATTCTGTAAGGAAAGGGAAAAGTAATAAAAATTGGGGCCTTAATGCAAAAGCTTCAGACATGGATAGTCAAAATGTGACAAATTTCCATTTTTGCATGTATCAAAGTTCCGTTCATCTGTTCTAAAGCAGGATTCTAAATTAGTAATTACTTTGTAAGATGACAAATAAAAATCAATACTTTTAATCATAAGTAGACCTGACAAACTTGACCCGAGACCTGGACCGAATTACCCGAACCGAGATCTAATTTTAACTCGAACAAGATGATCTGAAGTTGACCCGAAATTCGAAATAAACTGAACCGCATCAAATTTTTTTGTTCATTCAATGGACCCGAACCGAATGGACCTGAACCAATTTGACCCGAACCGAAAGCTGAACCGACCCGATTTTAACCCGAAAATTAAGGTAAAATAAATAATTTATTTTTAATATTATCTATTTTTAACAATATAATAAATAATAAAATGAAGTATGTTTTATTATCTTTTTATACTATACCATGGAAGAGACTGTTGCTCTTGTCAAAGTTGTATAATAATATTTTATGTCATTTTACGTTTAAATATTAATTAAATAAAACTTTTGTCCCTACTAATTTTTAAATTTAGAATTTTATTGTACTATTTTCTCTCCCAATATTTAATCTTAAGCCATAAATCCTAAACAATAAACCATAAGCCATAAAAATTAATCTCAAGAACCAATAACCTTAAACTAAACTATAAACCCTAAATCATTAACACTAAGCCCTAAAAAACTAAACTCTTAACCTTTAAGCCATATAAATTAATCTAAAATCAATAACCCTAAACCATTAACAATAATCTTACCTTAAAATATAGCTAAAACTGGAATTAGAGACCATCTTGACAATTTAAAAGTAGAGAAATTTGAGAGCTTGTTGACCAATTTTATAATTTCACCATAAAATATAGCATAAAATTGAAATTTGGACTAAATTGACAATTTGGAAGTGGAGAAATTTGAGAGTCCAACGGCCAATTTCAAAATTATACCATATAAATAAATAGGGGTAAATTTTGGCTAAAAATTAAATCTTAGAAATTAAAATGAACAAAAATATCATTATATTAAATTAATATACTAAATTACAAAGATCAGTTAATTTTGACTAAAAGTAAATATTTGGAGATTAAATATCACTACGGAGAGGAGATTTCTATATCTGAAGTCTAAACTGTGAGGATACTTCTGACTAAATTAAATTAAACTAAAATTTAAAGTTGAATATTAGTACTAAAATGTAACATTTTAAATGCAACATGACCTAAAAAGTAATTAATCTCTAGCTTAAATAATTGGTGGTTTATTTCTCTCTAAAATTTTATCTTTTCCCTCTCTATTTTTACCAATTATCTTTTTCTTATTCTTTTTTCAATTTAGCTTAAAAAATTGATGGTTTATTTCTCTCCATAATTTTATCTTTTCTCTCTCTATTTTTATCAATTGTTTTTCTCTTTTTCTTTTTCTTAATTTAATTGAATTTCAATTTAGATTAATTTAATTGAAATCTCACATTTAATTTCAAAATTATTTTAATTATGTCCATAATTTATGCTTCTAGATTTTAGTTAGCTTAATTAGATCCTAAGTTTAATAAATTAATTTATTTCAGACATTATTATTATTATTATTATTATTATTATTATTATTATTATTATTATTATTATTATTATTATAAACTTTGATTTAATATAATTATACACAAAATTTTGATATGGATACATGAAGCTTTTATTTAAATATTTAATCAAATTCAAATGCATAGATTAACAAGTTGAATCAGAATTAATCTCATACACCAATAACTCTAAACTAAACAATAAATACTAAACCTCAAACCCTAAACCCAACTAAAACCAAATTGACCCAAAAATTCAAATGTTGACACGCCAATTTTAACCCGAACCGAAAGCGACCGATCCAATTTTGACCCGAACCGAAAGCGACAGATCCGAAACCCAAAAACAACCGATCCGATTTTAACCTAATCCAATACCCGAACCGAATTCGACTCATCACAAACCCGATTAGACTCGAATCGAACCGACCCAAACCGAATCTAAATAGACTCAAAACGAAACGACCCAAACCAAACCCGAACAACCCGATTGCCACCTCTAATCATAAGTGCACTCTGATTACATTTCTTAGAGATGTCATTCAAGCAAAAGTTGTAGCTTTAAGTTCCTATTGCTGGAGGGAAAGTGAGTATATGTTCAGTGGAAGATCTTCAGTTAAAGGAGTGTAGTACAATAAACTGTTCATAACAAAAGCATTATTGTACTGCTTCCAAAAAACGGCATATTCTAAGAAGATAAGATTTTAAACTACTTTTAAGCTTTATAAGAAAAAACCAGCATTGGGTTGGATGTTTAACAAAAATAAATCCAATCAATTATGTTCGAAAGATAGAAGGAATCTCTTTTCCCCCTTTGCTATCTTTCTAGGATGGCAAAGTCTATGGTGTTTGCTAGAAGTTGAAGGAACTAATACTGAGAAACTTCTGGGATTGGAATATATATATGCTTTCCATTCAATTCAAGAATCAAGATTGGTTTCTAAGTCAAACAACAAGATTCAAATGAGTCTAGATTCTAAAGGGATAGGTTAAACTAAGTTCACACTAAGAATTACCTCAAGTTTGCCAAAGTGAACTAGTATTTTATTATTCAGGGTCATATACCCACAAAAATCACCATTGCTATATCTCCTCATGCTCACTTAACTGATGCAAAACTTAAAACAGACCAAAGTGACAATAAATCCTTCCCCTTGTATTAATACAAGTATTTTTCCCTGTTTTTCAATCCTATCATGCATGTATTCTACCGAAGGTAATGAACGAAGAAACCCTACCTTCAGAATTTAAAATTGCCAATGGCTAAATGTTCTAAATCATTATCCATCTAATTATTCAAAAATTGGGGAAGTATTCCCTTTCAGCAGCCAATAGGGAAAAAATCAAATTCTTTTACTTTTTATGCAGGAATACAAGACCAGCCACCACGGAGATACCGGCAATTGCCACAGGAGCAGCCCAATATTGCTTTGTCAATTCCATAAGATTCCAAGAGTAATTGTTGGTTTCCTTCTTAGAGGAAATTTCAAGTTCTGGGATGACTGTGGCAGATGTGTCAAGCTCGCCAATGCAAAAGTTCTGCATGAGCTCTATTGCACTTTTGCTGTGTCCAACATCTTCAAAATCATCCGTTGCATCCTTCCCTTCAAGGAAAATTATCAGAGGCACGTCATTAGAGGATTCATTATTTCATAATCCGGACACTCTTAGGCGGACAGTTTAATAAGAAAATTATCAGTCGGGACACATAAGAGTATCACCTGTTACTGCAAGCACTACATCATCACCTCCCGGATGCTCATCCAAATAAGAAGTAAGATCATACACCTATAAAGGGAAATGACACTTCGTTTTCGATCAAGATAATAATTAATGGGAAAGATTTCATTTCACTCTCATAATACATGAGGATTAAACACTTCCATGTCCTTATAGGAAATGGAGCATAAGTAATTGTCCATACAAGGTGTTAGGTCATGGATCTCGTCACTGCAACCAAAATTTTGTATAGACACAAGAAGATTGATCCGCACCTTTAGAATCATTACAATTATCCACATTAATGTTCAAACACTAATGAGTCCATCAGCAGAGGATGTCAAATTGTATATGCAACATTGCAACTCCTAGGCTATTAAAGCTAGTACATAAACCGTTGAAGCTAGAGAAACATTAATCAACCAAGAGATCAAATTCAATCAAGGGGATCAACTATGGCCTTCCTTAGTACTATTTGCAGGACAAAACTGTGCCATTGGGATGGCTACTTTAAATAGTAACCATAGATAGGCATACGAGGCCACCTAATATATCATAAGTAAAACTAAGCACTGTCAACAAAAATGAGTATAGTGAACAAGGAAGAACCATCAAGAGATGAAAAAAATACAATGCACTCAGTTCTTCAGGAAAATGAATATCGAGCCACCGACTCAGCATATAAAATTAGATGGGGCATGATTATTTTCCCACCAAAATACAATTAGGGAATATAACACTAATGAATCCACATAACCCCATGAACATTATGCAAATTCTAAAACTTGGAAGGTTAGAAAAAAGGCCTAAACTTGGCATAGTGTTAGCCCAGATTGTGTTTTGTGTTTGACGTTTAAACTAGAAACAATTCCAGGCAATGCAAGATAAGGAAGAGGTGTGCAAAGACAAAGCACTAAAATGTAACAATGGGTTATTATCCAAATGCAGTTCTGAGCTTGCTGTAAACATAATCCAAGAAAGGGAATCTAATACAAGAAGCAAAATCATAATCCAATGAGAGATTTCATAAAAAAAAAACAGATATAACTGTAAACATAAAACTCAAACCAATAGTCCAAAAGAAAAAGAAAAGACCTTGCCGTCAATAACGACCCAGCAATCGTCTTTGGTATCGTGCAGGGAGGCTTCTTCCATTGAATACAGTTTGGTGAGGGTCGGCATGTTTCGCTGCTCTCTTTCAGATTCTTTTGGCGGCTCTACTGCTTATCTATAAACAAATTTGGAGCGTGGCGGGCACTCCTCGGTTTATTTTTTTTCGGCCGAAAGAATCTGAAAGAAATGAACAACCTAACAATGGCAGCGCACCATTTGCCCACGACCACCATCAACCCTTATTTGAGATGGTCGCTTGGGCCTTGGCAACCGGGTCCGATTACACTCGCCGCTGCCTGTGGGTTGCGGGCCTAAATAATGGAATTGGTAAGGGGCATGAAAACAATAATTCAGTACTTTTTGAGTGTTACAATTATTTAATATATTTGTAAAAAAAATCATAAATGACTTTAATTTATTATTATGTGTTTTTTATTTTTTCTATTTAACTATTAATTGAAAATACATGACATTAGGTTAAAAACGATAATGAAAAAAAAACTTTTATCATCATTATATCAACTAATTATCCTTTTTGGAGTAACCTTCCCTTTAAATTATAATTGAGGGTTTGTTTTATGATATGATTTGGATGGATTGAAAAATTGGCATATGTTGGTATGATGCTTCCTATTTTCAATAGTTTAAGATATATGAACCCATCATATGGTCTATTGAAAAAGTAGATGATATCTATTTTAGAGACTCGGGTTTAATTGTAATGTCAACAAGATATGTGTGCGTATTGTCAAAGGGATAAAAATATCTATGAACATATACTACTTTGTGACTATTCAAAAAAAAAAAACAGATAATGATTTAGTGTTTATAAGAAGAAGAAGATACAATTAGTGAAGTTAAAAAATTTGCCTTGCTTTTAAGAAGTGTAGTGAAAAAATTAGTAATATTAGAAGTTTTGTCTTGTTTTTAAAAAGTGTGGTGAAAAAAATATTTTTAAAATATTTAGTTTGAAATTTAGTGTTTATCATTAGGATGAGTCTACCACGTGCGACGAACACCGAAGAACACCACTAATGATAAACACCGATGAACACCATTAAATTAATTAATAAAAATTTAAAATTTTAAAGATCCATCAAATAATTAATAATTACTTTAAAAATTTTAATTAAATTATTTTATATATATATTAAAATTTTATTTTTTAATATAGGTAAACTATATATTTAGTATCTCACATATTTTCGTATTACTATTGAACCCTCATTATTTAAATATTATTTCAATTTAACCCTATTCTTTATAAAAATAATTTAACCCTTAACCCTCAACCTAAAACCCTAAACTATTAAACCTTAAACCCTTAAACTCTTAAACCTATACCCTGAACTATATACCATTAAAAATAATTTCACCATCACCGATTCAATTCAATTCAATGAATTGTTGAATTCTCCAAAAAAATCAATAATCAACAATTTGAAGAAAAAAAGTGATGATCAAAGTCGGTACAAGTTCTTCATTATGTGATATCACAAAGATTAAAAAAAACATGGACTTGAGCTCTTTAAATATGACTCACTGTAAACGTCGGTGATACATGTGGTTCAAAGGCTTTTAGCTTCTTGAAAATTCGATAAACGAATGCAAAAGCCAAAAACTGCAATGGTTTATATTCGACATTGCGCTTGATTAAAATCCAAGTTGTCTCCAAAGAAACAAGAAAAATACGAAAAGTCGTCTTGAAGAATGAAGATAAAATTATAGATTCCTTTTGCCGTGCTTTTCGATTGATTCTCATCCTTCAGTGCCATTGAAGGAGCGCGGCATGAGGGTAAAGAACCATGGACACAGTTCAACAATGCCTGAGACTCATCAAAGTAAATTACTTAACTGAACTCCAAAGAATATAGCCATATAAACTGCAAACTTTATTCATTCATGGTTAACAAGGTTATATTAATTGATTGGAGTTAGCTTGGACGATCAGACGGTTTTTCATTACAAAAGAAAATTACCCGGATAACATATGCCTTCAAGGAAACTAAGTAGATACGTCAATTCAACTATCCCTCAACTGCTTTTCGTATTTGAGGGAATCGATCAGCCCATCGATCAGCTAGGCAGAATCACCGTTTTACTCGTACCTCATTTTTTTTTCTTTGCAGACAGCTTGAATTTTAATAAAGCGCAATGTCGAATATAAACCATTACAGTTTTTGACTTTTATATTCGTTTATCGAATTTTCAAGAAGCTAAAAGCCTTTGAACCACATGTATCACCGACGTTTACAGTGAGTCATATTTAAAGAGCTCAAGTACATGTTTTTTTTAATCTTTGTGATATCACATAATGAAGAACTTGTACCGACTTTGATCATCACTTTTTTTTCTTCAAATTGTTGATTATTGAATTTTTTAGGAGTTCAACAATTCATTGAATTGAATTGAATCGATGATGGTGAAATTATTTTTAATGGTATATGGTTTAGGGTATAGATTTAAGAGTTTAAGGGTTTTAGGTTGAGGGTTAATGGTTAAATTATTTTTATAAAGAATAGGGTCAAATTGAAATAATATTTAAATAATGAGGGTTCAATAGAAATACGGAAATAGGTGAGGTACTAAATATATAGTTTACCCTTATTAAAAAATAAAATTTTAATATATATAAAAAATAATTTAATTGAATTTTTTAAAATAATTATTAATTGTATGATGGGTCCTGAAATTTTAAATCTTTATTAATTAATTTAATAGTGTTCATCGGTGTTCATCATTAGTGGTGTTCATCGGTGTTTGTCGCACATTGTAGAATTTTCCTTATCATTATTGTTAAATAATGATTTTGAATAGATAAAATAATCATTATAGATGTAATATAGTAAATTAAAATTAAGTTGATTTTAATAATATTTTTTAAATATTGTGATACATTAAATATATTAACTTCAATAAAAATAAAATATGTAAAAATAATTTTTAGACATTTTTTTGACTAGTCTAAAAATGATTACAATGTAGTATTTGTTCATACATATTCTTAACCATTTGATAATACACACACCTTATGGACAGAGCGATTGAACACGAGTCTCCTATGAACATTATCCTTTTAATTCACTGAGACAATTGGTTAAGTTCAAATTTCTAGACATTTATGTATAATATTTTGACATATGAAATATAAATCTTTTGTTAAAATAAAAAATATAAATTATTTGTTGCGAAAACCATAGAAATCAAATATAATGAAATGATAAGCATTTTTACTCTAATAATATTTTTCTTGAATTATTTAATAGAATGACAATCGACTCAAATTATTAGAATGTAGGGTTTAGTTTTAGAGTTTATAAATTTAGTTTAGAGTGTAGGGGTAGGGTTTAGGAATTTATGTATAGAATGTAGGGATAGTGGTTAAAATTTAAGGTTTATGATTAGAATTTAGATGTTAGAGTTTTAAGGTTTATGGTTTTAGTTTAGGGTGTAGGGTTTAGGGATTTAGGTATAAGGGTTTAGAATTTAGGGATAGTGGTTAGAATTTAAGGTTTAAGATTATAATTTAGAGGTTAGAGTTTAGTTTTTAACGTAATATGGTAAAGATTTAGGTTTTAACCTATAAACCCTAAATTCTAACCCCTAAATTATAAATTCTAAACCTCTAAACCTAAACTTCTAAACCCTACACCCTAAAATAAATCTTTAATTCCTAAAACTAAAGCGTTTGTGAAAACTTTTAGTTTCCACCGCCAATGTATGAAATAATTACCCAACACTTTAATTACAATTTTTTTTTACTAAACTTCATAACATCTATTTAAACTAACATTAATAACCAGGGGCGGATGCACCATGGTGTATGGTGTGTCAAGTGACTCACCATAAAAAAAATAGGATAAACTACTTTGGTAATCACTAAACTTTGGTCATTAAAATCAAAAAAAATTCAGTATGGTCACTACACTTATATTTTAAGTTCATTATGATCACTATTGTAGTGCTTTTAACCCCGTTAAAAATGTTGATGTAGCACGCTAAAGTCTTCCTTCCAAAATAAATTTTATTTTTTCAAAGTTATAACTTTTGCCAAGGCCATAATTTTTATTAATGGAATGGTCGTCGATCAATCCCAACGGTTGGAAAGATTCATTTTGCCAAAAGTTTAATATAGTTTAGTTTCAAGTTGATCTAATGGTTAACATTGGTAAATCAAAAGTAAAATCTCAATTTGAGTATTTGAAACCTAAAACAATTGTAATTTCGTAATCTTTTTGAAAAATTTTAGAAATCCAAATAATATAAAACCTATGCTTGCTTGCACAACAATTGTCACAATCAATACTTAATTTCATTAGAGTAAATTTTTCTACTCTCTAAAACACAATTACATCAGTATAATATAGTTCTAATTTCTCAAACATATTTACACGGATTAATTTTTCAATGTCGATATGTCTCTGACTATAAATCATGTTTGTTTGGATAAGAATTATCATTTATTAATACATTATTATAATGGTGTAAATTAATTCTAAATTATTAAACTGATCGGTGAACTATCAAATTTAAATTTTTAGATCAGCCACCATTAATAACATTTGTAATTCATTAAGCTAAATCTTATATTTGCTTCATATTAATTTATTTTTCCCATTGAAATGTACATAAATAGATTAATAATGAGTCATGACCTCGTCATTGAATCGAGTAAGTGAATTTGTGTGGGTCATATAAGGTTGTTTGTTGGTGGGCTTTTCAAGCTGGTATTGTAATTGATTTAAAAAGAGGAAAAAGAGGGTAAAAAAAAAAGAATTTGATGTCATTATCAGTTGCGTAACAATCATAACAGACGATGATGCAGAAATAGCGTTGGTTGGCATAATACTATTAGTAGAGGTTGATGCCTGATGGTAAAGGACTAATGATGACCATAGGTGGGAAATTAATTAAATTGATGTAATTTTAAAATATTAGAAAGTTAATTTTTAGAATTGAGACTAAATTATAATTACGTGGAAGGTTTGATTGTTAAATTTTTACTATATTAATTTTATAATTGTTAGATCATTTATCGTTAAATTTCAAACGACTTCTTTTAAAACAATAAAATATTTTGTAATTCTTTTAATGGTAGAAGATTTAAAAACACTATGATTGAATTCATCAAGTAGTCCAGTAGAAAAATAATGTTATTATTAGTGACAGAGCTATATGGGGTGGGAAGTGGCAATTGCTCCTACCCCAATTTTTTTCCTATTTTTGTCCTTTTATATAATTTTGTTTGAAAATTTGGTTTATTTATGAAATTGCCACATACTTTCAAACATTTATGTTTTACCCAAATTCCAAATCCTAGCTCCGCCCATAGTTGTTATCCTTAGGTGTTCTAAGTTCTTATCTTTAGATGACCTGAGTTTGAACAACTTGTATGTACGGTGTGTATGTTTCATTAAAAAAACTGTTATACATCTTTAATTGAAAAGCAGATGATGTTTATCTTAAAAAACTTAGGTTCAAATCGCTATGTCTACAAAATGTGTGTTTATTGTCAAAAGATTAAGAATATGTATGGACATATACTATCTTGTAATCACATTTAGACTATTTAAAAAAATTAAAAATAATTAGTGCAGGTGCAATCAGACTTTGCCAAGCGATTGGATTACTCAACGATCAGCATGCAAACACAAGCCCCCTATCGCTGGTACGCGTGATTGATGCCCTGCGAAAGAAGGGCTGGATGAGGACCATATGTTGGACACCCTGTGCTGATAAACTCGTCAAGCTTGCGGATCCTTTGCTCCTGCTGGATACTCCCCTGCTGCGATTCTTCATCTTTTAGATTCTGATCAACTTTCAAGTATGCCTAATAGCCTCTAGACTATCTTTACTTATTCAAAAAATGAAATAAATAAATAAATGATACATTTGACAATTTTTTTAACTTAATTTATCTAATGTACTAGATCATAACCCGGTCAATGAATGTTAATTTTACAATTTTAAATTTAATTTAAGGTAAACTACACTACATACCACTCAACTATGGCCCATGAGTGAAAAATGCCACTGAACTTTAAAATTGTTCAAAACTATCGTCGAACTTTAATATATGAGTCGAAAATACCACACTGTCGTTAACTCCTAACTCCTAACGCCCCCGTTAAGTCAAAACGACGTCGTCTTGGTGCGGCTGTTTTGAAGTCTAATTTAGCCCAAAACGACGTCGTTTTGCTGGAGAAAAAATAATATTAAAACCATGCATTTAGGGGGTTTTGAACCTAAGACCTTTAGGAGAAAAAGCTAAATTTTAACAACTGAACCAACATAACATTATATCACATTTTGCCACAAATATTACATATCTCAAACTACTTTAGATTTATTCAAATTATTTTACAAAATAAATAATATATAAATAATATAAAATATATTATAAGTATATATAAAAAATATATAAATAAAAGTGTATTGTTTTTATATTTTATATATTTTATATAATATTTATAATATAAATATATTATTTTAAAAAACTTCAAAATATTTATAAAAATATTATACTTATATTATAAATATTATATAAAAACTCTAAAATCTAAATCCTAAACCTTATACAAAGCCCAAACCTCAAACTTCAAATTTTATGATTTGAGGTTTGAGATTTATAGTATTTTTTATATATTATTCATAATATAAATATTTTTTTAATGATGTTGAGTTGTGAGGAGCTCGATTCGATCAACCGATGTTGCTCACCAAGTGGTGGAGAGGTGGATTTTTGGGTGGATATAGTGTGGAAGCTAAAATGTAAATGACACAATGATTTTAGAGTGGTTCAACCTTCTAACCAAGGTCTACATCCACTACCTTATCTTCCCACTAAGGATTTTCAATCAATCCACTATTGATTCGTCCCCTTTTCTAGGCTTAGGAGGAAACCCTTATACACCGATCAAGCTTTCTACCCAAAGCCTTGATCAAACCCTCTTTTACAAAGAGACAAGAAAAACAAACTTAAATCCCTCTAATAGGTATTTGTTTGCACAATTTAGCACTCACCCAAAACCTAAAACACTTGAGCAAATTTGACAATTTTGGCTCACTAGTGTTTGTCTATACAAGAATTGACAATTTAAGCACTAAGACAATATTTGATCATTTGTTGATTGACAATATGAGCATTAACCATATCTTGATGTTTGGAGGTCCCTTTTATACTCCTTGATGAGTTTGTAGCCGTTACTAGCCATTGTGGTTGATTTGGAGCCGTTGGAGACTTAATTTCCCACCATAAATGCTATAACACCCGAGTTTGGGGGTCGGGTGAAAATAATATTAAAATAATGTTTCGAGTTTCGGATTTATAATTAAAATAATAAAATATTTTAATGGGCTTCGTGTTTGCAAAATAATTAAAGTTTATGTTGGGCCTATCTTCTAAGTCCAAAATCCATGGACTTTAGGAGATGAGAGTTTTAGCCATTCATTAATGGCATAATTGTAATTATGATTTTGGTGAATAAAAATAAAACAAAGACAAAGATGAAGGCATGTGCTCATCTTCTTCCTCACTTTCAATTTTCAAAACTAACGACTTGGAAGCTATCTCTACAGCAAGTCATTATTCCATCTCATTTCTCCTTCATTTTTGGTCGGTTTTGAAAGGTAATTATATCCCCATTTTGCCCTCATCTTCCTCTCTTCAAAAGTACCATTAGATTTTATTTTCATCATTGTTTTAGAAATTTGGTTTTCCATGGAAAAATGTTAAAGATTGCTACTTTATGGGTTTTGATTTAAGTTTTTGATTTGTTAATGTTTGATATGATCTTAGAAACCAAAAAGGTCTAACATATGTGAATTTTGAAGTGTTTTATAAAGATTTTCGTATTTGGGTTTTAATGGAGTTTTTGAAGGGTTTTAAGATGAGTTTTGGGTGTGTTTAATGTTGAAAATTGAAGGCTAATGGTTGTATGTTGGTTGAGGATTGTTTTAGAAGCTTTTAGAGGTGTTAAAATTGTTTGAAACAAGAGTTTTGGATTGAGTTTGAGGGCTGCTTGGGTTTGGAGTTTTTGGGGTTGTTTTTGGCTTGAAAATCATGTGTTCATTGCTTGATTAGTGTTCCGGGTTGCTACATTGCTGTGTGAACTGATTCGAGGTTGTTTTGTTGTGTTGAGTTGATTAGAAGCAAGAGTTTGTGTTGGTGAAGCATCGGGAGTGAATCCGAAAGCTTGAAGGTCTTGGTTGCTTGGTTGTTGAGCTTGGAAGTGAAAGTGAGTGGTTAAATGTTTTTAAATGGTTTTGAGTATTTGATTCAAGCATGTGGACTAGGTCGGGCTTGGTAGACCCACCTAGAGTTGGGATTAGATTGGTAGTCTAATCCCAAGCTATAGTTAGAGACTATGGTTGATCTTTGAATGTGTTTATGCATCATGTTTAATTATGATTGTGTTGGCTATGTATATGGTGTTATACATGTATGTTGAGGCTTGGATTGATGCATTGTTATATGCATGTGGATTGTGCATGATGTTAATCATGGTGAGTACGTGTTAAGCACGGAAGTGGATATGAAATGATATTGTGAAAAGTTGTAGATTGTGTTTAATATTGGCACTAGTATGCTTGGGTACAAATGATCGATCATTAGGATGTTTAGTGTGCACACGCGAGTCAAATGCGCGCGTGGTCTTGGTGATGGTAGTCATCAAGATGGAGTAAGGGTTCGCCCGAAAAACCTTCTTATATATATATGTTAGTCGATGATGAGTGTAATCCCATCGACGGTGCGTGAGGATGAGTGGAATCCCTTCCGCGTGAACAATGATGAGTGTAATCCCATCGTAAGGTAATAGTTATGTTGGATATGAGTTCCAACGTGTTATCCGTGTATTCGAGTCATAGCTAGGTGCCAATATGAGTTGATATGTGTACCAATATGTTTTGAGAGGTATTGCCAATATGATATGAAATGCGATTCCTTTATGGATTATTATGTGTGTTTACATATGATGTGGTTGGACTTGTTGAGCATGTCATATTATGAGTTTATGTTCATGCATCATTGACATTTTGGCTCATGTGGATCGAAGGTAAGAACATGCATTTACCTTGGTTGTGCTCGTGCTTGGACCCTGCATTGTCGAGGTTTGTTTTATGAGCTTACCCTCACTAAGCTTTATGCTTACGCTCTCTTTTGTTCGACAATGCAGATCCAGAGTTCGTGGGTTGCTAGTGCAAGAAGGGGCCTCCAAGTGTGCTTTGTGGTGCTATCTTAGCTATCAAGTATGGATATTTTAGTTAAAGGATGTAATAGTCAAGCAATGAGATATGTATTTGTTACTATGAGCTTTTGAAGTATGTTGTTTTTGGTTGTTTAGGAGCATGTTAGACTCCTCTATATGTTATGTTTGGTTTGGCTTTGGTTGCCTTGTCTTGCTTGTAAACCATGTTTAAGCTTGCCTATCTTAAATGCTTAGGTGTATGTTTTTGTGAAGCAGGAACCTTAAGTTTTATGTATGAAGCATGTGTTGGATGTTGTTGATTCTTTAATGTATGGTTCTTATATGCTTGTGGTGTGTTGAGCATGTTGGTAGGTGTTTGGTTTTGCCTTAGGGTTTATATTAGTGTGTTGTGTGGGGTCTTCGTGGTGTTTTTGGGACAACCTTGTACCAAAAACCAACTAAAACCAATCTGCTGATAGAGGGCGTATCGAAACGATTGGCCCCGTTTCGATACGATCCCTTTGTTTCGGGCCAGGCATTTCGGTACGCTAGGGAGCCGTTTCGATACGATTTTGTTATTGGAAATCTGGGATTTTGACGATAAATTAACGTATTGGAATAGGCTTTAGCGTTTCGGAACGACCTTCATGTCGTTGACCACGAGAAGTTGACCGTTGAGGTCATTTCGATACGGGCCACCCCTATTTCGAAACGGTCTCACCAGGTTGACTTTGGCCAGTTGACCTAGTCAAGGCGTATCGAAACACCCTATGGGCGTTTCGATACGGCCTGCTGTTTAAGATAAAAATGGGCTGTTTAACGTGGGTTGTTGTTTGTTTACCTCGTTTGTTTCCTTCCGTTGTTGCTCTTCTCAAATAGGACATAACAATACATCTAGAAAAGATAATGTCAATGAAAAGTTCTTCATTGGGTCGGTAACCGAAGTGGAGCCTTAACGAGTTTCGCCTCGGTTATCCCGTGTAGCCCACTCGGATCGGTCAAGCGTCCGAACCAGGACGAGGGGGTTACAAATGCAGTTCTGCAACTCACCGTTTCGAAACACTCATGACCGTTTCGAAACACCCTTTAAGTAGAAAAAAACCGTTACAGTCTGATGCAACACCCGTATCGAAATGCCCTTGGCCGTTTCGAAACACCCGTATCGAGACACCTACCTCCGTATCGAAACGATCTGCATTTAAATGTTAGTTGGGAAATAGCCATTGGGGGTTATGACCGTTGAGGTCGATGCCACGTAGGCGTATCGAAACGGCATAGCCCGTTTCGGAACGCTGGGCAAAAATCTCATTCAGGGAATGTCTGTTTCGATATACGTATCGAAACGATTTTGCTACTGGAATCCCTTGTATCGAAACGCCCTTAGGTGTTTCGAAACGCCTGGAAGGTTTTGTGTATTTTGGCTTTTGAAAACAAGCAAAACCCTTTAGAAAATATCTCTAAACATAGTTTCAAGTTATTTGGACTTTTGAAATAGTTTTGAATTCTTTTTAAATTAGTCCAAAACATTTTTCAATTATTATATCAAAACATTAGTTCTACAATCTCCCCTTTTTGATATAATAAAACTATCTTGAAAATTTATTTGGGATTCTTCCCCTTTAACTTTAAAAATGTGAATAAGAGATTAAGAATATGAAATCAAATAAAGATCCCCCTTATTCATTTGAAAATTCAATTTTTCAAACCATTTCTCCCCTTTTGTTATATCAAAAAGAATTTAAAACATTAAGCTCAAAATAACTAAAGAGGAAAAATTTGACAAAAATAAGAATTTGGTTTTAAAATGGCTCCCCCTTACTCAAAGCATCATTAAAGATGTTAGTCCAACATTTATGATCATCTAGTTGACATAAATAAAAATAAATCAAATAAAATCAAAAGCAACTAGATTTTACCACACTTGAACTCAAGGGAGGATGTGAAGCCTTCCTTCTTCAAGTGTTCTTCCTTAGTGTGCATGGAGCTCCCCCTCATTAGTTTGACTTGTAGATCAATCTCCATCACACCTAGCAAAAGACAATCAAGTGATTTTTGGTATCCAAATTGCTTTGGATCCATAGACGTTAGTAGCACAAAACTTAGTCCCCTTTAGAATCCATTTTTCAATGTCATCCTTTTTAGTTGAAGTGGTTAGTCCTTTTGGGACCCAAACACTTCTAAAACATTTACCGTTTACAAATCTAGGGGCACTAGATTGCCTTACATAGAAATTTGATTTTCCAAAATTGTTTTTCTTTTCTAGCTCTTTGGAAACCAAATCATTTTCTTCTTGAACTTTTTGAAGCAAATTTTGTAAATAAAAACATTTTAATTCAAACTCTTCGAGTTTTGCTTCAAGTTCAAGTTTGGTTTTAGAAATCAAATCATTTTGAATTTTTAACTTTGAAATCAATTTATTGTTTTTCAAAATGGGATTTTTAAACTCTAAAACCAAATCATCATAGGCATCTTGTAATTCATCAAAAGAGTAAGAACATGAAGTAGATGAATTAGAAGTTACCCTTGAATCTTCTTCGATGGCCATAAGGCAAAGGTTGGCTTGTTCATCGTCGGTGGAGTCCTCATCACTCCAAGTAGCCACATATGCCTTCTTCTTATGGCTTGAAGTGCTTGCCTTCTCCTTTTTCTTGGATTCTCGTTCAAGCTCTCTCAAAGCTTTCTTCATGAATGGGGCACACTTCTTGAAAAGATGAACTATCTCTTCTTCTTCATCCTCCTCTTCACTTGAATAAACATGATGGCAAGTGGAGGATTTGAGAGCAATGGCATTGGTGTTGATGCCAAGCCCCTTGAGCTTCTTCTCTCTCATAGCTCTAATTTCTTCCCTCTTCTTCTCATCTTCTTTGTTCTTCTTCATGATTTGATGAGTAAGGAGTGACCTCATGAGTTCATCAAGCTTCAAGGTCTTCAAATTATTTGCTTCGATGATGGCGGTCCTTTTTGAGTCCCAAGACTCGAGAAGTGAGTAGATGAGCTTTCAGACAAGTTTCTCCTCCGAAATGGCTTCTCCATAGCCCTTGAGACCATTGGTGATAATGGAGAACCTATCAAACATCTTCTCGATGTTCTCTTCCGGATCCATCTTGAAATTCTCATACTCTAAGGTGAGGAGCCCAATCTTGGTCTCCTTAACTTCATCGGTTCCCTCGTATGTGACTTCAAGTTTGTCTCATACCTCCTTGGCACTTTCACAAGAAGACATCTTCTCATAGATGGATGGGCCAAATGCACAAAAGAGAATGTGCAAGGCTTTGCAATTTAGCTCCATCTTCATGCGATCGTCGACACTCCACTCCGCTTTGCTTCGTTGAGGCACGAACGAACCATCTTCGACTATGTCCCATAAGAGAGGCGGTTTATCGATGGATTGCGCCATTTGAGCCGGTTGGTGAAATGATGATCGAGCTTGCCGAATCTTCTCAATAAGATGTTAATCCTCTTCGATTGAGCCAAGCTCTGATACCAATTGTCGAGTTGTGAGAAGCTCGATTCGATCAACCGATGTTGCTCACCAAGTGGTGGAGAGGTGGATTTTTGGGTGGATATGGCGTGGAAGCTAAAATGTAAATGACACAATGATTTTAGAGTGGTTCAACCTTCTAACCAATGTCTACATCCACTACCTTAGCTTCCCACTAAGGATTTCAAATCAATCCACTATTGATTCATCCCCTTTTCTAGGCTTAGGAGGAAACCCTTATACACCGATCAAACTTTCTACCCAAAGCCTTGATCAAACCCTCTTTTACAAAGAGACAAGAAAAACAAACTTAAATCCCTCTAATATGTATTTGTTTGCACAATTTAGCACTCACCCAAAACCTAAAACACTTGAGCAAATTTGACAATTTTGGCTCACTAGTGTTTGTATATACACGAATTGACAATTTAAGCACTAAGACAACATTTGATCATTTGTTGATTGACAATATGAGCATTAACCATATCTTGATGCTTGGAGGTCCCTTTTATACTCCTTGATGAGTTTGTAACCGTTATTAGTCGTTGGGGTTGATTTGGAGCCATTAGAGATTTAATTTTTCACCATAAATACAGTTCTGCAGCTCACCGTTTCGAAACACTCGTGACCGTTTCGAAACACCCTTTAAGTAGAAAGAGCCGTTGCAGTCTGATGCAGCACCCGTATCGAAACGCCCTTGGCTGTTTCGAAACACCCGTATCGAAACGCCTACCTCTGTATCGAAACGACCTGCATTTAAATGTTAGTTGGGAAAGAGTCGTTTGGGGTTATGACCGTTGAGGTCGATGTCACGTAGGCGTATCGAAACGGCATTGCCCGTTTCGGAACGCTGGGCAAAATTCTCATCGAGGGAATGCCCGTTTCGATACACGTATCGAAACGATTTTGCTACTGGAATCCCTCGTATCGAAACACCCTTAGGGTGTTTCGAAACGCCTGGAAGGTTTTGTGTATTTTGGCTTTTGAAAACAAGCAAAACCCTTTAGAAAATATCCCTAAACATAGTTTCAAGTTATTTGGACTTTTGAAATAGTTTTGAATTCTTTTTAAATTAGTCCAAAACATTTTTCAATTATTATATCAAAACATTAGTTCTACAAATAAATATTTTTGTTTTTAAAAAATAATATATTTTTATTGACATATGTAAAAACAATGTATTTTATATTATTTATAGAATATTTTTTATAAAATAATTTGATTGAACCAAATTGATAAGTTTTTATAATTTAAATAAAAATATTTTATTTTTATATTTTTTATATATTATTTATAATATAAATATATTAGTTTAAAATATATATAATTTATAAATAAAAAAAACCCTAAACCCTAAATCTTAAACTCTAAGATTTAGAATTTAAGTATGAGGGTTGGGGTTTGTGGGTTAACAATTTAGGATATAGGGTTTTTATATATTATTAATAATAAAAATATATTATTTATATATATATTCTGAGTTTTTTTAAATAATATATTTATATTATTAATAATATATAAAATAATATATTTTTATTTATATATTGATATATATATATATAAATAATATATATTTATATGTTAATATTATTTATTTCATTAAATAATTTGAATTAATTTGAAGTAGTTTAAGATATATAATATTTGTGGTAAACTATGATATAATGTTATGTTGGTTTAGTGGTTAAGGCTTGACTTTTTCTACTATAGGTCCTGGGTTTAAAACCCCCAAACACATGGTTTTTAATATTTTTTCTCTAGCAAAACGACGTCGTTTTGGGTTAAATTAGGCTTCAAAACAACCGCATCAAAATGACGTCGTTTTGACTTAACGTGGGTGTTAAGAGTTAACGGCGGAGTGATATTTTCGACTCACATATTAAAGTTCAGTGATAATTTTAAAATTTGGTGGTATTTTCGACTCATAGACCATAGTTGAGTGGTATGTGATGTATTTTACCCTTTAATTTATCATAAGCTATATTAAGTAAAGCAAAACTATAATTGATAAAATGGAGAAATAATTAATATATAAAAGGCAACATAATTGTGGATTTAAGAGAATAACGGAAAATAGTGGAAGTTGGGTAAAACAAACCGAGAGAATGTATGAGTTTTTGCCATTTTAAATCTGGGAAAATATAAAGGAAAGTGCCAGGGACAAAACAAAAGGGGTTATGTTCCAATTTGTTGCTTAAAAAAGAGTATGGAAAGACACTAAATATGACAGTACACAGTTTCCAATTTCGTCAATTACGAGATAGAACTAAATAAATCTTGTTCCATTTTCATAATTTCATTGCATTTTACACCCCCCATGTCCATTTCTGATGGTACAATGTTCCCTGTCTTTCCTTCTTTATCATTTAGCAATCCATCCATTCCCATTTTCTCCATAGATTCTGCTCCTACTTGATTACTTCCCAAACACACCCCTTTTTCCTATACAAATCTATCTCCAACACCCCCAAATTTCATACTTTCATTAATCATTCTTCTTTTTACAAATGGAACACCCAAGAAACATGAAATTGATCCTGTTTGTAGTGTTTCTGATCAGTTCTGATGTTATAACAGCTGCCTTTGCTTGCTCTAATGGACAATGCAAGGTTACTTCTGCTTTTTGTTTCCAGAGTGGACCTGAAACAGAAAGAAAACATGTTAAGAGAGGTAAAGAGAATTCGAATGTCCAAGAACTGAAACTAAAAGCAACCTCGGATCTCTCTTAACATGTTTTCTTCATCTTTCGTGTGCCTGTCTAAGTTCTTCATCCTGTTTGTAGTTTTTTTTCTTCTTCTTAATGTTGTGTCTTAATTGTGTTGTTTTTAACTGTAGCTCGGAGATGAATGTTCATCTGATGCAGACTGCCAAACCGGGCTGTCTTGTTTATCTTGTTCCGAAGCATTCGAAGGCTCGAGATGTATCCGATCATCAGCTACCAACCAATTCCAGATTACGGTAACATTTAGAACATTTCAGTTTCTGGACTTTCGATGAATATTAGTATCAGAAATAAAAGAATCATTAGAATGAATTTCACCATTCACTAACATAGATTATCACATCTTTGCGAGAAGAATTCTCTGCCATTCAACAGATATGCTTTTGTTACAACTCATAATTCGTTTGCCAACAAAGAGGAGCCGCTTCATACCGGAATTCGACTTACCTTCGTAAATCAAGAGGACAGTGTAACAAAACAGTTAAATGTAAGAACTTTTGTTTTGGGAGGTAACTAATCATGTTCTCTGTATTACAAAAAAAAATGCATTTTAGTTGATTGGTTTCTCTTACAGAATGGAGTTCGAGCATTGATGCTCGATACATACGAGTTCAAGGGAGACATATGGTTGTGCCATTCTTTTGGGGGAAAGTGCCATGACTTTACTGCATTTGTATGTTATTTCAGATCCCAATTCTCCTGTTCTGATTTCATTTTTATGTCTTGAAGGAGAGAGAAACTGAAAGCCCTTGAATTTATTTCATTGTAGTGGCTTGCTATTGACACTTTGAAGCAAGTGGAGGCATTTTTATCTGCAAATCCATTAGAGATTGTGACACTGTTCCTAGAAGACTATGTTGGTACCCCAAATGCGTTGTCAAAAGTTTTCCAAGATTCTGGTTTAATGAAGTACTGGTTTCCGGTCTCGAGTATGCCGCGGAATGGTCAAGATTGGCCATTAGTAAAGGATATGGTTGCCAATAACCAAAGACTTGTTGTCTTCACTTCAAAGCAGTCCAAGCAAGAAAGTGAAGGAATAGCATATCAATGGAACTATGTGGTTGAGAATCAATGTAATACCATTTCCTCAATTATAAGAAAAATCTGTCTGAAGTTATAGCATTGAAATACTTTTGTCCTAAAATTTCAGATGGGGATGATGGGGAGCATTCAGGACAATGCAGCAACCGTGCAGAGTCGGCTCCGCTCGATGACAAAACGAAATCTCTGGTTCTGATAAACCACTTTCATTCAATTCCATTCAAAGAACTTGTCTGTGAAGATAATTCAGGTAGACTTCTGAGTATGCTAGATACATGCCACGGAACAGCAGGCAACCGGTGGGCAAACTTTGTCGCGGTTAACTATTACAAGGTACACATTTCACCGGTCACCATCTCGCTCTTCGATAAACGATTTCGTAATCATACATCGGTGATCTCTTCTCAATTCAAATGACCCTCTTTTTTATTCTTGGGGATCATTGGTGCAGAGAAGTGAGGGGGGAGGAGTGTTCCAAGCTGTTGACAAATTGAATGGCCAGTTGTTATGCGGCTGTGATGATGTCCATTTATGCAAGGTAAAAGATCACCAGAACTTACTGTAATTTATGGTCTGATTGAATGTATATATATATAAAGGATGAATTCACATTTCAATTGTATTCATATTGCTTGATTGCAGCCGGGATCATCATCGACAACTTGTTCTGCAATTAAGGGCCAGTGAATTTCGTTTTCGTCTCTTAATTACTTACAGGGTAATGCAGAGGTTTAAGATTTACATACACAATGTTAATATAATTCAAAACCGGTTAATAAGAATCTGCAATTTTTTAATTTCTTCGGCTTGTGTCAATGACTGGTTGAATCGTATATAAGCAGCACAGATCAATCCAATACGATAATTGAGAATTACTTAATTATAAATTATTAGTTAATATAGGTATTTCTGTCCTTACAAGTTTATGAAATGTGACTAGGTTTGGATAAAGAGATAAAATATTTCGTTTCAGATATGTTGGTGATACCAACGAGGTTGGTTCAATTGATAAGTTGTTTGGTATCGCTTAAGTAAGATTTCGAGTTTGAAGCATTGTGTATGTAGAAAAATCTGTATAGATTGTAATGATTTGTGTAACTATATAAATTTTTATCTTTTTTTGTAGTAGCTACACAAATCTAAATATTATAACCTAAATTTTTACCATTTAAACAAAATGTTGTGTAAATTATAATGACTTGTGTAACTATATAATCCCTATTAATTTAATAAAAATCTGTATAAATCTAATTCATTTTACCTCACTCAAAATGTGCCTTACCCTATAATCATAGACTAATACCTTTTTACTAGAATTAGATTTGAGTACCCAATTTCTAACTCCATTCATTGTTTTTTCTTTGACATAAAAGAGAGAATTTCCATTAAACATAAAAACAAGCGATAAACACGAGGGGGTTCCTATGCAAACAGCCAAACACCAACCACGATCCGACGCGGATAAAACCACAACCACATGAGAAGCAAAACAAGGCCGCAACAACAACAAAAAAGGGACCAGTTTCTAACTCCTTTCCACTCGTGGAAAATTTTAGAAGAAGACAAATTAAAAATAGGTTAAAAAGAGGTGGTACATAAATTCTTATAAAAATTGTAAAATTTTGTGTATCGACTTTTGTGTAAAGGATTTGTGACAAATACTTACTATTTTAGAAAATTTTAGAAATTATAAGAATTTGTGTTCGTGCACAAAAATCAATATACAAATTTTTATAATTTTTGTACAGCTTCTTTTTAGTCTACCTCTCCCTAAAATTTCCCTTCCACTAATCACTATTTTGGAATGCAAAATATTCTCTCTTTCTATCTCATTTTCTCAAAGTATTTTCAAATTAAAGCACAATTTTGAAATTCAAACTTCAACAAAATATTTTTTTTTGTTTTTTCTATAAATTTTCCAAGTTCAATTTAATCATGAATTTTTTAATCAATGCTAAACTAATTTTAATATAGTTTTCCAATTAATCATGTTTTAAGGTTCTTTTAGAATTCAATTTGATTACTTTGTTTCTAGCTCAATTTTATTATTTGAACCAATTCGCAGTTATCTTTACAGATGATATTCTCGTGAAAATAATCATGTTATGCATCTACGAATTGTTCTTTAGATACTACAAGAGAATCAACTATATGTTAAATTGAGTAAGAGCGAATATTAATTATCTTGTCGTATATAATGAGATTCTAGTTAATTCGAAAAATATCATCATTATTTTTTAATGAAAATTGCAAAAGTGTTAAGACGGTTTCAAATTTTCATTATTTAAATATGTAACGACATCTCTAATCTTTCTATAAGTCCCCAATCTATACACAATCTCCGGTTTACCTATAAATCTAATTCTAACCACTTGCTTGATTTTATTTGTGATCTTCACTGTAGTAAAGCGCCTACTATTTTTCTCCCTCCATAACAAATAAATGTAAGTGTTCCATCCAATCTTTAGAACAACCGACAACAATGACTTACCTTTTGAGTAGTTGACAAAGTTGCATAACCCCTTTCCAAACTGCCTTGGAAAACTTGCAAAAAAAAAACATGTGGTCCCTTGATTCAAGATCCTCATTACGTAATTTGCAACTTCCTTAAATGAACAAAATTGATTGATTCTTCTTATGACAACTTTAGGAAGTAGGAAGAGTGCAAGTATCAGGCCCAATTTTGTGCAACTATTAGCCACCTTATTCTTTCTTATGAGCCCATTCGTATCAATTTTGTACAAATATCTCAATGCCAATCACAACTCACATACAACACTTGCACAATAGTTTAAATCAAGATATATTTAGTATACTTAATTCACAATTTGCAAAATATCTCAATGCCACTTTGCATCTTAAATTATTTTTTGTCCAACATTATCCCTTAAATTATTATTTACGGCTCAATTTGTCAACAAAAAAAAAATTGTCGGCATCCAATAGTACCGTCCCACTCGTCACATACTTATTGGCCGCCTTTTTATTTTAGGATAAACTAGGAAGAAAACAATATTTTAGGGTGTAAAGTGGGAAAAATAATATACTTTAGAGGTTAAATAGCGAATTAAGCCAATTTTGTATTGTAAATCTATTGAGTTTGTGAGAATGATACTTGATTTTTTTTTTTTTGTAATTTGCTTGGTACGAAGGATAAAAACTTAATTAATCAAATGGTTAAGATTTAAAATAAAAAAATAATTATAAATCTTAACCATCTAACTAATTTTTCATCTCTTTCTTTATCTATCATTCATACCAAAGAAGGACTAAGTAGTGAGATTTGACATTTGGGACGAAAAGAAATACAAGATAGCAAAGGGGAGTTATTGGGAGGAAACATTAAAAATAAGGTTAAAAAAAGCTGGTCACATTATTTAAAGGATTATTATTATATACATTGGCGGTGAAAACTAAAAGTTTCCACAAGTGCTTTAGTTTTAGGGTTTAAGGGTTTAGGTGCATAGATTTAGAATTTAGGGTTTAAGGGTTAAAATTTCGAGTTTAGAAGTTAGGGTTTAGTTTTTAGGGTAATATGATGAAGATTTATGTTTTAATCTATAAAACATCAATTATAACCCTAAACTATAAATTTCAACCACTATCCCTAAATTTAAAACTCACACTTAAATCCTTAAACCATACACCCTAAACTAAGTCCCTAAACCCTTAAACCATACACCCTAGACTAAGTTCCTAAACCCTAAAATTAAGGCGCTTGTAGAAACTTTTTATTTTTACCGCCAGTGTATCAAATAATTACCCTGATTTAAAATGTCAAAAAAAAATCAAAATGTTATAAAATTCAAGGACCGACCCAAGTTTATCTTAAGAGGAGCTTTTAGCCTTCGCGTACAATTTTTTACTTTTGATTTATATAATTGTTTTTTTTTTCAAAAAAATAAATTAATTATAAATGTATTTCTCTTATTTTTTAAGATTTATATTTTATTTTCAACCCTCAACTCTGGCTCTGCCGATAAAATTATTTGTTTCTTAAGAACATGTAATATTTTGACTAATTACTTTAAAAGTTATAAAGATTACACATTATTAGGAATATTGTAAATTTTTTAATAACTACTCATAATGTTTTAAAAGAAAATTTAAATAATAAATAGTAAAACTTTTTGAGTAATTACTCAATTTCATATCGACATGTATTGAGTAATTAATTAAAAAGTTACGACAATTGCACATTTTATTATGAATATTATAAAATTTTGAGCAATTACTTAAAGAGCCACAAAAGTTTGAATAATTACTCAAAAAAGTTATGAATATTTTAATTGCTCATGTTTGAGAAGTTATATAGAAACTTACGAAAATTGACGAGTATCATAACTTTCTGAGTAATTACTCATAACATTACAAAAAAATTCTCAAATATTTAAATTTTAATTTTTTTGTAGCTTTTTGAGTAATTACTCAAAATGTTACAAAATTTCTATTTTTATTACGAACACAGAATATTTTAAACGATTATTTAAAAGTTACGATAATAACATATTTTGTTATAAATAATATAACTTTTTGAGTAATTACTCCCAATGTTACAAAAGCTTCTCGTAGATACAAACTTACTATGCAGTGTCTAAATTCACCCTAAAAGTATTGTTTCTGGATTATTATCAGATATGTTATCGTTACAAGTATCCTTAAAAAAATGACATTTGTTTCATTTAATTATTTTTATATTTTACATATAGAAAATATTTTATGTATTAGCGTAAAAAATTATTTTTTATAAACTATCTTAATTTGCGGTTTAGAGGATTATTTTAGAATTTAAGGTTAAAATTTAAAGTTTAGATTTCAGAAATTAAGATTTGAGAGTTTATGGATAATGATTTGGATTTTATATTGGGAGTTTTAAATAAACATACTAGTGGACAAAAGTTACATGGACAATACACCAAATATTTTTTTTGCTAAGATATTTATTCTTTTAAATATACATGAAAGATAAAGTCATTGTTCTAACCTTACTTTTTGAATTTTAACTTCCCATTGACAACATCTCCAACAACAAATCATTTCTTTAATGTATTTTCTTCATTCAATGAATTTTTAAGGGTAAGCTGCGTAAATGGTCAATGAAATTTGAGTAAGTTTTTGTTGATTCACCGATAAAAGTTAAAAAATTAAATTTTGATTTGTAACAAAACGGCCACTCGA
This sequence comes from Hibiscus tridactylites, assembly GCA_958450335.1. NCBI lineage: Eukaryota > Viridiplantae > Streptophyta > Magnoliopsida > Malvales > Malvaceae > Hibiscus > Hibiscus tridactylites. The sequence goes on from OY288287.1 coordinate 14,202,723, forward strand.
CCAAACGTTAAAGGAGCTAATATTTATGATTGATTAAAAAGTTACACTTCAACAGACAAGTCAACAGTTTTTAATTCTGATTATGATTGGTTGAAAATGTCATACATGCCAAACGTTAAAGGAGCTCATATTTTTTAAATGAAAAAAAAAAACAAATTATAAATTCAGTCAGTAAAAATTACATAAACCCTATTATTTGGGCAACAAAAGTTTAATTTCCACTTTATGCCACCATGATCTATGAATCTTCATGGCCTACTTGATGTAAAGCATGGCAAAGTTTCTTTTCTTTTTGTCATGTTTCATTAACATAAAAGACAGGTTACAGAACAAAGAGGCCTCATCTGAAAAGGTTTCAAGCCACAAACAATAGCAAACACTGGTACAAGCTTGTTACACTTTATGCCAGCATAGTCTATAAATCGAAATGGAACACACACACACAATAATAACAAAAATTTTGCATGATTCATGCAATCACACCATGATCAAAAAGTGTTTTAGCAAGTTTTGATTTGTTTCTCGTAATTTATGGTAGTAAACTTGATCCGAACCTATTGTCAAAAAAATGATCCGAAGCAACCTAACATTAACCTTGGAAGCTGCTGTCAAGGAGGCGTCCAATCGGAGTTGAAAGGTATCCTGATATGGGTAAGAAAGAGGGTAACGATAGATCCAATGATTGTGTCCATTTTCGTTAATCAATAGGACTCTATCAGTGTTGAATGAGTCACCAAGTGATAATGGTAACGATATCAAGGGAAATCAGGGAAACCGGGTGGCAAACAAACAAAATGCGAGAGAAACCCAAGGCGGAAAGCAGTAAATGAAAAGGCGAAAGTAGGGCCAGCAGCACGTACGTTAATATACATAGAGGAGTAATAAGGGCAGGGCCTTGAGTGCAAAGGAACCCTTTGGCCTTGGGAAAGTCGAGTTATACCAACACAGAAGGTGAGGAAACCAAGTGTCAAACCAACTTTGTTTCCAAGTTTGGTAACTGAGGAATCGTCCCATCACTACAAGACAAAGGAACCCTAACCTTACAGACTGAATTGGTCTAAATGGTAAGTAGTTCGGTATCGCTTAAGTATATCACGAATTCGAGAACTCGTGTATGTAAAAATTTCTCGCTGTATGATACCAACATTGTTAATTTTCGTCCATTCTACAATGGTTTAAAATGGCTTCAAAAACCCTATGCTATTATCTTATTTTGAATGAAGTTGCATTTCAACAAATGTCGATTTTTGTTTAGTAATCCCATAAAATTTATTAAAAACTGAAATTAAATAAACATTATAAAGTTTAATTATAATATGTAAACAAAATTATAATATGTAAACAAAATTATAATACGACATTATAAAAATCAAATGTGTTTTATATAAATATTAAAAACATAAGTACAAATCAGTAAAAGAAAAGACTAAAAATGCCTATGTCCACCCGTTCTGCAGTCGGGTGGATGACGCTCACGAGCCGGATACCTCCGTCCATCGTCAGGTGGTCCCTGGTCCCCATCATCCTGACCATCGTGCGCGATATGCAGATCTGTGCTGGGCCCAGGCGGGGAGTAAAACAAGCTATCGATCGGCGTATTCTCCACAATGGGAAACTCATACTGATAGTGCAGCTGTGGATAATCGATAAGCTGAAGGTCAGTCGTGGGCGTATGGGGACGATAGGCATCAGAGGAGCCGAACTGGGGTGGAGGCATCGTCTGCTGGAAACTCGACGGACCGCTATAAGCATGAAATGGTGCGGCAGAAGATGATGCCCCTATAGTGTCATATCATGGTCTCGGATCGCGCTGCGTTGACTGCCTCTGGCTCTGGCTCTGGGTCGCTCGACGGGTGCCGCTTGGGCGATTTTGGGGTTGCTGGGGAAGCCCTGCATCGCGCTCGGCCTGAGTAAGGATATACGACATCCCATTGAGCCTATACCACTGGTCATAATTGAAAGCGACCGAATTACCCCCTTCCATAATTTGTTGGAGAAGCAGTGGGCGTCGGTCAAATCGGTTACCCCAAATCGCTATCCAGGTAGCGTGGTGCTCGGACCAGTCAACCTCCGTCTTCCCCTGGCGCGTAAGATTGTGGAAGCGGTCCATATTTTGCGGAGGGGCTGGAACATTTTGGAAGTACCCGAACTGTCGGAGAACCCTATCTGTAGAATGCCACACGCAAATTTCGTAGTTGAGCAGCGTCATGACGCAAACCCAAAGGTCTCGGTCTCGCAGAATATCTGGTGGAGTAATCTGCCGAATCTGCTCTGAATCGTAGGGCCTCCACACGAACTAAAAAGAATGAAAGCGTTTGTAACGGTTATATGAAATATTATTGGAAAAAAAGTATGAAAAAATTCAAATTAATCGTTGAATTACCTCGTGCTCCTTCAAGCCATCGAAAGCATGCCTGAATGCTTTATGGGAGTTCGACAGACCAGTGTGGGTCAGTGTGCTGGTCCACCTATAAATAATGAAAAACATCGTTAAATAAAATAATTTAAAAATAAAAAATATAGTAGATTACGTAGTACCTCCGTAGAAGCGGAAATAACATAGTGGTGGGCTGTCTAAGCTGTGGTCTCAAAGTAGGCATCTGAAACCAAACCCAAGCCTGTAGGAATAAACAACATCCTCCCATCGATGATCTGGAGGCGTCAACGTTTCTGCAGAGGTCTCTGATAAGAAACGCCAAGACAACTGATCCCCAAGATTTTCTTCCAGACTCATTTAAATCTGTAAGATGACGAAGCCGCATCACGTGCACCTTTGTGCGGGATTTTTCTGGCATTAATATCCCGCCAATAATGCGCAAGATGTGGGCACGTGCACACCGCTGTGAAAATAAAGATTTAATAAAGACATCCTAATTAAAAAAATTGTAAGTTTATACTAAATTTAATAAAGGCATCCAAAGAAATGAGTAACTTAATCCTAATTTGCAAATAAATATTTGTAACTTCATCCTAAATATTTAATGCAGGCAACATAAATATTTAATAAAGTCATCATAAATATTTAATAAAAGCATCCTAATTTTCAAGTAATGATTTGTAATTGTATCCTAAATTTATTAAAAGGATCCTAAATATTTAATGAAGTCATCCTAAAAATTTCATAAACCATCCTAATGTTCAAATAAATATTTTTAATTTCATCATAAATCTAATAAAAGCATACTAAATATATAATAATGGCATCCTAATTTTTAAATAGAAAAAATACCTGAAGTGCAACTACATTCGCATTGGGGGGAGGGTTCCAAAGTGAGCCTCCAAATATGATATATCAATTTTTCCTCCGTCCCACACGTCCTAAGGGGGCATCACGCCCATTTGTTCAGCAAATAGAGTTGACCAATCTACCAACGCTACACTTGTAATTACGCTGCCGTTTGTAGGCAACCCCAGAATGTAGGCAACATCCACCAACGTGATTGTTGCCTCGCCAAATGGAAGATGAAACGTGTGCGTCTCGGGTCTCCACCGTTCTATCAGCGCGATGATCAACGACGGTTTCACCTTCACCCCATATATACCGTGCTATGTACCCAAAACCAGCGCGCTCAATCCACTCCATAACAGCATCAACGGGTGGGGTGTTGATACGGTTAAGGTAACATTGTAAATTATGTTCGTATCCCTTCAAAAAAATAAAATAAAATAGTTAGTAAAATAAAAATATAATTAAATAAAAAAATTTAGAAATTAAAAGGGAAAAAAATAATACCTCTGGATTGTTTTGCCAATATTGACTGTAGTGAGTCGCTTCGTTGCGTAGTAAGGGCTCCATTATATCGAACAAAATATAAAAGTTGCCGATATTTTTTTTGTAAAAAAGCTATAGAACTCGCGTTCTGTGGTTGATATTGAGGCATGACCTCCAATTTATAGAAGACCTCGCGCCTTTTGGGATGCGATGTTAATGAACCTCACGTTCTGTAGAACGTGATATTCATATACCTCGCGTCCTATAGAACGCGAGGTTCATTGAAAAGGCGCGTCACAGATCAGACGCGTGAACTGAACGGTCAGAAGTGACCTCGCATCCTATAGAACGCGAGGTTCTAAAGAAATCGCGTTCTACAGGACGCGAGGTCGTGGGGTTTTTTAAAGGAAGACTTCCCAGGCGGGAAAGTCATTTAATACAAAAAAATTAATAATAATAATTATAATTATAATAATAATCATCATACTAATAATTATAATTAGAATAATAATAATATTAATAATAATAAAAATAATAATCATACTAATAATAATAATAATAATAATAATAATAATAATAATAATAAAAGTAATAATCATACTAATAATTATAATAATAATAATAATAATAATAATAATAATAATAATAATAATAATAATAATAATCGGAAAAAACTTCCTAACGCGCTATGTTTTCATTAGTAACTACAAATAATGACATAGCACAATATTTTGGAAATTAGTTTGAACAAAACTTCTCAAATACGCGCTATGTTGCCATTAGTAGCTGCAAGCGAAAATTGCTTACGTGAATATGTTTACGTGAATACAGAAAAAATTTCTGTGGGTGCTCCTTGCCTCCCCAAGAGTTTGCTATTTATAGAGGGAGGTGAATCTGCTGACGTGGCAACCTCGCGTTCTGTAGGACGCGAGGTCCTTTAAACCTCGCATTGTAAAGAACACGAGGTCATTTAGATGTTGGTATATATATATGCACGACGATGGATTTTTGTAACCAGTTAAGTTTTTCTCAGTTGAATATGAGTTCGTGTCGTGCTGCGTTTTTTGCAGTTGAAATTTTTTTGTCCGAAATTTTGTTCCTTTATGATAGTTGAAGTTCACTTAAAGATTTGTGTTCCGCGGGGTACATACCCCCGCATGATACGTTCAGACAATAATATTTACCGACATATCGCAATATTTTGGAGGTTGTGGGCTGCAGTAGTGCCTTCAATGGCAGCTTCTGTAGCCGCCGTCGAGAGGATTCGCGGCTACAGTTTTGAAACGAAACGACTTTTAGAAAGCGAGGGCGGATTCAGATCGACCATACTGCCGTGGCAGCCCTACTTTTCAGATGCGGCCGATGCCGATTACATTTGCTAATGTGGATCAAAGCTGCTACCATTTCAGAAGAAATTTGATTACCGCGCTCTGCTTCTTTTAGTCGGGACCTCTGATCACATTTGCCCACCGGACTTTTTGCATATATTGTTTCGACTTTTGTAGATAATTTATCTAGTTGTCTCAATTTACTTATTAAAGAATACATGTTGAAAGTTTTGTTGAATGAAATGCGAATTAAAGTTTTCATTTGAGTTAAATTTACATGTGTTGCGTTTTTTATTTACTATAAATAAAGTTTTGATTCGACTTAAATTTACTTATGTGGTATTTTTCCTTTCCAATAAATACCCACGAATTCCACCATCATTTACTCATTCCAAATTCTCTCTAAACACCCAATCTTTGCTCACCTTATGGTAAAATTTTAGGCAACATTTTATTTTCTCGATACTTATTTTGAGTCAACAATCATAGGCAAAATGTCGAATCCCAAGACCATCAGCAAACGAAACGCACTACGTTATGAAGCTTACGAACGAAACAGACGTTCGTAACATGTATGATCGGCTCAATTCCGTCGGAGCTAGAGATGTCGATTTAAATGTTAAGTTTGACGACGTCAACGCCGACGAAGGTAATACGTCTACACTCGTACAACCTGCTCCGAACACTGAACATGCGGCTGCGGAGGAGCTGCAACTTTTTATGTACAGGCGTAGACAAAGAAAACAACAGCTGATCGAAGAACTAAACCTAAGTTCAGACGTGTCCACTAACTACGATGATTCGGATTAACCATAAACTTCTGAAATTATCTTCCAATTATGTTATATGACGTCTTATTTCATCCTTTATTAATGTTCAACGGACCTCAAGTTATGTAAAACTACTACTATTCAATTACATTGCTAAACTACAATTGTCTAAGTTATTCAAACATAAATCGAGTTCTTAGTACGAGTTTTATTAATTCTGACGTAATCTCTGTCTCGAAATATATAAAGGGACCTCACGTTATGCAGCACTAATAGTATTCAATTACATTACCAGACTACAATTGTCTGAATTATTCGAACATGTTCTCAATTACACAAACAAACAAAGAGTAAACAGTACGATTATTATAACTTCTGACGGAATATTTGAGACAAATCAATTAAAGTGACCTTGCATTCTACATAACGCGATATTTATAAGACCTCGCGTTGTATAGAACGCGAGGTACTAAATATTGTGTTGTGTAGAACGCGAGGTCACTTAAACATGCCTCCCCATCAACTCTATCCCTTACTTGTCCAAAGTTAGGGGACTGCCTCCCGGGCACCATTATTCATGACTTGTTCATTGTTTACCTTCTTATCGGTTTTAGGAAATGGACAAGCAAAGTTACCGCTCGGAACCATTATTTGCCTTACACAACCAGATTCTCCGGGATTTCAAGTGGCAATAATTTTGCCTATATATGAAGCAGAACCATAAAACGAAAATATATGTTTCAATTGCCAAACAATTCGTAGAATTTTCCAAGTATCAAAAATTCAGAAGTCTTTCAGAAAATATTCAAATGGCCAGACGAGGCGTTACTACGCTAGTTTACTACGATGGGCAGATATTCGAGGGTACCGAACTCGGTGTCTTTTTTCACTGCGAAGATCCGGTAACGCTAAAGCTTCAAAGGAGATTATCGTTCAAGAAGTTGGTCAAGGAACTGGAGGCAAAAGTCCCTCATTCCGATAATCACCGTTTGTCCGACGTGAAGTATCGGGTGCCAACATCTATAGACCCTTTAAGGTACCCTGTATGCCAAATTGCGGAAAATGCTGATGTGGACATGATGATGGAAACCCACTTTGACTATTCAATTGGAACGCCCCTCGAGCTGTATGCATCGTTATCCGAGTCTAATCCAGTTATCCAAATACCAAGCTGGGGCCGGGCGAATTTCGACTTCGATCCAAATGCCAACGTTGATAGCCCGACCGCAGGTCTACGACGTGATTTTAACCTACTGTGCCAAGACAACGAGTTTGGTGCATCGTCATCTGCTCCTCCAAGGCAGTTGTGCGTAGCTAGTATCAGGTTCGACCTGAACCAACCCCCAAACGATGAATTCGATGCACCAACAAATGCATCGTACAATCCATACAATCCATACAATCCTTATAGTTTTGGGGGGGAGGGAACGTCGGCTCCTTACGTTGCGCACGACCATGAAGCATCATATGGCTGACACTCAATGTATGTCCCTAGCACCAACTACGGTCAACCATCTATGGAGAAACATTCTTCTTTTGGAGGTGAGGGAGCGTCGTCTTCTTACGCTATGCACGGCCATGATTCCTCATATGGACGACACTCAACGTATGTCCCTAGCACGGAGTACGTTCAACCATCTATGGGAATACATTCTTCTTATGGTGATCTTGATTTTGGTCTTGGAAATGCGGTTCGTGAGCGATCTCATGAGAGGTCTCCCGCTCATCGACCCCCATCCTCGCCTCCAAGGGTAGTGATCGACGAAGCTCAACTATTCCAGCTCCTAGAGGATGCTTCTGACGAAGAACCGATTAGAGAACCCGGGCCCGACGGAGACGAGCTGGGGCCATTCTATCCCGAACCAGAAGACTTGACAGTTCTACCGGAAGACACCACAGTTCCACCACCAGATTTGGACGAAGAACCGACTGCCACCAACTTTCCTGTAGACGCAACACCAATTTCTATGTTCCATCCACCATCCCACTTCACAACGGTTGATATGGATGCAATGGACGTCCCTGATTTTCCGCATGACGATACAATAGATGGCAGAGTCAACCGTTCTGATGGTGAACTGAGAATTGGTATGGCGTTCTTGAAAAAAGAAATTGCGGTGGCGGAAGTTAAGCAGTACAACCTTCGTCATAATGTTGAGACGGCAGTGGATAAAACCCAATTCAAATACTACAAGGCTTATTGCTTCCAAAAAATCAAGGTTGTAAATGGAAAATCCGTATATCACAGTTGAAGAGGGCAGGCGACCATTGGAAAATAACAAAACTTGAGGGCCCCCATACATGCACCGTTCCTAGCCTCAACCAGGATCAAAAGAACCTGGATGCAAAATACCTCGCGGACATCTTTTCGACACTGGTGAAAACAAATCCCACTGTGTCGGTTCCCACATGTCAGGCTGCAGCTCTAGCTGTCACCGGCTACCGTCCGGGTTATTCCAAAGCATGATATGCAAGGAAGCAGGCCAAAGAGGAAATGTATGGCCGATGGGAGGAATCTTACAAAGAGTTGCGCTCGTGGCTTAATCTCCTGCAGAAACACATCCCCAGAATGGTTGTCAAACTTGATATGGTTCTGGCATACGAAAATGATCGTGTCGTCCGAGGTGTTTCTCAATTCCACCGGTTATTTTGAACTTTCCCCCAGTGCATCAACGCATTCAAGCACTGTAAACCGATGGTCCAAATCGACGGCACATGGTTGTACGGAAGATATACACAGACCCTACTTCTAGCTATAGCACAGGACGACAATCGCAAATGCGTTCCTATTGCATTCGCAATCGTCCCGAAAGAGGATTTGGAGTCTTGGAAGTTCTTCCTTCAGAACCTACGAAAATATGTCATTGATCCTGTAATACGAAGAAGGGATGAAGGGGTATGTGTTATTTCTGACAAAGGCACAGCGTTGTTGTGGGCGATAGAAAATTTGGGTAACTATTGGAAGCCTCCATACATTCACCACCGTTTTTGCTTGCGACACATAGCCGCAAACTACCTGCTGCAATACAAGAACCGTGATGAACGTCAAATGGTGCTCGATATGGGTACGTCCTTTATGTCATTTTCATTTACTATATTATTTCTTACTCCCTTTGATTTACGACCTTTTTGCATGTGTTTTCCCCCAATAACTATTCAACTGTCATCCCGTAGGCAACTCGCACTACAAACAAGAGGTGGCTGATCTGCTCGAGGAACTGAGAGCGAGAAACAAAAAAGGCGCAGAATACCTTGAAAAAAATCCCAAAGGAAAAATGGCTTTGATCGTATGACGAGGGTAAACGTTATGGTCACATGACAACGAACTTGGCTGAGGCTGTGAACTCATCACTGAAGGGAGTGCGGCAGTTGCCTATCACTTCCATTGTCAAAGCGACCTATTATCGTTTGGCTACCCTTTTTGCAACCTTGGGAAGGCAAGCAACTGAGTACATGGCAGTTGGACACAAAGTCCATCCAGATTTCCGCACAAAACTGCATACTCAATTGGGCCAATCAAGATAGATGCAAGCAACTCTCTTCTCGCGAGAAGGACACTTGTTTCGTGTTGCAGAATTTTCCAGGCAGTTGAAAGGCATTCAGCACAACGCTTACGTGGTAAACCTGAGGGATAGAACCTGCGAGTGCGGAATTTTCCAAACTTTCAAATACCTGCGCGCACTCGCCATTGCTGCTTGCACTAACCAACGGATACAATACATGCATATGGTTGATCTGGTATACTTACTCGAAACGGTGTTTAAGGTTTACGAAATAGAGTTTCCTCCAATCAGAAATGAGGTTGATCCGAATGCTGTGGACACTAAACCGATCATACGCCCACATCCAGCACTAATACGAGGCAAAGGATGTCCACGTTCTACAAGAATATACTGTGCCGAGGATATGGTCGAACATCGAGAGAAAACCGGACAAAAGAAGCATTGTACTATATGTCAAAATCCTGGACACACAGCTCCTCAGTGTCCTAATCACTCAGCCCCTCGTCTTAATTAATTATTTTTAATTTGTATATGTGAGTTCGCCCATGAAAATCGAATCAATAAAGTCACTATACTTCGATTTATACAGTACGTCATCTTATATTTTCAATCATTCAAAAAAATATGTTATGATAGTGTTTTCGAAGCAACTTTAAGTCAGCGTACAATGGACGAAAATTGACCGTGTCAGTGTCATACGATAGAGAATTTCCAGTACTACAACCCCAAACTCGATGTTACCTACAAATTTAAAATTTCTACGTATGAAATTCTGCTCAAACATGCCTATCGACATTTGTTCAAATGCAACTTCATTCAAAAAAGGCATGATAGCATAGGGTTTTCGAAGCCATTTTAAACCATTGTAGAATGGACGGAAATTAACCATGTTGGTATCATACAATAGACAATTTTCAGTTCTACGACCCCAAACTCGATAATCGCTAAAAATATACGATTTACACGCTCGAAATTGGGCTCGAATAGGCCTACCCACACTTGTTTTCCCTTGTTCTTCAGCCCATAAATGCACAAAACTCGCGTCCTGCATAACGCGAGGTCTGTGCGATATATTCAGCCGCCGTTTCAAATTCTCGTGGACCTCGCGTTCTACAGAACGCGAGGTACTGTAAAACCGTTAACACAATCAACAAGGCCACGTAGACTGAAATCGCGTTGTGTAGAACGCGATATCCTACCTCGCGTCCTACACAACGCGAGGTCTACCGACGTGGCAAGTTTGGGGGTCATTTTGCCAAATATTATTTTTTGGGAGCCATTATCCCAAATAATAATTGAAAAAGGATTATTCACCTAAAATTGCCAAAAATTTCATTGTATTTAGTACGCTAGTACTTGTGTGCCCATCGACGACAGTGTGCGTGTGTGACATTGACAAGTGATTGTAGCATCGGTCTCTTTCAGGTTTCCTTGTTTTGCATGGCACCCACAAAAGATGGGAAGGTTGGGCAGGGCCCTATATCTTCACTATCTTTTTCACACTGTCCGAAACTAGGTTCCCATCGCCATTGGCACTAGCTAGTAACTACTGCTGTCTGGCTGTAATGGAAACATTTGGTTTCAAGATGTGTGTGGTTTCGATGACTTGATTTAAATTACATGGTCGAGATTCAAGGGACTTGGTCCCTTGTCTTCTCTTTGAGTCAATCAGAAACAGATAATATGATATGATGTCATGATCTTAGTCTTGAAAGCTTTTTATACACTGTTTTAGGATCCTTTCAATTTGAAAGTTTAGTCGTTTTGGTTGATTGGATGGTTTTTTTTTGAAGTTTTGATTGGTTGGATACTTTTGCTTTTTTTTTTTTTTAAATCTGTGTGAGGCAGAACAAAATCTTACTATTTTTTTCCCTGGACATTTTAATGTTTTGTACATATGTCACTTAACTTTTTTATTGTATAATAAAAGAAGAGTAAATGAATATTTCTTTCATAAAAAATTTGATATATAAAATTGTGTAAAATAAAGTTTGTATAATTTTATCAAATTTAAAATTTAGAGATTTAGTTTGGGGTTAGATTGTACGAATTGGATGATTGGATTTAAAATATAGGGTTAGAATTTAAGATTTAAGGTTAGGGACTTAAATTTTAGATTGTATAGTTTAATTAGGAAGGGATGTGTAATTTTTTACACATTATGTATCAAAATATTACTCTAATTCTTTTATGAAAACTTATTTAAAACAAATGTTTTGTTGTCTTAGAATATGGAATATTTACTCAAATATTACTTTGATATTTTTTTATTTCAAAAATAGGGATCCTCACATATCATTTTCGGATATAGGGATGATTACTGTTCAAAATCAGAAAACTCATGGACCACAACCCGAGCTTGAACAGTAATTTTCAACCACCACCCTTTTAAAATGCCACACTGCGATGTGGCGCGATGTGGGCGTTCCGAGCACTGTTCAAAGTCGGACTGCCCACCCCCCGTCTTTGAACAGTGCACCGAATAATGGTGCATGGGCTGCTCACTGCGTGCCATGTGGCGTCGCGCAAAACAAAAAGGGGGAGTAAAGCACGCCGTTTTTGAACAGTAAAACAACCCCAAAAATATTGTTCAAAAACGGGCTGTGCATTAGTGGTCTTCTGACTTTCAACAGTAAACATCCCTAGATATGTAAATAATTTTTTGAGATCCCTACTTTTGAAACTAAAAAATTCCAAAGTAATATTTGAGTAAAAATTCCCTTAGAATATGTTTAAGAGTTTATTTTGTAGTGTTTAGAATTCAGGGCTTAGAATTAGAATTTATGATTTATGGTAGTGATTTAAATTTTAAATTTTAAAGAATATATATATATATATATATATATATGTTTGTGTATTTTTTTACACAACATGCGTATAAAAGTTGCTCTTCTTTTATTATAATGAAAACTAATAATTAGATAAATGAATACCTATAATTTATATAAAATCACGAGCTGAGGAAAACTTTTAAATCAATTAAAAATGCCCTTTATTTTTAATGTACTAGTAATTTAACCTTTAAAAATAATCTTTAGTTAAAAGCTTAATTGTAAAATAAATATTTAAAATAACTTTTTTTTTGTATTACGTGTCTAATGTTTCATTCTACTACTATTTTAAAACTAATCCATTAAGAAAAAGCCGTCATTCAATCATTATTTGACACGTGGCTTAGTTTTTAATTTCTTTTAATTTTTATTTAAAAATCTAATATTTCAAAAATCTTAAAATTCCTTAATTTCTCACAAAATTCTAAAATCCATATTTTTCTCAAAAAAAATCATAAATCCTAAAACTTTTTTTTTCTTTTTTTCGTTGTAGTCTTCGTACGCCACCATGTTGCAGCAACAATGGAATCGCATCCTTTCACCATGTTTCAGTTTAGGGATGTCAATTAGGCGGGAGGGTTTGAAAGTTATTTTTTTCATACTCATCCTCATCAAGAATTTTTATCTTTATTTTCGTCCTACGACTCGCTGCGAATACAAAATTTAAAATCATCCCTGCCCCACAACTCGCAAGATTAAAATCATCCCCGCTTCATCATCCGCATGAGTCCTCAAACCCACCTAATCCCCTATTTACCCGCCCCATGATCCATTTATGTGATATATTTATAAATATTAATTATATAAATATAAATACAATTTGTTATAAAAAAGTACCAAACATTTGTCATTCAGACTCCCGCCACATATGTGAAATTATTTCAAATGTCATCATTTAAAAAAAAATAATATACGAAATTAAATTTTGTACAACACAAAAGTTTGGACTAAAAAAATACTAAAGTTTATTGTAAAGGACAAGAAAATAGCACAAATAACATGTAAAATAATATTTCAATTGTTGTAACAATTAAACAATATAAAAAGAACTAAAAAATAACAATGAAAAAACATTTTTTTTAAATAAGAACAAGTAACATACAATATTAAAAAAATAAAATACTAAAGACTAAGGAGAAGAAAACAAACATTAGAAAGAAGGCTCAACCTTAGGAAATAGTAAAGAATAAACCAATAAACTTATATATTATATAAGTATAATATATATATATATATATATTTCATAAATATTCTAAGATAAGTCAAAAACTTAACTATGATTCAAACTGATATTTTAAAAAATATTTATATATTTGATCTGATTAATCTCAATCTCAATTTTATATATTGAAGAACTAATATTTTGATATAATAATTGAAAAATAGTTTTGGACTAAATTGAAAATATTTCAAAAGTGCCTTTAAGTCCAAACAACTTTAAAATAAGTTTGTGGATGTTTTTAAATAGTTTTGGCAGGGTTTAAAACGTTTTTAACTAACCAAACCAGAGTTTTCAAGGTATTTGTTTCGATACATGGGGACTTGTTTCGAAACGGTTTGAAACTGCCAAAACCCGTACCGAAATAGACCTTGCCCGTTTCGATACAGATGGTTTTCGTTTAGAAACACTCCTTTGGTGTTTCGATATGACCAACAGTCAAAACCTCCCCAACGACTATTTTCCCAACGATATTTTAAACTGCAACTTAACTGTCACTCGTGCGGAAATGAGTTGTAACAGTTTCGATACGTCAAGAAGGGTTTCGAAACAGCAGAGGCATTTCGATACGGCCTGCTGCATCAGACTTCAACGGCTATTTTTGAAGAAGGTCGTTCTGATACGCGCTCGCTTGTTCCGAAATGGACATCACCAGAACTGCATTTATGGTGGGAAATAAAGTCTCCAACGACTCCAAAACAACCCCAACGGTCCTCAACGGATACAAACTCAATTGAGAGTATAAAAGAGACCTCTAAGCATCAAGAGAAGACTAATGCTTCAATTTTCAACAACTATATGATGCCAAATTGTCTTTAGGGCTTAAATTGTTCATTCATTGTATAAACAACACTTGTGAGCCTAAATTTTCAAATTTGCTCAAGTGTTTAGGTTTGGGTGAGTGAGCTTAAGATTGCAAACTATCTACCTAGTGAGGGATTTCAAGTTTTCTCTAATTTCTCTTCTAAAGAGGGTTTACTCAATCTTTGGGTTAGAAAACTTTGAGTGTGTAAAGGTTGCCTTTTAGCCTAGAAAAGGGGAAGAAATTCAAGAGTGAATTTGTTGAAATCCTTAGTGAGAAGCTAAGGTAGTGGATGTGAGTGCTTGTTAGAAGGTCGAACCACTATAAATCCTTGTGTCTTTTGTCTATATTTCACTTCCCATAAAATCACTCAAATATTCAACTTCTCCACCACTTGGCAAGCAAGAACGATTGAAGAAAATCGAGCACATAAAAACCCAACAATTGGTATCAGAGCTTGACTCAATTGAAGAGAATTAACACCATATTGAGGCGATCTGGCAAGCTCGATCAACATTTCAAACAATCGGCTTAATGGTGCAATCCATCGTCAAGCCACCTTTCTTCGGCGGGACAAGTTATGCATATTGAAAGACGATGATGATGTTCTTTGTCAAATACAAAGACTGCAAGCTTTGAGATATCATTGAAGATGGCTCGTTTGTACCAAAAGGAAGCAAGGCAGAGTGGAATATCGACGATCGTAAGAAGATGGAGCTAAATTGCAAGGCTTTGCACTTCATCTTTTGTGCACTTAGCCTCAACATCTACGAGAAGATGTCTTCTTGCGAGAGTGCCAAGGAAATTTGGGACAAGCTCGAAGTTACATACGATGGAACAAACGAAGTAAAGGAGACCAAGATCGGTCTCCTCAACCACGAGTATGAGAACTTCAAGATGGATATAGAAAAGGACATTGAAAAGATGTTTCATCGATTCTCCACCATCATCAATAGACTAAAAGGCTATGGAGAAGTCATTCCGGAAGAAAAGCTTGTTTGAAAGGTTATCTACTCCATTCCCGAGTCATGAGACTCGAAAAAGACCGCCATCATCGAAGCTAAGAATTTGAAGATCTTGAAGCTTGATGAACTCATGGGGTTACTTCTCACTCACCAAATCATGAAGAAAGATAAAGAAGAGGAAAAGAAGAATGAAGAAATAAAGAAGATGGGGAAGAAGAAAGTCATGGAGCTTGTCATCAACACTAATGCCATTGCTCTCAAAACCTTCAAGTGCAACCATGTTATACAAGTGAGGAGGAGGATGAAGAAGAAGAGATAGTTCATCTCTTCAAGAAGTGTGCCCCATTCATGAAGAAAGCAATGAAAGAATTAGAACGAGAGTCTACGAAGAAGAAGAGGGCAAACACTTCAAGCCATAAGAAGAAGTCATATGTGGCTACATGGAGTGATGAAGACTCCACCGATGATGAATAAGCCAGCCTTTGCTTATGGCCATCGAAGAAGATTCAAGGGTAACTTCTAATTCATCCACCTCATGTTCATATTCTTTTGATGAATTATAAGATGCCTATGATGATTTGGTTTTAGAGTTTAAAAATCATATTTTGAAAAACAAGAAAATTGTTTCAAATTTGAAAATTCAAAATGATTTGATTTCTAAAACCAAAATTGAACTTGAAGCAAAACTCAATGAGTTTGAACAAAAATGTATTGATTTACAAAATTTGCTTCATAAAGTTCAAGAAGAAAAAAATTTGATTTTCAAAGAGCTTGAAAAGAAAAATAATTTTAGAAAATTAAACTTTTATGTTAGACAATCTAGTACCCCTAAATTTATAAATGGAAAATGTTTTAGAAGTGTTTGGGTCCCAAAAGGACTAATCACTTCAACTAAAAATGATGAAATTGAAAAATGGATTCCTAAGGGGCTAAATTTTGTGCCACTAACGTCTATGGATCCAAAGCAATTTGTATACCAAAAATTACTTAATTGTCTAATGTTTAGGTGTGATGGAGATTGATCAACAAGTCCAAATTTGAGGGGGAGCTCCATGCACACAAGGAAGAACATTTGAAGAAGGAAGACTTCACATCCTCCCTTGAAGTTCAAGTGTTGGTAAAATCTAGTTGTTTTTATTTGTTTAATTTGATTTAATTTCAACTAGATTATCATATATGTTGGACTAACATTGTTGATGATGTTTTGAGTAAGGGGGAGCCATTTTAAAATAAAAAAATATTATTTGTGTCAATTTCTTTTAACCTTCTAAGTTATTTTGAACTTAAAGTTATTTAAACTCTTTTTGATATAACAAAAAGAGGGAGAAATGTTTTGAAAAATTAATTTCTCAAGAGAATAAGAGGGGGCTTTAACTTCATTTAATTTTTGAAATCTCTTATTCAAATTTTTAAAATACAAAGGGGGAGAATCCCAAAAAAATTTCAAGTCGGTTTTATTATATCAAAAAAGGGAGATTGAAGAACTAATGTTTTGATATAATAATTGAAAAATATTTTTAGACTAAATTGAAAAGATTTCAAAAGTGTCTCTAAGTCTCCTCTTCAATCCAAGACGTTTTTCAAAGGTAATTATGTTTTCTAACTCTCCTCTTCAATCCCTATCTAACCATGGTCTTGAATTTCAAAAATTATGGGTTTTGAAAATTAGGGTTCATGTGAAATTTGGGGATTTTGATGGGGCTTTTTAATTTGTTTTGTTAAATTATGTTGGGGGTTTGTTTAAGCATGATGAAATACACCATATACTTAAATTTGGTTGAATTTTGATAGAAATTCGTAGAGATGTCTTAAGGCTAGATTTAAGGTTGATCTGGTATCGATACTACCCTGTGGTTTCAGGCCTCGTGTATCGATACTCGAGGGGGAGTATCGATACCTTTTTGGCCACTGGAGCTACTGTCGATTTCGGTATCGATACTCATCTCAAGGGTATCGATACCGTTGTCTTGGCTTTGACCGGGGGAAGTCAACTTTAGGGGAGGGTATCGATACCCTCATTTGGGGTATCGATACTGTCTCCTCAGGTTGACCAAACCTTGTTGACCTAGTCACAGGGGTATCGATACCCCTCTTAAGGGTATCGATACCGCCTGCAGTTTAACTTTAAAAATGGGCTTTTAAGTGTTAGTTTGGGTTCGATTGATTGATTCGTAAATATTGTTCCGCTGTATGTTCACTTAGGATGTAAATCTCATTTAGACAAGATTAAATGAAAAAAAAATAGGGTTGCTAACCGAGGGAGACTTTCTTTAGGGAGTTTTCACTCGGTTTTCCCCGTGTAGCTCACTCGGACCGGTCATCCGGCCAGACCGGGACGAGGGGGTTACATTTGTTGGTATCAGAGCCTGAGGTTACCGAGACCTCGGGCAGGTAAGTGAGGTAAGATTAATGTGTAAAATGCTTGTGTTGTTCGATGCATGATTTGCCATGAATCCTTGATGCTTGATTGATCGTATGATGTTTTGAATGCATGAATGGTCGTGTCTCGTGTGAGTGTGTGCCCATTGCTACTACTACTTAATTTAAAAAGGATTTTTGAAAGAGGAATACTTGAGCACTATTGGACCCTTGCTTTGGCTAACGTAATCCTATTGTTTCTTGTTGTAGTTTATACCTTGCTAGTTGAACCATGAGACCACGTGGGAGGCCTAGGATGGTTCGACCGGAACCACGGGCAGAGGCTCCGAGAGTTGAGCAAGAAGTTAGGGTTGGAGCCCCAGTGGGAGAGCATGTGGTTGGAGTTGGAGCTCCTCCACCACCTCCACCACCACCACCTCCTCCACCGGGAGTAGGAGGCGAGGCCGGGCCCGGAGGAATGGGACCACAAGGAGGCCAAGGTGGCCAAGGACCGGCCGGAATTGACTTACCCCGTTGGTTCAGGCAATAGCCGGGGCATTCCAGGCTGCAGTAGCTGGAGGTCAGGCAGCTCATCATCAGGGTGAGGGCACTGGATTGCCATTAGAGAGACTTCGGGGCCTTGGGGCCGAAGAATTTAGAGGTGCTACACCGGAGAGGTCAGAGTTGTGGTTTGAGAAGACCGTCCGCATCCTTGCTCAGATGGGGTGTACTGGTGATCGTAAGTTGGGTTGTGTTGAGTCCTTGCTTCAGGGTGATGCCTACACCTGGTGGGTCACCGTTACTTCGGGGATGGATGAGACCGAGATCACTTGGGGGTTCTTTGAGACAGCTTTCCGGAAGAAGTATTTGGGTCCGCGATACCTCGATGAGAGGAAGAGAGAGTTTATGGCATTGCTTCAGGGGAGTATGTCCGTGACTGATTATGAGATCCGATTCGTCAGACTGAGTCAGTATGCACCTGAACTTGTACCTACTGAGGTGGAGCGTTGTAACCACTTCCGATATGGGCTGAATGAGGAGATCAAGACTTATACTCTAGCTTCGGATTACTTTGATTTTGATGTCTTGGTCTCGAGGGCCAAGGACTTGGAGCACAGTTTGAGTTTGACCAGGCGGTCAGGTGGATCTAGTTCAGGTAAGAGGTCCAGCAACTTTGATAGAGGAGATGCCAAGAGGCATCGGGACAACCGGCATCAGTTCGATCATAGGCGTGGTAGCGGTAACCACGGTAGGGGCCATCAGGGTCAGAGAGCTGGTGGGAAGTTGCCCACATGTGCTACTTGCGGGAGGAACCACACCGGTGAGTGTTGGGGAAATTACCATTCCTGTTGGAGTTGTGGTGCTAGAGACCACATTAGGCGTGACTGTCCACATCAGGTGGGACAGGCACCAGCTCAGGCTCCTGCTAGAGCTAATGATTTTCAGAGAGGCCGCGGGCGTGGTAGAGGTAATTTCCAGCCGAGGAACGATGGTCAGAGGAATTTAGCTCATGTTGTTGCAGTCCAGCCGGAGGGCGGAGGACAGGCTAGGGTTTACGCTCAGCGCGGGGAGCAGCATGACACCGATGTGATCGCAGGTAACTTCTCGATACAGTCTTTGGGTTTGCTTTCTTTGATTGACTCTGGGTCTACACATTCCTACATATTGAGTGAGCATGCACAGTCTTTGAATTTGCCTTGTGAGTTGTTAGAGGTAGGAGTTAGTGTTACTAGTTCTTTTGGGGACACGGTAGTGGTTAGGAAGATGTACCGAAGGTGTCCGTTGATGGTTCAGGGACATGTGTTTCCGGTGGATATGATGGAACTTCCCTTCTATGGTTTTGATGTAATTCTGGGTATGGACTGGCTCACGGAGCATAGAGCTAGGATAGACTTTGAAACTAAACGGATTTCTTTGAAGCTCACAGATGATTATGAGATTGTTGTGGTGGGTGAGAATGTGAAATTCTTATCCAATGTGGTTTCAGTGTTAGAGGCTAAGAGGTTAGTGGAGTTGGGGTGTGAAGCATACTTAGCGTATGTGATGAACCCTAACATGAGTGAGGTTAGACCTCATGACATCCGGACGGTATGTGATTTTCCTAGTGTGTTTCCGGAAGAATTGCCAGGGTTACCACCGGACAGAGAGGTAGAGTTCAGCATTGAGACTTATTCTGATTCAGCTCCTGTTTCGATTGCTCCGTATCGTATGGCACCGAAGGAATTGAAAGAGTTGAAGACTCAGTTGCAAGAATTGACAGATAGAGGTTTTATTAGGCCTAGTTCTTCACCTTGGGGTGCACCTGTATTGTTTGTGAAGAAGAAAGATGGAAGTATAAGAATGTGCATAGATTACAGACAGTTGAATCAGTTGACAGTGAAGAACAAATATCCTTTGCCTAGAATTGATGACTTGTTAGATCAGTTGAGGGGAGCATCGGTCTTTTCGAAGATTGATTTGAGATCAGGTTACTACCAGCTAAAGGTTAGAGAGGTTGATGTACCGAAGACGGCCTTTAGGACTAGGTATGGACACTATGAGTTCTTAGTCATGCCCTTTGGGTTGACTAATGCACCGGCAGCTTTCATGGACATGATGAATAGGATTTTTCATCAGTATCTAGATCAGTTTGTGGTTGTATTTATTGATGATATCTTGGTGTACTCGCGAACTGAAGAAGACCATGACCGACATTTGAGACTTGTTTTGAAGACTTTGCTAGATCATCAGTTGTATGCGAAGCTCAGCAAGTGTGAATTCTGGATACGAGAGGTAGTCTTCTTAGGACATGTAGTGTCAGCTGAAGGCATTAGAGTTGATCCGAAGAAGATTGAAGCCATTGTTGAGTGGAAGCAACCGAAGTCAGTGACAGAAGTACGTAGCTTCCTAGGCTTAGCCGGATACTATAGAAGATTTGTGGAAGGTTTCTCTAAGTTAGCCGCTCCATTGACACAGTTACTTCAGAAGAGTGTTCAGTTTGAGTGGACAGATGCAAGACAGAGAGCCTTTGAGAAATTGAAAGAAGCTTTGACCCAAGCTCCGATCTTGATTCAGCCTGAGTCCGGGAAGGACTATGTGATTTATAGTGATGCCTCGTATGTAGGGTTAGGATGTGTTCTGATGCAAGACCGAAGAGTGGTGGCTTATGCCTCAAGACAGTTGAAGACCCATGAGCGCAACTATCCGACCCATGACATAGAGTTAGCTGCAGTTGTGTTTGCTCTGAAGATTTGGAGGCACTATTTGTATGGTGAGAAATGCACAGTATACACCGACCACAAGAGTTTGAAGTACATTATGACTCAGCGAGATTTGAATCTCAGACAGCGTAGATGGTTAGAGTTGCTAAAGGACTATGATCTTACCATTGAGTACCATCCGGGTAAGGCCAATGTAGTGGCCGATGCATTGAGTAGGAAGGTGGCCGTGGACTTGAGAGCCATGTTTGCTAGATTGAGTTTGTCCGAGGATGGTGGCTTAATAGCCGAGCTTCAGGTTAGACCTACTCTAGGTCAGATGATTCGAGAGAAACAACTCTTAGATAGATCTTTGGCACCTCACGTGCAAGATATAGCCGAAGGTAGATCTTCAGACTACAGTTTCAGTTCCGATGGGGTCTTATGTTTCAAGGACAGAATAGTTGTGCCTGAAGACAGTGATTTGAGACGTACGATCTTGACTGAAGCTCACAGTAGTCCGTTTGCTATGCATCCAGGAAGCACGAAGATGTACCGTGATCTGAAGAGTGAGTACTTTTGGGTTGGCTTGAAGAGAGATGTAGCCGACTTTGTGAGTAAGTGCCTAGTGTGTCAGAGAGTGAAGGCGGAACATCAGGTTCCCTCAGGTTTGTTACAGCCGTTGAGAATTCCGGAATGGAAATGGGAGAACATCACCATGGATTTTGTTTCGGGTTTGCCTTTGACTCCTACGAAGAAGAACTCAGTTTGGGTGATAGTAGATCGTTTTACGAAGTGTGCTCACTTCTTGGCAGTCAACACTACTTACACCTTAGATAGATTGGCCGATTTGTACATTGGTGAGATTGTGAGGCTACATGGTGTGCCGAAGTCCATTGTGTCAGATAGAGATCCGCGGTTTACTTCAAGATTTTGGGAGTGTCTGCATACAGCTTTGGGTACCCGTTTGAACTTCAGCACTTCTTATCATCCTCAGTCAGATGGTCAGTCAGAGAGGGTTATTCAGATCTTAGAGGATATGTTGCGATGTTGTATCATTGACTTTCAGGGTACTTGGGAGAAGCATCTGCCTCTAGTAGAGTTTGCGTACAATAACAGCTTTCAGTCGAGCATTCAGATGGCTCCGTATGAGGCCTTGTATGGTCGAAAGTGTAGAACTCCAGTGTGTTGGGCCGAGGTAGGACAGAAACTGTTGCCTATGCCGGATTTGCTCAAGGGGACAACCGACAAGGTAAAATTGATTTGTGATCGCTTGAAGGCTGCTTCGGATAGGCAGAAGTCCTATGCCGATTTGAAGAGGAAGGAAGTTGAGTTCTCAGTGGGCGAGAAGGTATTCTTGAAGGTGTCTCCGTGGAAAAAGGTGATGAGATTTGGCAGAAAAGGGAAATTGAGTCCGAGGTACATAGGACCATATGAGATTGTGAAGAGGGTTGGTCCGGTTGCTTATCAGTTGCGTTTGCCATCCGAGCTTGAGAAGATACACGATGTGTTCCATGTATCCATGCTTCGTAAGTATAGGTCTGATCCATCACATGTTATGCCCGTAGAAGAAATTGAATTGAATCCGGATTTAACTTATGAAGAAGAGCCAGTGGAGATCTTAGCTTCAGACAGTAAAGTGTTGAGGGGTAGATCAATTGAGTTAGTGAAGGTGAGGTGGCAACGTAGAGGTGTGGACGAGGCCACTTGGGAGAGGAAGGAGGATATGGAAAAGCAGTTTCCGTATCTCTTTCAGTCAGGTAATTTCGGGGACGAAATTCCTTAAGTGGGAGAGAGTTGTAACACCCGTGTTTTGGGCCTAGGAGTTAACCGAGTTATAATTTGAGTCAAATTAAATTTAATTAAAATAATTCAACTTCAAGTAGTGACCTAATTAAGCTTCAATCGAAAGGGGAGGGACCAATGTTGCAATTTTACCAAAAACTTTTAAAAAGCTAGACTACTTTAACAAAAAAATTGTCTTCCCTCTTCCCTATCTCCTTTTCATGTTAAAACCCCATCTTCTCTTTTCAAACTCTCCCAACACTACAAACCCTATTCCATTCATTTTCTTCCTCAATCCAAGACGTTTTTCAAAGGTAATTATGTTTTCTAACTCTCCTCTTCAATCCCTATCTAACCATGGTCTTGAATTTCAAAAATTGTGGGTTTTGAAAATTAGGGTTCATGTGAAATTTGGGGATTTTGATGGGGCTTTTTAATTTTTTTTGTTAAATTATGTTGGGGGTTTGTTTAAGCATGATGAAATACACCATATACTTAAATTTGGTTGAATTTTGATAGAAATTCGTAGAGATGTCTTAAGGCTAGATTTAAGGTTGTAAAACTTGAGTTTTTGGTGGGTTTTGTGTTAAAATTGGTGGGCTGTTGGTTTACCTATGGTATGAGAGTGTTTTGGGATGCTTTGGAAGCCATTTGGGTGTTTGGAAGTGGGTTTTTCAGCAAGGGATTTGGGAAGCACGAAAATTGAGTTTTGGGAGATTTTGTGATTTGGGGAATTTGTGAAATTTGGCTTATGTTGTGAAGTGAATTGATAGTTGAGCTTTAGCATTGATTTGTGGTGTAATAAGTGTGTTTTGCTTGGCTAGAAGCAAGGGGAAACGTTGAAGGAGCTTTGGGACCGAATCCGGGTGCGTAGGGGGATTGTTCGATTTGCTAAGGAAGGACGGTGAGTCGTTTCAAACTTGTTTTAAAGTTGGTTCGAGCATGAGTGGTGTGTGTGTGTGCAAGTGTGCTTGGTAGGCCACTTCCTTTTAATCCAAGTAGTTAACTTAGCCTAATCTCCTTGAATGCTATGTGCTTGATGGCTATGCTCAAATGCTTGTGATTAGATGGTGCATGTATATGTGTATATCATGATGTGGACATATGTGTTGAGCATGAATGTGTTGATGATATGTGGTTGGTGATACATGTTGTGGTTATAATAATTGGCACTAAATAATTACCGGTTGTAAATGATCGATCATTAGGATAGTGTGCACACAAATTGAGTCAAAACGTACGTGGCCTTGATGGCGTTAAGTCATCAAGGAGGAGTACGGTGATGTAGCATTCCACCGGAAGCTTATTATATTTCTACGGGATGATGAGTGGAATCCCATCCGTAGGGCATGTGGCGATGAGTGGAATCCCGCACATGCAAGGTCCGGTGATGAGTGGAATCCCACCGAGGTAAAGTGTTGTCAAGGTTTATATCCGCACAATCGGGGTAATTAAAGTGGCCAATTAAACTTGTTTATGTAATGTGATATATGATGGTGATATGTGGTTTTGATATATGGTTTTGTACATGATAATTGATATTGATGTGTAGTTTTGCTAGGATTGAGAGACCATAAATGCCACTTGAAAGACTAGCTAGGTCTACTTGTTTTTATGCAATGCTTGATATGTATGAGATTAGGATTGCATGCTTGAACCCTGCATTGTTGTTGTTTTCGTTTTAGAGCACCCTCACTAAGCTTATAGCTTACGCTCTCAATGTTCAACAATGCAGATCATTAGCGTGGTGTTAGCTCGAGGCAAGGCAAGAAGGGCTTCCAAGTTTGTAGCTCAAGTATGGTTACCGATTTTGTAATAGCTAGCAATGTGGCAAGTGTCTTTGTATGAGCATGTGTGACTCATTTGATGGATGTTGTTTTTGGTTTGATTATGGATTGTATGCATGTAATACCTTGATGATTGTTGGTGTGTATGATGGCATGCTTTAGGGTGTTTAGGTTGCCTTATGTATGGATGCAAACCTCTTGAGTTTGACTTGTGCTTTTAAGACCATTTGAGCCTTCAAGTATGCTTATTAATGCCTATATTGCTCATTGAATTGAATGCTATGTATGATTGCTTAAATCCATGTTTGATTGACTCCCTTGGCTTAAATATGCATGCTTTATGGTTGGCTTGCCTTAGGGATTGATGATAGTGTGTTGGTTGAAGGGTTAGAGGGATTTAGGGCCCTCCTTGTGCTCTAAATCAGCTCAAACCTGCAGTTTCGTAGCTGGGGTATCGATACCGTTGATCTGGTATCGATACTACCCTGTGGTTTCAGGCCTCGTGTATCGATACTCGAGGGGGAGTATCAATACCTTTTTGGCCACTGGAGCTAATGTCGATTTCGGTATCGATACTCATCTCAAGGGTATCGATACCGTTGTCTTGGCTTTGACCGGGGGAAGTCAACTTTAGGGGAGGGTATCGATACCCTCATTTGGGGTATCGATACTGTCTCCTCAGGTTGACCAAACCTTGTTGACCTAGTCACAGGGGTATCGATACCCCTCTTAAGGGTATCGATACCGCCTGCAGTTTAACTTTAAAAATGGGCTTTTAAGTGTTAGTTTGGGTTCGATTGATTGATTCGTAAATATTGTTCCGCTGTATGTTCACTTAGGATGTAAATCTCATTTAGACAAGATTAAAATGAAAAAAAAATAGGGTTGCTAACCGAGGGAGAGTTTCTTTAGGGAGTTTTCACTCGGTTTTCCCCGTGTAGCTCACTCGGACCGGTCATCCGGCCAGACCGGGACGAGGGGGTTACAAGGTTGCCTCCTTAGCCTAGAAAAGGGGAAGAACTTCAAGAGTGAATTTGTTGAAATCCTTAGTGGGAAGCTAAGGTAGTGGATGTAGGTGCTTGTTAGAAGGTCGAACCACTATAAATCATTGTGTCTTTTGTCTATATTTCACTTTCCACAAAATCACCCAAATATTCAACTTCTCCACCACTTGGCGAGCAAGAACGGTTGAAGGAAATCGAGCACATAAAAACCCAATATATATATATATATATATATATATATTGAACTTTTCAATAATATCCCAAGACAAGTCAATATAAATTACCTTAGACTATGATTCATGCCGATATTATATTTTTAATAATATTTATAATAACTTATTATAAAATCTATTGGGGCAGGTAGGGATGATGCAGGGCGGGAGGGGATGAAGCGAGGCGGGTGGGGATGGGGCGGGTACTAAGGCATATTCACGCCTTCCCCACCACCCATGATAAATCTAATTTTTATGTTCATCCCTACCCCACAACCCGCAAAATTTGTAACAATTACTGCCAATTAAATGCGAAGTGGGGGCAATCCTCGCAAAACCCGCCCAGTGACATTCCTAACTCAATTCACATCACTATTCGTTAATCCGATGTGTTCATCGTTTATGATGATAGAAAAGTGTGGTAATCAGTTCACATATGAGATAAAATTTAACCTGATTTGATCATACCTATTTTCACATATGAGGGAAGAAATTCACTATAATAAGATTTTTTTATCCCAAAACTCAGTATATTCTAAAATTTTATGTATTTCTCAAAAATCTTCCTAAATCCCTATAAAATTCATCGCACAGGCAAATATTTCAAAGGGATTACCCATCTCTCACATAGAGATCTCAAAACATTACATTTCTCACAAAATAATAAAGGGTTAAAGTGTGTATATATATATATTTAAATGGCATGAAATGTATTTTTTTAATATTATTAGTTGATAGTGGATGTTATATTAGGATGGTAATCCTCTACCCTTTTTGGTACCCTACATATGCCCCACGCTCAAAATTAACTTTAGTGTTTAAGGTTTAGAGTTTTAGGTTAGGGTTGTGGTTAGGATTTAAGAAATTTAGGGTAATGTGTATTTTTTAGGGTACATGGTGTAGTGTTTAGGATTTAAAATTTAGGATTATACCTTAAAATTTAATTTTGTAGTGTTGAGGCATATGTAGCGACACTGAAAAGGGCTTTTATCCGTTATATTATGCGATGCTTGTATAATTGTGTACAAATTATAAACTTTATACTGGAATCTTGTTCTGTGTCCCTAGTAACACATATACAAGCACACACTCTTATTCATACTAACAAAATGGAAAGGTAGGATGATCTTTATGGTATTCTAATTTCATCACAACAATAATAAAACTTTCTCATTAAGAATTAAACAAATACTGCATTATCTAGACAACAAACTCAATACCTTAGTTAAACCGAAACAAACAGTAGTAGTTGATTGAAAATAAAAATGGTGGAGGGGCATATGTCTGAAAATTGCAGAGCAGGTACCAGGTACTCTAACAAGTAATATTAGTAAAGCTAGATTTTCTTTTTGACTCTGGACTCTGCCTCCATATCTCCCCCATCTTCTTTCTGAAAACAAAAAAAGGAAGAGAAGACCCACCATCTATCAATAGCCCTATCCAAAACCCTAACCTTCTCCTCTCTCCTCCAACCATGAACCTTGACGACAAACTTGGAATGGACTTGGTTCCACAATCCGAGCATCTTTGCTATGTCCGCTGCAACTTCTGCAACACCGTTCTTGCAGTATATATTTTCATTTTTATTGTGATTGCAATTTGCAAATACGACGAAACGTTACGTTATTGGAATCAATAACAGAAGTTAACATGCCGATGGTTTTTTATAGGTCGGGATCCCATGCAAAAGGTTGCTGGAAACAGTGACGGTGAAATGCGGTCATTGCAGTAACCTCTCGTTTCTCAGCACCAGGCCTCCATTGCAAGGTCAATGCCTCGATCCCCAAACCAGCCTCACTCTCCAGGTGCGTTTTCCATTTTTAAACACCCACGAATCAAAACCAAGTGCATGCAGGTATAGGAAGAAAAAATGTCAATTTCTTTGGTCAAAAATGGACTGAAGTTGGTTCATGTCAAGGGGCTGCAGAGTTTCGGCGGAGATTTCAGGAAAGGCCCTCAGTTTTCATCGTCATCTTCGTCGACATCGAGCGAGCCATCGTCCCCTAAAGCACCATTTGTTGTAAAACGTATGTATATGAAAAGTGAAAACCCTTAATTTCTGCATTATGCTTGGGTTAATGGGAAACTGATCATTTCTTCTTCTTTTTGCAGCCCCTGAGAAGAAACACAGGCTTCCATCTGCTTACAATCGGTTTATGAAGTAACGAAATGCTGTTTCTGCTATATGAAACTATTTTCTCTTTTTCCCTTCTCTCTTATCCTTTGTTTTTGTTGACATTTAAAGGGAGGAAATACAGCGCATTAAAGCAGCAAACCCTGAGATACCACATCGAGAAGCTTTCAGCGCAGCTGCTAAAAATGTAAGATACATACTGTTTCATCTGCTTTGTTGAAATCTGATGGCAAGTTGGACTCTGATTCTCATGACTTGAAATGGAAGCAGTGGGCTAGGTACATCCCGAATTCTCCACCAGCAGCTTCTGCTTGTGGAAGCAACAGCAATGTAAGTAAATCCTATACCATGTATATACATTATTTTTGTTGAATGCAACCAATCAATATATACATATACATATATGTGATGGAAAATACTAGTATATCTGATTCTGGGATTTGGAAAAGGGCTGGGGCTGATTGTATGAAAATTTGCAGGAACAAAGTGAGAATGCGTGAAAACTGCATCCAAGAACAATGGTGACGAGAGAGACTGGTGGATTTGGAGATTTGAGTCATTGTCTGCTAGCAAAAAGTTAGAGCGTATGTAACGTTACTTGGTTTATCTTAATTATCATATAAGAATCTAATTAATATCAGTGTGGTGTTAGTTAGTTTTAGGGTATTGGTCTTTAAATGAAAAACATGCATCTAACTTTTCAAGCACTTTATTTTTAAATTTTAATGCAATGCCTAATTGGTAATTAATATGAAGACAATAATTAACGAAACTGTTTATTAATGGATAATATTTTAGGAACATTTATTTATTTGTTTGTACAAAAATACATTAATCAAGCACAATTCATGTTTGACAAGATTTAAGAACTCTATGTTAACGTATAAAATGTTTTTAGTACTAAATTATGAACATTAAATTTAAATTAATGATCATATTTAGTACTAAAAAACCAATTGGCAATTGGTTTAGCATAAAACAGCCAAGACTTTCAAGTGTCCCAGTGGATCATGACGGTGCAAACTTGAAGGGAAGAGTCACAGTGGACCTTAATTGGTAACTTGGCCCATGGATATGTGTAATCTCTTCATGCAAGTTCAAAAATTTTAAATTAATTAACCATATTCAATAAACTTAAGTAAAAGCTCTAAACCCTCCATAATACTCCATGAATCTGCAGATCTTTAATTTACATCATCGTTGTCCACAAATAAAAACTACGGGTGTGCGTGGTAAGTTAACCATACCATTTAGCTTAAACGATCGGTTAATCATTATAGAATCGTAACTTAACGATTAAGAAATGATTAACTGTTATTAATAGTTCAGTTACAGGTAGATGTGGCAATCGGGTCGTTCGGTTCGGGTTCGGTTCGGGTCATTTCGATTCGGGTCATTTCGGGTCTATCTAGAATCGGTTTAGATTCGGTTCGGGTTCGGGTCTAATTCGGGTCTATGATGAGTTGGATTTGGTTCGGGTATTGGATCGTGTTGAGTGGATCGAATGATCGAAATGAACCAAGGGGGGTGAATTGGATTTTTAAAAGTTTAGGTGGTGGAAATTGCAAATTAAAAAGATCGACAAGGAATTTTAGAGTGGTTCAAGTTCCAAATGAACTCTACATCCACTACCTTAGCTTCACTAAGGATTTGCAACAATTCCACTAATTGCTCTTCCCCTTTTCTAGGCTAAGGAGGCAACCCTTACAATTTTCAGTTAAATTTTCTACTCAAAATTTAACCCAATCCTCACACAAATAAAACAAAGAATTTGTTGGCTAAGAAAGTATATCTCAATACAAATTGTAGCCCAATTACAAGCACTCAACCCAATTGAAATGATAAGAATGATAAATACAATTAGGGTTTCTAGACAATATTGGGATTTAGGCACAAATGCTTGGATTTGATGTTTGGATGTTTGTTTTTGGATCAATAGTTGTTGCTAGAGCTTTTAGAGGTCCCTTTTATACCTTCTCATTGATTTCTAGTCATTGTGGTTGTTGCATTCATCAATAGAGCCGTTGGGGGTGTTATCTCACCTCCATAAATGCAGTTTGCAACCAAATGTTTCGAAACGCCCGACCCTGTTTCGAAACAGACCAAAATAGAAAGAGCCGTTGGGTGCATTAAAGAGCCTGTATCGAAACGGTCTGACCTGTTTCGATACGCTAAGAGCCGTTTCGAAACTTGTTTCGAAACACTTTTGCCACTGTCAAGGGTCGTATCGAAACGACTTGAAATCGTTTCGATACGCCTTAACGGTTTGTTAAAAATCAGTTAAAAATTTGCAACGGTCATATTTTTCAAATCAAATGAAGAACCGTTTCGAAACACTGAATGTCGTTTCAATACGGTTTCTCTATGTTCTAAAGCCGTTTCGAAACCTGTTTCGAAACACAGGTTGGTAGTGTTGAAAACGTTTCGATACTCGTTTCGAAACATAGGTTGGCAGTGTTGAAATCATTTCGATACCCGTTTCGAAACATAGGTTCACAGTTTTAAAACTGTTTCGAAACGCCTTAGGCCGTTTCGAAACGGTGACTCGAAAATCACTGTTTTAGCTTTAAGAACACTTAGAAAATATTTGGAAAACTTAGTTTTTAACTTAGGCATATTCTTTAAATCATATAGGGATATTTAAGGACTTAAAAATTCGTTTTCACATTTTCAATTTAGTCCTTAGGTTCTTTAGTTATATCAAAATTAAAATATCGGTTTCACAATCTCCCCCTTTATGATATAACAAAACCAAAATTAGAATTTTTAAGAGCTTTGAAAATTTTGAATACATTCTAACTCCCCTCAATTTAAGATTGGTTTTTAAAGTTTTAAAAAGATTTATCTTTGAAATTCAAGGTTTAAAACTTAAAAACACTTTAAACATTTAAAACGAATTTTTGGCTCTTAGATTTCTTCTCCCCCTTTTTGTTAGATCAAAAATAATAAACAAGGCTCATAGAGAAGAGATAGGGTTAGTAGCAATAAGTAAGCAATAATCAATAAGCAACAATAATAGTAATTCATAAAATTAAAATATCCAAAACATAAATCTTCAACAATAAGTTCAAAGCATAATCCCAAATAAAATCAAAAGCATAGGTTCATAAAACATAATGGAAATAAAGATGCAAACTTAATCCTAAAATGCATAGCTAATATGATATGTCATGAATGTCCTAGGCCTCGTCGTCACCATCATCATTCGAGGTCTCATCATCACTCTTGACTTGAGATTGACGAAACTTCATCCATTGGCCATAAAAGGTAGAGAAGGACATATCCATGGCCGAGTGTTGATTCTCAAGGGATTGGAGTCGATCCTCTACATGTTGCAAACGTGTATTGATAGCACCAAAGCCCGAAGCCATGTTAGTGTCCATGGCGTTGAACCGCTCGGTAAGGAAAGCCGTGAGGGCTTCATTGTTCGCAACTTGAGCTTGTGGTTGAGGTTTAACGGGAGGAGGATGAGGAGGTGCTTCCCTATCAACACGTTCCCAATGTCCATTGTTTACATAACGAAAACCAGACTTACGGAGAGAGGACTCACCAATTTTTGACTTGCGAGGTTTCGGAGAGTCGTATGTGCAATCAAGATTAAGCGTGCTAAAGATGTGACTTAAAACCGTTCCATAAGTGAAGGATTTCAGGGCATCGGTGTCACGAAGCTTAACATTGTTAACCATTTCAACAAAAATGATCTTAACTACATTATGCGCTCACCACGACGGAAACACTCAAGCCAAAAGTAGTCTACTTGACGAATGTGAGAATATTTACCTCCGGAGGGGCGAAGGAACCATGAGACCATCAAATGGAGGAATCGATCGTGCGCATCCAAAGTAAGCACCGAACCGGTGTGAGAACCAAAGTGACTCTCACTCTCAATTCCTTCATTCTTGAGAGAAAATGTAGACTCCAAGAGAGGGATGTTAACGACAATCCTTTTCCCCAAAATAAAAGACTCAAGGCCAACAACTTCTGAGTTGTCTTCATCATTGATAAATTGAGCATTGGAGTAAAAGAGAAGTACCATGTGTTTGTAGCAAATGTCCGGGATACTCAAAAGACCAAGAAAACCCCATTCTCTCAAACGTTCGAGGTAGCGAAAAAGAAAGCGCTCGGAGTCAAGGAAGTTGAGATCAATAACACGCTCACGACGAACTTCATACTCCTTGACATACTTGAAGCGATCCCTCATCTCTTGAGTTCGAAGAGATTTTTGAAAGAGTAGGGTGAGATTTGGACGAATACTCGAGTCACTAACTTGACTGGTCTTACGCTTTTTGTGAATATTGTCCGTAGCCATCCTAAAAACATTAAGCAAGCAAAAAAAATTTAAGTGTATGCATGAGATTTCGTAATTAAATCCAATGATAAATCCCACTTAGGTTTAAAAACAAGTTTTTAAAATCAAATAAACAAAGCAAAACAAAACAAAAAAAAATAAGAGAAAAATAGTAAATAAAAATACGAGAGAAAAATTATATATTCGAATCAAAAAATTGAAGATTTTGAAATTTTTTTACAAGATTTGAAAAACCCAAGTATCAAAGCATATAAACTATACAAAAACAAAATTTTCTAACCTAAGATTCGAATACAAATTGAAGGAAAAAGAAAAAGATGAAAAATACCTTAAATTGGGATTTTGGATGAATGGATGAAAATCCTTGCACAATATTGTTGAAGCTTGCTTAGACTTGTGTTTAAGAGAAAAACCCCTCAAGATTTGGTGAAAAACAAAGAGGTTTAGAGGGTTTTATAGGAAAAATTTCAGTATATGGTTTTTAGGGTTTGGGAGAGTTTTAGTTTGTGTTAAACTTTATCATTAAAAGCCCCTTTAAAGCAGTCCGCGAATCAGTTTCGGAACGGTCTTGACCGTTTTAAAACGCGAGCATAAAAGATTGACCGACTTTTCAACTTTAACTGACCGTTTCGATACGGCTTTGACCGTATCGAAACTTCGTTGACTCGTATCGAAACTTGTTTCGATACACCCCTTGGCAGTAGCCAAAACGTTTCGAAACCCTGTTAAGGTGTTTCGAAATTCCCTTCTCTCATATAGGAATTTAAAGCATCCGTATCGAAACAGGTTGACCCGTTTCGATACACCCGGGCCTGAAAGTGCAGATGAGGCTCTAAAAGTGCAGAAAAATGAAGTTTTCTAAGGCCTAACTTGCATGAATGACATGAATGAGCAGGAAAAAACATATGCAAACATAAACATACTCCCCCTAGCTATAGGCATGGATGAAATTATGAGTAAAAACACATAAACATGACATTTCACAAGATCAAGCAATTTTAAGCACAAAATAGGTCCTAAAAGGTCAAGATAGGCTAGCTAGACCTAACTCTCTCCTAAGGGACCAAAAATGCTCTTTTTCTAAAGGTTTTGTAAATATGTCCGCTAATTGGTTTAAGGTGTCTACATACTCTATAACCACATCTTCTTTAAAGACATGATCTCTAATGAAATGATGCCTTATTTCTATGTGTTTGGTTCTAGAGTGTTGGATGAGATTTTTTGTCAAACATACAGCACTAGTGTTGTCACATTTTAGGGGTATGGTTTCAACTTTAATACCATAATCTAAGAGTTGTTGCTTCATCCAAAGGACTTGAGCACAACAACTCCCTAAGGATATGTACTCGACTTCGGTGGTAGATAAGGCTACACTATTTTGTTTCTTAGAGAACCAAGATATGAGCATACTACCTAGGAATTGACAAGTTCCCGAAGTACTCTTCCTATCGATTTTACATCCCCCGTAATCTGCATCTGAATAAGCATGAAGGTTGAAGGTGGAGTCTCTAGGGTACCAAAGACCTAAACAATGAGTATCTCTAAGGTACCTAAAGATTCTCTTAAAGGCTATAAGGTGAGACTCTCTACGACAAGCTTGAAACCTAGCACGCAAGCAAACACTAAACAAGATATCCGGTCTACTTGCAGTAAGGTAAAGCAAAGATCCAATCATAGAACGATAAAGCTTAGAGTCGACACACTTACCTCCATCTTTGTCAAGCTTTGTAGATAAGCTCATAGGTGTGGCTTGAGGCTTTGCATTCTCCAAGCCAAACTTCTTGAGCATATCCTTTATGTACTTTGCTTGATTGATGAAGGTGCCATCCTTCTTTTGCTTGATTTGGAGTCCCAAAAAGAATGAGAGTTCTCCCATCATGCTCATCTCGAATTCACCTTGCATTAGCTTAGCAAACTCTTTGCAATGACATTCGTTAATAGAACCAAAAATAATATCATCAACATAAATTTGAACTACTAAGATGTCATTTTTATACATTTTTATAAAGAGTGTAGTGTCCACATTACCTTTTTCAAAACCTTATTCAATTAAAACAATTGAAAGTCTTTCATACCAAGCTCTAGGAGCTTGTTTTAAACTATAAAGAGCTTTAGTGAGTTTGAAAACATGATTTGGAAATTTTGAGTCTTCAAAACCCGGTGGTTGTTCCACATACACTTCCTCATTTATAAAACCATTTAAAAACACGCTTTTAACATCCATTTGAAAAAGCTTGAAATTATGATAACATGCATATGCAATCAACATCCTAATGACTTTCATTCTAGCTACGGGTGCATATGTTTCATCAAAATCTATTCCCTCTTCTTGAGTGTAACCTTGTGCTACTAGTCTAGCTTTATTTCTCACAATGTTACCACTCTCATCTAGCTTGTTCCTAAAGACCCATTTAGTTCCTATGGTAGATTGATTACTAGGCCTATCAACTAATGTCCAAACATTACTTCTCTCAAATTGATTTAACTCTTCTTGCATAGCCATAATCCAAAAATCATCTTTCAATGCTTCTTTTATATTCTTAGGCTCTATGCATGGGATAAATGCAACATGATTCATTAATCTAAGAGAAGATCGAGTGGTTACCCCCTTGGATGGATCACCCAAGATTTCACCATCTTTGACATAGTTGAACTCTCTTGGGTAGCTCACTTCCTTTTCCTCAAGAGCCAAGTCCTTCAAGGCTTCAAGAGGTGGATCTTGTGTGTCCTCTTCTTTTTTTGTTGGAATCTCATCCTCCTTTGAAGTTTGTCCTCTATCAAAGGCATTTATGATTCCTACATCATCATCATCACAAGAATCCTTCCTTAGAAGGAGGTTATCATCGAATACAACATGTATAGATTCTTCTACTACTAAAGTTCTCTTGTTAAATACTCGATAGGCTTTAGAGGTTAAAGAGTATCCTATGAAAATAGCCTCATCACTTTTTGTATCAAATTTACCTAAGTTGTCTTTTCCATTATTTAAAACAAAACACTTGGAACAAAAAGGATGAAAATAGCTAATGTTAGGCTTTTTAGATTTTAAAATCACATAAGGTGTTTTCTTTAAAATTGGCCTAATCATTACTCGGTTAACAATATAGCAAGCGGTGTTTGTGGCTTCCGCCCAAAAATATTTAGGTAAATTATTTTCACAAAGCAAGGTTCTAGCAATTTCTTGTAAAGTTCTATTTTTCCTCTCAACTACCCCATTTTGCTGAGGAGTTCGAAGAGCCGAAAAATTGTGGCTAATACTATTTTCATTCAAAAAATCTTCAAACCCTAAATTTTGAAACTCGGTTCCATGATCACTTCTAATATGAGAGATTCTAAGTTCAAGATCATTTTGGGTTAGTTTTGAAAATGTGATGAATTTTTCCAAAGCCTCATCTTTAGTACTTAAAAATAAAACACAAGTAAATCTAGAAAAATCATCAATAAGTACAAATGCATAAGATTTACCACCCAAGCTCATAGTCCTAATTGGCCCAAATAAATCCATATGGATAAGTTGTAAACATCTACTTGTAGAGACATCATTAATGGATTTAAAGGAAGACTTATGTTGTTTACCCTTAGAGCATGCATCACAAATTTTATCGTTTGAAAATTTAATCTTGGGTAAACCTCTAACTAGATCAAGAGAAACTAGTTTTTCTAAAACACTAATGCTAGCATGTCCTAGTTTCATATGCCACAACCATGCATCATTTTCATTTTGTGCTACTAAGCATGCATGGGATGTATGTATGTCATCTAGATGCACCATGTATATGTTCCCTATGCGATGACCTATGAGCATAATATTATTAGATTTAATGTCAACAATTTTGCAACCATTTTTATCAAATAAAACATTAAATCCTTTATCACACAATTGACTTATGCTCAATAAGTTATGTTTAAGACCATCGACATACAAGACATTTTCAATGAGAATAGTAGAGTGATTACCTATGGAGTCAATACCTTTAATGTGGCCTTTGGAGTTGTCACCAAATGTCACCACTCCTCCACTTTTTGGCTTTAGATCCATGAATCTACTCTTGTCTCCGGTCATATGCCTTGAGCATCCACTATCAAGGTACCATGAGTTTTGACTTTGTGCTTTGGCCTTGTAGCAATGCTCCCCCTACAAACAAAGATATTAAGCTTTTGTTTTTTGTACCCAAATCATTTTGGGTCCATGAGTGTTAGCTCCCAAAACCTTGGTTCCCTTAGGAATCTAAGATGACATAGCAATAATGTTATTAGATTTTACAAGTTCCTTAGGAACCCATACACTTCTAATTCTTTTAGTTCTACTATGTCTAGGAAAGTTACCTTGTTTGTAGTAGTTAGTCTTTTTCTTTGGTTGGTTTGTTTTTGAAGATTCACCTATTTCATGCTTGACACTACCAACATTTTTAAAAGACTCTTTGAGCTTATTTAGCTCATCTAACACCTTTTGGTGTTCACTATTACATTGAGATAAAAGATTATTAAGGTCAACATTTTCATCTTGAAAAAATTTTAGTTCATCTTTCAACCCTAATATCTTTTTCTCAAATTTTAAATTAGCTTGAGAGAGTGATTCATTTTTATCATTTAGTTCCAAAATAATTTTCTTATTCCTAATGACCGACTCCTTGTATTTCTCAACTAATTCATCATAGACCTCTTGTAACTCATCATATGCATCATTTAATTCATCATATGTAAAATCTAAAGATGATGAGTTAGAGGTTACCATGGAGGAATCTTCCTCAAGTGCCATGAGGCAAAGGTTGGCCACTTCTTGTTCGTCATCCTCGGATGACTTCTCATCACTCCAAGTAGCAAGCTTGGCTTTGAGCTTCTTCTTCTTCTCAAAGCCCTTCTTCTTGAGTTGAGGGCACTCCGAACGTATGTGGCCGAGTTTATTGCACTCGAAGCAAATGATTTGATCCCTTGCTTCTTCTTTGTTCTTACCTTTGAAGTCCATCTTTCTTTGGATTTTTCTTCCCCGGTTGGACCTCATAAAGCGTGAGAATCGTTTGGCTATCATAGCCAATTCTTCTAGCTCATCCTTCTCACTAGAAGAGCTCTTCTCAAGTAATGAAGCTTTGAAAGCTATTCTCATCTTCTTCTTCTTTTCTACCTCTAGCTTTTCTACTCTATTTTCTTCTTTCTTCTTCTCTTCTTCCCTTCCTTGCTTCATAATCTCATGAGTACGGAGAGAACCCACTAGCTCATCAAGCTTTAAAGTCTTCAAATTTTTAGCTTCAATAATGGCGGTTCTCTTCCCATCCCAAGATTCGGGAAGCGAATAAAGTAGCTTCCGGACAAGCTTGTCTTTCGATATTGTCTCTCCAAATCCTTTGAGCCCATTGACTATGGTGGAGAAACGATCAAACATCTTGGACACCGTCTCATCGGGCTCCATCTTGAAATTTTCATAACTAAGATTGAGAGTTCCAATCTTAGTTTCCTTGACATCATTGGTTCCCTCATAGGTAGTCCCAAAAGTGTCCCACACTTCTTTGGCGCTCTTAATGGATGATACTTTGGAATAGATGTCCGGACCGAATGAACAAAAGAGCATATAGAGAGCTTTGTCATTTATTTGGATCTTTCTCCTTTCTTCTTCACTCATCTCCACCTTTTTCTTCAAAACCATCTTCCCTTCACTATCTTGCTTCAATGGAATGTAGGGGCCATCTTCAATTACATCCCAAACCAAGTAGTCATTGGACTTGATGAAGAGGCGCATTCTATTCTTCCAAACCGGATAGTTGTCACCATTGAAGAAGGGTGGCTTTGTAGTGGATTGAGACTCATACATGCTCGAACGAGAGGTAGAAGTCATCTCTTGATTTTTGGATGATCACACTCTTCCTAAGAACTCCTCTTGTGGTTGTTAATCCTCAAAGAGGTAGGCTCTAATACCAATTGTTGAGAGGATCGAATGATCGAAATGAACCAAGAGGGGGTGAATTGGATTTTTAAAGGTTTAGGTGGTGGAAATTGCAAATTAAAAAGATAGACAAGGAATTTTAGAGTGGTTCAAGTTCCAAATGAACTCTACATCCACTAACTTAGCTTCACTAAGGATTTGCAACAATTCCACTAATTGTTCTTCCCCTTTTCTAGGCTAAGGAGGCAACCCTTACAATTTTCGGTTAAATTTTCTACCCAAAATTTAACCCAATCCTCATACAAATAAAACAAAGAATTTGTTGGCTAAGAAAGTATATCTCAATACAAATTGTAGCCCAATTACAAGCACTCAACCCAATTGAAATGATAAGAATGATAAATACAATTGTGGTTTCTAGACAATATTGGGATTTAGGCACAAATGCTTGGATTTGATGTTTGGATGTTTACTTTTGGATCAATAGTTGTTGTTGGAGCTTTTAGAGGTCCCTTTTATACCTTCTCATTGATTTCTAGCCGTTGTGGTTGTTGCATTCATTAATAGAGCCGTTGGGGGTGTTATCTCACCTCCATAAATGCAGTCTACAACCAACCGTTTCGAAACGCCCGACCTTGTTTCGAAACAGACCAAAATAGAAAGAGTCGTTGGGTGAATTAAAGAGCTTGTATCGAAACGGTCTGACCTGTTTCGATACGCTAAGAGCTGTTTCGAAACTTGTTTCGAAACACTTTTGTCACTGTCAAGGGTCGTATCGAAACGGCTTGAAATCGTTTCGATACGCCTTAACGGTTTGTTAAAAATCAGTTAAAAACTTGCAACGGTCATATTTTTCAAATCAAATGAAGAACCGTTTCGAAACACTAAATGTTGTTTCGATACAGTTTCTCTATGTTCTAAAGCCATTTCGAAACCTGTTTCGTAACACAGGTTGGCAGTGTTGAAAACGTTTCGATACCCGTTTCGAAACATAGGTTGGCAGTGTTGAAATCGTTTCGATACCCGTTTCGAAACATATGTTCACAGTTTTAAAACTGTTTCGAAGCGCCTTAGGCCGTTTCGAAACGGTGACTCGAAAATCATTGTTTTGGCTTTAAGACCACTTAGAAAATATTTGGAAAACTTAGTTTTTAACTTAGGCATATTCTTTAAATCATATAGGGATGTTTGAGGACTTAAAAATTTGTTTTCACATTTTCAATTTAGTCCTTAGGTTCTTTAGTTATATCAAAATTAAAATATCAGTTTCACAGATCGGGTCAAAATCGGATCGGTTGTTTTCGGGTCGAGTCAATATTGAATCGGTCGCTTTCGGTTCGGGTCAAATTCGGGTCATTCTGGTCGCTTTCGGTTCGGTTCAAAATCGGGTCGTTCGTGTCGATTTCAGGTCGGGTCAACATTTGAATTTTTGGGTCAATTCGGTTTGAGTTGGGTTTGAGGTTTAGTATTTATGGTTAGTTTAGAGTTATTGGTGTATGAGATTAATTCTGATTAAACTTGTTAATCTATGCATTTGAATTTGGTTAAATATTTACATCAAAGCTTTATGTATCCATATCAAAATTTTGTGTATAATTATATTAAATCAAAGTTTATTATATGTAATAATAATAATAATAATAATAATAATAATAATAATAATAATAATAATGTCTGAAATGAATTAATTTATTAAACTTAGGATCTAATTGAGCTAACTAAAATCTAGAAGTATAAATCACGAACATAATTAAAATAATTCTAAAACTAAATGTAAAATTTCAATTAAATTAATCTAAATTGGAACTCACTTAAATTAAGAATAAGAAAAAGAAAAAGAGAAAGACAATTGGTAAAAATAGAAAGGGAAAAGACAAAATTTTGGAGGGAAGTAAGCCACTAATTTTTTAAGCTAGATTGAAAAAAAGAAAGAAAAAAAAAAGACAATTGGTAAAAATAGAGAGGGAAAAGACCAAAATTTTGGAGGGAAATAAGCCACCAATTATTTAAGCTAGAGATTAATTACTCTTTAGGTCATGTTGCATTTAAAATGTTACATTTTAGTACTAATATTTAACTTTAAGTTTTAGTTTAATTTAATTTAGTCACAAGTATCCCCACGGTTTAGACTTCGAATATAGAAATTCCCTCCCCGTAGTGATATTTAGTCTCTAAAAATTTGCTTTTAGTCAAAATTAACTAATCTTTGTAATTTAGTCTATTAATTTAATATAATGATATTTTTGTTCATTTTAATTTCTAAGATTTAATTTTTAGCCAAAATTGACCCCTATTTATTTATATGGTATAATTATGAAATTGGTCATTGGACTCTCAAATTTCACCACTTCCAAATTGTCAATTTAGTCCACAATTTCAGTTTTATGCTATATTTTATGGTGAAATTATAAAATTGGTCACCAAGCTCTCAAATTTCTCTACTTTCAAATTGTCAAGATGGTCTCTAATTCTAATTTTAGCTATATTTTATGGTAAGATTGTAAAAATTGCCTCTAATTTCAGTTTATGGTTTAGGCCTTAGTGTTAATGGTTTAAGGTTATTGATTTTAGATTAATTACTATGGCTTAAAGGTTAACAAATTTAGGTTTTTTAGGGCTTAGTGTTAATGATTTAGGGTTTATGGTTTATTTTAAGGTTATTGGTTCATGAGATTAATTTCTATGGCTTAAGGTTTATTGTTTAGGATTTTTGGTTTAAGATTAAATATTGGGAGGGAAAATAGTACATTAAAATTCTAAATTTAAAAATTAGCAAGGACAAAAGTTTTATTTAATTAATAGTTAAACGTAAAATGACATAAAATGTTATTATACCACAACTTTGATTTTGACAAGAGCAACGGTCTCTTCCATGGTATGGTACAAAAAGATAATAAAACATACTTCATTTTATTATTTATTATATTGTTAAAAATAGATAATATTAAAAATAAATTATTCCTTTATCTTACCTTAATTTTCGGGTTAAAATCGGGTCGATATTCTGTTCAGCTTTCGGTTCGGGTAGCATTTGATTCGGGTCAAATCGGTTCGGGTCCATTCGGTTCGGGTCCATTTCGGTTCCACAAAAATTTCGGTTCGGTTTATTTCGGGTTTCGGGTCAACTTCGGGTCATCATGTTCAGGTCAAAATCGAGTCTCGGTTCGGGTAATTCGGTTTGGATTTCGGGTCAAGTTTGCCAGGTCTAGTTACAAGTTAACCTGTAATCTATTACAATTTTTTTCATGTTCACTGCTTATTTTGAGAATAATGAAATTATATCTATGATAAATAATTAATTTTATATTATATTATAAGAGGGCATCAAGAGTCGAGATTGACGTAGTCAATTTTGTAAAAAAAATATATGTATAAATAATTTAATACGATTTCTATAGGTTAACCATTAACCATCATTTTAACGGTTCAATTAATCTAAACTATTTACCTTAACGGTTCGATTAATTAACATATAAAATGTAACGATTATATCGGCTAACGGTTACGATTTAATATGTACATCCCTCCTAAAAAGCCCACAAGTGTAGATGTCTCTTATGGTTATTTTCTCGGTTAACGATTACGATTAACGGTTACGATTAATTCTAAATTGTACAAATAGTTCTTTGTGTTTGTTTTCACGTTTATCTGTGTCTGCCAAATTCTGTTCCAAAGCACAAGTTTTCACCATTCCCACCATAAAGATATGTTAATTGGTAAAGCACATGAACTTGAATTTGAACTTCTACTTTTTGTGTATTTGTTGCATATAAATCATTGAGATATTGACCTTTTTAATTCAGTACATATGAATTGTTAAACTATTGATCTCCAGATAATTTAACGGATAGATCTAACAGTGTTGCCAATCAAAATTAACTTCTCAATTTTCAACGTTTCATAAAGTTTTGAGATAAAATTCTAACAAACTAAAGGAGAGGGATTAGCTTCCCAAAATTTATAAAGTAAAAGGATTAGATTCAAATTAGACCATATATTTTGTCATTAAAATCCTGCTTTATAGATAAGCCCTCAATAGCAAATCGATTTATGAATTCAAAGTATTGAGTAATTTTTGGCAGGATAAAGCCAATTTGATCTTCACAGCCAGCCCAATTACTACTTAATTCAGTAACTCAAACCATGGAGAACAGAGCAGCAATTATATTTCAAGTAAAATATTACAGTTTCTAAGTATTCAAAGCAGATACTGATCACTGTTTCATCAAGAATGTCTGAAAATAGTAGCATATGGTAATGGAATCATTAAGTGGTAATGAAATAACACAGGTCCTCACTTTCCTGCTTTACTTGGATTGAACTCCTTTGTCCCTCCACTCTTTGGAGATTTGTTGAAAGTTTAAGCAAATCAACACCGGTTCCATTTTCAGTCGAAAGACCCGAGCCATTCGTTTGGACTTCGAAGTTAACAGTATGACCAACATCAGAGACCCCAACTTCCATAGGGTTCATTCCATATGAATGGAAAGCATTGGCTTCCTCGGAGCTATGATTGGAATGGCTCGACAAGTACTGTGATTGAGCTGACAGAAGAGAGGGAGCACAATCTGAATGTGCAACCCCATATAACTCTTCAACATTAGGATCATTGAAAGCTTCAGTTGCAGATGAAAATGTTCCACCAATGCCATGCACTTGAAAGGAAGATTTCGGTACCAACCGGCCGTTTGTAATTGGTACTACCAGCTCAGGTTCAGATTCAACTTGAAGTACGTGCGGTGCAACGAAAGGTGTTCCTTTCGGGATGGAGGATCCTGTAAATTTGGTACCTGAGAGCCCCACACAGGTGACCAATATGTTACAACTTTAGCAAAATGAAATTCAATAGCTTAAATTGCTACAACCCTGCTTTCTTCTCTTTTTAACTAATTGGAATGCATATCTGCACTGAGTGTACTTACTTTTTGGCATTGTACATTCCATCAATATGAATATTGCCTCAGAACAACTTGATTTTATAACTTTATGTCTTAGTTTGGACTGTTCATACCTTGATATGTCTGCAGCAACTTACTCGGTTTTCCGGGGAGGGAATTGAAATAATGCTTCCTTCTGCGCTCGTTATGCCCTGCTAGACGCTTACGACAACTGCG
This sequence comes from Hibiscus tridactylites, assembly GCA_958450335.1. NCBI lineage: Eukaryota > Viridiplantae > Streptophyta > Magnoliopsida > Malvales > Malvaceae > Hibiscus > Hibiscus tridactylites. The sequence goes on from OY288287.1 coordinate 14,245,610, forward strand.
CTTGCCGTCATCGAATTCAGCCAGTAAATGAAACCTAATGAAGCACCAGGAGTAACAGTTTAGATAACTACAAATAAAATTTCACATGCAATCAGATCAAATTGAAGGGAAAAAAGAGTGTAAATGAAGAAACAAATCAACCTGCTACATTGTTGACAGAATCTCTGTTCAATTCCATTAACAATGACTTTAGCAGTCTTAGAGTGAGCCTCACAAACTTTATGCCTCTTGTGGTAATCTTTTGAGAAGCTGAGATCCTTGTTACAACCATAAACTTGACAGCAAGGAGAGCTTGTTCTCCGAGCTTTCTTAGCCACCGAAGAAACCGCACGAGTTTTGCTATCTTGGGCATCTTTATAATCGGCCAATCTCCCTAGCTTCAAATCAATGAGTGAATATTCTGGACTGTTGGACTCCATCAAAGAAAAATGGTTGGAACCAGATTGCTCTCCACCATAATATGAACTAGAGGTAAACATGCAAGTAGGGGAAACTAGCCTTGTAGCAGAATCATTAGCAAATTCAGCACCAAAAATGGCCAAACTGGTGTTACCATAAAAGGGTCTTTTGCTCATATCAGATAAACCAAAACCCATGAATTCCATACTCTCAAGAGATCCAAAATCAGTGGAAGGCTTGATGTCCCAACACAGCATTGGTTTTCTAGTTCTGGCAAAAGCATCAACCGGCAAATCCATTTCATCAGTAAATGAAAGGCCTTTCCCTCTAGAACCATAGCTCCAAGACTCCATCAATATAAAAATGTAAATGCCTAGCCCTACATATAAATTTCAAGCACAAGTTCAACCATAGTTCATAGATCCAAAATAAACAAATAAAACAGGCTATCTGATTTGCTTTAGCTTACCACAGTGCAAAGAAGAAATCCAATGTTTAAACAAGAGATAAAGGAAAGAAAGATTGAAACAAGAGGAGAAGTTTTAATTGTTCATCAATGTGTTCCATGTTTCTGGTGAGGTCGAAGCAGATTCACTGTGAGTGGACATGAATTTTCACTGTTAAAAAGTACTGCAACTGTTGTGTCTGAATTCTGAAAAGCATGTCCAGGTCATTTGTAGCTTTTTTGAGAGGCAGGTTTTGCTCCAATTCCATTCTTGACCCTTCTTCCACGACAAAAATCACCTAAACAAATTATTATTACCATTACTATTACTGTAATGAAAGCAAACCAAGTTATTCATGTCAGTACACTCTATGTCACACTGCCAAACCAAACTTTCATGCAAAAAACCAGAAACTGACACTACATTACCCCTGCTTCATATGCATTAATATCCAAATTTAACCAACATGTTAAATATTAGAATCCATAATCTCAAAACACTTACATATAACCTCGAGGTTTAACTCAAACATTAATAATTTTGCAGACCATGGGATGTTTCTCTTCAATTAATTGGACAAGACAAGACAATGCCCCTGCTTTGCCACTTGTACATATTGGTGAGCTTAAACGTGTCCACCTGGGGAAAAAAGATGAAAAAACGAAAGTTGGCACATTGTGGCAGTGGTGACTGGTGAGTGCTGACCCCCCAACTCTCTGCAGCAAAATTGTCCATTGTGTTGTGTTGTTGTAGCAATGCAATGCGCCCTCCAGACAGACAATCTCCATGGATAAGATCACAACTCCATAGCTACCTTTTCCTTATCTATAGCTTTGGTTAGGGTTTAATTTATTAACACCAACTCAAATTTGAATAGAAATTCTCTGCACTATTTGGTGCCCCATTTATGTCCCCAAATTAAAAAAAAATAAGTTTAGAGTTTAAGAAATTATGAGTATAGTGTAATTTTAGGGGTATGATTTAAAATTTAAAATTTAAGATTAATGCATAAAATTAATTTTTGAAAGAGGCAGAAGATTTTTATCCCTCAAATTTACCATTGAATTATAAAACTAACCCTCTTTTTATTTCTTAGAAGATAGAACCCTAAATTCCTTACTCACTAATGACTTTAAAAATCAATTATCATTCAATCTAGCGGGATAAAAATTATCTCTTACACAATATATAATATTTGAATCTTGGCATTAGGAGTGTATACAGTTCGGTTTAATTCGATAAGTTATTTTAGTAACCACCATTTTCAGTTTAATTGACCTCAATTTTCGATTTTTTCATATTAACTTTGGTATTTTGAAATTTTTCTATTTTATTTTGATAAAATAGCTTTATTTTTTTACTTTATGCGTTAAATGGTAGAGTGTTTTTCATAAATATTTATTAAAATTTTAATTTTTAAGTAAAAAATAATCATTAATAATGCATTTATAGTATTCAAGTATAAAATACTTACTTTTACATTATAAAAATAATTATAAATTAAATAAAAATATCAAATTCAGTTCAATTCGAGTAACCACAATTCATAAACTTGTTAATCATAAACCGCCCAAACACATTTGTTCAAATCGGTTTCTCGGTTAACCATGCTTAGCCATACCAGGCAATATAAACAAAAAAAACAAGTTGAATTATGTCGATAATAAATTTTTATAATACTTTATCTAAAATCTTATTTATATATATCTTTTTTATCACCCTTTCGGTTTTTCAAGGCTTTACTTTGGCTAATTTGGACCGACCCGTATCATACACTTGACTGTGGTAGGTGAGTCTCCTAACATAAATTTTCTGCATACACAAAACCTCAAATTTAAAAGCTACTTAAGCGATACGAAACTGCTTACCAAAAAACTCTAGTTTGCGCCGTTTTTTCAACCGGCCACCAGTAACCGGTGGTCGGGTCGGTTCCCCTTCAGAAAATCACCTCCTCTACCGTTGTTTGAGTCATTGAACTCATTGGGTGGTCGATGGACTTGCCCTTGGTCCCCCTTTCTACTTCTTTCTCCTGCATTTTTGAGGGGAAAGGTTTCTTTCGGAAACTACTAGCCGAAGCTTGTTTGGGTGGTTTTCTTCACTGTGGATTGGAGATCTGGTGGCGTCTCCTCCACTGGTGTTTGCTATTTTTTTTCTTTTTCTCATTGTTTTCTTTCTTCTCCTCCCCTTAGTGTTTGCTAATATGGTGAGGTCGAAGTTATGCATGTCGGTTTCTCTATCGTCGTCCCTCTTTTATTTGCGTCGGTTGCCGCCTGCTTTCTTGATTTTCGACCCGTTTTCCTCTAGAAGCATCAACCATCGATCTTTCATATTTTGTGCGATATTGCTATTGGAGGTTCCCTCTTCATCTCCCCAACAGCTTCCATGCTCCGGTAACCCCCGAAATAACATGCAATCTGGCGAATCTGGTTGCTGGCATCATGACTTCCCCGGCTGCAGCCGTTGTTTGTCTGTTTGTTCTCTGTTGTTTGCCCCTGTCTTCTCTTGCTCTACATGCTTGTTTGTTTCTTGATTGTCTTCTTTTATGATTTCTGTCGTGCTTTCTCTGTTTTTCCTCTTTTTCATTGGCCTATGGATAGGGGTGGGAATCAATCGGTTCAGGGACGGTTTTGTATTCTCCACTCGTACCCAACACTTGTGGATATGGTTTTGGGTAATCCTCGTTACATGCTTTGTGAATTTTGCGTCCCCATCTCCATACTCATCGGATCCCCACAGTTTTTGGGGAATTCTCATCCCCAAAAGTTAAACAAAACTTACTATTCTATTAACCAAAATATATGGTCGATTTCATGTCATATACTCAATACACTTAAACATATGATTGAAGGGAAACAAGGTTTTTGTGTAAAATGAATGACAGAAATAGAGATGAATAGATTGTATAATTAACAAAAATGGTAAATTACTGGAGAGGTCACCCAAACTTAATAAGATTTAAACAAAAGACACAAATATATTGATAATAAGATAGGTAGATATACATGTAAATGAGATTTAATTTTATATATTTTAAAAATTTTGTAAAGTACCAGAGATCCTTGAGGATATTTTTAGGGATCCTCACATTTATTTATACGGTTATAGTTCGGTTATTCCTACGGTTCAGATATAGCAATTTCCGTCTCATCTCCATTTGAGCTTCGGTGATAAAATTTTCTTCGTCCCCATCTACGTGAGTGAAGTTTTGATTATTCCTCATCCCATCAGTTAGGATCTTCACAGTTTTTAGATATTCTCCACCCAATTCTCACCCCAACCTGTCGATTTTTCTTCCGTGGTTCGTTTGTGACCAGTTTGTGATGTTTGTAATCTTTGTTTTGTTTCTATGCCATGTTACTTTCCGATAAAAAAAAAGAAACAAAGGGAAAGGGGTCACTAAAAAATGGTAAAGCCGAGTGGGAAAATAACTTAGTAGGGCCCCACATAAGTGAGAGCACTAAGGAAGGTTCATACGTCCCCATCAACATCAACAATGTAATCTCCTTTGCAATTTATGTGAGAGCCAAAAGCTGCTCCATTTATGCTTTATAGCCTATATCCTATAGGGGAACAAAACAATCCACTATCATTAAATGGAACTTGCCCACCATTTTGCAAATATTGTTTGTACATACACACAGATCTAATCTCCGTAAATATGAGACGTACAAATATAAGGGTTAAATGTGAATATTAAAATTTTTCCCAACATTTCTCAATATTACATTTTGAGAAAATTGATAAATTTACTATTCAATTTTTTATGTGATTGTATTATTTTTTATATAATTATTGTATTTAATTTATTAATTGATTAATTTATATTACATATTGTATAGACTCATTTAGAGGTGATCCAATCAATTCGATTTGTTTCACTCACAGTGACGTAATTCAAAACTCTAAATTGAAAGGATTTAACGTCTCATCCCACTAAAATAATTTAATCAAGATTATTTATGGGTAATAATTTCATGCAGAGGCGGTGGAAACAAAAGATTTTTATAAGTGTCTTAATTTCGGGAGTTAAGGATTTAATTTAGAGTTTAAGATTTAAGAATTTATGTTCAAGAGTTTTAAATTTGAAGGCCGTGAGTAAAATTTAAGATACATAGTTTTAGTGGATTAGAATGTAGCACTCAAATAAAACCATTTCTTTGCTTAGTTTGCGGGTTTAGTATCCATTCACGGCAAAAAAAAATGCGTTATTATAGATAAAGCTTTTAATATGTCAAACGTTCATGAATTATTTAAAATAATTATTTTGCCTGAATATTTCGAGTGGTTTTAGTGGATCTTTTATACTATTATTCTTAGCCTATTAGGAGACCCATATTTGTGTAGTTTGTTTACAAGGTATGTACATTATTAGAGACTAAAAAAATAATAGATACTATTATAGGATTACACCAGATGATTAAGAAAATTACTTTACCTAATCTTTTCAAGGTTGTTCATATAAGTGTCTAACATTTTAAAACGATCAAGTAAAGACCTAATATTTTCAAATATGCTCGATTCACATAAAGTATGAGAAGAAGTGGCCGATTTGAAGAGGGCGTCTCATAAGAAATTGGGCTTAACCGGTTAGACCCACCACTGTCCCAACCCGGTCCAGGATCATGCAGTATTACTAGGAGAGCTAGCCCAAGTTTTCTTTGTGGGATGAGATTTTTTGCCACCGAAATTGCTATGCTTTGTGTCCATTTTAGTATACTCCATTTGTTCATTTTGTTTGTTTTATTGAATTCTGTAATTCAATCTTAATTTATAGTAATAGTTTTAGTATTTTATTTTATTAGTTGTCAGCATTATATTAAGGTTAAATGAGTATTTTTGTCTTCGAATTCGACCCAAATTAGTAATTTAGCTCCTTGCACGAAAACGCAATCAATTAGGTCCACCAGTTCACGAATTGCAGCAAATTAGCCCATTGACCGACGTTGACCGTTATTGTGTTGATGTGGTAGTACACGTGTGATGATGACATGACAGAGGGGCTAAATTAATTGTTTACTCAATTCGAGGGCATAATTGATTTTTTTGTCGAGTTAAGGGGAATAATTCATTTTTATTGAAAGTTCGATAACTTATTTAATATTTAAGCTAAAAATAAGAATTTAAGAAATTATTAAAATTTTAAAAATATTAAAATTGGATAAATAATTTGTTAAATTTCAAGTTAATTTAATCAATTTATTTAGTTTTAGAATAAAATTAGATAAATAATAAGTAATGTTTTTCAAGTTGAACTTTTATAAAAGGAATATATAAAAAAATCGATTAACAAATCGGTGGAAATATCCTTAAGATACATGATAATTTTAAAAATAAGGAAAATGAGAACTCTAAAAAAATCAAATATTCTTCAATTTTTTTAAAAAAATCTATAAATTTAATAGAAATAAATAAAATATTTAAAAATTATTGAAACTAAAAACTAATATAAAAAATTAAAATGTATTATAGATTAAAAAATGATAAAATATTAATATAAAAATTAAAAAATGTTTATAAAGTATTAAAAAATTAAACACTTTCATTGAAAAAGTGTTTGACTTCGTTAGTCTAAATTAGGGGTGTAAATGAACAGAGCGTTCGACGAACTGTTCGTGAACCGTTCGTATAACGTTCGTTTATGTTCGTTTATTAAGCTAAATAAACGAGTATGAACAAAAAATTTATGTCCGTTTAATAAACAAACGAACACGAACATAGGTGTGTTCGGCTCGTTTATGTTCACGAACAAACTCGTTTATGTTCGTTTAGAAGCTCGTTTATGTTCGTTTATATGCTCGTTTATGTTCGTTTATAACCCTAAATTCAAGGTATATAAACCATATTATAACGCCCTACCACCCTTTTCCCTAATTTCTAATATTTGTAGGCTGTAGCCGCACCCCTCCCAAATCCCTCTAATTTTTTTTTTAATTCTCAGATCTGGAAAATCTCTCAAAACCTTTCCCTTTCCTCAAATCTCAGATGGCCCACGATCTCCTTCACCGCCGGCTCGTGACGGTCACCGCCATTGCCAACAGATCCGTCATCACTCCCCGACCGAACCCCGTGAGCCACTCTCAGTTACTCCTCGCCGTTTGCCATGAACAACGGCTTGAAGTTTGACGGAACATCCAACCTTACCATCCGCCCGTTCGAGCTCCGACCACTCATCACCGTCGGTCCGTGGCATGCACCGCCAGCCCCGAGATGAGCATCGCCTCATCCCGAACTCGTCCCCGCCCTCCATTTGCCGTGTCTCTTCGTCGTTTACCGTGGAGATCAAATTGAAGGTTCGTCGAGAACCCCAAGTTCCCCTCTGTCTTTCGTCATTTTCGGCCGCCACCGGTGCCCGTGTGTCACACGACCACCACCTCTTAACTCCTCGTCGGTCCACGAGCGAACCCCCCCTCCGTTTACATTGTCGTTATCGCTCTTTGCCACCACACATGTCACCGGTTCTGCCGCCGCTGTTGGAGTTGTAGTCGCCAGCAATAGGGTGTGGTAAACCCTAATTTTTTGCTTCAAGGTTGACATCCTACGTTCGTGTTTGGTCATTTGGGGCTCATTTCGCCAAATTCAACCCAAGAGGACGTGAAAGAAAAAAAAAGGGAAGGAGGAGGCATCAAGAATTAATTTCTTGGACATTCAGTAAGTAATGTTTGCAATCCACTTTATTTGCTTAAGTTGTCGGGATGGTCTTTACATTCATTTTCTCAACATTATAATTGAATTGCTTAAATTTGATAACCCTAATCAACGAGTTCTGAGTTGAAATTGAGTTGGTGATATATTTCTAATTGAAATTGGCAATTGTATGATATTGTAAGTTACAGACTGCCATGTTTTAGGTTTTGCTATGTTCTTATGTTCTTGTGAAATTTATTGTACCCGAATAGATTCTTTTTCTTCACCTACAAACGCATGAATCAAAAGTTTTATAACACAGTAAAAAGGGGGAGAAAACATGTTTTGAATTATAAGCCTAATATTCGGTTGAATGCAAATACTTGTAATTGGGAAATTACTCCATTTTAAGTGGTTATGTTTAGCCTAATACTCCTTTTAGTAGTTGTTATTTGATCCTAAACACAGCTTATGATTAGTACATCTTATAGCTGATAATAATAGCAAATTTTAAACAGAGTTGTCAAGAGTCATTTGGGAGGATTGTTGCGGAAAAGTTTATGTTGGTTTTATTTTTATTTAATTTTTGTTTGTTCTTTTAGTTAAATTTTAGAAATTATAAACGAACATGTTCGTGAACGCTAAACGGACATGTTCGCGAACATATATAAACGAACATGTTCGCGAACGCTAAACGAACATGTTCACGAACACTAAACGAACAAATTGACGAACACGTTCGCGAACGTTAAACGAACACGTTCGCGAACGTTAAACGAACCGAGCCCGAACGCACCAAAATATAAACGAACCGAGCTTGAACATGCTATTAAAAACTTAAACGGACACGAACCGAGTTCGAGCACCTTTAAAAATAAATAAACGAACACGGACATACCCTTGTTCGTTCAAGCTCGGTTCGTTTACACCCCTAGTCTAAATATTATCATTCCTTAAATAAATTTTCAACGGAATAAACCTTGTATTAGAGTAACAATAAAACTCAATGTTTCTTTCAATTTTCTATATTAAATTGATGCTCATTAATAATAGATGTAAAAAAAGAATGAGAAGTTTGGTTTTTTTACTACTTTAAGATAAAGATGATTCCGTTGAAAATATGTTCAAAAAATATTAGTAGGCTTAACATAGCTAGAAACAATCAATGACTTTTACGATAGTTTATAAATATTTTTAAATTTTGAGTTTTTATATTTATAAATTTTCATTTTTTAATTTTATGTTTTTTACTTAAATTTTTAAATTCATTATAGTGTTTTTATTTTTTAATATTTTATTGATTAAATAGAGATGTATTACATTTTTATACCGGGATTCTAACCCATACAAAATGGGACAATATGAGCATCCTTAGCCACTAGGCTAATTAGTGCTTTTATTTTTTAATATTTTATGATGATTTAAATATTATTTAAATATTTTTAAAAAATTTAAAATTATTATTTTTTAGCTTAAAGTTTAAGTAAGTTATCGAACTTTCAACTAAAATCAATTATGCTCTCGGGTTCAGTTAAAAAAATCAATTCAGCCTGCCACATCATCATCACATGTGTACTGCCACATCATCATCACATGTGTACTGCCACGTCAGCATAATGGACTGTCGTTTCAGCACCGTTGACTGCCACGCCAGCACTGTAACGATCAACGTTGGTCAAGGGGTCAATTTACTGCAATTCACAAATTGAAGTGTAAAACTAAAATTAATTTTGATATATCAATTTATCTTTGGAACTAAATTGTAAAACAATAAATTTTTAAGTATTTTCAAAGACTCACAAATTGACAAGCATTTTGAACCAAATACTATTTCAAGTCAAAACACATTAAAATGGTTCAAATTTTCAAAGTGTTTCAAGAGTTTTCAAGCCAAAAAGCAACAAAATGCCCAGGCGTATCGATACAGATTTTCAACATTGGAATTTTGATCGTTTATAGCGTACTGATACATTTTAACCACATATCGATACGATATTCATATGGGCAAGACTTTAAGCTATAGCGTATTGATACAATTTTTCATATAAAAAATATTCTTTGCTATAGCGTACCGATACGATATGTCACTGTATCGATACGATATGTTGACCTTTGCAAAAATATTTACATTTAATATTCAAACATTGGCTTGTCAGTTGTTAGAATCCAAAATTTTAAATGTCCGTTGAACGGTATCGATACGCTGAGGTAGCGTATCGATACGCTTTTTAGCAAAACTTAATTCAGAATTCCAATGAGCAAAAATTGTATCGATACGCCCCTTAATACCGTACCTATACGCCCTATTTTTCAGTCACATCAGCTCTTTCTTCTTTGAGACAGGTACTGATACTCATATGAACCGTATCGATACAGTAGGTTGTTGAGTAGCATTTATTGCGGGAAATTGTAGCCCAACGGATAGATTAATTTAATGACCTCAACCACCCAAACAGCTAGAAATCAGTGCAAGGGTATAAAAACAAGTCTCAAATGCTATAACAACAACTATTGAGCCTTCAAGCAACATCAAAGCATTCAAATTCAAACCTTGAGCATTTTAGAGTAAAATCTTTGTACCCAACTCAATTGAGTCTTTCATTGTAAATCTTATTGCGAGTTTGGGGTGTGATTAATTGTATTTGGGTAAACATCAACCTTTGAAAGGTAATTGTAAGGTTTACCAAACTTCTTATTTGTAAAGAGTGAGTTGGGGCTAAGGTCATGTAAGGTTTGGGTAGAAAGTTTAACCAGTCTTGTAAGGTTTACTCCTCATCCAAGAAAAGGGGAAGAATCAATTAGTGGATTGATTGAAAATTCTTAGTGGGAGCTAAGGTAGTAGAGGTAGAGTTCATTTAGGAACTTGAAGCACTATAAATTGCCTTGTGTCCAATTTTTCATTCATCCATTTTCTTCCTTTAAATTTTAATCGCCAATTCAACCTCTTTTGGTCATTTGCAATCGATTGATCAACTCAACATGGAGGGCCTAATTAACTGCGTTTTCGCGCGATGAGCTAAATTGTTAATTTGGGTAGAACTTGACGGTAAAAATACCTCTTTAGCCTTTTATTAATAATTAATACAACTATGGATAGTCATTTGACCCGAACCCAACAGGTTCCGACCCGATCTGACCCTATAAGATTGGATTTTTAAGGAAAATTTTAGGTTCAGGTTGGATTTTTTGAGGATGATGTCGGGTTCAGATTTAGGTTGAAAAATACCCAACCCAAAATAATAATTTAATTTTATTCTAAATATTTAGGTATAATTGATATAATGTACATCCATTTATATATTTTTCAATCATCTCCTTATTTGTCAAATAAAAATGTCATAATTATTATAATGTCCTCTCTTTGTTTGTATTGTACAATTTTATCTCCCTATTTTATCAAATAAAAATGAAAATAAATAATATTTTATTTATGTCGGGTTAGGCCGAGTTCGGATTCTAACTCTAAAATTCGGGTTGGATTCGAATTAGGTATAACATATGAAATGTCGGTTCTTGTCGAGTTTGAGTGGAGGTGTTAAATTTTCGAATCAGGTGTGAGCCGACTAAAAACATGTCACATAACCATCCCTAAATACAACATCAAAATTTAAGAAAACAATTATTTTAACATTAGAATTCACTTACACTATATAAAACCACAAAGTTTTACACCAATTTAAAATCATTAGATGAATGTAAATTAATAGTTCAGAATAATCCATCCTCTTTTTATATTAAAAATAAACTTAACTTTTTTTCTGACAGTATATTTTTGTACTGTTAAGTCTTTCTCACATCAAATAAGAATTCTATGTTAATTTATTAATTTTAATAGGCTTAATACACTTATTTCCTCTAAATTTTATATATTTTTCCAACTTGTCCCTTAAAGTTTATTTTAATATTTTTGCCCCCTAACGTTTTCGACGTTATCCATTTCACTCTAAAAATTTAACATCGTTAAAAAAATTTATCTTGACCAATCAAAACGTGCCACACCATTTATTTATTTATTTTTAAATTTTAAAATAAAATAAATATATTAAAATATTTATTAATTTAATTATATTTTTCAAAATACCCAAAACACCCTATTTTCATCCCATCATCTTATACCCCAATTTTCGTCATTCCAGTTTAGAGACTATGACTGTTAGGAAAACAAATGCAGCTCCGACACCAAAGACACCCTTTCTCAATGTCACGCATGATGGGGGATCGTTCAAGATGTAACACTCGAGTTTAGGGGTTAGGTGAAAATAATATTTTAATATTATTTGGGCTCGGGTTTATAATTAAAATGATCTTCTAAGTTTCGGGTTTCAAAAATAAATATTTGAAATTGGACCAAATCGAATAAATTGCAAATTGAAGAGTTTTTAAAGAATAAAGGGGATAGCCATTCATTAATGGCCTTTTGGTAATTTGCCCATCTTTTAATTTTAAATCCCCATTTCCTATCATCTTTCCACTATTCACTCTTTTCTTCATCCCAACTCAACGTGAAAATAAAGCTCTCTCCTCTTCATCACTATTCCATCAAAAAACTCATCCATTTCAACTCAATTTTAAAAGGTAACATCGTTTTTTACTTCTCCTCAACTCTCTCTCTTTAAAAGTGCCATTAGTTTTCATTTTCGTTAAAGTTTTGGAAAATAGAGTTTTGAAGATTTTGATTAAAAATGGAAACTTTATGTTGTTAAGCTTAATGTTTTGGTTTAATATGGTTAGTTATGAAGTCTAGGAACTAAATGGTACCACATATGTGAATTTTAAATGGTTTTGAACAATTTCCGAATTTGGGTATAAATGGGGTTTTTGGAGGGTTTTGGGTGAGTTTTGGGGGTTGTTTTAGGTGAGAATTGATGGTCCAATGTTAGTACTATGGATAGGGGTTGATTTTGGATGTGGTTTTGGGGCTGCCCGAGTTTGCAAAATATGGGGTTGTTCATGGCTTGAAACGTTGTAAATTGTATTTGAATTTGTGTTCCGGTTGGTATTTTGATGCTTGGGCTGATTTGAGGATTATTTGAATTGTATTGAGGTTGTTTAGAAGCAAGAACTTGGGTCGAAGAAGCTTCGGGAAGGAATCCGGAAACTTGAGGGTGGTTGCTTGCTTGGCTTGGAGCTTGGAAGCTTAGGTGAGTGGTTAAACGTTTTACGTTGTTTTTAAATGGTTGGTTCGAGCATGTGGACTAGGTTGGGCTTGGTAGACCCACCTAGAGTTAGGATTAGGGTGGTAGCCTAATCCTAAACTTGATCTAGAGCCATTGGATGAACTTATATTTGGATGTTTATGCCTCGTATGATTTGTGATATGATTGCTTATGTATATTGTGTTATACATGTGAGATGAGACATGATTTGTAATGCTTATGGCATGCATGGTAATGGCTCATGATTGTGATCATGGTGAGTACGTGCTAAGGACGAAATTGATTGAAATGAGTAATGTGGAATGAGTTAAATGTTGGCACTAGTATGCTTGAGTACAAATGGTCAATCATTAGGATGTTAGTGTGCACACATGAGTCTAAAGTCGCGCGTGGCCTTGGTGGCGTTGAGTCACCAAGGAGGAGTACGGGTTCGCCCAGAAATTGTAATTATATATAGTCGATGATGAGTGGAATCCCATCGACGGGGCGTGAGGATGAGTGGAATCCCCTCCGCGAGACCGGTGATGAGTGTAATCCCATCGTGAGGTAAAGTGGTTGTTGGATGTGAGTTCCAATGGGTTTATCTGCGTATTCGGGTCATAGCTAGGTGCCAATATTGATTGATATATATATCAATGTATTGTGGAATGTGATTTCTACTTGGATGCTTATGTGTGTTTACATATGTTGTGAATTAGAGCTTGTTGAGCATGGCATATAATTGAGTACTGTTCATGCATCTTTAACTTGTGGCTCTTGAGAAACGGGTCACCCTGTTTCGATACGATCCCTTTGTTTTTGGCCGAGCGTTTTGAAACGGGTAGGGGCCGTTTCGGTACACTTTTTCCACTGGAATTTAGAGAAATTGGTGAGAAGAAGGTGTTCCGAAACAGGTTTATAATGTTTCGAAACAGTCAAATCTCGTTGACCACGAGATGTTAACCGTTGGGGTCGTTTCGATACGGGTCACCCCCGTTTCGGAACGGTCTCATTAGGTTGACCCTGGCCTGTTGACTAAGTCAAGGCATATCGAAACACCCCAAGGGCGTTTCAATACGGCATGCTGTAAAGGGTTAAAATGAGTTGTTTAAAGTGTTGTCTTGGTTGGTCGATGTTGGATTGTTTGTGTTTCCGCTGTCGTGCTTCACAAAGGATTTAATAATGCCTATAGACAAGATAAAGTTAAAAGAAATTTTCTAGGTCGTTAACCGTGGAGGAACCTTAACGGGTTTCGCTTCGATTTTCCCCGTGTGGCCCACTTGAACCGGTCATCCGACCAGACCGGGACGAGGGGGTTACACTTATTGGTATCAGAGCCTAAGGTTACCGAGACCTTGGGCAGGTAAGTGAGGTAAGTTTAAGTTTTGAATTGATATGCACGGTGTTTGCTTGCTTTGTAAGTATGATTGCTTGTATGACAAGTATGTTGATTGTTTTGTTTAAAAACATGTTGTCTGAGAGTCTCATTGCTACTATTACATTGGAAAAGAATTTTGAGTGAGGGAAACGTACTTGAGCACTTTGAAGCCTTGCCTTGCTAACCCAATCTTGTATATTTTATTTGTTGTGGTTGTATTTATCGTTTGAGAGCGATGTCTAGGCCGAGAGTGGTTCGTCAGGAACCACGTGTTGCGGCTCATGTTGAGCCGGTGATTGGAGTGGGGGCTCATATAGAAGGGCCGGTGGCCGTGGGAGTTGGAGCTCCTCCACCACCACCACCTCCTCCGCCTGGAGTTGGGGGCGAGGATGGAGCTGAAGGAGAGGAACCTCAAGGTGGCCAAGGTCCGGCCGGAATTGATGTGACTCTACTAGTGCAAGCTATAGCAGGAGCATTTCAGGCCGCAGTTGCGGGAGCTCAGGCTGTAGCTCAGCCTAGGTGTGACGATGCTAGTCTACCTTTGGAGAGGCTCCGTAGCTTAGGGGCCGAAGAGTTCAGAGGATCTACTCCGGAGAGGTCGGAGTTATGGTTGGAGAAGACGGTCCGTATTTTAGCTCAGATGGGATGTGTGGGCGCACGTAGATTGGGCTATGTGATTTCCTTGCTTCAGGGTGATGCCTACACCTGGTGGGTCACCATTACTACTGGGGTTCCAGAGGTCGAGATTGGTTGGGATTTCTTTGAGTCCGCCTTCAGAAAGAGGTACTTGGGACTGAGGTATTTAGATGAGAAGAAGCGAGAGTTTATGTCCCTTACTCAGGGAGAAGCTTATGTGACTGACTATGAGATCCGTTTTGTTCGCTTGAGTCAGTACGCTCCAGAGTTGGTTCCTACTGAAGTGGAACGCTGTAACTGTTTCTGCTATGGATTGAGCGAAGAGGTCAAGAGGTACACGTTAGCTTCTGACTACTCAGACTTTGATGTATTGGTCGCGAGGGCCAAGGACTTAGAGCACAGTTTGGGTTCGACCAAACGATTTGGTGGTTCCAGTTCTGGTAAGAGGCATAACCACTTTGACAGTAGAGATGCCAAGAGGCATAGAGGTGGCGGACATCAGTTTGACCATAGACGTGGCGGTGGCCATCATGGTAGGGGTCATCAGGGCCTTAGAGGATGAGGGCGTTTGCCCGAGTGCACCCGTTGTGAGAGACAGCACGCTGGTGAGTGTTGGGGTAACTTCCATGCTTGTTGGAACTGTGGTTCGAGGGACCACTTTAGGAGGGATTGTCTGCATCAGGCAGCACAGGCACCGAACATTGCTCAGGCTCCTGCAAGAGCGAATGATTTTCAGAGAGGCCGTGGGCGCGGTCGTGGCTACTTCCAGCCTAGGGCTGATGCACCTAGGGTAGATGCTCAGAGGAACCTTGCTCATGTTGTGGCAGTGCAGTCAGAGGCAGGAGGACCAGCGAGAGTGTATGCTCAGAGAGAGGCCGGGAACGACATTGATGTGATAGCAGGTAATTTTGAGTTACAGTCTATATCTTTGCTTTTTTTGGTTGATTCGAGTTCTACACATTCCTACATTTTGAGTGAGCATGCACAGAAGTTAGACATACCTGTTGAGATTTTAGATGTAGGTATGCATGTGACTAGTTCTTTTGGTGAGACAGTTGTGGTTAGACGTATGTATAGGAGATGTCCACTAAAGAATTAGGGTCATGTGTTCTCTGTTGATATGATGAAACTTCCTTTCTATGGCTTTGATATTATTTTGGGTATGGACTGGTTAGTTGAGCACCGAGCTAGTGTGGATTTTGAGACGAAGAGAATTTCCTTGAAACTTTCTGATGACTACGAGGTAGTAGTAGTAGGTGAGAACATTAAGTTCTTGTCTAATGTGGTGTCAGCTTTAGAGGCTCATAGGTTGATGGACTCCGGATGTGGGGCTTACTTAGCTTATGTTATGAATCCGAATATGAGTAAAGCTAGAC
The DNA here is from genome assembly GCA_958450335.1 of Hibiscus tridactylites. NCBI lineage: Eukaryota > Viridiplantae > Streptophyta > Magnoliopsida > Malvales > Malvaceae > Hibiscus > Hibiscus tridactylites. Next base: position 14,261,604 of record OY288287.1, read on the forward strand.
CGAAAGATATCAGAACAGTTTGCGACTTTCCGGATGTGTTTCCTTAAGAATTGTCGGGTTTACCTCCTGATAGAGATGTTGAGTTTGTGATTGAGACTGTTTCAGGGTCTAATCTAGTTTCGATAGCTCAGTATCGTATGGCACCGAAAGAGTTGAAAGAATTGAAGAGTCAGTTGTAAGAATTATTAGATCGTGGTTTCATAAGGCCTAGTAGTTCTTTTTGGGGTGCTCCTGTGTTGTTTGTGAAAAAGAAAGATGGTAGTATGCGCATGTGTATTGACTACAAGCAGTTGAATCAGTTGACTGTGAAGAACAAGTATTCGTTGCCTCGCATAGATGATTTGTTTGATCAGTTGAGAGGTGCTTCAGTGTTCTCGAAGATAGATTTGAGATCCGGGTATTACCAGTTGAAAGTAAAAGAGTGTGATGTTCCGAAGACAGCTTTTAGGACTAGATATGGTCACTATGAGTTTCTTGTGATGCCGTTGGGGCTCACGAATGCACCTGCAACATTCATGGACATGATGAACAGAATTTTTAGAGACTATCTAAACCGTTTTGTAGTTGTTTTCATTGATGATATACTTGTGTACTCGAAGACCGAAGAAGAGCATGATGAGCACTTGAGATTTGTTTTACAGAGATTGTTGAGCAATCAGTTGTATGCGAAGCTTAGTAAATGTGAGTTCTAGATTCGTGAGGTTGTGTTTCTTGGCTATGTTGTTTCGGTCGAAGGTATCTGTGTTGATCCATCGAAGATTGAGGCTATTGTTGAGTGGAAACAACCTAAGTCTGTGACCGAGATTAGGAGTTTCCTAGGATTAACTGGTTACTATAGGAGATTTGTTGATGGTTTCTCTAGAGTAGCTGCTCCTTTGACTAAATTGTTGCAAAAGGGAGTTAAGTTCGATTGGTTAGATGTAAGACAGAAGGCCTTTGAGAAATTGAAAGAAGCTTTGACAAATGCTCCAGTGTTAGTGCAACCTGTTTCAGGCAAAAAGTTTGTGATTTACAGTGATGCGTCCTAGTAGGCTTAGGATGTGTTTTGATGCAAGAAAGGAGAGTTGTTGCATATGCTTCTAGACAGTTGAAGATTCATGAGAAGAACTATCATACTCATGATATAGAGTTAGCCGCGGTTGTTTTCGCATTGAAGATTTGGCGTCATTACTTGTATGGTGAGAAGTGTATAGTTTACACCGATCACAAGAGCTTGAAGTACTTGATGACACAGAAAGAGTTGAACTTGAGGCAAAGAAGATGGCTAGAGTTGCTAAAAGATTATGATTTGACCATTGAGTACCATCCGGGTAAAGCGAATGTGGTAGCCGATGCTTTGAGTAGAAAAGTGGACGTTGAGTTGAGAGTTATGTTTGCTAGATTGAGTGTGTCCGATGATGGTGGGTTGATCACCGAGTTGCAAGTGAAGCCTTCTTTGATTCAGTTGATTAGAGAGAAGCAGTTGCAAGATGTGACTTTAGTTCCTCATGTTCAGGACATAGTCGAAGGAAGACCGACCGCGTATAGTTTCAGTGATGAGAGCTTGTTGTGCTTCAGAGATAGAATTGTTGTACCAGAAGATGTTGAGTTGAGGCGTCAGATTCTGAGCGAAGCACATTCGAGTCCCTTTTCTATGCATCCGAGTAGTACCAAAATGTATCGTGACTTGAAGAATGATTATTTCTGGGTTGGTTTGAAGAAGGATGTAGCCGAGTATGTGAGCCGTTGTATGGTTTGTCAGAGAGTGAAGGCAGAACATCAGGTTCCTTCAGGTTTGTTACAGCCTTTGAAGATTCCGAAATGGAAATGAGAGAGGATCACCATGGATTTTGTTTCGGGGTTGCCTTTGTCTCCTTCGAAGAAGAATTCTGTGTGGGTGGCTGTTGATAGGTTTACTAAGTGTGCTCACTTCTTAGCAGTGAACACTACGGATTCCTTAGACAAGTTGGCAAACTTGTATATCCGTGAGATTGTAAGACTTCATGGAGTTCCGAAGTCTATTGTTTCAGATAGGGATCCTAGATTTACTTCGAGGTTCTGGGGTTGCTTGCATAGTGCTCTGGGTAGCCGTTTGCATTTTAGTACGTCTTATCATCCGCAGTCCGATGGGCAGTCAGAGCGAGTGATACATATTCTTGAGGATATGCTTCGTTGTTGTGTGATTGACTTCCAGGGTTCTTGGGAGAAGCACTTACCGTTAGTTGAGTTTGCTTACAACAACAATTATCAGTCTAGTATTCAGATGGCTTCCTATGAGGCTTTGTATGGTAGACGATGTAGGACCCCGATTTGTTGGGCTGAAACAGGTCAGAGACTGTTACCTATGCCAGATTTGCTTAAGGGGACTACCGACAAAGTGAAGTTGATTTGTGACTGTTTGAAAGCAGCTTCCGATCGTCAGAAGTCTTATGCGGATTTGAAGAGGAAAGAGATTGAGTACTCCGTGGGTGAGAAAGTGTTTCTGAAAGTATCTATGTGGAAGAAGGTAATGAGATTTGGCCGGAAGGGCAAGTTGAGTCCGAGGTTCATTGGTCCGTATGAGATAGTTGAGCGGATTGGGCCTGTAGCTTATCGTCTAAGGTTACCTTCTGAGTTAGAGAAGATCCATGATGTCTTTCATATTTCGATGCTTAGGAGATATAGATCGGATCCATCTCATGTTATGCCCGTTGAGGAGATAGAGTTAAATCCGGATTTGTCTTATAATGAAAAGCCTGTTGAGATACTTGCTTCTGATAGCAAGGTGTTGCGTGGCAAGACCATAGAGTTGGTCAAGGTGTTGTGGAGACATAGAGGTGTGGAAGAGGCCACGTGGGAGAGGAAAGCTGATATGGTTGAGCAGTTTCCATATTTGTTTCCATCAGGTAATTTCGGGGACGAAATTCCTTAAGTGGGGGAGAGTTGTAACACCCGGGTTTAGGGGTTAGGTGAAAATAATATTTTAATATTATTTGGGCTCGGGTTTATAATTAAAATGATCTTCTAAGTTTCGGGTTTCAAAAATAAATATTTGAAATTGGACCAAATCGAATAAATTGCAAATTGAAGAGTTTTTAAAGAATAAAGGGGATAGCCATTCATTAATGGCCTTTTGATAATTTACCCATCTTTTAATTTTAAATCCCCATTTTCTATCATCTTTCCACTATTCACTCTCTTCTTCATCCCAACTCAACGGGAAAATAGAGCTCTCTCATCTTCATCACTATTCCATCAAAAAGCTCATCCATTTTAACTCATTTTTTAAAGGTAAAATCGTTTTTGACTTCTCCTCAACTCCCTCTCTTTAAAAGTACCGTTAGTTTTCATTTTCGTTAAAGTTTTGAAAAATGGAGTTTTGAAGATTTTGATTAAAAATGGAAACTTTATGTTGTTAAGCTTAATGTTTTGATTTAATATGGTTAGTTATGAAGTCTAGGAACTAAATGGTACCACATATGTGAATTTTAAATGGTTTTGAGCAATTCCCGAATTTGGGTATAAATAGGGTTTTTGGAGGGTTTTGGGGTGAGTTTTGGGGGTTGTTTTAGGTGAGAATTGATGGTCCAATGTTAGTACTATGGATAGGGGTTGGTTTGGGATCATTTGTGGGTACAATGGGTGTTGGAAACATGGATTTTGGATGTGGTTTTGGGGCTGCCCGAGTTTGCAAAATATGGGATTGTTCATGGCTTGAAACGTTGTAAATTGTATTTGAATTTGTGTTCCGGGTTGGTATTTTGATGCTTGGGCTGATTTGAGGATTATTTGAATTGTATTGAGGTTGTTTAGAAGCAAGAACTTGGGTCGGAGAAGCTTCGGGAAGGAATCCGGAAACTTAAGGGTGGTTGCTTGCTTGGCTTGGAGCTTGGAAGCTTAGGTGAGTGGTTAAACGTTTTACGTGGTTTTTAAATGGTTGGTTCGAGCATGTGGACTAGGTTGGGCTTGGTAGACCCACCTAGAGTTAGGATTAGGGTGGTAGCCTAATCCTAAACTTGATCTAGATCCATTGGATGAACTTATATTTGGATGTTTATGCCTCGTATGATTTGTGATATGATTACTTATGTATATTGTGTTATACATGTGAGATGAGGCATGATTTGTAAGGCTTATGGCATGCATGATAAGGGCTCATGATTGTGATCATGGTGAGTACGTGCTAAGCACGGAATTGATTAAAATGAGTAATGTGGAATGAGTTAAATGTTGGCACTAGTATGCTTGAGTACAAATGATCGATCATTAGGATGTTAGTGTGCACACATGAGTCTAAAGTCGCGCGTGGCCTTGGTGGCGTTGAGTCACCAAGGAGGAGTACGGGTTCGCATGGAAATTGTAATTATATATAGTCGATGATGAGTGGAATCCCATCGACGGGGCGTGAGGATGAGTGGAATCCCCTCCGCGAGACCGGTGATGAGTGTAATCCCACCGTGAGGTAAAGTGGTTGTTGGATGTGAGTTCCAACGGGTTTATCCGCGTATTCGGGTCATAGCTAGGTGCCAATATTGATTGATATATATATCAATGTGTTGTGGAATGTGATTTCTACTTGGATGCTTATATGTGTTTACATATGTTGTGAATTAGAGCTTGTTGAGCATGGCATATAATTGAGTATTGTTCATGCATCTTTAACTTGTGGCTCTTGAGGATCCTTGGTAATTGTGTGTCTACCTTGGCTAAGATCGTGCTTGGACCCTGCATTGTTGAGGTTCGTTTTTAAAGAGCTTACCCTCACTAAGCTTATTGCTTACGCTCTCTTTTTGTTCGACAATGCAGATCCTTAGTTCGTGGGTTGCTAGGAGCAAGAAGGGGGCCTCCAAGTGTGCTTGTGGTGCTTGTTTGGCTACCAAGTATGAACTTTTAAATTAAGATGTAATGGTCAAGCAATGGGACATGTAATAGTGTTATGATTTTTTTGGATCATGTTGCTATGGTTGTTGTTTAGGAGCATGTTAGACTCCTCGTTTGTTCTTGTTATTTGGCTTTTGGGATGTATGCCTTGCTTGTGACCATGTTAGTATTTTGCCACCTAAAATTGCCTAAGTGTTGGACATATTGAAGTTATCACCTTTTATGATATGTTTGATGTATGGCTTGTGATGTTGTGCCTTGGTGTTTAGCCTTGTTTTAATGATGTTCAAGCATGTTTGTATGTGGGTTTGCCTTAGGATTATTTGTTAGTGTGTTGTTGGAAGTTTTGGTGGGGTTTAGGGGCACCCTTGTGCCTTAAACCAGCCAAAACCAGTCTGCAGACAGGGGGCGTTTCGAAACGGGTCACCTTGTTTCGATACGGTCCCTTTGTTTTTGGCCGAGCGTTTCGAAACGGGTAGGGGCCGTTTCGGTACACTTTTGCCACTGGAATTTTGAGAAATTGGTGAGAAGAAGGTGTTCCGAAACGGGTCTATAATGTTTCGAAACGGTCAAATCTCGTTGACCTCGAGATGTTGATCGTTGGGGTCGTTTCGATACGGGTCACCCCCGTTTCGGAACGGTCTCATTAGGTTGACCCTGGCCTATTGACTAAGTCAAGGCGTATCGAAACACCCCAAGGGCGTTTCGATACGGCCTGCTGTAAAGGGTTAAAATGAGTTGTTTAAAGTGTTGTCTTGGTTGGTCGATGTTGGATTGTTTGTGTTTCCGATGTCGTGCTTCACATAGGATTTAATAATGCCTATAGACAAGATAAAGTTAGAAATTTTCTGGGTCATTAACCGAGGAAGAACCTTAACGGGTTTCGCTTCGATTTTCCCCATGTGGCCCACTCGGACCGGTCATCCGACCAGACCGGGACGAGGGGTTACACAAGAGGTTCTTGTACTTGGTGTGATAAACATTCCACACCTACCCCGCCAGCAAGCATGCTTCTGCAATAAAAAAGAACACCCTGAAATACCAATGCAGCACATCATTTAGATGCTAGGAAACTAACACAAAGCATGAAAATGCAGTCATCGACAAGGTTGCTCAAGGCCTCTCCTTGACCATGAACACAAGGTTGTTTAAACTAAAAACATACCAACAAGTGATAAATAGGACAACTGCCCATGCCCTAGATCCACTCGGTCTCATGGCCTTCCCACAACATAAACATCGGCTAGCCACCAATCCACCATTATTAGCATTTGACTAAGCAGAAGGAATAGGAATGAACCCACACCCAAATTTCTGGGAATTAGCGGGGGTTTAAAACAGGAAAGAGTTGATACAAAAGGCAGCTAACTAAATAAAAATGAATAATTAGAAAAACTGAACTTTAGGAGACAAATTGAGAAAATATGTAAAGTTTAGGGGGAAAGTGTATTAAGCCATTTTAATATGGGTTATATTTTCATACACAAGTTGTGCAAATTTTTTTACACAATCTTCATATTTAAATTATAAAATTTAATACCTAAATTCCTAACCCTAACACCCTAAATTCTAAACCTTAACCATAACCCTAAACTATACACCTTACAACCTAAACCTTAATTTAAATCCCTAAACCCTAAAATTTAAAGGCTTGTCTAAAGTTTACACAAAATTATGTATCAAATTATTTTCCATTTATTATATAAATTAAGTTGTCATTAATTGTTTCCATAAAATATTTGAAAAAATGTTTTTCTTGTTAAATTTTATTTTCAAATCATTAAAATTAATATTAAATTATAAAAATAGTTTAATTAAAAAATAAAGCTGGTGACAAAATTCAATCACCTAAAGTTGAGTAACAAATTTTAATATTCAGGGATAATATGATGGTAAATTTACATTTAAACCCTTTTTTAGTCTCATAATAATAATTTGATGGCTGTCCTGAAGTGTACCTCTCATAGTAATGCATGTGGATCTAAACCTTAATATGATTCGTTGCTTTCCCTAATAATGCATTTCTAGAAAACTTTGTCACGCTCGACAAGCACCGATGAGCACTACTAACGATGAACACTAATGAGTGTCATTAATTTAATTTATGAAGATTAAAAATTTAAAAGACGCGTCGTATAATTATAAATTATTTAAAAATAAAAAAAGTTAATTAAAATATATTTATTTTAATTTTAATTTTCTTTTAAACATAGATCAAAATATTTATATATCTACCCCTAAATTACAAAACCCTAATTTTTTTTCATTTGAAATTTAAGCCGCCGTTGCCTCCTGCCGTCGCTGCCGCTGCATCTGTATGCAACTATGAAATAAACAGCTCTTGCCGCTGCTATAACAATCCATAAATTTATTAACGAAAAATGAAATTGTTACAAAAAAAAAAAGATCTCAGACTGTAAAAAAGATGATGTTGAAAACCTGTGGAGATTATGAGAGCTTGTGCGGTGTGGTTGAGATTGGCTTTTGCCCAAAGCAACATCCTTACACCAGCAAGGACGCTTGTTTCTAGCGACAGATGCAGCGGCGGCGACGACAACGGTGACGGCGGCTTAAATTTTAAATGAATAAAAATTAGGATTTTATAATTTAAGGGTATGGTAGGTATTTTAATCTATGTTTAAAAGAAAATTAAAAATAAAATAATATATTTTAATTAATTTACCTTTTAATTTTTAAATAATATATAATGATACGGTGAATTCTTTATACTTTTAAACTTTATAAATTAAATTAATGATGCTCATCGGTGTTTGTCGTTAGTGATACTTGTATATACATGTTTTCAGAAGAAAAAAAACTAAGAGTAATTTTTTTGTTAAAAAAAACTAAGAGTATAAATGGTCAATAATTAGTCATAAATCAATTTTGACCGTCTTGTGCAAGTCCCTTTCTTGTCCGGGACATATGGCCTGATGTTGTCTTGTTAATATTGTTAACGTGACATTTGTGTGGTATTTATGGGCACCAAGTCCTAACCATTTCAATTAACATATATGGTACCCTTAATTGATGTGATACATAGATTAGACCAACAATATTTATTATCATCTTCATCGGGTGATTCTGAGCATGTGTGATATGTACGACCGCATATAGCTCCCAAAGTAAGAGAGCCCGAAATAAAATTATTATTATTATTATTATTAAAAAAATTACCAGCAAAATTGATTTAACGACATTAAATATTTTAGAAAATTAATAAGATGGGTAACATATGTGCAGTATATATGATAGCAATTGGAAAATTAATAAGATGGTTCCTTTAATTTCTCATTTTCTAAAAGATTTCTTCAATTATATACATGTGTACTTTTATTTTTAATGGCTACAACTCATTAATTTTATTTTAACGACAATTCAAAAATTAATAAAAATATGGCAATTAAAAGCAAACTTTAAAACATGTAGAATATAAATGCTTATTAATTTTGTTTCAAACGGCTACATTCTTTTATCAATGGTTAAGTAGTAAAATTGGTAGCGAATTTTTTTAAATAAGATGATATTATTTGATGGTTTTTTGTTTTCATTCTGATAAATTACATATATTAGATGATGTTAATCTCAAATTTTATTGCAATAATTTTGAAAATACTCTTAGAAAAAATGAGTTATCTGATGTTAATGAAAATGAGTTATTTGTTAAGCTGAAATTACTTAGAAAGCTTTTACCCATGAAAAAAAAATAGAAGCAATAGATTTATTAAAGTTTTTAAAATGTTTTATTTGCTTCCCAAATGCAACGATTGCATATAGAGTTTTATTGATTATTCTTAGGGTAAACTACATGAAAGAAGCAATAGATTTATTAAAGTTTTTAAAATGTTTTATTTGCTTCCCAAATGCGACGATTGCATATAGAGTTTTATTGATTATTCTTAGGGTAAACTACACGAAATACCACTAAACTTTACCCTTTGACTCGAACATACCACTAAACTATAATTTGATACTATTATACCACTAAACTTAGCTTTTGGCTTCAATGTAAGCACTCGACCCTTAACTTATAACGGGTTGTTAAGTCCAAAACGACGTCATTTTGATTTCGTTGTTTTGAAGCCTAAAATAGGCCAAAACAACGTCGTTTTGTTAATAAAGAAAATAAAAAATATTGCATTTTGAGAAGCTTGAACCCAAAACCATTAAGATGAAAGGCTTATATCAAACCACCAAACAAACTTTAATACTTGATATCATTCTAACGAAAATAATATATAAATAGTACTGCAGTTGAACTTAATTTTATTTATCTCATGATATAATTTTATAAATATATTAACTTTATAAATAAATATTATTTATAATATATATTTTTTAATATATATAATTTAACCCAAACTCTAAATCAAATATTAATTAAACCACCAAACTCAAAACCCTAGAAACTACAAACCCTAAACTATATATTAAATAAAACCTCAAAACCTAAACCATATATTAATTAAAACCCTAAATTGTATATATAAATAAATTCCAAACCCTAAACATAATTAAATCATAAATCCCAAACCCAAAATCCTAAAATCAAAGTATTATTTATAATATATATTAGGATTTGTAATATAGGGTTTAGGTTTAAGGTTTAGTTACATATATTGTTTATGGGGTTAGGGTTCAAGATTTATTTATGTATATAGTTTAAGGTTTGGGTTTTGGGTTTAGGGTTTAGTTATATATATTATATCTATTCAAATATATATATATATATATTATAAATAATATTTATTTATAAATTTAATATATTTATATATATGGTTTAGGGTTTGAGTTTTGCGGTTTAGGGTTTAATTATATATATTATATCTATTAATATATATATATATTATAAATAATATTTATTTATAAAGTTAATATATTTATATTATAAATATTATAAAATTCTATCATGAGATAAATGAAATTAAGTTCAACTGTAGTATTATATATATATTATTTTTGTTAAAATAACATTAATTATTTATGTTGGCTTGGTGGTTTGGTATAAGCCTTTCATCTTAAAGGTTTTGGGTTCATGCTCCCCAAAATGCAATGTTTTCTTACTTTCTTTACTAACAAAACGCCGTCGTTTTGGCCTATCTTAGGCTTCAAAACAACGAAACCAAAACGATCTGTTATAAGTTAACGGTCGAGTGCTTATATTGAAGCCAAAAACTAAGTTTAGTGGTACAATAGTATCAAATTAAAGTTGAGTGGTATGTTCGAGTCAAAGAGTAAAGTTGAGTGGTATTCCGTGTAGTTTACCCTTATTCTTATTACTGTTGCTTTTGTAAAATAAAGCTTTTAAAAATTGAAGTTTGTGGAGTCATATTTACAGACAATTGTCACAAGAAAGACTAAATATATTTATTTTGATGTCAATCGAGACTAATCTGTTGGAAGAAGTTGATATCAACAACATTGTAGATGATTTGCTTCAAAATATGTAAGAATAACATCACTTTTATAAGTACAATGCTAGACTTTTATATCTTTGTAAGTCATTTTTGTGTTGCTTAAGAGAGTAATCTAACATTTTTTGTATTAAAGAAACTTTATTTGGAAAAAATAAACTTATATTTTTCTCTTATTATAAATTAAGGGTCTCATTTTAATAAATTGTACAGGACCCCTCAAATCTTTGAACCGCCCCTGATCTTGACAAGTGTTAGGATTCGAGGCTCAACAAATTTAATAAGTGATACATAAGTGATATTGTTCAGACCGTATTAAAGTTGGATACTAAATTTACTTTGAAAATTCAGAGGTTTTCACCCATCTAGGCTCCATCGTCCGTCCATGCGGATGCTACATGCTCTGCTGGACCCTTTTGGTGCCCTATGCATCATTGATGTGTGCTCTACTACATACATACATCATTTGTTCAAAAGTCTATCAACAGTTTTCATGATCAATTTAGCTTTAGGCTTTATTTTGATTCCAAAAGACAGTGAGAAGGGAGGGCCAAACTTTGTACGCATGTACTCGCATACAGAGACCGAGGGCTATAAACTTTAAAATTGGCCACCCATCATTTCTTAATTTGTTATTTCATCTAATCCTTGTTGAACAAGTATTGTGTATGCAAAGCAACACTTGCCTTTCTATATTGATTGTCTGATTTAGACAGAAACTCCTGTTAATCAAACTCTTAATAATTTGGGTTTAGCTGGAAACAGTAGTATTTGGATGAACCCCTTGTGATTAAGTTCATTGAATTTGCTTGACCAGAGCTTCGTAGATAAGACATAGGGCCCTTATAACTTTGTTCCTGCTGGATCAAATCTAGAGCATTTGGGGGGACCGTTTTAAATTTGCAGACAGATTTTGGATGAGGTGGCTTAATCATCAAGCATGCACAAACTTGATCAACTTTTATATAAATGTTTGTTTTCCATGAAAAATAATCGTATAGAAAAGATAAAGCTTGCATGAATCACACGTGCAGGTAAGGAATACATTAATTAATGTGTTTAAACTATTTATTGTTTCTTGTCCAAAAGTCAAAAGAAGCTTTTGCTGATGTTTCTCCATTAATTTAGTGGAATATCACTAATCATGGCACAATCTAAGAAAACTATAACAATGAAATGGAAGACAGACCAACATTTCAAACTGTACATGCAGAGAAATGAAAGAAAAGAAAAAGCAAAATATAGGACACCAAATTTCTTTTTCTTTTTTTGGGGGGGCAAGTTTAATCAGAGCCTGCAATGGCAATGAACACAGTTGAACCTATCAACATGTTGAAGATGCAGTCTCTCATAGGGCACCATTGGAAATTGGTACTGCACCCCTCTTGATGGTGTCTATATGTGTTGTTTCATACACAGGCAAACCACTTGAGTAAATGCCTAAGTCATAGTTTTGCAACTCGAACAGATCGGAGCTCGAATCACTATCTGCACCATCGTCGGTCTCGTCGAACTTCCTGATTATTTCTTTGTCATCCGACGGATACCGATCACTGAAATTCCGACCCTTCTCCTGATGATGAGTATTGAGATTCTTGTGTTTCTCTGTTGTATCTGTATTCCTTTTGTCTTCAATGACAGCATTTTGTAAAGCTGTTGGTTTAGTCGGTCCAATGCTGTTCTTTGACAGAGATAAAACCTGTTTGTGATCCGAATAGCTTCTAAACTCCTTGTGGCTAACCGTAGGAGTATGTGCATAGGCTGGCGGTGTCCTGAAACCGGAGCTTGAGGAAGAATAAAATGACTTGGTATCGGCCGTGCTAGAGCTTCGGAAATGGCTAATACTCCTCCTCCTTTTCCTTCTCCCACCAGGGCTCTCCTCTTCATGCTTCATCGACTGCGTGGCGGATTTCGATTTCTTCTTCTTCGAACCCGTTTGATTGAAAAGAGAGTTCAAGAAGCTAGCAAGCCTTCCACCGGGAGAGCTCGGCTGCTTGTATTTCTTGTCCTTAATTTGCTTTTCCACCATATGAGCTTGTTGAGGAAGAGGGTTCCTCATGGTCATTGGTACATCCAAGCTGACCCTGCCCCTCATCTTATGAGAGAACGTTGCACAATTGTAGCTGGCCGCGTCGTTGTACCCCGAGAAATACCGTGCAGCTTCGAACACATCGAGCTCGCCCGAGTCATTCCTTCGATGGAATGACTTGAGCATTCGATCAGGGTCCGAGACACTTGTTACAGACATGATATGCTTCTTCTATTGGGTTTGCTATGGAGAGAGAGAGAGCTCAATGAATAGAAGTTGATGGAAGTGGTGAGATTGTATAGAGAGGGAAGGGGGTTTGAAATGATTGAGATTTGAAAGTAGTGGGAAGGGGTAGCTTTAAAATATATTGGTCATGATAATCAATTGGACTGTGTAATAATATAACATGATGAAGAGTGATTTTTGGAGGTTTTTGAGTGAGTCCCCACCTTTGATGTGAATTTTGTGCTTTAGTTTTAATGGAGGTGAAGTGGGGTAAGAAGGGAAACATTTACGGGTGGTGTACGTCACAACTCTTTGATAATGTGCACGTACCTTTACATATAAAATTATTTAAATTCAAATTTTATAAAATAAATATTTTTTTTAATAAAATTACTCGTTGGGGGTCTGTTCATGATTTAATCTTTAATCCTTACTTTGGCAGAGAAATGGTTATATTCATGGCATCTTTTTTAATTTTCCTTTTCCCACTTTTTTTGGCAATTTTTTATCAATACACCTCAGCAAGATATAATGTTAAATCTCGAAAGAAATGACATCAAATTACGGGGAAAATGATGCATTTCGAGGTTTTTTATGGAAATATTGTGAAAATAAAAAAAAGGCTTTAGGTTATCCCCAATTAATTAATAAAATAGGCCAAAATGAATAGAGTTATGCAAATACGTCCTCAATGAGTACACAATTCTACCAAAGCCATTTATAAGGGCATTTTTAGCCTGGCTTAAAAAATAGTTTTTAATTAAAGAGGTTACTTCCATAAGCAACGTCAATTGGTGTAAAAAAATAACTAAAAAAAAAATAATTTTTCACCCAATCTTAAAAGTTAAAAATTACTTTTAGATGTAAAGTTACTATTTTATCTTTAATTATTAACACTAATATTAATAGTAGTATATTAAACATAATAATTATTGTATTAAACTAATATTTTAATATTAAATATAATAATAATTAATAAATTTTATGATAACGAATTTAAACATTATTTACGTTCATTTATTTTTATTTTACAATATCATGTCTAAAATGTACATTTTATCTTTTAAAAAGTATTTTTTTAACAACAATGTCAATATTATGATTTTATAATTAACTTTTCAAAATTACTTTTTAACCGTACTTTTAAAAGGATTAATCACTCAAAAGGTATAAATTAAAAAAAAAAACTATATTTAAACACTTGAGTAGGTTTATATCCAACCAACATGAGATAAAGCCAAAGGTCTACAAATGTACATTGGTGCTTGACCCAATTCATCTTTTGTTTCTCTACGGGCATAGTATTGTCTAATTTTGATTTTTTTTCATTCAATCCAGTCCTTGTACAATGTCAAAGTTATCGGCAATTATCAACTACTTCCAACTTAAAAAATCGTATCCACTCGATGATGACTTTACATAAAAGTCAGTTTGACATTACTTTTGAAAAATACTTTTAAAAGTGTGGTTCGGAAAAGTTAATAGTAAGATTATAGTGTTTGACATTGCTGTCAAAAAATATTTTTTAAAAGATAAAATGTCTATTTTATACATGATATTATAAAGTAAAAATAAATGAATGTAAATAATGTTTAAATTAGTTATCATAAAATTTATTAATAATTTTTATATTTAATATATTTTAATAATTATTTTATTTAATATTAAAATATTAGTTTAATATAATAATTATTATTTTAATATACTACTATTAATATTAGTGGTAATAATTAAGGATAAAAAAGTAACTTCACACCTAAAAGTGATTTTTCAACCCAAAACTAAAAATCTTAACTTTTGAGGTTGGGTGAAAAATGACTTTTTTAAGTTATTTTTCACACCAATTTGTCTTTAGCATTGCTTATGGATGAAAAATTATTTTAGTTTATTTCCTTAAATAATTTGGAGGTAGCCTAAAACCCAAAATTTTATTTTATTTTCACAACATTTCGCTTAAAAAGCTGAATTTCGAGCTAACTTTATAGCCAAAAATAGTTGAACAGAGAGTTGCATATTCAAGCATGTTGCTATTTTCTCAATTACAAAAAGGGGAAACCGTAATGAATTGAAATCACGTAATATCTGTTTCAACAAATAGTAGAAAAGCATCAATTCAGCGTCTCAATTTGGATATGGTGATTGGTGAATGATACAACATTAAATATTCAATACCATTCTATTTAATATCTATGATTGGATAATAGAAATATTGAGTCATTTACTGTATATAAGATATAATCTGGCCTATATATTGAAAATCTCCATCATCGATAGATGTTGGATACGTTGGTAAAACACATTATACTACTAAACATAGGACTTAGATTTAAATCTCGGAGAGAACTTTACCCGAAATGATAACTACAAACCTCAAATGTAGACCATAAAAAATACACTAAGAATAATGAAAAAAAAAAATCTCCATCTCATCCTATTTTGGACAATGGTTGCATCCTGCATGTGCATGTGTGGGGGTGTAATTACAAAACCAATACACACGTGAAAACATCACAAATCGAAACTCAACACGTGGCTTTTTAATGACATTGATTATTTTTCAAGAACCTTTTGATGGATCAACTCAGAAGATCCACCCTAGGCCAAGTGTCTGGGTTTGATGAGCACGACAGTCGCATTAGGATCACTCGGGTCTCTTTTTCTCTAGTCAATTTTTGGCTTCGAAATTTAATGTTGCTGAAAAAGTTATTTAACATCGAGTGGTCCTTTTGGTTCCTGCAGCCTAACAAGAGTGCAGCAAAATCAACCTTTGGGGCTGGTAGTTAAAGGGAGATTCTTCAGTGTCTTTGTCTTGAGCAAATCCCTTCACGATCTTTGATTGGAACCATGATTTTCTTGAGAAATATATGGTTGAGCTTCTACTTAAGATTGGTAAGAAACAAAAACATATAAAGCCTAACATTTTTCAATGCAAAAGTTGACTTATAAGGCGAGAATGGGGATGCCTAAGCCTAGAATGGTCCATGATTGCAATGTAATTCAACTCATAAATAGCAAAGATGGGAAGAGAAAAGCTTATTTGATTAGGCTACTAATCAATTATCTCAAAAGTTTAAACCCACACATAAAGGAAGAATGACATTTTCGACCTCCAACTTTGTCGATTTAGTCATTTAACCATCAAAGAGAAAAGTTTGTTTTGTTAATTGACCCCAAATGTGAAGGACAATAATGTACCCTTCAAGTTTATGTCAATCATTCCTTTACAATTTCTAATATTTTAAAATTTTTGATGGTGTGATAGAAATGACAAAATAGTTGACGTCAACATTTGAATGAGGATAAAATAGCTTATTGCCCATCATGTTTGGTCAATTTGACAAAAAATATATAAAAAATCGAGGGTCAAAAAGAAAGCAATAAATTTTAAGAGCTAAAATGACTAAGTTGGTGAATTAAAGAGCCGAAAATATCATTTTGCCTGTAAGAAAAAAAAACAAATTATTATACGTGAACTTGGACATATAAATCTGATTGGATAGTGTACACAAACATTCATTTGGATGGCCTTGGTTTGTATTATTTGGGTTAAGATGAAAAGCATGGGCATCATCATTAGTTTGTTGATTGAACATACAAACATCTCAAATCTCCCCTTGTCATAACCTAAAGTTAGATAGCAAATGTCTTCATCCCCTCTAGCCAAACTTTTGATATTACATATTGGATGGATTCATGTTTGATGTCGGGTAGCTTTCTTTAGCTACGCACCATGCATTCCTAAAGTTATCTTGCCTGGCCATGCTTCTTTAACAAGTCCCATCCCATCTTACCCTTATGCCCTTTTCGTTTCCCCCTTTTTTTGAGGTCCTTGTTGTATGGTGTAGACTAAACAAAGGGATTTTTTTTATAAAGAAATGAATGATGAAGTTGTAAGGATAAAGAATAGTTAGCCCTTTTGTCTGGATATTACAAGGACTTTAATCCAACACTGTTTGAGACATGTTTTTCTCTTCTTTACAGCCCATAGAAGGTGCTGATTGAGGGAGCAAAAGGCCCAAGGAAAGACCCCACAGAAAACAGATGTGTGTTTTATGGAAGACAGTGGATTGAGATTTGACCCTCGGTTGTCTCCTAATGTCATCGGCTAGTATAATATTGGCTAATGGCCCATGGTCAAGTGCTGGCATGAGTTTTATTTCCAATATCCAATTGGATACTCTCTCAATCCAAATCTTCAATTTGGGTCAGCAAAATCATGACAGCTTTTCTAAAGGGCTAAGGCTAACACTTAACATGGGATTTAGATTTAGTATTAAACTATGGGTAAGTCTAAAAGAAAACCAGTTAAAAATCGATAAAAGATACGAGTAAAATAAAATTTGAACAGTTGGATTTAAAAAAAAGTGGTAAAAGGTTAAATTGGTCAACAAGTTATAAGTTATAACACAAAGTATTACTCGATTATAACACAAAATATAACAAAAAATTAAGAAAAAATTATGCAACATAAATTCTTACCTAGTTAATCAAATGTAAAATCCTTCAAACACATGATAAGAATTTATGTTATAACCTAAAATATTACCCAAAAATATTATTTCTTATCAAACACATAAGATTTTATGCTTCTACATAAATTCGTACCGAGACCAACATAAATTCTTACCGAAAATATAAGAAAACGAGTTATAATATAAATTCTTACCATTCGTTTGAAGGGTTTTCGATTTGGTGATATGAGGTAAGCATTTGTGTTATTATATTTTTTTTTACTGGTTCTACAATAATTTATGTACGTTTTGTAACAATCTGTGTAGGTACCCTATTTCTTATGAGTTTGGTAAGATATAAAGTTATCCTTTAAAAATTTATGTCATAACACAATTTCCTACTAAGTTTCGTTGATTTTAGATTTGATGATATGAGGTAAGAATTTGTGTTATTACCCTTTTTTTCTTACCGCTTCTATAATAATTTATGTAGGTTTCGTAATAATTTTGTGGAGGTACCCTATTTCTTATGAGTTTGATAAGATATAAAGTTATCTTTTAAGAATTTATGTTGTAACACAATTTCCTACCATAAGATTCGTTGATTTTAGATTTGGTGATATGAGTTAAGAATTTGTGTAAGTGCCTTTTTTTATCGGTTCTATAATAATTTATGTAGGTTTCGTAACAATTTGTGTAGGTACCCTATTTCTTATGAATTTGGTGAGATATAAAGTTGTTCTTTAAAAGTTTATGTTATAACACAATTTCCTACCATAAGTTTCGCTGGTTTTAGATTTGGTGATACGAGGTAAGAATTTGTGTTATTACCTTTTTTATCGGTTCTATAACAATTTATGTAGGTTTCATAACAATTTGTGTAGGTACCCTATTTCTTATGAGTTTGGTAAGATAAGGTTATCATTTAAGAGTTTATGTCATAACGCAATTTCCTATCATAAGTTTCGATAGTTTTAGATTTGGTTATTGAGGTAAGAAATTGTGTTATTACCTTTTCTTTATTGGTTCTATAATAATTTATGTAGTTCTCGTAACAATTTGTGTATGTACCCTATTTTTTATGAATTTGGTAAGATATAAAATCATCTTTTGAGAGTTTATGTTATAACACAATTTCCTACCATAAGTTTCGCTAGTTTTAGATTTGGTGATATGAGGTAAGAATATGTGTTATTACCTTTTTTATCGGTTCTATAACAATTTATGTATGTTTCATAACAATTTGTGTAGGTACCCTATTTCTTTTGAGTTTGGTAAGATATAAAGTTATCATTTAAGAGTTTATGTCATAACGCAATTTCCTATCATAAGTTTCGATAGTTTTAGATTTGGTGATTGAGGTATGAATTTGTGTTATTACCTTTTTTTATTGGTTCTATAATAATTTATGTAGGTCTCGTAACAATTTGTGTATGTACCCTATTTTTTATGAGTTTGGTAAGATATAAAATCATCTTCTGAGAGTTTATATGTTATAACACAATTTCCTACCATAAGTTTTGTTGGTTTTAAATTTAGTGATATGTGATAAGAATTTGTATTATTATTATTTTTTTTCTTACGGGTTCTGTAATAATCATTGTAGATGTTGTAACAATTTGTATAGCTACCCTACTTCTTATGAGTTGGGTAACAAAGAATGTTATCTTCTACGATTTTATGTCATAACACAATTTCTTACCTGTAAGAAATTGTGTTATCACATATTTTACTATCACCTGTGTAGAGGTTTATGTTGATTCCAGAAGAATTTGTGTTGTAACATTTTTCTAACAATTACTCTAATAATTTAAGTAGGTTCCGTAAGAACTTGTGTAGCAACTCAAAATCTTATGTGTTTTTGTAAGAATTAATTTTATCAGGTAATCGTCTAAGTTATCACACAATTTTTTACCATAATAAGCATTTGTATAACTACTTTGTTTCTTACAATTACGGTAAGAATTTATGTTACCACCTCGTAATAATTTATGTTAGAATCAGATACCAGTATAACATATCTGCCTTTTTTAGCATTTTTTAATCTGCTTATAGCAGAACTACCCATTAAACTATACATCATCCCTCAATATGGCTTTTATAATAATGATGATGATGTAATTTTTTATCTTGATAGTGGAGGAATTAACATTATTTATTGAGTCATTTAAAAAAATTAAATCTGAAAAACTAATAATGAGTTGTATTTTATTTGAAGGATTAAAAATGTTTTGCATAAAATTTTATGATTTTATAATTTTTTGTAGTGTCATAACCCCACTAGTTACAATTTAATTCTATTACTTATGTAAAAAAAATGGTCTACATTAATACATAATCTTGAAAACTATTAAATATGTAATCCTGAGTTTTGCAAAGATAATGATCTGCATTCTTTTTATATTATGAAATATGGATGCTTTAGGATTATTCCATAAAATATTGTGTTTTCTACAGTAAATTTAAAAGTCGTCAAGAAGTAATAAGATTTTCTAAAAACATCGTCAAAGTCAGACAATTTCATTGTAATTTATCTGATGTTGAGACCAACTGCATGCATCTATAGAATGGAAAGTCGTCTTCCTTTCCTAATTACTTCAGCCTTTAAAAAACATTCTTAAGCTCGTCAAAATTTTCTAACAACTTCAAGTTTTACTATAATAAAAATTTTAGATCGTGAAATAAAAACTCACTCATCTAAATCATGAAATAAAAAATTCATTGAGATCAATACCATCAATACTTTAATTTACGTCCTTAATCAATTAATTTGTTCCATGTATATTAAGAAAATCACCTCATCTTAGCTCATGTGTATCAATGACAAGTAATTAAATATTTAAAATTAAAATATTTAACTCATAATTTTTTAAAGAAAAAATAATAATTCATTAAAAAATTCGAATGATTCTTATCTGTGAAATTGTGAAACTCTTAAAACATGTTTTAAGGGTTATAACAAAAAAATGGTTTCTGAATTTTGCAAGTTTGGTCAAATTGATCCCTAATATTTTGTAAGTTAAATTTGTCCCTCAACTTGACAATCTCATTAAATTGGCCCCTAAATCTGTTTTGGATCAAATGGTTCTTGAACTTAACAAGTTTCGCCAAAGGGTTAAATAGTACTTTGGCTCTTGAAGTCGTATCTTATTATTGTTTTGGTACTTGAAATTTTTTTGGTTCAATTTGACTCTTGGTATTTATAAACAAGAAACACATTATCCCACTCAAATTTCTGGTCACAAAAAAATATGTGGAACTCTAAGAGATCTTAAAGATATAAAAAAATATCTAAAAACTAAAAATTCAAAATATTGTCATTTTAAAAAAATATATCCTAAATTTAAAATATATTTTGAGTTTAAATGACTTTTTAAATGTTTTTTATTTTTTTAATTTAATATACATTGTGCCATGTTCTTAGAGTGATACATGGTATTTTTGTAACAAATTGAAAAGTTAATGGGTTAAACTGAACAATAAAAATCAAGTACCAAAGTAACTATGAGATACAATTTGAAGGGCTAAAATACCATTTAACTCTTGATCAAATTAGTATTGAACTTTTTGGGTCGAATTGTCCCATATGAACTTATAATTCACTATAAAAAGCCCATGAGATACAACTTTTTTTTTTGAAATAAACTAGATTATATTAAAAGTGATAGGATTACAAAGGATCACACCCAAACATTGAAAATTCAATGTATAAAGATAAATACAATAAAACCTAAGGATATGAAAGACATTAAAGAACAAACCTATCACTTTCAGAAGACAACTTCTGAAAAAAATTCAGGAAACTATAGTTTTAACCAGAGTGCTCTATGAAGACAGCAAATTCTTTCACTACTTGTTCTTGGCATATCGGCACAACCACAACAGGGAATCATAAGCATTTATAAATCGGCCTCTTTCGCTGAAAAACGCTCGCTGAAATTCCGTCACTCGAACGCTATATTGTCAAAAGACAGACTAAAACTGCCATAAAAGCAGACGAAGAAACTGCCATAAAAGCAGACAAAAGAACTGCTATAAAAGCAGATTTGATATGAAACTGGCAAAGCAAGAAAAAAACAAGAAAAACATAAAAGTAAAGCATTCATCACCAAAGATGAAAATTATTTATATACAAAACCAGCAAAACGGCCAAAGGCCATTGCCGGTGAAGAAGAAAATCAACGAAGAAGATGAAGAACTTGCAAAGTTTTTGTAACCGCTGCAGAGAAAATAGGGGAGTGGTAATTTTCAATAATCTTAAATGCTTACAACTTGAAAGGCTAAAATACTATTTAACTCTTGATTAAATTAGTGTTGAACTTTTTTTTTGTCTCATGAACTTATAATTTGCTACAACAGGAGATAATTTAACTCAAAAAGATAAGAGACCAATTTTGACCAAACTTGTTAAGTTTAGGGTTTTTTTTAGGGTTTTATTTTGATGCACAAGCTGTGTAAATTTTTTTTACACAATCCTTTTATAAAATTTAAAATCTAAATCACAAACCCTAGCAACCTAAAACCTAAACCCTAAACTCTAAACCCTAAACTCTAAATTCTAACTATAAACCTTAAATTATATACCCTACATACTAAACCCCTAAACCCTAACCTAAAACCCTAAACCCTAAACCCTAAAATTAAAGGGCTTGTGTAAACTAAAGTTTACACAAGCTTGTGCATCAAAGTATTTTCCTTTTTTTTATCCTAAGCTGATTTTTATTTATATTTATATCGTTTGATTAAGCTTGCATTAATTTTGTCAGTTATTACGACAAGTTTGAAAAGAGTATTATCTGCAATAAAAATTATGAAAATCCACTTAAAGAATCAAATTGAGATTTAATGGTTGAATGATCTTTTGATTATATATATTGAGAAATATATTTTTAACAACATTCACAAAAAAAATTTACAGTTTCAAAACTTGAAAAGCCGACCTGGACAATTGTGAAGAAAAAAAAAGGAATGAATTAGTAAACTTTATTTTATGTACATTTTTAATAAAATACTGCTTTAATAAATTTGTAATAGTCTTACATTTTGTTATACCATACATTAGTTTTTCTTCGGATATTAATATTGTGCATTAATTTGGATGTACATTTTCTTAGATTTTTCTTTGTCGGTGTTGTTTGGTTTTTGTTACAAATTGAGGGTATTTCAAAGGACGTTGTGTATTTAAAAATTCATAACCGATTAAGTGAATAAGGATGTTTCATGTTTGTGTTATTTTATTTTGTATAGATTCGAATTTTAACATTTACTTTGAGATTATAAATATTTTTATTTAATTGAAAAAGAACATCATATATTTAAGTTCTTTGAATAATATTTTGTGTACTTTCTTCTTTTTCTTCGTTGTATTGAATTTAGTTTTTATTTAATTCAAATAAAAAGGGAAATTTTAATGAGTCAATCTTATCCTTTAAAAACTATACATTGGGTTTTTCGAGTATTAATGTTGTGTTATTTTTTTTAATTTTTTTAAATCTTGACTTTTGTAATTTTTAAATCCTGACATTGTAATCCAAATCTCTTAACTCTATCTATTGAATATGTGGCTTGAAAGGTCAAGCTTTGTGGGCACCGAATTGACAAATTTAATTTGTGAGGTTTAGGTGTAGCAAATGAAGGGAAATAGAGATGTAAATTAATGTTTCAGCGGTAACTGTTGAAATTATCAATGAAAAAATAATAATTTTTGGTCCCTACACTTTAGATTATTTACAAGTTTAGTTCTTAAAGATCAACTATAAATAGTTCTAGTATTTGCCATTTGAAACTATCTCAACATCCATACCATCTCTCCCATATGTTTTTTTTCTCCTATTTGTAATATTTGGGAATTCTTAGGAATTCTATTTGTTTGTACTATTTTAGAATTAGTGAAGTTATCATCCGGTGGCATGGTGCCCGAGGAGTAGACGACATTTTCGTCGAACCTCGTAAATTCGGTGTGTTCTCTCTATTATTTATTTTGCTTGTTCAACGTTGGGTTTTTCCATTGGGTTTCAATATTCAGTAGTTGACTGGTTTGTTCGTTGTGCAAATTTTGGTAGTTTCAATCTCAACATTTCAGATCAGATTTGAAGCTACGTTCGTGTAAGAAATAATCTGGTTTCTCTAACAATTGGTATCAGAGCTACATTGAAGGTTATCCCGATCGTTTAGTTGCTGCAAAGAAGTGTGGTGTTGTGACAGTGCATGTCTAGGAAATTTCTGGCTAGGAAAAACTTGGTATTTAAGCGATCCGTGTGATCCACCTCTCTTTCCTAGGAACTTCCCTGGTGCAGTGTTTCAATATTCAATTTGTGTTGTTGAATATTATTCGTTGCCATGGCAGAAGACGAGTAAGATGGTGTATCAAGTTCTTCTTTTATACCGATGAGGAGGATAATGTCAAATGCAAACTTTTCGTTGGAGTTGTTCGATGGATCTAGTCATTTCGGCATATGGCAAGGCAAGATGCTAGACTCTTTATTTCAACAAGGTCTAGACATTGCCACTAAGGAAGAAAAACATGCAGATATGGTGGAGAAAGATTGGAGAACAACCAACCGTTTGGCGTAGTACGATTCGATCTTGTATTTCCATAGAGCAGAAGTATGCCTACAAGAATAAGACTTTTGCAAGCAAACTGCGGAAAGCGTTAGAGGAAAAAT
Organism: Hibiscus tridactylites; assembly: GCA_958450335.1. NCBI lineage: Eukaryota > Viridiplantae > Streptophyta > Magnoliopsida > Malvales > Malvaceae > Hibiscus > Hibiscus tridactylites. Next base: position 14,285,227 of record OY288287.1, read on the forward strand.
TCCTAAAGAAAAGCTCTCAGAATCAACTTCACATGAAGAAAAGATTGTTCAGATTTGATTATCAGCCAGGCACCAGTATGAATGAACACATCACTGCCTTCAATGAGTTAGTGGCAGATATGTTGGGCATGGATGAAACTTTCAAAGATGAAGATTTGACTTTAATGTTGTCATCCCTTCCAGATGAATTTGAGCACCTTGAAACAACATTACTTCATGGAAAGGATGAGGTGACCCTTAAAGAAGTAACCGATGCTTTGTATAGTTACGACTTCAGAAAAAACCAAGATGAAGAGAAAGTACAATGCAGCGGAGGCCATGGTGGTAAGCGGTCGCTCGAAAGGCCATTGGAAGAACTTGAGAAAGATGAATGTGGCTTTTGTCATGAGTAAAGCCATTAGAAGAACTTGATGAGTGTGGCTTTTGTCATGAGAAAGGCCATTGGAAGAAAGATTGCCTGAAGGTGAAGAAGAAAGGAAAAGCTGCTCCAGATGCATGTGTTGTAAAGCATGATACTAGTGACTCTGAAATATCACTGGTTGCTTCATCATCATCATTCCGTTCAGACGAGTGGATATTGAATTTGGGTTGCACCTATCATATGTCCCCTAATCGAGAGTGGTTCTTCGATTTAGTAGAACTAAATGGAAGAGTTGTTTACATGGGCAATGACAACGCCTTTAAAACAGTTGGGATAGGTTCAATACGATTGAAGAATCAAGATGGATCAACCAGAGTTTTGACTAATGTCCGATACGTGCCTAATTTGAAGAAAAATCTCATCTCGTTGGGAGCTTTGGAATCTAAAGGCTCGGTTGTTACAATGAGAGATAGAATTTTGAAAGTCACATTGAGCGCACTTGTGATAATGAAGGGCATCATGAAAAATAACTTATATTACTATCAAGGTAGACAGTTATTGGAGCAGCAGCAACAGCTTTCGGTGGAGACAAATTGGATTCTACTCAGTTGTGGCATATGCAGTTGGGACACGCTGGTGAGAAATCTTGCAAATTTTGGCAAAGCAAGGATTGTTGAAAGGTGCAAAGGCTTGCAAGTTAAATTTTTGTGAGAATTGTGTTCTGGGAAAGCAAAAGAGTGAAATTCGGCACCGCTATCCATAATACGAAAGGTATTTTAGATTATGTTCACTCAGATGTGTGGGGTACTTCCAAAACAACGTCATTGGTAGAAAAACACTATTTTATAACTTTTGTTGATGACTTTTTCAGAAGAATTTGGGTGTATACAGCAAAGTCTAAAGATGAAGTGCTCAAAGATTTCCTAAAGTGGAAAAAATATGATCGAAAACCAGACTGATAAGAAGATCAAATGGCTTAGGACGGACAATGGAGGGGAATATAGAACTGATATGCTCTTTGACGTTTTCCATGAGCATGGTTTTGTTCGACACTTCACTGTTAGACATACACCACAATAGAATAGGGTGGCAGAGCGTATGAATCGAAGACTACTTGAGAAATTTCGATTTATGTTGTCCAATGCTGGATTGGGCAAACTATTTTAGGTTTGAGGTTGTGACATATGTTGGTCATCTCATCAATCGTCTCCCGTCGTCGGCGATTGGAGGAAAAAACACCATTGGAAGTATGGTCTGGAGTACCCGCTACAGATTATGATTCCTTACAAGTATTTGGATCCACTGTGTATTATCATGTGAAGGATTCAAAGCTTGATCCTAGAGAAAAGAAGGCTCTCTTTATGGGAATCACCCATGGAGTGAAGGGATTTCGCCTTTGGTGCTTAGACACAAAGAAGATAATTTGTACCAGAGATGTTACCTTTGATGAATCTACCATGTTGAAGAAGGTAACAAATGGAACTGTTTAGACAAGTAGTAATCCACAGCAAGTGGAACGTGTAACACCCGTATTTTGGGGCTAGAAGTTAGTCGGGTTTGTAGTCTGAGTGAATAAAATTAATTAAAATAAATTCAACTTAAATTGTGATGTAATTGAGCTTTAATAAAGAGGGAGGGACCTACGTTGCAATTTTCCCCAAAAGATTTTAAAAGGGTGACAACTTTCAAAAGTTGTCATCTTCTTCCCCTTTTCCCATTTTTCCAAAGTGGAAACACAAAACCCATCTTCAAACTCTCTCTAACTTTCAAACTACTATTCCATTTGATTACAACTTCATTTCAAGGGGGTTTTGAAAGGTAAAATCATATTCTCACTCTCCTCTCTATTACCTATCCATACATGGTCTTAAATTTTAAAGATATGAACTTTTGAAAATTAGGGTTTGATTTAAAGTTTGGATTTTTAAGGGGTTTTTTCATATTGTCTTGATAAATTGAGTTGGGGTTTTGTTTATTCATGTTAAAAGGTGCAACATATATTAATTTGGTTGGGTTTTGTTGAAAATCCGAAGTGGGTTCTTGGAGTCATTTTAAGGTGTCAAAAAGTTGATTTTTGGTGGGTTTTAGGGTGTAATTAGAGGGTTGATGGTATATGTATGCTAAGGGGGTGATTTGGGACCATTTAGATGTCATTTGGGTGTTTAAAAACATGATTTTCTGTTGGGTAAAATATGAGTACGAAAATGGAGTTTTGGAGGGTTTTGGGTGAGTTTTGGGGGCTGTTTTAGGTGTGAATTGATAGCCTAATGGTAGTACTATGGTTAGGGATTGATTTGGGATAATTTGTGGGTGCAATGGATGTTGGAAACATAGTTTTTGGAAGAGGTATTGGGGCTGTCCGAAATTGCTAAGTATGGGGTTTGGTCATGGCTTGCAACATTGTAAATTGTATTTGAATTGTGTTCCGGATTGGTATTTTGAGGTTAGGCTGATTTGAGGTTGTTTGAATTGTATTGAGGTTGTTTAGAAGCAAGAATTTGGGTCGGCGAAGCATCGGGAAGAAGTCCGGAAACTTGAAGGTGATGGTTGCTTGGTATTTGAGCTTGGAGGTGGATGTGAGTGGTTAATGTTTTTAAATAGATTTTTAAGTGGTTGGTTCAAGCATGTGAACTAGGTTGGGCTTGGTAGACCCACCTAGAGTTAGGATTAGGGTGGTAGCCTAATCCTAAGCTTTAGTTAGAGACATTGGATGTACTCTTTAATCGTTGTTATGCCTCATGATGAGTATGTATAATGTGATACACATGTAGGTGAAAGTATGGCTTAATGTATTGATTTTATATGCATGTTGATGACAAATAAAATGTGGATATATGATGAGATAATTGTTCGGTTGACATACATGTGGTGTTGGTTAGTGAAACGAGGTTATGTTGTGGATTCATGATTTTGGAGAATCATGGTGAGTACGTGCTAGGCACGGAATTTATATTGAAATTGATATTGTAAGAAGTTGTGTAGTTTGATTTATATTGGCACTAGTATGCTTGGGTACAATGATCGATCATTAGGATGAGTGTGCACACAAATTGAGTCAAAATGTACGTGGCCTTGGTGGCGTTAAGGCACCAAGGAGGAGTATGGTGATGTAATATTCCACCGGAAGCTTTTATATATTTCTACGTGATGATGAGTGGAATCCCATCCGTAGGGCATGTGGTGATGAGTGGAATCTCGCCCATGCAAGGACCGGTGATGAGTGGAATCCCACCGAGGTAATGTTGTTGTTGGAAATGCGTTCCAACGGGTTATCCGCGTATTCGAGTCATAGCTAGGTGCCAATATGAGGTTGTATGTATATACCAATGTGGGATTATGCTTATGTGCTTATATGACATGAAATGTGATGCCCTTAAGAATTGATATATGATGTGGTTAATGCTTTGGATTATGTATCATGGTAAGTTGAGCTTATGGTTGTTGAGCATGGCATAATGTTGACTATATGTTCATGTATCATGTTCATTTTGGCTTGGCGGACCGGAGGTAAGACCATGCATTTCATCTTGGAAATAGCTCGTGCTTGGACCCTGCATTGTCGAAGGTTTGTTTTATGAGCTACCCTCACTAAGCTTTTATGCTTACGCTCTCTTTTGTTCGACAATGCAGATAAATAACTTGTGGGTGGCAAGGGCAAGGAAAGGTCTCCAAGTGTTGCTTTTGGTGAGCTCAATGTATGAATTTTGAGTAATAGAATGTAATAGTTAAGCAATGAGATAGGTGTTATTGATTTGAGTTAATGTTGGATGTTTAAGAGCATGTTTAAACTCCTTAATTATGTTGTTTTTGATTGGCTTGTCGATGCCATGTTTGGATTGTAAATCATGTCTAAATTGCTTATCATGTGTGTTGGTCATATGCCTTGTGAGAATGCCTAAGTGTATGGATGTTGAAGCATGAGACCTTATGTGCTTGTTTGCCTTCTTTTGAACGAATGCGTGATTTCCTTGGTTGATTGAGGTATGCTCATGTTGGGTGTCATGTATGAATAGTTTATGGTTAATAGATGTTGTATGAATGCTTGATTGGGTATAGGGAGGTCTTAAATCGCATCTAGGTTCGAGTCTTGTATGTTTTTGCTGAAATTGGGAGTCTTGCAGTGCAGGGCGTATCGATACGCCTAAGGGTTGTATCGATACGGCCTTGCCAAAAAGGCACAATTTTGGCTGGGCGTATCGATACACGGGAGTGTATCGATACGGTCCCAACTCTCTGGAATTCAGGTTAGGCTGGGCGTATCGATACCCTCTTAACTCACTGGAATCCTGAGGAGTTGTGGAATGTAAGGCGTACCGATACGGGGTCCATGCGTATCGGTACGGTTCGACCTAGTTGACCAAGAGGTGTTGACCGAGAAGGGCATATCGATACGCTCGAGAGCTGTATCGATACGGTCTTCTTGTCTTGACCTTAGGGTGTTGACCTTGGTCAAGGCGTATCGATACCCTCTGAAGGTGTATCGATACGGCCTGCTTAAAAAGGATAAATGGGTTGTTTTAATGTGTTGATTTGGTTGGTCGTTGATATATCGTTCGTGTTTCCGCTGTCGTGCTTCACATAGGACTTAATAATGCATTTAGACAAGATTAATTAAAAGAAAAAAATAGGGTCGCTAACCGAGGGGGAACCTTAACGGGTTTCGCTTTGGTTTTCCCCGTGTGACCTACTCGGACCGGTCATCCGGCCAGACCGGGACGAGGGGGTTACATTTGTTGGTATCAGAGCCTAATGTTTCCGAGACCTTGGGCAGGTAAGTGAGGTAAGTTTAAGTTTAAAAATGATATGCACGGTGTTTGCTTGCTCTGTAAGTATGACTGCTTGTATGACAAGTATGTTGATTGCTTGTTTAAAAGCATGTTGTTTGTTACCCGTGTATGCTGTGATGAATGATTGTTTGATTGAGAATGTATGTTGTTTGGTCGTACGCATATGTTTGCTTGTTTAGCAAGTATGCCTTGTTGTATGCTTGGTTGAGCATGTATGTGTGTTGATTTGTTTGAAAACATGTTTAGTAGAGTCCCATTGCTACTATTACATCAAAAAAAAATATTTTTAAGTGAGGGAATCATACTTGAGCCACTTGGACCCTTTCCTTTGCTAACCCAGTTTGTATGAAAATTTATTGTTGTTGTTGATTTATTGCTTTTTGGTAAGTAGAAGTTGTAGTTTCTGAAAAGGTGGACAACGTTAGGGGAGTCCATCACCTTAGTTAGGGAGGTATGGTTGTACCGAAATTGAGGTATAATTTGTTCGTTGGAGACGGTGTGTATGTGGGTTGATTCCTGTGGATGAGGGACGATGCGATCAACTCTGACATTAGTTGGTAAGAAGAAGTGAAGGCATATGAGTGGGAGTTAGAGTGGTGTCGATGTTTTAACAGATAAGCCTTTGGTACAGTATTAAGTTGTTTCCTCCAGTTGATTCTAAATCCGTGCTTTTGTATATCGTTAGCAAGTATGCAAGTTGAATATGCCCGGTGAAGTGTTGGAGGTGGGTACGAGTGCCTTAGTTCTTTTAGTGAGATCAAGGTAGGGGTCTCGTGTGAGAAATCTGAAATGTAGAAGTGTTAGTTGGTGACCGTTGGGGTTCGGCCTATGATTTTAATGCAAGACAGTCGGTCAGTGTCCGTGAGTGGGAGCTAGTTTGTGTGATTGGGTCAGTGTACGTTGAGTTGTCTTTCAGCAAGCGGAAGAGATGAAGTCACTTCCGATATAGTTGAGTCGAGAAGGAAGTCTTGAGCTTTGGCTCCAGGTTGTTTGTCAGAGGTAGAGCAAGTCCATCATGACTGTTTGTGTGTGATCAGAATGGAATCTTGAAGTTACGAGATGCTCTAAGAACAGTAAAAGAGTCAGATTTTGTTGAGGAACCAGTCTGAAAACAAGAGGACAGAAGACTATCAGTTGTGTATATGTGAAGTTGCAATTTCCGCGGATACCTCCTTTGTGTGAGCATGTAAGAAATTAGATATCTTTGTTGAGACCTTAGATGTAGGGACACATGTGACTAGCCTTTTTGGGAGACAGTAGTGATTAGAAAGATGTACAGAAGATGTTCGTTGGTGGTTCAGAGTTACTAGTTTCTAGTAGATGTGAAGTGATTGTATTCCTACGGTTTCGATGTACCTTTTTGACATGGTTTGGCTCGTAGAGCACAAAGCTAGGATATACCTTGAGACAGAGAGAGAATTGCCTTGAAGTCGCATATTTTTGTGAGACTGTAGTAGTAGGTAAGGATGTGAACTCCTTATTGAATGTTGATCTAGCTTTAGAGGTCAAAGATTGGTTGAGTTTAGTGAACAGACTTGCTTAGAAATTGTGATGGATTTGATTTTGATTGAAGATTAAACCACGGAATGTTAGAATAGTTGTGTTTTCTTTTCCTAGAAGTGTTTGGGATATTTACCCGGTTTGTCTCTTGATAGAGAAGAGGAGTTCGTTATTGAGACCGTCTCCGAGGTTGCTTCAGTTTTGTTGCTCTGTAACTTATGAATTCCGGAAGAATTGAGAATGTTGAAGAATTAACTTCGAGACTTGTTAGACCTTAGATTCATTAGGCCTAGTGCATCATCTCAGAGTTCTACAGTGTAATTTGTGTCGAAGAAAGAGTGACAGTACGAGAATGTATTTAGATTTCAGACAGTTGAAACAAGTGACAGTGAATGATTAGTATCTGTTTCCGAGTGTCAATGATTTGTTGATCAGTTAGTGTGTGCTTCAGTCTATTTGAAGATTAATTTGTGATTCGGTTACTACCAGTTGGGAATGAGAGAAGTTGAAGTATTAGAGACAACTTTTGAGGCAAGATATGATCGCTTGAGTTCCGAGTTATGCCGCTTTGTTTGACTAGTGTATTAGTTACCTTCATAGAGATGTTGAACAGAATAATTCCCGAGTTTCTTGATCAATTGTAGTAGTTCTCATAGTTGACACATGAGTATATTCAAGTACCGAAGAAGACCCTGACAAGCTTTGGAGTTAGTATTGTAGATTTTATTAGAAAATCAGTTGTATGACAAGTTGAGCCAACGTGAACTCCGAGTTAAGGAAGATGCCCTCCTAGGACATGTAGATCAGCTGAGTGTATTAGAGTAAATCCTATGAAGACAGAAGAAAATATGGGTCGGAAGAAACTGAAGACTGTGACAGATATCTATAGTTCCTAGGTCTAGCATTGTTACTTTCAGAGAATTGTAAATAGTCTTTTGAAGATAGTTGCTCCATTGATAGATTGCTATAGAAGAATGTTCAGTTGTGTGGTTAGATGCGAGACAATGAGCCATTGAGAAACCAAAAGAGACTTTGAAGAGAGCTTCGGCCTTGAATCAGCTTATATCAGAGAAAGAGTTTGCGAACCATAGTGATGTGTTACATGTAGAGTTAGGTTGTGTGCTTATGCAAAACAGAAGATTGTGGCTTGTTCATCAAGATAGTTGAAAGACCGTGAGAAGAGTTATCCGATATGAGACATAGAGTTAATTACAATTGTGTTTGCTTCGAAGACTTAGAGACAAAGCTTGTATAGTAAGAAATGCACAATGTGTATGTACATATTATCGGAACCTGAATTGTTAGACAACTTAGGAAGGGTTGAAACTTGAATAGCATAAAGTGTTAGAACTGCTTGAAGACTGTTATATCAAGATTGAGTACCATCCGAAGATAGTCAACGTAGTAACTGATGTTCTGAGTTGTAATTGTTCTTAGATTAGTAGTTGAGTTACGAGTTGCAATTGCCGAATTCCGTTTATCAAATGATAGTAGTTTTGTGGCCGAGTTTCGAGTTGAGAGTACTTTGAGTCAGAATGTTTGAAGAGAAACAGTTGCAAGACAGATTTTTGACACCTCACGTGCAAGACATAGTGGAAGGAAGACCGTCAGAATACAATTTCAGAGATGATAGAGTTTGTAATTTTTAGAGACAGAATAGTTGCACCTATATACATAGTGTTTTGAGACGTACTGTTTTGACCGAAGCACACGGTAGTTCATTTGTATTGCATCTGAGTAGTATGAAGACGTATCGTGGGTTGAAGATGAATACTTCGGGATTGAGATAATGTGTTATGTGGTTCAGTATGAGAGCAAGTGTGTAAATTGCCAGCGTGTTAAGACCGAGCATCAGTTTTCATCTAGTTTGCTACATTCGTGGAAGGTTCTTAATGAAAGTGGGTAATAGAGATTCGAGATTTCAACTAGATTATTTTTGAAGACGTTTGTATAGTGTTTGGTTACCTGTTGAAGTCAGATGGTTAGTTAGAGAAAGTTATGAGTCAAGTGTTCAAACAGTGTTGTATGAGATTGTGAATCGGGCTAGTACGGTTGTTTATTTGTTGCGTTTACCACCAGAGTTAGAAAGGGGTTGGTGATGTGACTTGTGTATCTATGATTCGGGAGTGTGAGTCAGATCTGTTCCGTGCTAGGTTTGTTGAAGAGATTGAGTTGAGTTAGAAATTGTGTGCGACGAAGAATCAGTTGAGATCCTAGCATCAGGTAGCTAATGTTGTGTGGTAAGTTTACCGAGTTGATGAGTATGTTGTGGTAAGAAGGAAAGTGTGGAGTAGCATGTTTCAGTGGCTCTTCATGTTCGATGAATCTCGGGGACGAAATTTCCTTAAGTGGGGGAGAGTTGTAACACCCGTATTTTGGGGCTAGAAGTTAGTCGGGTTTGTAGTCCGAGTCAATAAAATTAATTAAAATAAATTCAACTTAAATTGTGATGTAATTGAGCTTTAATAAAGAGGGAGGGACCTACGTTGCAATTTTCCTCAAAAGATTTTAAAAGGATGACAACTTTCAAAAGTTGTCATCTTCTTCCCCTTTTCCCATTTTTCCAAAGTGGAAACACCAAACCCATCTTCAAACTCTCTCTAACTTTCAAACTACTATTCCATTTGATTACAACTTCATTTCAAGGGGGTTTTGAAAGGTAAAATCATATTCTCACTCTCCTCTCTATTACCTATCCATACATGGTCTTAAATTTTAAAGATATGAACTTTTGAAAATTAGAGTTTGATTTAAAGTTTGGATTTTTAAGGGGGTTTTTCATATTGTCTTGATAGATTGAGTTGGGGTTTTGTTTATTCATGTTAAAAGGTGCAACATATATTAATTTGGTTGGGTTTTGTTGAAAATCCGAAGTGGGTTCTTGGAGCCATTTTTAAGGTGTCAAAAAGTTGGGTTTTGGTGGGTTTTAGGGTGTAATTAGAGGGTTGATGGTATATGTATGCTAAGGGGATGATTTGGGACCATTTAGATGTCATTTGGGTGTTTAAAAACATGATTTTCTATTGGGTAAAATATGAGTACGAAAATGGAGTTTTGGAGGGTTTTGGGTGAGTTTTAGGGGCTGTTTTAGGTGGGAATTGATAGCCTAATGGTAGTACTATGGTTAGGGATTGATTTGGGATAATTTGTGGGTGCAATGGATGTTGGAAACATAGTTTTTGGAAGAGGTATTGGGGATGTCCGAAATTGCTAAGTATGGGGTTTGGTCATGACTTGCAACATTGTAAATTGTATTTGAATTGTGTTCCGGATTGGTATTTTGAGGTTGGGCTGATTTGAGGTTGTTTGAATTGTATTGAGGTTATTTAGAAGCAAGAATTTGGGTCGGCGGAGCATCGGGAAGAAGTCCGGAAACTTGAAGGTGATGGTTGCTTGGTATTTGAGCTTGGAGGTGGATGTGAGTGGTTAATGTTTTTAAATCGATTTTTAAGTTGTTGGTTCAAGCATGTGAACTAGGTTGGGCTTGGTAGACCCACCTAGAGTTAGGATTAGGGTGGTAGCCTAATCCTAAGCTTTAGTTAGAGACCTTGGATGTACTCTTTAATCGTTGTTATGCCTCATGATGAGTATGTATAATGTGATACACATGTAGGTGAAAGTATGGCTTAATGTATTGATTTTATATGCATGTTGGAACGTGCTCCAAAACATGTGAGGTTTCAACAAACGGTGATTAGTCAAGCAATTGATGCTACTGATTCTTCAACTCCAATGGAGGAATCGGAAGATGAAGATGTTCAAACTCAAGAACCATTGAAGACATCAGAACCAATTGCAGTTACAAGGCCAATGAGAGAAATTTGTAGACCTGCTTGATTTACAGATACGGTGGCCTATGCCCTTCCAGTTGTTGATGATGATATCCCTATCACTTATCAATAAGCAATGCAAACCTTAGAAAGTGACAAGTGAAAAAGCGTCATGGATGAAGAAATGCAGTCTCTCCAAAAGAACAACACCTGGAATTTTTGTGTATTTACCGAAAGGTAAAAAAGCAATTGGATGCAAGTGGGTATTTGCAAAGAAAGACCAATCTCCCAGCAAGAAAGATGTTCGTTACAAGGCAAGGTTGGTAGCTAAATGCTACGTTCAGAAGGAGGGAATCGACTACAATGAAGTATTTTTTCCCTGTTGTGAAGCATTCCTCCATTAGAATATTGTTGGCCTTGGTAGCACAGTTGAATTTGAAGCTAGCCCAACTCGATGTAAAGAAGGCTTTCTTGCACGGTGATTTGGAAGAGAAGATATATATGACTCAGCCAGAAGGATATGTAGATGCTGGTGGTGAGGAATGTGTTTGTAAGCTGAACAAATCGCTATATGGATTGATGCAATCCCCGAGGCAGTGGTGCAAGCGATTTGATAGATTTATAAGAAGGCAGGGGTACACAAGAAGCAAATACGACCGTTGTGTGTATTTGCGAAAGCTACAAGATGGATCTTTCATTTATCTCCTCTTGTATGTTGATGATATGTTGACCGCTTTAAAGAGTCAACAAGAGATAGACAAATTGAAAGCTCAGTTGAATCAAGAGTTCGAGATGAAAGATCTAGGTGAGGCTAAGAAGGTTCTCGACATAGAGATAAGTAGAGACAGACTGATAGGCAAACTTTGTTTGACTCATAAACAATATGTGAAAAAGGTATTATAATGTTTTCGCATAAATGAAAGCACAAAATATGTAAGTATCCCACTTGCTTCTCATTTGAAACTTAGTTCGCAATTATCTCCTAAAACTGATGAAGAATGAGAATATATGGCAAAAGTTCCATATGCTAATGCAGTAGGGAGCTTGATGTATGCGATGGTGTGTACGCGGCCTGACATTTCACAAGCAATTGGAGTTGTGAGCAGATACATGTATGATCTTGGAAAAGACATTGGCAAGTTGTGAAATGGATTCTACGATATCTCCAACAAACCATAGATGTTGGTTTGGTGTTTGAGCAGGATGAAACACTTGATCAGTTTGTGGTTGGATATGTTGATTCCGCCTATGTTGGTGATTTGGACAAGCGTCGATCTACTACTGGTATTTGTTTACTCTAGAAAAGGTTCAGTGAGTTGGAGGTCTACTTTACAGTCAACGGTGGCTTTGTCAACTATAAAGGCATAGTAAACGACGGTTGCAGAAGTTGTTAAGGAGGTGATTTGACTTAACGGTTTGTTGGAAGACTTGAGAGTTGTTCAAAGTCACATCAGTCTCTATTGTGATGGTAAGAGTGTTATTCACTTAGCGAAAAATCAAGTCTACCATTCAAGAACGAAGCACATCGATGTGAGGTATCACTTTGTGCGGGAGATCTTTAAAGAAAGAAAAAATTTACTTCAGAAGATTACAACGAAAAAAAATCTTGCAGATATGTTGACCAAGGTGGTAACATCAATCATTGTTTGAACTTGATTAACAGCTTGCAAATTTGAGCACTTTTGTGTGTATGGCGCTCGTGGGCGCATTTGAAAGCACTACAAAAAGATAACGTTTGGGGAGAAGAAAATTTTGAAGAGCTTGATGAATTCAAGCCAATGTGGAAATTTGTTGAATTTGTGGCTTGAAAGGCCAAGCTTTGTGGGCACCGAATTGACAAATTCAATTTATCAGGTTTAGGTGCAGCAAATGAGGGGGAAATGGAGCTGTAAATGAATGCTCCAGCGGTAAGTGTTGAAATTACCAATGAGAAAATTAATTTTTAGTCCCTACACTTCAATTTATTTACAAGTTTAGTTCTTAAAGATCAACTATAAATAGTCCTAGCATTTGCCATTTGAAACCATCCCAACATCCATACCATCTCTCTCATTTGTTTTTTCTTCTCCTATTCCTAATATTTAGGAATTCTTAGGAACTTCATTTGTTTGTACTATTTTGGTATTAGTGAAGTTATCATTCGGTGGTATGGTGCCCGAGGAGTAGATGGCATTTTCGTCGAACCTCGTAAATTCGGTGTGTTCTCTCCAATATTTATTTTGCTTTCAACGTTGAGTTTTTTAGTGAGTTTCAATATTCAATAGTTAACGGATTTATCCGCTGTGCAAATTTTGGTAGTTTCAATCTCGACATTTCAGCTCAAATTTAAAGCTACATTCGTGTGGAAAATAACTCAGTTTCTCCAACACCATCCTTGGACATTCGTATCAAATTCATAAAAATATAACCAGTCTCTCTCGATGACTATTAGAGCTTGAAAATCTATTAGAATGACGACTCACATGGATCTCGATACTCATGAGTGTAAAGTACTACGAAAAAAAATATAAAAACAAAAATAACAATAAAAAAGGGTAAAGTTATAAATGTTCACTGAACTTTAGTAAATTATTAAATTTGGTAATTAAATTTCAATTGCGTCAAAGTAGGCATTAAACTTTCAGTTTTGCTTCAAATTGGTCACCGAATTGTTAACGATCGTTAAAAGGGTGACATAGTAGTTAAAAATTCGTATAATAATACATTTAGTCCTCCAATTGCACATTCAAACAATTTAGTCATAATTCAAAAAAAATAATAGATTTAACATTCATTATTTACACATTCATTCAATTTGATCATAATTTTAATTAAAAATAATTTAATAATTATATTAAAAATAAAAAAATAATTTTAAAACCATTTTCTTATAATTACCAACATAACAATAAACAAGGTCAATCAACGTAACAATATGCCGTATTTAACCGTGGGCATCATTGTCGACTTCAAAATCCCTAACGCAATGAGGCAATGATGATATTTTGGGTTGTTAAAGTTCAACCAGAGAGTGGAACTCTTACTAGTGAGTTAAAATGGTAGCAAATGTGGATTTAAAGTTCAGACTAAGGCATACAAGTATAATATATAATCAGATAAGAGGAGAATGTCGAATGGAAGAGATTCAGATTCATATTTCCAAAGTTTGCTAATTTAACATAAAGATAATAAAAGTCGACAATGATGCCTATGGTTAAATACTGCTTATTGTTATATTGATTGATCTTGTTTATTGTTGTGTTGGTAATTATGGGAAAATGGTTTCAAAATCATTTTTCATTTTCAATAGAATTATTTAATTAAAAATATGACTAAATTGAATGAATGTGTAAATAACGAGAGTTAATTTTTTTGAATTATAACTAAATTATTTGAACGTAAAAATTTGGAGGACTAAATGTTTTATTATACAAAATTTGTTAACTGTCATGTCACACTTTTAACCGCCATTAACAGCTCGGTAACCAATTTAAATAAAAAAACTGAAAGTTTAATGACTACTTTGACACAATTGAAGTTTAGTTACCAAGTTAAATAATTTACTAAAGTTCAATGACATTTGTGAATTTCACCCAAAAAATGTGTTTCTTTTATATATTTTTCTGCTTAATACTATTTTTCAAAGGTAAAAGTGATTTTCATTAATTTCAAAAATATAAATTAAGTTGGTACATGGATGAGCTTCGTAGACAAGATTGGGTAGTACATATTTATCATGTTCTCTGCGACGGTAATACAATGGCTTATACTTTGGCTAAGAGTGGTTTAGAAGATAGCGTTGTGACTTATTTTTTTAATATGTCGCCAGTTTGAATTGTTCCGCTTTTGCAGTGTGATGCTTCTAGTTTATAATTTGGTTGAGTTCAATTTCTTATTTTAGTCCGGTTGTTCTCTATGTTTTTTTTAGGTATTATTTGGTGAACTCTTCTCCTCCATTTAGGATTAAGGAAATTTTTAACGAAATTACACCATTTCACTAAAAAAAATGTACTATAACCACCAATTTTATAATTAAAACGTAAACTACAATCATACTAATATAATAGAAATAATTCAAGAAATAAAATAATAAAAATATTTCTCATAGTAAATGAATCAGACCCGGTTTGGGATGTTTCTTTGATCGTTATGATGTACGTCTTCGCTATTTGTCTAAAGATTTCACTTAGCCACTGCATCTGCATATTCATAGTCAAACTTGAACGCCAAATACCCTTCACCATTCAAATGATCTTTCCCCGATTTGAAGCCGAAAATTTTGATAAATAAACATCAACACTAAACTATCATTTACCACACTATAATTGATCTACACTGACACAAGTAAAATTTTAGTTTAGAATTATTTATACAAGAGAAAAGCCAAAAAAATAAGGGGTCCAAACAAAATAATATTTAAAAACACCAAAATACCAATCATGTTACAATGTCACTAAATCTTAAATGACCATTAAAAAATTAGAAAGTAATTTTAATTAAGAAAATTCTACCACGTTTGACGAATACCGCTAAACACCACTAACATTGAACATCGTTGAACAACACTAAATTGATTAATAAAGATTAAAAATTCTAAGGACTCAATATATAATTATGAATTATTTAAAATAAAATTTTAATTAAATTATTTTTTATATATATTATATTTTTAATCTTTTTTAAATAATTAGATCAAATATCAACTTTAGCCAATTTAAAAAATAAAAAACACTAACTATAAATCTGAACCCCTAAACTCTAAATTGACACTTAACCCTAAAACTTAAACACATAACTTAAAATCTTTAACACTAAACTCTAAATTGTGTTAGTGTGTGCATCACCCGTTTGCGTCTGTGCCGAACCCAATGAGAGAAGTTTCTTTGTGATTATTCATTAAAACCCATTAGCAAGTCTAGCAGCTGTAGAAGAATTCCTTTGGCCACAAGTTCAACAAAGTGACACTGCTCAAAAACCCTCCATTTCGGTAGGAAATTCTGAATATGGGAACACTGGTAGTGAGGCTGATGCCTTTCCATCTACCTCAAATCCTGCTTCAATCGCTCGTCGTTATTTGTCAAGGTCCAAATCATCTGTTATTATAGAGTTGCGGTCAGAAAGAAACCATCATCACGGAGAAAAGCAAAGTACTCGAACATTGGGTTCATGGTTTTTATTTTTAAAATTGATTAAGTTCGTCATTTCATCTAATTATTTAAAAAATATAAAATATATGTAATATATATGAAAAATAATTTAGTTGAAATTTTATTTTAAATAATTTATAATTATATGTTGAGTGACTGATATTATTAATCTTTATTAATTAATTTAGTGGTGTTCAGCTATGTTCAGCATTAGTGGTGTTCAACGGTGTTCGTCGAACGTAGTAGACTCATTCTTTTAATTAATGTTTGAGTCAATGTAACATCCACATAATATCTTAATGGGTAAAGTACAAGAATGGTCAGTAAACTATCTCTAAAAATACAAAATATTAATCAAACTTTTAAATGTTACGTAATGGGCATTAAATTTTAGTTTTTGTTATAAAATGGTCACTGAGCCATTAACTGTCGTTAATTGGGTGACGTGAAAGTTACAAAATTTTGAATAATATAACATTTAATCCTCGAGATTGACACATTTAATCAATTTATTCTTAATTTAACCCTCACTATTGATGTCTAAATTGATTGAATGGGCTAAATTGGGGAAATATTGTTTTGACAAAAATTATTTCAAATTCTGTAGTGGTTCTCAAATTATTTTCGAATCTGTGGTTGTTTCTACAGTGAGGGCGCACTTCTTTCAATCCGACCTCATGGGGATAAAAAAATTAAAAAAATGCTAGGGCTGGTTGAAAGCATTCCGGCCTCATAAAAAAATTTAAAAAAATATATAAGGCAGCTTGAAAACATTCCAACCTCATAAAAAATATATATATATAAGTCAGCTTGAAAGCATGCAGACCTCATGAAATATATATATAAGGCCGATTGAATGCAACCCGACCTCATGGTGTCGTGTAGCACTACACCGATACAGGGGTGGGTGCAGTGAGGGGAGAGGGGGCAGGTTTTATTGCAGTGGTGCGGTGAGAGGAGCGGAAGCAAGCTTTATTTCAGAGATTGAATGACTATTCATGCAGTGTAGATTTGTATTAATTAGAATAGGGTGGTAAAACATTGAATGACCATACATGCAGTATGGGTATTGTATTGAAATTTTGAATGGTTATTAAATAGATTGTAGGGGTAAATAAAAGGAAAAATTATATTATTTTGGTGTTGTGTTTTTATATTAAATAAGTGATGTTAAAGGTAAAAGTTTAATAAAGTCTGAAGAAAATTGAGTGAAGAAGGAGAAGAAGAAAGTGGAGGAAGAAATTTTGAAGAAAATTTCAGTAAGTCGATTTTAACATTTTGTTTTAAATACGTATAGTTTGTTTATTTTTGTTTTGTTGTTTAGGTAAAAACTTGTGAAAATATAATATAACATTACGATAGTTTTGATTTTTGTAATTTTATTGAAAAATATACATGGTTTTGAACGTGCAGAGACAATGAGTAACATGTTTATGGTCATTATCCATTACGGTGGAGAAATTATGAAAATTGATATTGGTGTCGTATTTGACTCGAAAAACACTACAAAGATGAAGTTTTCAAAGAACATTTTCCTTCGAGAGCTGAAGCGAGACATAGAAAGAAAAATAGGAGTTGAGATTGTTCGTTTGCAGTACCGGTGGAAGACCTCTGATGATCTAGTCAGATATTCTACAATAGCTCTTAAAGATGATGAAGATGTTGGACTGATGATTGCAAAGCATGATTTAGTACGTATTCGAAGTGTTGAGTTACATGCTAAGATGCGTGTGAGATATGACGACTTGGGCCCATCCAAAAACATATATGGAAGTTCTTCTCAAATGGGTTTCGATAGTGCGGTTGAGGACCAGCCATACAGGTTTGGAGACAGTTTTGTTGCTCTGTTGAAAAGTGGGACATCATATGCATTTCTTCCATATGTCGGACCTTCGACGTTCCCAATGGTTGAGCCGATAATTGATCCGAGTGTTAGCATTGACGTTGAAAATCTCCAAGGCCGATGGGGAGAAACGCTTGCTGATTCTACTGAAGATGAAGAAACTGGACATCCCGATTTGAGTGGTGATGACCTTGGTGATGAGCCTATTTTGGTGGTGGTGAGTTCGTTTTGGGTGGAGAAGACATTATATGGTACGAACCTCCCGCTCACATGAACTTAATAGATTATGATATGATGAGGGCACTTGAATACCTAGTCATACCTCAAATCGATTCAGGTTCCTCTGATGAATTCTCAGTTTGGATGCAATTTAAAGACAAGGAAGAAGCTATATTGACAATTAAAGAGTATTCCATCAGAAAGCATGTAGACTATACCGTTAAAGAATCCACTCTGAGAACTATGTTTGCCAAATGTGTTAAATATGGACAAGGTTGTAATTGGAAGATTCGAGTGTCTAAACTTCAGATAAGAATTGCTTGGGAGATTACAAAGTACAAGGGTGGATCCACTTGCTTACGAAATTCAATCAACCAAGATAACCGTAAGTTTGACTTTGATGTAATATCTCGTCACGTGAAGACATTGGTTGAAGCAAATCCTAAGGTTACTGTTTCAACAATTATTGAACCTGTGAAACAACAATTTGAATGCCAAATAGAATATGGCAAGGGTTGGTATGTAAGGGATAAGACGCTGGAAATGATGTACGGTAATTATGAGAAGTCATACAATGAGCTACCGCCTTTATTACATGCAATGGCGTATTTCATTCCGAGGAATATAATCAAGTACAAAACATTTTGATGCATGCAACCGAGAAGGTGAACTTCTTCAAAGGAAGAAAATATTCGACAAACTATTTTGGGCGTTCAAGTCATGCATTGATAGCTTTTCATATTGCAAGTGTATGGTCCAAGTCGATGGTACGTGGTTGTACGGAAGATATAAACATGTATTGTTGATTGTTGTTACACAAGATGGTAGTGGAACTATCTTTTCGATTGCCTTCGCAATTGTTGATAAAGAGTCGGGGAACTCTTGGAAATTCTTTTTGAGCAATTTACGTAAACATGTCATCAAAGAAGATGGGGTTTGCTTGATTTCTGATAGAGCAGCAGCCATTTTAGCAACAATTGATTGACAGGGCAGTAGATGAACACCACCGCACGCATATCCCGCCTACTGTGTACGCCATATTGGCAAGAACGCCATTGAAAGATGGGAAAACCCCCACCTTCGCAGCGCAATTTTAAACATGGGTATGTAAATTTCCTTTTCTCGAACTTAATTAATTATGTGTTATGATTTTTGTCGATGCTAACAACATATATTATGAAATAGGCTAAGAACTATTACAACCAAATTTTGAACGGATGTTGGAAAATTTACGCATGGAGTATGGCAAAGATGTTTGGGTGTGGACAAATAGTATAGAGAGGGAAAGATGGACCCAATCGTATGATGCAGGTTGACGATACGGGCATATGACAACCAACCTTGTGGAGTGCATAAATGGTGTATTAAAAGGAACACGTCCTCTCCCAATAGTTAGCTTGGTAAGAGAGACGTACTATAGATTGGCTAAGGTTTGATCCGATAAAGGGTCAGAAATTCAAGCTATGATAAATGAAGGGCAACTTTGGTCTGAAGATCTTGTGAAAAAGATGGAAAAGAACGTGAATTTGGGAAGATCGATGGTTGTTCACGTGTTCGACCTGAATGGACAGATTTTTTATGTTGTTAATTCTATGTGCAACAAAAGAGGAGGGCACCACCTAACATTTTGAGTCAATTTTAGAAAAATATGGTGTGATTGTGGTGAGTTTCAGGCATGGTGATATCCTTGTAGACATGCAACCGTGGTATGCATGTCTAAAGGGGTTGACCCGTACAACTTTGCGGATGAATGCTTTAACTTGCAGACGATAATAAATATATACAAATGTGAGTTTCTACCGATCGCGAATTCACAATATTGACCACCACTAGAGCATAACGAATGGTTACCGAATCCGACACTTCGTAGAGAACTAAAAGGCCGACCTCAATCTACTCGCATCCATACCAGTATGGGTCTTCATTATAGGGAGCTGGGTGAACCAAAGGGATGTACACAATGTAAAGGTAGGTGACATTCGAAAAACAAATGTCCAAACCGACCGAATTACATGGCAATTCCTCGGTGATTTCATTCACTATTTGTAGTTGAACTAGTTTCATTTCTTTATATTTGTATTGCAATGAACATTTTATATTTAATTATGAGTATGTTATTTGATGCATATGTTTATTTGTTAGTTAATGCATGTTCGGTTCGATGTTTATTTTGGTAATGAATTATATGCTCGAAGTTAAATTTTATGTATCACGCCATTTTTGTAAAGATTTTAAAATAATTCAATTATTGCAAAAAGATTTCAAACAAAATTCAAATAACTAATAATAATAAACATACACAAATTATTTGTATTACATAGAAGAAGAGTTACATGAGCTATCGTCTTCTATGCAATTTTTGTCCATGGAAGGATGTAGTATCTACGTAACGTTGTGGTGCTCATCGTTCTTGTTGCGGACTTTGGCGTACATCATCATCATCGTTATCATCGTCTTTGTCATCATCATCATCATCATTATCATCATCAATCACACGACGCATAGGAGACGTCGTTGTATACACATAGTCAGTATTAAGTGGTGCCAACGTGAGACTGCTAATCGACGTAACCGCCATGAAATCTATGATCCCCTGATAGTTCACATTTTCACCAAAGCTCGAGTACATGGCTGACTAATGTTGAATATCTGGTATGTATGCTTTAGAATCATTCGCACCCGAGCTCCCCCCATTGATGAATGATAAGTTGGTGGTTGTTGATAGTCCATGTTTCCACCAAAGCTCGGGTACATGGGTAGATGATGCTAAAAATTCGGTACGTATGCTTCAGAATCATTCACACACGAGCTCTCGCCCATTGATGGATGATAAGTGGGTGCCTGCTGATAGTCCATGTTTCCATCAAAGCTCGGGTACATGAGTGGCTGATGCTGAAAATCATTCGTACATGAGCTCCCGCCCATTGATGGATGATAAGTGGGTGGCTGCTGATGATAGAATCTGGCATCCACTGGATTAGAATCTGAGCTCCCGCCAATTGATGATGATAAAAGCTGTTATCCACTGGATTAGAAAAAGAGCTCCCTGCTATTGCTGGATTAGAATTGCCAGCATATAGATCTGATGTACCAGATTCACTGTGAGATTCATTCGCTGCAACATTAGATGATTAACCACGACCACTAAATTTTTGTAAAAAAATTTGACATTGTTCTCGTTCATCCGCAATAGTCAAGTATGGCTTCCCACAATTGCGATAGAATAACATATACTCTGAATTATCAAGGTCCAAATCATCGGCTTGAATTCGAGAGCGAGGTGGCAACAATTCGCATCTGTTGTTCCACCTTTCATCGTACTTTCAATGCTTTATTTCCCATGTATGATGCCCCTTGCCGCGAAAGTCCACGAGGTGCAGGGTGTCATGATTGGTGTCATGCAACAATGGAATTCTCAGAATGAGTTGATGAAAGCCAAACTACCTTAGGACCCTATCTCCAAACTGGTATTCCACAAAAGCAAAGTGAATCAATAGTGTAATTGCACACTAGAGATAGGAATTAATCATCAATTCTTCTGGTATATTTACGCGTTCACCGACATATGACCTCCAAATAAACTTAAAAAATATAAATATAAATAAAAGAATAAATTAATTACATAAATAATAACGTGTAAAAGTAACTTAATTTCTATACCTCATCTTTGCAAGATAAATCAATAGAGGCTCTAAATACTCTCAAATTGTTGTTTGTTAACCCTGTGTGATCTTTTTTCGCATTCTATCTGCATACACAACCAAATAATAGTCATTTTATTATTTTTTAGATAATATATTTTTTAAAAAACTTCCAAATTAAAGTAAAAAATTACCTACTACCAAGAGGAAAATTTCTCATGCTCCGAGTAATCGGTGTAAAAAATGGAAGTCGTTCTCATTACCAAGCTTGCAATAGCAATATACATCCACCAACATCTTTTGCCTTCAAATCATGACTATCTAATTGAGCAGCATTGCACAACTCACGGTACAAAAATGCTAATATTGTTGATCCCCAACTATACTTACCAGCTTCTGAAGTCGATGACAGATATAGTAGATATCGTGTGTGAACAAGATTGTCGGATTTATCTGGCATCAGTATCCCTTAATGAGTTATAAAATATAAGCTCGACTCGCACAACTAATATCTTTCGATGTGTTATTGCCCCCGAGCTGAAATTCTCTCTTCAACCAGCTCAATTTAATACGAGATCCTCTCACATTTGTTTCAGTCGGAACCTTGTTGAGGTAATCACTGCAAAGTTGTGCACATGATTCATCCGGCTCCTTAACCAATGGACTCTCATTTACCGGCATCTCATTTAGCTTCACCACGTCTTCGAGCGTAACGGTACATTCTTCACACGGCATGTGAAACGTATGAGTCTCCGGTCTCTAGCGCTCAATTAGCACGGTAATTAAGCTAGGAATCAGCTTGTAGCCACAAATAAATGTGGCGTGATAAAATCTTGCCTCTTGCAACCATTCAATTATATTGGGGTGTGGATGATTACTCCACATGCTTAGGTGATGTTTAAAAGTTTTTTCGGTTGCCTGCATTAAATTAAAAAAAATATTAATAACAAAAAATAAGAAAATAAAATATTACTAATCTCAAATTAACTTCTTTAAAAATAATTTACCATATCATCAACCATAACACTAGAGACATGTTGATTTTGTAATCTCAACATATAATTTGAATCGACCATCCTTTTAAGAAAACTACATAAAAGACAAGTAAGAAAATATTAGTAAGAAAACAATTACCACTAATATTCGAACTAAATTTGTAATTTACTAGTTTGCAAATTGGCACAAAAATATTCGAACTAAATTTTTTCAAATCTTCTTTTATTTTCTTCTTGAAATTTCTTTAAAATAACCACAAATGTTTGTATTAAATTTAAAAACAAAATATATAAACTTAAAAACTTACAATATTTTCCTCAAATCTTCTTCTTTCTTCTAGTTCCTCACCAGTTTCTTCACAAACTTCTTTCTAAAATTTCTTACCTTCAACCCCATATTTAACAACTACAAATTCAAACCTCAATTATTCAACTCACCATCCAATCGAATATATTATTTTTTCCTCAATCTCGTGACTGCCCCAATTTCAATGCTGCCCCATTTTACTTTTCAGCATTTTTTTCAGACTTTGTCACATGCATGCATATTTTTCAGACCTTGTTTCATGCATGTATTTTTTTTCAGCGTTTGTCTCATGCATGCAATTTTTTCAACGTGCAGCTTTCTCATGGCTTTGGCGTGCAGCTTTCCCGTGATTGCTGGTGGTGGCAGAGGCAGACCCATGAGGTCGGATTATAAGCAACCGGACCCTAAACCCTTTTCTTGTTAAGGTCGGAGTGAAAGTAACCTGCCCTCTAACTTTTTTCAATTTTTTTTATTTTCATGAGGTGAGATTGCAAGCAATTGGCCCTCAATTTTTTTTTATTTTTTTTATTTTTCTATGAGGTCGGATTGAAAGCAGTTGGCCTTTAAAAAAATTTATTGTAAAAATCACACTAGATTCGAAAATAATATAGAAACCACACTAGATTTCGAATTATTTTTTCTGAGGACAATATTTCCCCAATTTAGTCTAACTAAATGTGTAAATATTGAGGATTAAATATATTATTATACAAATTTTTGTAATTGTCACGTTTCCTAGTTAATGGTCCAGTAACCATTTTGTAATAAAAACTAAAGTTTAATAACTATTATGTAATTTTTAAAATTTTAATGACCATTTTATATTTTACCGATAATTTAGGGACTATTTGTGTACTTTACCTTATTTTAATATACACATAATATAAAAAAAAGCAAGAACATAAGAAAAAGATAAAAAGGAAAAAAACGAATATTTGGCTATTAATAAATGAGATTAAAATTTATTTGGTTTTAATTAATACTATTAACTAAAACCAGTTGAATTTTAATAGGAGGGTTGCAGCTGGCTTGTTTAAGTGCTGACACGTGTTCCGCCATGCATGAAATTTTAGAATGATGGGGCCAGCTGGTTACTCATTTTCATCATCTGCAGACCAGCAGAATATTAATAAATTAAGTGCTGGCCTTTGACGTGTCCAAGAGGGAGCAGAACGTGTCATCAAAGGCATGAGTTGGCAGCAAGCAAAAGAGACACCAAACCTTGATTCATGCAGGGGAAGGTAAGAACGATGCAAAATATGTTATTAATGAGGGGAATAATATAACTTGAGACGGAGTTTATTTAAGCATAACCGTTAAATAGTTGTCCAAATTATTTTTTTTCAGTTAGATGTTCAAATTATTTTTAAGATTAAATTGAGATTTAAAATTTTATTCCGTGGCTCATTTAAATTTTGTTGATAATTTTTATCATTAAATGACACGTAATATCTTTAAGAAATGACACGTGTCTTTTAACGGAAAAAATTAACAGCGAACTTTAAATAGGTCACGGAATAAAACTTTAAGTCTCAATTTAACTCGAAAAATAATTTATGCACCTAACTAAAGAAAATACATATTTTAGTCATTTTTTTACAGTTAAGCCGTTATTTAATGGTAAACTTAGTATTCACTAGCCAACTAAAACGACTACCAATGATGGTCGATATGGTGGCTCAATGACGAACATATAATTTTATGTTAGAGGACATATTTTTATGTGATACGGTGGTTCAATGCTGTTGACAATATGAACGGACACATAATTTTATGTTAGGGGAGATGATGTTAAGAAGGTAAAAATAAATTTGATTTTATGTTAAAAGAGGTGAAAATAAGTTTTTAATAAAAAAATACGTACAATTTTTTTAAAATTTTTAGGGAAGATTGATTGATATTGCTAACCGTATTTCCTATGGAGCAAGATTTGGTTGAAACGGAGAAAGAATTAAAGAAATATGTAGCCATGGATTCTACTTTGCAGTGGAGCCAATGGCAACTCCTGGATTCCATTCTTCCAACAGGCGGTTTCGCTCATTCTTTGGGTCTCGAGGCAGCAATTCAGGCTCGTTTCGTCTCAAGCCCCGATGATCTCACAACTTTCATCGTCCATTTGTTAGACAACACCGGCAGTTTGCTCCTCCCTTTCGTTTACTCCACACCCATGAACCCCGCTTTAGGAAGCCGACAGGACCCTGGATGCGACTCTAACCAACGAAGTGGGTCGAAAGGCATCGGCTTCACAGGGCTCTTCTCTCATGCGAGTGGCCGCCTCTGTTTTCACCCAACTCCCTTCACTTAAATCCATGAGGGATGTTTCCGTCGCCTCTCCCGGTGTTGTTTCTTTCCACCATGCTCCGGTCTTTGGTCTCATTTCTGGACTTTTGGGAATGGACAGTGGAACCAGCCAAAGAGCTTACTTGTTTATGACCATGAGAGATGTCATTTCGGCTGAATTTGGTTGGACCTATGGGTGCTGCTGTGTTGCAGCACCGGATTGCTCCTCTTGCTGAAGATATGTTCAAGAAATGGATGGACCGTCCGGTTGAGGATGCTAGCCAAACCACTCCTTTGCTTGATACTATTCAGGGTTGCCATGGCTACTTGTTTTCCAGGTTGTTCTGTTCTTAAGCTTGTAAGGGTGTAAAGTTTTTTACTTGTGAAATAAAAAGTGAGCAGCTGTTTATGGAATGGTATGTGGATCTTCAACTCGATCAACAAACGTCGTTTAACATTAAATTTAATCATCTGTTGGATTAGTGTTCCTGCAATTTAGTGACTCATTATCATCTGTTGGGTTCATGGCCATTGAAATCAGTGAAATGTAATGCTGCATACATCGGTTTTAACAGAAGGATAGCAGAAAATGATATATATGAATGACAATCCAATGTGAACAACATAGGAAAATAGGACCAATAACATGGTACTGATTCATAACAAGAAAACCGTATACATTTCACAGAGATGACTGATGAGATTTAGTTTGCAGTATTTCCTTCTTGATGTCGATAAGATGATTCGAGCAAAGAAGGCAAGACGAGAGGCGATAGTAGAGGAATGGGATCTTTACTCTGATAGAATGAACTAAATGAAGTTGAAGATGGTGTTGTTGTTGCTTCTGCTGCTGCTGCTGACGAAGCCTTGCGATTGGCATTAGGCTTAATCTGCAAAGGATGAGGGGCGCGCCTTTGAAGCCTGCTAAATGGCCTTTTGAATACCCGTTCATCTTTGTGAACACCAATTTGGAACCCTGGGAACTCTGCACCAGATTCTTCCATTCTCTTCCCTCTATCTGCTCATGTCTATCAGATCTTAAGCATTTAATATAGACAAAATGTATTTATTATAAGTTTTTAGCAGATGTCTTTCTTGCTTGTTTCGGTATGCATCCATGCAAGCATGAAATGGTGCATCATGGGAGAGTAGCAACGTGCAAGGTCTTTTTTTTATACTAATCTTTCACGTTCTATTGGCCGTTATATTAATCACAAGTTTCAAAACTGTTCTATTAATCACAAGTTTCAAAACTGTTCTATCCTCAGGACGAGGATCGAACCCCGGACCATTTACGGTATGGTTTTAACTCTGCAAACAATAACAAAATTATTTGGTGTATGCTTAGATCACAGTCAGGTGTACATGTGGAGAGATGGGTTTTCTGATACATTGCTTAATTAAGAACTTGCATTTGCATATCTGCCATGTGAGGGAGGAATCAATGCACACATTTCAGTGACAAGATCCTCAGAAGCACATGCTACTTCAATAGCTTAATTTAATTAGTAATTTCTTTCATTTTTTAACCTTATCCTCTTTTAGTTCAATACCTTCTAGCCATGGTTTTCTTGACCTTCTTATTCTTACACAATGCATCGAACTCGACATTTCTCAGGCATGTTTAATCCTTTCCCCTTGTTCTATTTCTTACAAGATACATGAATGCTGGTAACTCTTTATATATGTGTATACGTGCACAGACACACATAGCCTGCATACTGTTTCCTGTCAGAGAAAACCGGAGATTCATGTGGCTGTTCTTTAGGAAGTAACAAAGAAGCAGCAAAGGAAATCCGGTAAACAAAAAGTATGGAACATGTTGGGTTTTGATTATTTTAAAGTGGAAGGGAAAAAATATGTTAATTTCAGGAAAATTGAAGTACATCCCAATTAAAACCAGTCTGATATCATCCCTACATTTGCATGTCTAACAATGCAAGCCATGATGAAAATTGGACTGCTAAATGTCTTAAACGACGGGTAAGATAAATGAGAATTCAAAAAGGCCAACATGCTAACTTTAGCAAAGGCAAACATTGCTGGAAACTAAGACAGCCATAATCTTTATTTAGGGTAAACTACATAAATGACCACCATATTATTGGAAAAGTCGCGATTTGACTACCTTATTTTTTTCGAAGTAATTAAACCATCATACTATTAAATTGGGTGCAATTTGACCACCAGCTGTTAGAGGTTAACGGCAGGGTGACGTGTCAGTTAAAAAATAAGGGTATAATTACATATTTGGTCCTTAGTATTTACACATTTTTTCAATTTAATCTTAATTTTAATTTAATAAAATAAATTAATTATTTAATTAAGTGGTGACACGTGTCAACACCTTATTGGAGAAATTTAATTATTTATATTTGATATAATAAATTATTTTCCTCCTCCAATCAGGTGCCACCACCTGTTTAGAGGAGAAAAACAAAATCTTCAAACTTGCGCTAGGCAAGAGTCAAACCTATGTGAAGCATGGATAAAGGCAACAACTTAACCACTACACCAAGCACATGTTCATGCTATAAATCACCAATTGTAGTATATGTGTTATTTTGTCTTACATTAATTTCCACTTCCAATGATATATTTCAAAACTTCAACACTACCAAACATGACTGCAATATCAGAGGCGTCCTCTCTTTAAACCCCATCTTTCTCGACCCTATTTTACTATACCAGTAGCTCGCCTCGTCAAAATCCAAACCCTTCTCTTTTACTTCCCTTTTGGAGGCTACCAAATCATCAGAGGCAGCCCATTCAAGCAAAATTTAGTATTCACGAGGAGCACCGACTTTCAGCTCCTCTATAATGAAATTTGAGGGCATAAGTTCACTCTTTGAACCACTACACATTTTACAACAAGGCCTGCATAATTATTACGGCAACAAGAACTCAGTTTTCCACTTCATAGCAATAATCGAACAAAAACAAAACATTCATAAGTTCTGCTACAAAAAGTACAAACAATTCTTCAAGGCTTTTCATTTTTTTCCAAGAACTGAAAGCTAAACAACCTAAAATCCAAAACTGAAAAACCAGCAAATAAAATCCCAAATTCAAAATATTTCGTTACATAATCCCCAATTCAAATAATGCAAAAAATTTAAACAGACTACACAAAGCAGCTATGGGTCTGATTATAAACCAAAAAGACTTGGTCTATTTTAAGACTTCTTAATCTCAAAATTTCTAAGAAAAATTCACAGTAAAGAACCAAAAAAACACAGCTTCTGACAAAAAATCCGAAAACTCAACAATAAAAAACTCATAATATCATCACAAACCAACAAATAAAAAAGAAAATTAAAGTCATAGGTCAAGTATTTTTACCTGTAAGCAGTCTCTGTTTGAGAAAGTTAAGAGGAAAATAATTTATTATATCAAATATAAATAATTGAATTCCTTCTAATAAGGTGTTGACATATGTCACTACCTAATTAAATAATTAATTTATTTTATTAGTTTAAAATTAGGACTAAATTGAAAGAAAGTGTAAACAATAAGGACCAAATGTGTAATTATACCCTTAATTTTTTAACTGCCACGTCATCTTACCGTTAACCTCTAACGGCTGGTGGTCACATTGCATCCAATTTAATAATATGGTGGTTTAATTGCTTCGAAAATAAGTAAGATGGTCAAATCTCAACTTTTTCAATAGTATGATGGTCATTTATGTAGTTTACCCCTTTATTTATGCCAATTTTGCGGTGTTAGGAAATACATAGAGTAAAAACTTAAAGATTATAAGGACTATAGATACATAATGAATGAAAAATTCTACAATAAACGGCATGTATTACTATATACCATTAATATGTGTACTGATATGTACTATTAATTATTGGAAAATACTTTGATGCACAAGCTGTGTAAATTTTAGTTTACACAAGCCCTTTAATTTTAGGGTTTAGGGTTTAGGGTTTTATGTTAGGGTTTAGGGGTTTAGTATGTAGGGTATATAATTTAAGGTTTATGGTTAAAATTTAGAGTTTAGGGTTTAGGGCTTAGGGTTTAGGTTTTAGGTTGCTAGGGTTTGTGATTTAGATTTTAAATTTTATAAAAGGATTGTGTAAAAAAAATTTACTCAGCTTGTGCATCAAAATAAAACCCTTAATTATTTTAATTACTTTTGAAATCATAGATACTGAAATCATATATTACTTTTATCAATTTTTCTTGGTAAAGTATACAAACATTAGCTGAACTTTGGTAAACTATATATTTTAATAACCAAACTTTCTTTTTGATTAAATAGAGATTACATTCTTATGTCGAGATTCGAACTTATACAAGATGGGACAATATGAGCATCCTTAGCCACCAGGCCAATCAGAGGATCTCTTCATAACCAAACTTTCAATTGCTTCAATGCTATAGTTAAACTTTTAGTTTTGCTCTAAATTGGTCGTTGGCCCGTTAACAACCGTTAAAAGGGTGACGCGACAGTTAAAGTATTTTGTAAAACAACACATTTAGTCATCCATGTTTGAACATTCAAACAACTTTGTCCTAATTCAAAAAAAATGCAACCCTCATTATTTTAACTAAGATTATATTAATTAAAAATAATTTAACTTTAAATCTTGAGCACTAAATCTTAAAACAGAAACTATAAAGCCCTAAACTATTACATTTAAATTTATTTATTATCCGCATTAAAATGAGTATCATTATTTGAACCTGAATTAATTGAATAATTTGTTGCATATTTAAATCTGCTAAAATACACATTTAATCCGTCTAAAAACTTTTCAAATAAGAATTATAAAAAATATCCTCGGGGTCTGTTGCCTTTTTAGTAAATAACGATGCAAAATATATATTTCTCTATGATTTATGGATTTAAGGTTTATTATTTAAATTTTAAGGTTTATAGTTTAAGTGTTTAGAGTTTTGGTTTTAGGATTAAATTATTTTTAGGGTAAACTATACTAATGACCACCGAATTATGGGGTTGGTGTCGATTTGACCACTATATTTTCAATTGTGTTAAATACACCACATAACTATTTAATTGGTTCCAATGTAGCCACATGCCGTTAAAAAAACGAAAAAGTAAACGGGATAATTGGTATAATTACACATTTAGTCCCCTTTATTAATACAACCATTCAATTTAGTCCTAATTTTAATCTAATAAAATAAATTAATTATTCAATTAGGTGGTTGAGGGATTTATTTATTTTTATTAGATTTATTTTCCTTCCCCAATCAGGTGGTGATACATATCACCACCAATTGGAGTAAGAAAAATGAAATAGTGGAAACTGGCCCCAAGGGGAATTAAACCTGAGTCATTAGGGAAAGAAAGCAACGTTCTTACCACTAGGCTAAACGTGTTTCTAGCATATAGAATACCAAATATATTATATGTGGTATATGTGTCATCCAATTGGAGATATATGATCTGCAAACAAAACAAAAAAACCTAATACAGCTATAAATGACACATTAACCTGGTATTAGTGACTGTAATTTACAAAGTAAACAACACAAGAGAAGGCAAGAGAGGAGAATAACGTTCGCAGTTTAAATTAGTGCTTCATAATTGGAGATAACTTCTTGTAATATCAACAGCTACTCAACTGCATTTCGGTTTGGTGGAGCTATTATTCCGAAGGCTTCGAAAGGCTTCCCTATGTTAAGATGCCGATTTCATAGCATGACAACTGCGAAAAATATAAAAACAAGTGTCAATATATTTGTGATCCACCCCTGCACATCAAAATTAATGGATTCATTATATTATTTGGTTAGGTCTATGCAATAATAAAAAGTGAAATATTAAATTAAAACACCAATACCGAATTGAATATACACAAATTGGCCTTTATGGTGCATTTTTACAATATGCCTGGCAAGAACATGAAACCACCCTCAATGTAAAAATAAAACATCAAATGTTGTTGCATGCAGAAAATTCGAAAAATGATCAGCTAAGTGATCCACTAATATAAATATTTTCAAGATCAATTCACAATTCATATATCAGACATAATTTCATTTTACATGTTTCAACTTTCAAGACATACAGAAGTAGATCATGTATTGTTCTTTATGCATCTTAAATAAAAGTATACTCCATAAAAGACCAGTCAAAGACAATTTTTACCTTATAATTACAAAACTGGTGAACATCAGAATGACAGTCGACTTAAAAGGTTCTTTTCATGAAGGCAGGAGCACAAGAGAAGTAACTAATTGAATGAGAGGAAACAACAGTTCCTACAAATTAGAAAGAAAAAAAAAAACAACTTTTAACAATCTGTTCAAATGTTCGAAATGATTCTGAGGATCAGTTGGTGTAGTACAACAAACAGTCCAGTATTCAAATGAACATGCAAATTGTTTTCTAGGAGCATGACAAAACAAAACGTTTCCTAAATCAACGCAGACATCGAGATGAATTAAATATTTTTGATGACAACTTATGGCTGACAAATCATTTTTTTAACTTGATCAAAATAGTCAATTGTATGACAGTTTTTTATGGCCTGAAACCAAATATAATAGATGGGAGATTGCAATAACCAACCTTCATCACAGCTAAATTTGTTTCAATTCCTTCTACCTTCACTTGGTTCACAGTTGCCTGTGCAGCTTCAGCCCTACCTATGTCACATATAGATTGCTTCACTGTTAACTCTAAGGGATGTGTTTCCCCAACACAGAAATCTTTAAACATTAATGCAGATTTTATATCTCTAATCGAATAACACATATACAACATATATTATATTTGGTATTTCATATACTAGAAACATGCTTAGCCCAGTGGCAAGAGTGTTGCTTTCTCTCCTTAATGACCCATGTTTGATTTCTTTTGGGGCTAGCTTCCACTATTTTATTTTTCTTACTCTAATTGGTAGTGACACGTGTCACCACCTGATTGGGGAAGGAAAATAAATTTAATAAATCTAATAAAAATAGATAAATCTCTCAAATAAGGTGGTGACACTAATTGAATAATTAATTTTATTTTATTAGATTAAAATTAGGACTAAATTAAATGGTTGTATAAATAAAGGGGACTAAATGTGTAATTATACCAATTATTTTAACAATCTCGTTAACTTTTTTTTATTTTTTAACGGCATGTGGCTACATTGGAACCAATTAAATAGTTATGTGGTGTATATAACACAATTGAAAATATAATGGTCAAATCGACACCAACCCCATAATTCGGTGGTCATTAGTATAGTTTACCCTTATTTTTAATTAAAATAATTATAAATTAAAATAATGTGTAAATAATTAGGGTTAAATTTATTATTTTTAAAATTAGGGCAAAATTGTTTGAATGTGTAAACGTGGATGACTAAATGTATTATTATACAAAATATTTTAACTGTCACATCACTCTTTTAACGACCGTTAACAAGTTAGTGACCAATTCAGAGCAAAACTAAAAATTTAATAGTAACATTAAAGCAATTGAAAGTTTAATTATCAAATTAGATAATTTACCAGAGTTCAGTTACTGTTTGTTTACTTTACCTAAAAAGAAAGAATTGAAAAGGTAATTTAACTTTTTTAGATTTTATTCTAAATATGGTTAAAAACGCTTTTAATCCCTATAATTTAAAAATAATTAACGATACAAATAATTAGTAATACATACCCTTCATCGTAGAATTATCTCATAATGTGTATATATACACACATTAGAATCTGGGTATCTAAAACTCTCTTCCATGATCTTACAGAATTCTTTGCAATATAGATCCTAATAGTTGCAGATATTACACCAAGAATCTTAACCGAATTCAATTTAATATTACCATTAGAATTTGAGTTGTTCTCCTTAACATAGATTTCATCCTGACATTGGTATTGAAGTCTTCAAACAACTTCAATTCTTACTTAAACCAAATATTTGTTAAATTATGGCAGTCAAGTCTTCAATAAGTTAGGTGTATCGAAATTTTTTTAAGAGGCAATTCGGTACAAAATGTATAATTTAGGGGCCAACGGTGCTATTAAGCCTATAAATAATAAAGATAAAGTTTATATTTTTTTAAAATTAAGATTAAATTAGTTTAATATGTAAATATAGATAGGGACGGAGCCATTAATAGGTTCGGAGGGGTTGTTCCCCTCCCAATTTTTTTGGTATAATTGCATTTTAGGTCATTTCCAATTTAAATATTAGTGAAATAAGGTCGTTGTCTTTTCTAATTTTTAGATTTAAAAGGCTTAATAAACTTTTGCCCCTCCCGATGCTTGATCCTAGCTCTGTACTTGAATATAGAAGATTAAATATATTATTATACAAAAAAAATTTAACTAGAGACAGAAGGTATAATGGACTAGGGGACATGCCCCTAAAATTTTAAAAAATTAGAATTTGGTCCTCTTAAAATTTTTAAAAATTTATAGTAAGCTTCAAAAATTTAATTAAATACCTCTCATAATTTTTAAAATTTCTTATTAAATCTCTCAAAATTATCAAAAAAATAACTAAACCCTCAATTTTTGTTTAAGCCTCCATTTTTTTAATTTAAGTTACCCCAAATTTTTATCCCAAATTTCGTCATTATTCTTAATTGTCTGTCACCTTTAACGATATTGAGCCGTGTTGGTACCCCGGGCCGCTCAAATCCCATGAGTAAATAAAAAGTTGGATCTATATTTAACGGCTCAATAACTGTTTTGTAACAAAAATAAAAAAAATTATGTCTATTACGTAACTTTTGAAAGTTTAATGATCCGTTTATAATATTTAAGATAACCTAGTGACCAATTTACGAAATTTAACCAAGAAAATATAAAGTAAATTGAAAAAGAGGGGTCGCGGGCGCAGTCAAGAAATCAATAGAACACAGATGTTGTTGTGTTCATCGGCAGTAATCCGAAGGATATCAGTGTCGTGGCTGATTATGGCTAACATTTCTAACCCCAAATCCCACCGCCTCTCTCGTTCTGGTAAATTCCTCCATTTACTAAACCTTCTTATTTATAATCTCCATCTTCATTCCTTTTAATTTGTTGGGTAATTCTTTTTTCCCCTTTTGAAATAACCAGCCGATGCTTCTATGGCGTTAGAGAGCTCCACGAAAAGAGCCAGAACAATGAGCACCCACTCTTCCATCAAGGACGCCTTTTCTAACTACGCCGATTACCTCAACGCCCTTGTAAATTCTCCTCTTCTTCCTCTTTTTCACCATTTTTCTACTTTATTTTGCGTTCGTTATCTCTTTTTAAAACATGGGTCGCATAAATCCTCTGAAACTTTTACATGAAAATCTTTATCTAGAAGATGTAGATTTGTTATACCCAGTGGATTAGGGGGGGAGGGGAAACACAAGTTTCAACATTGATGCTTTATACCCTCATTTCTAAAGGGACAAAGTGGTAGGAAATAACAATTACTTGTTCCAATACAGACATAAAATGGGTTCTAGGTTGTTTGTTCTAGCAGTGAAGCTTGTTTTGTTGTTTGATACTTACAATATGGGGATATCTTCACCAAAATGTTCAAACTTTATTTACATAAAGTTAACCTTGCATAATGGGGTTTTCTTTTTGACATGTATCTACTTCATTGTTGAAGGTTATTTTATATGCAATGACTAATCAAGCCAAATCGGTTTTTTCTTTTTTTGTAGAATGAAAAACGGGAAAGGATAGTTAAAGCTAGTCGTGATGTAACTATGAATAGTAAAAAAGTTATATTTCAGGTGCACAGGTAATGTTCAAATTCAATTCGTCAGTTTACCGGTTTTCATTTCTCGAAGATTCCAATGATATAATAATTTCTTTTTGTTCTCTCGACTGTTGCCTATTCATCTGGTTCTTAATTCAATTAGTCTATTCAATTACATTGTCCCTCTTCCTGTTATTTACTATCTTTTTTCTTTATCCATATGGTTTTGTTTGTTCACAAGAAATGAATTGTTTTTATGTCAGTTAATGTGATATGTTACTTTGCTGTGTTTTTACTTATGTTTTCTTATGTAGCTATAACATTTGCTTGATGACAGAATCAGTAAAAACAATAAAGAGGAAGTTTTAGAAAAGGCAGAAAAGGATTTAGCAGCTGTGAGAGATCAGCATATTTCTCGACTGGTGAAAGAGTTGCAAGGGACTGATTTTTGGAAGCTACGGCGTGCATACTCTCCAGGGGTTGCCTCTTTGTCTTCTTAGACTTTAGTGGAATAGTGCCGAAGAGAAACAACTTAGTTGACTTATTATGCTTGTCTCTTTGCAGGTACAAGAGTATGTTGAAGCTGCAACATTCTTCAGATTCTGCCAAACTGGAACTCTCTTGAATCTTGATGAGATAAATGCTAGTTTATTACCATTTAGTGATCCATCTATTGAGCCTTTGCAAATTAACCTCCTTGACTATCTCTTAGGGGTAGATGCCTGAATTTTGTGCTATTTACTTTTTGTAGGCTTAGGCTGATGAAAGCATTTGATGCGAATATTTTTGTATATCATAATATCCCTTTGTTAGAACATCGCCTACTTATTTCCAACATACATGCATAAACCAAACCAGTCTCACAAACTCCCACATGTATTATGATGGAGGGTGTTGACTCTTCCTTTACAGCTTGCAGATTTGACTGGAGAGCTGATGCGATTAGCGATTGGTCGAATATCTGATGGCGAAGTAGAATTTTCTGAGAGAATATGCCAATTTGTACGTGAAATTTATAGGGAATTGACTCTTGTTGTCCCACTTATGGATGATAGTTATGACATGAAGACAAAGATGATTACAATGCTCCAAAGCGTAGTGAAAATAGAGAATGGTAATCCTGGTGCTGGTTTTCTTTCCCTTAAAAGTCGGAATCATCGTATACTATATTATGAAAGATTTCTTTGTTAAGCTAATGAATATCTGATGCCAAGAATTCCATGGGTTTGTTGTTATTATATGTGCTATGTATACCTAAGGATCTTAAAAGACTTGACAAAATCCATGCACAACTTGTATCCACATGATAATTCTTTTGTTGGATCCCTTATATGAGTTCTTGTTGCATGCAGCGTGCTTTAGTGTTCGTGTGAGAGGATCAGAGTACATTCCGCTTCTAGGGTCCAGTGATCCAAGTTCTTTCTTAGTGGGAGTCTCTGATGCCGAATTTTGAAAGTAACTTCTGCTCCTCTTAATCTCACTTCTTCCCTTCTCTTTGTTTTATTATTATATGTGTGGTATGCCATTAACTTCATTTAATTCCCCTCCTGCAGTTCTTGGCTGGAAGAGTTGTTTCCTGCTCCAGATACAAAGGTGTTGGAGTATTTAACGAAATGTTTTGCGAGATGCTTCTATAAATCGAAAGATCTTTCAAGGCTTATGCTTTGCCGGTGTCATTTCCGGTGCACTTTGTTAAAGCTTGATGTAATTACCTTGCATGCTAGACTCTGCAAATGGGTTATAGGGGAAAGAATCCAGCTACTGTCTGTTTGGAAGATTTCATATGGCAATTCTCTCTCGCCCCATTTTAGTTGATGGGAAGTTAACAATGAAGCTTAGAAATAGGAATATTATAAAAGATGTCCTGAGTCTGACACAAGAACTCTTTTAGTTAGGTGTGTTTCGACTTTCGACACTTAGATCCAGTTTATACATTGGGTTGAGCATGTTTTGAACATATTAGCATTCTATTTAGCATTCTCTTTGCTCATAGCTTCATTTTTCTCTAATTAGTAGCACTTAGCAAATACTAAATTGTAGTATAAGTTTGTCATTTAGTTATTCTTACCAAAATCTTTAAAATATGAAAATATTTATGACAGGAAAATGGTGTGCCGTATCTGCTTGAAAAGTTATTAGGTAATACCCGAATGATTGGTGCATGATATTTTCTTCCAGTGTAGTGTTTAAATCTTTCTAACCACCATAATTAGTGTTTGATCCACATTTAGTTTTGCTTTAGAAGGATGCAAATTAAAGACTACTCTCTGCCTCTCTGGTTAGTGTTCAAAAGGATTCTTTTTATCTGCCATTGTGAGGACTGCTTGGAATTCATTTGAATATGAAATATAGTAGCCTTGGTTTTAAAAAGAGGCGCAAAAAGTCCCTAGAGCTGAGGCGCGAAGCGAAGGCGAGCGCATTTCGTAGACGAGGTGCTTTTTTTCTAAAAATTTATAAATTAACTATATAACATATTTTGTACTTAAAAACATGATAATTATATCATAGATGCTTAAAGATAAAAATATTTTTTACTTAAATTTGTACTTCAGTCTCACTTTAAATAAAGTGATATAAGAAAACAACCATACCAAGTATAGTTCAAATAAAAGAAATAAAAAACAATCAAAGTGTCAAAACATAGTTCAAAATTCAAATATAAATAAGCAACATGTACAAAGTCGCATTTAGACAATTATCACTTAAACACTAAAGGACTAATACTTCATTACTCCAAATTATCACCATCCTCGCAATATTTATCTCCATCGAGTCCATAATCTACATCTTCACCAATATTCTTTTTTATCTCATCATCATCTAAGACTTGATGAATTGATCTAGGAGTAAAGGTTGCAGAACTAGTAGCTACATTTTTTTCCTTTAACAAATATAGAAGAAATTTTTTGAAGCTTTAGTCAGATAGGATCATGGGGTCCAGCAGCTCTACCAACTTGACTCCATGTCAGATTATCACCATCAAACACTAATTTATCTTCATTATTAGAATTATTCTTCATTCTCTTAATTAATCATTCATTACTTTCATCAATATCCTTTACAAGAATAAGATCATTGTCTTTTAGTTGAAATCAACGTCTCAATACACAATTGTATTTGACAAACACCAAATCACTCAATTGGTCTTGTGTTAATTTATTTCTCCTCTTTATATGAAGCTGCAAGAAGTACAAAATTACAAATTATATAAATTATTAAGCAATTAAAGATTAATAATTTATTATGATACGAAAGAAAGAATATAAGAAGAAAGTTTCTTACAAGCTGAAATACATCTCAAATTCTCTCACAACTAGTAGCACTACAAGTTAGACTAAGAATTCATATAGCAAACTTTTGGAAGTTGGGAGTTGAAGATCTAAATGAAGACCACCACTCCGCTATCATATTAGAAAAACAAAAGCAAAGTATTGTAAGATTTAAGTTATAGATTTTTAAGGATTTAATTTTAAATATAAAATTATATTATAATTTACAATATTGTATTCATGTATTGTAACATTTAATACTTGGAGGTTTTGTCTTTTTTTGCCTAATGGTTGTTGGTCTGCCGAAAAAATCACTAGCATTTCGATATATTTCTATTTCTGCGATGATCTTGTCTTCAATTTTACTATACGAATTGAACTTTGCAATGCAGTCATGTAAACCATTTATAATTTCTCCACAAGATGATCTCTCGGGATCATCATAATAGAACTCCGGGTTCAAAAAATAACCAGCCGCATGCAAAGAGTGGTGAAGTTGACAATTATATTTTCTATCAATATACTCAAAAGTTTTGTTGTACTCTTCTTCCTTCACTGAAAAACTCTTAGAAATAGCATCTTTAGCCCAATCAATGGCTTCATAAATGTATCTTATGGGTGGCTTATTCTCACCATCAACTAGTTTAAAAACTTTAACAAGAGGTCATGTTAACTTGAGAGTATAAAGTATGTTCCTTCGAAAGGTATCTTGTAAATGATAAGCTACAATTTTCTTTCCTCCCGTTTTTTTGGGCTATTTAGATTCATTCTACTCTTGAGAAGTAATCATATTTCTCAAATTATTCTTTTGTTTATGAAATTGTGCATGAATGATGAAAGATGTTGCAAACTTTGTGATCGTCGGTCTATATAATTTTTTTTGATTTGTGAACCTCTTCATCATGTTCACAAGAGAGACGTGGCTATATATATAATCATTCATGAATATGCACTTCTTTAGAACATTCTTGACTTTCAAAAATTTTCCGATATTCTCTAACATCAAATCAATATAATGTACCGTACATGGAGTCCAATAAAGTTGAGGTCTCTTTATTTGTAGCAATTTTCTTACATATAACAAAATAAAACATCAAATTAAAATATTTGAATAATCAAAAAAATAAAGAAAAATAAAATAAAAAATAACTTGTATTTTGTACCGACTTTGATGTAATTAGAAGCCTGTTACTACTTACTTGGATCACATTTTTCTCTCACACAAATTCTACCATTTCAACAATCATCTGACATAACGCGTCGGCATCCTTAACAATTTCTGAAACATCCACGGATTTAATGAACACTAATCTTTTTGGAGAGTTGACAAAAAAATTCTTAATATCTTTTTAAGTGACCGAATCACGTCACCCATCCGATAAAATTGAGCAACCCTTTTGTGCCCATTTTTTTGTGATCATTAATTTTTTAGTATCTTCTACTTTTTTCCTTAAGGAGAGGAACTCTAAGCTCATGAACGGTAGGCACTTTTAAACCGAGACGATATTGCCCAATACCATCGCACATTTCTTTGAAGCTAGGGTAACTTGCTGCATTAAAAGTAATCTCAGCATCGTAAAAAATCTAGCAATTTTTCTACAAGTGCTCTCCCCCAATTGCTTATCACAAGCTGCTTGCACACTCTTATCTTTGTGTGGATTAACTTTTTTAAGATTGATAAACAAGTCCATTGAACCCTTGACTCTTAGTTTTTTTAGGTAAAGGTATCCCGCTCTTTTGACTTAAGTTGCTTTTATCCCCACTTAAGTTTAATAATTCAAGTTCTTCTTCCTCATCATCATCATCATGATCACCAACATCATAGGAAAAATGTCAAGATGACATTAAAGTTGTAGTCTTTGCCTCTTCTTTTTTCAACATAAACGACTTCACTTCCTCATTAACATGTTCATGACATTGAGGACACATTAGCACACTTGTAAATCCTCCGAGCAAGTGTTGTTTCATCTGATATGTTCCTCCCTTAGTAATTTTACCATAAAATTTACAAAGATAATTATTTTTATTTAAAGGGTTCGGCATTCCATATTTTCTTGTCGGATCTAAAGAGACTGATGATTCAGTTCAATTTGATCCCATATTAATAATTTAAACACCCTAAAAATCAAATAATAATCAACAAACAATAATGTATTTGAACTTGAAGGCTATAAATAATGAGGCATGTGGGCGTTTTCTCCTTCAATCAAATGTAGAATATATTAATCATTTCCTTATGTTAATATGTGAAATTCACTTTAATTAGCTAGAGATAATGATTGTTTATTTTGTTTAGTGTTTACAATTAATATTTGTGGAATCGAGCAAGCAAGCAAGCAAGCAACACAAAAGAGGGTAAATCTCATTCGGCAGTCGGTAATGCATCAAATTATTTGTTTTATTGAAAACAAAGAATCAAGAAGATAGCAACAGTTGGCAGTCGGCAAACATTGTTTCTGCAAAGTACAAAAGCACTATTAAATATTTTTTAATTGAAGAAGAAGACTACAATTATACATGTATACAAATTACAACAGTTATACCCAAAGTAGAAGAAAAGAAGAGAAGAGGCGTTGGTGGCTACTCTTACCCGCGACAGTGGTTGGGCTTGGTGGCTGGGGCCGCTGGTCTTGGCAGCGACGGTGGCTGGGTTTGTTGGGCTTACTGGCGACGGTAGAATTTTGAGAGAGGCAGAGAAATTTGGAAAGAGGGTTTGGGTTTATTTATCGTGAATTTGGGGAGCAGGATTAACAATTAAAGGTATATTCTAATTAAAATATAAAAATACGTCTGTTTTATTAAACACGCCTCGGTCTGGCAAAAGCGATCGGATGCGCACGCATCATGTACGTCTTTTTGCCTCAACCCTCGGATGCGTTTTTTTTCAACGCCTCGCTCGCCTCACGCCTCAAGCGCGCATTTTAATACCAAGCTACTTGGATCACATTTTTCTCTCCCACAAATCCTACCATTTCATCAACCATCTGACATAATGCGTCAGTATCTTTAACAATTTCTGAAACATCCACGGATTTAATGAACACGGATCCTTTTGGAGAGTTGACAAGAAAATTTACAATATCTTTTTGTGTGACCAAATTACGCCACCCATTCGATAAAATTGAGCAACCCTTTTGTGCCCATTCTTTTTTGTGATTCTCCATTACTTTTTGAGTATCATCTACTTCTTTCTTAAGGAGATGAACTCTAAGCTCATGAACGGTAGACACTTTTAAACCGAGACCATATTGTCCAATATCTTCGCACATTTCTTTGAAGCTAGGGTAACTTGCCGCATTAAAAGCAATCTCGGCATCGTAAAAAAATCTAGCAATTTTTCTACAGTGCTCTCCTCCCTCAATTGCTTTTCACAAGCTACTTGCACACTCACATCTTTGTGTGGATTAGC
The DNA here is from genome assembly GCA_958450335.1 of Hibiscus tridactylites. Lineage (NCBI taxonomy): Eukaryota > Viridiplantae > Streptophyta > Magnoliopsida > Malvales > Malvaceae > Hibiscus > Hibiscus tridactylites. Next base: position 14,326,398 of record OY288287.1, read on the forward strand.
TTTTTTAGGATTGATAAACAAGTTCATTTGACCCTTGACTAGTTTTTTTAGGTAAAGGTATCCCGCTCCTTTGACTTGAGTTGCTCTTATCCCCGCTCGAGTTTAATAAATCAAGTTCTTTTTCCTCATCATCATCATCATAATCACCAACATCATAGGAAAAATCTCGAGATTACATTAAAGTTGTAGCCTTTGCCTCTTACTTTTTCAACATAAAAGCTTTCACTTCCTCTTTAACATGTTCGGGACATTGAGGACAATTGAGCACACTCATAAATTCTTCGAGCAAGTGTTGTTTCATCCGATATGCTCCCCCTTAGTAATTTTACAACAAAATTTACAAAGATAATTATTTCTATTCAAAGGGTCCAGCGTTCCATATTTTCTTGCCGGAACTAAAGAGATCGATGATCCAGATAAATTTGATCCCATATTCATGATTTAAACACCCTGAAAATCAAATAATAACCAACAAACAGTAATGTATTTGAACTTGAAGGCTATAAATAATGAGGCATGTGGGCATTTTCTCCTTCAATCAAATGTACAATATATTATTCCTTTCCTTTTGTTATATGAGAAATTCACTTTAATTAGCTAGCGATAATGATTGTTTGTTTTGTTTAGTGTTTACAATTAATATTTGTGGAATCAAGTAAGCAAGCAACACAAAAGAGGGTAAGTCTCACTCGACAGTCGGCAATACATCAAATTATTTATTTTATTGAAAACAAAGAATCAAAAAGATAACAACAGTTGGCTGTCGACAAACATTGTTTCTGCAAAGTGCAAAAGCACTATTGAATATTTTTTTAATTGAAGAAGGAGAATACAATTATACAAGTATGCAAATTACAACAGTTATACTCAAAGTAGAAGAAAAGAAGAGAAGAGGCGTTGGTGGCTGCTCTTACCCGCGACGGTTGCTAGGCTTGGCGGCGACGGTGGCTGGGGCCGCTGGGCTTGTCGTCGACGGTGGAATTTGGGGAGAGGTAGAGCAATTTGGTGACAGGGTATGGGTTTGTTTATCGTGAATTTGGGGAGTATAGTTAACAACTAAAGGTATATTCTAATTAAAATATAAAAACACGTGCGTTTTTATAAAACACGCCTCGGTCCTCAGAGGCGTCGCCTCAGACAGAAGCGATCGGAGGTGCACGCATCATGTATGTCGCTTCGCCTTAACCCTCGGATGCGTTTTCCTAAATGCCTCGCTCGCCTCAGGCGCGCTTTTTAATACCAAGCAACTTGGATCACATTTTTCTCTCCCACAAATTCCACCATTTCATCAAGCATCTAAAATAACGCGTCGGCATCCTTAACAATTTTTGAAACATCTACGAATTTAATGAACACGGATCCTTTTGGAGAGTTGACAAGAAAATTCACAATATCTTTTTGTGTGACCGAATCACGCCTCCCATCCGATAAAATTGAGCAACCCTTTTTGCCCATTCTTTTTTGTGATCCTCCATTACTTTTTGAGTATCCTCTGCTTCTTTCTTAAGGAGATGAACGTTAAGCTCATGGGCGGTAGGCACTTTTAAATCGGGACCATATTGTCTAATACCTTCGCACATTTCTTTGAAGCTAGGGTAACTTGCCGCATTTAAAACAATCTCGACATCGTAAAAAAATCTAGCAATTTTTCTACAAGTGCTCTCCCTCAATTGCTTATCACAAGCTGCTTGCACACTCCTATCTTTGTGTGGATTAATTTTTTTAGGATTGATAAACAAGTCTATTGGACCCTTGACTCTTAGTTTTTAGGTAAAGGTATCCCGCTCCTTTGACTTGAGTTGCCCTTATCCCCGCTCGAGTTTAATAATTCAAGTTCTTCTTCCTCCTCCTCATCATCATGATCACCAACATCATAGGAAAAATCTCGAGATGACAATAAAGTTGTAGCCTTTGCCTCTTCCTTTTTCAACATAAAAGCCTTCACTTCCTCTTTAACATGTTCGGGACATTGAGGACACTTGAGCACACTCGTAAATCCTTCGAGCAAGTGTTGTTTCAGCCGATATGCTTCCCTTTAGTAATTTTACCACAAAATTTACAAAGATAATTATTTCTATTCAAAGGGTCTGGCGTTCCATATTTTCTTGTCGGATCTAAAGAGACCGATGATCTAGTTGAATTTGATCCTATATTCATGATTTAAACACCTTTAAAATCAAATAATAACCAACAAATAGTAATGTATTTGAACTTGAATGCTATAAATAATGAGGCATGTGGGCGTTTTCTCCTTCAATCAAATGTACAATATATTAATCCTTTCCTTCTGTTAATATGGAAAATTCAGTTTAATTAGCTAGCGATAATGATTGTTTGTTTTGTTTAGTGTTTACAATTAATATTTGTGGAATCGAACAATCAGTCAAGCAAGCAACACAATAGAGGGTAAATCTCATTCGGCAGTCGGTAATGCATCAAATTATTTATTTTATTGAAAACAAAGAATCAAGAAGATAACAACAGTTGGCAGTCAGCAAACATTGTTTCTACAAAGTGCAAAAGCACTATTGAATATTCTTTTTTAATTAAAGAAGGAGAATTTAATTATACAAGTATACAAATTACAACATTTATACTCAAAGTAGAAGAAAAGAAGAGAAGAGGCGTTGGTGGATGCTCTTACTCGCAACGGTGGTTGGGCTTGATGGCGACGGTGGTTGGGTCTACTGGGCTTGCCGGCGACGGTGGAATTTGGGGAGAGGCAGAGCAATTTGGAGAGAGGGTCTGGGTTTTTTTATCGTGAATTTGGGTAGCACTGTTAACAATTAAAGGTATATTCTAAATAAAATATAAAAACACGTGTGTTTTTATAAAACACTCCTCGGTCCTCAGAGGCGTCGGCTCGCTCGCCTCACACCTCAAGTAAAAGCGATCGGAGGCGCACGCATCATGTACGTCGTTTCGCCTCAATCCTCGAATGCGTTTTCCTCAACGCCTCGTTCGCCTCACGCCTCAAGCGCGCTTTTTAATACCAAGATAGTAGCCCAGTTGATGTCTTTTTAAAAATTAAAAATTAAGCTTTATATATATATAGAAGTATATTTATATACAAATATAAAATTTTAAATTTGTTATTCAAGTTAAATAACTTAATTCAATATATATAATAAGAGAGAGGGATGAGATCCACTTACATTGTGTAAAACTCATTTAGTTTTACACCGATTCATAGTTATTGGATGAGTGAAATAGATGGATAAGATTAACAGTAGCAAATGTGAAGATTATCACTTGGAAGAAAATAAAGAAATAATCTTAGTCATTTATTACGATCATCCAACGGCCTAAAAAAAGTATAAATGTAATTGAATTTTATATAATATAAATAGATCCTAATCGATATATATACATGATGGTAAAACAAAAAAGCAGAAACGAAGCACATTAAATTTAATTTAAAAATATAAGAATATTGCATCAAATATAATTATTTAGTGTTGTTTACCGATTAAATGTTGCGTTTAAACTCAAGTTTTGGGTCTGAATCCCTTCAAACCTATCTTTATTTTAGAAAATATTGTGCATTATTATAGCCTAACACATAAAATAGTCATAAATTCTTTTGAGGGATTAAATATTGACCTTGGTTTAATAGTTTTTTTTTAATATGCTGGTGTGATATAAGGGTAGTATTTATTTAATTTTCTTAATTTTTTTAATAAGACACACACCGTACAAAATTAGTGCTCGAACTCGGATCACCTGGATGAATTACATCATCCTTTACCACTAGAACAACAAAAGGTGAGCACCTTGGTTTAATAGTTAAGTGCGCTTATACCCGTAATGTCTCAAGTTTGAGTCTATTTTTTATTTTTTTTATTTTCCGTCAATAAAATATATTGCGAAAAGTGTTATTAATGTGTTATTTTTCTCTCAAAATTCAAAATCTCTTCATTAAAAATAATATATACAAAATCTCTTCATTAAAAAAATAATATCATATAAATTTAAATTATATTTAATTTATTAAATAACATTATAAATCTTACTCACACTTGTAAAAAATGTAAAGAAATATATGTATCGGATATGATTATAAAAACGTTTAAACTAAAACTAATTAATATTATAACATTATAAAAATATATAATTAAATTTGAACATAAATTCAAATAATTTAACTTAAAAATATTTCAAATAAAATTTAAATTATAAAATACTACACATCTACTAATTCAGAAAAGAAAAATCCATAGAATGTTCACGTGCTTAAAACCATGAATGACGCCGTTTCCCAGTTTCTGGTTTTAAGTTGGGCGCGCAGGCGCAGCCTCACTAGTGTAGTGACGCGCTTCTGTCTCGTCAAAACCCGTTGGCTTTGGCGCAACCAGTGGGCAGAAAATAGAACTCCGCTCTTTAAATTCTACAATTTCGTCGCAAAAAATAAATAATAAAAAATTACCAGAAAAATGGTGACGATATTAGTAGCGACAACCACCGATCCGGCCTCAATCAACCCGGCCAACGCCCTCTTGGCCATGCCCGGTTGGGTCCCCGTCCCCGCTCCCTCTTTATCGCAGCAGGTACTTAATTATTTACATTAATCAATATTTCAAATCTTCAATTTTGCCACCGATTTAGATTTTTTTCATTCATTTCTATGTTTTTTAGGGAATAAAAAGCTTTTCTAATCAAAATGCTCGATTACTTCACCACGACAAAGGCATTGTGGAGGAGGACGATTTGGATCGCCGTTGGGAAGAAGCCACCGGCGAGACTGTCGATGAGGTTATTTTCTTCAGCAAACATACGGCTGTTTCCAATCGCCCTGCTCTCACTGTTCATCCAATAGGTGATTTATTTTTAAAACAAGTTTTTTTAATATTGGGATTAAAGCAATGATTCGTTACTTTCTTTGTGTTTGAAATGTAGGGATACCTCATTTGCGCGAAGGAGATGTTCCACCACAGGGTGGGAGGCCCGGTTGGGCAGCGCCACCTGACCCTAGGCTGGGGCCTTGGCTTAGGCATTTGAAGAAACTTGCCCAATCTCATAATTTGGTTCCTGAATTTGAGGTCATTTTAATTATTGATTATTGCTAGACTGCTACTACAAATTTGTTTACTTTCTTTTTTTCTAATTAATAGTATTTTTAAATTTGGTTTTAGATAACTCTGGAGGGTACGCATCATGGACCTATAACAACCAAACCAACAATGTTCCTTGAGATTGGTAATCCGTTGCAGTCTGCAGTATCTTTTTATTATTGTTTCCCCCCTTCAAAGCTAGGAATTTAACTAGAGTTTCATTTGTTTCATATTCACTTCGATGTGGCCTCAGCTGTTCTAAAGTTTGCCCCAAAGATAATTATGCTAAAATTTGGAAACAAAAATCAGTACATGAATAAATAAATGGAAAAGCAGCTATCTTGGTTTACATGGGATGGGATGAATGTTAAACTTTGTTTTACAAAGTAGGGATAATGATATTACTTCTTTAAGGTAGTTAACATGGTGCATCTTTGCCGATCAGGTCTGGACTGGTGTTTTAGGATGATTTGTGTTGCTAGTATACCTGTACATGCACACTAACTGAACTGTTAAATTGACATATGGATGTGGATTTTGTTTGAGATTTTCTTTATGTACTCCTTTATTGAGGTGAACATTGCCCTCTGCTGATAATTACCAAGCATGCTTTTCAGTTTTTATTCAGTCACTTGTTGAGTGTGAGACCATCATTTGCATTATCCTCTTCATATGATTTTTTTTTTTGCTCTTAAATAGATAGCTACTGAAACGAAGAACACCTTATGTTTTCGTGTTTACTTGATTTCAGCTGGAAGAGTTTTTATGCTGCTTTATATTTTGACACATTTTTTTGTCTGATAGCCTTCCTTCACTGCAAAATACTTAAGCTTATGTCAGATGGATTTCTGCAATGATTTTCTTGGATTTAACTGCCCTCTTTTTTCTGTGTTTAATATACTTTCTTTTTCGTTGTTATAGGCAGTACAGATGAATACTGGAAGAGGCAAGATGCTGCTCAAGTCATGGCTCTAGTTGAGTATACATTTCTCATATGTTTTGTTTCAACAGTTCCCAGCCCAATTGTTATTATTCCTTCGCATTTTATTGTTTTCTGGAATGTTCATGACATTTTGTTGAATTATGTTCAATTTTACTTTTAATGTCCTGAGTGAGTTAGATGATACACAAAGTCAGAGTTTGATGGTTGAACTTGGATAACATTTTTAATCCGTTTAGTGCATTTAATTTGTGGTATAAGTAAATAGATAGATTATTAGAGGTGACAGGCTCCGTTCCCTAACTTTTTCTGTCTGTCCTTGAAGTTGGTTTGGGAAGGACTTGGGCTTGGAGGTGGTGATGCAATTGGAAACTGGGGCAGGTACTTACCAAATAACTGACATAAGTCATTAGCGTTTTTTTTAGGGTCCTACTACTGCATGTGTTTTTATTAAACGGTTTCCATCCTGATATTCATAGTGGTAACCAACTTTGTCCTTATTTTCTGACATTCCATTTTTGTTTTCTTTGGAAACAAAGAGATTCTCTTTCTTGTTAACATGCCTTGCATTAGTAATGTAACCTGGTATTTTATAATTTTTTTATATTCAAGGGAGAATGACAAAAAGAAAGTGCTTCTCGGAATTGGTGGTGGACATTATGCTCCTCGGCACATGGATATAGTCTTGTAAGTAGTTCTTATCATTGACTTTTTTGTACGTGGCCATTCAGCCTCATTCTTGAATCTCCTGTTATGCTGAACTTATCAACATGCCTTTGAAGTTTTTTTGTTCTCCTGTTTCCACGAAAAAGAAAAAAGGTGTTTGAAAAAGTTTTTTTTCACTATTAATACTTTTTTTATTTTTGAAATTCCAACTGCAGAAAAGAAGGTGTTTGGGTGGGCCACCTGCTTTCTGGATATTGTATACCAATGGAAGATCCAAGTCAGTCAAAGGTAAACGGAAATGCAGATGGTATTGGTGGGACGTGGAAGCAATCGATTAAAGTTGCATATGAGGCTACAAAATCAGCTTTCCCGGGCGGGGAAGTTTTGGCACATCTTGATCAGAAGTAAGTTAACTGATAATTTTATTGAATGACCTTATGGTTCTATCTATCATCTATGTTTTTTGTTTTATGTATGATTATTAATTAATCTAGAAATATGTTGTTACAGGTTATTTTGGTAGCCGATATCATTATTCATGTTAATTATCTTATAATTATTAGTTTATCAGTTTATTAGTATTTAATTAGAAGTATTAGGAGAACTTTTCTATGAGTATTTTATATTATTAGTGGTCTTTCCTTGGTAGGAAACTTGCTTTTGATTTTCTTTAGTAGCTCTTTTAGTTGACCTAAATAGGCCAATTGGGAAGCAATAAAGTAAGAAGTAAGAACTTTAAAAAAATTCTTGTGAGATTTAAGAGTTTCTCTGACCAGTCTAAGGTCTGGAAATCCCTACGATGAGTTCCACTATCAATCAAAACATGCATCCGTAACAATTTGGTATATGATCGTAACATATGTCCAAGTATTTTGCTATAGCTAGAAGCAATTTAGGATTGAATTTCCAGGAGTTGTATGTTTTCAGTTATATGTAGTTTTTAGCTGGATTATTTTGAGCAACATGTACTGACTTGGTGTCACTGAGTGTTGAAGTTATGGTTGGGAAACTAGAAAGAAAAAGAAAAGGTTTGTAAAGTAAAAAAATGTCCTTGTGTGCCTTTCCCCATCTAGCTTTTGAGCTGTAGAGCACTCCTCTTATAGACACGCTTGCAAATACATTGTTGGTTCTAAATTGTTTTCAAAACTCGGTGCTGCATTTGACAATGGATTGTGAAAGTATAAATTTGCAAAATAGGGTACATAGTGACTCCTGGATTTTCTTTTTTTTTTCTTTGGTCACTTCAAACAATTTTCAGTTGCTGCTTGAGATAATGGACTCTAAATGATAGATAGTTGAAACCAATCTCTGCACCTTTGACGTTGACAACTGGTGGAAATTAATTAGGAGATAAAAGAAAACAAGAGGTTAAATTATCAGGAGTGGAGACTTTCAAATGTGTTTGAATTGCTGTCTTCCATCTGTTCAGCCATATGCTTATTATCTGCTATAATTTCTCCAAGCTTGAGCACATCTTAGATACTGTTTCTCTATGCATTCTTAATGCTTATTCCTGATTTCAGGAGTTTCAAGGGATGGCAGAAAAATGCAATTACTGCATATTTAGGTGAGCTGAACATTAAAATCGGAAAGCCAAATGATTTTATTTGATTGATGCTGGGTTTTGGATGGACCACTTTTCCCTAGCAATAGCTGGCCAAGGGATTTTTGTTGAAGCAGAAGATTGATGGACCCAGAATCTATACTATAGTTATTCAGCAGCTTCTATACAATTTTGGTTGTGAAGCAAGTTATATGACAATGAAGAACAGCGCATGCGAGGATGATTGAAAAAGGTGCTGTTGATTCATTATTGCTTCATGCATTGTATTTGTTTACCCAAACCCTTTTTTACTTTGATCCGGTCGTAGTTACAAGCCGGTTGAATGAAATTATACGAGTAATGAAGAAGTTTAATATTTATACTTTGATGCTTTCTTGCATATGTGTGTGTGTGTGCATGTGTTAATATATGACAAGCTCAGCAGTCAGCCCCTCTTTGACAAGGGCAGTGAGAACTAGAAGATAGGCAGAGTTTCCTTTCGGTCTTGCTGCTAATATTAACTAACGCTTGCCTGAACAATAAGTGTGTATCGCTAAACAATAAGTAATGTGATCAGGGTGTGATTGATCCGACTCGAGTCTAAACAGTAAGAAATTTGATTCGAAATACCTGAGTTGTTGAGTTTGTCTCTTTGATTCAAGTCTCCGTGTGTTTATAAGGCCAAATCTTTTAACTGATATGGGCCTGGAGAAAGTTGCACAATTTGCCAACATTCCTTGGGCTGTCAGGAACCGATCCAAGTGCTAAAAACACTCGATCATTGACTTGCCGACTTAAATTTGAATAAAATAAAAATTTCAAATCTTGGCTCAAACCGACCATTACATGAAACTGGGGGTACTAAACATATGACTTCGAAGTAGCCATATCGAATCGTATATTTCAATAGACATAATTATTCTTAATTTTAAAAAATAAAAACAATCTCACATATTAAAATCCTATATAGGAACCAACTGAGTTGGTTTAAGTGGTAAATATCTTGATATCGTTTAAGTATGTCTTGAGTTTGAAGCGTTGTATGTAGTTTGCAAGAAATTTTTGCTGAGAAATTTATCCACCAAAATTAGATACGCGACGTAGATCAATCCGAATTAATAAGAGGCGACGTGGATCAGTCTGATTAACTAGACGAACCTTGAAAATTGAAAAATGCAATGAAAAAAATATCATCTATAAAGCGATTTGCAGGAGTTGTGCAGCTGCCAAAAAGCAAAGAGAATTGGGCGACCAAGTCAGCTTCACTAAAATGGGGCAGAAATCAGCAGGGTATGTCCCCCACACACAGAGGCAACGGAGATTGTGTCATCTTGCCTGGTTTTGTCGTTTTTGGGTTTTTTTAAGACGATGAGCTATAAACTCCTATTCTGGTTGAGTCCATTATGAAATCATAGGTGAAACTTGAAAGCGGCGGAGTTACAGGAAACAAGGAATAGGACAAATTTTGTTAGGACTATTTTAGTATTCAAAGTCCATCAATCCCAATCACTACTTGCACCCAAATAAAAACTATACATATCCTTTTACCATGCAAAACTACATTTAAAAATGAACACATCTCCGAGTGGCACCATGCCATGGTTACCTCAGAAATGCTGCATGTGAAGCTGTTAAATGTTAACGCAACACTTTGTTTTATGCTATATTTTAACCCTCCAAGCTCGGATTTTCACTCATTACTATCTCCAAATCACTCATTTCTTAAAAATAACTATTAATGCACATACATCTTATAGATATAGTAATTTAAATTCGTATTTTCTAAAATAAATATCGTCCGCTTTTTTATTAGGATACTTGTTAGTTCCGCAACACAAGCATTTTATTTTCACACATTGCTGTTCTGTTTAACTTTGGATAATATTTTAATAAATAATTTTTTAAAAAGTTGTAATTTTTTCGTAAATAATCCGAAAAAGGTGATGTTTATGTAAAAACCTATGGTTTGAGTTAAGTTAGTGAATGACATAGTGACACGTAATAGGTACAAAGTTGGAGGATCCAAAATGGTAACTCCGCCACATGATACATCCAGAAATCCCTTACCACCTATTTGTAGCCTTATCTGTTTTCCATCACTTACGTCACCCTCCAACGGATCTTTCATCTACGTGTCCCAATCCCCAACCAAATGATATTTAGGAAGTTGTTTGTAGTTTGTACTTTTGGAGATGGGTTGAAACTTCGATTTTAACCAAATTAACATACCGAAACAAATGGTGGCGGTTTTAACCAAATGATATTCTTTTCGCTTTTTCTCACTCTCACATTTTTCTGCGGTAATTTTTTTTTAGAGTTTCTTTATAATTTTTAAGTTTTTCAAGCTAATGATGGCGATTTTGATTGTCTATCGGCGGTGATTTTTTTAATTTTTTTATTTTTGTTCGTTTATCTGTTATTATTTTTTTTTATTTTTCGTCGGCTATTTTGGCATGTTCTTCATTTGTCGTTTGGCACGTTCTTTGTCTGCTTTTATGACACGTTTAAATCGAAGACGTCTACAACTTGGTGTATGTTACAGTTGAATCCTACCGCACAACATTGCATGGGTTGGTTATTCGTGGAGATAACCAAGACGTTTTTCTCTTTTTTTGTTGATTAGAGTAATTCAATAATCTACGTTCTTCCAGTGAGCACTCCAAGATTTCGCTATGGTGATAGATTTGAAGAACATTGATGAAGATTTTATGAGAAGATTTAAATTTGCTATTCATGTTTGCATACTCTTTGCTTTTCTGCGTTTATTTTTATATTTTAGGTATACTTATCTGTGTATTTCTTCTTATTATTTTAATGAAAGGCTAAAGGGGTTATTTTGCCCCCGAGTTCGACCCAAATTAGCAATGTTGCTCATCGCGCGAAAACACGTTCAATTAGGTCCTCCAGTTCGCACATTACAGCAAATTAGCCCTTTGACCAACGTTGACCGTTAAAGTGTTGACGTGATAATTAACGGTGCTGACGTAATAGTCAACTGTGATGACGTGACAGTTAAATCTGATGTCATGGTAGTGCATGTGTGATGATGATGTGACAGAGGAACTGAATTGATTTTTTAAACTGAATTCAATGGCATAATTGAGTTTTTTACCGAGTTCATGGGCATAATTCATTTTAATTGAAAGTTCGATAATATTGAGTGGATCGAATTAACCGATATGCCCAAGAGGGAGGTGAATTGGCAATTTAAAGAATGAAGGGAGCAAAAGGAACAATTAAAAATGATGGATAAGGCAATTATAGTGGTTCAAGCTTCTAAACAAGCTCTACATCCACTACATTAGCTCCCACTAAGGATTTTCAACAAACTCTTCACTAATTTGTTCTTCCCTTTTTCTAAGCTAAGGAGGCAACCTTTACAAATGTTCAATCTTTCTACCTAAAGATTGAACCACATGACTCTCACTTATAAAGAAGATGTTGGCTATTACAATTGATCTCTCACAAGATAAATATGGCCCAAATTGATTACAAACACTCCCCAAACTCGCAAATTTGATTTACACAAAGAACTCTAAGAATTGGGTACAAGAAATTGACAATAAATGCTTAGGGTTTGGATTTGATTGCTTGGATGTTGCTTTGAGGTTCAATAGTTGTTGTTGGTGCTTTTGAGGCTTGCTTTTATACCTTCTCATTGATTTCTAGCCTTTTGGGTGGTTGATATCATCAATAGAGTCGTTGGGGCTCTCTCTTCCCTCCATAAACGCTGTTATGCAACTACCCGTATCGAAACACGAGACCCTATATCGAAACGGACACCAAAACAAAAAAAGAGTCGTTGTGTGTAAAAAGGGACTCGTATCAAAACGGTTCATTTATCGGTGGACTACCACGATCATTTAACCCATCATCCCGTCAACAAAAATCGATTGATGTCGTGCGAAATGTCAGACGAAGGCTGAAAATTTTAAAAATGTTCATTTGAACGATTCACAACGAACAACGACATAACAAATGACGAACAATGTACGAGTCTTCTGGCAAGGGGATGATGCTTCTTTCATCGCCGACAACGTGACCAATGATGACAGCAGTGGTCGGATTGGGGAATTTGAATTTTTTTTAGAAGTTTGAGATTTTGGGGATTTTTTAATTTTGAAAAAAAGTCACATATCAAATTCTGATTAAGTGACACATTTTTTTACGAAATAAAATTTTAGGCGACTATTTTGGCCAAAAAAACTTAAGTCACTTATTTCAGCCACACAATAGTTTAGGTACCTATCTCAAAAAATGATATAGTTTGGGCACTTATTTTAGTAATAAGCCTTTGTTTTACTATAATTGATTTTTCAAAAAATAATTTACTTAAAATGAATTGTATTTTTTAAATAATTTCTTTGGAAATTATTTTATGATATTTGAATGTAGGGAAGAAGTTAGGAATTAAAAGTTAACGAGTCTGGAATAAAAAAATAAAAGGTTGAAAAATATTACTAATAAGATTTGACCAATTAACTTTAGTTAAAATATACCAACTTTCACTTCCACGTTCTACTACTAAGACAAAAACAATTTTATGTTATTAAAACAAGTAAAATAAATTATAACTTCAAATTTTGCAGTGACCATATTTAAAAAAAATGACCATAGTTCATCTCTTGTGTCCTGGTGGCAAAGGTAGATGTTCATCATCCCTTGGGACCCGAATTCGAACACCAATAATGCATGTTGTGATTGTCGTCTTTGAAAAGACTAATAAAGTTGAACAGATGCTACCCTTGCATTACACCAACATATTAAAAAAAATAACCATAAAGGCAGGCTGCAGGTCAGACCCTTGCAATCATGTGACTTCGCCCATATTCCGATGATGTATAAGTAATTTTTTTCTTCTAATTTAGTATATTCTTTGGAATTATTTATTATAAATTTTAAATATGATAAATAATATTATTTATTATAAAATATTTAGTATTATTATTTTTACAATGTTATAATAATTTAATTAATTTTACATATGATAAAAATAATATTAACTTATTTATATTAATATAAGTTAGTTATTTTCACTCACGTTGTTTTTATTTTTTTGATAATATGCATGTGTATCTTACGGTCTATGTTTAGAGTGTGAGACTACTCCTCTCAACTCATGTTCAGGGTCCATGTTTTTCTTATTTAACGTGTCAAATACTTAAAAGGAAAAACATATAAGTACACCTATGTCAGTTGGGTAAGGGTTCTCCTACTCTCCCTAAAAAAAAGAATTCTACTAAAAAATGAAGTCATATTAAAAGTTGAGAATAAAATATAAATGTTGAAAGTAAAAGACAAATTTATAAATAATTATTGTTTAAAAATAAAATACATAAACAAAAGGTAAAACAAAAATTGAGCGTGGAGGGCAAGAGCCCCTCCCACATAAAGGACAACTCTATCATTAGTTGGGTCATTTTCACTCAACCTATTTATACCGGCATAAATTAATTGAAAATATAGTGCACACACTAAATGAGGGATGTGCAAAATAAATTCTAATTGTTAATCGATATAATTATTAAGTTTTATCGATTAAGTAATTCATCGTTAAGGTTAAACGGTTTCGATTAACCAACCGCTAAGAATGATGGTTAATAGTTAACCAATAAGTTAACTATTATAAAATTATTTAGACATAAAAAATGAAGTTCGTGATTAGAATTTCTCTATTTAAATTTTTTTCTAAAAGTTTTAATGTAATATCTATCGGATAGATAATTTTATTATTCTCAAAAGAATTAGTAACACGTGTGAATTTTTTTATAATAGGTTACATGTTAATTGGTAATCGTGCCATTAAGTAACAGTTAATTGCTATAATAACGGTTAACCGTTTCTTAATGATTAGGTTATAGTTTAACAATCGTTATAACGATTAACCAACCGTTTATGCTAAATGATATGATTAACCTACCATAAACACTCATAGTAAAAATTATCTTATAACGATTAACCAACTGTTTATCCTAAATGGTACGATTAACTTACCATAAACTCTCGTAGTAAAAATCATCCTATAAAGATTACCGTGTTTTTTTCTTAGATTTGCAATTAGTTTTATATTGATCAATTAATTTTACTTAAACCAAACACAAAAAATTATTTTCCCTCAAAATATTTTAAACAAACACACCTAAATCAACTAAAAAAGATCTACGATTTTTTTTCTTCTAGGAGCACTCTACCATTTCCCTAAGTTGAGTACACGTGTCACCAACCAATTTAACAGATCATCTAAATCGTGTGTTTGTCCCCCACAGGAAAAAAAGGTCTTAACGATAAGCTTACTTTCTATCCACTGCTGACAGCCCCACACTTCTTTTCAGCTAACCCCTTTAATCCAAAGTAAAGAAAATGACAGCTCAAGATCTCCTTTTATAGATAAATTATTAAATGGATTCGATTCATTATGTTAGATCTATTTATTTTATCTTAAAAAATAAGATTTATAGATTTTATTAGCTTAGACTACAGATAATGTGGTAAGTTCTAATAATTTTCCCTTTAAGCTTTAATTCTGATTTTAAAGATTAATATCCTATACACTGGCGGTGGAAACTGAAAGTTTTCACAGGCGCCTTAGTTTTAGGGTATATGGAGTTAGTTTAGGGTATAGAGTTTAGAGGTTTAGAATTTAGGGATAGTTATTTCAATTTAAGGTTTAGGGTTATAATTTAGAGTTTATAGGTTAGAATTTAATTTTTAGGGTAATATGGTGAGGATTTAAGTTTTAACCTATAAACCCTAAATTATAACCCTACACCTTAAATTTAAACAACTATCCCTAAATTCTAACCCCATACACCTAAAACCCTAACTCCCAATACCCTAAAATTAAGGCACTTGTAGAAACTTTCAGTTTCTACCGCTTGTGAATAGAATATTTATCCTGATTTTAATCCCTTTGGTATTCTAATTTAATCCTCTATTTTAATTTGTTCCTTTTGCTTTTATATTATTATATGGATAAAATATACATTTTGATATTTTGTCCAATTAAGTACTTAAACTTAATTTCTCTATCCAATTAAGTGCATAAAATTGGCTTCTTGGACATATTTGGTAAGTTTGATTTTTTTATTCAATTAGATACCTAAATTTATCTTTTTGTCTGAAATTGGTACCTAAATTTGACTCTTTTTTTTCATTTTGTTACTTATATGTTTTAGTTAAATTAATTATTATATTTGGAATAAAAATATTTATATCTTATAAAATTTTAAAATTATTTGAATTCGTGTAGTTCCGCCCAAATGGAACAAATCCAAATTTAAAAAAAAAAATTCAAATTGAACCAAGAAGCCGAGTTTAGGTGTCAATTTGAACCAAAAAACCAAGTCCATATACTTAATAAGACAAAAAAAATATAAGTACTAAATTGAAAAAAAACTAGATTCAAGTACCAATTTGAACTAAGGAGTTAAGTTCAAGTATGTAATTGGTCCAAAGTAAAATTCAATTGCTAAATTCAAGCACCAAAAATGTATACTTACCATATTATTAGTAAGTTCAAAATAATAACAACGTTAATTATTATTGTTAAAATGATAAATATAAAATTATACTCAAAATAACCTTAACCATTGGATTGTTATATAAATTTTTTCATTAGTTTAACATGGTTAACTGAGTTTCCATGTTACAGTCATTGTAAAATCGAATAACTTAAAAAAATTATGCCAAATTAAAATATAGAGATCAAATCTCAAACTTAGTACAAGGACTAAAATCAAAATTAGACCCAACTTAACACGTGTACACGAAATCACGGTCATCTTCATCATCATCACTGGTTTCGCAGTTACAACTTGAAACTTTCTTTTTTGTTTTTCTTTCTGCCGGCTCTATTTGTTTTTTATTTTCTTCCATTTCTCCGGCGGAATACAAACAAACAAAAGCATTTTGACTTAAAGAATAGAGCTCAGATTTCCGACACCTTTGTCGGCTTCGAAATTAAAAAAAAAAAAAGTCAAAAGGAAAAAAGAGAAAAAAAGATTGTTCTGGTTTACCCTTATTTTGTTATTGTTGTCACTGCTGCTGCTGTTGTTTGGTTGGAAGGCAAATTTGATCGAATTTTCTTTCAAAAATATTTCTGAGAAAGTGACCGGGTAAAGCGGCGTTATCATTGTGTTTAATATAGTTCTAAAAATGGGCTGGGGATAATTAATGCCGAAACTGAGTCTAATAAATAAAAAAATCAGAAAAAAAGAAAACAGAGCCGTTTGTTTGGTTTGCCATGGCAATCCAATTAATACCAGATAGATGTAAAGCTTTGACTTTTGACCCTTTTTATTGCAATGTTTTTTTCCGATAATTAAAACCCTCTCATTTCTTTATTTAACTTTCTTGTGTTCTTTCACTTGTTGTGAGAATTCGCTCTTAAAACACACCCAAAGCTTCTCCTTTTATTAAAATCGCCCCAAGCTCCAAAGCTCTCTTCTTTACTCTTAAGATCCCCTTTGTTTAATTTACAACCTTGTTTTTTCTTGGCTTTTGCAGTGAAGATTGGTGAAAGTTCGAGCTTTTAATCAACAGAGAAGACGGGAAAAAAAGGTATCAACTTGTTTTTGTTGTTGTTGGGGTTTTATTTGTTTGGATTTGCTTCAGATCTTTGATATTCTCTCATTTTGTTTTTTACTACTTGTATTTTCATGAGTTTGAGAGTTAAACCAATCTGGGATATTTGTTAAACTAATAATTTTGATGTGTTAGATCTGATTAGAGCTAGAAATTTGTTATACTACTTGTAGCAACCACGAAACTAACCCATGTAAAACATGAAATTTGGTAATAATATATATATTTTTTTTCTAATCTTTCCTTCTCATCATCTTGACTGCTGTGTTTCTATATTTTGTCTTTGCTTTCTATTTTCTTCATCTACTGGGAGTCAGTTTTGCTTTGCTTTGGTTTATCTCGTAGTGTCCGCAGATAGTGAAGCCTTGCCGTTTAAACTGTAGGCCACAAGAGTGACTCAAATTGTTATTCCTTTGCAGACTCTAAACTTTTCGAGAACAAAGGAGAGCCTCCGGATTCCGGTGGATTGAATGCAGAAGGATTTATGAAGGGTGATCAGAATGGACTAATGCATGAAAAAATGGGAACTGATGGGGATTCGGATCCTGCACCATATCAAGAGAAGACCGGGAGTGGATGGCCAGGACCAAAACTAGATTGTTCTATGAGTGTGAATGACTTTGCCAATGGTAATGAAAAGGAGGTCGGAGATTTCGTGACATGTAATTCTCGTTCTTCGAAGAATATGGATTCATTTCAGGACTCGGTTTTCTATATGGACAAAAGTGTGATGGAATGTGCATTGCCCGAATTGGTAGTTTGCTATAGAGAGAGTACATATCATGTTGTCAAAGACATCTGCATTGACGAGGGAGTTCCAACTCAGGACAAGTTCTTGTTTGACAGTGGGGTGGATGAGAAGAGCAATTCCGACTTTCTCCCCTCGGAAAGTGATCAAGATAGTAAACTGCTGAAAGAAAAATCAGAGAGTGATATATCTATGCAAGTTGGTTCCATGCCTCCGGAAGAAAATCAAACGGACGATGATATTGACAATGAATGTGGTTCTAATAAAAATCTCCATGCCGATATATGTACGCAGGATGTTTCCTTATCTCTAGAAGAAAATGAGCCTAACAAGGGAAATCCTTGTCAAAGTGATTCTAAGGATTTGATTCTGACTAGGGAAATGAAGGATGATACAATGAAAATTATCACGGATGATGTCCCCAAAGAGGTGTTTACTCTTGGAGAGTTACTTTCCATGCCAGAATTGAGCACATTGAATTCCAAAGCCATGGCTTCTGATTACAGAAGTAATGGAATTGAGCAACAGTGTTTTGAGGTAAGCTTATCTTGTTTAAAGTTCCTAAAATTCCAAAGTACTATGCCAAAATTCCTTGAAAAAACGATATGGATTCACCTATGAATGCAAGGAAACATGCATGATTACATTTTATCGTCTTCTAATTTCTGCATTCATGTTTGGGTTTAGCATCAAAGGTGCTCCGTTTCTAATAATTATATATGTTTCCCAGAATGAACGTCCGTCCATACAAAAACTTGAAACAAGAAGAAAAATCATAGTAATTTTGTTTCCATCAAAAGTGTATTGTTAAGTTGGGAATCTATTGAGTTCATATCTTAAGAAGTAACATGGATGTATTTTGATTTTGATGCAGAATTCAAGGGAAAAGGAAGTCACCGTGATGCCTCCTTTGGTTTCTGCAGATAAAGAATTAAACAATAGTGGCAAGGAAACCAGTCTATCTGCTGCTGCATCAGGCTCTGTAGCTGAAGAATTGGACAGTGGGAAAGGGGAAGCTACCAGGTTTAGCTCTGCTGAGGAATATACCAGCAATGGCCTTGTTAGTGAGGTATGTGATGATAACAAAGTAGCGGCTCAAAACATCGCATGTGGCTCTGATTCTTCTGCACCAACGAACGGCAACGATGAGGGTTGCCACAATCTTGACCGTGAACCTCCCAAGACTGAAGGTACACCCAAGCTTGAAGGTACAACTGATCTGCCTTTATCAAGCAATCTGCAACATGGATTTGGAGAGTCTAGTTTCTCAGCAGCGGGGCAGGTAACAGGTCTAATAAGTTACTCTGGACCAATAGCGTATTCGGGCAGTCTCTCTCTTAGATCAGATAGCAGCACAACAAGCACTCGTTCCTTCGCGTTCCCAATGTAATTTACTGGCAACTATTTGTGTTTTGCTCCTAACTTCTTTGTCTATAACCAATGCATGACTAATTATTAGCTGTTTCGATTTCTTCCCCTCCTTTATTCAGATTGCAGTCTGAGTGGAATAGCAGTCCAGTAAGAATGGCAAAAGCCGATCGGAGACATTACCGGAAGCATAGAGGTTGGAGGCAGGGCCTCCTTTGCTGTAGATTCTGAAAAGTTCTGTTCTATCATAGGTTATACAAATTTTTATTATTTTTGCTTATCAAGTTATATACATCATCTCCTTATCTCTCGCTTGACGTGTAATTGGCAGTAGGTTTTAGTGTGTCATGCTTTGTCAGATTTTCAATCTCATGCATGCAAATTGAGCTGCAAGCTTATAGTGTTTGTTTTTGGTTTTTTGCTTTCATGTTCATAATTAAGACTTTTTGTTTCAACACAAACATGTTTTATGATTATGATGACCAAGGTAACAACAATCAAAGGGTCACCATATTCCATTTTCTTTAAGATACTGGCATTCGAAACTTAACATACTCGAATATAGTGATGAATTCATAATTCATATCATACACTCACCCTAGAGAACCAAATATAATAGCATAGGATACCATTCTGTTAATGGGTGCTTTAAGGCTTAAGAGAAGAAGGATATTAGTAAAAAACATCAAGCTAAAAGTTAACTTCCAACCTTTTTCTTTTTAAATGCAACTTGTATTTATCAATTGCAACACCTGAACAATTGAATATATTGATTTTCCTTGTGGAGGTTGAACTCAGTTTTTTCACAGCTGTTATTGTTAATATGTAAGTAATAATTAATCATCATAATGATAGTTTAGCCCTGTTAATTTGTAATGTTGGTCAAACATTCTGGGCTAGTTGGACACTCTTGTCCTCATTCTTCATTTCTTCACTGGCCTTTCATGGATTTACTACACATGCACGTGTTTTGTCTTTGAAAAACAAAAACCTTACTTCCAAACACCAAAACTAACATTATTTCCCTGTCTTGTTTCACCTTTTTATTTGACTGCCTTATGTTCTTCCAAAATTTAAGATTTTTTTTGCTTGTAATTACGTGTTTTGGAACTCTGCATCTTTGTGCTTTGTGTCTGCTCTTTTTTTTTCCTCCTCCTCTTTCCTCTTTGTAAATGGGGTTTCCCCTTCCATATAAAAACAGCCCTATTCTCAGAAAATTAGAAAGCTGTAACCAATAGAAGTTTTTTACAAAGAGAGAAAAATCTTGAGAGAAAACTAGTATGGAGCTGAAAGGGATCTTCATTACCGTGCTTTGTTTTAGCTTTTTTGCGTTGCAAACACCTTGCACCTCCCTGCAAATCCAGCTGCAATCTTCAAATGAACAAGGTAAACTACAAAGGTTTATGTTTCACATCATGTGTCTATGTCTATGTCTGTTTCTTTTTCTTTCTATTATCTAACAATGTTTTTTCAATGCTTCCATCATGAGCAGCAAAAAGAGTTCAGATTTCTCCACACACACTACTGCTGCCAAGGAAGCTGAGATTCACCGAGGAACACGCGGTAAGAATCCATGTAGATAAGATATTGGATCTTATAATGAAATCATAATCTCCTTCTCAGACTAATCTGCAATTTCTGCTTCACTCTGTGTGTTCGAAACAGTTCAAAGGACATGTAGCAGTAGCTCAACATTCTATATCAAGCACCAAGAAGAAGGAAGATGCTTCAGGTGAAATAAATATATAATATGGAAAACTGCATTTTCTAGTCTCGTTGAAGCACTTTGTTTATCTTTTGGGCTGAACAAAATCCGGGTATCAACATTCAGTATTCCTCCATTAATACTTTAATATCGACTTGTATAACATGTAGGCCAGATTTCTTAGAAACCATATGACTTCTCCACTTATTCATTTTGAACATATAAAGAATTATGAAAGAATATGAATTGTTTGAGGATATATTTTGTGAGAATTGGTTTTGATTAAAAAAGCTCAATGGGGGGCATGCATGCAGGCAAAGCTAGGCAGAAAGAGCAAGGAAGAAGGCAAGAAGGGGGTGAAGGAGATTATTTTACAATGGATTATTCCAATGTAAGAAGACGACGTCCCATACATAACAAGTCGTTGCCGCTTGGTCCTTGAAACCTGCTCACTCTTATAGTATAACACAACAACAAAGTTTAAGGATTCACAATTTTGTTACCGACCAAAAGTTAGTTGTAGTAAATGTTTTCTTATACAGGTCGGGTACAGTAGAGACCCTCCCAATCCAGTTTTATTCATTCACCGACTTAGTGTTTCATCCCAATCTACAAACGGATAGTAATAATTAATAATAATGTTTTTTTTTTTTGTAACTAGTAAGGAAATGAGGAATGTGTCTTCTTTTGTTTCTGTTTATGACCGGCATTTCTTTCATTCAAAAGAGTAACTATTAAGTGAAAGAAGAAGAAGAGAAAACCCACAACTTGAAATTTGGTTAGATTATACTGCTAATGATTTGAGAGTAACTGTTAATGATTTTGCGACCCAAAGAAAATTGTTGGCCCGATTACTAACCTCTAAAATCTTTGGTATCAGAAGCGGTGTAAGATCCACAGTGGTATCTAGCCCAATTGCAAATTGCAACTCTCGTTGAACTTCTCAAATCTTGTGTCTTATTGGTCGAGATAACATTGTTTTTGAAAAGTGTGGTGCTTTTTAGAAGTGTTTTTAAATTTTTGAGTTTAAAATTTATGTGTTTAGTATTACTGTTAAAAATTGTTTTTAAAAAATAAATGATTATTTTTAACATGATATTGTAAGTTAAAAAATATATTTAAATGATATTTAAATTATTTAATATTATAATATATGAAATATATAAACTTAAATGATCATAAAAATATAAAAAATATTTTTATTAATAAATAAATATCTTTTAATAATCGTACGTATTCCATAAAAATATATATGATTTTTAAACTAAAAATATAATTTACTAATCATATAATAATGTCTTCGTAAAAAATTATAAGTTTATAAATTATAAACATATACAATAGCAAATGAATGTTAAAATTATAATTTGACTCCCAAAAGTATTTTTTCAAACGCAAAAGATAGAAATTTCAACTTTTGCGTTTGGGTTGAAAAACACTTTTAAAAGCAATTCTTTTCTCTAAAAATTATCTGTTTAGCATTATTTATAGCTTTAAAAGTGTTTTTGGCCCCAAAAATACTTTTAATAAGAAATGGTGAACGAGACCTTCTAACTTGACCTATGAACTCTTTGGACTGTCTTTGTGCCACACTCCTGAAAATCTCAAATCCCTTAGCACATGTGGCTAGCTATGAGATCACACTTAGAGGATCGACCGTCACATACATATGAATGTTATGTTGCAACCTATACCTAAATCTCATGCACCTCGTCTCATCAATCGCAACCAAATTCAGGACATACATACTTAACCGTAAAAACTCATATTCGTACTCAAATATTGTATGGTCCCCTTAGACCAAGTACGTAAATTAATTTCTCAATTAATTCATGTGAGTTTCACCAATGTATTTGTTGAATTGATCACACAATTATTGCAAATGGCTAAGAGGGGATGAATTGACGATAAAAATTTTGGTAGGAGATAAAGGTGAAAAATAAAATGTAACACAAGAAGTTAGAGTGGTTCAAGTTCTCCAAATGAACTCTACATCCACTACCTTAGTTCCCACTAAAGATTTTCAACCAATTCACTACTTGAATTCTTCCCCTTTTCTTGGATGAGGAGGTAACCTTACAATTTGATTAAACTTTCTACCCAAAGCTTAATCCACTCACTTTTACAAAGAGATGAATTTGATAAACTCTAAAAGTTCCTCTCAAAGGATGAATGTTTACCCAATTACAATTTCACACTCCCAAAACTCACAATACAAGATTACAATAAAAACACAAGAGTTGGGTACAAGAATTTGACAATGAAAGGCACTAGGGTTTGGATTTGATGCTTTGATGTTGCTTGTAGGTTCAATAGTTGTTGTTTGTTCAATTGAGACTTGTTTTTATACCTTTGCATTGAATTCTAGCCGTTTGGGTAGTTGGGATCATCAATAGAGACGTTGAGAGCATTTTTCCCGCAATAAATGCAGCTCTGCTGCCTACCGTATCAGTACTCGTAGGGAGCGTATCAATACCTGCATCAAAGAGGAAAAAGCCGTTGTGACTGAAAAACATAGCGTATCGATACATATAGAAGGCGTACCGGTACGGCTTTAAGGGGCGTATCGCTACAAAGGGTCGTATCGATACAGGATTTGCTCACTAGAATCTCAAGTTTGGTTTTCTTAAAGATCGTATCGATACACATCCTTAACGTATCGGTACGGTATAACGGTCATTTAAAAATTGGGATACCAACCAACTGACAAGTTAACGTTCGAAAATTAAATGCAAAGATTTTGCAAAGATAAGCTTATCGTATCGATACGGTTGCAAAGCGTATCGGTACGATATCATTGAAAGAGTTGCCCAGATGAATATCGTATCGATACGGAGTAATACCGTATTAGTACGCTATGTCCATTAAAATTTCAGTGGCTAAAACCCGTATCGATACGCCTAAGGGTATCGATACGCCTGGGCGTTTTTGTATAGTTTGGCTTGAAAACTTATAGTAAAAAACTTAGAAAAATTTATCATTTTAAGAACTGATCTTGAGATATTATTTTGTTTAAAATACTTGTCAATAAAGAGACTTTAAAGAGTACTTAAAAATTTATTGTTTTGCAAATTAGTCCATAAATTTAGATGTTATATCAAAATCAATTTTAGTTTCACAATCTTCTCCTTTTTTATATAACAAAACCACATATAAATACTTGTCACAATATTTATTTTTAAACTCATTTATGAAGTACTCTCAAGTCAACAATGCAGGCTATAATGTCATCTCAATGATTTTCCACCAGTTATGGGCATTACCCTTTAGAAAAGTAAATTTACATTCTAAATCATTCTCGAAAATCTCTTTCAACTATCTCAAATTTCTTTGTGTATTCCTCAACCACTGATCAATAACTTTTGGGTCGTCCTCACTCGAACTATAGAAATCGACAGTCTTGTACTGTTAAAGTCTTTCAACCGAAACTACTGATCAACAACTATCGAGTCAATCCAAATTAGTTAGGGTAGAGCTCTAAAAATCAGAAGGGTAACAAAAAAGTCTTTCAACCAGAGTCTATTGTGGTGTATCTAAGTCTCTCATAATAACTTGAACTATGCGAATGAGAATATCTATTGTAGTATATCTAAGCCTCTCATAATCCCTTCTTGATCGTACTTCTCAACAATAGAAAAATCTACTAACATGCGAACGAAATCACTTTTTATCTCTCCTAACCAATATACGTGTTTGTTTATTTATTGCTCATCTTTATTGTTTCCACACAGTTATTGTCGACGCATATCCTTAGAAGGTGTAGCCAAAATTTTAGAATATCTCGTATTAGTGATTTTTGAGTTGAAGCCTACATTATAAGCATGCATGAGTTCGGAAATAACATGATTATTCGATTAAAAGTGAAATAAACAATTAAAGAATCCAAAAACTTTCACCGAATAAGTCTTGCATCATCATCATCAACTATCAAGCATCAAACATAAAATTTTAAAAAAAATGTAAATACTTGGTTGAGGTTGATTTATTATATTGGATATCATAGTTTGACTTGATTTAAATTTTTTTAAAAAGTTCATTAACATATTTTATTTGATTTGACATCTTTTATTCTTTTTTCTACGTATGTCTCAGTTGATAAAGAGTGACATATTAAAATTTATAATACATGCATTATTGAACTGAAAATTTTAACTTTATGTATTCATATATAACTCAAACAGAAAACATAAAAATATCTCACGTAACTACCACTAAGTTATTGGAATAACAAAAATCATATCCTTAAAAATAAAGGATTTTATTTTACCAGACTTTTGACCCTTTCATTCTCTCCCTTAAAATTTAATAGGTCTACCCATATACATGCTGATATATTAAACTAACACTAAGCATTATATATGGACGAGTTGTAGTGAGATATATTAAACTTTTTACTAATTGCTTGAAATAAGCTCCATCGACTAGGACCTCGTTATTATCTTTATTCATCTTGGTCCCTAACATAATTGGACTACTTATTAGTTTGCTTTCAATAATTCCAAAACACTCTAATACTTTAATACTAGTATACTTTCATTGGCAAAAAAAGATACCATCAAGTTTCAATAATACTTCAATATCAATAAAAAAACTTCATTTTCCCTAAAATCAGTAATATAAAAAGTTTTCATCATAAAATTCTTAATATCTATCATCATATCTTCATCATTACTAATATAAATTAAACTATACACGTAAATACTCACTGTTAGAATCTTACCTTTCATCGCTCCCTTTGGTAAACAAGGTTTGCTCATTTGGACACTTTTAGAACCCTTCATCTAAAAAATGAGTCTTAATATGACTAAACCAAGCCTGCGATGCTTGTTTTATCCCATATAAGGTCTTGTGTAATTTATACACCTTATATTCTTTTTTTTTCATACATCTTAACTGTTGGTAAAATAGAACTGCAAAACCGACTGTTAGCACTGACTGGAAAAATATAAAAAACAATATGTAAAAATGTGAACCGTGTCGTGGTATGGTGGGCACTGCCTTAGAAACAAAACTGCCCCGAACAGTATAGTCGCTTCACGGACAGGCTGTCCCCCGAGGTGCACACGGACGCTCCTGGAACCGTACACTCGACTCCGGAGTGAACAACAGTGGTACTGCTCGAACTAACAGTGGAGGAAACAGAGAGAATTTGTATGTTTTGATAATGTGTTTGATATAACAAATGGTGCATGCAGCACCTCTATTTATAGGCTGAATATCATGTTTATAATTGACATTTCACTACTCAAATAATTACATAATTAAATCTGTATAACAGCAGTATTAAACATGCTGTAACAGGTTCGAATAAACTGCTGGAATCAAAACGTTCGAATTAAAAAATAAATTCTGATTGATTCGAAGAAAAATTTCTTTCACATATAATCTTTTGTTCATAAGAAAATTCCATACGAATTTTCTTCAAAAAAATATATATGCACACATACGTGTTACCCGAACCCAGGCAGGCCGGATGGCGGCAGCGGCACGCAAGGACTTCCCTTGTTCTTTCCCACTCAAAAAGGGAGAGAGAAAGCATGGGTATAAATACCCTTCCCTAACTATTTTCCCAACCAATGTGGGATATAGCATTAGTAACACTTGAAGCATTACCAACATTAAGTTACTTCAGCTGATAGATTTTTCAATTTTTTGTGTTGCTACTATCACTATCATTCTTACTGTATCCGTTTGTGCTATTAGAGTAATTTTTTTTTGTGAAATCTATTTTTTGCTGTTAAGAACACCTTTGGCCACCAGCTGTGCTTTATGCTTGTCAATCTCTCCTTGCTCGTTTAGCTTAGCCTTATAGATTCATTTGAGCCCAATGATTTTGGCTTCAACTGGCAAATCAGTAAGCTCTCAAGTCTATTCTTAATGAAATTTTAATAAAAAAACGATGATTTGACGTTAGCTAATAGATCTTTTAATTTCTTTGTGTTGCTACTACTACTATCACCCTCAATGTATTTATTCGTGCTATTAGAGCAATTTTTTTTGTAAAATCTATTCTTTGCTGAAGAGAATACCTTTTGTCTACCAGTCGTGCTTTATGCTTGTCAATCTCTCATTGCTCGTTTAACTTAGGCCCTGTTTGGTAAACAGCGGTTTGGACAAAAAATAAAGGTTTGAGGCATAATTAGAGGTTTGACTAGTCAAATCCGTTAATATTGATGTTTGGTAAATAGCGGATTGAAAGAGCGGATTGGGGTGAAAAAGCTAATTTTAAAAAAGCTCCTAATATGAGCTTTTTGAGATTAGAGGTTTAATATTAGAGTTGTAATGACTCTTTTACCCTTAACAATTACCAAAAATCTCCAAATAACCTAAATTAAATAATAACATTTTTAATATAAATAATAACATATTAAATATTGGACTTATTTGTTGTTACTGCTAATTTATATGGTGACATTTGTAAGTTAATTATATTTTTTATTATCAAATATTAAAATGTGCATATAATTTTTTTAATAATTATATAAATAATAAATTAATATATAAATCTTTCAAATATGTTTAGAAAATTTATATTAAAAATAATTTTTACAAATCTAATTAATATTTATTAGATACAAAATATTCATAACTGATAAATTATTCAAACAAGTATTGAATATAATCATGTCCTTATATGTCATTTTGCTTGTTTAAATAATCAAATAGCTATCAGCTATCAGTTAATTTTATCAAACACTTGTATACAATCAGCTAATACAATCCGTTAGTCAAATCAACTAATGCAATCAGCTATCAGCTAATGTAATCCGCTATCAACTATCAGCTATCAGCTATCCGCTAATTGCCAAACAGGGCCTTAGTCTTATAGATCCATTTGAGCCCAATAGTTTTGGATTCAGCTGAAAAATTAGTAAGCTCCCAAGTTTAGTTTTTCTCAATAAAATTATTTTCAATCTCCACTTCGAGCACTTTACAACATCTTTATAGTTGATTTGATCTTCGAGAGTTGTCAAAACTATGTTGAGCTCGTTTTTTTCTTCAGATAGATCATCACCCCAAACATAATCTTCCATCCATCTATACATGATCTCGTTTAGTTCTTCTTGATCTGATCTTCTATTGGATTCATCATCATTAATCTCAGCTTCTTCAATAGGTTTTATGATTGTTCTTCAATGTGGTTGTCATCATCGCCCCATACAAGTTCTATTAACACATGGTCTTCATAGCTTGCACCCCACTTCCATTCTATCTTCCTCAAACACCACATTTTTGCTGGTCACCACCCTTTTAACAATTGGATCGTACAATTTGTAGCCTTTCGATTTTTCACTGGCTCCTAGAAAAACACATTCAAAACTCTTGTCGTAAAGTTTAGTCCCCCTAACATATGGTACATGAACATGTGCAAGATACCCAAAAACTCAAAAATGCTTTACTGAAGGTTTCAAACTAGACCATGCCTCTTCAGGAGTGAGATTCTTGACAGGTGCAGAAGGACTTCTGTTCAACACATATATAATCCGGTTCACTGCCTTAGGCCAGAAGGTTTTTGCAATCTTTTTTTATGAAAGTATCGATCGAAATTGACTTATTATTGTTTGATTTTTTCTCTCAGCTACTCCATTTTGTTGTAAAGTGTGAGCATTGGTCAGTTGTCTTTGGATGTCATAAGCTTTGCAATATTTATTGAACTCATATGGTTATTAAACTGAAAATTCATGTTTATTGAACTGAAAATTATGGCTTTGTATAGCCAAATACAACTCAAACAGAAAACATAAAAATATCCCACGTAATTACAAATCAACTACTAGAATAATAAAAATTATATCCCTAAAAAAAGGGATTATATTTTTTCAGAATTTGATGTTTTCATAAACTCCTAACCTCGTGATTGATGGATGAGATGACCAAAGACGATACTATGTTATAGGTGGGGTGTTGCCCCTTTAATTTTTTATTAAAAAATATATACAAATTTTATTAATATTACTTGATACATATACTTATATGGACTTTCAATTTTAATTCATTTGAACATTGTTTCACTAAATTTGATTTTTGATCCCATCACTCGAAATGACCAATTTTCGATCATCTTCATGAAATCATAAACGATAGATTGTTATATATTTAAACATATTTTTGTTGAACATTTTGGCGTGATTACATGCTGATATTTGTTTAAATTAGCCTATTAAAAAATACTTGTAAAATTATTTTCTTCAGCAATAATACACCAAATAATTATCCTTACTTCAAACACATTTTTAAAATATAGGACTTAATAATAGCTAATTATCCCCTTGTACCTTAGTGTAATTCTCAGTTTGGACCGTGTACAATATTTTTTCTAAGTTTGTCTCTTGTACTATCGTTATTTCTATTACTTTAATCTATTGTCTAGAGTTGGTTCATAATCAGGTATTCGTATTTTCAGATACCTATAAATCTGACTTCTGAGTATCTGATTCTTTTGTTAGCGAAAAATTTTGGATTAAATTTTTTTTTACTACATCATTTAAAGAATAAAATTTTCGAATGCACATATACAAACCGATATCTTTAAATATATCATTTAAAATAAAAAATAAAAAAATTCAAGGAAGGAAAGAGTTAGGAATTTTTGTTGGGAGTTGAGATATAATTTTAAAATTTTTGGATTAAATGATGTTTTTAACTTTAATCCAAAATTTTTAAAATTATATATCAACTCCCAACAAAAATTCCTAACTCTTTCCTTCCTTGAATTTTTTTATTTTTTATTTTAAATGATATATTTAAAGATATCGGTTTGTATATGTGCATTCGAAAATTTTATTTTTTAAATGATGTAGTAAAAAAAAGTATTTTACATAGTGACTCGTAATTAAGTTAAAGATGTATACTTCATACTTGAACCTAAATATTATGATTTATAATTAAAAAAAATATTAATGTTAATGTAATTAAATTTCCATAAGAACAATTAAATAAAAATAATCAAGTTTCATTTAAAAATAAAAATCGAATCTAAAAAATAAATTTTAAAAAATGGTATCATATTTTTGGGTACTCGTATAAGCCTAAATTGTGGCTCGAGCCTAGTCCATGAACTGTGATATTTAGTGGGTTGGATACCCAACTCGATGTTTTTATATAAAAAAGATAAACATTTGATTTTTTCTAATTTTTTTCCGAATGGTCAACCTGTCAAATATCTCGGGTTGAGTATTTTTTAACACCCTTACTATTATTGTTAATGTTAAAAAATAAAGTAGCCTAATCAAAACATGCCACGTGTCATAAAAAATATTAAAATTATTTTAAAATAAAAAACAAATAAAACTATAGAAATAGAAAAAAATTATAAAATCCAAATTATATTTTTAAAAGAAATTTTTTTAGTATTGTATATTTTTTCTTTTTTCATTTATAGATTTTTGTTTTTACAATATAAAGTAGGCATAATCAAGATTTTAAATATATATATAATTCTAATTATTAGAATTTTTATTTTTTAGGATTTTTTTATTTTATATTTTTTTGAGATTTTTTTGTTTTAACACATGAAATGATCTGAATTGTCACGTGATATATTTTAAAACAATAAGATAATCGAGAAAAAGTAATAGACAAAATGATAGTACATAAGATAAGTTAAAAAATAGTACATGAACCAAACTGAAAATTAAACTAGCCTAAAAGGCTTATTTTGTCCCGAGTTCGACCCAAATATTAAAAAATAAAAATATTATAATGAATTTAAAAAATTAAGTAAAAATATATAATTAAAAATATGAAAATTTATAAATATAAAAATTTAAAATATTTATAAACTATCGAAGTGTTCAACAATTTCTAGCTATGTTAAGCCTACTAATATTCTTTGAGCATATTTTTAATGGAATTATCCTTGTGTTAAAGTAGAAAAAAAATTTCCTTCATTTTTCTACATCATATATTAATGATCATAAATTTGATGTAGAAAAGCGAAAAAATTGAATTTTATTGTTACTTCAATGTTGATTCCACTAAAAAATTGTTTAACAAATGGTAATACTCAGACCGACGAAGTCAATGACTTTTTCGATGAAAGTGTTCGATTTTTAATACTTTATAAACATTTTTTTTAATTTTTATATTTATATTTTATCATTTTTAATGTCAAATACATTTTAATTTTTATATTAGTTTTTATTTCCAATATTTTTTTAAATATTTTATTTATTTTTATTAAGTTTATGATTTTTTTTAAAATTGAAGAATATTTTGATTTTATGTGAGGGTTCTCACTTTACTTATTTAAAATTATCAGGAACCCAAATGATATTTACATCAATTTGTTAATCGATTTTTCGTATATTCCATTTGTAAAAGTTAAACTTGAAAAATCAAATTATTTATCTAATTTTATTTAAAAACTAAATAAATCGATTAAATTAATTTAAATTTTAAAAAATTATTTAACCATTTTTAAAATTTTAATAATTTCTTAAATTATTATTATTTTAGCTTAAATATTAAATAAGTTATCAAACTTTTAATTAAAATAAATTATGCCCCTGAACTCGGCAAAAAATCAATTATACCCTCGAATTCAATTTAAAAAACCAATTCAGCCCCTTAACCATGTCATCATTACACATGCACTGTCACGTTAACATAGTTGAATGTTACGTCAACACAGTTAACTATCACATCAGCAACGTTAACTACCATGTCAATACCGTAATGGACAATATTGGTCAAAGGGGGTACTTTGCTACAATTTGTGAACTAGAGGGTCTAATTAAACGTATTTTCGCGCGAGGGCCAATATTGCTAATTTAGGTCAAATTCGGGGGCAAAATAACTCGTTTACCCATTAAACTAAAATACAGAGGTAATTGGAAATTAAGTTAAAACTAATTTTAAGCAGACCGGCATCTGTTATTCTTGGTCTTTATCTTGTGAATCAAATGTTTACCTAAGAGAATTTCCCAAGATGAGAAATATAGATGCCCCGCTGGTCTTGAGTAATTTGAAACCAACAAAGCATAAATGGATCGTGACAGATATCAGGGAGAAGGCCGGATAGTTACTCATTTCGTCAACACTTCATTGGAGCGGTTTAAGGCAAGTACTGGGGAGACATGGGGATTGAGTAGATGTTTTTATTGCTAGTAAAGTAGATAGAGAAGGGAGGAGGTTTGATTTTGTAAGATTTTCCAACAATAAGGATGCTGATAGAGCCATTGAGAGGATGAACTGCTTCAGATATTATCAACGAGTCAAACGTTACTAATATCAAGGAGTTGTAGTTTACTTTGCTGTTTTGATAAGATTTAAATAAGTTAGTTTCAATTGTTTTTAAATTTAAATGAGTTTAATTTGTTTAGATAATTCTCCATATCAGCAGGAGAATTTGTTGCTCCATTTGTGTATTTAAAGCCATACTCTCAGTTCAATGAAACACATCTTCTCCATCAATACATCTTTGTATTTCTTTATGGTGTCAGAGCCTTTCTAGTCTCATACGAGATTTTTTTTCCCTCAATTCATTTTTTTCTCTCATCTTCATGGCCAATTCCACATCCATGATAAATCCATCTGATACCACTGTGTATGTGGACAACACCAATCATCTAATTCAATTTAATCCAGGATCCCAACTCCCATTGAAACTCACAGGCGCAATGAACTTTGTCACCTAGAAAGCTCAAGTCGAATCCCTCATGTTTGGCCATGATCTCTATCCTTACTTAGACGACACCATGACTGTCCCACCAAGAACCATTATTGTTGACAACACTCAAACCTCCAATCCGAAATACAAAATCTGGTTTCGACAAGATCAGCTAATTCGTAATGCCTTAATGGCGTCAGTTGATCAAACTATCATCTTTGCCATCGCAAAATCATCCACCTCAAAGGAAGCTTAGAATACGCTGCACAATCTGTATGCGAATAAATCTCATACTAGAGTCATCAGTTTGCAAAATACCTTAGCCTCCATCACTAAACAATCTCGCAGCATAGCAGAATATCTACGTGACATCAAGAATGTGGCAGATGAACTTGCCACTGCCGGTGCCCCTATATCGGATACTGAACTTGCTGTTAAAATACTCAGTGGCCTAGGACCCGAGTATGATTCTATATCAGCTATCATTCAAGCTCGAGACTCCCCAATCTCCTATGATGACCTTTATGACAAACTCATCAACATGGAACTTCTTCTCACACACAGAGAAAACATAAAATCCTTGTCTCCTATCACTGCTGCAGTTGCTCAAAGATCCTCATCTGGCCATAATGCTTTTCGAAACAATAGGAACAATCATTCATGGCGACCTCAAAATTCTAGGCCACAACACCTGCAACAACGCCAGCCTGGCAATACTCAACGCAATCCTCAACGCAATCGTGTGGCTTGTCAACTTTGTGGTCGTCCTGGCCACACAGCCAATGTTTGTCGCTCATGTTCTCATAACCACATAGAAGCTCAAGCTCATTATGCTTCTATGCCATGGATAGTTGATTCAGGAGCATCTCATCATGTCACAACTGATGCGAATAATATTCAACATCCGCAGGACTACACAGGCACAGATGAGATTACAGTGGTTAATGGTAACAAAATTCCCATTTCTTCTACTGGTTCAGTTCATTTAAATGCATCAAACAAAAAGTTTCAGCTTTCTCATACTTTGTGTGCTCCTAATATTAAACGTAACCTTATCTCTGTTTCCAAGTTTTGTCAAGATAATCTAACATCTATTGAATTTTTCCCCTCTGTTTTTCATGTTAAGGATCTGCGCACGGGGATGTTGTTGGCATGCGGCCAGAATAAACAAGGACTATATGAATGGCCTGTCGAGAGTCGTCATTGCGAATCGACCCACCACACTTATTACATTAAAAAGGAGGAATCTCAACATCTATGGCATAAAAAGTTAGGATACCCGAATAAAAGAGTTCTTCAAACAATTTTTCAAACACTGTCAATTCCATTCTCATCTTCGACAGGTTTTGATCATTGTAACTCTTGTGCTTCAAATAAAAGCCATTGGCAACCTTTTTCTCAAAACACTTTGTTAAGCAAAAAACCATTTCAACTTATTTACAGTGATCTTTGGGGTCCATCGCCAGTTTTATCTATTGATAAAAAATTATATTACGTAATATTTGTTGACCAATGTACTCGATACACTTGGCTTTATACTCTCCAACGAAAAGATGAGGTTCAATCAAATTTTTCAAAATTTAAACCTCTAATTGAAAACTATTTTCAAACTAAAATACTTTCATTTTACACTGACAGTGGTGGTGAGTTTGCAGGCCTAAAATCCTTTCTTCAAAACAATGGCATTGAACATCTTGTTTCCCCACCATACACACCTCAACGAGTAGCCTTAGCCGAACGCAAACATCGCCATATAATTGAAACAGCCAAAACAATTCTCCATCAAGCATCACTACCTTCTTCTTTTTGGTCGTTTGCCTGTCACCAAGCCACTTATCTCATAAATAGACTTCCAACCAAAGTTTTAGACGATCAATCCCCATATCAAATGTTATTTGGTGACATACCAAATTATAAAAACATTTATACTTTTGGGTGTCTCTGTTAT
Source organism: Hibiscus tridactylites (assembly GCA_958450335.1). NCBI lineage: Eukaryota > Viridiplantae > Streptophyta > Magnoliopsida > Malvales > Malvaceae > Hibiscus > Hibiscus tridactylites. The sequence goes on from OY288287.1 coordinate 14,360,561, forward strand.
CCTTGGTTAAAACCATATGCGAAACATAAATTGGAACCTCGATCTACACCATGTGTTTACTTAGGCTACTCACATACTCATCATAGCCATCAGTGTTTTGATCCAATATCTCATAAGGTTTTCTTGTCACGCGATGTTGTTTTCTATGAGAAATGTTTTCCTTTTTTTGACATATTTTCTCATTTACGACATAAAAATTTTTCACAATTACAATGGGATCATATTACACATGCGCCTAACAATTCTGATCATTGTACTAAGCCACCAAACTTTAATGAGATCCCTCCAATAATTTCGGTTGGTCCTCAATTGCAAGCACCACTCTCGTCCGACCACTCTACAAGTTCAACACAAAGAGTTGCATCCACCTCGTCTCCTGCGACAGTTCCTCTATCACCCCCTTTACCCAATCAGGTATCTCCTTCCTCTCAAACTTCTTCTACTTCTCCACCTTTACAGCACCCTGAATCTACTGATCATTCCTCGCCTTCCCAACCTATATCACCGCTCTCCACCTCGCCTCCCACTTCACCCCCTCTCGATATTGCTCCTCAACCACCCCCTGCTCATCGCCCAGTTACTCGTTCACAAAATAATATCACCAAACAAAAACCTATTTTTAATTATTTAGCTCATACTACACCAACCTCACTCCCTTCCACATATAAACAAGCCCAGAAAAGTGCACAATGGCGACAAGCTATGAAACTTGAGTTTGATGCTTTAATGAACAACAAAACTTGGGAATTAGTTCCATCATCTGCTTCACAAAATGTTGTAGACTGCAAATGGCTTTTCAGGATAAAGACCAAACCTGATGGTACCGTTGATCGGTACAAAGCTCGTCTCATCGCCAGAGGATTCACCCAACGACCTGGTGTTGATTATCATTCTACTTTCAGTCCTGTAATCAAGCCTGTGATTGTTCGTCTCATTCTTTCTCTTGCTGTTCAACATAATTGGCCGTTGCATCAATTGGATGTAAACAATGCCTTTCTCCAAGGCCACCTTGTTGAAACAGTATACATGCGGCAACCTCCGGGGTATGAGCATCCTGACTATCCTTCTTATGTCTGTAAACTAAACAAGGCCATTTACGGACTTAAGCAAGCTTCGCGTGCTTGGTATTCTAAATTAAAGAATTATCTTGTTCATATTGGTTTTCAACCGTTCAACTCTGATTCCTCATTGTTTATCTATCATCGTGACAGTAATATGATTTACATTTTAGTCTATGTGGATGACATCATTGTAACTAGAACATGCTCCTCTTCCATTCAAGATATCATTCAGTCTCTGAGTTCCAGATTTTCGATAAAAGATCTTGGCCGACTCACTTATTTTTTAGGTGTTGAAGTCATTCCCACTTCCGATGGTCTTATACTTTCTCAAGAAAAATACATCTTTGATCTTCTTCTTGAGTTTCATATGGCAGATTGTAAATCCGTTCAAACGCCGATGAGTTCTAATGCATCTCTCACCATTCAAGATGGTAGTTCTTCAACTGATGCCACCTTATATCGTCGGGCTCTTGGGAAACTTCAATACCTCTCCTTCACACGACCAGATCTTAGCTTTGCAGTGAACAAACTTTCTCAGTTTATGCATGCTCCAATAGTTACTCATTGGTCCTTTGTGAAGAGAGTTTTTCGGTATCTACAACAAACAAAATCACACGGGTTGCAGATCACGTCTACGACTAATTCTGCTCTTACTATGTATTCCGATGCTGATTGGGCTGGCGATGTCAATGATCGAACGTCCACATCTGGTTATATTCTTTACTTTGGCCAAAATCCCATTAGCTGGTCTTCTAAGAAGCAACGTACAGTAGCGCGCTCTTCTACGGAAGCTGAATATAGAGCAGTTACCACTGCTCTCGCTGAAGTAAATTGGGTTCAAAAGCTGCTCAATGAACTTCAGGTTCCGATTATTTCTTCACCCATCATCTATTGTGACAATGTTGGCGCTACCTATCTTTGCCAAAATCCGGTTCTTCATAGTAGAATGAAGCATATTGAAGTTGACTTTTACTATGTCCGTGAACAAGTTCAAAGCAACCAAATTTCTGTTTAACATTTGCACGCTGCAGATCAGCTCGCTGATACTCTTACAAAGCCTTTATCTCGGCCCGCTTTTCATCGTCATCTTGCCAAGCTGAAGGTTGTTCCACTACCCATCAGCTTGATGGGGCATATCAACGAGTCAAACGTTACTAATATCAAGGAGTTGTAATTTACTTTGCTGTTTTGATAAGATTTAAATAAGTTAGTTTCAATTGTTTTTAAATTTAAATGAGTTTAATTTGTTTAGATAATTCTCTATATCAACAGGAGAATTTGTTGCTCCATTTGTGTATTTAAAGCCATACTCTCAGTTCAATAAAACACATCTTCTTCGTCAATACATCTTTGTATTTCTTTAGATATGAGGCGAGAACATCGTACTGGAAGAAAGTAAGACCAGTCTCGTTTCAGCAAGGCATGAAAAAGAATGAAAGTTTCATCCGAAGAGAAAGCAAGGTCAGAGTCCTTTATTATATCAAACCTATGAGAGTAAAGGTGGAACAAGGAAGCTTCTCTTTAAGAAAATGATTTCATCAATTAAAACATCTCAATTCTCAACCACATTGCAATTCAGACCGCTTTTATTTTAGGTGTGTATATATAATATTACAAATACCCATCAAACTCCTCATATTATTTCCATTAAGCTGCAACAATTCAAACCAACAGTATTTTCCCCCACCCCTTGTTTCACAGAACATATCAAGCAAATTATATATATTAGTTTTTTGTTTTATATATTACCCATTTTTTTGGTTGAATTTTTGCTTATTGTTATAAGTTTATATATAAAAATAAAATATATTGGTACTTAGTCTAAGAAAAGATAAATTGTTACCTGACCTGCATGAAGATGGATCAACGTATGAAAAATAGTTGTGATGAGGAGGTGAAAAGGAAGCAGAGCCAAGCTAAAAAGCTGGAGATTATGTCTGCTGCCGCCGCCTCCGCCTCACAGTTTTGTCGTCACTTAGCTTCTATGAAGTTGTGGGCAGCTATGGCTTTGTCGACGGGAACCCTTCTCTGGGTTGGCGGACTGCTGCAGGCGGCGGTGCTCAGCCGTGAAAACACGATCTCAAAGTCTTTATTCTATACTCCATTAACAACACAGAGTGAGTCATCATTTCATGTTTTTTTTTTTTCTAGAAAAGAAATTTCTTTACTTTGCTTTTTTTATCAAGTATAATTTCATTGAAATAAAAATCATACAGAATTACCTCAAACAATCAATTGAAAACCCCAATCATCAAATTTATAGATTATAAGATCGAGCCTTTAGCAATGTTACTAGATCTACTAATTATTTGATTTTAGACAATAGTTTATGGTTTATTATGAAGGTGATCGTGATTATATTAAAATTAATAGTATTTGTGTTGTTCAAATGAAATTATTATTCAGTTTTCTTTTTGAATTATTTTCTGTGTCGAAGTCATTAGGTAAGGTAGGGAGATCTGTTCTTGAGTTGAAGTTATTGTTGGATCATTATGGTGGTGGAACTTGCATTTTTGTTATTTATAAAAGTTATAAATTTAAAAAATGTACGTAATGTTTCACTGGATAGTTATTTTAACTTCTATTATTTTTTAGGTCAAAATGACTCTCCTGCAGATGAAAACTGTTAGTCAACTAATAATAAAACAACTTGAAATGACCTGATAGAATGACACATCAGCAGAAAAAATAATTTTATTTTTTATATAATTTTTTAAAATTATTTTTGATTGATATGACATTCTTTTAAGTCAACACATTTGTCTATATGACACTGTCATGTCAGTGTATACTGTCATGTAGGTTTGTCACGTTATTTCAAGCCATTCACCGTTAGTTGATTAACAATTTGACTGAATAATTATTTTGACTCATATTCTTTTTTTGGAAGTAATTTAACCCTTAACGTTTTATCCAAAATGATCCCTCTACGGATGAAAATTATTTTTCAACTAATCGTAAACAGCTTAAAATGACCTGACGGAATGACAGTTTAGCATAAAAATGATTTTATATTTTATATAATTTTATAAAATTATTTTTTGACTAATGGGACATTCTTTCAAGTCCAGACCTTTGTCTATATTACATTGTCATGTCGGTGTGCACTGCTATGTAGGTTTGTCATGTCATTTCAAGTCATTTACCGTTAGTTGACTAACAATTTTCATCTGCGGATGAGCCTTTTTGACTTAAAATAATAAATTGAGGTTAAATTGCTTTTAAAAAAAGAATATGAATTAAAATAACTATTCAATCAAACGTTAGATGCATTTTTAGCATTATGCCTTTATGAAATATAAGTATAGATCCCTCTTTCCCCTTCCAATGTTTTGAATAAACTCTGATTTAATTGACATATGAGGAGATGTTTTTAATGAGGTCTATTATCTCCTAGGAAAATGAATTTTTTAGGGTCTGTTTAGTTTTAGAAAATATTTTTTATTTTTTATTTTTGTTTTCATTTTCAAAAAATAATTTTTATTTTTAATTTTCTAAAAATTAAAAAACACATTTGGTTAATAGAGATGAAAAGTTATTTTAAAAATAAAATAATATTAATGTGTTTGGTATATAGTTTTTCAAAATAAAAATGAAAAAAAATAATTATTAAATAATTGAAATAAATATAGTTAGAAAATATTTTTATAATAATAAAAAATAAAAACATGAGTAAATAAACCAAAGTTTTAAAAAATGGTATTAAAAAGATTCGAACCTGGGTTAAATTAAAAAACTATTGTTTTCATATTTTTTATTTTTCTAAAACATTTTCATTGAAAACAATGAAAATATTTTTTTTTATGTTTTTAAATTTTCACTCATTTTTGTTTTCATTTTCTAAAAATCATTTTCTATTTTTATAACCAAACACATTTTCTTCATCGTTTTCTATCTAATGATTAAAAAAATGAATTTCCAATTTCTCATATTAAACAGTTTCTATGATTTAAAAATTAATAAAACAAAATAACCTCGAATTTCACAAAATAGCCCCAAAAATTGAAATCCCTAACATCCCAATACTCAAATCCAGATTTGACCCGATTTCGCTGTCGATTGCCATGTTGTCGCCCATCACATCTGTCCTCGAACCATCAAGACAATTTACCCCACCACCTCGTCGTCGGAAATCGACCGAAGCCGTGCGAAACGCTGAAATTGTCGAGTGGTTCATTCAAATGATTCACAACGAACAACTACATAACGGACGATGAACGGTGTGTGGGTTGTTCTACGAGGGGAGGGCGCTTCATTCCGACGTCAAAAACGCGACCCACGCCAGTGGGAGTGGCTAAATTTGGGGTTAGGGATTTGGGGACTATTTTGAGATTATTTAAAAAATTTAGGATATTTTAAAATTCTAATTTATTTTAAAATAAAATAAAATTCAGAAAAAAAAATGTTTAATGTTGCCATGTGTACGATTCTCATTGGGTAAGGGCAGAAAATTAACGTCCATTACGGTGAGGCACCTATTTAGATCACGGAAGAAAACGTAAGACACCTAATTGGTCCAAAACAAATTTTAGGGACCTATCTGAAGAAAAGGGTATAATATGAGTATTTATTTGAGGGTTAGGCCTTTTTTTAATATTAATATTTTATAATAAAAATAGATTTTTTAAGATCAATATCATGTTTTTTGTGTCTTTTGTTCTTCTTTTCTATACGATCATATTGTACTTTTTTACTCTACTTGAGTTTAGTGAAATTTCTAATGAGGAACATGATTGTATTTGATATGTATGATTTTAAAAATTATACATTATGATAAAAAATAGAATTAAAATAATTTATTTTATCAATTTACCACAAACTTAATCGGCCTTAATGTTGATATTATATTTTATGAATGCAGATTCAGCATTTAATGGATTTTCATTATTTTTATACAAAATTGTTGAAACTAGATTCAAATAACATAATATTAACATTTGACAATGTTGGGAATTGGAATAATTTTATTTCGGCTGAATTCGTAAGCTCTTAGCTCTATATATATATATATATATATGAGATAAGATAAAATTACATTGTATAAAACTCTTTAAGTTTTACACATTTTTTGGATCGTTGGATGAGTGAAACAGATGGATGAGATTAATAGTAAAATATGTGAAGATTATCACTTGGGAATTAAAAACACGGAGTTAATCTCAACCATTCATTTCTCCCATCCAACGATCCAAAAAAGGTGTAAAACTTAAAGAGTTTTACACAGTGTAAATTGATCCTAACCCTATATATATATATATATATATATATATATATATATATATATATATATATATATATATATATATATATATATATATATATATATATATATATATATATATATATTATGCAGGGGTTTGTAAGAACAATGGATACCTAATTGTTATAGCCACTGGAGGGTTGAATCAAAGACGACTTGCTGTGGCCTGTGAGTAACTTTTTTAGTTATTTTTTCTTTACATTATCTTTGTTATCAATTTAATTTTATCTGTATCTATATCATAATTAAGTCTTTGATTTAGTTGATATTTTTTTATTACATTAGGTGTCTATTTAATTGAGAAATTAACAAAAACATTTTTATTTAAATAATAATTAATATTATTATAATATATTTTTCATACTTTTATGCAAGGATGAGTCTACCACATGCGATGAATACCGTTGAACACTACTAATGCCGAGCACTGCTGAACACCATTAAATTAATTAATAAAAATTTAAAATTTCAAGAACCCATCATACAATTAACAATTACTTTTAAAATTTTAATTAAATTATTTTTATATATATTAAAATTTTATTTTTTTAATAAGAGTAAACTATATATTTAGTACCTTATATATTTACGTATTTCTATTGAACCCTCATTATTTAAATATTATTTCAGTTTGACCTATTCTTTATAAAATATAATTTAACCCTTAAACCTCAGCCTAAACCCTAAACTATTAAACTTTAAACCCTCAAACTCTTAAACATATACCCTAAACCATCTACCAGTTAAAAAATAAAAAAAAACTACTGATTGTATAGACAAAGCCCACGATTAAAAGTTTGATCTTTAACCCGCTAAAAGCATTATTGAAAGGAGAAAAAAAGCATTCGGAGGATAAATTGAAGAAGCTCAGGAGAAAAGTTACCCGATCCAAGGATTTTAGGGATTTTTTTTCTTCCTGAGAAACGAAGGTTATGTTTGGTAAATAAAGGTTTGAGTAAAAATTAGAGGTTCGAAGCATAATTAGAGGTTCGAGGCATAATTAGAGGTTTGACCAGTCAAATCCGCTAATATTGTTGTTTGGTAAATAGCGAATTGAAAGAGTGGATTGGGGTGAAACCGCTAATTTTGAAAATGCTCATAACATGAGATTTTGAAATTAGAGGTTTGATATTAGAGTTGTAAGGAGTCTTTTACCCTTACCAGTTACCAAAAATCTCAAAATAACCTAAATTAAATATTTTTTCACCCTATTTATAAGTTAATCCTATTTACTTTTTATTTTTTATTATCACATATTTATATATGAATTTAAATTTATTAATTAATTAAATATATTAAAATAATTATATAAATAATAAATTAATATATAAATCATTCGAATATGTTTAGAAATGTTATATTAATTTTTTTATAGATATAATTAATAGTAATTAGATACAAAATATTGATAACTAATAAACTATTCAAACAAGTATTGAATATAATCATGTCCTTATATGTCATTTTGCTTGTTTAAATAATCTAACAGCTATCAGTTAATTTTACCACACACTTTTATACAATCAACTAATACAACCCGCTAGTCAAATCAGCTAATGCAATCAGCTATCGACTATCAGATAATGTAATCCGCTATCAGCTATCCGTTAATTACCAAACATGACCTTTTGTAGAGAAGGGTATTAAGTCAATTTGTCAATATTAGCAAAGTGAAATAAGAGGGCCGAGGTGTTTTTCTTTCCCTTTATTGGTGGAAAATTCAAGCTTGATCGAAAGATTGGGAACATATTATTGGTGGAACATATAAATTAAGATTAAAGCATGGAACATATTATTGGTAGAAAATTCAAGCTTGATCGAAAGACCGGGAATGGATCATTTGGTGAACTTTATTTAGGTATTTTGATAATGGCATTTTTATATGTGTTCTCTTTGTTTTTTTCTTTCCATTTGTTTCATTGATTTTGGTGTTTTTTGTTTTGCAGGTGTTAATGTACAAAGTGGAGAGGAAGTGGTTGTTAAGCAAGTAATGGTTGAACTTTGTGGCGTTTTTCTTATTTTTTTTAGATTGTATTGATTGATCAGTAGATATGTAATTTTGATGTTTTAGCCGAGCTTGTTGCTCTTGTGTTTGATGTTATGATATATTTCTTTGTGTTTCATTTGGATGGCTAGTACTTTAGATCATGCAGTTGCTTTTGGAGAGTGTAAGAATATTTCATTAATTCATGTATATACATATTATCATAGACTGCGAGCTGAGGTTCGAGTCACATGTGCAGCAAGCTGCCCAAGAGGTTCAAAGGCAAACTCTAGGCTTGGAAAGACCACTAGCCTGGCCCAATCCGTGGTAAATTTTAGAAGAGATAACCACTTTGACCTATATAAACTTTTCATGTGAGCATAAGATTCGTTTCCATAGATAGCATATTGATTCTAGAGAATATTCTGATATTATGCCATTGTGGTTGGTGGGCTTCGATCGTAGTCGTCGATGTAAATTAGTAGGGACCGTCGGATGTAAGAGGACTCAACTATAAATAAAGGCTTCTCACCTCACTTGTAAATCATTCATCTTTCGAGTAGGCATTCACTCTAAAATTCTTTGTGTTATTCTTGAGCATTCTTGGTTTTCTTTCTTTGTTCTCGACTAAGGCTGCACGATTAGCTAGGTTGAAACGCTAGCCCTATGACAATTACTTTACAGAGAAGGGTATTAAGTCAATTTGTGAATATTAGAAAAGTGAAATAAGAGGGACGGAGTGTTTTTCTTTCCCCTTTTTTTGTTATAGTAAATTGTAAAATGTTTTTCTTTCCCCTTCTAGTGGCAGCGGTCGCTCGTTCTGTGCATGTGTCGACAGTCGCTCCCCCAGTGTCCGCGGTCGATCCCCTAGTGCCTGCGGTCGCTCGTCCTATGCCAGCGGTCGATCGTCCTGTGCATGTTTCGACAGTCGCTCATCCAGTGTCCGCGGTCGATCCCCCTGTGTCTGCGGTCGATCCTCCGACGGTGGTTGTGGCAGACAACCACAAGTCAAAACATAAATGAACCGTATCTCATCTCCGTCGTACTCCCACGACGTCGAAAGATCAAGCAACGAATATCGCACACCTCGACACCGAAGGTGTGTTCACGTAGGTCTACAGATTTGCAGCCCCCATAACAAGATACTACTGACAATGGGCATGAGGGAAATGGGTGGAACAAAAGAGGATTCAAGACTAATAAATGTTTGGAGAAATCTGACATACCAAAGAAAAAACGATACGCACAGCTGCATAAGATCCTCGTTAGAGGATGGAGCCAATCCTTTCCTTACAAAATCAAGGATTGCGAGGACTAATATGAGACTCGACATGGCCAAATGAAGCCAAACGGGTACTCTGTCTCTAGTTGTCATAGAAACAGTGTCTATGACAAACCCGACAATACTCATCACTAGTAAAATAATCCTCAAAATGGATCCAAAATGTGGCACAAACTGTTAATAAATGAGAAATGACATATATGAACACTAAATAAAATAAGATATAGGGTAAAGTTCACAAATGGTAACTTTGTTAAAAAAAATAAAACGGTAATCTAATTTTCAAATGTTAAAAAAATGACAATTAAACTTTATATTTTATAACAAAATGGTAACTCAGCCGTTATGTACTTAACGTGTCTGTTATAAAACTCCGTATAATAGCACATTTAATGCTCTATATTTACATATTCAATCAATTTAGTCTTAATTTGAAAAAATTCACTAAACTTAACTCTCGTTATTTACACATTTTTTAATTTTATATTTAAAGCAAAATTCCAAAGTTATTCTTTTACATTCCATGAAATTTTTCTTTAGCATATTTTTTCTATTGCGGAGCTTCTTCCAATTAGGCATCATATTCTATTATTTAACCCTAGCAGTCTACAAGTTCCCTGACTTCGCCAAGGTAATATGTGTAAACTAACAAGGAATCAAAATTTAGTTACCGTTTAATTTTTTAACATAGTTCAATGGTCATTTTGCGAAGTTTACCCTAAGTTTTAATTTATGTTAAATGAATAAATAAATAAAAAAGACTAGTAGCGTACGCAATAAATGACTGCTGCTACTATGAAGAGTTGGCAAGAAATGAGGATATCGGATGAGCCAATAAGATTCCCCGGTGAGTTGGCCTGTGAGTTTCGACAAGAAAAACTCGATGGCTCAGCAATGGTAATATTGATGTCACTACCTTCTCTAACCAAGGGCCGGTATTTAAGAATACCATCAAGTCCGTGGACAATAATGTAAGACCCAATGAAGAGATCCGGAACTGATACCACGACCCTGTCGATTGCAACAGTTTCTAAGACGGCATCGTTGCGGGTGAACATAGTACGTTCCACAAAGAGTTGACGGTTAGGGAGGTGGGTGTCGATGAAGGCGGGGCAAGGGAGGGCGATGAGGTCAGAAGAAGAGAGGAAATGCGGGGAGACGTGGAGGAAGAGGGATACGATGTAGAGTCTGGCGGAAGAGAGTAGGTCGATGGAGAAGATGAGGGAATCCGATGGTGCAAACACAATGAATATGGAAGAGTTTTGGGACTTGAGGATGAAGATTTTGAGATCGGAGGTCTCTATGGCGTTAGGGAAGAGGGTGTAGCCTCTTGATTGTAATGATAGCAGGGCGACATCCAGTTCTTTGGTGGTTAGGCTGAAAGTAGGGTGGTGGCGAGGAGGAGGAGTAGAAGTATGGGAAGCATTGCGGTAGTTGGATTTGAGGAAAGGATTTTCATTTTATGTTAGTTCTTAGTTTCTAGGTATATGCCATTTGGTAGTATTGGGCGGTGATTCTATAGGAGTTGTTATGGTATTGAAGGGACAATATCGAGCTTCCCTCTGAAGGGATGGTGGATTTGAAAGCAGCTGAAAAGAAAAGTGTAGAATGGGATTTGAATGTCCGAAAATGGGACAATGATCTTTTTTTAATTTTTACTGCTACTCCGTTGAACTTGGTGCCATCAAATTGTAGGAGCAGGCAGTTATTTCCTGATGTGCCCCTAACTGCGGCAAATACGAGTTCATGTTAGATATATATGAATACTTCTTTGAAATAGACCAAGAATGTCTTAGAAGTAGATCAAGAAGAAATCCCTTTTCTGTTATTCTGTTATTCTGTTATTAGCCTTTGTAAAGCTGTCATCCTTGACCAGCTATCTAGGTTAAGCTCTTGTATAAATATGTAGCTTGTTCTTAAAAAGAAACTAAGCTGATTTGTGAGGTTTTCTTTGATAATTCTCTTTGTTCATTCTATATTCAAACATGGTATTAGAGGTTTCCAAGATGAGTGAAACAGTTACATCAAAACCCTTTACAAACAAGACGATTTCTATTCGTCTTGATGACACCAACTACTTACTTTGGAAGCAACAAGTCCTTTTCGCCATTGAAAGCTTGGCTCTGGTGGGTCATGTTGATGGAACCTTGGTTGTTCCTTCTCAATATATTGTTAAAGGTGGTACCAGGGTTGTTAATACCGAGTTTGTTGCGTACAAGCAACAAGATAGTGCTTTGTGTTCATGGCTTCTTTCCTATGTTTGTCCTTCTATTCTACCATCCTTGGTCAATTGCAAAACGACTTTTGAAATCTGGGAAAAGATTCAACATCTTTTTTCAGTCTCTTCAACAACAAAGATAATGCATCTTCATTGTTCGCTGAAGAACCTAAGGAAACAGGATCAAACCATGCGTGAGTATTTGGCGCAAGTTCAAGCAATATGTGACAGTTTGGCTGCTTGTGGAAATCCGTTAACTGACACTATGCATATTTCTGCGATTCTTTCCAGCTTGCCACCGGAATACGAGTTGGTAGTGGCCGTCATCACCTCCACTAAGCAACCCTACAAGATTGATGGAGTTTGCAGTGTTCTTCTGGACACAGAGGCACGTCAACAAGACTTTCTTGCTCAGGTCAATATGGCTCAAGGCCCATCTGTAGGTGGTTCCAGTCAAAGCCCACAATACGCAGCGGGTTACTCTATGGGTCGAGGGTACCCCAATAAGAGTTATCTGCAAAGTTTTCAGACTGGATACCCTAATTCTAATAATGGTGTTGTGCCGTTTCAAAGATCTTTTCAAGATTCTCAAAGGGGTTTTCGAGATCAAGGTCATCTTCCTGTGTTTCAAGTTAATTGTGGTGGTTCTTTCAACCGTGGTGGTCATCCACGAGGTCGTGGTGGTCAAAATTTCAGAGGAAGGTCGCAAGTTCAATGTCAAATTTGTGGAAAGATTGACCATCTAGCCAGTCGGTACTATTTTCGTTTTGATCAAATGTATAAAGGCATTGGCAATACGTCTGCCAACCATTGTTTCTTGTCTGACGAAGTGATAAAGGAACATGTTGAGTCTCATAATGATGAGTCGATTCACACGGTGAGTTCTGATCTGGGTGTTAAAGATGAAGGTCCTACTGGATATGCAGATGCTGCGTGGTATCCAGATTCTGGTGCAACAACACACTTAACTCCGGATACAGGTATGGTTACTCAATCTACTCCTTACTTTGGGTCAGGTAAAGTCTCAGTTGTGAATGGTATGGTCGTTCATATCTCTAAAATTGGTACTTTTGCTTTAAATTCTCAGACTAGGTCTTTGTTGTTAAATAATTTACTTCATGTTCCTTCAATTAAAAAGAAAATGCTATATGTTTCAAGGTTCACCAAAGATAATAATGTTTCTATCGAGTTTTATCCCAATTTTTGTGTTGTGAAGGATCTAGCAACCCAGTAGGTGATTCTACAAGGTTTGGAAAGTGAAGGTTTATACAAGCTCTCCTCTGAGGTTGACTTGAATCATAATTGTGTTGTTGATGATTTCTGTTTAAGATCAAATGACCAAGCTAGTGATTCTAATGTTTGTAGTCCTAATGTTTACTGTATAGGGAAAGATGAGTCATCTAGTGGTTCTGATTGTAATCTGAATATTGGTGTTTCTGATTGTAATATGAATGTTGGTATTTCTGATTGTAACCTAGCTTATGTTAGTTCTCTAGAGCTTTGGCACAGAAGGTTAGGACATCCTTCTAGTGCAGTCTTGTGTAAACTGTTGAAGCTTTGTAATCTTTCTTCTGGTAATAAAATGTTATTTTTGTGAAGCATGTTGTCTAGGCAAAAGCCATAAGCTTAAATTTCAGAGTTCCTTGACTACTTATACTGAACCTTTACAGTTAGTTCAAATAGACTTATGGGGCCCTGCACCATTAGTTTCTAATAATTATACTTACTATGTAAGTTTTGTTGATGCTTGTACAAGGTTCACTTGGATATATTTTCTGTCTAGGAAATCTAATGTTTGCCAAATTGTTATTTCTTTTCATAAATTTGTTGAAAGAAAGTTTAACTCTAAACTCAAGGCTTTTCAAACTGACTGTGGAAGTGGATTCAAACCTTTGTCTTCATATTTAAATTAGAATAGCATTGCTCTACGAAATACATGTCCTTATACTTCTGAGCAAAACAATATTGTAAAATGAAAACATCGACATGTTGTAGAACTTGGGCTTACTCTAATAGCACAAGCTTCTATTCCTTTTAAATTCTTGTCTGATGCATTTTATATTGTTGTTCATCTTATTAACAGGTTGCCTACTGTAGTGTTGCAGGGTAAAACTCCTTATGAGAAACTTTTCAATGAACAACCAAATTATGATAGTTTGAAAGTATTTGGTTGTCAATGCTTTCCACTTGTTCGCCCTTACGATCAACATAAATTGTAGTACAGGTCTAAACCATGTATTTTTTGGGATACAATGCTCATCAGAAAGGGTTTAAGTGTCTCAGTAGTGATGGTAAGGTATATGTCTCTAGGCATGTGCAGTTTAATGAAGATAAATTTCCTTTTGCAGATAAGTCAGAGTCTAAAGCTGATGGTGATGCTGCTATAGTTGTAAAATTTTCCAAGCCAAGAGTAGCATGAGGTAGACCGGTTGCAGTTGTTAAAGAGTTAAACAGCTCTTCAAGCAGCTCTAGCTCAGGAACTCCTCAAAAGATAGAGTCAAATACTCAAAGTTTCAGGTCTGATGACAATAGTACTCCTACAACTCAAAGGTAAGATGGTGCAATTGTTATAGGTGATCTAGTAACCCCAATAACCTTTAGGCTTGTGGGTGCTCCTTTAAATGGTGCAATAGATCCAGTGGCTGCACCTTTAAGTGATACAGTAGATTCTAATTCAGTTGCTACTGCTTCTTTAAATGATGCAGTACATTCTAGTCCAGTGACTTGTTTTTCACTAAATAATCAAGTGAATGTTTATTCGTTTCCTTTGGGTAATCCGGATACTCCAGTAGCTTGTTCTTCTTTGAAAAATCAAATGGTTGCTCCTTCATTTCCTTTGGATCAAGTAGATGTTCCTTCATCTTTGAATAGTCAAGAAGCATCTTCCAGTTCTACTTCTAGCACTAGTACCAACACACTAAAGAACTCTCATCACATGGTCACTAGGTCAAAAGCAGGTGTCTTCAAACCTAAGGCTTATAGTACTGAAGTTGTCACATCAGAACCGACAAATGTTTATGAAGCTATGACTAATGACAAGTGCAGAGAAGCTGTTGAAAAAGAAGTTGGAGCCTTAGTTAACAAAGGCACGTGAGATCTAGTTACTTTACCCACTAATAGAGTCTTAATAGGGTGCAAGTGGCTGTTCAAAATTAAGAAACATTCAGATGGTAGTGTTGCAAGGTATAAAGCAAGGCTGATGGCTAAGGGTTATTCTCAAAAGGCAGGGTTTGACTATAATGAAACCTATAGTCTAGTGGTGAAACCTGTAATGGTCAGAATTATGTTAAGCATGGCTCTGAGTAAAGGTTGGGCATTACGACAAATTGATGTTGATAATACTTTTTTAAATGGAGATTTAGAGGATGAAATTTATATGGTTCAGCCACCAGGTTTTGAGCAAGTTGACATCAGTGGAAATCAGCTAGTTTGTCGATTAAGGAAGTCCTTGTATGGCCTTAAACAAGCCCCTAGGGCCTGGTTTAAAAACTTTTGAGCATATCTAGTGGATAATCTTAAGTTTGTGGAGTCCTTAGTGGATGCGTCATTGTATTTTCGAGGAGATAATGGTCACAAGCCTCTTCTGTACCGATCTAACTGTGTGCCATGTCTAGGTTGCAATTGAAGCATGGAAAAGTGTCCAGGACAACACAGGTCTAACACCTAACGACTACGTGAGCCTTCAAGGTCACTACTCCTACATCCACCTGGTTCAGAGAAAAATCAACAAAAGATCGGGATACGTTGTGCTGGATATCCCCAAGCCGAAACTATCAGATGGAACAAGATTGGCAAAGGCAGGCAGTATGGAGACCGAAAAGATGAAGACGAAAGCAAGGCACGAGGGTTGCAATGCATGTAAAAGGAAGCTGGCCTACGGAAACAACATAACATTGTTGGTGTATAGGCCGACAATGCTCTACATGGTGGCTATTGTTGCTGTGTGTGTATGTGTGGCTCTGCAGCCTCTGCTCTTCAAAAGCTCCCCCGAAGTGCTTTACGTATTCCGACCGTTCCGGTGGGAACTTTTGAAGTACGAGTCTAGCTGAGGTAGTTCTTCTAGTGTTCAGAAGCACTGTCGAACTATATCGACATAGGGATGCGGAAAATACAACATATGTACTTGTGATAGTTCGCTTCAACTATAGATATATAGAGAGTATTCAACCATGGAGGTGTATTTGGTGGGATAATCATGGTGTATTTGAGGGGAGAACAATCAGTTTGGATCGATCAAATACTTAAAAAATGTGTAAAATCCATTTATTTGATGCGATTGGCTTAAGAGTTAAACTTGATCAATCTAATTAAACTGACTTGACTTGCTGAGTTAAATGTTATGAAAATTTGCAGGGTGGCCTAGTTTGAGAAAAATTATGGGACGTGTTGGTTAACGAACAAGGAATCATTATGGAAAAAGGGTTCCCCAATGCAACCGATAGAGAGCAGTCAATTAAGGGGATGAGGTTATCCGAGTTCTGCTTACACCCAACTGGTTCACGCCGACTCTTCGATTCCATTTAAAGCCTTTGTATACCGGTGATTGTCAGCGACAATATCGATCTTCCCTTTAAAGGGATGGTGGATTACTCCACTTTTTCAGTTTTTGTAGAAGTGAGTGATGCTTTGAAACCAAATTGCCTCGTTTCTCATCTTAGAAGCATTTCTGAAAAACATAGGAACGAGCCATGGCTAAGGTTCAACCCATTTTTGTGTATGATAACGGCCATCCAGGCGGTCTAGGGACAATCCCTTTTACTTCCAATTGACTCACATTTAAGTTAGAAAACAAGAATCTTACAGGAACATCTCGATATGCAAGTGTTAATACTTGGTGAGTAAACTTAGTGCATTTTATATTGATATGGGTTTTTGTTTCAGCGAACACCTATCACTTTGGACTATTTTGGCTTTACATAACTTGCAGAGCAAAGCAGGAGGGATGATCTCGAATCTCTTGGTTATGTGCTTATGGGGAAGGTTGGTTTAACACATATCAGGTTGCTTACTTCAAAAATCTTTTCATTCGAGAAGGTTCACTTGCTATTCGAATTCTGCTTACCTTTCTGCATTTGTTTAATTTTGAATATTGAATCAGTCTTTCATCATCATAAATTCGCTATACAACTTCTATTATGTAATCTGCGTTTTAAACTCTCAAAGGTATTGCTTTTGACAACAAACAGATGCCGGGTTATCAGTTTGACTACGTACTTGATCGGGACCATCCAATTCATCCACGCACCTCGCAGCAGTAACTTGATGGCATCGCAAAGAAAAGAAATGTTTAAGGCCTGGTGGTGAGTAGTGGTAAGTCGAGGGGTTATATGTTGATGAAAGGTGTGTACTTAGTGGTAGAAAATCTCGATGGTATTTGCTTTTCTGTGTATGTAGTTGAATGTAGGTGGTTGTGACTTCTCTGTAAGTTGCAATGCAACTAGAGTGGCAGTTGTTTCGTTTTGTTGGGCAGGATAGCGTAGGTGTTGGTTAGTGGTTGCTGTTGGGCTCCTATCAGTCTTCAAAATAAGGTACTAAGATTTAAGATTTAAAATTTAAAAATGGTCCAAACTCGACTATGCATACAATTACCATACCTACTGTGGAACTACTGCCTCAAATCGATATTGTAATGTCTCAAAATAAGGTTTAAGATTTAGGAATAGTGTTTTAGAACTTACACACTATTCTACCATTACCATAGTTGCTAGTTGCCTCGAATCGATATTGTAATGTCTCAAATTTTCGATCATCAAGATATTATTGACATACGAGTGATGATCATAAGACATATTGATATTAAGGTATAAATCGTAAATTTATTGTTAATTTCGGGTCAATAGAAGATTGATCGATTTCAGTCGTGTTTTTATGTCGAGTCAATTTTTTACAACCCTATATATGATTTTTTGGTGAGTTGTGTGATAGTTCACATCTCATATTTCTTTATTCCAGTTACATTCGGTTCAGTTGAAAATCAGTTTAAATCTATTTCAGTTCAACTAAAACTCGAATCAATTTCGGACAAGTTTGATTTATTTTAAGTTTCGGATCAAATTTATGTCATCATACTCAGGTCTCAAGTCGAGTAAGTTGATTTAGGCCTTGGGTCAAATTTGTTAGCTATATAATTTAACAAAAAAATTATGGCCATGTTTGGTAAAGAGAGGTTTGGGCAAAAATTAGATGTTTGAAGCATAATTAGAGGTTTGACCAGTCAAATCCGCTAATATTGATGTTTGGTAAACAACAGATTGAAAGAGCGGATTGGGGTTTCGCTAATTTTGAAAAAGCTCATAATAGGAGTTTTTGATATTAGAGGTTTGATATTAGAATTGTAAAGACTCTTTTACCCTTACCAGTTACCAAAAATCTCAAAATAACCTAAATTAAATATTTTCTCACCCTATTTATAAGTTCATCCTATTTACTTTTTTTTTCTTTTTATTATCACATATTTATATGTGTATTTAAATTTATTAATTAATTAAATTATACTAAAATAATTATATAAATAATGAATTAATATATAAATAATTTGAATATGTTTAGAAAAGTTATATTAAAAAAGATTTTATAGATCTAATTAATAATAATTAGATACAAAATATTGATAACTAATAAACTATTCAAACAAGTATTAAATATAATCATATCCTTATATGTCATTTTGCTTGTTTAAATAATCTAACAGCTATCAGTTAATTTTACCAAACACTTTTATACAATCAGCTAATGCAATCTGCTAGTCAAATCAGTAAATGCAATCAGCTATCAGCTAATGTAATCCGCTATCAGCTATCCGCTAATTGTCAAACATGGCCGAAATTTGGGTTATTAAAGATGAAAGAAGAGGAGAAGAATTTAACCTAAAAATCGGCTCTGCGATGAGGTTGAGAATTCAACAATTTATTGAATTGAATTGAATTAAATCGATGATGGTGAAAGTATTTTTAAGAGTGTATAGTTTAGGGTATATGTTTAAGAGTTTAAGGGTTTAAGGTTTAATAGTTTAGGGTTTAAATTGATGATGGTAAAAATTATTATTAATTGTATGATAAGTCCTTGAAATTTTAAATTTTTATTAATTAATTTAATGGTGCTCAACGGTGTTCAACATTAATGGTGTTCAGCGGTATTCGTCGTACGTGGTAGAATTTCTTTGTGCAATCTTTAAATAAAATAATTAAAAATATTTATTTAAGAATCAAACTTATGTACGATATAATTTAAATATAAATTCTATACCAATTAATCTGTAATCATTTACACTTGAAGTTCTCAAAATAATTTTATATAAAATATTTTTATTTACGTGGTTATGTTTTGGGACTCGCAGATTGTTGATATGGTTGTGATTGCAAGATATTTGAATGTTACGCTTATCGTTCCTTTATTCTATAATGGAACGTATTGGAATGATAACAGGTGAGTATATATCTGTATTTATATCTATGTACGTATATTCTTCATTTTGGATTCGATAATAATGGTTAAGAAATGGTTTATTTGGCCACGTGTCAATTAATAATTGATTGTTGTGTTTTTTAAGTTAGATATTTATTTTGACAAAAATAAAAAATTTAGGCATCTAGTTTATTCAAAAAATAATTTACGCACCTAAATAAGAAAAATGAGATACTTTGGACACTTATGTTAGACTTCAGCCTTAAAAGATAGGCTTAACTATAAAATAAGTGCCTAAACTATGTATCTTTTTTTACGATAGGCTCCAAAAGTATTTTTTGACTGAAATATGTGCATAAAAAGTTTCACTTGTGACTGAAATAAGTGCTTAAAGTTTTATTTTTAGCTTGTTTTAATGTCAACTGAGGCACCTACTTTGACCAAAAAAATAAAACTTGATGCACCTATTTTAGCCAAAAAAAAATTAAACACTAATTGCAAAAAAGAGACATAATTTATGAACTTATTTTATAATTTTTTAAACAATTTCTATCTAAGAGAAAGGAAAAGAAAATTTACTCCTAATGAGTTATGAATTCACTTATTTTATAGTTAAGCCTAAAAAATATATGTTTACTATATTTAAAAGATGACATGTTGCCCATCTGTACTTTCATAAACCATTGTGAGTATCATTACTCTAATATTTTGCTCTTTTGAGAAACTTCTAACTTATTAATTGTTAATAATTTTTATTTTTATATGCTACTTGACTGAAATATCAATATGATGAATGTTACTTAGAGTGTTAATCTTAATTTTAATTAGCATATAACTGTAACACTTTAAATTTATAGATATAAGAGTGTTATTCGGGTGTGTTATAAAAGTTTTGTTCACTTAAATACACATAATTCTAACTGAAGTCAAATGAAATTTTAAGGCTTAATGGATAATTTTGCCATCGTAGAGTCGTAGTTGTTTTCAAAATTAGTATTGTTGTCTCTCATGTTTAATTTCATTAATTTTGTCCCCGGACTTCTCGAATTGTATTAGTATTGTCTTTTGACCGAGAAAAAATATTGTTGACTGTTACGGTGTCGATGTGGCGGTCAAAAGTATTAATGTGAATCCATGTGAGAATAATGACATGGTATAGGGACAATGTTGATTTTTCATTCGAGTTCGATGGTTTATTTGATTTTTTTATAAAGTTTGAGGGTTGTTTAATTTTTAAACAAAATTGTAAAAACTTCAAAAATATTAAAATAAAAAATGCAAAAAAATAGTAAAAATAAGAATACTATTAAAATTAAAAAATGTAAGTAGAATTATAAAATTATAAAATGATAAACTATAAATATTATTAAAATTTTATAAATTATTAAAAATATGAACACTCCCATTGAAAAAATCTTATATTATCTCTTATCAACATGAATTTATTGCTATTCTTTGAACATATTCGGATCGAAATAGAATTTGATTTTATTACTCTTCTAAAGCAAAGTTGTTTTTACTTAAAAATATATTCAAGCCAAAAATTAAAAACAAATTAATAGATAGGATTAAGCATATTTCCCTTTCAATGATAAAGTGACAAATGAAAACCATGTCCACCCCTTCCGATCCATAGACATGTGAAAGGCAATTTGCCATTACAAAATTAGTCAAAAACTGGAAAATACAACTTAAATTACCAAAATAAAAAATTTATCCAAAAAAATAAATCAGTTCTTGGTAGCTACATTGGCTTCATCTTTCTCGATAAGCTTTGCAATGATGGCGACAACTTGAAGAAACTGAAGAAGAAGAAGAAGGGAATAGAAATCACTTTTTAGTGTTTATTTTATATTCCAACATTAAAAAATTAAGTTTAGGGTTATGATTTAGCATTATAGTTTAGGAAATTGTGGCGGAATGTATTTTTTGGAGTTTATAGTTTAGAGTTTAGGGTTTAGGGTTTAGAATTAGTATTTAAAATTTAATTTTTTAGTGTTAAGCATGAAAAGATGCATTAAAACGGGGCACAGATGATTTTTGTTTAGCCAAACACCAATTTTCTGTCTTCATTCTTCGCCCATGAAAATTTGATCTAATAATCAATTTGACAAATAATTAATCAGCTTGTGAAGTTTTGCACTTCTTCTTCTCGGGCGGTTCCGAGTGTATGTAAAATCCTGAGCATTAATCATCTTCATTCTTGATATATATGGCAGCACATTTGCAGATATATTTGATCTCAACCATTTCATAACATCTCTAAAAGATCAAGTCCGTATACAACAAGAGCTTCCTCCGGAGCTGATGAAGCAAGAAGAGTCGCTTTATTCCATGGTTCCCACAAGTTTCGCTAGCTTGACATATTACTACGACAGGGTGATTAAATACTCGAGTTCTCTTCTTTGTATCGATGTCTAAAACATTTTTTTTATCAGATTGTTGAATTTTGTTTTCAACAGGTCCTTCCTCGCATACAACAGTGTGGAGTTGTGCGTTTCACTTTAACCGACGCTAGGCTAGCCAACAATGGGTTGCCGGATGAGGTCCAAAAGCTTCGGTGCAGAGTAAACTACGAAGCGTTGAGATTCAGTGAGGCAATTCAACAAACAGGTAGAAGAATCGTTAGTCTGTTGAGACAAAAAGGGCCCTTTCTTGGTTCTTCATCTTAGATATGAAAAGGAAATGGTGGCATTTACCGGTTGCGTTGAAGGTTTAACCAAGCAAGAGATTATAGAAGTCACAGAAATGAGGTAAGAATCGATCCTTGCAATGGTATCCGCAAATTCATCGAAATCTTTTTGAATCGTGTTCAAAAGAAAATTTAAGTTTTTTGTACTCAAATTCGTATAAAAATAATCAATTTAGCTCATCCGTGGAAAATATGTGAATGATGACGTTACAAAAGATCATATTGAGTCCGCTTGATTTTAGATCAGATCAATTCAGGTTTTCTCGAGTACGGTTAAAATTATAGGTCTAAGTCATTTTAGGTTTGGGTATGGATTGTTTCGAGTTTGAGTCACTTCATATTCATGTTACTTCGAGTTTAGATCAGTTTTGAATTTTGATTGTTAACTTTTTGATGATGAAATCAAGTAAGGTTAAACTTAAATTAAGATCGATAGGATCATATTTTCGTATTCGGATCAAAAATTGACATATCTCATTTTAGGTACTCGCATGAAGGGTGGAAGCATAAAAGCTTAATTCAAAGAGTAGGAGAGAACATGGATCTTGCCCTTTAACTCCCGAAGAAACTGCACTAACATTGCAAGCACTAGGTATTCACAGAAATACCACAATCTATATTGCTGCTGGAACAATTTACAAAGAGGAGAAGAGAATGGAGAAACTAACAATGGCTTATCCAAATCTGGTGAGTTAAAAGCCAAGAAAATGGTCACTAAAACAATTATTATTAGGTTAATTGTTTTTTTGGTTGTCCCCCGGTTCTCTAAGACTTTGTCCCGATTAATCTAGACTGACCCGTGTTGCATACTTGACTTTGGTGGGTGAGTCTCGCAGCAGAAATTTTCTGCATAAATAAAACGTGATTAAGCAATAACAAGCTGCTTACCACTTTGACCAACCTCGTTGATTCTTATTGGGTTAATTATCTATGAAAACAGGTAAGGAAAGAGGTGGTATTGGAACCCTGGGAGCTTAGGCCCTTCATAAATCATGCAGATCAAATGGCTGCGTTGGATTATATTGTTGCGATTGAAAGCGATATTTTCATTCCTACTTTCGGAGGAAACATGGCGAAAGCCGTCGAAGGCCATCGCAGGTAACCACGTCAACATTGAACATTGGTCATTTTGTAAGAACATTATCCAATGTGTTTTGTTGTTTTAGATACATGGGATTCAAGACAACAATTCTTCTGGACAGAGAGATTCTAGTTAAACTAATCGATGACTACAACAAAGGAACATTGAGTTGGGATGAATTTGCGTTAACGGTGAAGGAAACTCATCAGAATCTTGTTGGGAAACCCCAGAGGAGAAAAGAAATTCCAGATCATCCTAGATACGAAGATTTCTTCCATTCTAATCCAAGAATGTCTGCCTCCATCGGCTCGCTGATCAACCACTATCAGGGGCGGAATTAAAAATTTATAAAGGAGACTAAAATAAAATTAAAAAAAATTATAAAGGAGCTAAAATGAAATTAAATTTTTTGAAGGGGTCATACTAAGATTTTACAAACTTTAAAAGGATTATAGAAGTAATTTTACCTTTAAACCACTACATACTTTAAACCACCGAGAAGTCCTTCGGTTGGTATCCAAATAAGTAATAACCCTTGTCCCTAACATTTTATATGTACTTAAATATTTTCATATAACTCAATATTTCATTTGAAAATAAGGACCATTTAAAGAGAAAATTTAAAAGTCATTCAATTTATTTTTTGGTATAATTATTAATATGTGATTTATTGATCGACTAATTCGGATTGGATATTACAAAGGTTTATTGTGAGACAACCCTCCCAACTCAATTTGCGTCATTTATAATATTATGATTTAAAACTTTGGCTTTGTTTAAGGGATCTAACGTCTCATCCTGCTAGATCAACTGATAATTAATGTTATTCACCTTACTAATAAGGTGTCAGGTTGTGATTAACTAAAAAATAAGTTCCCAGCAGTTAGTATGTTTATTCAGATTAGTGAACTTGAATCGAACAAGGTAGGATTGTGAAGAATTGTGGTTTGCTATTGGTGTTGTTGGTGAATATTCGATTGTAGAGGAGCAACTGCCCTTATTCGTTTGTTGTGTACAAATTGAGGGTGTTTATTCTTGTAAATTCTTATTATAATTTTAGATATTTTTTCTTTTTAATAAAATTAACAGTTTCTATTAGTAAAAGGATCGTACAAAGAAAATGTTAAAAAATCTAACCAAATGACTCTAATAAAAAAAATTAATAATTCTTGTTAGAAAAAATATTAAAATATTTTATTATAAAAATAGAACAAGATTGGTAGAGTTTGTAAATAATGAGCCTATATTTATTTATTTTTTCGAATTAGGACCAAATTAATCAAATGTATAAATATGAAGGGCTGGTTGTACTATTAAACAATTTGACTCAAACTGCAATGTCACCCCACTTAACGGTGGTTAGGGCTCAGTGACCATTTTACAACAAAATTAACAGTTTAACGCCCCAGTCAGATTTTTATTTTTTATTTAATAATAATAAAATATAATTTTATTTTTATTTTTTATTTTTTAAATATGTGGAATATAGTTTTATTATTTTTTATATATGAGGTGGAAAAGTGGGTGGAGATGTGGCATACCCAGTCAGATTTCCGTTAGGGGTTAACGGGGTTTAACGCCCCAGTTACCATTTTGTTTCAAAATCTAAAGTTTAATGGCTACTTCGTGATTTTTGAAAGGTTGGTTACCATTTTATTTTTTGCATCAAAGTTCAGTGACTGTCTGTGTACTTTACCCAATATTTAAACCTAAAATATGTTACTTAAAGTTAAGTTTTCAATTGTGACTGCTTAAATTCGATATTTTTTGAAGGCACACACATATATACATGCTTTTTAATTATGACAATATAAGTTGTATATATTTTGATAATATCAATTTAAAACTTATAAATACATGGGGTGACAATCGGATGGGGAATAACCGAAAACTGCGGAGATTCGAACTGACATGATGGAAATAATCGAAATTTTCACACTAGAGATGGGGGATGGTGAAAATTTAATCCCCGAAGCTTAAATGATGATGGAGACGAGGATTACTATATCAATACCGTTAAGATCCTCGAACTGTATTCGTATAAATCTCTATGCGAATCTTTAAAAAAAATATCTACATAGATCTCGAAACAAAAAAAATTGTATTCATTGTTTTACTTAGCAAGGAGAGACTACCATTTTATTTTATTTAAAATGAGGCGTAATATTTTATTAATTTAATGTACATGGATGATGTTTGATTGACCAACATACAAGTATAACTTTCTTCAAAGTGCAAACAGGAAAACAAATCTACAAATTCAATTTGTTTGGAGCAGTTTACATTAAACACGTGTTAGGATCATAACCAAGTGATCATTTCAAAGTTTATTGTTTGAGAAATAAGAATGGATTATTTGAAAGCTTGTTGATTATAAATTATTTCAATAAATTACTATAAAGTGTTGAGATATAAAGTATTGTAGATTCAAGGCTCAAATTAATTCAGATATATATATATATATATATATATATATATATATATATATATATATATATATATATATATATATATAATAAGAATTCATAAAAGAATAAAATGTATTTATTAGAGTTATATTGTCTACCATCATTTTGTTTTGTCCAACCTCGAAATTTTACTTTCATCTCAAATTAAATTAGGTCTGCATGTTTAGCTAATCGTTTACTTATGTGAATGATAAAATTTAGAATAAATCTAAGTGAACTTGAGATACAAATTTATATAGTTATTAAATCTTGAGAAAAATATAAATTGGATCTTAACAAATAAAAAATTATAAAGATTTAATAATGTCTAGAATTTAACATCATATTGAAGTTTTATTTTGGCTAGTAAAGTAGTACGGTTTTTTTCATTTTTCGGCATGATAATTTCTCGAAGCCTGTGTAGATCGTATATAGAGGGTATATGAACAAAAAAATTTACCGAAATATTTAATGGAGATTTCTCAAAATCGTGCCCACCAATATTAGGAGTGGAGTAAAAAAATACAAAATCCTTCATGCCCCGCCTCGTCTCTTTGTCATATATATATATATATATATATATATATATATATATATATATATATATATATATATATATATTAATGTAAAATTTTAAAAGGATGTGATAATTTTTAAAATGTTTTAAGAAGACAAGTAATTTTTTTAGAAAAATAGAGAATCTAGTGATAATATTTCTAAAATTTAAGGGATTATAACCCTCTTATTTTATTGAGTTCTGCCACTAAATGCATGCGTGTTACTAGCTGAGGTGTCCCTAAATGCTTTGGTTTTATTTATATCCGAAATGAAACAAGGGGCCACGACAAAAGTCTCTTGTCAAAATAACCAAAATATTACGAAAATACTAACAAAAGAATTGCGTGTCACGATAAGGCCAGTCAAAGGATTTTAAGGGGGAAATAGTTGAGTCGCCTTCACGTGCACAGTCCGTGGTTCAACTTCTTTGACCTTCATCTTCTTACACTAATATTATTGTATTATATTTTCTTTCCTTCTAATTCGATTATAAAATAATATTTTAATTTCATTTTATATTTAAATAAATTCACATACACTTACCGGCTATATTATTCGAACTCAAATTATTTAAAAGAATATATTACCATTTATCATTAGGACCACTTAATTGATTCTATTATAATACGATATTATAGGAGTTTGGTTGAGATTATTGTTATTATACATTTTTTCCATTTATATGTTTAAATATTTTTGTTAAAGTAAGTGTTTAACATTTCATTTCGTTATTATTTTAAAGTTAAATTATTCGGGATTCCACGGGAACTTGGATTAGTGGATTCTCGAAGTTCATTGGTCGTTGTAATGCCCTTTAGGCGGAATTATGGGCGATCCATGCGAGTATACGTTGTACGCTCAAATGCAATGTTGGGAATTTGATTGTGGAATCGGATTGTTTGGAAGTGGTTCGTTTGTTACAGGACGCGAGAGTTGATGTTGGTCTGTTGTCTCTGTTAGGCTCCGTTCGTCGATTACTTACTAAGGTAAGTGTGATTGAAATTCGCCATGTCTCTTGGAATGCTAATCGCATTGCCGATGCTCTTGCTAAATTGGGTCCTTGGAATGGTTATGCGGCAAGTTATTTTTGTGCTCTGCCGGATGCGGTGATCGCGCTTTTACATGAGGAGTTACCTAGTCATATAGGTTGATTTGTATTTCTTGCGGGTGTATCCCGTGCCTATGTAATACTATGGTGGGTACTCTTTTCCTCCAATTTAAGTTAGAGAGATTTTTAATGAGGCCTACCATAGTATCCCTTTATTAATAAAAAAAAAGTAAGTATTTAACATTTCATTTCGTTATTATTTTAAAGTTAAATTATTAATATTTGTTAAAAATAATTGTCACTCAATAAATGCATAAAACACGGTATATTTTTTTTACGTTTCTTTATTTATATTTAAAAAATTTTAAAACCATTGATTAAAACCCACTATTATTGTCATCGTTAAATCTTAAATCTTTAAATCTCTCCTCTTTCCATTTATATGTCATTGTTGGATCAACTATTATTGTCCACTCTCCCGTTATCAGATCCTCATTACCAATTACCTTACTCTTTCAGCGCTATAAATCGATGAACAAAGTGTTAATCAGACGAACAACGAATTAGATGTTGCGACTCTTACAACGAGAGGAGGATATTTTATTGTGAAAAAGTGATGTGATATTCAACAGTGACAAAACGGATTTAAGGATATATGATTAGGGAATTGAATTTTTTAAATAAAGATTTTAGGAGTTTTTAGAAACTAAAAAAATTATTTTAAAAATAATAAAAAGATATTAAAAACATGCTACATGTCAAGCAATGACTCGATAATGAATTTTATTAATGATAACTGCTCGACTTTATCATAATAACGTATAAAACATTAAACATTTACTTTGATTAAAAAATTATGCAACTAATGTAAAAAGATGTAATCTCAATACTTATTTTATAATTAAGCCTACAAATAATATAAATTCATATGCATATCTTTTATTTTATAGTTTCCATATTATATATAAAAAATTAATAAATATGTTAAATTTTATTAAGATTAAGGAGTGTATTTTAAGCCAAAATAAGTAAATGAATAAAGAAAACAAAAAAAATCTGCGATGGAATGGGCTCCATGTTCCTGTGGCCAGCACATGGATATTACTTAATGATTCTGCCTTGGAGGGACCTAACACACTTGTTTAATCAAAATCCTTTATCAGATAATGATGTGTGATTAAACAAATTACAATATCAATCCCATTCTAATTAATATTGCTAATAAGATACCATCATCCAAAGATGAAATAATGTTTTTAATTCAAGATAATATATATATTATTTATCTGATTTGATTAAGTCACACATATGATGTATGTACAATATCTTTGCCTGAATACAAATTTTAAAATGTTCAATGTAATCAACACAAATTTTATTTAACTTGAGAATGTTCGACTCTTCGAATGCTTGTCAAATGTATGGAATTGTATTTTGGGTAGGATACTACTAAAATCATATAAGTGTGGTCTGTATTTACATCGTTATTATGGTTGGGTTTAAAAGTTGACTACATATAAAAAAGATTGAAGTACCCTCAATACACCCAAAAGTTGGTACCTAACAAGTTTATGTTGTCTCTAATGTACTACAAAGCCACAATTAATAGCACCATTAATGTAATATTAATAATGCAAATGACTGCGAGAAAAATAATGTGCAATAACAGGGCATGCCTGAAAATAAAAATGCAAATGTATAAAGAAATATTGAAACATAAAAATAGTCCATACTAAATTGCAATCAATTAAAAGAATTTAACCAAATTTCAATCTAATTTCAATTTAGTAACAAATTAAAATCCAATTTAGACCATATTAATTTTTTTAATAGAAGCCGCTAATTTTATTAAACGAGAGAAAATACTCAAAATTACAATAACAATTTACAATTATTATTGTAAACTAAATACATAATTTGAAATTTTTTCTAAAACTAGCCATTTTAGATCATACAAGGACCATACATGAAAATGTTAAAAACTCATACAATTAGAAAATAGAAACGAACAAATCTGACTACATCGGCAAACAAACCACAAAAGGGGATTAAGCTACGATGTAAACACTAATGTGTGTTATATAATAATATGATGTGACATAAATGATAAATTGAAGATGAAATTGGAATGTTCATCCTAAGAGACACGAGTTCAAATCACTATGTCTACATGATGTATGCGCATTGTCAAAGGGTTAAGAATATCTATGAACAGATACTACCTTGTAATCACCTTTAGACTATTAAAAAAAGTTTGGGACCAATTTAGAATGAACATCATAATTTGGAGATGAAATTGGAACATTCAAAATTCTGAGAACTAATTTAGAATGAGAGCCATAGTTTAGGATGAAATTGAAACATTTAAAAGTTTAGGAACCAATTTTAAACGAGGGTCATAATTTGAAGACTTGTAATGTAATTAACTCTTTTATTTTTATATAAAGTTTACATATTTCTCATATTCTTAAAAAATTGTTTAAAAGGGAGAGTAACCTAAACTTCAATTTATATTCCCTTTATTTTAAACAATTCAGCCGAGTATATTCCTACGATAATTAAAATCATATAATATAATAGCATTTATACAATAGTAATATATTTAATTTTCATTTGATTTTATATTAAAAATTCATTCGGTTTTAGTATATATTAGCCAATTATATGAATAATAATATATTTTAGTAGATTTATTGTATTAGAACTGCCTATTATATCCGTTTTCCCTCGGCCGCTCAAGTTTACATTGGCCCTGTTTGGCAATTAGCGGATAGCTGATAGCTGATAGCGGATTATATTAACTGATAGCGGATAGCTGATTGCATTAGCTGATTTGACTAGCGGATTGTATTAGCTGATTGTATAAAAGTGTTTGGTAAAATTAACTGATAGCTGATAGCTGTTTGATTATTTAAACAAGCAAAATGACATATAAGGACATGATTATATTTAATACTTGTTTGAATAATTTATCAGTTATTAATATTTTGTATCTAATAAATATTAATTAGATTTGTAAAAATTATTTTTTAATATAAATTTCCTAAACATATTTGAAAGATTTATATATTAATTTATTATTTATATAATTATTAAATTTTTATATGCACATATAAATATGTGATAATAAAAAATAGAATTAACTTACAAATGTCACCATAGAAATTAGTAGTAACAACAAATAAGTCCAATATTTAATATGTTATTATTTATATTAAAAATATTATTATTTAATTTAGGTTATTTAGAGATTTTTAGTAATTGTTAAGGGTAAAAGAGTCATTACAACTATAATATCAAATCTCTAATCTCAAAAAGCTCATATTAGGAGCTTTTTCAAAATTAGCTTTTTCATCTCAATCCGCTCTTTCAATCCGCTATTTACCAAACATCAATATTAGCGGATTTGACTAGTCAAACCTCTAATTATGCCTCAAACCTCTAATTTTTGCCCAAACCGCTATTTACCAAACAGGGCCATTCTTTTTTAATTGTACATAGCCGGCGGTAGGGGTGTTCATTGTCGAGTACTTGATTTTCGAGTATCAGAAAATTGAGTATTCGGTTTATTCGGGTACCTCATTGCTCAGCCCGTGTCCCGACCGATTACTTCCGGATACCCGTTAATAATCGAGTACCAAGTACCCGGTTTGTATATTTTTTATTTTTTAAATTCTAATTTTTTTTTAAAAAAATTACATATTAAACACAAAAACATTTTTAAAAAACTTAAAACTTAAAACTTAAAATTTAGAAGTATATAATACAAACATAGAAAGAATTTAGGGATTTAAATTTAGTTTTGGAGTAAAAATATTAAGAAACTTAAAATAAAAATATAATTTAAAATATATATTAAAAATTGTCGGGTAGGGTACCCGGTAACAGAAAACTTTCGGTCCGTGTCCTAAAAAAATTATCGAGTCCGGTATCCGGCCCGGACAAGTAATTTTTTTAAGAAATTACCCGTCTTTTTAAGTTCCAGTCGTCAAGTCGGATCAACCAGGTCGGGTATTTTTTAACACCCCTAGCCGGCGGCAACACCAGCCTACCGTTGTTGATCTTCTTTTATTTGTTTGTCTTGTTCTTTACTTTTTAGTTTTTGAATTCAATAACTATGTTTTTGTGACACGATTTTCTTTACCTTTTGGTACGTATCATTTGTCTTTTGACATGCTTTTCTTCTCTTAATCAGTCATTTAACCGTTTCTTTTTTTATTTGATATTTTATCAGGGTTGAATTTGACGTCGTCATGACTGATTAAGATGGTGCTCTTTTGATTATCCTGTTGATCTTTCTATTTTGGAGCCTTGAACTGGATTTGGATACAAGCTTACAGTTACCGTTCTTGTTCGCGACTGAGTTGCTGTAATGACCGTGTAGTCAACGTGCCTTATTATTGTAATATACATTTTTAAAGCTAAAGGGTCACTTTTGTCCCTGTAGTAGACCCGATTTATCAATTTCTACTCTATGGTATTTTCGCATCAATTTGGACCCTAAAGTAAAACCAATTTATCATTGTTTGCCCCTTGACTGAGGGAAGTCAACGTTGACCGTTACGGCGGTGACGTGCCAGTTTATGATGACGTGGCAGAGGACAAAATTGATTTTTAAGCAAGTTCGAGGGCAAAATTGATTTTTGGTTGAGTACGAGGGTAAAATTGATTTTTAGGTAAAAATACGAATTTAAGAAAATATTAAAATGCTAAAATGACGTAAAATAATAAAACATTTAATTTTTTTTATTAATATGTGGCTAAAATAACAAAAATCTAATTTTTTTAAAAAAATAAGTAAAAACTATAAAATTAAAATTGATTTTTTATTAATATATGGCTAAAAATTCATATTTTTACCTAAAAATTAATTTTACACTCGTACTCAACCAAAATTCAGTTTTGCCCTCGAACTTGCTTGAAAAAAATCAATTTTGCCCTATGTCACGTCATCGTAAATTGTCACGTCACCACCGTAACGGTCAACGTTGGTTTCCGTCAGTCAAGGAGGAAATAGTGATAAATTAGGTCTACTTTAGGGGCCAAATTGATGCGAAAATACCATGAGGGAAAAATTGATAAATCAGGTCTACTATAGGGGCAAAAAAGACCCTTTAGCCTTTTTTAATGTTGTTTGTTGTTAGTTTTTACCTTTCGTCGTCGGGCTTTAGTAGTGTTTGTATCTATTTTATTTCGAGCTTTTGAGTTAGGATTTTTACCTTTTCTAGGTTGGGTCTTGTATATGATCTAGAAACATTAATTTATGTGTTATTAAAAATATATCCGTATCAAATTTATTTACCTGAGTTGTAAATTCGCATTGTATTTTTAATTTTTTCTTTCTCTTAGTAAATATTAAAAAAGCTACCTATCATACGAATAAGATTATTGCTTTCAATGGTACAAACCAATAGACTTTGAGCTACAAATAATATTGCTTTTCATTTTTAATTTTAACAAAATAATTTTTAAGATATAATAGAATTGAAAAAAATACTTTAACAAATATATATAGCATGAAATGAGCAAATATTAATGAGGTGAAATCAAGACCGTACGATCAGATCAACTGAAAACAAATCATCAGATAGTGCAAGACAGAGATTAAATTGTACATCAACGACCTTTTTCTAAAATTAAACGGCTTAAAAAGAGACTAAAATGAGGCATTGTTTGTTAGGTCGTTGGATTGAGCCTAAATAATATAAGGCGTTGGATTAAAAAAAGGGTAAAAGGTAATCCTGTTAACAGGTTGCCATAGGGTAAAAACCCAAGTAAATAAGCAGCAACAAGGCAGATAGCGACATTTTGCATTTTGAAACAGTTTGAAAGCTTTCAACAGGGAGATCTCGGGTTTTTAAAATTTTAAAGTTGATTTCGAAGGAAGTAAGCTATCAGGTAAAAGTCTTTCTGCTAGCAATATATGAAATCGTAAATTTTGCTTAGTTCGCTTCTAGAACTACATGAGTAAGGAAAGGAATGTTTTTTCTAGGGTTTTGAAAGAAGTAATGGTTTGAGATTATGTGTGAAGTATTTAGGGTGATTGGTATGTTATTTGCATTAAATTCTATCTCTTAACCGACCATAAAAGCCTTAAGTACCTATTGACTCAAAAGAAGCTGAACCTTCAGCAACGGAGGTGGATGGAACTCCTTAAAGATTATAATATTGTCATTGATTACCATCCGGGCAAGGCCAACGTTGTAGCTGAGGCGCTCAGTCGCAAACCTTTGCATGGTAAGCATTGACAATAAATTTGGAGATATATGTATTATGTAGTACCTTAACTCATCGTAATATTGTTATATTGTAGCCCCTCAAGCAATTAACGCTCACTTTCGACTTCGGAAGCATCGCTGTCTTGTAGCTGAACTCCAAGTTCAGTCTACCATCGTTTCGTGAACCAAGGATTTGCAAGGGCAAGATCCTGAACTTCAATAAATTTGTCTCTAAGTTGTCGAACGACCCCGACTTTAGAATAAATTCTAAATGACTCTTATGTTTTCATGACCGAGTCTGTGTACCTAATGATGAATCTTTTCGCACCGATATTATCTCTGAAGCTCATTCGAGTTCTTTTTCTATTCACCTTAGGTCTGTGAAGATGTATAAGGACCTACGTGAACTCTATTGGTGGCCAGGCATGAAGCAGGCCATAGTTGATTTCATTTCCAAATGTCTCACGTGCCAACGTGTTAAAGTAGAACATTGTGCTCCTACCGGATTATTGCAACCTATCGATCCACCGAAATGGAAATGGGAAAAGATCACTGTGGATTTTGTTAGTGGTCTACCGTTAACTCCTACGAAGCATGATGCTATATAGGTCATTATAGATCGTTTCACGAAGTTAGCCCATTTTATACCGGTTAGAATGGACTACGGTCTTCCCAAACTAGCTGACTTGTATATCAAGGAACTAATTCGACTCCACAGGGTACCTAAGTCCATTATCTCCGATCAAGATACCCGATTTGCATCTCAGTTTTAGAGAACCTTACAAGGAGCTCTGGACACCAGAGTTAATCTTAGCTCAACATTTCACCCTCAATCTGATGGCCAGTCAGAAAGGGTAATCTAGGTAACTTACCAAAAAACTTGTATGGTATGCGATGTAAAACTCCATTGTGTTGGTCGGAGCTTAGCGAGGGTAAGATGTTAGGCCTTGACTTGCTTTGGGAGACTAAAGAACGGGTCACCATTATTCATGATCGTTTAAAGGCTGCCTTTGACCGACAAAAGGCTTATGTTGATCTCAAGAGAAGAGATATTGAGTACGAAGTTGGTGAAAAAGCCTTCCTCAAAATATCATTGTGGAAGAAAGTTTTAAGATTTGGCAAAAAGGGAAATTGGGTCCCCGATTCATTGGACCCTTTGAAATTATTGAAAGAGTTGGCCCCGTGAAATATCGACTATTGTTGCCCTCTGAATTGAGTAAAATCCATGATGTTTTTCATGTATCGATGCTTCGAAAGTATCATTCTGATCCTTCGCACATTGTGGATGTAACACCCATAAAGTGGCAAAAAAATACAGGAAGAGAGGTGAGGGTTGTGGGAATCGAACCCACAACCTTTGCTTCTTTAGCCGAGTGCCCAGCCACTAAGCTAAGAGAGCTCTTGGCTCTAATTTTCCTCATGGTTCATTTAAACCAACATGTCATTTTGAAATAAAATAATATTAAACTTAAAATATCTTACCTACCATTTTTATTGGAAATTAATGAGATTTCAGTCCCAAGAAGTATCCAGAAAACCCCTCTAACGTGTTTTGCCAGTTTATTCCCTTAAACCGAACCGGTCACTGTCCTTTCACCTCCATCGCCGCGCCGTTTCTTGCACCGCCACCGTCAGAGTGAGCGTCGCCCCTTCCCGATCAAACCACGACCGCCACTCGCCCTAATCCTCCGCCGTGCGCCGTTGAGAACAGTAGAAGGGTTCGGCTACAACCCAAACTCGTGTTACCTCCATTGCTTGACTTTTCTGGCGTCGATCGACGTCCATTCGCCGCATTCTTACTGTGAGTGGGCTCCTTGTCGCGAGGCGAGCAGAACCCGTACTGTCAAGCGTCTAACGGCAGTCGCATTGACCGTAAGCATGATTATGATATAAGCGTCTAAGGTGTTTTCGCATGATTATGATATGATTACTAAAGTAAGCATGATTATATTGTATGTATGATACATCTTAGTTTTGATTGAACATTATGCTCTCTGGTTATCGTTTTATTGAAAATAAATGCCTATTTTATATTCACCGACATCACAGTTACTATTGATTATCGAACTATTACATAGGTTGTTACTGGGGTACTTGAGATAGAATATGAAGTGACCGCATGTTCAGCTCTGATCCAGCTGGTAATTCCTTACCGTTACAGGTTCCTATGCTTCGGCTACGGTAATTCCTACCGTACCGTTCCTAAGGTATTCCCTTAGGTTGGCACCTATGCCCAATGGGCACATGTTAATGCCTTTGACGCAGTTTTGGGGAACTACATCTTGGAGTATGGTTGGAGGGTAGATAGAAGATTTAACTGAACTATATTGTTACTTGAATTTTATGCTTTTGAACTAGAAATGTATATTATATTGTTGTTGTACATGTTTTTTCTTGCACTTTTGGAACACACTGAGCTTCCTAGCTCACACCCCCAAACTTTTCCCCTTTTAGATATTTTGGATAGGCCACCCCGTAGCTGACACTTGGAGGATCGACACATTTGGTATTCTATTCGAATGTAATGGTTTTATCCACCGTTTGTACTTTCAGAGTGACATGTGCCTATATTTTGATATATATGGTATTAAACTAGTAATATTTTGTTAAGCTTATTGATACTTATTTTGTAATCATCCTATGACAGGTTTACTTAAGTGGTCATGGTTGTCTACATTATGTTATGAATGACTTTGGAAATACTACTTGATGTACTGAACATGTTTATCTAACTTGATGATTTTTACCGAGTCTTGCCGTTATGCTGTCGAAATAAATATTTAAATTGCCAACAGGTTTCCTCTTGAGATTTAATTGTGATGTGCCTTACTAGACATGGTCATTTCGTATAGGCCGGTCTAGGGGGTTACATAACCCCCTTGAACCTCGAGGGGACATCGCCTGAAAACTTTATTTACAACCATAGACTGGCCCACCAGACTCATAACAGTAACTACATTCTCGGTGGTCTCATCAAGAATCTGGAGGTCTCAGGACATGGATCTCGATACATAGGAATGGGTAGAACTATTGGCGAGCAATGCAAAGTATGGAACATAAAACATAGTAAATGTACATGCAATGACGTATGGCTCACCTCTGTCATCTCGACGTCTGGTGGCATAAACAAGTGCATGCTGCCTAGCCTCGGTCATAACTGGTCCCCCACTCTGATAGGATCGGCCTCTACTCTCAGATCTAACAGTAGAACCAGAAGCTCTACCCTGATTACGGCCTCTAGTCAGAGTCTGAACAGATGTTTGTGAACGAGCATATGTCTGAGTACGGGCAGGAGTCTGAGTGGATACTCCCGTGGGAGGTGAACGTGGGCATTCCTTAAAGAAATGATACATAGACCCACACCGGAAGCAAGCACTAATCATCTTCCAACACTCTACTCCGTGCTTCCTACCGTAGTGCTCACATGCATGCATAGATGAAAATCCCAAAGAATCACCTCGACTGGCAGCTGGGACAGAAGAAGCTAAAGGCCTAGAACTCATATTACTCTTCTGAGATTCAGTGATGCGGGTTCTCTTATCTGGACGTCCGTAGAACTCACCCTGACTAGGTCTCCTAGATCGATCCCAATCTCGGCCACGGTCTCGACCTCGATCTCGATCTCTATCTTTGCCACTCTGACTAGCTGCCAAAATCTTCACCTGTTCTGCAGTCTTAGCCTGATCTACTAAATTTTCAAATACCTCATCGTGATGTGTAGTCACTCTGTCACGTATCTCAATACAGAGGCCCTCTCAGAACTTTTCGCATCTGTCCTTCTCGGTAGAAACCAAACCAGGACCATACTTTTGTAACTCTAGAAACTGTATCTCGTACTCGGCCACTGTCATAGAACCTTACATCAAGTCCTTGAATGCCTGACGTCTCTCCCTCAAGAATCTCTCACCTAGATAACGGTTCCTAAAATGCTCCTTAAAGAAATCCCATGTCAACCGATCAGAGAGGACGCTACTCATAATATACTCCCACCATGTGCGGGCTTCCCATTCAGCATAGATACAACACCCAAGTATTTCTTGGATGGCTCAAAACCCATCTCTTTTATACGTCGCTCGATGTCATACAACCATTCCTCAGCCTCGGTCGGTGCTCCACTAAGAGATCCCGAAAAGGTCTTGATCCCGTTAGCAAACAGTCTGGGAGATGGGGACTTTTGGAGCGACACTCGATGCTCTGAATACACCCTAAATCAACTGAAGAAAATGTCTACTCAAACTCTCATCAGTAACCCAAGTCGTAAGCTCGGGCCCAGAAACCGTCGCTCCTCTAACCGGAGTAGTCACATCAACATCAGGAGTAGATGACGGAGCAGTCGAAATAGATGTCGGAGCAGTCGGGGTGGTCGAAACTGAAGGACCACGAGGGGCAGAAGGCTCGGTAGAGGTTGGATGATCTACGGGAGGGGGGGCAGGAGCATCAACATGAGTAGATAGAGCAATCATCAAATCGTCCATCGAGTCTGCAAATCTAACAGGCCGACCTTGCCTACGAGCGGGTCGACGTCCCCTGCTGTGCTCATCTCAGAGAATCTCTACAAAGATAAAACTTAGGATCAATTTATGACACTAGAGAATCGAACACAATTAAACAGGTAAAGTTTGGTAACATGACCTCTTTTCACAGTACTTTGAAAAACATTTTAAAACAGTACTTTAAGAGGACTTATCCACAGTCTGAGGTTTTAAAACCAAAAGCTCTGATACCAATCAAATGTAACCCCCTAGACCGACCTATGCGAAATGACCATGTCTAGTAAGGCACATCACAATTAAATCTCAATAGGAAAACTTGTTCGCAATTTAAATATTTATTTCGACAGCATAACGACAGGACTCGGTAAAAACCATCAAGTTAGATAAACTTGTTCAGTACATCAAGTAGTATTTCCAAAGTCATTCATAACATAATGTGGACATACACGACCACTTAAGTAAACCCGTCATAGGATGATTACAAAATAAGTATCAATAAGCTTAACAAAATATTACTAGTTTAATACCATACATATCAAAATATAAGCACATGTCACATAAGCTTAACGGTGGATAGAAACATTACATTCGAATAGAATACCAAATGTGTCGATCCTCCAAGTGTCAACTACGGGGTGGCCTATCCAAAATATCTGAAAGGGGAAAAGTTTGGGGGTGTGAGCTAGGAAGCTCAGTGTGTTCCAAAAGTGCAAGAAAAAACATGTACAACAGTATAATATACATTTCTAGTTGAAAAGCATAAAATTCAAGTAACAATACGGTTCGGTTAAATCTCCTATCTACCCTCCAACCATACTCCAAGATGCAGTTCCCCAAAACTACGTCAAAGGATTAACATGTGCCCATTGGGCATAGGTGCCAACCTAAGGGAATACCTTAGGAACGGTACGGTAGGAATTACCCTAGCCGAAGCATAGGAACCTGTAACGGTAAGGAATTACTAGCTGGATCAGAGCTGAACCTGCAGTCACTTCATATTCTATCTCAAGTACCCTAGTAACAACCTATTTAATAATTTAATAATCAAGAGTAACCGTGATGTCGGTGAATATAAAATAGGCATTTATTTTCAATAAAACGGTAACCAGAGAGCATATTGTTCAATCAAAACTAAGACGTATCATACATACAATATAATCATGCTTACTTTAGAAATCATATCATAATCATGCGAAAACACCTTATCAATTATGAGCATATGTTCAACTTAATAACATATATTTGTCATGTAAAACAATATTTAAACGGTTATATAACATACAAGGAACACACCTCAAAAGATCAGATCGGTTGGTTAGAAGATCTACCGAGCACCGGGATCATGCTCTGCTACAGTACTGGAACCTAGATAGACAATGATTATAGTGACTATCAGATTTACACCTTGATCGTAACAAAATACTAAGTTTTAGGGTCGTACGAGTGATGATAGGATCAAGAAGAGGTATAGATCGGGACGAGTTGGGCTGGGCGTAGGCACGATCGGAAGATCCACGAGTACCTATTAAATCAGAAGATCAATATCAGTCCTTAATCATCAATTTCTCTTAAATGACATAACTTATACATATGCATGTTCGGGTTCAACATCCAATTCAGAGGCTTTCGGGTTAGAATTTTGCAAAACGGACTTCAAAATCGGACTCAGGACGACGAAAAACATAAAATAGGGCTTTTCCAGAAAAGTTGACTTTTTGGTAAAAGTCAACACTAACGTCAGCGGTCAAAGTCAACGCTGACGTCACTGGTCCAGGGCTAACTCGGTGAGTTGACTCACTGGGTTGACTCGGGCGAGTTGACTTACTGAGTTGACTCGAATGAGTTGACTCAGACGAGTTGACTCACTGAGTTGACTCGGACGAGTTGACTCACCGGGTTGACTCGGATGAGTTGACTCGGTCAACGGGTCGGGTTACCACTGGGCTTGGGCCGGTTTGTTTGGACCGATTCAGGTGGCTCGGTTCAAGGCCGGACCGGGTCTGAGCCGGCCGGTTCAACATCCACCATCTAGGGCGACCGAAAATTGCCCAGACGGCGTGCGAGGCCTACACACGGCCTAAAGTGGCCGGAAAAAGCTTCCGATCACGCCGTTGTCATCCATTTTTTATTTAAGCTCAAATAACTTAGTATTTAGGCCGAAAAACTTACCGATCTTACCAAATCAGAAGAAATGCGATCGAAATAACGCGGCTCCGGCGACGATCAATGCGACGGCCGTTAGACGCTTGACGGTACGGGTTCTGCTCGCCTCGCGACAAGGAGCCCACTCATGGTGAGAACGCGGCGAACGGACGTTGATCGATGCCAGAAAAGTCGAGCAACAGAGGTAACGCGAGTTTGGGTTGTAGTTGAACCCTTCGACTGTTCTCAACAGCGCACGGCGAAGGATTAGGGCAAGTGGCGGTCGTGGTTTGATCGGGAAGGGGCAGCGGTCACTCTGACGGTGGCGGTGCAAGAAACGGCGCGGCGGTGGAGGTGAAAGGACGGTGGCCGGTTTGGTTTAAGGGAATAAACTGGTAAAACACGTTAGAGGGGTTTTCTGGATACTTCTTGGGACTGCAATCTCATTAATTTCCAATAAAAATGCTAGGTAAGATATTTTAAGTTTAATATTATTTTATTTCAAAATGACATGTTGGTTTAAATGAACCATGGGGAAAATTAGAGCCAAGAGCTCTCTTAGCTCAGTGCCTGGGCACCCGGCTGAAGAAGCAAAGGTTGTGGGTTCGATTCCCACAACCCTCACCTCCCTTCCTGTATTTTTTTTGCCACTTTATGGGTGTTACAGTGGAACCTGAGTATGTAGAACTTCGACCAAATCTATCCTATGAGGAGGAACCTGTTCAAATTCTTGCAAGAGAAGTCAAGAGGCTTCGCAACAAAATTGTATCGTTAGTTAAAGTGTTATGGAGGAGCCATACTGTTGAGTAAGACACTTGGGAACCTGAAGGGACCATGAAACAACAATATCGCATCTCTTCGATTCAAGTAAAATCTGAGGACGAATGTTTCTTGAGGGGGAGTTGTAACACCTAAAAATCCGGTCTAGTTAGAATTGGGTTCCGGTGATCAGAAATTTTTGCATCAATAAAGTCTAAATATAGTATCGACTAGTTAATCATTGATATTGGACTTCAATTGAGTTAAATCATTGTTATTAGACCCTATTGGATAGTATCGAAAACATTATAGTGACTAAATTGTGAAAATTGGGAGGTTGGAGTCAAAATCATAAAGCATTGAGAGTTGAGGGACTAACCTTGCGATTAGCCTCTCCTTACTTATAAACTACACTACGTGGATAAAGGAAATTAGTTTACTTCATAGTGAGGAAAGTCAATCGGCTAACTAGTGCTTTAGGAGAAAAATAATTAAGAACTAAAGGAAAATGAGAAAGAACTTACCGAGCCTTGAAAAGCAAACCCATCAATAGTCATCTTCATCTTCAACTAAGCAAGCACCTCCATTGGAGAGGAAACTTAAGCTTAAATTTTCTTCAAGTTATTGTTATCGAATCATTGCTATCGTTCGGGTAAGCAATAATCCTCAAACAATCATTGGATTACATGGATGTACCGAGATTAATCACGAGCTAGGGTTTTGACTATCCATGGATATCTCATCGATGTCATATATGTTGAAATCGAATATCAATTTTGATATCATTGTATTGATTTTGATATCATATTATCGATCCTAACAATCTCCCTATTAATTTCCTAGCTCAAAAAATTGATAAAAAACATCCATCGTCTCCATCCAAAGCTAGGAACAAGGGGATTATCATCCGAGAGCCTTGAAAGCTTCGAATTGTGAAGGTGAGTGTAGTCGGAGTCTCGGGATTAGGCGTAAAGCCTTCCCGAACCTTTCATTGATGTTTTAGATTATGTCGTTAATATTAGCATTGAAGAAATTGCATTGGATTGATAATCAGACACTTTGGTTAGTGTCGGTAAGTTTTGTTATTGAATATTGGACATAATTATTGATATCGTCATTGTGCATTGTCATTGACATAGTTATTGTCATCGAAACATTGTAAAGAAATCATCAGATACTAGACCATGAAACATTGACATCGAGACATGTTTGTCATTGATACCTTTCAAAAAAA
Organism: Hibiscus tridactylites; assembly: GCA_958450335.1. Lineage (NCBI taxonomy): Eukaryota > Viridiplantae > Streptophyta > Magnoliopsida > Malvales > Malvaceae > Hibiscus > Hibiscus tridactylites. Next base: position 14,402,442 of record OY288287.1, read on the forward strand.
ATGTTTGTCATTGATAATATTGAGATCATTGGTCATTGGAATTCTCATTGAACATTGAATATGGAAAAGAACATTGAAACTGTTGAGTTTTTAGGGGCTCGATTCCTTTAACCGATATTGCTCACCAAGTGGTAAAGAGGTGGAATTTTGGGTGGATGTGGTGTGGAAGCTAAAACAAAGATGACACAATGATTTTAGAGTGGTTCAACCTTCTAACCAATGTCTACATCCACTACCTTAGCTTCCCACTAAGGATTTCCAATCAATCCACTATTGATCCGTCCCCTTTTCTAGGCTTAAGAGGAAACCCTTATACACCGATCAAGCTTTCTACCCAAAGCCTTGATCAAACACTCTTTACAAGAGAAATGCAAACTTAAATCCCTCTAATAGGTATTTGTTTGTTCAATAATGCACTCACCCAAAACCTAAAACACTTGAGCAAATTTGACAATTTTGGCTCACTAGTGTTTGTCATACAAGAATTGACAATTTAAGTACAAAGACAATTTTGGCTCACTAGTGATCCTTACCCGAGATCACCTAAAACGCATTTCTCCGTATCGAAACGATCTGCATTTAAATGTTAGTTGGGAAATAACCGTTAGGGTTTATGACTGTTGTGGTCGATGCCACGTAGGCGTATCGAAACGGCATAGCCCGTATCGAAACGCTGGGCAAAATTCTCATCCAGGAAAGGCTTGTTTCGATACCCGTATCGAAACGTTTTTGCTACTGGAATACCTCGTATCGAAACACCTAAGGGTGTTTAAAAACACCTGGATGGTTTTGTGTAGTTTGGCTTTTGAAAACATGTAAAACCCTTTTGAAAACATCCCTAAACACAATTTCAAATTATTTGGACTTTGGAAATAGTTTTGAATTCTTTTTAAATTAGTGAAAAACATTTTTCAATTATTATATCAAAACATTAGTTCTACAGAAACCTTGGATTTGAATAGACATTGGATACAATTGGCATGCCATAGAATTCATGAGCTTAGTGTACGGGTGGACTACGGTCCTAAGACTATGACCTTTATTGATTTGGTAGTAATTTCTGTACCTACTAAAATTCTCATCGTTCATGTACTAAAATAGGTTTTTTCGTAGGAAATTATGTATGTACACAAATGCTTACCCTAAGTTGAGCTTCTTTTGGTTTAGGTGATCTCGGGTAAGGATTTCCTTACCTACCTTTTTTCTTACGGTTTTGCTAAGAAATTATGTGTAAATTGTAGTCATTCATGTACCAACCGAAATTCTCATCATTCTTGTAACAAAATATGTTTTATCGTAGGGAAATATGTATGTACACAAATGCTTACCCTAGATTGAGATCTTTTTAGTGATCTCGAGTAAGGATTTCCGTACCTACCTTTTTTCTTACGATTTTTTTAAGAAATTGTGTATAATTTGTAGTAATTTCTGCACCTACTGAAATTCTCATATTTCTTGTAATAAAATAGGTTTTATTGTAGGAAATTATGTATGTACACAAATGCTTACCCTAGGTTGAGCTATTTTTGGTTTGAGTGATATCGGGTAAGGATTTTCGTACCTACCTTTTTTCTTACGGTTTTGCTAAGAAATTATATATAAATTGTAGTCATTTTTGTACCAACTGAGATTCTCATCGTTCTTGTAACAAAATAAGTTTTCTCGTAGGAAAATATGCATGTACACGAATGCTTACACTAGGTTAATCTCCTTTTGATTTTGGTGATCTCGGGTATGGATTTCGGTACAAACCTTTTTTACCATTTCTGTAACATTTTATGTATATGTAATAATTTCTATACCTACTAAAATTTTTATCATTCTTATAAGATAATAGGTTTTCTTGTAGCATTTTTGTATATACACAAATCTTTATATCATAAAGTTTTATGTATATACCATTTTTCTTAAGCTTATTGTAAACATTTATGTACAAACCTCGTAAAAGTTATGTACATACTTATTAGTTATTACCTATATATCAACGCCAACGTTACTTCCGGTTTTTTCAAAAGGGTGATCTCGTCAATATATCGCCGATCGAATCGGCAAAGAAAGAATTCTTTAAAAGGGAGGCATTGGCTGGAAAGACGGTGACAGCCGCCACGTCATTTGCCAATCGCTAATTCCCACGTGACAGCTATCCAACGGCTCAGTCCCCCATTCTCCCACATCCAACGGTCGAAATTCCTCATTCGGGATCCTTCCATTTCCCCCATAACACAAGGGAGAGAAATCAGAGCAGTGGAGTTAGTTAACCAGGATTAGTTAATTTAACCCCACAAAAAGGGTAAGGCCACTGAGTTAAGAGAACGTTTGTTTGAGGAGGGAGAGAGGCAGAGCTGAAAGGGGAAAAAGAAAGAGAAAAATAAGGAAAGCAAAAGAGAAAGAAACGTATACAGAGACAAGGAAGGTTTCCTGTGTTTAGACGACTGAGTCGACCCGGACGATTCCTTGCTCCTTTTACACTTCCCTTGTTTCTTTCTCTTTATTCACACTCTTTTCCGATTCTTTGAATCAACTCCGGATTTCATTTGTTGGTTTTCTTCTTTTTTGTTCAACGTTCATCAACAAGGCGGTTAATCGAGATCTCTCTCTACACTTCATTCGGATCTTGAAATATGGTAAGTTTGTTTTCTTAGATTCGTAGCTTCAAACTGTTTTTTGCCTTCTTCTTTTGGGCGGGACTCGGTAGGGGGTTTAAGTGAAATGGAACATTGAAGGTTCAATTTCTGAATGCATTGGCGTTGAATTAATTGATCGTTTTCTTTGTTTAATTTCTCTTCTTTTTAAAAAAAATGTAAGCGAAAACCTAGTGTCTTGGATCTGTTGCTAACGCGAATGTTTTTCAAGCTAATATTCATGTTAGCTGCTTACTTATGTTTTGGTTGATTTATTGAATATTGAAGAAATGCGTTATTTTTACTTTTCTTTTTTTATTTGAGATTCTGTTTGTTTTGATTGATTTATGTAACTGCTACTTTGCTTAGGGTATATTTGGGTATTTTCAATGTTACCGTTTCTTTGATGTGCTACATTAAAATCACGGATTTGATTAAAATCTTGGTTCTTTTTTACAGGCTCTTTTTGGGGTTTCCTACTGTTTATGAATACTGAAGATGGTTCAGTCAATTTAGTATAGGGTTAGATCTTCTTCTTAATCTGTTGTTCCTGTAGATCGGGTTAAGTTTCTGTTTTAGTTTTTGAGTTGTGGCTTCAGTTTTTGTTTTATTGATTGATGATTGTTGGTGAATTGGAGTAAAGTCCTGTTCGTTTTCAATTAGCTTTGGGGTCCAAGGTCTTTTTGGAGGGGAAGCTTTCTTCTGTTATTGCCTCCATTCCCTGCTGCCAGGAAAGCCGTAATTGGTTTTTCTCGACTTTTCATGTCTAGTAAGTTGGACAGCCCTGTTCAAACTCAAATGGCTGTGGCAGTGTTTAAGAGTCCTCTTAGAGGGGAGTATCCTAGGAACAATGGAATGGAAGGGAAACAACCTACTGGGAGGAGGCGGGTTTTTGTGCAAACAGAGACTGGTTGTGTCTTGGGTATGGAGTTGGATCGTAGTGACAATGCTCATACGGTTAAAAGAAGGTTGCAGGTTGCCCTTAATTTCCCTGCGATGCAAAGCTCGCTCACTTTTGGGGATGTTGAGTTGAAGAATGATCTTAGTGTTGTTCGTAATGATTCTCCACTTCTCCTAACACGGAACTTTATGCACAGAAGCTCCTCTACTCCTTGTCTTTCGCCTCGTGGAAAGGATCTTCAGCAAAGAGATAGAAGTGGTCCTATTGAAATATTGGGACGGTCTGATAGCTTTGAGGTATTAAAAGATGTGGTGAAGGGTGTTGTTAAGGCAATCAAAGTGGCTGTTGACCCTATTCCTGTTCATGGTGGTTTGGGGGGTGCCTACTATTTCAGGAATTCTAGAGGTGAGAGTGTTGCAATTGTGAAGCCAACAGATGAAGAACCTTTTGCACCAAACAATCCAAAGGGCTTTGTTGGGAAAGCCCTTGGACAGCAAGGTTTGAAACGTTCGGTTCGGGTAGGGGAGACTGGTTTCAGAGAAGTTGTGGCTTACCTTCTGGACTATGGTCATTTTGCAAATGTGCCACCAACAGCACTGGTGAAGATTACTCACTCTATCTTCAATGTCAATGATGGTGTCAATGGACATATGTCTAACAAGAAGAATCTGGTTAGCAAGATCGCTTCTTTCCAACAGTTTGTACCACATGATTTTGATGCTAGTGACTATGGAACCTCAAGTTTCCCTGTTTCTGCTGTTCACCGCATAGGAATACTTGATATACGGATATTTAACACGGACAGGCATGCAGGAAACATTTTAGTGCGGAAACTAGATGGTATTGGGAGGTTTGGTCAGGTGGAACTCATTCCTATTGATCATGGCCTTTGCTTGCCAGAAGCTTTGGAGGATCCATACTTTGAGTGGATTCACTGGCCTCAGGCTTCGATTCCTTTCTCCGAGGATGAACTTGAGTATATAGGAAAGCTTGATCCTATTAAGGACTGTGAGGTGCTGCAAAGGGAACTCCCCATGATACGAGAGGCTTGTCTACGTATTTTGATGTTCTCCACGATTTTCCTTAAAGAAGCTGCAGCTTTTGGTCTCTGTCTTGCTGAAATTGGTGAGATGATGAGTAGAGAGTTTCGAGCTAGAGAGGAGGAACCTAGTGAGCTAGAGGTTGTTTGTCTTGAGGCAAAGAAGTTGGTAGCAGAGAGGGAGCTGTCATCTCCCAAGTCCAATATGGGAGATGCTGAGTTCCAGTTTGATATCGACTGTGAGGAGCCAGGATCAGACTCGACCCCAAAAATGGTCACAGATGATTTTATGACCCAAGAACCATTCCAATTTGGAAATGGATTTGTGAATAGCCGTTTTCCACTTCCAAAGCTGGAAGAATGCTTTGAGGAGGATGAGGAAAGTGAAGGAGAAACAGAGCATGAGGATTTTCCTGCTTTCAAAGTTCTTGAAAGTATCCCTCCCATTTCAAAGCTTTCAATGTCACTTAAAGATACCAGCCTGGGTGACAAGAGCCAGAAGTATGGCAAATTTTCTGGAACAAAACAAGAAAATGGCCATCTTACTGGCTCATCTGGGCATAGGAGTGCAAATGAGCAGCTTCCTGGAAGTGTCAGCTTTGTAAAGCTGACTGACATGAATGAGGAGGAATGGACCTTGTTCTTGGAGAAGTTTCAGGAGTTGCTCTACCCAGCACTTGCTAAACGGAAATCCGTCACCTTAGGTCAGAAACAGATTCAGAGGCTTGGTACTTCGTGCAAGTTTTAAGGTCGAGGTGCCAGTTTTATCGTACCCTGATAGTTGGGTTGAGTGAAGAGGTTTGTTGGGTTGCTAGGATAGATCCAGGAATGCTGAGTCTGAGATGAGTTGTAGGAGAAATCATTGTAAATATTCTTTGGCTTTCAGCTGACTAGAACTGGTTGTATTTCTTCTTTAACCTTTTAGCTTTGATTTTTTTTTTGTTTCTTTTTAAGCCCCTCCTTGTTTTATTTCAGCTTCTTATGCAGTTTGATAAATAATTTGTAGGTGTTCTTTATTAAAGAATATTTATGTAGATGGAGACTTGCAGTCTTTGTGCTATGAAGTCTTGATTTATAGAGTCAATTGTTCTTCCATTCGAGTTTGTTTGCAAAGTCCTAGCATGGATTGAAAGATGAAACAAGGTAAGCTTGGTTACAGATAAAGTAGAGCCAAAAGAAAAAGTAAGCAAGCACTAAGCAACAACGGAACATCAAATATGGTGGTGGGGGCAGGGCATGAAATGAATATTGGCCCCTTTGCAACATCATCATCATTGTCATTTGAACTTGCTCTTTAGCTGTGTTTCTTCTCATTGTCCATAACCTTTTTCCTGTGGTTTTATTTCTTTTAATAAATGACTTTAACCTTTCAACCTGAACTAAAAGCTAGTATTATCAATTACATAATACGATTGAGCTGCATGTGATCTAACTAAATATAGTTGTACCTTTGATAATAGGGAAAATGATGCCCCCTAAAAGTATAAACCTTTAGTTGTACTTATGAATGCATATTGTGAAGATGGGAAACATGCAAAATGTATTCAGCCAATTCATGTCACTTACACCAGCACATTGTGTGAAGGGTGATGTGTACAGTGCATTCATGTTCTTCCGCCTGATGATGGAGAAGGGATTTGAAATTTCAATCAAAGATTATAGTGCAGTTATCAATAGATTGTGCAAAAGGTGTTTGATAACCGCGGCACAACATTTTTTTCTGTATCGTGTTATCTCATGGCATTTCTCCAGATCAAGAAATCTGTGATGTTTTGCTCAATGCTTACCAGCAATGTGGTGATCAAGAAAATAAGTGCTGCCAATTAAATAACAATTTGTACTAATCGCTGGAAATGTAAAGCTATTCTGCATCCTTCATTCATGAATGTGATTGTATATGAAAGGTTACTTCTGCATGTCTGAAATGCATGTTTTCCACATTAGAGTTGCCCTACAATACAGGGCGAGTTACTTGTCTCTCATGTAAAGATTACTGGTGCTGTTAATGTTTGAATTGAAGTCTCATTTGGTTTCAAAACTCGAACATCTCATCCTATGTAGTTTGGAAATTGTGTTTTGCGAGTATTGACAGGTTTCATCATGGTCTTAAATTCTATAGGGCGTTTTTAGCTCATAAGACCTGTTTTTTCTTTCTTTCTTTTCTGTTTCATGATAACCACCACCAGTTGAGGAAAGTGGACATGATGGTTGATATACTCTGCGGAGAGACAGATGATGAAGGTGGTGTGGGTGCAAGAAGATGAATCAGTGAACTGTCTTGACAATCGAGTGTGGCAAAATCAGCAGCGGAGACCAGAGACCAAGGAGTAAAGACACAACAAAGCTCCATCGAAGTAGAGTCATGTCGATGTGTTACGAAAAGTACAACAGACTGTTTCTGTCTTTCAGCTCCATCGAAGTATAGTAATTACGAAAGTAAATACTTTGGTTTCAACCAAAAACATCTGTAGACCTTTGCTGGTGTCTGCAATTGATTTTTTTCTGTCTGGTGGACCATATGGTTCCCATGCAGAAGGAAGGACATCCATATGGAATCTTTAATTGCAATCTGTAATCCATCTGTTTGCTTAACAAGGATGATTTACAAGTTAGACAGCAAATCAATGAAGTTATTACATAAAACCAACCCTTTTTTGGTCCAAACCAAAACACTGTCATGAAACTGAATTACTACTGATTATAGTCTGGATTGAAAGGCTTTCAATTGCATGCTTGCATGAAGCAATAGACCCACTAGTGGATGCTTCAAAGTCAAACAAAGATGATAAAAAATATAGTTAATATGAAATCATGAATGTACCCTCTCCTTAGACCCACCTCATACAATTTTTTTAATATATCTTTAGTGATTAGCCCCACCACTTCATCATTCATCTGCTTTTGCTGTTGATAACAATTTTAAAATCCCCTTTCTTCCCTCAAATTTCAAATGCTTTCTACAGAAACATCCTCTGGATGAATCTATTTAGGTTACAGAAATGAAAATGTGTTCATTAAGAAAGGCCTCTCTAGCCTTAGCATGGAAAGGCTATGTTTAGGCTTTGGTAAAGAGAAATGGCAAAAGCCTAGAATCTAGCAGTTATGTTTCTAGAAAAAGATGGTTCATTAGAATTTGGGATTTAAACTAATATTTCAGTGACTAATCTTTCGTGTTCGGTTGGTCCTGATCATAAGTTCGAGCTGCTTCATGTCCAGAGCGAGACCAAACTCCTCGACTACTAGTTAAGGTAGGAGAAACCCTTACAATATCACCTAAACTCCGTTATTCTTAATATATCATTTTTTATTCTTCAAATGGATTGCAATGAAACAATAAAAGATTGAAATTAATTCATAATTGAGCCTAATGTCCAATAAAGCCAAGAAAACAGGGAAGATGGAACATGAAACACATCTGCCATTGAATTATCAATAAACACCTTGGCCCACTGTATCATAGCAAGGAGCAGTATAATTGCAAATTTGCATTTCAAATTTCAAATGAAAAGAGCTTTTTGATTGCAATTATCAACATAATCTAGAAATTTACTACTAATTAATAAAAAGATTAGGAAATAAAGAATGCAATATTAACCTTTGTTATCATATTGAAGCCGGAAATCACTCTTAATTAATAACCGACAAGAGAAACCCCTCACTCTTACTTTGTGCTTTCCATGTTTGCTTCCTCCCACAATCTCCATTTTCATGCCAAAATTTTCTCAAGAACCAAACATAAAAGTAAAACAACCAAATTTCTTCTTTTATCTTATTCACTATAATCTCTCCTCTTTCTGGTCTTTTAGACAGAAACTAGTCTCAAACTCTATAGCATATAGCCTAAGATTATTATACCGTGCTATTCTTTTATCAACCTGTGACACCTAAAACATTTGATCACCATCAAACTCTATCCTTTTTTATGCTTCTGGATCGAAAATGGGGACTGCAACATCATCCATGGCAGCTAAGTTTGCATTTTTCCCGCCGAACCCGCCTTCCTACGACATAATTGTGGACGAAGCAACTGGGAAAATGAAGTTCTCAGATGTTAATTACCAGAGAGATAATGTGGATGTATTGAAGCTAAGTACTAAGAGAGGGAATGAGATTGCGGCTATGTATGTCAAGAACACATCAGCTTCATTGACAGTGCTGTATTCTCATGGAAATGCTGCTGATATTGGTCAGATGTATCACACTTTCTTTGAGCTGAGTGTCCACCTTAATGTTAATCTTCTGGGGTAAGTTACTATTATATATCAGATGTTAACTGATTTTTCCTTTTGATTTACTCTGAAAATGAAACAAAAAAAAGTTGCAATTTTTTTGTTTTTGTGTTGATGCAGATATGATTACTCAGGATATGGACAATCCACTGGAAAGGTATAATATATTCCTCTCATTGATTTCAATGTAGGATTTTGCTGGAAAAGGATCAATCTTAGCTAGGTCAAGCCAAAGATACATGAATGGCACGTGTGCTTAGTCTGAGATTGTGGGAAGTCAAAAGAGAGAAACTGGACATATGAAAAATGAAGATGAAACCCTTGTTTTTCTTGTCAATTTATTTTGTTTATTACCATGTGAAAGTCTTCTCCTAGTATAATAACAAAACCCCATGTTGATTTTGGTTTTTTTTTAACTTCTGTTATTGATTGAGACTTGAGAGTCACTATTCTGATGATTGTATACATATATAGCCAAGTGAGCAGGACACATATGCAGACATAGAAGCAGCTTACAAATGTTTGGAAGAGATGTATGGAGTAAAGCAGGAAGACACAATATTGTATGGACAATCAGTTGGGAGTGGACCTACTTTAGAATTAGCCATCCGGTTGCCTCACTTGAGGGCTGTAATTCTGCACAGTCCGATCTTGTCCGGTCTTCGTGTCATGTATCCGGTCAAGCGTACGCTATGGTTCGACATTTACAAGGTTTGTTTTCTTTGCTTGGCTTCAATCTCTGTTCACCAACTTGGAAGTATACCGAGAACATTTTACTGTTTCAACTTTCAACATGTGACAAAATTCTTCTCTTTTGTTATTTTATTGCAGAACATTGATAAAATCCCTCTAGTTGACTGCCCTGTTCTGGTTATTCATGTGAGTCCTTTTTTTCAGCTGAATGATTCGTTGTCGAAATGAAATTCGATGCCAAGTTTTCAGTTTGATCAGTTGTTTTATTAACAATGTTTTGCAGGGAACTGAAGATGAAGTGGTGAATTTTTCTCATGGGAAGCGACTTTGGGAGCTATGTAAAGAGAAGTATGAGCCATTGTGGCTCAAAGGGGGAAACCATTGTAATTTGGAGCTTTACCCCGAGTACTTAAGACACCTTAGGAAGTTCATATCAGCCATTGAGAAACTTCAACGTCCTCGAAATGTATCGGACCAGAAACCCGAGGAACAATCTGACCAAACTCCGAACAATGCCGACCAAAACAAAGAGAAATCCAGGCCAAGCACCGACTGCAAAGACAAGGGTAGGCCAAGTTTTGGGCATAGAGAAAAGTCCAGGCTAAGCACAGACAGTAGAGACAAAGCAAGAGCCAGCATTGACAAAAGAGAGAAATCGAGAAGGAGCATTGATCGCCATATGAAAGCTAGGAACAGCACAGATCATTCAGAGAAAGCAAGAAATAGTTTTGACCGGTTAGATATACATATACATACATGCATTCATATATATGAACCTTAAAAATCTCCCTTTTTTTCAATTATCATTTTCATTGCACTATGTTAACTGTTGAAACTTCTTGTAATGGCAGACTGGGAGACATGGTAAGATCTGTTGGGTTGTGCAATGTTGATTGTTTGAAGCAGACAGCAGCCGAGGTTTGAGTTGTAAGGATTGTGTTCGGTTCACCAGTTTCTACACTTTGGGATGCTTTCTGTAACAATGGTTGGTGCTATCTTTCGTACGTATGCATGAAACATCCACATTAGATGGTTTCATTTTTCATTTTATCCTCTGGTTAATGAATTTCTTTGTCGGATTTAAATCGAAATAAGAAGAATGTAATTGAAGATGGTAGTTTTATGCATTCTGAAGTTTGTAATCAGCAAATGAGAGCGTCAAGGTTTTACTTAACCTGTAAACTCCCTGTACACAGTTGCTTCATTTGTACAGTGTTGTCTGGTTATGTAGTTATTTATTTTACTGATTGTATCTTATCACCTTGCTGGTGAAAAATGACAATTTTTTACCCCCAAATATTTAAGTAAATGAAACAAAAATGAACACACTTAAAAACAAATAAACAAACATGAAAAGAGTTACGTTTGTTATGTCTCCATTTATTTACATTCTTAGATCCTATAGGACATATTCTTAGTATAATCTCTTTAACTAAATTCCTTTCAACCTGATCTATTTTGCTATCCTATATAACATTTATTATGCTTCTATTATTTCTCTCATCCAATAGCCATGAATTACTATAAAATTCATTGATTACCTGATCATATCCCTACATATATAATGTGTGTGTGTTTCACTTAATTATTGATTTTTTTTTTTTTGCATTTTAAGGACTAAAATGAAAGAAAATGAAATGACAAAGACTAAAACATAAATTTTCAAAAATTATTTCTTTAAGTGAAACAATGAATTTAAGGAATTAAAGCATATTGGTGTTTGAATTATAAATTTAATCCAAAACTTTGAAAGATCATAGCTTTTCGCACGAGTGTACAATTTAGGCAATCATCCTAAAAACATCGTTTTATCTTAAATTTTAATTTTTTTATTTTTATCGACAACTTAAAATCTTTAACTTTAATTGTTTTTAATCTAGTAGACTTAAGAATTCAATTTTCAATACAAATATATGTCATTATTTATAAGAATTTGAATCGTGTAATTTTACTACATTCAAACATTTTATTTTAATCCCTATAATTATTAATTTCTCAATTTAGACCCTACAATTTTTCATTTTAGTCCATATTATTCTACTACATTATTTTAAAACTGTCTTCTATACACTGTTTCATTTAAACACCTCATTTTGTGAAATTTTTCGTTTTAATCTCAATATTTTTTATTTTTAATCCTAAAATTAAAAACAAAAACAATTGAACTAAAATTGTCAACATCTATCGAGTCCCGACGACTCTACCACCTCATAGTGTTGTCACGAGCCGAAGACAACCCCTCTTACACTATGTAAAACTTGAAACTTTTATATTTTTTTAGACTGTTGAATGAAGCTAAATGGATGAATGAGATTAACCGTAGAAAATATAAAGATTAATATTTAAACAAATAAGAAAATAATCTTAATCATTTATTAACATGATCCAACGGCCGAATCTAATAAAACAATGAGAAAATATCCCATGCACTAGCGAAGGAAACGAAATGTTTCCACAAGCACCCTGGTTTTAGGGTTTAAGGTCGTGGTTTAGAGTTTAGGGGTTTAGGTGTACAGTTTTAGAATTTATGAGTTGTGGTTAGGATTTAGGTTTTAGGATAATATGTTTAGGGGTTTAAATTTTAACCAATAAATTTTAAATTTTAACTCTAAACTTTAAATTATAACTACACTCTCTACATTCAAAATCTCTAAACTATAAACCGTAAACAAAATTAAGATACTATGAAAATAAAATTTACACGAACATTTGTTTATAAAATAATTAACAATTACGATTACAGAAAGCAGACAATTACAGAAAATAAGATTATTATTATTATCATTTTCTGAAAGCAGACAATTACAGAAAAAACAAAAGAAAAAAAGAAGGATAATATTGTAGTAGTACGTTGCTGAAATGGCCGAATCTAAGCCTTACAATTCAAGAAAAAAGAAGTAACCCCAAAACAAAACTTCACCCCTTGTTTCCCAATTTCTAGAACCCTCCACTCTCTCCTTAAACCCCCTTCTACTCAGTAGGGTTCTTAGTACCCTTTCTCTCAAAACCCCAAAATTTATCTTCTTGCCCCACTCTCTATCTCTCTAGGGTTTTGCTTTCCATGGCTCCAGTCCTAAGTAGAAGTTTAGCCACTCCATCTTTGGCCTCTCTCCCTTTCACGAACCCCAACAGGGCCTTCAATCTCAGAAGCGCTTTCCTACCTCCAAATGGCCTCACCAAGGCCTTCTCTTCCACTGGATTGAAGTGGAATCTTGAGAAGAGAAACGACCGAATAGCGGTTCGTTGTGAAGCTTCCGCAGTGGCTGAGAAAGAGGCCGAAGAGACTTCTGGGGAGAAATTTGAGTACCAAGCCGAGGTGGGTTTCCTTTACTTTTCCTGGGTTTTTGCTCTTTTTTTTCTCTCGGTAGGATATTTATGTGAAAATGAAGGAAAATGATGTAACTTTTGTTTGTTAAAGGTAGATGCTTGTTTGTACTGAAGGGTTTTTATCCTCTGTATTCTATTCTGAAATTTATACAAGTTTACAAATTGTTGCAGGTTAGTCGCTTAATGGATTTGATTGTTCACAGTCTATACAGCCATAAAGAGGTGTTTTTGAGAGAGCTTGTAAGGTGAGCATAAATGAACTCGGTTTTCGATTGGAACTTTTGGTTTCATAGATTTTGACTCATGGTTTCAACCTAGAAGATTGGGAAATTGACAAAGTTCTATTTTTGTGCTCCAGTAATGCGAGTGATGCTTTAGATAAGCTTAGATTCTTGAGCGTGACTGAGCCCTCTCTGCTTGGGGATGCTGGAGAACTAGAGATTCGCATCAAACCTGATCCAGATAACGGGACTATCACTATAACGTATGTTTTTTATGACTTATCTTCTCGGAAAAAAAATATATGTAGAGGACTTTATTTAAAAAAAAAGAAATCAATGGTTTTTCAGAGATACGGGTATTGGAATGACAAAAGAAGAACTCATTGACTGTCTTGGAACAATTGCTCAAAGTGGTACTTCTAAATTTCTAAAGGCTATTAAGGTAATGTCTTTCGAGTTTTGAAATAATTAGCTTTCTTATAAAATAAAGAAAAAATATTTCTGGTTATTTACTCGGAAATCTTATTATTTGTAGGAAAATAAGGATCTTGGGGCAGACAATAGTTTGATTGGTCAGTTTGGTGTTGGATTCTATTCTGCTTTTCTTGTTGCAGAGAAGGTAATTTGCTGTCTGCTTATTTGATAACTTACATTATTGTCTTCAGCTTCTGCATGAAACCTTCGGTTGCTTGTTTATTTGTTTCTTGAGCAGGTTGTTGTATCCACAAAGAGTCCAAAGTCAGAGAAGCAATATGTTTGGGAAGCTGTAGCAGATAGTAGCTCCTATGTGATTAGGGAAGAAACTGACCCAGAAAAGCTACTAGTCCGTGGTACACAGATTACACTTTATTTAAGGGTACTCTATCTGTTCATTATTTTTCCTCCTTTGCATCCTATTTGAATGTATTTGCATTTGTTTGTTTTAATATCAAAATGAAGATAGTAAATAGAATTGAGATTTTAATGTAGTGTTTAGTGTTACATTTTCCTTAGAAGCTCACGGTTCTTCAAATTGACAATTCTTAAGTGACAAATGTCTAAGATATTGTTCTCTTGCAGTCAGATGACAAGTATGAATTCTCGGATCCCTCCAGAATTCAGAATTTGGTGAAGAATTACTCCCAGTTTGTTTCTTTCCCAATCTACACTTGGCAAGAAAAATCAAGAACAATTGAGGTTAGTGTACAATACATTCTTATGTTCTAATCTGGATATAGTTTCTTCCTTCTCAACTGGTGCTTTAGGCATGTGGAATCAATTTGCGAATATCAAATGAATACTTGTCCCTCTTGCTCCACTCCCTTGTGACACCTCAGTTTATCTCATTGCTGAATTTGACCCTCATGGATGGTCCAAGTTGTTTTAACTGGTTTAAAGATTCTTATCTTGTTTGATTTTTTTTAATTATATATAAAAACAATTAACAGGATTTGTCTATTTCAAAGGTTTTACTACCAGGTTTCTTCTCTTTAAAATATTTTCTGTTTCTGATCTCATATCCAAATGACAGAGTCACTCTGTTTTGTTACAAGCACTTCAACTCTGAGCTCATTGAAAGGTACATCTTTAACCATTCTTGATCTTTGAGCAGGTAGAGGAGGAAGAACCACCAAAAGAAGGAGAAGAAGTAAAGCCAGAGGTACCTTGACAGTTCTTTCAGACATAATTGTTGCTAGCGATTAGGTATCTTCTTAGTAAACATGGTGTTATGGTTGGCTTATGCTATTGTTGACAGGATGTGAAGAAAAAGAAGACAACTAAAACTGAGAAGTATTGGGACTGGGAATTAGCAAATGAAACAAAACCAATATGGGTGAGTTTTTGTTCTGTCTGCACACTTACATACAATTTAAGATGCTCCTTTTTCTTAATATAATTTTATTGTTATATACCATTATTTTTTTGTGGTCTGTTGTAGATGCGAAATCCTAAGGAAATTGAAAAAGATGAGTACAATGAATTCTACAAGAAGACTTTCAATGAGTTCTTGGATCCACTTGGATATACTCACTTCACTACCGAGGTATGCATGCAATTGTAATTTATGAAAGACTCCCCATGCGTTACAAGAGTTATTGAAGTTCCTTTGAATATCATGCAGGGTGAGGTGGAGTTCAGGAGTGTTCTGTACATTCCCGGCATGGCTCCTCTGAACAATGAGGATGTAGTAAACCCAAAAACAAAGAACATACGTTTGTATGTGAAACGTGTATTTATCTCAGATGATTTTGATGGAGAGCTGGTAAGTTTTAACCTGGTCGCCTGACAGCTGTTTTTGCAATATTGGATTTTGCAGGAAGGACTTGTGGGAATATATCATGGTTCTTTATTGGATAAAATTCGGATAATTAAGAAATTTTATAACTATTTTTTTCTGTTGGTTTGATATCTTGTTCTCGATCCATTTCTTTCATATTTATGATCATTTCATTCGAAGGTTCTTTGATATTTTTAGCTGGAAATACTCCACTTTTATAAGACAATCAAAGATACAACTGTTCTATAAAAAAGGATAAATTCTGGATATTCACCAAAATGTAATTTGCATGACTGTGATGATACATATAGCCTTTCCTTATGTTATCAAGCTTTAACTTGTATTTGAACTTGATGTCATTTTGCAGTTTCCACGATACTTGAGCTTTGTGAAGGGTGTTGTGGACTCTGATGATCTTCCACTTAATGTTTCTCGAGAGATCCTCCAAGAAAGCCGTATTGTAAGATTAATCTTGTATACTTTTCTTTAGCCATATTTTACTTCCTCGTGTGTATGTTAATCAGCAAATTTTATTCTCAGTTTAGGTTTTATGGCCAACTCTGCTAACTATTTAGCAATTACTATTTTGTTGCCATATTGACTATATTATGGTTATTGTGTATTAGGTGAGAATTATGAGAAAGAGGCTTGTCAGGAAATCATTTGACATGATTCAAGAAATTTCTGAAAGTGAAAATAAAGAGGTATATTGTTTGATGGAAGTTTTTTCCACCATTGCTGACCTGAACTTTGGCTACTAACTTGGACTATGATGAACCTCATTACAGGATTACAAAAAGTTCTGGGAGAACTTTGGCAGGTTCCTAAAGTTGGGATGCATTGAAGACACTGGTAATCACAAGCGTATAACACCATTACTTCGGTTTTACACATCAAAAAATGAAGAGGAATTGACAAGTTTGGATGAGTATGTTGAAAATATGGGAGAGAATCAAAATGCTATTTATTACTTGGCAAGTGACAGCTTGAAAAGTGCCAAGTCTGCTCCATTTTTGGAGAAATTGGTTCAAAAAGACATTGAGGTATGTATGTTGATTTGGGATTGGATTTGTAAGGGTCAGAATAATCCAAGACTTAATGTCTTTAGTTTGATATAGTAGATAGGTGGCAGAGATTTTTTTATTCCGTCCAATTTTTTTGGATGAATGAATTTATTTCTCCAGCCGAAGTAGGCAAGTCTACATACAGTATAACAAACTTCTTAGCAGTAAACAAATAGGAACAGAAGACTGTAAAAAAAATACAACTGTTAAATCAAACAATTTATTCTTGCTACTACCGGCATGTTTTTTCTTGTTCCATAATATCTGATATAGCTGCTTCGTTTTAGGTTCTCTATTTAATCGAGCCTATCGATGAGGTTGCCATCCAAAACCTTCAGACCTACAAAGAGAAGAAATTTGTTGATATTAGCAAGGAAGACTTGGAACTTGGTTAGTATTTATGGTTTCTTGTATTCCTCTTTTAATCATTTACTTTTTAGTTGGAGGGGGAGGGGCATCTTTCTTTGGCAGCCATGCTCTTCTTCATTTCAAATGGCTGGTGTGCATGTGCATCTAATGAAATTTTGTTGTTATACCAGGTGATGAAGATGAGGTAAATGAGAGGGAAACCAAACAAGAATACAATCTTCTCTGTGATTGGATAAAGCAACAACTGGGGGACAAGGTGGCCAAAGTCCAAATTTCGAAGCGACTAAGTTCATCACCTTGTGTGCTTGTTTCTGGCAAGTTTGGATGGTCAGCTAACATGGAAAGGTAAGAAGTTTTATTTTATTTCTCTCCATAAGTTAGAAATACACATTAAATCATTCCTCAACTAATATTTGCTATTCATTATGCAGATTGATGAAAGCACAAGCGCTTGGAGATACAGCAAGTTTGGAGTTCATGAGAGGAAGGAGGATCCTGGAGATTAATCCAGATCATCCTATTGTTAAAGACTTGAATGTAAGACCATTTTACTTATTATTCAGACCATAGGAACCCAAGAAAGCACAAAGAATGGCAGCATTACACTTGACCCTATTAGTTCAGATAATTACTATGTAGAACTAATATGCAGTTGCAGTAATGAGATACGTGCTCCTTATCAGACAGCAGTTGCAGTAATGAGATACGTGCTCCTTATCAGACAGCAGTTGCACTTTGTTTAAGCTGTAGTGGTGATCAAAATGTTGATTGTTAGAGGTCTTCTATTACAGAAATGTTGATATATCAAGACTTGCTGCCCTTGTGTTTTGTCCCTTCTCTGATGGCTATAAGGTTTATTTTCCTTGCAGGCTGCATGCAAGAATGCACCCGAAAGCAGTGATGCCAAGAGAGCTGTTGACTTGTTATATGATACAGCATTAATCTCCAGTGGTTTTTCTGTAAGTTGACGAGATCATATTGTTCTGAACAATTTTGCAAGACATACATTTTTCTTACGGCCCCCTATCATGCAGCCTGATAGCCCTGCTGAGTTGGGTAGCAAGATATATGAGATGATGGCGATGGCACTCGGAGGAAGATGGGGCAGATCAGAGGATGAGGTCGAAGCATCAGAAGTTAGTGCTGCTGAAACTGATTCAAGTGCCGGTGAAGAAGGCTCAGAGAACCAAGTTATTGAACCATCGGAAGTAAGGACGGAGAGTGATCCTTGGCAAGATTAAAACTGTTATGTAAATTTTAAATAAAAATTTTAACAAAGAAAATCCAGGATGAAAGAGTAGGGGAAAAAAACATTGTGGGTTGGCTTGGGGGGGGGGGGGGGGGGGGGGGGGGGGGGGGAAGTTAAGGAGATCAGTGATAATGAACTCCTGAGATTCTGTTCCTATGGTGGATGAAAGTTACTTATACGTGATGATTTTGAAGCATTTGATTAAAGTTTTACTCCCTCAGTTGCTGTTTTCTTTGACCAACTTAGATTTCGGTTCAAAATAAGAACTTTATATAACTTATAACCTGGGAATCTGTATATTGAAAGAAAATTCTTACAGACAGCCCTATGAAATTGTTTGTACTAGATCTGCAAACTGTATTTGTTTACATAGACGACAGCTATCAGATAATAATCAAAATTAATAAGCAAAAAACCAAATGAATATATGAAGTAGTCACTGAGAGCAACATTTTAACATTTTAGTTGGCAGGACATAGCCGGCAGCCTGTTAAAATACAGTTGTTGACACTGCCAACGTCTTTTTCAACGTCCAAATCATCTTCCTGATTATACCTTCCCGTGATCTTTTAACAGATAACTTGAAGCTTTTGGTCGTTTCCAAGCAATGTTCCGAGTTTAACAGATGACTTGTAGCTATTGTCCGCTAGCTTCCCTTTATGCCAGCAACCAATGAATCTGTAAAAGACATTGAACGTTGCCAAAAGCTTAGCATTTCAGCATATTATACTATTCTTTTAGTCGTAAGTGGCAACCAAACCTGATGTATTGAAATGAGTTTCTTTCCTGTTAGTTTAATCTCAATTCAAACGTAACAATTATAGTAGTATTTTTCTTAAAGCGCCTTTCGAATAAAATAACAACTTTGTTTGATTAATAGGACTTCAGATAAGATCAAACCTCTGCATGGGGCATATTTAAAACACACCATAGCAATACAAGGTTGAATCATTCCCTGTTTCAACAGACAATGGCTTCCTTCTCAATAGAAGATTTTGTTGGTGATGGTGTTCTCAAGGAATTGCTTCCAAAGCTATTAGAAGAAGGCTGGGATGACGTCCCCACTTTAAAGATCATGAATTCAGAGGATATGGATGCAATCAACATGACACAATATCAAAAGGTTAATCATCATCTTTTTAGCTCTCTAAATAACATAAATTTATCACTTGGTATTCTTATGTTCATGTCCTACTAAGTTAACATAGACAGCTGACTTGTTTCTATGTTCTTTCAGGATGCCCTGGAAATCAGAACGTACCTTCATGATCGTTCTCTGATGAAATATGGAGATAAACTCGAGACCTCGAGGAAATGCCTAGCGGAGCTCCTTAACTTGAGCAGCAAGGAGCTGTCTTCACAATTCGGCATGAAAAGGGGGCATATTGCACGTTTCACAGATAGAATCAATGCGTGCACAGATCCTCTACCGAAATCTTACGACCTCGGTGCCGCGAGGAAAAACACGGGTACTCCGACTAGAAAGAACACCATTCATAAGATTCAATCCATAGCAAAATCCTTTGGCAGGAGTAGCACATATGACGACAGGTCGCTGGAAGAGTCACTGGCTGGTTTCAAGATTAAAGATGGATATATCTTTAAAGGGATTGTTGCAGCAGGACCGGCCGAGGCTCGAGCCTGCGGTTGCATACAACCTCCGCCGGTTGTCGACAGCGTGGCACCTTACGCTGCTATTGAAAACATATCGGTTCAGAGATTAACTCCCGTGTATAAGATTGGGATGCAGCCTTTGGTGAAATCCAAGGCTCCACCTATGAAAGCTTCGGAACTGTGGCGGGATAAGCCGGCTGTTCTCCTATGCATTCGACGGCCAGGGTAAAGTATTAAAACTACTGACATAGAAACCGTGTTTTATCACCTAGATGATGAAATTGATTGGCTTTTCTGTCTACATTTGTTGCCACCATGATAACAGGTGCATCATGTGCAGAGCTGAAGCTCACCAGCTCTATGCCAAAAAGCCAATATTTGATGCACTGGGAGTCCAAATGATTGCAGTTCTTCATGAACATATAGAATCAGAGGTGATTTGTATACTTTTTATTCAAAATATTTCTCCAATAAACTTCCTTTTTCCTCAGATATCAACTTTCGATGCAGGTAAAAGACTTTTGGCCACGGTATTGGGGCGGGGTTGTGATACTGGATCGTACAATGGAATTCTTCAAAGCTCTTGGAGGTGGGAAATTACTGAAAGACAAGTTTCTATCAGGATTTTTGTTCAATCCCCGGGCTATTGCAAACTATAAACGAGCAAAAGCTCTGGGAATAGCCCAGAATTTTAAAGGAGAAGGTGAAATCAAGGGTGGCCTTTTTATAGTTGGTCAAGGAGGAACTGGTATAGCTTACCAGTTTATAGAGAGGAATTTCGGTGATTGGGCTCCTGTAGCTGAAACCATTGAGATATGTGCTAGATTGCAGGTAATTGTAATGAACTCATGGAATTGCTAATTATTAGTATCATCCAATTATTGCAAACCAACTTTTTTCTTCAAACATGATGCAGAATCAGCAGCAAGATCAAGGGGATTCTAGCAAATCGCCACAAGAATACAAGTGAAGTGGTTTCTCATAGTTCTTAATTATCTACTTGCAGATTCATCATTCAACAAAGTACTGGTAATGGCCTGTATGAGTGTGAAACTGAGAGCAACAATTTTTTTAATGGCCACATTCAGCTTTACTCCAGTCAAATGCTCAGAATATAGTTCATAGCTGAACTGAGAAACTACCTGTACTAGTTATATTTTATTCATTGCTGGTGGCCTTCACTGTCAGACATTATTCCATTGGACCATTATTATCATCATCATCATCATCATCATCATCATCAAATTGAATCTTTCAATAGATTTACATCTCACAGCTTTGGGAGTATAGATTTGTATGTCAAATTCAATGTTAGAATTTAAACGAGGACAAGACAGGAAAAGGATAAGACACTCCAATTGTTTATTCGGACATCTTTCCATGATTTCTTGTCCCCTGCTTAAATGCTACAGATTCCTATGAAAAATTAAAAAAGAAAAAGAAAGTCTGCTTATTGAAGGAATCAATCTTCTGATAAATTCCAGTGTTTTAATTTGGTCATTTATGCAATCATGTCATGGTGAGGAACAATAGTTTCAGTACTCAAATCAATCAGTATTCAGACCAAATATTTCTAGAGAAAAAAAAAAAGAGAAGCAATATATGAGAAGATTGAAGAACAAATGCAATCTAACTGAACAAATTACTTCCCATAGCCACCTGTAAATTACAGAAGAGATTCATCTAATATACTACTAGATAGAAGCATATAACTCCTATATCACAAAAACTTTCCATAATCAATCTATACATTCTAATCCATCTTACCTCTTGAGTAGGACACCGATATATTCCCATGATCAAAAGGAGTTCCACATCTCTCTATATGGTGACAGAATATGTTTTGAGTTGACCTTTGAGAGACCATACGGTAAAGGAACCTCGAGCATGGTACATATATGGTGACAGCGTATATTTATACTTTAACCTTTGAAAGTGCGGTTCCGATTCCCTTGGCTACCTTCAAGTATGCTAGCATATATATAACAAGTAGTGGGGCTATGATGAATTGCCTGGCATGGAGCCATAGACCCTTAAGAGAAGGATCAAAGTTCTACTTTTGTATTACCGGATGGTTGAGGCTCTGCACAAGCATTAAATAAATTTTAATCAGATCAGAGGACATTTAGCCTATGAGATAGGACATTAATAAAAGAGAGTGATACCATTTACATTAAGGCTTTCGGAAGGAGCACTGGTTCCATAGTTCATTTGAACAACATTGTGGAGATCATCCTCCCATGCATTTGATAGCTAGAACCAAAATGTATAGAAAGTTAAATTTGTAGTACTCATGAATCATGGTGTTAAACAGATAATCTAGTTTTTTTTCATATTAGTAATCCTTTAAAAGATGTTAGATCTATAGAAAATGAAGGAAAACCTGATTGGGCAACTTCAATCTTCCGGTCATCGTAAGAGATCTACGCATAACATCAGCATTATTCTCCATAACAGGAAGAGCAGCTTGAACAAGTCCAGGTTGAGACAGATGCAATGAAGGATAACTAACAGATAAATCCGGAGAAAACCCCTGAGTCGAAGGACCGGCTCGCGATTGAATCATCTGTACATCAATGAAGAAGATTTTAACGGGTTAGATGAGATGCGTGTAGATATTAAGGATTCCTAAATCTATGCTTGATCAACTTACATCTTTTGCAAGAAGCCCTTCTATATTAAAATCCAGCCTGGGGTTAACTGTAGCAAGTTTCATTGACAGAAACTGCAAAAAGGAAAGAACATGATTATACTACCAACTAATTCCCAAGGTTGTAACAATATTTAATCAATCCAGAACAAAAATCACTAGTTAATTAACTGAATTATCTACAATTCAATCATCACCAATTACACTAGATTACAAGGGCACCACAATGTTGAAAAACAGAAGTTGTAAATTCTGCTCCAATACCTCAACCTGCCGCTGAAGTGACTGCACGTAGTTAATGATTTCATCTAGCATCACTGCCTTGCCTGTAACCTGCAAGAACCAATAAACTCTCACACAATAAGTTACAATCTCTTTTGAGAATATGCTGAGAAACCGATACAGTTACCTTGCTGCATCCAGGTACAAGGTCCTGAAGAAACTTCATCCTTTCACTGATCTTTTCTCTCCTTACCTGAAGTGATAACCAATTAACTCCAATACAAACAAGATGGATGATCTGATATTGCTATTTCAGAGAGTACTCCATATAAAATGTACCCTTTCTGCAAGGCTGTGGCTGTTTGTTGCCTGGCCTCTTCGGGCTCTCACATGGATGTATTCTTCTTTTGGTGGATGAGAAGCTGGAGACCCTAACTTCCCTGTAGTCTTATTGATAGTTGTAGTTTGCTTCTGGTCTCCCTTTTGTTGATTTTCAGCACCATCCTTAGCTGCCTCAGTAGGTGGTCGGCCTCCCTTAGCTTGATCAATCTCAGCATCCTGTCATAAACTTAGCAATCAAAACTTCGACCATAAACAGAAGTGCACAATGGACCGGGGAAACAATTGGTGAGCTTTTTTTTACCTGTAAACTCCTTTTTCTTTTCTTCGAACTAAGACCCTTAGCAGAAGGTTCACCACCTGTGTCATCAAATGAAGATGGGTCATCTTGACCTCCATCACGACCACTAAACCCAGCCTCATCGGACTCGTTACCAGAGCCACCAATTCCTTGTTTTGTTCCTTCGTTAGCTCGCACAAGACTTTCACTTTTCCTTCCGTTCTCGAGTGGGCTTTCTTTAGCCTTATTTTCAACTAGCAAACAAGCATCTCTAGTAGCTTCAGTGACATTCAACTTACTCTTCTGCGATTCCACACCAGATACTGGTTTCATCCCATTGACTGCGAACATATGGTCAGGTCCCGGCATCAATCCCACGCCTCTAGTATACAGACTCATAGATTCAGGCATACCAAAAGGGCTCACCATATCACTAAAACTCCCCCCACTAAAGCTTGAGAACATGGCAGCACGCTCAATGAAAGCCGAATCAGTTGACAACTGTGATAGACTCTGTGGTAGAAACCCAGTCGTATTCGGTAACAAAAAGCTCCCTTTCAACATTGAACTTGCAGCATTCCAACCCATATCAAATGGTCTATCAACGCTACTTCTCAAAGAGGCAAGAGTACCTTTCCCAATTCCCATTGCATTTGAAGAACTTGCACCATTTTGTACATTGATGCCACAAAATCCCAAGCTCTGAGAATTAGATGGGTGCTCCCAAAGGTTAGAACCAAATGAGTCTGCCACCGAAGCAGAGTCGCACGACGAGCCAATAGCCAATGGATTACCACTAGGAACTAAACTCGTACCAGCACTTGTGAGATTGGCGCCACCAAACTGCCAATCAGATGACAAAACAGGTGCTTGGTAGTTTATGCTATTCTCATTCCTGTTTTCTGGCTCATATTTATCCTTACCATCTATATCCATCCCTCTTTCAACAAGAGTAGCAGCAGAAAACTCGGTCTACGCCTTTCTCCACGATTATGTTCGAACACCTAGCCAACAACAGTTCAAAGTTAGGCTGATGAAAAGAAACTAAGCCTTGAAATTTTGACCATTGCCTAAATATACCCTTAAATGCTATAAGATTATCAAATAAAGATACAACACCATAAAAGAGATGGATAGAAAAGAACAACAATAAACAAATCACATGGAAAAAATGATCTAAGCCTTTGACATAACATTAAAACACATTAACTTTAACAGCCGGATTCAAGCCAAGTCCACAAGGAGACTGAAAAATCTTACAGTACAAAGAAGGTATAATCCTAGAAAAGCTGAAATTCACCCACCCCAAAAGAAAGCTATAGTCCATAGAAACTGCTCAGAACAAATCTAAAAAAGAACCCCACTTCAATTAATGAACCCCCAAAACCAGAAGTGAAATCATGTAGCAAAGATCCCCACAGGCTGAAACAGACAATTTCCAAAACAACAAACTGGAAATTGGAAGTACCTAAATTTGCACAAAGCAAAAGAAAAAAAAAAGCTTTACTGAAGACAAAAAAGACGGAACAGAACAGAACAAAGAAAAGAAGTTCAAAGAAGAGCTGTAAGAAAAGAGAAATTAAAAGCCTACCGGAAGCAATCAATTAAACTGGGGGAAAAAGAACAATGAAAGCCACTCGTTCAAAACCCTAGTCAAGAGTTTTTAGCAGAGAAAACCCAGAGAAGAGAGAGATAGAGGAACTAATATACGGAAGTGGGTAGAGAAAGATACCCATTTTCAGATTCCGTGCTTACTTTTTTTGTACTGTCTCTGCTCTCTCATTCAAAGCCCTTTTTTCAAAACACAAAAGTTGATGTTTTTAATGAATTAGAGCCAGCTCCTTTTCCTTTTCTTTCTGCTCAGTAACAGAGCAACTCTGCAACGAAACAGTCAAAAAAGAACCAGAGAAAAAGAGCAATAAAGGAGAGACTTTTATTACTTCAGAATCTAGATTTAGAGTGAGAGAAAAGAAATGAGTATTTGTCTATTTTGAAGAAAAGAGAAGTGAAAGGCAAAGGTCCTGCATTTATATCCCACGCTTGCATTAAAAAGAGAGCTCTTTGATCATTAACCACCGCCACAGCCACAGCCACTGCCACTACAAAATCAAAGCTTTGAATTTACGGGTGTTTTGTTTTGTTAATTGTAAATTTTAGTTATAATTATACCCATTTGAGCTAGCAACTGACACTGCCAACTTTCATTAGATGATTTTCTTTTCTCTTGTACAGTTATTATTATACCTTTTTATTACTCCATAAAATATCTTGGGAGGTGAGCTTCAAGATCTTTAATGGCGTTTTGTTTGAAATCTCATTTTCACACTTTTGTACAAATTGAAACCCCCATATGGGGGCCTGCAATAAACAGAATTATTGAATCTCATTTATATGAACATGGGGTGGAGAAGATCCATGGTTTATCTTTCTCTCTTATCCATCTTTCGTCATTTTCCTTCATGGAGAAGACAAATACAGAAATACTACTACTTTCATCTCTACACGATTTTATCTTGATCATTTACATTAATTTTCATCCGAAACTAGTTTAATATACTGCATAATATGCTAAAATTACATGTTTGATGGTTGTTGAGAGGGTGGTCTGAATGTGACAGGACGATGAAAGCAAGGGTCCAAGCACAAGGATGTAGAGTCTCATTATTAGACGACCCTTTTGATTTTAATTTTTTTTATTTACAATATCAGAATTTAAACTTTTAACCTTACTTAAAGAGATGTAATGTCTAATCCCGCTAGACCAACGGCTTTGATGTTGCTTAACCAATATTGTTATTGTAACATATACATAGACATGAATTGAATGTGTTTACATATACAATGTCTTTCGACATATAAATAAGGAGAGACTTTGATAATTTAAGCATCACGTAAAAATGTTTATTTAGTGGAAATTTGGCCATTCGTGAACAATTTAAAAATATTTTACATTAATCAAATTATGTAATAATAAAATAAAATAGTATAGTTTAGATATTATATCATTGAAGTACACAAATTAGCTATCAATACAAAATAATATCATATAAAAACGAGTTAAAAAATCTAACTAAATAAATAATATATACAAACAAATATCATTTGTCGGCTGTGAAAGATAAACATCAATAATAACACAAAAATACATATAATAATAATTATTGATAAACTAATTTTATCAAAACTCAATCACTGTTTATCTCAGATAGTTACAACTTACAAGTACCTCTCGTTATAAGATAATCAAACTGACTATCTAAAATAAGGACATATCAACAAAATAAACCAAAAAAAAAAAAAACTGGACAAGCAACTTTGAGAAAAGAAAAATCGTGCTATTAAGGATAGATAAAATCATTCATCATTTTATACGAAAAGATAAAAGACTAATTATACAAAATAAAATAGTATAACTTATATATACAAATAAAAAACACAACAAAATTATGACAAAGCTCGGAAGAAGGAATAATAAAAGGAAGGAATAAAAAAGAAAAAATAACAATCGACAACTAATTTAAAACTAAATAAAGTATTAACAAATTAAAATAAAAGAGTAAAATACATTCGATGTGATCTAATTATAGATTTGATAACAAACATATCACTTTCTTCTAAAAATAATAATTTAATTATTCTATTAAAATTTTGTGCCAAACATGTCTTTTTCTTTTGAAGAACACACTTTAGTCATTTAATTAAAATTGTGATAAACATGTTACATTGTCATTAAAATTGAAATATGGTATGATATAATAACAGTTTCAGCCATCAAAACTTTATATTTTATTAATTTGGTTATAATTTAAAAATAATTCAATAAGTTAACCATTCGTATTTAAAAACACTACACCTTTCTGTAATATTATTCATCAGTTCGATAATCAATAGTTTTAAGGACTAGAATTGTTATTATACCAATTTATTTGCTTAAATTTTAATGCAAGAGAGATGTGTTTCTCACAAAATTTTAATTGAGTGATTAATACTATTGCTTTTAAAAAAATAACATGTATGTCATAAATTTTAATCAAATAACTAAATTATTAGTTTAAAAAACTTGTTTATATTAAGTGTTATACAATATATTTTATAAAAATAAAAACAAAGCAAGAGAAAAAAACCCCACTAAATTATAGTTCCATTAATAATAATACTATTTAAAAAATGGCGTGGACAAATATTTTAGTACCTTAATTTAAAATTTGATGGACTGGCCCTTTATCTCTTTCTCTCATGTCATTATTAGTTGGCCTTGGGACTTACAAATCTCAAAGACCCAAGCTTTAGAATAATGGAATCTTTCACACTCACTTTTACTTTATAATTAGAATACTAATCTTTGCTTAACCCTATGCTCTATCAAGTAAATTGATAAGTAATGTAACTTAATGATTTGTATTGATTAGGTTGGTTTTACAATGTATGTTGGAGAAGAGAGCAACAAATCTCCCTCCAAATTAAATATTACAAAACAGTCTTTAGACATTTTTTTTACATAATAGTCATTATAAAAACACTAAAATTGAAGAAATGCATGACATTGGTCGATGTAAAATTAATTGGTTGTTTTATATTTTTTGAAAAAAAAACATAATTTTTTTTATATAATTACATGTATTTGAACCATTAGTCGAAATTGTCATTATTATACAACTCATTCAACTCAATTTTCTTCATTTAT
Organism: Hibiscus tridactylites; assembly: GCA_958450335.1. NCBI lineage: Eukaryota > Viridiplantae > Streptophyta > Magnoliopsida > Malvales > Malvaceae > Hibiscus > Hibiscus tridactylites. The sequence goes on from OY288287.1 coordinate 14,430,201, forward strand.
AATAGAAAAAATTCAGACACAACTTTAATTAAAAAGTCTAACATATTATTATGCTAAATCAAGTTATAGTTGATAAAATAGAATTTTCTTTTGTATAACCATAAAAACACTATGAAAATTTAAAAGGAAAAAACCCTAATACCAAACAAAAGGGCATCAGATTCCTTTGATAACAAATTCTCCAAATTAGATAAAAACAGAGGCCAAGGACTCAGCAAATAGATTGTTGGCACCTGCACATTTGGTGTCCTATACTATAAGCAAACAAAAATTTAACATTAAATATTTTATACAAATTTGAAACATTAGGCCTAAGAGTTGGGTGGTGGAAAAGGCAAAAGCAGCAAAGCAAAGCACGTTTCAAACCTCTCATTATGCCCATCTACATTGTACTTGTAACTAAATCCATATCTACCGTACGAATCTTGAAATATTATTAATCATATATGTTTTGCAGAAAATTATGTTGCTGAATGCTGTGTGCGTTTTATTAAATATATCACTGAGAGCGGTCCGGATAATGAAGACTTCGGAGGTCATGGTGCCTTACATGTCGAGGAACAATGTGGAGATTAAGAGTTTCAAAGAAACTGTAACGGAGGTTTGTAAATTCCAGAGACCATTAATTCGGAGGTGAATTGTATGGAGGCTTCTAATTCGGTGGTCATCGGTGAAGCCACATGGGGGCTGGTGGGGTTATGCCCCGTGGTTCACCCTTACATTCTATTTTATTTTTAATTTGGATCTGTAGAATTTTAAATTATGTTTTATTTTATTTCTTTTGATATTTTAGAGTAGGTGTTGTCTTAGTGGTAAAGGGTGTACATGAAATTAAATTTGTTTTACTTGAAGTTAGTGAATCGAATCCGATTGATCATGTTTTTCAGCCTTTTATTCTTTTTAGAGCTTGAGTGTAAAAAGCCCTTGAACTTTTGAAAAAAAATCAATTAACCCGCTGATTTTTTTTACACTCAATAAAGCTCTTGAACCAAGAAATTAAATTAATTAATCTCTTTGACCATTAAATCTTGACAATTTTTTAAAACTTTTAAATATTTTTTAAATAAAATATTTTTATAAAAATGTCAAGTCGAGATACTATGACACAATGCACTGTACAAATATATCCCAAAAAAATATTAAGATTTAATGATCAAAATTAATTCAAATGCTTAAGTGGGTGCAAAAAAAAAGGGGCGTAATTAATTTTTTGTCAAAAGTTCAAGGGCTTTTTATATCCTTAAGTTCTTTTTCGACCTCCTTAACTTTTAATTTTTTGCTTCGCCCCTACCGATGACGTAAATCGGGGGTATAACAGTATATATTATAATTTATAAATTACAGTGGACAGTTTCGAAGTCTGGAAAACCAAAATGAAACTGATAAAGGTTGCTTCTAAGTATGTATGAATTTCATGCAAAGCAGCATTGATTCAATTGCATATATAATATGACCTTTTGTTTTTCACCCTCAAAACCCTTTGTTAAATTCACTCATCTTTCACCTCTTTTAACCCTTATAATATTTCTCGTGAGACGCCTTTTTATTATCATTGAAAAAAATGAAAATACAAAATGGTCTGTGAATTTGGTAAGTTCGATCATGGGTTCAACTGGTTTATAAATTTAATAAGTTTAACAATTGAAGAAAAAAATTGCATTGACCCTTCTTACCATGATACCATCTACGACCGCAGACTCAACTAACAATATTAATCAAACTCAACAAGTGGTTCAGGTAAAAACACGGATGACGTTTATCTTAAGATATTCAGGTTCAATCGTTTTGTCTACAAGGTATGTGAATTGTCAAAAGGTTAAGAATATTTCTAAACAGATATTATCTTGTAAATCACCTTTACACTATTCAAACATAAAATTTTAAGATCCACTAATTGACTAAGTGATCAATGATGTTCATATCGTCTTATTTTGTATGGGTTCGAATATTTTGTATTGACATTCCAGAGTTTTTGAAGAACCCGCTAATATTGCAAACATTCAGGGGGTTAATTATAGGCACCCTTGTCAGTACGTTGAAAATGTTCTTATACCATCTTATATCTCGCCGGAAAGTATAAGGAAGACACTAAAAAAGGCGTCGTTGACCGAGAATCGAGACATCATGGTCTAATAGGTACCATTATTATCTTAATTAAAAATAAGTTATGTCATCATATCTGTTAATTTTTAACGGTTGGGATACTAAAATAAAATAAAAACGCAATGTTAGGTATTGTTTTGCCAAAAATTATAAATAAGGTACCAAAACAAAAACACTCTAATAAAATTAGGTACTAAATAGGTACTAAAAATTATATGGTAAATTGTTATTATAAAACATAAAAATGATTAATAGATAAGGAGTTACATGAAACATTTCAGTTTATTTTATTTTATTTCATTAAAAAATATATTATTCTTTGAACACCTTAGTTTAAAAGTTGACTTAAACTCTCACATTTTCTTCACTCTCACATTTTCTCTGGAGCAGTTATTTTCTCTTGAAAGTTTGCAAGTAGTTTTTTAGTTTTTTTAAGCCAATGGTGGCGGCTTTGGCCGTCTACCGGCGGTGATTTATTTTTATTGTTTGTTTTGTTCTCTTTTGTTTCTTCTTTTGTTCTTTTCTTTGTTTTTTTACCTTTGTCGGCTGTTTGGCCTGCTCTTCGTCTACCGCTTGGCACGTTCTTTGTCTGTCTCTATGGCATGTTGATATTGAAGACGTCTTCAACCTGGTGAATGCTACAATTGAATCTTACCGCACGATCTTGCATGGATTGGTTGTTTATGGAGTTAACCAAGACGTTTTTTCCTCTTTTTGTTGATTGGAGTAATTCAATGATCTGCGCTCTACCGGTGAGCACTCCAAGAATTTGCTATGGCGATAGATTTAAAGAACACTAATGAAGATCTTATGAGAAGATTTAATTTTGTTGTTCATGTTTGTATACCCTTTGTTCTTTTACGTTTATCTTTTAGGGGTATGCTTATCTTGTACTTCTTCTCATTATCTTAATGAAATTAGTGTTTATTCAAAAAAAAAAAGTTGACTTAAAAAACTTGATGTATTTTTTTTGAACATTTCCTACTTTGGGGTGTGTGGGGGGGGGGGGGGGGGAGGAAAAATTTATTCCTAATAAGTTTAGAACTTACAATAAAAAGAAGAGAAAGTATTAATTAAAAGCTTTTAACCACTTACTCTAAAAGTGGTTGACAAAACTTGATGCAATCTTAAAAAAAATAAGGTTAAAAATATTAAATGAAACTTTCATAATTGATAGTGTCATACTTTTTAATTGTGGTTGATAACCTTATTGAGTTTTTTTATCATGTTTTATTTCATATTTTAACCTAAACCATTGAAACCATGAAAATAAGATTTAAAATAAAACTTTTATAATATTAAAAATATAAAATAAAACTTTCATAATTGAATATAGTTTAATTGACATTGTTATCGGTAAATATACATGAAGATGTAGGACCGAATATGCTTAAGCGTTCAATATCCTCTTATTTATGAATCGAAAGAGACCTAAATAGTATAAACATTATACACTAAATGTTAAAAATATGAGAAACGAGATCCACTAATTGGCTTAGTAGCTAAAAATGTTCGTCTTATCTCATTTTATATGAATTCGAATCTATAAATAAAAATATAATATCTCTATTTAGTAAAAAAAAAAATAGGAGAAAAACATGATGCAATCTCTTTATACCAAAATATGAGTGTCAATGTGTCAGTAGAAACCGAGAAGACAAAGAAATAGAACCACTTAAGTGTTGGAATAGGCCTGCAAATGAAGTTTCTTTGGACCAGGCCATAATACTATTAGGCCCTAAGAGATGAGGTGGACCAAAGCACAAATATTGAAAGTTTGGAGACCCTCAATTTAATTCCACAAAGAGAGTACGCCGTCGTTTTTCGGCGACCACTTCTATAAATACAATCTTAAGACTAAACCCTAATCCATGGCCTCACACATAATCTCTTCGCTTGAAAAAAAAAGCAGGGGCCTTTAATCGTTTTAAATCCTTTTAAGTTTTCTTGTAAAATATTACTTTGCAGATACTGAAACGATGTTTGCTGCCATAAAAATGGTTCCTTTTTGTTTGTTTGTCTGAGTAATTCCAAAGCAAAATGATGAAAATATTTTGAAATCTGAATCTCCCGTGTGGGAAACCCATTCTGGGTCTTCAAAGTTCTCTGATTGCTTTGTAAGATTGTGTTTTTTTATTCAATTTTTCGTTTATATATATGGGTTGGTTTTCATTCCATTTCTATTTTATTTTTTGGGTAGTGGGCACCAAAATTCATAGTCTGTTTTGTATTGCAATATTTCAGGCTGTACGAGCATGGTGCGATAGAAAAGTTTCTTCTTTATGTTCATTTTTAGCTGGACTGGCAAATGTCTAATGTCTGGTGCAGTAGAACTGGGAAGAACACTTGCCTATTGAATCTTAACTTGCATCCCTGAAAGTAACAATCTTTGTTTAACTTGTTGTATATTATTTTTTTATGTTTGGTCGAATTGTCTTTCAACTCTGAAAGTTTTTGGTTTTAATGGAAGTTTTGAAACATTTAGATACGGGAAAATCACCATTTGTTCTTTTTGTGTCCATTGCCTGAAAAATATATTGTAAAGGGAAAAGGCTACACTACAATTTAAATTGTGAAGGGAAAAGGTTTGCAAAGATTTGGAACAAGAATAAGTTTTTTTAGCACAATGCCTTTAGGAAAGATAAATGTCTGCTTGGCCAGCTTTGGTAATAATGGTTCTATTGGGCATTGGCTATGGTTGAATGACCACTGCTTGACTTGTAAGTAACAAGGTATTTTGCAAGCATGGGCGAAGCCACATTGACAATTGGGACTTGATTATTTTGTGATGAGATTAATGTCTCATGTATTTTTCCATTTTCGTTTTTACTCCCAAATGCTTCAAACCAGAAGTTTCCAATGGAAAACCTGGGTGAGAAGGCTCTGTTGATTGCAATTTAAGGAAATAATTTGCTTCAGAAAAAAAACATTTAATTAGTTTGTGAACGGCATTCAACATTTCTGTTGTTGTGATATTTAATAAGCCATAATCTCCTAACAAACAAATTAACTGAGTATAAATCACATGAACTACAGTATATGTATGTATACTATAGGGTGATTATTTGTGTTTCGAAATTGTTTAATAAAGCATCTATTAATAACAAAGAATATTATTACCTCTGTTTCAGAATTGCTAAGCCATTTGTATTATGAAGGATCTCCAACCATACACTATACAACGACTGTTAAAAAAATTATGAATCAGTAAAACGTGACATGTTATTTGTTTTTTTTAATAATTTACAAATTTCTTTAAAAATCTATTTTTTTTAAAAATACCAAAATTTTAGTTTTTTTTTCAATTAAGCCCTCAAATCATATATCTTTCATCATCCTATATGCCCTCACATGTTGATGGTTCACTGTTATCCATATGTTGCATACTTTATTGTTTGGCATCCTCCACCTTATAGTTGTCAGTGATAAAAGCAATGGACGTTTCATTTGTCAATTTTTGACGTGGTTACGAGTTTTTTAGTTATGGAGTTCGAAGAAAGCAGAAGTGGCTGATGGTGGTTGAATCCATAGTTAGATAGAATGAAATTTAAAAATTTAAGATTAGGATTTTGAAATTTTTTAAAAAATAAAATTAAAGAAAATAACAAAAATAGGTTCATGTCATTTTTTGATTGTATTACAAAAAAGTTTTAAAAGTTGTGGGCTTGGGGCGAAAATAGATTAAAACATATTTAACGCAAAAAATAGTTCAAATACTTAACTAGATAAAGATATAATTTGGACTCTTTTCTAACGGTTAAGCCAATAAACTTATTTTGTTATTAGTGTACTTTTATTTTGTAAATTTTTAGATTATAATTTTATTATACTCATTTATTTATTTAATAAAAGGCTTAATACATTATCTCTAAATTTTACATGTTTTCTTGACTTGCCTTTTAAATTTTATTTTGATTATTTTTGTCCTTTAACCTTTTTCGACGTTACCATATTGCTCCTACTGTTAAAAAAAATTATTTTGACCAATTAAAACGTGCCATGTCAATTTTTTTTAAATTTTAAAATAAAATAAAAATAAATTAAATATATTAAAAATACCCAAAACACCTTCATCCTCATTTCACTAAATCCTTCCGATCATCCTTCGCTTCCGATCATCATCACTGCAAAACAGCCATTCACCCTCATTCACAACACCATCTAACTCCCCAATACTTCTAAATGAAAAAAAAGCTTTGCCCTCTGGTTTTGCCAATCTTCAAAGGTAGCTCCCCAATATTTTCGTTGATTTCGTACTTCTATATAAATCTATACTCTTATTTATTTATTTACAATCATCCCACTTGCCCAACAAGCAATCTCGGAAAAACTCAAAACAAAACATTTCAAAAAATTCTAATTTTTGTCGAAAATTGCAACAAATGAGCGACGGAGAAGATGCCATTATTCGCCAAAATGCAATTGCCGAGTCTAAGAAGAAAGTCCTTCGACACAAAGAGTACGAATCTAGGGTTCGAGCAGGTTTCCTCCCATCTTATTTCGTAATCGCCATTATCTAATCTAATTTCCCACTATTTTCTCAATCTGCGTACTATTTTAATTTAAATCATTGTTTCGCTACTTTGTTGCTGACTTTAGCAATCTACATTTTATTCTAATCCAATTTTCCACTTTAGGGTAATTTTCACTCGTGGTCACTTTTGTTTTAAGTTTGTTTTATTTTGATCACCCGAATTTAAAAAAGACTATTCTAGTCACTTAATCGTTTCTGTTTTAATCACTGGACCATTAACCTTCGTTAATTAAAAATAACAATTTTTAATTTGACCCCTAAATTTTCAAAACTTCATTTTTCACAATCTTCCCCAAAACTTAATGAACTTCCCCAAAATTACATTAAATGTCTTCCTAAAAGTTTTCAAAACTATATTGTTTTTTGAATTATCCCAACCCTGACAACTCAGTGTAATTTCATGACAATTCATCACTCAAAATAAATTATATGTAGTACTATATATATATATCATGGATTCAAATAGTAGTCCCTATCGTAACCGTCCAAAATTATTATGACGGAAAATATAGGTCTACAAAGATTATAATAGTATCCGCTATATATGCAAATGCGATCTTATCTGTAACTTAAATCATGTTGTGTATTTAGACGATCAAGATTCATAATTTCATACCATATGGACAAAGCATCAACGGCAATCTTGGCGTTCTTGAGAAGTCCGGTCATCAAAACTAGTACTCTATAGTACCAATTCTCTAGGCTGTAGATTTTCGAAACGTACGATGATTGATGAATTCAATTGTTAGATTTGCAACCAGAAAGGGAAGTAATTAAATGATTCAGATTTTAAAGGAAAATCATTGAATTGATTTGGTACCTACCGAAGCATAACCCCAGAAGCAGTTAACAGTTTGACAAATTCCTAAAGGCCAGAAAACGCTTCTATGGTGAAACCGGTCCAAATAAGAGGGCAGCCACCGCAGACGGTGTAAGCAAACAGTCCGACAACCAAAACCCACCATGAAAAGTTCAATGTCACGGCGATTCCAATTACCCCAAGTTGAAACCTATACACAACCAACCAACTCACAAACACATGGACCAGGAGAGCCACCAGCGAAACCCATGCAATCACCATGTTTTCAGTTGACTCTACAAGAACATTTGCATTGGGAACTGAAATGCAAAGCTGAAATGAAGTGGTAGCATCCACATAGAAACGACCCTCGACAGCTCCGCCACGTCTTCGGGTTGTCCTAATAGCTTCAACGCCGGTGAAGCAAAGAGATATAAAGGCAAAACAGAAACGGTTTTGTCACTGGACCATTAACCTCCGTTTCTGTTTAGGAAGACATTTAATGTAGTTTTGAGAAGTTGATTGAGTTTTTGGGAAGATAGTGAAAAAAGAAATTTTGAAAGTTTGGGGGTAAAATTAAAAATTATTATTTTTAATTAACAGAGGTTAACGGTCCAGTGGCCAAAACATAAATGATTTCGAACGTAAGCGACCGGAATAGTCCTTTTTAAATTTGGGTGACCAAAATAGAACAAACCCAAAATAAAAAGTGACCACGAGTGAAGATTATGCCACTTAAAAAAAACTTTAGCATTTAGGGCTTTCCTTTAGCACTTGGGTTTGTCGGAGGCGACTAGTTTGTTGTCCACTTCAGCGAAATGGTGGAGATAAGTGTGGTTGGGGAAAAAGATGATAGAGGATGAATGAGAGTATTTTAAGTATTTTATTATATTTATTTTATTTGATTTTAAAATTTAAAATAAAAAAATAATGTGGCACATTTTGATTGGTTAAGATATATATATATTTTTAACGGTAAGAGACAATATGGATAACATCAAAAATATTAGGGGGCAAAAGTGGTCAAAATAAATTTTTAAGAAGTAAATTAGAAAAATAAGTAAAATTTATGGGGAAAATCTATTAAGCCTTAATAAAATTATATATATATATATCATTCTATCCGTACCAATTCTTTTTCAACATTGAAGACAAAATATTTAGAGAGCAAGTATTAGCATTATTGCATGGAAAAAAGATCCTACGTCAGCAAATAAAGCTTACGTCTGACATGTGCTCTAATGAGATTAGAAAAGTCAAAAGTTAGGAAAGTCTAAGGTGGGTCACACCTATCGCACGCCATGCACAAGTTTTCTATACGCCATACTAAAGCTACCAAAATACCCCTCCAACTTACCTACAAATCCAGCAATCCCGTCACTCAGATGATGGCATTTTAGACATTTCAGCCACCGTATTTACAAACGAGGAAAGAATACGAGAAGTATTTGCCCAAAAAAAAGTATTTATATTCATTTATTTCCTCTAAACCAGGCGGTCAAGCCTCATCGTCCACCGTTATTGTGAATCTTGGGAAGCCATGAAATCATTGCCAAAATCCCCTTGGAACGCCGTCGTTTTTGTTCTTCCCATCATCGTCGTCGTCATTTTATCTTCTGCTCCATCTGCATTGGCTCAATGTGAAGAAGCGATCGTGGCCAATGGATGCCATGACAAGAGAGAATCCATGAAGCTGAAAATCATTGCCTTTGTCGCCATTTTAGTTTCCAGCATGATTGGTGTGTGTTTGCCATTGTTTTCTCATTATATTCCCTCACTTTCACCCGACCGGGACTTGTTCACCGTCGTTAAGGCCTTCGCTTCCGGTGTCATTCTAGCGACCGGGTACATGCACGTGTTGCCGGACTCTTTCAACGACTTGATGTCCGACTGTTTGCCCAAAAATCCATGGAAGAAGTTCCCTTTCACGACCTTCGTGGCGATGATGTCGGCTTTGTTTACCCTCATGGTGGATTCATTTTCCATGAGTATATACAAGCAACGTAGCAGTCGAGCTGGACAAGAAAATGGGAATCGAACAATAGAGAATTCTGAACACGGACATGGCCATGCAGTTGTGCTGAATGACGCATCATCGCAATTGTTAAGGCATCGAGTAATTGCTCAGGTATAATCAATGTTCTTGTTTTTGACCATCAAAGTCGCTATCTTTGTGTTTAGAATTACATAAATTTCATAAATGCAGGTGTTAGAGTCTGGAATTGTTGTACATTCAGTGGTGATTGGTCTTGCAATGGGAGCCTCCGACAATCGGTGCACCATTCGATCACTCATAGCTGCTCTTTGCTTCCACCAGATGTTCGAGGGAATGGGACTCGGCGGATGCATACTACAGGTGATCCGACTTGCACCATTTCTGTTTCCTGCACCCACTTTTATAACGTTTTAGGCCTACATTACTGATGAACATCAATACATCTCCAGGCTAAATACGAGTTCCAAATGAAAGCAACCATGGTGTTCTTCTTTTCAGTCACAACTCCACTTGGAATCGTTCTGGGAGTTGGTTTGACGAAGGTTTACAGCGCGACGAGCCCGACCGCACTTATTGTGGTGGGACTGCTTAATGCTAGCTCAGCAGGGTTGCTGAATTACATGGCACTGGTTGATCTCCTTGCAGCTGATTTTCTAGGCCCTAAGCTTCAAGCAAATATGAAGCTCCAGGCTTGGTCATATGTTGCAGTTTTACTTGGTTCTGGATTTATGTCTTTGATGGCAAAATGGGCTTAGTCATTTCAACATGGACCTGTTTTCTTCTTGTAGATATTTTCCCCCATCAAATAGATGGACTTTTTAGTGGAATCAACAGGTTAATTTTTTACCAAGTAAATTGGGTTACATTGCACTTATTCAACCAATGACAAAATTTGCCAGTTTTTCAGAGAACTTAAAAACGGTTTCCAATTTGTCAGGGTTCCCATCTCCCCTGTGTTGTGCCCCAAGACTGCATTGCCTAATAGAATCTCATGGGGAAGGTGCATGCCTACACGCTGCCTATGGCTCTCGGTTCTGCTGCGAAAACGATGCCAATAAAACTCATATTGACTCAAATTCTAATCAATAATTTGTCAGCTACGAGTAGAATTAGACAACAATGCTTGAATGTTGAGCTTTAAGATCGTTTCCTCCGAATCATACAACTCATCAGCAAGTAAATATATCAGAAAAGTTTGCAGACTTCAATTTTGTGCCAATATGATTATAATTAAAACTGTTTAACGTTACATCAGATGTGTCTTTAAGCCATTGCTTATAGCCACAAAGTTTATTTGCTAAAAGCTATAAGGACAGATTATGCTATAAAAAACTCTTCATATATGATATCGACAGGCTGCTTTCGGTGGATGGAAGATTTTGCATTTCCTCCATTTACCATCTCTGCTTGCTGATGATCTGCCTTGTTGTCTTAAGTTGGTTAGGCCAAAAAAGTTGCTTGAGATCTTCATGTAGCCTTTTAATACCTCAAGTAATATACAATATTTATATTGGTGAACAATCATAACATGCCAATTCACTGTGACATCGATCGACAAGTACCTAACGGAATTTAATTACTACAACTTACTAGAATCATCCATAAGACCTTGAGGGATTAATTTGGGGTCTAAACTCTAAAGCTAGTTTTAAACATCGAAAAGGCGGCTACTGTTTCTGTTTTTGTCTAGATGTTCAAATGGATCAATAGTTAAAGTTGATCATAGGATGAGCAAGTGACTAACATTAATAGTGACCACATATCAAAAGAAAAAGATGAAGAGCTGAAAATTATTGAAAAAGTTGATCGATGTGAAAGAAAAGAGATATATAAGGCAAAAACTTTTGTCCTATTCAAAATAAAAATAAAAATGGGGAGGCCAAAATAGACCCAAAGTGTCCCCTCATGCAATAAAAAAATGCACTCATTGCAGCTCTTTGTTAGTGGCTTTGGTATAGTAAACCCTGTAAATGACTACTTATTTGCCCCCAGACTTTTCATAGTCATATTGCAGAAGTGTGTTTCTTGGATTTTCTTGAGCCTGTAGTTGACAAATTCTAAAATATCCAAGTAATATAATATATCAAGCAAGGTCATAAGTGGGAAATTATAGTTGGATATTGCTTTGTTTACTATAAATACGACCATGGTTAGTTAACCCTACTCTGGTTTTATAACCAGTAAACGGTTTGAAACTTGAGTTAGTCCCATGAGGCAATTTACTTGTTAATGGAGATACCAAAGTTTTGAGGTTGACATGCTTGCTCTTCTTTTTTGGTTAGGTTCAAAAGTGATTATGATGGTAAACAAAGCATCGCCACATCTCCACAAAGCAGGTAAGATCACATTTGCTTATGTATTTTGTCATTAGGGAATTGGTTGGTTAATGTGTGGGACTAATGAGGCTTGTGGCTGAGGGTACTTGAAGAATCCATTTAATCAATCCTATAGGAATGGAAATAATATTAATTTATATTCGGACGGTTGTGTGTATATCGACCTCTTAATGCTGATTTGTTTTCAGGAATATGGTATGAGATCACTAAGCAAGCAAGGGACCTATCAGTTACCGGGAAGAACTTAGGTCTTTCTAGTGGCTTAACTGCAGGAAAAATGCACAAGAGATGTGGACTTTTCATCATTGATCAAACACTCTGATAGATAGTGATTGATCGTTGTGGCACGTCCATTGGTTGCAAGTTTGGGAACACTGTGACTTTAAGGATTGTACTAGGAGAAATATGATGGGGACAGTACTGATCCTTTCATGAACAGAATATCCAATGATTGATCAATGGTTCCTGTAGGAACCCCTTGGAGCTATCAAAGTTCAACATAAATCACTATTAAACCAGAGCCAACAGTTAATGAAGATGTAGTGTATATGATTAAGATCACTAGTTGAAGTAAAACATTTGTTTAAAGCACCTAAACAACTTTATAGTATCCACATTGTTAGTGGATTAAGACCTTAATGAAGCTAAGGTCAGCGCCAGAAAAACAAGCGTGCGGGTCAGTAATATTCTTATGGCACCTTCCACCATTATTATTATCATTATAAAACTGTGAAGGTTTTGAAAAACATCAGTAAAGAAAGAAATTGCAACTTGTTTTTCTAATAAGATGCGGGGAAATGAGATAACAGAATTTAGCAGAAAAAGAAAGAATGGTGATGAGCTTATCTTGTTTGAACCAATCACTGCGAAATGCGATGACCTCACTAAAGAAACCGAAAGGAAAGAAAGGAAGAAAAGAGTAGGGATGTTTAAGTGGAGGGGAAAGTGGAGACAGTGCACATTTGGTACAGGTGATGTTGCCAAAGTTTTGCCATTCCATGATGGAGAAGCCTAAAAAGGTTTGAAACCATATGCTGATATGGTACCCTTGTGTGGTCACAGATTTTCCAAGAGACCCCTACCATTACTAAAGCAACCAATTTTTTAAGGCAATAAAATTTTCAGAAGCAGTACTAAAAGAAATGCATACCATATATTGCATACCAATGATTTTTTGCCAATATGAAAGTACAAATGCATACACTCTTCTTACCATTTCCATGGTTGTGTTTTCTTTTGATGGCTGCAATATCACTAAGATCATGAGCCTGGTGAACCTGCTGATTTTTAACAAGAGTTTGCTAGGAGCACAGCGATATATGTTATTAACATGTAACATATTATGTCTTAGTTTCATTATGAAGTAGGAAACAAATATGTTAATGGAGAGAGAGAGTTGAATTGACGGGCTGTGCAATTGGATGCTAGAATGGTGCACTAGGCACCCAAGGTCACTAGTATAAAGGACCCACTTGAGCACAATTATGTGTATCGATTCAAAATGTTGCACTCTTATATGATGTTTGGCACCAAATGGATTAGGTGTTGAATCCATTCCCCCCTCCGTACGTAGCACTGCTTTCACATTTGTAGTGCCGCTTTCGGCTCTTCTCCAACTGTTATACCGGAGATATACCGGCGACGAATGATAACAATGAAACAAAGAAGAAGGTGATTGCAAACAAAGCAAGAAAATGAAAAACACCAAGAACGTGAAAAACACAAATGGGAAAAACCATGGGCAAAGGATGAGAAATTTTACTATGACGAAGAAGAAAAGATGCAAATAGTGTGCGTTTAATATGTGGAGTTTTTTATCTACTTGTTGTCTCTTGTGTTCTTTCTAAAACCTTAATTGTCTGTATCTATTCATAAGACAAGTTATTTGTTTACAAAGAAAACTTGTCTAAAAAATAATTTTATTCGACATGAGTTTTCTAATTTTAATTTGGGTCACAACTCTAACCCCAACTGCATACTAGCTAGCTATAGCAACAAATATAGACCGGGCGTGTATGAGGATAAAGAAAAACCATTTGTGTAAGACATTTATGGTCCCCCTTTTACTTTTTAAACCTTTTTTGTTGTTTTCTTTAATTGGTAGGACCCCGAACAACTTGGCTCATCCTCCAATTTGCCAATGATTAACCAAATCAAGAGTACTCTCGTTTATTGAAGAAACAGTTCCAATTTTAGCCAATACATAGGACTAAACCTATAAGGTGTATGCATGATGCTTGTTTTGATTCTGAATGATGTTTAATCATATTCATAATTCAACTTCTTCTATCAACGTTTTACTTCTTTTATTTCTCTTGATCCAGTTCATTACCTTAAAAACTATATAGATTTGACATCATAGACAGCATGGCATTGACAGAGCTAAGAAGGATTAAAATCTGCTAATAGCTATGGACTATAATAGCTTAACTTTGAACGAACTGATATTTCGATACGATAACATTTCGTATACTTAATTTTCGTTAATCGGTTGCCATCATGGATGTTCCCTGAATGTGACCGGACACCAACATCGATGAACAGGGCAAAGTTCATCTTACATCACACAATATAGTCAAATTATCAGTGATGTGTGTTAAGTTGCTCATATTTTGCACCTGAAATCATGGATGAACAGTCAATTTGCCATTCAACTTCCACAAATAGCATATATCATGGCATCCACACGCCATCAAGTTGTGGTAATGGGCCTACTCCAGCTCTGTGTAGTCTTTTTTCTCCCCCACAAAACTTACTATAAGTCAGTCATGTCTGGTTCAACTCCTTTTTTGGCAGCTTTAATTTTCAGGTGTTGCTTAAAAAGTTTGGCTTTGATTCTTCTTTTCATTTCTATGAAATATAATCCTAATACTATATATTTTCATGCATGAAAGGTTTTTCACAGATCTTACCATCCATTCCTTCTCAGAATTCTGCATTATACCTAAGATCATTTTCTTTACATTACTTACAGTTCTATGGTTTAACCCCCATAATTTAATAGTGAAAAATTTAAAAATATAGGATAATGGAAGCAGCCTTCATGGGCATAACTTTGCTGCATACGGCATCGGCACAGCCTAGCTAGGAACGGAATAAGGCATCAACAAATCTGCAAGGACTAGAACATAGGAATGTTAAAGCTATATTCTGTGGCTCTAAATATAATATTTGTCATCATTTTGTATACATGCACATACCTCAAGTTTAATGATAAATTAACAGATATAACAGTAGTGCATAATATTTTTCCAAATATTATTTTACCTAAACTTTTCTTTAGATGTTTTGTATTGAAACACATTCTCTTTGTTGCTCCCCCAACTCCTATCTAGTCTTATTTACTTTTTTTAAAAGAAAATAGCAGCCTAGAGTTAATCTTTTAGTGGGGAATCACCTAAATAAGCTTTTGTAGAGGTATTTAACACATCAATGTTGTAATCCATTAACAAATAGCAGAAAACAATGCTTTTGCAAGTTGCTGCTTCTGAGATTTGCCTAAGACTTTTTTGATATAATCTTTCCTTTTATTAATGTCTCCCTTATCATACTTGAAAGTGGGCCTTAAGAGGATATAGATTAGCTGCAATGTGATGTATTAATTAATCATTCAACAAAACAACTGATTGTGTGCTGATAAAGTTATTTCCATTTCCTAGTTCATGTATAAATAAGTATTATTCTAGAAAGGTACTTTAAGCACTTATAATGAAAGAATATAACAAAATGGATAACCTGTTAAGAGACACTGAACAATTCCCAAAGTAGATTGCAAGCTAATTGTTCTGTAGTGTTCTTTTAAGTCAATGTCTGCCATAACAAATATCAGATACCAAGCAACTCAAGGGAAGTATTAATCTAAGATTGCTAGCATTTAGGCACCTGATGTTAAACTGTCAAGATAACTGCAGTCTTATGAGACCCTACCATAGTAAATTGAAGTGCTTAATGAGTCATCTCCTTTACAATAAAATTTCTGATAGAAACTATGCTTAGTTTAATGGTTTTACCTTTTAAAACCGGGCTTCATCGCATCATCATGCACAAGGCCTTGTTCCCTGCTGGAGTTTTGAAGTATGTAAAATTATCCTGAGGTTGACCCCATCACCATTTTTCAATTGCCTTGTTGTCTTCAAAACATTTCTCACTCAAATTATTATGGTCACCAGCAAGTAATCTCATGCATGCATGTATGCATACATACATGCACATGTATCACTATACCATGGCTGAAAGACAAAAAGCAGCATCGTTGCCTTTTGAAATAATGTATGTGATGTAAAGGAAATGGTGCATCAGCTACCAGAGCAACATATACATTAATGATAAATGTTTCAATTCTGCTGCCCTTGTAATCCATGATACTGTTACACTTGTTGCTGAAACTGGCCCACTTCAAACTTTTTTCCTCCTATAAAACCTCGGCGTCCGTTTCGTTTTCCCCTACCCTCAAATGCTCAACAATCACTGCAATACATCATATTTCATAACAAGCAACCCTTAAGCTTCAGGCATCAACTTCAGAGCTTAAACCATGGTTCTTGGTGAGCTCACAGGACTTCACTACCTAGCACCAGAAAACCCGATCCTCATTCCAGCTAACCTAGGGATGATGCAAAATACTATACCAGCTTTTCATTTCAATAGATTCTTAAACAACCTACCAAATTTCCACATGCCGCCCGCACAGTCCTCAAGCATCAGCAATAATTCAACTTCAGATGAAGCTGAGGAACAGCAGGTCAGCATCATCGATGAAAGGAAACAACGTAGAATGATATCTAATAGGGAATCTGCTCGTCGGTCGAGGATGCGGAAACAGAAGCACCTAGATGAACTTTGGTCACAGGTAATCAGGCTTCGCAACGAGAACAACAGTCTCATACATAAGTTAAATCATTTATCTGAGTGTCATGACTTGGTTCTTCAAGAGAATGCAAGGCTCAAGGAAGAAGCCTCCGGTCTACGCCAGATGCTGACCGACCTAAAATTTGGCAGTCCTTTTTCTCTAGCGTTGAAAGAGCTGGAAGAGGTTCCCTGCAACACTGCTCACCTGCGAGCCGAGTCGACAAACCAATCTATTGCCAACTCTGTAGACTTCCTCCATTGAGATGAGAATTATCTAGCCATATAAAGCTATATTATGTTCCTCGGTTTGCTACGGTTGTTAATCAAGCTTTTGCCTTAGTTTGAGCTGTATGAGATTAGAATCAAACTATGCAATAACATCTTTTGATAATTTTTATCCAAACTCAGCTTAATGGCAGCAAACGTCATAGTTTGAAGCAACTGTTTGCAGCTCTTCTCGCCGCGTAACATTCCAGAGCGGAATATGTGAAAATGATACCTGCAGTGGTCCATCAGAAACAAATCAAATACTCAATCATGACATTTTATCTATTGATGATCATTTTATGAACCCCACCAACTTTGGTATAGAATTTCAACCGAGATATGGAATGGAGAAAGAACAGTAACCAGCACTAAAAGATAATTTCACCAATTTCACTGACATAAGGAGAAGTAACACACACACACAGATATATATATATATATATATATTTCATAAGCCGTATGCAATAGTAAGAAACACAAGTTGCATTTCAAGTGGTGGCCCTTGTGCCAGTCCAATCTCCAGTGTTGCTCACAATAACAGGGGCAAGATGACAAATTGTGGTGGAGGTGCTGCTACTAGTGGCTCATAGTTCAAATAACTACCGTAGCAGGCAAAAAACATATGAAAAAGATATCCACTAACATAACCCAAAGTACTGTTTTCAGCTTTTTTGTGAGGGCATCAATTTGCCTGGCCTAACATGGGTTCAACCCAGCTTACATTGTTTTCACCAAAAAGAAGCAACACCAAGCAAAGCCTATGCTTCAGGTGCTGCTTTAACTGTGCCTTTCTTTGCCCCATGCCAGATCCCACGGCATTAGCAATTCTTATCCACATCTCTTGCTTTCTCGTGGCTACAGCGTGTATGATTGTGCAATTGATGCTTGCACCGACGTTGTGATTACTCGTCGGAGACTCGGCAACCAGTTTCTGGATAAAACCTGCAGGCTGCATGCTTTGTCTGTTCATTACAGAGATAAGCAAGTAATCCACTTTTTGCTTAGGCATCTATTCTTCAAGTATAAGCCATTTTACACGATGAGAACATGAATAACTTGATTCTATCTTCAACAACTTTGCTTTTTATGATTCTCGAATGTTTGTGTTTAAGAACTTATCAAACTGTAGTTCCTACTAGAACAATGTATCTCTGGGGCTCAAAAGAATCAGAATATCTTTTTTAAGGGATCAATGGATTAAGCAGCATATCAGAATAAGGAATCCAAACTATAATATGTCGGCATACTTGTCTCTTTTTAGTTTTTACTTTTCTTATGAGGTGTATGTTATTTGGATAAGTGTTAGATATGTTTGAATATATGTTAGATACAGATGTAAAAAAAAAGTAAGAGTAAGAGAAACACTGAACAAGACAAAGGTTTGATTACTTTTCAGTTGTAAATTAATATCAAAGAAAGTAGTTTAGGCTTGAAAAACATAGGTTTGATTACTTTTTTTCAGTTGTAAATTAACATTACAAGAAGAAACAGAACATCAAAAGATCATGGTACAATGTTTTGTTGGGTGTAAATATAATCCGTATGAGCAGCCAAGGACCTCTTAACCAGACATTCTTCCCCATCCAAACCTTTGCACTCATCATCAATGAAACTTGATTCCTGCAATTTTTTTGTTAACATACAAAAACCCTGTGAAAAAATGGCCACTGAAGCAAAAACAAAATATGAAACAAAAAACTCACTGGTGAAAATGGTATCGTAGAATCATCAGCCTGGTGGCCAATACTGGTTGGCAGAGGTCTGGTTTTTGCAGCAGACAGCAGAAGAAAAGCCATGATCAAGAAAACGAAGCTCTTTGCCATTTTATTTAAAAAAATGGGAGAAAGCAATGTTTTTATATTATGAGGGTAATGGCAAGGGTTCCTGTTTTCATGAATGAGCATTGGAATCATGAAAGCAAAGAAGTCAAAAGACTGGAAAGATGACTGAGTTTACTCACCGACCTGTTTGTTTCATAGTAAACATCGGCATTGATAAGCATCATTGAGAAGTGTAATTATTTATTCATTGTTTTTGTATTTATGTTCTTTGAATGACGATGCAGAGAATCTTAAAGACAAACTGCTAGCTGTACATGCAGCCTGCAGGCGTAAGATTTATACCATGCTCATCGGCATGTGGCAAACACCAAAAATCATGATTCTTCTCCCTACACTATAGTTTACCATTTATAAATTAGGCTGACTTACATATTTATTATTTAAGACTAAACGATTTTTCCAATAATGAAAAATTAATTATTTTTTAATTAGAGTCTAGAGGTTCCCGACTCATTGACTAACTAATTTAGATCACGTCAAAATTCGAACCTCTGATATTGCTTAAGGACTTAACCTCTCAAGTC
This sequence comes from Hibiscus tridactylites, assembly GCA_958450335.1. NCBI lineage: Eukaryota > Viridiplantae > Streptophyta > Magnoliopsida > Malvales > Malvaceae > Hibiscus > Hibiscus tridactylites. The sequence goes on from OY288287.1 coordinate 14,449,449, forward strand.
TCATCCCGCTAAATCAACGGATCGTAAAAGTGCATTTTTCACTATGAGCACTTGATGGATTTTAATATTAACTAAAATATTAAATTTAAGAGAAGAACTTTGATACACAATCCGTGTAAACTAAAGTTTACACGTGCTTGTCAAATTTATAGTTTAAAGTTTAAGAGTTTAGTTTATAGAGTTTAGAATTTAAGATTTAGAGATATAATTTAGGAGGTTAGAATTTTAGGTTTTAGATTTTAAAGAAATGTTGTGTAAAAAATCTACACATGTTGTGTATCAAAATATAACCCCAAATTTATAATAAAAATCGTTCACCCCTTTTCGGTGTCTCGTTCTATGTCTCACACTAAAAAAACTAGGTTTAGGGTTAAGAGTTAAGGTTAGGGTTTAGAGAATTATGTATAAGGTGTATTTTTTTAGAATTTAAGGTTTATGATTTGAGATTTAGAATTTAGGATTATAGCTTAAAATTTAATTTTTTAATATTGAGGCATAAAAAAAAGCACCGAAAAGATACAAATAATTTTTGTCCCTAAATTTAAACATGACAACTAACATAATGTTTTACATGTGTTATGTTAACATAATATTATTTATCTATGTCACATTAATAAATAATTAAAAAATAGTTATTTAACACAAAAACTATTTAAAGAATTAGAAAAAAAAATTTAACATGGAGTACACTTAGATTATTATGTGAGTTATCGTGCCACCATTGTAACCATTTAACATGGTAGTTAAAAATTAATTATTACTTTTTATTAAATAGAAGTGTATTATATTTTTATTGTAAATATCGGATTTCAACCTATACAAATGAAAAATATGAATTTTTTTTATTATTCAACCAATTAATGAATCTTAGTTATTAGTCTTTTTTTAGAGGGTGAGAGTTAAATTTAATTTTTAAAAATAAAGATCAAATTTATAGAAAACAAAATGTAAACATGGGGAAAGATTTATTATTATGTCATAATCATAGATTATGTATTAAAAAATTAAAAGATCAAAAAAGTAAAAGCGTAAAATTTAAGAATAAATTTATAAATAGTAATAAAGTTTAATATGAAAAAGTCCTTTTGTCATCATATAGATAAATTTAGCTTATTATTTTTAATTTTTTTGTCAAATTTGATCATAATTATTTTTCTTTTATTTAAGTTTAAATGTTAAATTATATTTGTAATCAAATTCTTGTGCCTTTAACATATTTGTTCATTGATAAATTCTTCAATATATATAGATTTATATTTAATACACTGGTGGTGAAAACTAAAAGTTTCAACCTGTGTCTTAATTTTAGGGATTAGAAATTTAGTTTAGGTGGTCTGGTCTAAGGGTTCAAGTGCGGGTTTATAATTTAGAGATAATGGTTAGAATTTATAGTTTAGAGTTATAATTTAAGTTTTAGAGGTTAGAGTTTAGTTTTTAGAGTAATATAATAAGGATTAAACTCTAAATTATAACACTAAACTCTCTCTCACACACATATATATATATATACATACATATATACCGATTCAAGTTAATTTTTTCACAATACTAAGGTGACAATTCGCATACACTTCATTACCGACAAATCATTGTTTTATTACCGTAATATCATGATTCATCTTACATTATTTGAAATAAGTTAACTTTAAAAATTATTTTTTAAAACTTTAAAATTATTTTAAGATAAAAGTTTTTTTACCTTAATCGGTGATTGAAGATTTAATTCTCGCCGTAAACATAAAAAAAATTGAAATTTGTAGTCAATATTATTCCTATATAAGTCAACAAAACACAAAAAATCAATCACTAAACTCATTTTTTTATAAAAAAAAACTAAATAAGTCTAACCCTAATCTTTAATTTCGTTAAAGTTACAGCAATTTAACTAAAAAGTAGTTAAATTTTAATTCAAAACGAAAGAATCAAGATCAACTCAGATACCATTATTGGTTGGGCCGTATCGGATTTTTGGAGGAGAAATAATAAAGCCTGAAACAAACAACCCAAAACTAAAAGTAAAAGAAAAAAAAAAACGTAACTTGCCCAACAGTTCAGTGCTCAGTAGCTTTCTATTTTTTTCATTGCCTTTGATTGGGAAGATACACAGCTCCTCTTCTTCTGAAACACGTCTATCTTTCCTAACCGGTAAGTCCTTTTTCCTTATTCCTCTTTAATCTTTGAAGGTTTTAAATCCCAGAGGAATCTTTTGATTTCTTCTCCACTTTTATCTGTTTTAGTTTTTAATTTGCCTTTCATATAGTTCATTTCCCCCAAAATTTATACGCTTTATTTGAGATTACTGTGCTTAAAGCAAATCAGTGCAGTTATTTTCGGATAGATTTCTTGTTTAGGTGAATGAATTTGTCTATATCTGCGTGTTTCCGGCTTATGCATCTGAAGTATTTGGTAAAATGCCAGAAGGAAAATTGGGTTTCTTTGATGGATTATTATCCTATACACAAAGTTTCACAAGCGGGGGTTATTTAGGGGTTTAAGGTTTTGATTTAGTGTTTAGATGTTAGGGTTTTAGCCGTAGGGTTTAGAATTTAGGATTCATAGTTTAGGGTTAGAAATTTAGATTTTGGATTTTGGCTTGAAAATAGCCACGTTTGTGTAAATTTTTTTACACCGGCAGTGTATCAAATATTCACCCTTCTTTGAATGAGGGGGAAAAGGGAGATTTACTGACTGTATGGGTGAAGGTCACGTTAGGGTTTATCATGGAAATCACCCATCTTTAATTTCCAAATTTTTACTGGTTTAGTGAATTTTACCATGAAATTTCATTGATGTTGGACACTTGGACTATCAGTCTATCCTTGTGGGAAATGCCAAAAGATCATGTTCATAGTTTATTCTAATAAAAAGCAATAATCTTTTATTCTTAGACTTTTAAGATCTTTGTTGAAAATTTGAAATTTTATTAATCTCATACAGCTTGGCTAGAGAACTAGGTCCAACTGTGTTTTTTCTTTTTACTGGAATGTGAAGATTGATGCTGATAATCTTTCTGTTTTGCTTAATTGGTAGTGCAGAACTTGAGTTCTAAACTGTAATAATGGAAGATGTCATAACAGAAATACCTCCACCTTCGAGATTCTTTCAGGAAGATCTTAACAACTTTATAATTCCATCTCCATCTCTTCCATCGCCATTCCTTGTGTTTTCTAATCCGAAGCCCAAAAAGCCCCTTCACCCATCTCTCCTCATCATTGCCTTATCCTCTCCATCTTTGTATATCTTCCAGCACTTCTCACCTAAGACCCTAATTGGAAGTCTTATCCTACCTGAGGTCCCTTTCTCAGGCATCTCTATCGAACCCTCTCTCACAGACAAAACTTGCAACATTTATTCCCTGAATGATGGGGATAAATCTATTCTACTTGTATCAGTTCAACATGGTGTTTCTGCTGAGAGATCTCACCTTGTTGCGAGGTTGCTGATTGGCGAGGATATTGTTCCTGAGAGGCTTTTGATTTTGGATTCAATTCAGAGCCAGAACTTCAGGGGAAAGCTCTCACCAGATGAAACTTATGCTTTTAAGCTGGAAACATTAGCGGAAAGGAAAGGATTGAGTGGTGGCAATGTAGCTTCCTCACTTCTAAAGGGTTTAGACTATTTTCCATCAGGTAGTATGATTGATGGCTTGGCTGCTGCTTTACTGAGTCGATGCCAATTGAAGAACATAAAGGGGACATTGTGTGTTTCATGGCCTGAATTTGGTAGTTCCGTGGCGGGTCTGATTAGATCTCTACTGCAAAGGAATGTGTTGCCTAACTTGGATTCGAGCTTAAAGGGAGATGTGCAGGATCAATACGCAAGGTTCAATCTAATGAAGCATCAGCCTTATGATACTGAAATGTACACATAGTGAACAAGGTATTTGATTCACACACTAAAAAACAAAAAGTTTTTATGTTTTTCTTTCGATAGAGCTGCATGAGGATGATTTGTGATTTCTGTTAAGTTGAATTCATGGAAAGCCTTCTGAACTTGTTTCTGTTTGACCATCGTCTTATTTAGAATAAGCAGTGTGTGTTGTAGAATTGGACTTGTCATTATTTGGATATAACTTTGGCATTGGACTTGTGACTTGTCAATCTCAATGAGATTTAAGATTTTCGAGTCGTTTTGGTCGGTTCAAGTTCAGGCTTTGGTCTTTTAATAGTTTGAGGCATTTGAACTTTGAAGTCCAGATTGTTTTGGATTTGGGTTATTCGGTTCGTGGGGCGGGTTAGGTCATTTCGGGTTTTAATCATTTTAGGGCGGTTGTTCATATTATTTTAAATTTGAGTTGATCAAGTAGGGTTGAGCAAAAATTGATTCGATTAGAAAAAAAAAACTATAGTTTTTTTTACTCGACTAAAAATATTTAAATGATAAAATAAGACATATTGACTCACATAACTCAATTTTTAATTATTAGTAGATCGATTTTTGAGTTTGAGTCGAGTTTCTTATTTTTATATGATTTCTTTATTTCTTGAATTCTTCCTTTGTTTTGTATCTTTGGCCTAAACTTGAACCACATATTCCTCTACGAATACTAATGTAACTTCACTTCAATTTTTTGAAAACTGTTTCTTTTATTAACTGGGTAATTATATTAGGCATTAGTGTGCAAACTTTTTTGTTTTTACAAGCAATTTAGTTTTAGGGTTTAGATATTTATTTTAAGGGCTTAGGTGTAAGAGTTTAGAATTTAGGGGTTGTGGTTAAACTTTGGGGCTTATGGTCAGAATTTATAGTTTATAAGTTAAAACATAAATTTCTAACGTATTACTCTAAAACCTAAACTTTAACCTCTAAATCATAAATACCAACCCTAGAACTAAAGCGCTTGTAGAAACAAAAAAATTTCACCGTCAGTGCATGAAATATTTTCTCTTAATTTAATCACTCAATTTATTTTAAGATTATTATCCTATACACTGGTTGTGGAAACTGAAAGTTTTTACAAGTGCCTTAGTTTTAGGGTTTAGGGTTTTAGATTAGGGTGTAGGGGTTTATGTGTAGAGTTTTAGAATATAGCGATAGTGATAAGAATTTAGAGTTTAAGGTTATAATTCAAGGTTTATAAATTAAAACCTAAATCATGACCATATTACCCTAAAAACAAAATCTCAACCGCTAAACTCTAATTTCTAAAGCTAAACCATAAATTTTAACCACCATCCCTAAATCTCTAAACTCCTACACCTATATCTCTAAACTCTACAACCTAAACTAAGACCCTAAACCTTAAAACTAAAGCACTTGTGGAAATTTTTAGTTCCACTGTCAGTGCATAAGATATAAATTTTTTATTTTTATTCAATTTAGTTTTTATCATATTTTTTTGCAAAAGTTTCTTTTAATCAATTTATTGACTCTTTTATATTTTATCAATATTTTCTCAAAATCCTCTCTAAAAAATAGTATTATATAGAGAGAGAAAGAGAGAGAGGATCCACTTACATGGTGTAAAACTCGATTACTTTTACACTTTTTTGGACTGTTGGATGATAATAATAAATGATTAAGATTATTTTCTTATTTTATTTTCCAAGTGATAATCTTTACATTTTTTACTGTTAATCTCATACATCCATTTCACTCACGGCCATAAATTAGTGTAAAACTAAATGAATTTTACATCATATAAGTGGATCTCATCCATATATATATGCATATGGGTAGGGACGGACGCAAGATTTTATGTTACAAATTGTTAGAGAGTTATATTAAAAATTTAAGGGGTGTGAAATTACAAAGATTTTAGAGGTGCAACTTTAGTCATAGTTAGAAAATAAAAGGAAAATATAAAAAATACATAAATTATATGAGAGTTTAATTTTTTTTAGCGTTGCGACTGCCCCCTCCAACACCCCTCGGTCTATCTTATATTATAGAAAATCGTTTAAAATGAAACCAATCAACATCATAACATTATAAATATTTTTAATTAAATTTAAACAAAAATTTCAATAACTCAACTCAAATTTTATAAACTCAACTCGAAAAAGAAAACAAATAAAATTTTGAATGTTATAATAGAACTAGTTAACTTGATTAACGTAAAAAAACTTTTACTCTACTTGCTGAATACTCAATTCTAGTTTTAAGATTATGTAATTATAAGGTAGTATATATTCATACATATTCTTAACTTTTTGACAATGTGCATATACTTTATAGAAAGAACAATTTGAACTTATGTCTCCTAGGATAAGCATCATCCGTTTTTTCTACTGGGACACTTGTTGGGTTCAAGATTATGATCACTTTTAAGTTGTAGTTAATTTGGTCTAGAACGGAACAAATTTAATTCGATAAACTTGTTTAAACTTTAATTTATACAATTTGTATATCGAATTATTTTTTAATATATGTATATATATTAAAGTATAGGACATAAATTATTTTTAAAATATAGAGAGAGAGATAGGACCCTCTTACACCGTATTTTGGACCATTGGATCAAAGTAAATGGATAGATGAGATTAGCAGTAGAAAATGTGAAGATTATCACTTGAAAAAAAATAAGAAAATAATCTTAGTTATTTATTATCATCATCCAACGGTCTAAAAAATGTAAAAGCAATTGAGTTTTATAGAATGTAAGTGGATCGAACACGAGTTGCTTTTTTCTCTAAAGCTTGTGCATTCTTGCAAGACAATGATACTTGAGAGAAGTCAATTTTGATGGTTTCAACTTGTTCTGACACGTGATACTTGCACTTCAAGAATCAATATCACCATTTTCCATATATTTCTCGCCATTCTGGATTTTTATCTGCCTAGACACGGCAACTGAAAAATGAAAATACAAGAACCATTGTTCTTCAATATTATTCTTGTTTCTGACGCAAAAATGCCCAAGGGTTAAGCCTATAACGTGCAAGTTGAGCCAAAATTTCAATAAATCACCCCGTCGTTTATCTCTTGGTAAGAACACTTACGACTATAAAATTAATCACTGTTACGTAAATACCCTGATTTCAACAGTAAAAAAGAATGGCCTTGTTTTTACAATAAATCAAGTTGAGCCAAAATATGAACATATCAGACAAATCTGATCAATATTTAAATCATTGGTTTAACCTAATAAGTTCAACAAATGAAGTCTACATTGTATAACAGATACAAAAAATATTAGATCATATCTTATGAATTCTTTTTTACTAATTTGGATTGTGACAACCTTTTTACCAAAAGGCCTTTGAAAGTTGAAACTCTCTCTTAGTTATATATTACTTTTGGTTTTGGAGCACTCACCAACCAGGCCAACATTAGTTGTATCCTCTCTTGACTTTAATCTCACACATTTTGCACTAAACACTCAAACAGCTATGGCAGATGGCCAAGCTTCAACATTTTCCACACTGTTTTTCTCTTTATATATCCTCCAGAGTCTCATCCGTATCCCCCATTCGATCTTTCTCGATCCATTCGTTCAAGAACAAGAGCTTGGATATCGAAGAATGGCGATTTACGCTGCTTTGATCACTCTGCAATGCTTCATTGTTTTGGCTTGTATCTCCATTTTCAGCCCCACCATTGCAGCAAGTGACCCTCCTCTGACATTGGATTACTACAGATCAACATGTCCCAATGTGTTTGATATTGTGAGGAAAGAAATGGAGTGTCATGTCCTCTCGGATCCTCGCAATGCGGCGTTCGTTGTTCGGTTGCATTTCCATGACTGTTTTGTTCAGGTTAATGAAATATCAGTGCAACTATGCCTATGAAGTGGGAAAAAACAAAGACTGTAAAGTTTTACTGTATGAATATGATGTTTTGCAGGGCTGCGATGGGTCGATTTTGCTTGATGATACAATCGATTTACAAGGAGAGAAGAAAGCTTCGACAAATGGATTAAAATCACTAAAGGGTTTCACAATCATTGACAAGATTAAGAACAAGCTTGAGTCTGAATGTCCTGGGATTGTTTCTTGTGCTGATCTCCTTACCATTGCAGCCAGAGATGCTGTGATTCTGGTATTTAACAGTCTTGTACACTAAAAATATTCTTAAATTTTTGAGTTGCCCTCATTTTCTTTGTCTAATTATTTGCAGGTTGGTGGACCTTACTGGGATGTACCAGTGGGAAGAAAGGATTCAAAAACAGCTAGTCATGATCTAGCTAACCAAAACATTCCGACTGCAAACGAGGGTCTTCTCGGTATTATATCGAAATTCCTTTATCAAGGTCTCTCGGTGACTGACATGGTGGCTCTTTCAGGTAATTTGTTCTTATGAATCTTCTATAATGGACATAGATAATGCCTTGAATATTTCAAAGTAATCAACTGGGACTTGATATGTGAATGATTGGCAGGGGCTCACACCATTGGAATGGCTCGTTGTGAGAATTTTCGAGCTAGAATTTACGGAGACTTTGGAGCAACTTCGGGGGTGAATCCATTATCGGATTCATATCTTAGCGAATTGAAATCAGTTTGCCCTGCAGTAGGTGGTTCAGGAGACAACAATGTGACAGCAATGGATAATGTCACACCAGATCTTTTCGACAATTCTTTTTACCACACGCTTCTGAAAGGTGAAGGGTTGCTTAATTCAGACCAAGAATTGTATTCCAGCGTATTCGGTATCGAAACCAGAAAGCTTGTCAATAAATATGCAGCGGACCCTGCCGCTTTCTTCAATCAGTTCTCGGATTCGATGGTGAAACTGGGGAATATTACGAATTCGGATAGCTTTGTCAACGGTGAAGTAAGGAAGAATTGCAGATTTGTCAACACTTGAAGAAGAAGAAAGAACTGCAAAAAAACACCAGCATTTAGTAATGAATTGTTTGTTTGTGTCAAGAAGAAAGAAATAAACTTTTTCCACAAGTTATAGTTTTCGTCGAGTTGAAGAAAAAAGAGAGAAGATAGTAAGTTTCCTTGTATACCAAGAAAAGGGGTTGAAGTTTCTGTAAGAGATTCACTTCAAACCAACCTACAAACATAATCCATACTCTCCCATTGAAAATTTCTTGTCAATGTTGCTTTATTTATGTATATGTTCAGAGGATCATATTTCACAGTCATTATAAATACGTATCGAATACAAGTATTTTAAGAAAGATGAAGGGATTGTTACCAGTCAACAGAATATATATTCATTTCATAACATATTTTAAAATAAAATCATGTCTGAAAACTTCTGTTAGACTTTTTATACTTGCACTCTAGACATTGATCAAGTTGCCAATAGGAGACGACACCCTGGCTTGGATCTCCTCTGCAACAAAACCATTTCAACCAGAATAATAGTTTGGTTTGTATCAAATAAAGATATATATATATATATATTTCGTTTCTAGTTTTTTCCGGGTCCATGACCTTGAATGGCTATTGTGAGAAGAAAGAAGAGTCGAAACGATATAGAATAAAATTACAATCATTCCATGCATTTTAAAAGTGCAGGTCAGGTTTTAATTGCCTTTTATGCAGCAGTTGTATTCTCTATAATATGTGTACAAAGGAGAACGCAATAATTGGGAATAGTGAAAGAGTTTGTGGATGCTAACAAATGAATTTTCTGATACGACCTGCAAAGCAATTCCAATAGCATGCATGCAACTTGGGAGCTATAAGATTGATGGGAATCATTTTGTAAGCTACAGGACAAGACAAACCAACAAGAGTGAAGAAGAATACCCTGCCAATAATTCATCTTTTTTTTTTATACCAAAATCTGCCAATAATTCAATTCTTTTTTTTTTTGACTAAAATCTGCTGCAAATAATTTCTTCAGTAAATGCATTTAACGATTCGTTATACTGGAAAGTGTATACCAGAGAAAACTGGGAGAAAGTATGGTCCAGCAATAATATTATATAAGAATCTAATTATTATCCTTTCGGTGGAATAGGAGATTAATTGTGAGAGAATATATTCCCAACCCACATCTGTGAATAAAGTAATGCTTTTACACAAATTTGGATTTGGACGGAAACAATAGGTATCGTATTCTACTCCTACTTAGGTGGAGAAAAACAATGGAACTTCCTAATGTATAGCCGGCCTTAATTTTTAGCGTCTGACCCATATAATCTTTATTCATTTCGTTTTATATTCCCGCGTGAAAAAAGAATATCAACTTAAAAACATTATACCTACGCAGGCCATCCATAAATAAAAAAACCAAAACTTGTTCACATAATAATGGCATTTCATAATAATGATTCCAAGTTCAATGTATAGTAATTGACTTGATAACAACGACACGAATTGAAAGACGGTACGCAACGCCATGCTCTATAACCAGCCAATGTCTGGTTCCTGAGCAATTTATTTATTCGAATTAGAAAACAACTTAAAACCATAAAAAAAAACATTAGACCATAGAGAACTAAACTTCCTCCTCTTCTTCATCTTTCCAGAAGCATTTCAGAGTTGATCTCGGGGATCCACAGCTACTGGTGCAGTCAAACTTCTGGTACATCATGCATCCTCCAGCTCCAAGTCCTTCAATGCTCATCTCTCCGCGGCAGTATCCTTTTACATCCAGCAGACAGATCTGCTCAAGTGACTGACCCTCAACATCAACGTGCACGGCCACGGAAAAGTCACTCGGTTTAAAGCAAACCAACACCCTTTCAACCAGCTGCTTCAGATCCATTTCTTTCAGGTCATACCCCACAGCTTCAAAGCTTGCATAACTAAAACCATCTTCTGGGGTAACATGGATGGTAGAAATTGCACCACCTTCAATCGCATTCATCGAATAACCACATGGATCAAATTCAAAATCACATATCTCAGACTTTGGAAGGATCTTCCTTATGCCGGAACTAACAGTCATCACAGCAGCAGAGGCTGATTGATCTTTGTAGAAAACTGAAGCCCTTTCCCTGTCTAAACCAGTCAGGCACATTTCCAAAGTGTAAACTGGGCCATTGGTGGGAACTGATTCTGCAGATGCAGAGTAAACATGCCATTTCTGTTTGTCCAGCCCACCCATTACACAAGCTTTGCTACCACCACCAAGCTTTCCAAAGTAATCATCAAGAATAGCCACTTCTTCAGAGAAGTTTCTGTGAGGATACGACTGAGCACCAGGGAAGATGAAACTCCCACGGGTGTACCGAACAGATTTTACAGCAAGGGAGAGACTTTCAGCCAATTTCAAGATGGGTGGGATAGCAAGAAGCAACTTTGTAGTCCCACAGGTTTTGATAATGATCGTATATGGATAGACAAAGAGACTGGACTCAGAAAGGACATAGGAGTCAACAAGCTTGTTTGACAATGAAGAAACTATTGTGCACTCAGCTGGACCTAGGATCTCATCCAATTGGGCTTTAGCCAGTGCCCGCAGACCCTTCCCATCAGGATCAGTAAAAATTCCAGGCTCAAAAAAAGCAATTTCGAGCCTTTTCTCATAACCCTCAAATCCAATTGCGGATACTGCCATTGTGGTGTCAACAATGGTCACCAAGCTTTTTCAGAATCGCAGAAAGCAAGTAAGCAGTTGCCAAAACAGAAGAACACAAATGTGAAGCAACCAGTTGTGAAGAGAGAGGAGAAAGGAAGCCGGTAGAAGAAATAATCTAAAACTAAACTAAAAGCAAATAAAAGTTTATTAACCACTACTAGTGGTCAGTCGAAACTCTTGTGAGTATATCAGGATGGCTTGCGAGCGCACTGCAAAACAAGAAAAGAAATATTGGTACTCGTACAAATAAAAGGCCAATAGCCTTCATGATTTGTGCAATATTGAAAGAAAGGACACTACTTACGTTGGAGTAAGCAGCAGATCTGAACTTCTTGATTCCACCGTTTGGTCGAACGTCTTCAATGCTGTAACCGAGGGGAGCTTCGTAGAATAATGATTTACTACTACTACTGGATTTACTTTCCCCACCTTCAGACTCCATTAGAACATTCAGTTACACCTGAATAACCATTAAAAATCAATATAAGAAATAATGATACAACAGGTAAATATCAACAAAAAAACTAGAAAAACAAAATTTTCAAGGAAGATGTTGCAGAAAAGCATTCTTTGTTCAATTAAAAGAAATATTATAATCTAGATTTAAACATAGCTCAAGTCGTAAAAATATGTACACGATTATCAAGAAAATGCACGGATAATGATAAAGCAGACTGGATAAACGAAACAAAAATAAACTCATTTAAGAAGAAACAAAAACATAATAAAGAAAAAACTGAAACAATGAAGCAACCAAATTTAAAACAACCCTACAAAATGCTTATTAACAACAATAAGATTCAAGAAACATAAAGACGTATAAACATGCTGAAATTTTCAATTTTATAAAATCACAAATACATTATTAAAAATAACACCAGAAACAGAGATCACTCATATCCTCCAGGCTCCAAAAATACATCTTTTAATTCCAAGAAAGAAATAATCAACCTTCGATTCAAGTTGCATACAAAACCATATAATAATAAAAATAATAATCATAAATCGAACAATCAATTAAAAAGAGAAAAAAACGAAAGAATCGGTACTTACAATTCAAAAATTTTAAAACCTTTATCAAACGTTAACAAGAAATCGAGTATCAATCTCCGTTCAGATCCTAAAACAAAACAACAAAACAAAATATCAGCAAATAAATTAGAAACGACGAGTATTCAGATCCATAAAACATCAAGATCGAAACAAAGAGGGAAAAAATACTTACAAAATGTAATAGGAAGCAAGTAAAGGAAAATCCTTTTCAGAGGGGAAAACTATTATGAGAATCAGCGGTTGGAAAATTATAGAGGAGATTGTATCTGTAAGCGGCTCACGCAATTTCTGAATATGAATAAGAGAGGACGAGGGGGCCTATTTATATAATGGAGGTAGGGCTTTTTCTCAAGGAAAAATTTTACAGCCGCTCGTTGCTGAAGTTACGGCTTTGCCCCTTGTTCGTTCAAGGAACGTTCCAGCATTTTGTTTAATTTTTTGATTTTACTAATATACCCCTTGGGAATGGCGTTAGTTAGTTAAACGGCAAGTAACAGCTGGACTGCGTTAGAAACGTGTTTCCCACGGGTCATGACTCATGAATTCATACACCTACGGCCTACGGGGCAGGTTGAAAAAAATTCTGATCCAAAATTTTGAATATTTGATTGGTTTTTTATTTTTCGGATAATTCACATTGAATACAAAAAGTTATTTCACATTCAGATTGGATATTCGATTATTTAAAATTTGAAAATTTAACTTTTTTATTATATTCAATGTTTTTAATTATTATATATGAAAATTTGAAATTTCGATGGATAGAAATCTTGTTATATTTAATAATGTGTTGATTATTATATTAGAAAACTCAAAATTTTAATGATATAAGTTCGAATATATATTCGATCTGAAAATTCAATATCTGAAAATTTAAATATTCGATTTTTCAGATCGGATACAAATTGCTAAATTATCAATCTAAATTCTTCGGATCGGATCGGATATCCAAAATGCACACCCCTACTTAGGGGTATTCTTCTATTTTCTTTTAATCATCGGTATAAGATCTATTGGCCAATTAGTTCAGATCAAATTTTGTCTAACTCCAATATATATACTTAATTTTTTTATTCACAATATTAAATTTTGTACTCTTGACTTTATTTAAAGGACATAATATCACATCTCGTTAAACTAATTGATTGTTAATAGAAATTATTTTATTTAATTCCTTATAATTATAAAAATATTCTTTAGAGATATGTTCCGAAAATTAAAAGAAAAGCAGATGTTCTTTTGAAATGTTGGCCAAGAATAATCTTTTCTTTGTAAGAAAATGAATGAACAGATGGACAAATGTATTGTCAAATTATTGATTAATTTTTACCTGCAGAATAAAAATAGTCGGCTATCCAAATTCTACTAGTAAAAATTGTTTATGATTCTAATCAGTAAAAATTTTCACTTTTATTGTTTTTATGCCATCAATTCATTCAAATCCAAACTTTCAAATAATTAAAATTATTAAATAAGATGAAAAACATGAATGAATATCCGACCGTTTTTCATGTCATTAATCATATAAATAATTTTTCATGCTATATGGACATAAAGATGGAAGAATAATACGGACAATCACTTGGCAAAATGAAACCTCCAAATCCTTTTCCCAATTTTTTTATTAATTATTAACTTTGGATTATTTTTTTTACTTTGTGAAGGACTAAATTTAGAACTTTTTAACTTTACACGGCTACTTTGTATTGGTATTTTTTTTTACTAACTTGTATTGGTATTAGACGTGTCCTGTTTGGTTTTTATATTTTTTTCTGAATAAATTTAACGGTATATCCTTTTTCCTTTCAAATAAATAAATCAAAAAAACATTTTTTAAAAATTACAAGATAATAAAAGTAAATGTTTAATCGTCATAAATAGAAAAACAAACAAAAAGGTTCTCATCAAATTGATGAAACAATAAAAAAACAATAATATTTTATTAATTTTCTAAAATATTCACCGGATTAATACTCTGGATTTGATTGGTTTATATAGTGGATAGATGGCCACAAATTTTAAAACTAAAGTAATTATATTGTAATAATAAGAATGTGAAAGATTCGTGTCCCCAAAAGTCTGTGGTGAGAACTGAGAGCGCTAAAAGATTTTGTGTGGGGGACTCTAACTTCACATTAATTTCAACCGACGATGAGGATAAGATTCTCCTTGGCCCACTACTGACACGTGCGTGACTCTCGACCTTTAGTTTTCTTCGTCCTTCTGTTTTTTTACAATTATTTTTCATTGAATTCATATTTTATTAAGAGTATCATAAGCTTTGAAACTTTTGAATAAAAATCAATTAAGCACATGAATTATTTTGGCACCTAATTAAGTTTTTTATATTTTATATCGTCTCCAAGATTTGAATTCGTGTCTTCTCTTTGGGAGTGTAATATGTCTTACTAATGCACTCAACACTTATTAATTAAGCTTTTTATATTTTAATATTTTATCAATTTACCTTTTTGATCAATTTGGTTGTTAAATTTAATAGATTTTTAGATTAGTTAATGTAATGCGTCGTTTTATAGTGTTGTCACTTTATATTTTTAATTTTTTAATTTTATTTAATTGTTTAAGTTCTAAAAAATTATAAAAGTTGTTTTAAAAATTATTTTTCTAAAAAATTTATATATGTCAAGTGACAAAATTATAACGTGTCACGTGATAGTAATATCTCAATAAAAAATTGTTAAATTTGATAGTCAAGATTGATCATAAAACTTAATTGATTTAATTTATTAGTTCGAGTGTTTAATTAGGTACCAAAAATTAAAAAAACTCAATATTTTTTTTAAAGTTCGAAGGCTTTAAACACCTTACTTTATACTCTAATAGAATGAAAAAATATTAACTTGTATAAAACCACTAAATAATTATTAAAACATTTCAAAATATTTAAGAGCAGAAATATACATTTAAGAATATTCAAAAGAAATATACATTTAAGAAATCTGAGAAAACGGATTTAAAAAATCAATTTAAAGATATCAATTTGAAAGTGGCAGCATCATGTCATGCCACATGTCAAAACCTTCTTAAATTAATCTTTATGTCTGATACCTTATGTGGTGCCATGTTAAATTGTGATTAGAGAGATATAAAATTTTAAGCATCTAATTGGACATTTTTAAACTATAAAGATCATATTAGAAGATTTGCCATACTTGAAGGACTTTCATGCTATTATCTCTTTAAAGTTTTAAAAGACAAAATAAGAGTTAAAAAGAGGTCTCTGTTTTCCACGGCCACTCAAAGTCACATGTTGCCAAGCTTTGTCAGGTTTTGCCAACTTGCAGTTTCAGCCGCACAACTCACAACATTTACATAATCCAGTTTTTTTCTTTTAACAAAGCAATAAGATGGAATGCTGGATTTAATTAAAACAAAAAAATACAATAAATACAACACAACTAAATCATAAAAAGATCATTGGGATAAGGTCACTAAAAATATTTTGAAGAAATAAAAATATGTAATTAAGGATGAGTTTACTACGCTCGACAAACACCATTGAACACCACTAACGTTGAATATCGTTGAATGCTATTAAATTGATTAATAAAAATTAAAAATCCCAAAGACTCAACATATAATTATAAATTATTTAAAATAAAAATTTCAATTATATTATTTTCCATTTATATTATATATTTAATTTTTTAAAATAATTAGATCAAGTACCAACCTTAGTCAATTTAAAAAATAAAAAACCCTAAACCCAGGGACGGAGCTAAGATTTGAAGTTGGGGGGAAAAACATAAATTTTGAAAGGTGGGAGGGGCAAATTTATAATTATCCCAATTTTTTCCAAAAAAATATAAGGAATCAAAGGGTAAAAAAAATTCCCCCTACCGGGGGGCCCACAGCCCCACCCATTGGAGCTGTTGCTCCGTCCCTACCTAAACCCAAACCCTAACAATAAACCCTAAACCAGAAACTATAAACCATGAACTCTAAATATAATGTTCAAATTTAGTGTTTATGGTTAGGATATAAAGTTTAGGGTTTTATTTTTAAAATTGACTAAGGTTGGTATTTGATCCAATTGTTTTAAAAAATTTAAAATATAATATATATAAATAATTTAATTAAAATTTTACTTTAAATAACTTATAATTGTATCTTGAGTCCTTGTGGTTTTTAATCTTTATTAATCAATTTAATGGTGTTCAACGTTAGTGGTGTTCAATTGTGTTTGTCGCATGTTGTAGAATTTTCTGTAACTAGGAGGGTCTGAAGAAAACAAATTAAATACAACCATCATGATTAGGGCTGTAAATGAGACGAGACAAATCGCGAGCTACTCGAGCTCGACTCGGTCAAAGCTCGATCAATACTCGACTTGAGCTCGAACTCAGCTCGAGTTCTTAACGAGCCGAGTCGAGCTACTCGAAAATATAATATACTAAATTTTTAAAATTTAAAATCTAAATTTCTAAACCTAAAATCCTAAAACATAAACCCCAAACATAAGTCCTAAACCCTATAATCTAAATCATAAATTCTAAACCCAACATTCTAAACCTCTAAACCTTAAACTAACACCCTAAACTTGTGTATCAACATTTTTTTCCTAATAGTGCTTTAAATGGACGAGACAAATCGTGAGCTACTAGAGTTCTACTCGGTCAAAGTTCAGTCAACACTCGACTCGATTGAACTCAAATCAAGCTCGAACTCGACTCGAGTTCTTAACGAGCTGAGCCAAGCTCAAATTATTCCGGCTCGTTAAAAACTACTCAAGCTCGAACTCGACTCGAAATTTTAACGAACTGAGTCGAACTTAACACTACTCGAGCTTGACTCAGCTCGTTTACACCCTTAATCATGATCATTTTTCTTCCAATTAGATGTTATATTGATGTATGAGGGGAGATTGAGAAAATAAATCTCGTAGATTGCTCCACTAATGGTTATAATTTGTTAATCCTGATATCCTCAACCAAATTGTTTGCCAAGTGGTGGAGAAGTGGTTTCTTGGATGATGGTGGTGGAAGCAAAAGGATGGAAAAAGTAGACACGAGATTTAGAGTGGTTCGACTTTTTAACCGAAGCCTACATCCACTACCTTAACTTCCTACTAAGGATTTCAACAATTCACTAAGAATTCTTCTCCTTTTCAAGGCTTAAGAGGAAACCCTTTACAACCTAGACTCACTCACCAAGCTTAGCATCCAAAGCTCACAAACCGAGCCTTGGGAACACTCTTAACAAGAGAATAATTAGCAAACTAAAATCCCTCTCTAAAGGTTTTTGTTTGCAGTCTAAAGCTCTCACCCAAACCTAATACACTTGAGCATACATTTACAATTGAGCTCACAAGTGTTGTCTATACAAGAAATATGACAAATTGAGCACTAAGACATTTCTTGATCATATGATTGTTGACTTGAGGATCCTTAGTTGTTCCAGGTGCTTTAAGGCTTCTTTTATGCTCCCAAATGAGATTCTAGCCGTTGGTGAACGTTGGGATGAATTGAAGCCGTTGGGGGTGATTTCTAATTTTTTTTTCCATTTTGATGTTGTCGGTACTCGGGTACCCGTCTCAGTACGCCCCTATTTCGAGAAAGTAGCCGTTGGAGACTGAAAACCCATGAGTTTTTTTTTGTAAAATTAATATTTGATTTTAGGATAAAACCTTTTTTCTTTTTATTTTCAATTTCCGTTTAAATTTATATGTTGTTTTAATTCCTTTTTGTATAAAACATATACATATTGTATAGTTCTTCAAGTTTTTGCAAAAAAAATTTCAAAATATGAATTTTTTATTTGAATATAAATTTATACCGTATAATGTTTCAATCTTTTTTAAAATTTTTTTCACCAAAAAATCTTTTTATGTTTATATATATTTTTAAAACTATATTGTATAGTTTTTATTAATACCTTGATTATATGATTGTATATTGGATTGAATTTGGTTGATTTACGCATACATATGTTTTTATCTTGATTTCATTCCAGATTTTAAATATGAGTTCTAGAAAGAGAGTTAGAACCAATGAGGCTGGTGGAAGCTCCAATGTTGATGGCGATTCTACTCGTCCAAATCTTAATTTGCTCTACCAAAAGTCTCTTCAGAACAAAGATGCCTACATCAATTTTAAGCTATTTCAAGATCACGCTATCCGACGTGAGCATATCATTTCTCTTCCCTTTTTTGGATTCCGAGCATTTTCAATTCTGATATCTTGATCTATTGAGGCGTTGGAATTTTATAGCTTTTTTGGGCTTACTCGATACTTTGTACCGTAACATGGTGCTTCTATTTTATGCCAATGCTCGTTGCATCTCCAATGCCGGTCAAGTGGTTGCTATTGAGTCCTATCTCATGGGAAGAAGTTTAGGGTTGATTTGGAAGTTTTGGTCAATGTGTTCGGGTTTGAAGATGAGGGAATCTCGGATGAGAACTCGTTGGGTCATACCATTGGTGGCTCTGTCACGGTTCTTGATGCTCATGATCGCATCCTACATCTCATGATCTCGTGGTGGTTTCGCCCTTCCGGAGGCAAGTTCTCTCACATTAGGCAAGTGGATGATTTCTAGATTCGGTGCTTTCGTGAGGGACATCAACCGAATTTATGTCAAATCATGTTTGCCGAGATGGCATACCTTGTCCAAAATCGCGACTCTTATCTTGTCACCTCATTCACATATGACACGACTTTGAGCTACTTGTTCTCTAAGTTGGGGATTGATTGCTCGCTTGACTATCCAGAACCTCTCAAAGATCCCATCGATGAACACTCACTTCTCTGAAGCAAATTTCATTATATTGATGGAAAGTGGACTCGTGTTGAGAATCCTCCACCCGTTGCTGCCCCCAAACCTCAACCTCAAGTTGCTCCGCAAAACAACAAAGCCCTCATGACCTTCCTTACCGAGCAATTTAACAGCTTGCGCACTCACATGGACTCCAATTTTGCTACTTTTGATAATCGCCTCACTACCATGGAGAGACGTATCCAAAATGTTGAGAATCGCCTCACCTCGGTTGAAACTCAACAAATCTCTATGGACATTTCCTTTACCGGTTTCTATGGCGAATGGAGACAATTCTGTAGGAGCAATGCCAATGATGAAGATGACGAAGATGATGAGCCTTAGATCATTGCATTCCATTGCATCTCATCTACTTTAGGATTTCCCTATTTTATGCACCTATTTATGTTTTTATTTTAAGACCTATGCTTTGATTTGCTTTGATTCTTAATGCTCAATGAAATTATGTTGCTTTAATTGTAGTTTAACTTGTGATATATTGCTATATTCCTTCATTGATTTTGATCTAACAAAAAGGGGAGAAGGGTTAAGCTAAATTTTTAAAAATCTTTTTCAAAACCTATCTTAAATTTAGGGGGAGTTTATTTAAAAATTTACTTTGGTTTTGTTATATCAAAAAGGGGGAGATTGCAAAACTAATATTTGATTTTGATATAACAAGTAATTCAAGGACTAAATTGCAAAGTAAATAAATTTTTAAGTAATCAAAACACTAAATTTTGACAAGTACAATTTATACGTAAAATGTTTTGAAGTCAAAACTTAAAGCTTATAAAATTTTCTAAGTGTTTCAAAGCCAAAATAAAATATACAAAATCGCCCAGGCGTTTCGAAACATCATCGAAGTGTTTCAATACGTTTTTCCACTGGAGACATCTATTTCGAAACGGCTCACACTCGTTTCGATACGGCTTTCATCTGTGCTTTTGATTTTTGAGTATCGTTTCGAAATGGCTCACACCCGTTTCGATACAGGGTTAAGTAATTTTAAAATTGAGCATTAAATGAACTAGCCATTACTTGTCAGAAACTGATTTTGAAGATTTGGTTAAGTGTTTCGATACACACCTAAGCTGTTTCGAAACATCAATTGACAATTTCAAAATGTTTCGATATAACACTTATACGTTTCGATACAACCTTCCTTTTGCCTTTACTGTTTCGATACGGCCTATAACCATTTCGATACAGGCCCTTTTTACACATAACGGCTCTTTCTTTTTTGATTGTCCGTTTCGATATAGGGGTACCGTGTTCCGATACGGGTAATTGTAGAACTACATTTATGGAGGGAAGAGAGAGCCCCAACAGCTCTATTGATGATCTCAACCATCCAAACGGCTAAAAATCAACGAGAATGTATACAAACAAGTCTCTAAAGCTACAACAACAACAATTTTGAGCCTTCAAGCAACATCAAAGCATTCAAATCCAAATCTTGATCATTTAGAGTCAAATCTTTGTACCCAACTCAATTGAGTTTTTCATTGTAATTTTTATTGAGAGTTTGGAATGTGATTGATTGTATTTGGGTAAACATCAATCTTTGAGAGGTAATTTTAAGGTTTACCAAACTTCTTCTTTAAAAAGAGTGTGTTGGATTAAGCTTTGGGTAGAAAGCTTAATCGGTCTTGTAAGGTTTCTTTCTCATCCAATAAAAGGGGAAGAATCAATTAGTGGATTGGTTGAAATCCTTAATAGGAGCTAAGATAGTGGAGGTAGAGTTCATTTAGGAACTTGAACCACTGTAAATTGCCATATGTCCAATTTTTCATTCATCCAATTTCTCCCTTCAAATTTTAATCGCCAATTCACCCCCCTTTTGGCCATTTGCAATCGATTGATCAACTTAACAATTGATATCAGAGCCACACTCATTGGAAGGATTACAACCCTCTTGATTCGATTCTAGGAGAGTTTGATCAACAACAAATTGAAGCAATGACATCCACCTCCAGCCCCATCCTCTATGAGTCTCAATCCACCACAAAACCATCATTCTTCAATGGGGATAACTACCCATATAGGAAGAATCATATGTGACTCTTCATCAAATCCAATGACTACATGGTATGGAAAATTGTAGAAGACGGACCAAGCATTCTTATGAAGAGAGATGGTGAAGGAAGATTAGTCCCAAAGATCAAAGCCGATATGACGACGAAGATAGAAAACGGTTGCAAGTCAATGATAAAGCCTTGCATATGATCTTTTGTGCTCCCAGTCCCGATATCTATTCAAAGGTGTCTTTCATTGAAAGCCCCTAGGAAGTTTAGGATACCCTTGATACCACATATGAGGGAACTAGTGATGTTAAAGAGACAAAGATCGGGCTGCTCAATTTAAGCTATGGAAATTTCAAGATGGAACCCGATGAAAATGTCTCCAAGATGTTTAATCAGTTCTCGGTCATCTTCAACGGATTAAAGGGCTTTGGTGAAGTCATTCCCAAAGACAAGCTAATTCAAAAACTACTATATTCTCTTCCAGAATCTTGGGATGGAAAAAGAACGACCATTATCGAAGCTAGAGATTTAAAGACTCTCAATCTTGATGCTCTTGTTGGATCTCTACTCACTCATGAGATCATGAAACAAGGGAAGGAAGAAGAGAAGAAGAGAAGAAAGTTGAGAAGAAGAATGTTGAAAAGAAGAACATTGGAATCACACTTAAATTTTCATACAACGATAGCGATTCTAGTGAAGAGAAAGATGAGGAAATGACCATGTTGGCAAAAAGATTCACACGATTCATGAAGTCCAACGGAGGAAAAAAATTCATTAGAAAATGGGACTTTAAGAATAGGAGTAAAGAAGAAGAGAAGGACCAAATCATTTGTTATGAGTGCAAGAAGACCGACCATATCCGATCCGAGAGTCCTTAATTGAGAAAGAAAAGCTTTGGGCAATAAAAACAAACTCAAAGCTCAAGTGGCAACTTGGTGTGACGATGAGTCGTCCTAAGAGGAGGAGAAAGTGGCCAACCTTTGTCTCATGGCATTTGAGGAGGAACCAATGGTAAACTCTAACTCATCTCCTACTTATGATGAATTATATGATGAATATGATGAGTTACAAAATGTTTATGATGAATTGGTTAACAAATATAAAGAGTCTATTTTGAAAAACAAGAAAATCATTTTCGAATTGAAATCTCAAAATGAGTCTCTTTCAAAAATCAATTCCGAATTGGAAAATATTGTTTTATACTTGATAAATCTTTCAAATGAGCTTAAAAAGAAAATTCTTGATGTTGAAAAACTTCGTTCTGATTTCTAAGATTATCATACTAAGGAAGTGAATAATCTCAAAACTTCTCTTACTATTGGGAAACATGCTTTTGAAAAAGGAAGTTCTTCAAAAACCCAATATGTTAAGAGAAAACCATTTTACCCCAAATAAAGAAACTTTCAAAACTAATCTAAAGTAAAAAGAATTAGGAGTGTATGAGTTCCTAAGGAAGTCATTATTTCTAATAATATAAATGATATTGCTTCTTGGATTCCTATGGAAACCAAGCTTTTGGGAGCTAACATTTATGGACCTAAAATAATTTGGGTACCAAAATCAAAGAACAAATCTTTGTTTGTAGGAGGATCATTGCTATAAGGCCAAAGCTTCAAGTCAAAACACATGGTACCTTGATAGTGGGTGCTCGAGACACATGACCGGAGACAAGAGTTATATTCTTGGAGCTTAAACCAAAAAGTGGAGGATGTGTGACATTTGGTGACAACTCCAAAGGGCACATTAAAGGCATAGGCTCCATTGGTAATCTCCCATCTACATTCATTGAAAACATGTTATATGTCAATGGTCTAAAACATAATCTTTTGAGCATTAGTCAACATTGTGATAAAGACTTTAATGTTCATTTTGATAAAAATGAGTGTAAAATTGTGAACATTAAAACAAATAAAATATTGATCATTGGTCATCGCATAGGAAATATTCATATGGTGCATTTAGATGACATACATTCATCCCATACATGTTTAGTTGCACATGATGAGAATGATGTATGGTTGTGATATAGGAAACTTGGGCATGCTAGCATAAGTGTTTTAGAAAAAATAGCTTCCCAAAATCTAGTTAGAGGTTTACCCAAACTAAAATTTTTATTAGATAAAATATGCGATGCTTGTGTTAAGGGTAAACAAAAGAGAACTTCATTTAAACCCATTAATGATGTTTCAACTAGTAGGGTATTACAACTAATTCACATGGAATTATTTGAGCCTATTAGAACTATGGGCTTGGGTGGTAAGTCATATGCATTTGTATTGGTGGATGACTTTTTTAGATACAGTTGGGTTCTATTCTTAAGTACTAAGGATGAGGCTTTAGAAAACTTTATTATATTTATAAAAATTACCGAAAATGATCTTGATCATAAAATTTCACACATTAGAAGTGATCATGGAACCGAATTTCAAAATATGGGTTTTGAAGATTTTTGTAATGAAAATGATATTAGCCATAATTTTTCGGCTCCTCGCACTCCTCAACAAAACAGGGTAGTTGAGAGGAAAAATAGAACTTTAGAAGAGATGGCTAAGACTATGCTTTGTGAAAACGACTTACGTAAGTATTTTTCGGCAGAAGCCACAAATACGACTTGTTATATTATTAATAGAGTAATGATTAGACCTATTTTTAAAAAAAATACCTTATGAGATTTTAAAATCCAAAAAACCTAAAATTAGCTATTTTCACCCCTTTGATGTAAATGTTTTGTTTTAAACAATGGAAAAGACAACTTATGTAAATTTGATGCTAACAGTGATAAAACAATATTTTTGGTTTATTCTCTAAACTTTAAAGCCTACTCTATATTTAATTCAGATTAAATATAGGGTTATTGATTTACGAGATTAATTCAGATTCAACTTGCTACTTTATGCATTTGAATTTAACTAAATATTTAAATTAAAGCTTCATGTGTAAAATTGAACTAAATTAAAGTTTCAACTTTTATGTGTACAATTACATATTTACACCCAAATCAAAATTTTGTGTATAATTATCTTAAATCAAAATTTATATGGTATAATAATAATGTTCGAAATGAATTAACTTATTAAACTTAAGATCTAATTGAGATAAATTAAAACTTAGAAGCATAAATCACATGCATAATTAAAAGAATTCTAAAACTAAATGTGGAATTTAAATTAAATTAATTTAAATTAGGACTCAATTGAATCAAATTAAAACCTAAAAGTGAAAATTTGGGACTTAAATGAAAAGTATCTAAAGTTGGAAGGGCTAAAAAATAATTTATCCTAACTTAAAAACCCACGCTAGTGGGAAACTTTCCCTCCCACTATTTCACTTTATTTAAAATCATGAAAAACAAATAATTGGTAGGGGAGGGAAGGATAAAAATTTAGAGGGAATTAAGCATATAATTTTTAGGTTCTTTCCCTCCAAAATCCAAATAGAATCTTTTTAAATTTGATTCAAAAATTAATTGTCCATTTGACATTTGTCTCCTAATTTTTTTACTTAGTGATTAATTACCTTTTAGGTTATCACTTGTTTAAAATTTTCATATTAGTCATAACATTCACTTTTAAATTTTAGTTTAATTCAATTTAGTCATAATTATATATATTTATATTTATATTTATATATATTTAATTGTAAAATATTTCGACATCCTAAGAGATATTTTAGTTCATATTAATGCATAAAATTTTATTATTATCTAAAAATTACCCACAATTACCATACCGAAGTCTATTTGTATACGGTAAGACCCAACTTGAACTTCAACCGAAATTGATATTCCCCGACCTGAATTTTATCCGTCAATAACGTGACTCGACCTGAACGTGGCCTGACCTGAAGTCCATCTAAACCTGAATTAACACGTTAATTCACTAATTCGGACTCGAACTATTTTGGCCTGAACTAAAACTTACCCGATAAAAAAATTAACTCGACCCGAACCCGAACTCAATCTGATTTGAAATCAACCTGATAATAACCTGAATCTGAGTCGACCTGAACCCGGCCTGATCCGAGTCGAACCATTAAATTGACCTGACATAACCCGCATTTGACATGACGTGACCTAAAACCTGAACGATTATCTGATTTCACATCCCTAGCAACATCCAAGCAATCAAATCCAAACCTTAGTATTTATTGTCAAATTCTTGTACCCAACTTCTCAAGTTCTTATTGTAAATCTAATTTGAGAGTTTAGGGAGTGTTTGTAAATCAATTGCTCTATATTTATCTTGTGAGAGATCAATTGTAATAGCCAATATTATTCTTTGTAAAGTGAAAGTCTTGTAGTTCAATATTTGGGTAGAAAGATTGAACATTTGTAAAGGTTGCCTCCTCAACCTAGAAAAAGGGAAGAACAAATTAGTGGAGAGTTTATTGAAAATCCTTAGTGGGAGCTAAGGTAGTGGATGTAGAGCTTGTTTAGAAGCTTGAACCACTACAAGTGCCTTGTCTACCATTTTTACTTGTTCTTTTTGCCCCCTCCAATTTTTAAAGTGCCAATTCACCCCCTCTTGCCCATATCGATTAATTTGTTCCACTCAACAATTTGTATCAGAGCCTACCTCTTTGAAGGCTTCACAACCACAAGAGGAGATCCTAGAAGAGTGTTGATGAACTTCCAAGTTAAGCTATTACATCTACTTCCGGGCCAAGCATGTATGAGTCTCAATCTATCACCAAACCACCATTCTCCAATGGGGATAACTATCCCTATTAGAAAAACCGAATGCGCCTCTTCATCAATTCAAATGATTACACCATATGAGACGTGGTAGAAGATGGACCAATCATTCCCATGAAAAGAGATGAAGAAAAAAGCTTATTCCGAAGAAGAAGGTGAAGATGAGTGAAGAGGATATGAAGAGATTGCAAGTGAATGACAAAGCCTTGCACATGCTATTTTGCTCATTTGGGCCGGATATCTACTCCAAAGTGTCCTCGATCACAAGTGCCAAAGAAGTGTGAGACACTTTTTAAACCACATACGAAGAAACAAGCGATATAAAGGAGATGAAGATCGGGATCCACAATCTTAGTTACGAGAACTTCAAGGTGGAGGCTAATAAGATCATAACGAAGATGTTTTATCGCTTCTTTGATATCGTAAATAGTTTAAAAGGCTTTAGAGAGATCATTCCCGAACACAGGTTAGTCTGGAAGTTTCTTTACTCACTTCCCAAATTATGGGATGGGAAAAGAAGTGCAATCATCGAGGCAAAGAATTTGAAAACATTGAAGCTCGATGAGTTGGTAGGATCTTTCCTTACTCATGAGATCATGAAACAAGGGAGGGAAGAAAAGAAGAAAGAAAAATAGTCAAACAAGAGGTAGAGAAGAAGAAGCAAGGAGTAGCTCTCAAAACCTCTCTACCACAAGAGGAGAGCACTTCTAGTGGGGAATAAGAGTTTGAAGAATTGGCTATGATAGCAAAAAGATTCTCAAGGTTCATGAAGTCCAATCATGGTAGAAAGTTTTCCAGAAAAAAAGACTTCAAGAACAAGAACAAAAAAGAAGAAAAAGACCAACTCATTTGCTATGCGTGCAAGAAGTCGGGTCACATTCGCATAAATTGTCCTCAACTAAAGAAGAAGAGCTTTGTGAAGAAGAATAAGCTCAAGGCTCAAGTAGCAACTTGGAGTGATGTGGAGTCATCATCCGAGGATGAAGAGCTTGAAGTGGCTAACCTTTGCCTCATGGCCTGTTGAGTGGATCGAAAGATCGATATAAACCAAGAGGGGGGTGAATTGGAAATTTAAAGATTTTGTGGTGGAAATTGTAAATTAAAAATAGTAGACAAGGGATTTTAGAGTGGTTCAAGTTCCAAATGAACTCTATATCCACTACCTTAGCTTCACTAAGGATTTGCAACAATTCCACTAATTGCTCTTCCCCTTTTCTAGGCTAAGGAGGCAACCCTTACAATTTCAGTTGAATTTTCTACCCAAAATTCAACCCAATCCTCACAGCAAGAGAACAAATAAATTTGTTGGCTAATAGAGTATCTCTCAATACAAATGATAGCCCAATTACAAGCACTCAACCCAATTGAACAAGATAAGAATGAAAATTACAATTGGGGTTTCTAGACAATATGATTTTTTGCACAATTTCTTGGATTTGATGAATAGATATTTTCTTGAAGATCAATAGTTGTTGCTGATGCTTTTTGATGTGTCTTTTATACCTCCTCATTGATTTCTAGCCGTTTGGGTGGTTGGGAACATAAATGGAGCCGTTGGAACCCTCTCTTACCACCATAAATGCACTTCTACAGCTATGCGTATCGGTACGCGGAAAGGTGTATCGATACATGTCTCAGAAAAGAAAGAGTCGTTGTGTGCAATAAATAAGGGGTATCGATACGCACGTAAGCGTATCGGTACGGGGTATCGAAACGGTAAAGGCCGCATCGATACATTTTTCTCAACTAAACTCACTATCGATATCCGTATCAGTACGGGGGTTAGGCGTATCGATACGGGTCAACGACCTTTTAAAGTTTGGTTACCAACCAACTGACACCAACGATCATATTTTTTAAACCGACTTATATTTAAAAATATATCAAGGCCGTATCGATACGAGGGTTTACCGTATCGGTACGCCATTCAAACTCTTTGGATTTTAACACATGGGCGTATCGATACGAGGGTTTGCCGTATCGATACGTGTTCCGACAGTAGCCAAGTTATGTAAAAAGGTATCGATACGCTTGGGAGTGTATCGATACACCTGAACGTTTTTCAATAGTTTGGCCTTGGAACACTTAGAAAATATTTTGAGTTTGAGTTTTACAAATCAGTTTTAAAGTGTTGGTGTTCCGGTATGATTTCTCCAAAACCCTTTAGCCCATTGACAATAGTGGAGAAACGATCAAACATCTTTGACACCGTCTCATCGAGCTCCATCTTGAAAATTTCATAACTAAGATTGAGAATTCCAATCTTAGTTTCTTTAACATCGTTGGTGCCTTCATAAGTAGTCTCTAGGGTATCCCACACTTCTTTGGAACTTTCGATGGATGAGACCTTAGAATAGATGTCCGGACCGAAAGAACAAAATAGCATGTGGAGAGCTTTGTCATTGACTTGAATCTTTTTCCTCTCCTCTTCACTCATCTCCATCTTTTTCTTTAAGGCCATCTTGCCTTCACCATCTTGCTTCAATGGAATATAAGGGCCATCTTCAATGACATCCCACCCTAGGTAGTCATTTGACTTGATGAAGAGACGCATTCTATTCTTCCAAAAAGAATAGTTATCACCATTAAAGAATGGAGGCTTTGTAGTAGATTGAGACTCGTACATGCCCGAACCGGAGGTTGAAGTCATCTCTTAATATAAGATGATCACACTCTTCCAAGGAACTCCTCTTGTGGTTGTTAATCCTCAAAGAGGTAGGCTCTGATACCAATTGTTGAGTGGATCGAAAGATCGGTATAAACCAAGAATGGGGTTAATTGGAAATTTAAAGATTTTGTGGTGGAAATTGCAAATTAAAAATATTAGACAAGGGATTTTAGAGTGGTTCAAGTTCCAAATGAACTCTACATCCACTACCTTAGCTTCACTAAGGATTTGCAACAATTCCACTATTTGCTCTTCCCCTTTTCTAGGCTAAGGAGGCAACCCTTACAATTTCGGTTGAATTTTCTAACCAAAATTCAACCCAATCCTCACAACAAGAGAACAAAGAAATTTGTTGGCTAATAGAGTATCTCTCAATACAAATGATAGCCCAATTACAAGCACTCAACCCAATTGAACAAGATAAGAATGAAAATTACAATTGGGGTTTCTAGACAATATGGATTTTTGCACAATTGCTTGGATTTGATGAATAGATGTTTTCTTGAAGATCAATAGTTGTTGCTGATGCTTTTTGATATGTCTTTTATACCTCC
Source organism: Hibiscus tridactylites (assembly GCA_958450335.1). Lineage (NCBI taxonomy): Eukaryota > Viridiplantae > Streptophyta > Magnoliopsida > Malvales > Malvaceae > Hibiscus > Hibiscus tridactylites. The sequence continues at coordinate 14,478,642 of OY288287.1, forward strand.
TCATTGATTTCTAGCCGTTTGGGTGGTTGGGAACATAAATGGAGCCGTTGGAACCCTCTCTTACCACCATAAATGCACTTCTGCAGCTATGCGTATCGGTACGCGGAAAGGTGTATCGATACATGTCTCATAAAAGAAAGAGTCGTTGTGTGCAATAAATAAGGGGTATCGATACGCGCGTAAGCGTATCGGTACGGGGTATTGAAACGGTAAAGGTCGTATTGATACCTTTTTCTCAACTAAACTCACCGTCGATATCCATATCGGTACGGGAGTTAGGCGTATCGATACAGGTCAACGACCTTTTAAAGTTTGGTTACCAACCAACTGACACCAACGGTCATATTTTTTAAACCAACTTATATTTAAAAATATATCAAGGTCGTATCGATACGAGGGTTTGCCGTATCGGTACGCCATTCAAACTCTTTGGATTTTAACACAGGGGCGTATCGATACGAGGGTTTTCCGTATCGATACGTGTTCCGACAGTAGCCAAGTTATGTAAAAAGGTATCGATACGCTTGGGAGTGTATCGATACACCTGAACGTTTTTCAATAGTTTGGCCTTGGAACACTTAGAAAATATTTTGAGTTTGAGTTTTACAAATCAGTTTTAAAGTGTTGGTGTTTTAAAACTTATTAAGGGACTTATAAAAACAATTTTAAGTTTTTCAAATTGATCCTTAAAGCTCTAGTTATATCAAAATCAAACATAGGTTTTACAATCTCCCCCTTTTTGATATAACAAAACTAAAACTTAAAATTTTTGATATTTTGAAAAATATTTTTACAAAGTTAACTCCCCCTTAATATAAGCTTGGTAAGTGTGAGCTAGTTTCTCTCCCCCTTTTTGTTAGATAAAAAAAATCTTGAGACAATTAAGTGCATAAAGAAGGCAAAGGTATAAATAAGCAACATAATTTTATTCATCATAGCATCAAACTTGAAATCCAAACAAAAGCAAAAAGAAATCAAAGCATAGGTTTAATCCTAAAACAAACTTAATCCTAAGAACATAAAGCAAAGGTGCATAAAATAGAAAATCCTAAATGTTATGTATGAGATGCAAGAAGAAACGTCTAGGCATCGTCTTCGTCGTCTTCATCCTCTTCATCATCAACTCCCATAGGCTCATTATCCCTCATGCTATTGCGCCATTCATCATGGAAAGCAGCGATGGAAATATTCAAATAATTGTGCCCGCTTTCAAGGGATGTGAGGCGATTCTCCATACCCGTCATCCTTGTATCAAAGGTAGTTTCCATAGAAGTAAGACGAGTATTCATGTCCGTGCGCAACCCGATAAATTGCTCATTGAGATAGGTCATGAGAGCATCCATGGAGGGTTATGGGACTTGAGAAGCTTGAGGCTCTTCAAATACGGCGGCGGCCTCCGGTGGTAACTCGGCAAGACGTACCCATTCACCATTAAGATAATAAAATTTTGCCCGAGCAAGAGATCGCTCATCAATGGGATCGGTGAGGGGAGTTGGGTAGTCATAAGAGCAATCAATATTCTTTTTAAGAAAGAAATAACTCAAAGCCGTATCATATGTAAAGGAGGTGACGAGAGTTGTGTGACGATTTTGCACGAGGTAGACGATCTCCGCGAACATGAGCCGAGCAAGATTTGGGCGTCTTTTCTCACGAAAACAACGGATCCAAAAATCATCCACTTGACGGATGGTGGAATATTTTCCTCCGGAGGGACGAAACCACCAAGACACCATCAAATGTAAGATCCGGTCTTGAGCATTTAGGGCGGTGACGGATCCATTAAGAACATGCCCCAAAGCATGCTCATCATCGATGCCTTCATCCTCTAATTTGAAAACCTCACAAATGGATTTTACATCAAAAATGATTTTCTTCCCCATGAGGTAAGAGCTAATGGCAACAACTTCCCCATCACGAGAAATACATTTGGCATTAGAGTAAAAAATCAAAACCAAAAGCCGATAATAAAAACCGGGAATAGAGATGAAATCCATGAAGTTCCATCGACGAAATAAAGGAAGATATTCAAACTTAAAACGCTCGGAGTCGAGAAAAGGAACGGATATTACCCTTTCGGCACGAATCTTATAATTCTCATATTGACGAAAATGAGTTAGACCCGAGTTGCCATCAAAGGATTGCTCATAGATGATAGAGTAGTTCAGATGAGCAATCGCTCCAAGGGTAGATGATTCACCGGCTTGAGAAACCTTTGTACGCTTCCTCGAAGGTTCCTTTGGTGCCATGATCTAAAAGAGAAATAAGCAAGAGGATTTCTTCAATTTTGAGTAAAAACCAAGGAAAAAAATTTTAAGAAAAAAAATTTGAAGAACAAAGGTTTAAAGAAAAAGATAAAACAAAAAAAAAATTAAAGAAAAGAAGGAAATTTTACCTTGATGGAAACTTGGGAGATTGAAGAAAAACTAGCACAATAGATGAGAGAGAGAGCACAAAGCCTTGCTTGATTAAAAAAAAACTCTTTTAGATTTGAGTTGAGGTGTGAAAAATATGAAGGAGGAAGGGCCTTTTTATAGGCAAAAACGGCTAGGGTTAATTAGGTTTTGAAGAGTTTTAATTTAGGTGAAAGTTGAACTCATTAAAAGCCAAATTTAAAGCTGTCAGCGCAGTCGAGTATTGATACGCCTGAGGGTGTATCGATACGGGGGTAGAATTGTCTTTTCCACAAAAATGCCCGTTGGAAAGACGTATCGAAACGGAGGGGTCCGTATTGAAACGACCCGTATCGATACGAGTTTAATCGTATCGATACCCGTAAAGCGAAGTGAATTCTGGGAAACTGAATGAAGAACACGTATCGATACGCGTAGAGCCGTATCGATACCGTATGCCCAGAAATGCATATTAGGTTCAAAGAACAACCAAAGGCTCGAACTTAACATCTCCTAAAAGTATGCAAATGATGAATGATCAGTTCTAAGCATATTTTAACAGAAGCATACTCCCCCTAACTATAAGCATGGATGAAATTAGGAGTCTAAACACATAAACATGGCATTTCACAAGATCAAACATATTTAAGCACAAAAGAGGTCCTAAAAGGTCAAGATAGGCTAGCTAGACCTAACTCTCTCCTAAGGGACCAAAAACGCTCTTTGTCTAAGGGTTTTGTAAATATGTCCGCTAATTGATTCAAGGTGTCTACATACTCTATAACCACATCTTCCTTAAGGACATGATCTCTAATGAAATGATGCCTTATTTCTATGTGTTTGGTTCTAGAGTGTTGGATGGGATTTTTTGTTAAACATATTGCACTAGTGTTGTCACATTTTAGGGGTATGGTTTCAACTTTAATTCATAATCTAAGAGTTGTTGCTTCATCCAAAGGACTTGAGCACAACAACTCCCTAAGGATATGTACTCGGCTTCGGTGGTAGATAAGGCTACACTATTTTGTTTCTTAGAGAACCAAGATATGAGCATACTACCTAGGAATTGACAAGTTCCCGAAGTACTTTTCCTATCGATTTTGCAACCCCCATAATCTGCATCCGAGTAAGCATGAAGGTTGAATGTAGAGTCTCTAGGATACCAAAGACCTAAACAAGGAGTATCTCTAAGGTATCTAAAGATTCTCTTAACGACTATAAGGTGAGACTCTCTAGGACTAGCTTGAAACCTAGCACACAAGCAAACACTAAACAAGATATCCGGTCTACTTGTGGTAAGGTAAAGGAATGATCCAATCATAGAACGATAAAGCTTAGAGTCAACACACTTACCTCCTTCATCTTTGTCAAGCTTTGTAGATGAGCTCATAGGAGTGGTTTGAGGCTTTGCATTCTCCAAGCCAAACTTCTTGAGCATATCCTTTATGTATTTTGCTTGGTTGATGAAGGTGCCATCCTTCTTTTGCTTGATTTGGAGTCCCAAAAAGCATGAGAGCTCCCCCATCATGCTCATCTCAAATTCACCTTGCATTAACTTAGCAAACTCTTGACAATGACATTCATTAGTAGAACCAAAAATAATATCATCAACATAAATTTGAACTACTAAGATGTCATTTTTATACATTTTTATAAAAAAGTGTAGTGTCCACCTTACCTTTTTCAAATCCTTTTTCAATTAAAAAGTTTGAAAGTCTTTCATACCAAGCTCTAGGAGCTTGTTTTAAACCATAAAGAGCTTTGGTAAGTTTGAAAACATGATTTGGAAATTTTGAGTCTTCAAAACCCGGTGGTTGTTCCACATACACTTCTTCATTTATAAAACCATTTAAAAATGCGCTTTTAACATCCATTTGAAAAAGCTTGAAATTATGATAACATGCATATGCAAGCAACATCCTAATGGCTTCCATCCTAGCTACGGGTGCATAGGTTTAACCAAAATCTATTCCCTCTTTTTTAGTGTAACCTTGTGCTACTAGTCTAGCTTTATTTCTTACAATGTTACCACTCTCATCTAGTTTGTTCCTAAAGACCCATTTAGTTCCTATTGTAGATTGATTACTAGGCCTATCAACTAATGTCCAAACATTACTTCTCTCAAATTGATTTAACTCTTCTTGCATAGCCATAATCCAAAAGTCATCTTTCAATGCTTCTTTAATATTCTTAGGCTCTATGCATGAGATAAATGCAACATGATTCATTAATCTAAGAGAAGATCGAGTGGTTACCCCCTTGGATAGCTCACTTTCTTTTCCTCAAGAGCCAAGTCCTTCCAGGCTTCAAGAGGTGGATTTTGTGTGTCCTCTTCTTTTGTTGGGATCTCATCCTCCTTTGAAGTTTGTCCTCCATCAAAGGCATTTATGATTCCTACATCATCATCATCACAAGAATCCTTCTTAGGAAGGAGGTTATCATCAAATACAACATGAATAGATTCTTCTACTACTAAAGTTCTTTTGTTAAATACTCAGTAGGCTTTAGAGGTTAAAGAGTAACCTATAAAAATAGCTTCATCACTTTTTTGCATCAAATTTACCTAAGTTGTCTTTTCCATTATTTAAAACAAAACACTTGCAACCAAAAGGGTGAAAATAGCTAATGTTAGGATTTTTAGATTTTAAAATCTCATAAGGTGTTTTCTTTAAAATTAGCCTAATCATTACTCGATTTACAATATAGCAAGCGGTGTTTGTGGCTTCCGCCCAAAAATATTTAGGTAAATTGTTTTCAGAAAGCATAGTTCTAGCCATTTCTTGCAAAGTTCTATTTTTCCTCTCAACTACCCATTTTGTTGAGGAGTTCGAGGAGCCGAAAAATTATGGCTAATACCATTTTCATTTAAAAAGTCTTCAAATCCCAAATTTTGAAACTCGGTTCCATGATCACTTCTAATATGTGAAATTTTGAGTTCAAGATCATTTTGGGTTAATTTTGAAAATGTGATGAATTTTTCCAAAGCCTCATCTTTAGTACTTAAAAATAGAACCCAAGTAAATCTAGAAAAATCATCAACAAGTACAAAAGCATAAGACTTACCACCCAAGCTCATAGTCCTAATTGGCCCAAATAAATCCATATGGATTAGTTGTAAGCATCTACTAGTAGAAACATCATTAATGGACTTAAAGGAAGATCTATGTTGTTTACCCTTTGAGCATGCATCACAAATTTTATCATTTGAAAATTTTATCTTGGGTAAACCTCTAACTAGATTAAGGGAGACTAGTTTTTCTAAAACACTTATGCTAGCATGTCCTAGCTTCCTATGCCACAACCATGCATCATTTTCATTTTGTGCAACTAAGCATGCATGAGATGTATAAATGCCATCTAGATGCACCATGTATATGTTCCCTATGCGATGACCTATGAGCATAATATTATTAGATTTAATGTCCACAATTTTGCATCCATTTTTATCAAATAAAACATTAAATCCTTTATCACACAATTGACTTATGCTCAATAAATTGTGTTTAAGACCATCGACATATAAGACATTTTCAATGAGAATAGTAGAGTGATTACCTATGGAGCCAATACCTTTAATGTGGCCTTTAGAGTTGTCACCAAATGTCACTACTCCTCCACTTTTTGGCTTTAGATCCATGAATCTACTCTTGTCTCCGGTCATGTGCCTCGAGCATCCACTATCAAGGTACCATGAGTTTTGACTTTGTGCTTTGGCCTTGTAGCAATGCTCCCCCTACAAACAAAGATATTAAGCTTTTGTTTTTGGTACCCAAATCATTTTGGGTCTATGAGTGTTAGCTCCCAAAACCTTGGTTCCCTTAGGAATCCAAGATGACATAGCAATAATATTATTAGATTTTACAAGTTCCTTAGGAGCCCATACACTTCTAATTCTTTTAGCTCTACTATGTCTAGGATAGCTACCTTGTTTGTACTAGTTAGTCTTTTTCTTAGGTTGGTGTGTTCTAGAGGATTCACCTATTTCATGCTTGACACTACCAACATTTTTCAAAGACTTTTTTAGCTCATTTAGCTCAACCAACACCTTTTGGTGTTCACTATTACATTGAGATAAAAGATTATTAAGATCAACATTTTCATCTTGAAAGAATTTTAGTTCATCTTTTAATCCTAATATCTTTTTCTCAAATTTTGAATTAGCTTGAGTGAGTGAGTCATTTTTCTCATTTAGTTCTAAAATAATCTTTTTATTCCTAATGACTGACTCTTTATATTTTTCAACTAATTCATCATTGACCTCTTGTAACTCATCATATGCATCATTTAATTCTTCAAAATCTAAAATAGATGAGTTAGAGGTTACCATGGAGGAATCTTCCTCAAGTGCCATGAGGCAAAGGTTAGCCACTTCTTGTTCGTCATCCTCCGATGACTCCTCATCACTCTAAGTAGCAAGCTTGGCTTTGAGCTTCTTCTTCTTCTCAAAGCCCTTCTTCTTGAGTTGAGGGCACTCCGAACGTATGTGGCCGGGTTGTTTGCACTCAAAGCAAATGATAGGATCCCTTCCTTCTTCTTTGTTCTTGCTTTTGAAGTCCATCTTTCTTTGGATTTTTGTTCCCGGTTGGACCTCATAAATCGTGAGAATCGTTTGGCTATCATAGCCAATTCTTCGAGTTCATCCTCCTCACTAGATGAGCTATCTTCATGTTGTAAAACTTTAGCCTTGAGAGCTATTCTCATCTTCTTCTTCTTCTCAACCTCAAGCTTCTCTACCCTTTTCTCTTCTTTCTTCTTCTCATCTTCCCTTCCTTGCTTCAGGATCTCATGAGTAAGGAGAGAACCCACAAACTCATCAAGCTTCAAAGTTTTTAAATTCTTAGCTTCAATGATAGCGGTTCTCTTCCCATCCCAAGACTCGAGAAGTGAATAGAGTAGCTTCCGGACAAGCTTGTCTTCCGGTATGATTTCTCCAAAACCCTTTAGCCCATTGACAATAGTGGAGAAACGATCAAACATCTTTGACACCGTCTCATCGGGCTCCATCTTGAAATTTTCATAACTAAGATTGAGAATTCCAATCTTAGTTTCTTTAACATTGTTGGTGCCTTCATAAGTAGTCTCTAGGGTATCCCACACTTCTTTGGAACTTTCGATGGATGAGACCTTAGAATAGATGTCCGGACCGAAAGAACAAAATAGCATGTGGAGAGCTTTGTCATTGACTTGAATCTTTTTTCTCTCCTCTTCACTCATCTCCATCTTTTTCTTTAAGACCATCTTGCCTTCACCATCTTGCTTCAATGGAATATAAGGGCCATCTTCAATGACATCCCACCCTAGGTAGTCATTTGACTTGATGAAGAGACGCATTCTATTCTTCCAAAAAGAATAGTTATCACCATTAAAGAAGGGAGGCTTTGTAGTAGATTGAGACTCGTACATGCCCGAACCAGAGGTTGAAGTCATCTCTTGATATAAGATGATCACACTCTTCCAAGGAACTCCTCTTGTGGTTGTTAATCCTCAAAGAGGTAGGCTCTGATACCAATTGTTGAGTGGATCGAAAGATCGATATAAACCAAGAATGGGGTTAATTGGAAATTTAAAGATTTTGTGGTGGAAATTGCAAATTAAAAATATTAGACAAGGGATTTTAGAGTGGTTCAAGTTCCAAATGAACTCTACATCCACTACCTTAGCTTCACTAAGGATTTGCAACAATTCCACTATTTGCTCTTCCCCTTTTCTAGGCTAAGGAGGCAACCCTTACAATTTCGGTTGAATTTTCTACCCAAAATTCAACCCAATCCTCACAACAAGAGAACAAAGAAATTTGTTGGCTAATAGAGTATCTCTCAATACAAATGATAGCCCAACTACAAGCACTCAACCCAATTGAACAAGATAAGAATGAAAATTACAATTAGGGTTTCTAGACAATATGGATTTTTGCACAATTGCTTGGATTTGATGAATAGATGTTTTCTTGAAGATCAATAGTTGTTGCTGATGCTTTTTGATGTGTCTTTTATACCTCCTCATTGATTTCTAGTCGTTTGGGAACATAAATGGAGCCGTTGGAACCCTCTCTTACCACCATAAATGCACTTCTGCAGCTATGCGTATCGGTACGCGGAAAGGTGTATCGATACATGTCTCAGAAAAGAAAGAGTCGTTGTGTGCAATAAATAAGGGGTATCGATACGCGCGTAAGCGTATCGGTACGGGGTATTGAAACGGTAAAGGTTGTATTGATACCTTTTTCTCAACTAAACTCACTGTCGATATCCGTATCGGTACGGGGGTTAGGCGTATCGATACGGGTCAACGACCTTTTAAAGTTTGGTTACCAACCAACTGACACCAACGTTCATATTTTTTAAACCGACTTATATTTAAAAATATATCAAGGTCATATCGATACGAGGGTTTGCCGTATCGGTACGCCATTCAAACTCTTTGGATTTTAACACAGAGGCGTATCGATACGAGGGTTTGCCGTATCGATACGTGTTTCGACAGTAGCCAAGTTATGTAAAAAGGTATCGATACGCTTGGGAGTGTATCGATACACCTGAACGTTTTTCAATAGTTTGGCCTTGGAACATTTAGAAAATATTTTGAGTTTGAGTTTTACAGATCAGTTTTAAAGTGTTGGTGTTTTAAAACTTATTAAGGGACTTATAAAAACAATTTTAAGTTTTTTAAATTGATCCTTAAAGCTTTAGTTATATCAAAATCAAACATAGGTTTTACATGGCCCTTGAAAAGGAACCTATGGTAAACTCTAACTCATCATCTCTTACTTTTGATGAACTATATGATGCCTATGATGAGTTGCAAGATGTTTACGATGAATCGGTAGAGAAATATAAATAGTTTATTTTGAAAAACAAGAAAATATTTCCGATTTGAAATCTCAAAATGGTTCTTTTTCAAAAACCAATTCCGAATTGAAAAATAAGGTTGTATACTTGATAAATCTATCAAATGAGTTTAAAAAGAATTTTAGCTACAAACAAAGTCAAAGGCACCCTAGAGCCAAGAAGATTAGAAGTGTATGAGTTCCTAAGGAACTTTTAGCTTCTAATAATATTGTTGCTATTTCATCTTGGATTCCTAAGGGAACCAAGTTTTGGGGAGCCAACACATATGAACCCAAAATGAGTTGGGTACCAAAATTAAAGAACTAATCTTTGTTTGTAGGAGGAGCATTGCTACAAGGCCAAAGCATCAAGTTAATACATATGGTACATTGATAGTGGATGCTCAAGACACATGACCGAAGACAAGAGTAGATTCATTGAGCCCAAGCCAAAGCATGGTGGAGAAGTAACTTTTGGTGAAAACTCCAAAGACCATATTGAGGGCATTGGCTCTATTGGTAATCTATCATCCATTCTTATTGAAAATGTATTACTTGTCAATGGTCTTAAACATAATCTATTGAGCATTAGTCAACGCTGTGACAAAGGTTTTGATGTTCATTTTGATAAAAATGGGTGTAAAATTATGAACAATAAAAAAATAATGCTCATTAGTCATCACATAGGAAACATATATAGTGCATTTAGATGACATACATTCATTTCATGCATGTTTAGTTGTACATGGTGAGAATGATGGATGGTTGTGGCATAAGAAATTAGGGCATGCTAGTATAAGTGTTTTAAAAAAATGGTTTCCCAAAATCTAGTTATAGGTTTACCCAAACTAAAATTTTCATCAGATAAAATATGTGATGCTTATGCTAAGGGTAAACAAAAGGAATCTCATTTAAACCCATTAATGATGCTTCAACTAGTAGGGTGTTACAATTAATCCACATGGATTTATTTGGGCCTATTAGAACTACGATTTTGGGTGGTAAGTCATATGCATTCGTATTGGTTGATCACTTTTCTAGATACACTTGGGTTCTATTCTTAAGTACTAAGGATGAGACTTTAGAAAATTTTATCACATTTACAAAAATTACCCAAAATGATCTTGATCTTAAAATCTCACATATTAGAAGTGATCATGGAACCGAGTTTTAAACTATGTGTTTTGAAGATTTTTGTAATGAAAATGGTATTAGCCATAATTTTTCAGCTCCTTGCACTCCTCAACAAAATAGGGCAGTTGAGAGGAAAAATAGAACTTTAGAAGAGATGGCTAGGACCATGCTTTGTGAAAACAATTTACCTAAGTATTTTTTGGGCGGAAGCCATTAATACGACTTGTTATATTATTAATAGAGTAATGATTATGCCTATTTTAAAGAAAACACCTTATGAGATTTTAAAATTCAAAAAGCCTAACATTAGCTATTTCCACCTTTTTGGTTGTAAATGTTTTGTTTTAAACAATGGAAAAGACAACTTAGGTAAATTTGATGCTAAAAGTGATGAAGCAATATTTTTGGGTTATTTAATAAAAGAATTTTGGTTGTTGAAGAGTCTATACATGTTTTTTTATGATAACCTCCTTCCGAGGAAGGATCTTGTGATGATGATGGAGCCATTGATAGAGGACAAACATCAAATGTGAATGAGATTCTGACTAAAGAAGAGGAAGAACAAGATCCACCTCTTGAAGCCTTGAAAGACTTGACTCTTGAGGAAAATGAGGTGACATACCCAAGGGAGTTCAATTATGTTAAAGATGGTGAAATCTTGGGTGATCCATCCAATGGGATAACTACTAGATCCTCTCTCAAACTTATGAATCATGTTGCATTCATCTCATGCATAGAGCCTAAAATATCAAAGAAGCATTAAAAGATGATTTTTAGATATTGGCTATGCAAGAGGAACTTAAACAATTTGATAGGAGTGGAGTATGTACATTAGTTGATAGGCCTAGTAATCAATCTACTATAGGAACTAAGTGGGTATTTAGAAACAAACAAGATGAGAGTGGTAACATAGTGAGGAACAAGGCTAGGCTTGTTGCTCAAGGTTACACTCAAGAAGAGGGAATTGATTTTGATGAAACATATGCACCCGTAGCTAGAATGGAAGCTATTAGGATGTTTCTTGTATTTGCATGCTATCATGATTTCAAGCATTTTCAAATGGATGTAAAAAGTGCGTTTCTAAATGATTTTATAAATGAAGAAGTATATGTTGAACAACCACCGTGTTTTGAAGATCCACAATTTCCAAATCATGTTTTCAAACTAACTAAAGCTCTTTATGTTTTTAAACAAGCTTGATATGAAAGGCTTTTAAACTTTTTGATTCAAAAAGGTTTTTTAAAAGGCAATGTGGATACTACAATTTTCATTAAAAGATATGAAAATGACATCTTAATAGTTCAAATATATGTTGATAATATTATTTTTAGTTCTACTAATGAATTTTATTGCCAAGAATTTTCTAAGCTAATGCAAGGTGAATTTGAGATGAGCATGATGAGAGAGCTCTCATTTTTCTTGGGGCTCCAAATCAAGCAAAGAAAAGATGACACCTTCATCAATCAAGCAAAATACATAAAGGACATGCTCAAAAAGTTTGTCTTAGAGAATGTAAAGCCTCAAGTCGCTCCAACGAGCTCATCAATCAAGCTTGACAAAGATGAGGAAGATAAGTGTGTCGATTCTAAGCTTTATAGATCTATGATTGACTCTTTGTTTAACCTTACCGTAAGTAGACTGGATATTATGTTTAGTGTTTGCTTGTGTTCTAGGTTTCAAGCTAGTCTTAGAGAACCACACCTAGTTGCTATTAAGAGAATTTTTAGATACCTTAGAGATACACCTAATTTAGGTCTTTGGTATCCTAGGGATTACTCCTTTGACCTTCATGCTTTCTCTGATACAGATTATGGTGGATGTAAGAAAGATAGGAAAAGTACCTACAGAACATGTCAATTCTTAGGTAGTATGCTCGTATCTTGGTTCTATAAGAAACAAAATAGCATAGCCTTATCTACCACCGAAACGGAGTACATATCCTTAGGGAGTTGTTGTGCTCAAGTTTTTTGGATGAAGCAATAACTCTTAGACTATGGTGTTCAAGTAGATATCGTACCCCTTAAGTGTGACAACACTAGTGCCATTTGTCTCACTAAGAATCTTATCCAACACTCTAGAATAAAACATATAGAAATTAGATATCATTTCATTAGAGATCATGTCTTGAAAATGATGTAGTTCTAGAATATGTTGATACATTGAACCAATTAGCAGATATATTTATCAAACCTTTAGATAAAGAACATTTTTGGGCCCTTAGGAGAGAGTTAGGTTTAACCAGCCGTCCTTGACTCTTTTAGGTCCCAAATGAAAAAAAAATGTGCCTGAAATTATTTGATGTTCATGCTTGTGTTGATTTGCCTCCTTTTGCATCTATGCTTGTTGTTAGGGGGAGTATGCAACAGTTTTAGTCCATATAACATGCTTATATATCATTTACATGCATTTAGTCTCGATCTAAGTTGGCTTTTAGACTTAAAACTGTCCAAAATGCATTTTCTGGTAAATGGGTATCAATATGATAGTATGCGTATCGATATGGTCTGCAATCTGGGCAAGAATTCAAACACGCGTATCGATACAATCTAAAAACGTACCGATACAGGTGTATCGATAAGCCTCGTAAGCATATCGATACAATTACTGTTGGAAGACTTTTTCGAGGCTTTAAAAGTGTTTTAAATGAAATTAAATTCAATATCTCCTTTTTATCAAACCCTAACCCAATTTTCATCTATAACCCCCCTCAATCTCTCTAATTCTTCACATCAAACCTAAAATCAATTGAGGGTTTTTTACAAACACATCAATGCTCAAGCTTTGCAAGAAAATTGTGCATCAATCATCCATTTTCATTCAATTTCATCATTCAAGGTATAAACCTCTTTCTTTTCTTTTTCAAATCCGTTTTAATTCATTTGTTGTTTTGAAATAACTTTTGTACATAAATTATACTTATAGTATGAGTTTTGAAGATTTGTCAAAATTTCATTGAAATCTGAAAATTTTGGTTTGAATATAACAATATATCGTATAATTTTTAATATGTTTTTCAAAAATTCTCTTTGCCAAAATTTGTTTTTATACTTGTATGTATTTTTAACCTATAAAATATATTGTTTTAATCAATGCCTCGAATTCTTGGAATTTTATTTGGATCGAATATGATGAATAATTGCATACATATTTTTCGATTTGTTTTGATGTTGTTTTCAGGATTATGGCACCGAAAAAGCAACAAAGAAAAGATTTGCCTTCTAGTTCATCCAATCCCAATTTACACAATGAGGGTATTACTAAACCGAACCTTGATTTTATTCTTCAACATAGTTTTCTAACTCCTTCGGCTATGGCCCATTATAAACAATACCAAACTTTTCCAATCCAGGATGAACGAGTTGTTTCACTCCCTTTTCTCAACTTCGAACGTTTTAAGTTCAAATATTTTGAGTTGCTAATTCAATGGAGGTTTTCACCCTTTTTTAAGTGTTCCCCAATTTTGTATCGAAACTTGGTTTTGATTTTCTTTGCTAATGCCTGATTTGTCCATGACCAAGCTAGAGAGAGTGTTATTGGCATAGACTTCTATCTTATGGGCAAAAAGTTTCGAATCAATCAAACAGTTTTATGCAATGTTTTTGGGTTCGAAAACTTGGGAATTGATGATGAACACTCCTTGGGGCATTCTCAACTCAGCTCCGTCACCGTCCTTGATGCCCATGACCGTATCCTCCATCTCATAATATCTTGGTGGATTCGTCCTTCTAGTGGCAAATTTTCTACCATTCACCAAGTTGATGCTTTTTGGCTTCGTTGTTTTCGAGAGGGTAAGCGCCCAAACCTTTGCTAAATTATGTTTGGGGACTTGGTCTATCTTGTTCAACATCGTCACACCAATCAAGTCAAGTCCTTCTATGGCACGACTTTGAGTTACTTGTTCAACACCTTGGAGATTGATTGTGCCCATGATGCCGCCGAACCTCTAGGCAAGCCGATCGACGAACACTCTTTTACTCGTGCTCACTTTGAGTACATTAATAATGAGTGGGTTCATGTTGCTCGTCCTCCTCCTCAAGCTGATCAACCTCCTTCGGTTGCTCCACAAGGTCCACAAGTCCAACAAGCTCAATCTTCCATGAATGGACTCATGCCGTATCTCAATGAGCAATTCACCTCCTTAGGGAATAACATGAATGTCAGATTTGCAGCCATTGATACTCGCTTCACATCTTTAGAGGATCGTTTCAAGGCCATTGAACAACAACAAACTTCCATGGATGTCTCTATCACCGCCTTTCATAGTGCTTGGCTCAATCAAACTCGGACATCTCAAGCCAACATTGATGATGAAGACGAAGAGGATGAAGATGATGGTGGGGATGAGTAGTTTGAGCATATCATTTCATTCATATTAGGAATTTTATTTTAGTTTGCACCTATGCTTTTATGTTTCTTGAACCCAATGCTTTAATTATTTTGGTTTTAAGATTAAGTATTTGGTTTGGTTTAAGTTTGAACGTTTATGCTTTGTATATTTGATCTTTGAATAAAATCATGTTGCTTATTATGTTTATCTTGTGCTTCAATTGCTATATTCATTATTTATATCCATATATGTGCATTGTTCCTTTTGATCTAACAAAAAGAGGGAGAAGTGTGTGAAAGAGCAAATTTTTGAAACCTACCTTAAATTAATGGGGAGTTTACTTTCAAAAAATTTCAATACTTAAAAATTTCAACTTCGGTTTTGTTATATAAAAAAAGGGAGATTGTAAAACCTAAATTGATTTTGATATAACAACTTGATTAAGGGACTTATTTGTAAATCCAACAATTTTTAAGTATTTTAAAGTCTCACCAAATTGACAAGCTTTTTGAACCAAATAAGTTCTTCAAGTCAAAACATATAAAGTGGTTCAAATTTTTCTAAGTCTTTTCAAGAATTTCAAGCTAAATTTCAACTATACGCCCAGGCGTATCGATACCCTTATGGCGTATCGATACAAATTTATGCAACTGGAATTTCAAAAGACGATAGCGTACCGATACAGTTAAACTCGTATTAATACGACATTTATCTAGGTAAAGTTTTAAGGTATAACGTATCGATACGCATCGTGACCGTATCAATACATTTTTATAATAAAAACATATTTTATTGCTATAGCGTACCGATATGGTTAGTCATTGTACAAATATGATATGCTGAGGTTTGCAAAATCTTTTTAATTAATATTTTAACGTTGCTTATCAGTTATTGGAATGTCAAATTTTTTAACTACCGTTAATCGTATCGATACTCCCAAGAAGCGTATCAATACACTTTTTGTAAAAGGATTCTAGTGAACAAAAACCGTATCGGTACAATATAGGAGTATCGATACGCCCCTTTATTTACACTAGGACTGTACCGATACGCCTTCTCGCATATCGATACACCCTGCTTTTTATGTCACAACGGCTCTTTCTTATTTGAGACAGGTACCGATACGCTCTCGACCGTACCGATACGCTAGGTAGTTGAAGTGCATTTTTGTATCCAACTCCTTGAGTTCTTATTGTAAATTTAATTTGAGAGTTTGGGGAGTGTTTGTAAATCAATTGGGTTATATTTATCTTGTGAGAGATCAATTGTAATAGCCAATATTCTTCTTTGTAAAGTGAAAGTCTTGTAGTTCAATCTTTAGGTAGAAAGATTGAACATTTATAAAGGTTGTCTCCTTAACCTAGAAAAGGGGAAGAACAAATTATTAGTGAGTTTGTTGAAAATTTTTAGTGGAAGCCAAGGTAGTGGATGTATAGCTTATTTAGAAGCTTGAACTAATATAAGTGTCTTGTCTATCATTTTTACTTGTTTTTTTGCTCCTCTAATTTTAAAGTGCCAATTCACCCTCTCTTGGCCATATTGGTTAATTTGATCCACTCAACATGTTGGCCCCCAAATTTTGTCACCAAATTCTGCCACTAATTTTTACATCGATATTTATGTGTTTGGTTAGGAAGTGATAGAGAGATTTTGACAATAGCTATTGAGTTTCCTATAGAAGATAAAGGAACGAATTATAAGAATAGATAGTTTTTACTTTATTTTTTCACTCCCTCTAGACTTTCACAATGTTTTTTATTAAGTTTTTTAGGACATTAAATAGTTAAGGCATAGTCTCCAACATGACCAAGACTCTTTTATATCAAGGTGTGTTATGTATTGTTTTTTATATATTTTTTTAATAAAATTCATCTCTTGAAAAAGTATATTTGGCCGATTGGTCAAGCTGCTTATCTTTGTTCTCTTATTTCTTTTATGTCATGAGTTTTAGACTCATTTGGAACACCCCCCTTCCTTCTCTTAGAGTGTTCATTCCTCTCCTCTCTAAGTAGGATTAAGATTAGATTTAGAATTTAAAATTTGTCAAAAATTAAAATAAAATTTATATCCTTGTTCTTGTTAAAAATATATTTAGTTAAAATAACATTTGACTAAAAATACAGGAAAAAAAACTTACAATGAGGCTAAAAATAAGACTTGAGTTTAACCACATCATAACTTAACCAACAAATCAAACAAGCACATTGTAAGGAAAAAGTGTATAATGTTATTAAAAAATGCAATCGAAAAAGCGTGTTCCTCTTCGATGTGGCAACTTTAAGAAATTTTTTTCTTCTAAAATTTTTATTTTTATCAATAATGTTTTGGATGATGGTACTTAAAAAACTCATAATTCTCCCCCCAAAAGAAAATATTCAATTCAAAAATGATAATTTTAATATCATCATTATTTTGATCATAAAAATAATAATTATACTGGGTCTCAATAGTTTTCATACTTTTCATAAAAAAATAAGTTCTATGTTTAAAAAGTTTCACAAGGACACCAGCGACGTCACTAATTTTAATGTTGGTTATCGATTGTCGGTGTTCGTTCTTTGTAGTAAACTTTTCTTCTGTCTTTGTAGTATGTTAGAGACAAAAAGATTCATGAAATCTTCCGAATTTTTTTGATGATGTACGCCAATCTCAAAAAAAGTGTTTCTTTTCTTTGCACCTTTAGTTTTATATTTTATTTTAGTATGTGTTTTTTTAGTGGACATATTCTCAATTTTCTCTCTTTGATGGGTTGTATTTGTGATAATTTTTTAATAGAATTTAGTTGTCATTATTCAAAAAAAATTATATGAGATTGGATTTAGACATGACAAACTTGATTCGAAACTCGAGATTTGAACTGATTTATTCGACCTGAAACCCAATATAAACTCGAACATGATAATTTTAACTTAACCCCGAATTTGAACCAAAATCAAACTAAACCAAAACCAACCCAAATTTAGTTAAACCGAAAATCAACCGAACCGAAAGCAACCAGAACCGAAAATCAACCCGAACCGAAGAAAACCCAAATCGAAAGCAACCTGAACAGAAAGCAAGCCAAATTTATTTTTCTCAAATATGTATGTTTTATTCTCATTTTGTGTTATATTACTAATTAACAACTACCTTTAGTAATAGTTTAATATCATTTTTTCTCCATTAAAAGATTATATTCATATATTGACTCAAATTGAAAGCTGACTGATTCGATATTGACCCGACCCGAAAGTCAACTGATTCGATATTAACCCGACCCGAAAGTCAACTGATCCGATACTCGACCAGACCCGAAATAACATAGACCTGAACCAAATCCGAATTAGACCCGATCCAATCCAAATAAAACATAAATCAAAAGCAACCCGAACTAAAAATCAACCCGACTTATACTCGATCCAAACTACCCGATTGCCATCTTTAATTGAATCACTGTCCAAAATGCTAGGGGAAAATATTATTTTCTCGACAAACCAGGTACAATATTGTTTGTACGTTATGTGCTTTTTTTATATATAAAAAATTTAAGGGTAATTACTTAGAAAAAAAAGGGACTAAAGAACATAAATACTAAAAGCGCAAAAGAAAAGTGAATGTTGCTAATGGACCTTACTAATGTAGAAATGCTCTAAAAGATATATCCTTACTAATGGGCCTTCCAATCAATGGTTACTAGTAGTCAAGTTAATCTTGACAAATGGTGGGTGCTAGGATATAGTAGTCAAAGTGGAAGGAAACTCGAGTAGAATTAGGGCTGTATATTTACGGATATCAAATCGGATTCAAAAAAATCACATATTTAATTTTCAGATCGATAAAATAACAATTCATATTTGATCTGAAAATTCGGTTATCAAACTTTCAGATTGATAAAATTACTTTTCAAATTACTAGTAATAAACTTATTTTTTTTAAAAATAAATATTAACAACAAATAAATAATAGAAATACTAAAAATAATATATATATATATATATATGATAATGAAAATGAAAATAATATAAAAATATGTTATATAGTAATGACAATAATAAGAATAAAGCATATTAACCAACAAGAAAATAATAATGATGTTTTATAATAGTAAAATAAACATCGAAAGATTCATGGTGGTGCTCGTCCCCTTGTGTCCTGGTGGCAAAGGTAGATGTTCATTATCCCTTGGGGTCCGGATTCAAGCACCAGTAATGCATGTTGTGTGTGTTATCTTTAAAAAGACTAAAAAAATTGAACAGATACTACACTTGCATACGTCAGCATATTCAAAAGGGAAAATAGAATGCAGATAATCGCATTGACGAAAGATGAGGTGAATGGAGTTTCATAATTTCAAGTGTTGGAGTAAGGCCTTGTTTGTTCTATTGATGCTTGAACTGCTGCAAATGGAATTAGGTGGTAGGGCCTGGCGCATCCCACCCAATTATAGTTTAAAATCATATTTGTAGTTCCTAGTGTTGTCTGGTTTTAATTAGGGAATTAGGTGCCCAAAATGAATCAAATTTTTTTATTATTTTTACAAATCATAATTTTAACAATTTACACGTAGAAACAGCAAATGTCTTTGAACTCTTGAGCTGATTTAGAGGTGGGCCTCTTTCTTGAGAAAATCAAATGGGTTTGAATTTGATAATGGACCAACTCAATTGGGCTTTATATATTTGATCTTTTGCATGTCCAAGTATCACAAATTATAGGAGTGAATTGTTCTTCTCACTAAAATTTTAATTGATTCAAATTTAGCACTAAATTTTAATTTTTGAATCATTTATATTATTCCGTTGTTAATTCTTTAATGATACAATTACATGAAGACAGTCGTTAACGTGAAGTCAAACCAAAATGGTATTGTTTTGATGGATGGAAAAAAATATATAGGGTTCGAACTTAAGACATTTAGAATAAAAAAAATTTAATTTACGAACACGAACAAGTTTTTTTGTTTGTTAATTAAATGAACGAACATGAACAGAGGGCTTGTACGTTCATTTACGTTCGTAAGCATTCAGTAATCCGTTCGTTTATATTCGCTTAAATTTATTCACATATGTCATTTTATATTTATTATTTTTCATAACAAAAGTATTATATTTAAAAAAAATAAAAAGCATATATTAAAAAAACGAAATAAAAAATAAACAATACTCAATGTACAAAACTTCAGGCTTCTTAAGAAAAAAAATTAAACAATACTCAATGTACAGAACTTCAGGCTTCTTATGAAAAAAATAAACATTACTCAATGTTCGTTTGTGTTCGTTTATTATTTTAATGAATAAACACGAACAAATTACTGAATGCTTACGAACGTAAATCAACGTACAAGCCCTCTGTCCGTGTTCGTTCATTTAATTAGCAAATAAAAAAACTGGTTCGTGTTCGTAAATTAATTTTTTTATTCTAAAAGTCTTAAGTTCAAACCCTATATGATTTTTTTTCATCCATCAAAACAATACCATTTTGGTTTGACCTTCACGTTAACGATTGTCTTCATGTAATTGTATCATTAAAGAATTAACAACAGAATAATATAAATGATTCAAAAATTAAAATTTAGTGCTAAATTTGAATCAATTAAAATTTTAGTGAGAAGAACAATTCACTCCTATAATTTGTGATACTTGGACATGCAAAAGATCAAATAAAAAATAAACAATACTCAATATAGAGAACTTCAGGCTTTTTAAGAAAAAAATAAACATTACTCAATGTTTGTTTGTGTTCGTTTATTATTTTAATGAACAAACATGAACAAAAAATCATGTTCGTGTTAGTTCATTTATTCCGTTAGAATTAAACGAACGAACGTGAATATACCCTTGTTTGTGTTCGTTCAGTTCGTTTACATGCATATAAGCGACCATCATCCATGTTATTGTCCCGTTAAAGAATTAACGACAGAGTGACATAAGCAAGTCGGAAATTAAATTTTAATGTTAAATATGGACCAATTAAGAGTTCGATGTAAAAAACGAATCAACTCTTATAATTTAGTTTACCTAAAAATAATCTCTCTTAAACCCTAAAATTTTTTGTCAACGAAAAATGATTTCTCTCTTGAATCCTAACTCACACCTTAAGGAAACCCTACCTCACATGATTTTGTTTGTAATCAGATATGTATAATACGATATGATTTGAATCGATTAATCGTAAATATGCATTTATATGTATAATAAATTCTTCGATAGTACTTCGGTATCCCTATTTTTTAAAAAAAGTTTTTGATGTCAATTATTAGTTGATTTAGTAAGATTCTAATAAAATTTATAATTTAAACTATAATATTATAAATAAAATAAATTAAAAATTACTACAATAATAAATTTTACAATATTTAATTTAAATTAATTGTACATTATGATGTTATATGTTATCAAAATTATATATTTCTTAAAATATTTATTGGGTAATTTGAATTACCAAAGAAAGTTAAAACTATCATTTTCATATGAGCAGACTGGCTGGCTTCCACCAAAACTAAAGGTAGGTATAAAGTAAAAGCTAATGTATAGACCACATGACAACAATCATCATTCATTCCTTATTTATCCTTTGATTTTTTAAAAAAATAAAAAAATAACCATGGAATCCTTAGAGTTTGAATTAGCAGTTGAGACGTTAGATTCTTTAAATAATATAGTTGTTATAATGATTTAAATTTTAACTTATAAATAATGCAATTGAGTTATTAGAGTTGTTTTATAATGAGTATATACAATACCTACTCCGAAATAATCAATCAATAAATTAAATATCGATAATTATAAAAAAATATTTATTTATACATTTAACTTAAATGTGATATAATGAGTTTAAGAATACGTTTATAGTGGCATTTAAAACCGAAAACTTTACAATCCCAAAAAACCCTTTTTAGGGTTCCTCAATTACAAAGATTACAAAATTATTAGTGAAGGAAGAACGATGGAACATCATGATTATCACCATGTCCAAATACAATTGCACCAAGTGCAATATTACTTGAAAGAATTAATACTTTATCTGTCTCAATGATGTATGTAGATCTAGCATGCTGCCTCCTCATTATATCACATTGAAGGATTATAGAACAAAGGGAGAAGAAAGCTATAGTAACAAAAAGGATTAGAGAGAAAATGAGCCAAAAGTAATCTACATTCTCATTAATCACAAAGGTATTTATACACAGAGATGAAACGGTTTACAAGCTGGTTTACAAGCTGTTAAACACCAGCTCAGCAGAGTTTCAACAACCATAACAGACTTCATAACAGAAATATAAACTGATTCTTGACCTTTAATAGCTCTAACGGCTATAACTCTAACATACTTCCTATTCTTCTTCTTTTCTTCTTTTTATTCCTTTAAGCAACAGAAACACAATTCAACAGCAGAATTCACATTGAGTTGTTCATGAAGCTGACTGAAGTCTTAGCTCATCAGCAGAATACACTTTGAGTTGTTCACGAAGCTGAACAAAGAAACTAGCAGATAATGGTTTGGTGAGGACATCAGCAATTTGATGTAGAGCTGGTACATAGTTAATCTGAAAAGATCCATCTAATAACTTCTCTCTGACAAAGCTGAGGTCAAGCTCCACATGTTTCAACTTGGCATGATGTACAGGGTTGGAAGAATGTGCAATAGCACTTGTATTATCACACCAAATGACAGATGGTGAAGGAAGAAGAATATCCAACTCAGTGAGTAATGATTTTACCCAAATGGCTTCACACATAGCATTAGCAATTCCTCTGAATTCAGCTTCAGTAGAA
Organism: Hibiscus tridactylites; assembly: GCA_958450335.1. Classification (NCBI taxonomy): domain Eukaryota; kingdom Viridiplantae; phylum Streptophyta; class Magnoliopsida; order Malvales; family Malvaceae; genus Hibiscus; species Hibiscus tridactylites. The sequence continues at coordinate 14,501,073 of OY288287.1, forward strand.
GATCGAGAGACAACAGTCTGTTTTTTTGAACTCCAAGCCACCAAATTTTTTCCCAGAAAAATGCAGTACCCAGCAGTTGATCTTCTGTCATCTGGGTTAGTACCCCAGTCTGAATCAGTGTATCCTGTAAGAGCATTTGAAGAAGAATCTGTGCTAAAGAAAAGCCCATGTCCCATTGTGCCCTTGAGATATCTGACTATTCTTTTTGCAGCTTTCCAATGTTTGTCCAAAGGAGACTGCATGTACTGACTAACTTTATTTACAGCAAACTGAATATCTGGTCGAGTTGTACAGATATGCTGTAAAGTACCAACAACTTGTCTGAACAATGTAGATTCAGTTTCAGAACAAAGAATTCCATCATGAGCAGACAACTGTGGTGTTGTAACCATAGGAGTAGAAACAGGGGTAGCATCTACCATTGAAGTTTTCTCAAGCAGCTCCATAATATGTTTTCTCTGATTGAGTATAATACCCTGACCAACATTCTGAATTGACATCCCTAAGAAAAATTCTAATTTCCCCAAATCTTTTAAAGAAAAAGCTGTATTTATATCCTTGATGACTTTATCCACATCACTAGCAACATTACCAGTCACCACTATATCATCTACATAAACCATAACAAAGATTTTGCTGCCATTCTCATTCCTAAAATACAAGGATGAATCTGCTAGTGAAGCTGAAAAGTGAAGAACAGACACAAGATGAGACCTGAATTTATCAAACCAGGCCCTTGGAGCTTGTTTAAGCCCATACAAGGATTTTTTAAGAAGACATACCAGCTTATTTCCTTGCTCATCAAACTGTTCAAAGCTTGGAGGCTGCTCCATATATACTTCTTCTGTTAAATCTCCATTTAAGAATGCATTGTCTATATCAATCTGCCTTAATGACCAGCCACTACTCAAAGCTATACTTAAAAGAATTCTGACAGAAACAGGCTTTACTACAGGACTATAAGTCTCTCCATAATCAAAGCCAGCTTGTTGAGAGAACCCTTTAGCCACAAGCCTTGCTTTATATCTTGAAACACTTCCATCTGCATTTTTCTTCACTTTAAAAAGCCATTTACAACCTATATGTATCCTATCTGCAGGTAGACTCACTATCTCCCAAGTACCTTTCTGAACTAAGGCTTGAATTTCCTTATGAACAGCTTGCTTCCACTCATCTATGGCCATTGCCTGATGAATGTTTTTAGGCTCAGATAAAGCTACTGTAGTTTGAAACACCTTAGGTTTAAAGATCCCACGCTTGGACCTTGTTACCATAGAGTGAGAAGATTTGAGACCCTTATCAGAAGAGATAGACACACCTTACTGATGATTAGAAACTTGCTCAGGAAGTTGAGTAAGAAGCTCTAAATCAGAAGAACTTTGACCTATATCAGGAGCTTGCTCAACTGGTGAAACTTGAGATGAACATCTAACAGATTCAGAATTGTCTTGAATATGTGACTGAAGAAATTGATTAGACTGAGGATCAGGAATCTAAAGCTCAGAAGATATATGAATGTTTCCAGTAGAAGGAGAAGAAGAATGATTATCAGCAGAGACTGGAATGGAAGGAAGTTCAACAGAATTATCAGCACCACCATGATTAGAAGAATCTTCAGCATCAGAACAAGCAATTCCATTTAATGACTCAGATTGAGACACAGCTTGAGGAGAGGAATGTTCTGAACTAGTAGCTTGACTAGAAGAAACAAAAGAAGAATTTGCAGATGGCTTTTTAGGAAGAAAACCAGAAAATCTAACAGGAACAGTTTCATCTGAAGATTTAGAAGTATCAGTTTTAGAGGAATACATTTGAAAATGATAAACCATTTCATTAAACTCAACATGCCTAGATACATAAACACGACCCTCTTTGCTTAAACACTTATAACCATGTTGATGGGAACTATAGCCAAGAAAAGTACAAGGTACAGACCTATACTGAAGCTTATTATTGTTATATGGCCTAGTTAAAGGATATCACTGACATCCAAATATTTTTAAGAATTTATAGTCAGGAATTTTACCAAACAGCTTCTCATGAGGTGACATTCCATCAAGAACATTACATGCGATTAATAAGAAAAACTGAAGTAAAAAAGGCATCAGACCAGAATTTTAAAGGAACAGAAGATTGAGCCATAAGAGTTAAGCCAAGCTCAACAACATGCCTATGTTTTCTTTCTACAATGCCGTTTTGTTCTGAAGTATGAGGACAGGTATTTCTAAACACAATACCATGCTGCTGAAAATAAGGAATTAAAGGCTTGAACTCAGTACCACAATCAGCTTGTATGATTTTAATTTTATGATTCAACTGCTTCTCAGCCATCTTATGAAAATTAACAACCACATTAAAGGCTTGAGATTTATTAGCAATGAAGTAAATCCAGGTAAACCTAGAATACACATCTACAAAGCTGATATAATACTTAAAATTGTTTGAAAGTAAAGGAGCAGGTCCCCATAAGTCCATTTGAATGAGTTGCAAAGGTTCAGTATAAACAAAAAGAGAAGAATCAAACTTCAACTTGTGACTTTTGCCCAATTTACATGCTTCACAAAAGAACTCATTCTTATTATTCAAAACAAAGTTACATTTCTTAGCAACATTAGCAAGAGCAGCAGGAGATGGATGCCCTAATCTCCTGTGCCAAAGCTCTATATTTCTATCAGAAACAGAACAAGAGTTGACATCAAGGTTCCCTAAACTAGCAGAAACATTTGCTATCCTAGCAGAACCAGACACACCAACACAATTATCAGAAAGAACATAAGCTTGAGAGGCAGGCAAATCAGACGCAGCATTGGGTATCTTGTATAACCCATTACTTTGCAAACCTTGAACAAGATGCTCCTGTGTTGAGAGATCCTTCACAAGACAACAATCAGGAAAGAATTCAATAGAAACATGGTTATCCTTAGTAAATTGAGAAACCGAAAGAAGGTTCTTCCTAATTGAAGGGACATGCAATAAATTATTTAAAATTAAAGGCCTAGATAAAGAATTAATCCTAGAGCTACTAATACCAGAAATTGAGACATCCATACCATTAGCAACAGATACCTTACCTATACCTTGATAAAAGGAGGGGTTATCGATGTTACCTGCATCTGGAGTCAAATGAGCAGTGGCTCCTGAATCAGGATACCAAGCAGCATCGTTAAAGGTAGAGAGACCAAACTCATCCGAAACGGCCGCAGCAGACGCAACAACGCCACTGGAATCTGGAGTCGAGTTGGAATTAGGGATCCCTGTAACTCCATCAGACTCTTGTAACCCAGAATGCTCATCCAATTCTTCAGCAAAATTGCAGAGATTAGCCGCAAACCCATTGCCATTCTGACCATCGTAGGATTGATCAAAACGAAAGTAGCACCGAATCGCCAAGTGCCCTAACTTCCCACAAATTTGGCACTGGACCCTCGACCTACCAGCAAAACCACCGCGTCCACGACCGCAAAAGACTGCCGTTGATCCTCGATTGTACACCGGAACGCCTTGAAAACGTTGATCAAAACCAGACCTAAGTTGAAATCGACCTTGATCGTTGAAGCCTCGACCAAAAGAATCTGAATTCTTTTGATAAGTTGAAGGAAAATTCTGCTGATAAGATGAAGGCCCAAAAGAACCAGGCCCTTGAGATAAAGAAGGCCCTTGTGCCATATTAACCAGAAAACTCTGGTTAACAAGATCTTGCTGTCGTGCTTCAGTGTCAAGAAGCACCGAGCAAACACCATCAAGCTTGTATGGTTGCTGACTGGAGGTGATGACGGCAACGACAGGCTCATACTCCGGCGGAAGACCCGAAAGAATTGCAGAAATATGCATCGTATCAGTCAAGGGATGACCACAGGCAGCCAAGCTGTCACAAATGGACTGAACCTGGGCAAGGTATTCCTTCATCCCCTGATCCCTTTTGCGTAAGCTACGCAAAGAACAATGAAGATGCATAATTCTGGTTGTAGAAGAAACAGAAAAAAGCTGATGAACCTTGTCCCAAATCTCCAGCGCAGTCTTGCAATTAACAAGAGAAGGCAAGATTGACGATCCAATGGACGAAAGCAGCCAAGAACAGAGTGCAGAATCTTGTTGCTTATAAGCAACATATTCATCATTGAGAACAGTATTTCCCCCTTCAGATCGAATATACTGAGGCGGAACTGAAAGCGTACCATCAATATGACCCACCAAGGCCAGACTCTCAATCGCGAAAAGAACCTGTTGACGCCACAAGAGATAGTTTGTGTCATCAAGCCTGATTGAGATGGTCTTGTTGGTGAAGGGCTTAGAGGATGCAGAAGCGTTTTCCACCATTGTAGAAACCTCTGATACCATGAAGGATTATAGAACAAAGGGAGAAGAAAGCTATAGTAACAGAAAGGATTAGAGAGAAAATGAGCCAAAAGTAATCTACATTCTCATTAATCACAAAGGTATTTATACACAGAGATGAAACGGTTTACAAGCTGGTTTACAAGCTGTTAAACACCAGCTCAGCAGAGTTTCAACAACCATAACAGACTTCATAACAGAAATATAAACTGATTCTTGACCTTTAATAGCTCTAACGGCTATAACTCTAACACACATGCTTCTGCCATTAACAAGCTTTACTTCTTTTCATTTTTCCACCCCTTTTCTCATGTTTTGTTGTCAATTTGTATAGTCCATTACATCTCCCAATTTTACATACTAGTAGAACTCCCTAGATTGAATTAGGGTTTTATTTTCCATTTTATTGTGTGTTGCTATCTTGACGACACACCTAGACACAGAGACAAACATATTTTAGGGTTAAGTTTTGATACATAAGTTGTGCAAATTAAATGATAAAATTTAAATCTTTAGCTTTGATACCCTAAATTTTAAATTCTACACCCCGCAACTTAAATCCTTAAACATCAAGTCTTATGTAGTTTATACAAGCTTGTGTATCAAAGTATTTTCCAAGATTTAATATTAAGATTGCAAACATTTAGAAAGTTATATCATAAACTTAATTACAAAATTTTAGAGGGTACGAAATTAATCATCAACAGAAAATACTTAAATTATACTATGACAATTTGAAAATTTTGGGAGGTGCGTAGTGAGTACTCACTCCAACACCCTCTTGGTTCATCTCTGCCTAGATATGTTCATAGGTCGGGCTACAGTCTAATAGATTTTATTTTTTTTTTACAATTTTTGAGGATTTGGTTGCAATTGTATCATGGAGTATTTCTTATCAACAACGTCACCTGTTTAAACCTAGCATATATAAGTGCAGGAAATTTCAAGGAATAAAAAACCAAGGAAGTTAGGTCATCGTCCTCCATGGGGACCATGACAATGGGATCTGTCCTCCGTATACCACGTTCTCAAAGATCTAATATGAAAAAGAACCATGGGATTGCCGATTGGGAAACATTTGTAAAAAGAAAAAAGTGGACCCTATTCAATTCATGCATTCTTTAACTAAGCCTCTTTTCATGGCCTGATAGGTAACTTTCATCCATCCAATAATACAAGGGCAAAAAATATGCAGAAACACTTCTAATCGAGACTGTAGTTTGTGTCACTTAGCAAAAAGAGTCAATACTCAACAGAGAAAAGTGAAGAAAATCCGGGAAAAAGTTGAGAAAAACACATGACAGATTGATGGATTTGGACCATATTGATTCAAAACACACTTCTTAAAAACATGATGCATTCACTTATCATGTCCCTACAGAATTATACATGTAGGAAATAGTGCTTTCTGCATCACTGTTTTTTTTTTCTCTTTGTCTGAAGAAAAAACGTAAAGCTAAAGCCTTCTCTGTGCTTTTTATTATCATTCAGTTTACCTACAAGTGTTAAGCTACCCTTATTGCAATACTTGAATGTCTTAGCCTTTGATCCTTTGCTTCCTTGATCAGCTTCTACATATGCCTATTAAAGCAAGCATTTTGATCTTTATGCCCTTTTTCGATTTTTGTGTTTTCTGTCTTGTCCCTGAAGTAATCTCTGCTAAGCTAATCTTTTCAAACTTTGGAGTTCCATTTTAGTTACATGATGAAGAGAAGCCATGAAAGAGAGAGGCAAAGCTGTGGAAGTATACAACAACAGCAACATTGATTTCTTCCAAGACTACACTTCCTCGGATGTTGTTCCATGTAGGAAACATCCACACTTGTCTTCGGCCGGTGTATGCGCTTATTGTCTCAAGGACCGTTTGATCAACTTGGTTTGTTCGGACTGCGGTGAGCAGCGTCTCTCGTTTTGTTCTTGCTCCGAAATCGCTACCAACCCTCGGAACTCATGCACCGGTGGTGAAGTAGGCAGCGTTGGTCGGGTTTCGTTCTTGATAGAGAATGATAACAAGGATCAAGTTGTTCAAAACCCCAGGGCTAAAAGCAGTAGGAGTGGGAATAATAATACTAAGTCAGAAGATGTTTTCTTGCTCAAGAGAAGCAACAGCAGCTGTGTTGAGATCAAGAAGAAGAATGGGCTATGGAGAATCGGGAGGTTTTTCAAGAAGAAGAGGGACAAAGAGACTAACTGTGGGAAGAGTGTTTGTGGGGCTGATGAGAAAAGTGATCTGTGGGTGGTTGATTACATGGGGGTGTCAAGGTCAAGGTCTCTTTGCAGTTTCAGAGGTGGTGGGTTCTTTGGATCAGAAGATGGAAGTGACTTGATGAACTTTTCGGGTGCTAGGAGCTCCATTTCAGCCGCTCGGAGTTCCGGTGTTAACGGCGGTCTGGTTTATGATCCTGAGAGGAAAAGTGGGTTCAGTGAAGCAGAACCAAGGAGAAGTGGTTTTGATAGTGAAAGAAGAGACAGTACTTTTATAGAGTCTGATATTGCAGACATTAGAGCCATTAGAAAAAGTGGAGGAGGTGGTTTAATGGATGTTGATGGTGGTTTTAGTGGAGCAAACAGGCGGGTGTTTTCTTTGAAAGAGAGTTATTTCAATGGTGGGGATGATTCAGGCTTCATTGACTTAAAATTTGATTTTCAAGCAGAGTCTAAAGGGGACATTCCTCCTAGTATGAAGAATGGTGTTTTGTCTGGTTTTGGCAGCATCAGGGAAGCTGGTGAATTTATGCCATATAAATCCAGTGTTTCCATCGAGAATGCACTGACAATGCCTGGAAATGGAGCCTTAAGCAATGGGAGTTCATATCAGATGACAATGGATGAAAGAGGAATCAAAAAGAACAAAAGAATTTTCAAAGGATGGAAGTGGATATTCAAAGCTCCATCAAAATTGGACCAATCCAGGGAAGAAAAATGAAACATTGAACTCAAAATAGGTCATCGTCATCTTTCGAATTTCACTCTATGTTTTACTTTGTTCATTTTCATATGTAATTTTCCTCACATGATTTTCAGAAATGGATGATTAAAGAACTGGAAAAGGGACCAAAAATATTTTGTATCTATATGAGATTTATGGAACTGTAACTTACAAATTGGCCATCAAGCCTTAAAGAATAGGGGGGTGGTGGAGGCAGCCGGCAGCCGCTTCCTTGTAGGGCTGATATAGTGGCACTTCCCTCATACTAATATTGTAAAGGTCCCCCCATTTTCAATGGTGTCTCACTATCTCTAGTCTCATATAATGTTTTCTATACTCATTTGACTACAGAAAAAAGATTTCAGATCGGTCCCGGTGTATGCTTTATCATCCTCCCGAGTTAGGAAGAAAACAAGATGCTTGCTACCATTAGAAAGTAGCACTCCACAAAGCATTCTCTCCTTCCCCACACCGCCGATGAACCTCTTTAATCCGATCAGCAGACTTGCAAATTCCACTGCAGGTCCAATCAAAGGAAGCAACACAGGCATTGCCAGCTTGGGCCTTCCATTCACAATCTGCATTTGGGGTCCATTCGTTAGACCAAAACCGATATCATAATCTGTATCAGGCAATATCACTTCTATACCAAAAATTGCTAAAGTATTTATGATAGTGATCTATGAGAAATATGGAAACGATTGCAAGCAAATATGATTTCAACTGATAATGAACGTCTTCACCAGAAATATACCACATTCGAATGAAACTAAGAAATTTCATCATAAAATTCTCAAGGGGGCTTAAGTCTTAATCAGAGATTCAACTTATAAAGAATCCTCAGGTTTGAAAAAATCATGGCAATTTCATGCCTAATATCATTCAGCTACATAGTTTAGAAGAAGGAAAAAATAACATTGTTCATTCACAACAATTTAGTCGCCTCAGCTTTTTGGTGTTCACCAGGTCTTAGAATTTCTCCTATGCAAACCTATCGAATTCTAAAAGATTTGGGAGAACATAATAAGATATTTACCAGGTGGTGTGCCACAGCATAATCTCCGATCATCAATATGCTCGACATCAAGTCCAATAAACCATGATCCCAGTGAAACATCCTCATTAGCATACTTGTGTAAAACATGCCTGACATAATCATGCATGTGATATAATCTTAATTAGTTCAGCAAACAACGGAAACACTCGAGAGGCAGGCCACCAGATTCAAACACAAGCTTCATTTTAAACAAGGATCTTAGATCTTACTGATTTATTGATATATATGAGGCCAAATCTTTTGAAATGGCATACAACTGTCCAGTAGCATGACGAAAATATTTATTTCCTGCCTCACCAAATTTCCAGTGTTCGGGTTCATGGTATCTCACTCCCCTGTTCCATAACATAACAACTAAGAAAACCAGCATATTTTCTGAAGAAAAAAACAATATATTGATAAATTTGGCTCACTTTTGAGAGAGGACGGGACCAGATTTCATACACCCTATGTATACACGTCGTTTCTTTCGGTGTCTAACTAGAGTTTCTCCAAGTGTCGCTGCATAGATTTAATGGGAAATGTGGACTTAAAAAAGCACATAATTAATAAAATTTTAACAAACACTTGATTACTGTTAAGTGTTAACTACAATAAGTAGTATCATAATTTTCACTGAAAACATATAAGATAAGCATTGATCTTCAAGTACAAAGGCTTTCTGTAACTAATCCTTGTAACGACAACTAATCCTTTATGTAAAGGATAATTATAACAACTAATCCTTTTGTTGTCTGATTGTAAACCTTACTTTTTAGTAGACAAATCTCAAAACTTACCTATATTTACATGGACATCATCATCAACTTTGACATAAAAATCTGCATCCCATAAAGCGACAGCAGTTGCAAAGTATATCTTAGTTTTTGCAGACAACTCAAGATACCCTTCAACATGGTCCTGATGACATGTAAAACACATTACTCGGTTTACTTATTTAATCTTTCCAGTTTTCACACAGTAAATTGTTATCTAGAGTGTTCTTAAAAACATACTTAGAGCAGAATAGTCTATATACATCAAGTGACTAAAACAGCCTACCAGTCTCAAGAAGTCACCATGCTTCTTATTCTCAGCTTCAATTGCTCGATCCAAAATACCACCCGTCGTGGCACTGGAAAATTAAAAAAAGAAGAAAAGAAAAGACGATTATGTAAAAGCATAAAATAAGTTCTCAAATTTGTAATTTGGGAATTGTTATTGTTGTCATTTCCACCCTTGAATTGTCATTGTCAGGCATCATATCTAAGACTTCTGAAACAGGCAAAATTTTCATATCAAGAATCTATACCAGTAAATTTTATGCTTATAGCAGAATTCCTTAGAACACTCTGTGGAAGTGAAATCCGCCTACTATATCGTTTCGATACATTTAAGGAGAAATACATGTCAAACTTCAGGAACCAACAATAACAGAACGTGAATTAAACCCTCACCTATGACCAATAACAAAGCGAACAATAATGCCCTTTTCATCCTCCAATTTCTTTCGCTTTTCACCTATTTTTGAGTGGTTTTAGGAAGGAAAACCACAACAGATTTAACTCGTCAATTCAAATGGCATAACTTGGGAAAGGAACTAATGTGTGTTAAGGGACTAAAGAAAAGGAAGGGTATGGAAAAGATCAATCCAACCTTGTGGCATCCACGTAGCACGGACCGAGTCTCTTCTTTTCCGGCTGCTAAAAGCAGTATTAATTCCTATAACCATCAGATACTTTCTTTTCCTAGGTGATTCAGCTCTATTCGCATCTGTGGATAACGGTGTGCCGCCAAGTAAGGACTCTTGTTCCGCCCTTGCAGCAGCTAATTCCATCTCTAAGTTTGAAATAGTCTTATCCAATGTCCTACATCAGAAACGACCCGATGAGTTCGTTGATCGATCAGCCACTTTAAAATCTAATCAACCATAGTTACAGAAAAGCAATACTTACTGTATAGCATGGTGAGTCTTAAAAATCTCCCCAGTGATATCTTTGGATACATGCTTTTTTTCTTTCTGAAACAATTAAAGGAAGCCAATCAACCTCAAAACTTCGGATGCCTAATAAAAAGGTGTAGTACAATGCAATTACGAAACTCACAGCTTTTAGATTACAACCCTCTGAAATTAGTTTTAGTTTTTCAGCTTCCATTGCGGTTGCCCTCATGATACCTTTAGATTGAGGAACAGTCCCCACCCTGCTACCAATTTTACACATTAATAAGCCATCATTTAAGCCTCAACAAATTCAACAAGCATACCATCATTATAAACAAATGAATCCAAAATTTTAACTATAGATGTGCCAAATGAGGGTCAAAATTTTCAGTGAAGTCAAAGGTAATCGAAATTGTTTAGTTCTTCATAGCAATGATCTTCAAAGATGTAGCTTCCATGAGGGGAACAAAAACATTAAAAGCCAAACAATTAGCTAGAAGCATTAAAAACACTAAAAGATGTTAATATGTTCAAGAGTCTAAATTACAAGTGCCAGATACCATTAAACCAATGTTACAGTTATCTATAGCATGTGTCAGAGTTCTTCCTGCTAGGGAAATGTTTAAAAATGGCATGAATGGTAATTATGGATCATTGAATGATAATACTGCAATTCTTTTTTTTCTTCAAATTTTATATAAAAACAGCAACCCTAAAAGGCTGGACCATAACATTGAATTGCCAATTGAAACCCCTTTACGGCTTTACCCAAAACAAGAACATTTTGAAACCTCAAAAACTTAAATTCACATCAGAAAAAAACGTAGCCGGAGTTATTTTCTTCTTGTCTCTTATAAAAAAATTGTGTTGAAAACAAACACAAGCTTGAATACAACTGCTAACAACAAAAATCAAAACAACCCATATTTAGAAAACAAGTTGACACAGTTTCACCATTGAAACGAAGCAAAATTGAGCTAAACAAAGGTGAGAAATTCAATGAAACGGGAAACACCAAAGAAGAAGGATAATTGTAAAATGGGTACCTGTTGGTGAAGAGCATTCCAGCAGAGAAGCAGGCCAAGCAAAGAAGAAAAGTCCATTTCTTTGATACAAAACTTCCAGAAGACTGCTCTCCTTTGGTTTTAAAAGCCATATTTTGGAAACCTTGAATCTAAATTCCCTCGTATTAATCAACCAGTAGCTATGAAAAGAGAGCAAACCCCATATGTAAAAGTGGAAGCTTGAGGCAAATCAAAGTGACCCAGCGGCAGAAAATGAGTGCCCCAGAATTAGAAACAGAGTGCTGAGTTTTCCAGCTTTATATTTTTGCTCCTTTTGTTGTTTTCTCAAATTCTCAACTTTGCAGGCAAGGGACGTTGAATGAATACTACAAGTAACAAACACACGATCTCTTCTTCTTAATTCTTATAGCCAATTTCCCAAATTATCCTCTTCGTTTTGTTGAAGGTGGCTTAGGCTTACACACGATCATTGGCATGACAGTCGGGTACATGGACGTGGCAGAAATCGATTGGATAAAGGGCTTTCACTAGATCTTGCGCCTTGTCTAGTAATCATGTGACGGTCACCGTTTTAGATCACGTGGATGGCTGCAAAGAGAAACTGGAAAGAGAGGTAACCGAGGGGGTGTGGGTCCCAACTCACGAGGAAGTCTGACACACGTGTCATGATGTGAGTGTTGTTTTCAGTTTTCACCTATCAATCCTTCGTCCACTGAACGAAGGCGGAAGGAACATATGCCTTCCGGTAGGGTGGTGCCCGTAAAAGATGGGGACATCCCACCTTTCTCCTTTCCTTTGAGGGATGAGGGCTCTTCAATCGCAGTTTCGTTATGAAAAGCCTCTCTTTTTTATAATTGCGAAGACTTAATCCTATAAGAGAAAAACATTTATTTTTGAATAATGTTAAAATAATTATAAAATAATATATGTCGTATATATTTTTAGATATTACACATTTTGTATAACATATTTTTTTTTATTGAAGCCTCTCGTTAGATTCAAAAAAAATATTTTTATTGTACTTATACTATCTATTGATGAGGATATTAATAGTTAGTATTAATAATGCATTTAACTACATTAAAGTAAGTAGTTACAAAATTATTGACAATAAATATTTATCCATATACATGTTATGCCAAAGACATGTGCGTCCCTAATTATTGGGACATTTTTTCCTTTCTAAAATGTAATTATTGGGAAATTTGGTTCTTTTAGATGATGATACATTTGATGCTATATTGTATGTAATTTGTTGACAACGATGGATTTCGAATCTCACTAATTATGTTTATTGGAACAGAAATCAGTTTTCATTTAAAAAAAATAAGAAAACATTCATCGACTTACTTAATTAAATAAACATCGATGGCGTATATTTTTTTTTAAATTATTATAGATGTTGTTGTCGTTATATGATTTTATCGACGATGCATAAAATTATAGACCGTTCCGATATCATTATTCTTTTTATCTGTAACCGGGGGAGAGAATTAGGTGTTGAAGTTCAACTTGCAAAGTAGAAGGATGAGGAATATAGGAAAACTTGAGAGTCACATATTCGGAATAAGAATAAAAGGATGGAAAGAGAGTTCCGTATTAGGTGGTGGCAATGTTTGCTGTAGCTTTACAACACTGATTTGTTGCATGTTTCATTGGTTAAGCAAAATCCAGTCTGCACCACCACTTGCCTTTTCCAACCAAATTGCTTTTTGATTCTTTTCACCTATCTTCCCTCTCCCCCTCTTTGTTAACTTTTTTTTATTAGATACCATTTCTTGGGGTAGTTCTGAGTAGTTGCAATAGGAGCGGCGTACACGATTTTTAAAAATAAAGAGTCTAAAATGAGTTAAATTAAATGGTTACAAGGAAAAAGTATGAGATTCTTTATAAACTAGTGGTAAAGGAGCAAAAATCTTCTTCCTCGTAATTATGCCTCATTCTATGCCTCACCCTAAAAAACACTTAAAATTTAAATTTTAAGCTTTAACCTTAATTTTCACACCCTAAACCCTAAGCTCTAAAAAACACACCCTACCCCTAATTTCCTAAACTTTAACTATATCCCCTAACTTTAAACTCTAAACCCTAAACCCACTTTTTTAAAGTGGAGGCACCAAAAGAAGCACAATTTGGAGGCAGACGTTTCCATTCGTGGTAAAACGCATGATAAAAACAAATATTGGTGTACTTCATAAATTTTGAATCATGTTACATTGTTTTTTTATTATTCAAAAGTCGGTTTATCACATACTCAACAAACATTTAACTTGAAAGCCTCATTTTAATAAATTGTACATGCCTGAAATCTTTGAACCGACTCTACCATTTCTTACAATGCGATTGCATGTCTCTTTTAGCAAGCCCATGCAGATGATATAATAAAGGAAGCTGAAGCTTTCAGCCAAGGTTCAATTTTTTCATTGAAAATTACAATGCAGAGCCATGAAAAAAGCATTGTGTAAGATGATACTGGAACTGGACCTCCATAACATGGATGCATTTGCCCATCCCAATCCACCCACTTGATCAATGCAATGCAATGAATCCCATATCAGTCACTGTCCTTTTCACATGTGAAAGCCTCAGTGTTTTAGACAGTAATAGTAATACTGTTACTGGAGTTTTTAACTTGAGAATAAAGTTAAGAGAGGGGAGTGGGACAGGACAGGGCTTGAACACTGACTGAATAATGTGATTTGATCATTGAGAAGATGGAACTATCAGCAATGAGAGCAATTTCACCTGATACAGCCATTTCGTTTTCCTTGGCATCAACTCAGAAACTTGGTTCATGCTGGAAAGCTGTGAGTAAAAAGGTGGCGTGTTTCTTAATTAAGTATTAGATGCAAGCAGTCTTCTCATGATAAAGTAGGTGTAAATGAAAGTAACCGTTTGTATAATTTTCATTTTATGTTCGTGTTAAGTTAAATAAAAATGTATGAACAAAATGTTTACATTCGTTTAATAATTTACGAGCATAAACAGATGTGATTCGGTACGAGCATAAACAAATGTGATTCGGTTCATTTATGTTCATAAACAAGCTTGTTTATAGGCTCGTAGTTCGTTTTATTTTTTGTTTATTTAGTTAATATTTCTGAACATATAAACAAACCAGTTCGTGAGCGTGTTCGTTTAAATGTTCACGAACGTTAAACGAATACGTTAGTGAACGTATAAACGAACACGTTCGGCGAACGTTAATCGAACACGTTCGTGAACACTTAAACGAATACGTTCGCGGACACTAAACAAATAAACACGAACACTTTCATAAGTAAATAAATAAATAAACGAACACGAACACAATGTTAAAAATTTAAACGAAAATGAACCGAACACGAACACTTTTAAAAATAAACAAACAAACACGAATATAATCTTATTCGTTCAAACTCGATTCATTTACAACCCTAAATGTTAGTGGGTTAAACCTACCCGATTTATAGAGATTCGTTACGTTAGTTCATTTCGGTTACACGTGACATGACGTTATCCTAATTAACTGTAATAAATTTCCATGATTAAGAAAGGAAGAAGCAAAAACCATAAAATAACTATCTCAAGTCTCAACGACAAATTCTTGCTATAGAGCTGGTAATTTTGGATATTTCTCGACAAGTTAACAACCTCCCACCAGAATGATGATAAATGCAAATCAGGGTAGGAATGTGAATTATTCGGTTTTGACAGAATTAACCTATCGAATCGAATTTTATTGGTTAACTTTAAATAAAATCGATTAGCGGTTAAGAGTTTTTTTTTTTTTTTTAAATTTTGGTTATAAATTAATTTCATTCGAAACATGTTAACTAACTGAATTAACCGAAATTATTATACATTAAATATTATATACATTATATAAAAAAGGTATAATAAAATATATTTTTTTAAATTTGACGTGGCCAGATCTTATCGCGTGGCAAGTCCAGTCAGAATCAACCATTGACCGTCAATTAACTGACAATTTTCATCTAATAAGAGCAAAATTATTATATAACAAAACGTTGGGGGTCGTTTGCTCAAAAAAATATGAGACCAAATAACAAAACATGCAAACATTGGGGGCATTTTTTGTCAGTTGCCTTTATTTTTTGTCATTGAACTTTTAAAATTTATAAAATATCATAATTTTTTTGACATATTATAAAATAATTATTAAACTTTTATCAAATTAGCATAAAATGAAAATTCAATGACTAAAAAGATTATTTTTAGCATAATTTATCCAAAATTTTATAACAAATTTCAGTTAATTCGAAAACCGATCAAATTAACCGAAAAAATTAAAAAATTTCAAAAATATTTCGATTCGGTTAACAATCAAAAAGAAAAAAAAATACGGTTAGTAAATTTTAGGTAATTCAATTCGGCCGGTTAACCAAATGCACACCCCTAAACCAGATTGTAGATGAACCCTTTACCATTTTTTCTCATAGTTTGCCCCATGACGTGTAATATTTCATCCCTTAAGTGATTCATATATTTGTAGCTTAACTGAAAAATAAATGTTCAAATTATACAATTTTTTCATTGTAGGTGACTAATGTTTCATTTTATTTTAAAGTTTCTCGGTTTAAAAAAAAATCATTAAAAAGCTCTTACCTGACATGTTTAAACAAACATTAGGCATTGCTACACCTTTGTTCCATAAGCTGTGTCTTCTGTTAAGATACATAATACAGCCTCAATCCCAAAAATCTTTTACAAAAGGAGCGGCAAAGCTCTACCCCTACAAGTAATTAGCCATCCCATCTCTCCACTGAATCTGCCAACAAATCCAGAAGTCCGAAGTTTCTTCATTTGAATTCGGCATTGCACCAGATGAGAAGAAAACATACCATTTACTCCCAAGAATTTGCTCTGCTTGAAGTTCTAGTACAGGGTCAACAACTGAGACTTGTGATCAATCGCATTGAACACGAATGTGCCAGACACAGGAACAAACTGTTTCGTTATAAGCTGCCAGAACGAGAGCCAGTAGTCATGTAAACTATGTAAAATCATTTTTTAGTAATTTTCTCTAAGCAGACCATGGAAACATGAATTTCAAACACAGCCAACAAAAGACTAAAAATGCTACCTTGATCACTTCTTGTGATGCAATTCCTCCAATGACAGCAGCAACAGCATGGAGCTCTGCAGCGCCAAATCGGCACATTTCATTAATAAGGTCCTCTGTCAGTGTTACGCCAGTACAACCCAAATCATTAAGTAGGCTAACAGCTGTAGTTTTTAGCCGAGATATATCCTCATCCAATCCGCTGCAAAACAATAACAGCATAGTTAGAATGCAAACCTCAGGTTATGACACCAGAAGAAAGAAAAACTACCAAGTGTTAGGCTTACCCATCAAACTGCCCAGGAAAATGGATAAAATTTGCAGCATAGCGGTCAACAGCTCTTAGAAGAATATAGAATCCCACGGAAATACTGAAACACAAACAGAAGACCATGTTTTGTACACATCATCATGATTTGAATTGCAAATCAACAATAAAAAAAACAGTCATAACATATTAAACACAATAGTAAAGAAAGGACCGGCATGGTCACTATTGCGTTACATAGATTATCAAACAAATTAACTTAGGTACCATTTGGTTGATGTTTTTCCTTCCTCAATAGAAAGTGAAAAGCAAAAGATTATAAAAAATTAAAAAGAACTGAAAACAAGGGGAAATTTCAAAACGCACAAGAACCAATCAACAGAGCATGAGTTGAGCATTATACTACAGAACCTTTATGTAGCATTAACCTATTGTCATATGAAAGAAAGCTTTCATATATACATAAAACAATGCCTTTGGTCCGAAAAGAGATTAAAGAGCATCACAATACATTAATATTCAGTGAAAGAGAGAGAGAATGGGGATGGGATGATGCACATGATTTTGACATACGGAAACATCAAAATTTAAGTCACTGAACCTGTAATCTTCATCAGATAAATACTTCTGCAGCTCAGCAAGGGATGGATTATTATACTCATCCTCAATGGGGCGATACCTACAAACCTACAAACAAAGATTAGATGAGGGACTAACCCAAAAGGGGCATGACTCACTGTGGTCTCTTTGGAATCATCAATCAGTAGTTTCAGTACACATCGTACATCATTCTATTAATTGTAGCATAAGCATTCATGCAGGTAAGCAGGCAGGATGCTGATAACAAAACCTCAAGGCAGGAAGATCCAAATTAACAGAAAAATAATGAAAATAAGACTGGAACAACTAATGGTCTTTATGCTAGATGGAATAAAACCAGATTAATTGATAAAATGCATTCAACAAAGTACAATAAAGATCAACTGAGGTCCTCCTGAAAGTAATACTTGGAGGCATATTATAAGCCCAAATAGTTTACTTACTGCAATTGTTATGAATGATGACATTTTTTTTCATTGAAGTGCTTCTTGTGTTAATAAGGATACAAGCAACAGATTGAACCATTAAATAGCAAACAGATTAAAAAACGTAGCACACTTACTTTGAGTTTTCTAGCATTTTTACAAAAGCTTTTTATAGTAGCTTTAGGGATACTATAGGAATCCCTGCCAATTTTCTTAAGAATATTCCTAACTCGTTCTTCAATGACAAGATAATCAGCCTCAGACTTAGCCTGATAGATCTTCTGCAAGTTTACATAATGCCTGAACAAGAGATTGATAGAGTTGTCATTCTCGATTTTAGGGAAAAGAAATGCTAGAAATTTTGTAGGGATCAATCACTAACTCAGTTGAAGATGTCATATCTGGTATTGACCCCTCAAGTGGTACCTCCCCACCACCTTCATTTGCAATAAACTCCTGCATAAAGTTCACAATTGCAAATACTAATTGAGATCTTGAGAAACTTGTAGGAGCTTGAATAGAATTAAGTTGAAGATAATCATAAAAAATTGTAGCAGGATCAATGTTGATTGAATATTCAATAATCTTTAGGTAAATGTAAATAGCCAAAGTAACATCACCAATAATGTCACATGGAAAATGCAGGTTTAAAACATATGACCAAAACTCCAGCCAAAATCCCACAACTCTCATACTCCCCGCTAAGGATCATGCATCAGAAACTTCACATACATGGTGTCACTTAAATGAAGAAATCAGACAATAAAAAGTTGAAAACTAATTCAAATTATTGGGGTCATTTACATTTTAGATCACTGAACTTAACATTCATTTTCATTTACATCACAAACCTTTAATTTAATCAAATCACATCATTCAACGTTTATTATTAATAAGCTAAGTCACTTATATTAACATTGTTACGTAATTCTAACGAATAAACTGAAATTAACACTATCATCAAATAATGTTTAATTGATAATTTTAGTAATTTTTCTGCAAGAATTTCTGAAACATTTCATTTAAATAAATTCAAATGAAAAATAACTAAATTTCCTATAAATCATAACAAAAAATATTTAAATTACAAGTTAAACATTCTTTATTGATGACATGTGAAAAATATGTTAAATAAAAGTGTCAATTTCAGTTATTTTTTCATTAGAATTATTTAATGGTGCCAATATAAGTGACTTAATTTATAAATAACTAAAGCTGAATGATGCAATTTGATTAAATAAAATGCTTGTGATGCAAATGAAAGTTGTTAAGTTTGGTGATCCAAAATGTAAATTATCCCAAATTATTGAGACAACATTGCAACTGAAATTTCATCTAAATGTTTTACCATAAATATTTGAAAGAAAGAGTGAAATGGTTCTGAGAACAAATCAGCTGTGCGAATATGCGTCTTTGGTCATAAAATGAGAAAAGGTCACATTAGCCACCATGCATCATGGTTTTCAGAAAGCCCATAGGGTTTACATCCATTCTATACATGTATCAACAGACTAGTGTCCATTATAAGAACAGAGCTATTGGGTGCCATTGTGCACAAGCACAATACGCTTCAGCAACAGTATCTACAGAAGTAAATAATTATTGAGGCTATAGCAAGGTGGGTTAACTTTTAAATCACCAACCTTCAAAGCTGCTACCATCACCCAGAAGTCAGAAGAACCAGTGCCAACTTCAGCACAGCTATCATTAATTATCCGCTGTAAATCTGAACCTGAGATTTAAAAAAAGGAGGGGGCATGGTTAAGCCGTTAAGGACCAGCCAAAGTAGTGTTTGATTTTCACAGCTGATACTAACTCAACACAGAAAGCAACTAAACCAATGTAAACTGTAATGCATACTGCATTGCAATTACACAAAGAAGCTTCATGAAGTAAAATAAAGAGTATCAAATCATACAAAGGATACTTTTCTCACTCAATTTGTTTCACATCAATTAGTTGTTTGCAAAATATATAGTAAGTGATGTATTACTATGGACAAAGAGCAAGGTGCCTCAAATCTTTTCCCTCATAAACACAATGTACAATATTAAAACCAACTCCAATACCAGCCAAAAAGTGTTACCAGGGGTCAAATGGATTTCAAGGTCCGAGGCTATAGAAGTCAGGGAATCTTCTAAAACCAAATAAGTTTTTCATTCCATTTCCATAAAAGACAAAAGAAGTTTCTGCGGAAATCTTTTAACTATCCAAAAAGTTTTGACTCGTGAATCTGCCAAGACAAACTTACTGATTCCTTGAGGAGCAAACACTTTAAAGGAGGCATCAATAGCTTCTTTATAGTTTTCTTCATCCATTGCAGCCATCCTGGATTTGAGAAGTTCCTAAAATGTCCGAGAATTAAACCTAAATCTCACAGACATAAATCAGAAGAAATAAAATCTAGCAGACAAAATATACAGAAATGTGAACCTTGAACTCTCTTTTCTCTTCCCTGGTTGATGGTAGAGTACCTCCATGGCTAGTCTTCCACTCATCAGCGATCTTCACAAGGATGACAACATACGGTATGTGTTTATGAGCAACAGGATCTTGCACATTTAGGTCAATAGCTTCAGCAAACCTATTATAGGCAAATCCCAGTCAGAACTCCAATTAAGGAAAACAAAGGATATAAGCTTACTGCTTAGAGTTAGAGAATACTCAAATATTTTTTAAGAGCACAATAGAGGTAAAAACATTAAGAAAGGAACATTGTTGCATGAATTATAAAAATCCTTTGACGACATACCAACGGTTTCATCCCAACATTATGGAAAATATCTACTTACATCCCCGACCAACAAATACAAAAAAAATTGACCGCCGACCATAATACGGGGGATTGCATGATTCCAGGAGAAAAGTTTTGGCATCCAAAATACATAAATGCGATGAACTTTCTATCTAACCTCAACAATGTTTAACAGTTAAATTGACATTAGAAATACACTAGTGCAAGCTTATAGCAAATAGAGAAGTCAAACCATGCACCAAAATAAATAAAAGATAGATACCCTCTCAACTCAGGCCATGGGTTATTTAACCGAAGGTCATCTAGAAAATGGTCTGGCTTTGACTCAATTACAGTGTGTTCCTGCCACAAGCAAAACACAGACGTCATTTTAAGACATTTTCCCTTTTTTGTCTAAATACTAAACTCGTGAAAAATGTTACATGGGCCTATATAAGTTCAATAGAAATTCAATATTTGTTCCTGCTGATATCAAGCTATATAAGCGAGATATCAATGGCATAAACACTGATACATTGGATGAAAATGCAAACAACATAAACCATTACATGTTACCTTTACACTGATTCGAACTAAACCTGTTAGGCCATAGGAGCGAGCAAAAATCAACATCACATTTTCTTGTCGACAGATTCTATCAAGCTTCACCATAGACTCTTCCACCAGCTGAAACAACAACATGGTTAAAAGGGAAGATTCCTAAGATAAGGAAACGTAAAACCACATGATTCTTTTAAGAAACAAAGCAGCATAAAGTTATGAACAAATCAACTTTAATTCCAAATTATTTGCACGCATAGAAAACAGTAAAACCAGACTCAAATGGTAAACAAAAAACTTTTTAAGTTAACTACTAGCCGCCTAAAAAGGGTAGGTACCTAACAGTTAAGTTCATCGGCGAAAGTTCGGCAATAAGAAGATTCCTTACCTGAGTGGCCACAACCAGGGTAAACTGAGAAAAGAAAGATGGGTTGGTGTCAATTAAAGCCTCAGGATACTCTTCAATAAACTTAGCTTTAACAGCATCGTTTAGCTCTTGGAGGAATGAACAAACACACTTGGCTTTGGACTGACCAAGGCTTGAATCATCCACTACCCCAGAACAATTCCCAAAATTAGAAGCCAAGAACATTAAAACCCAAAATAAAGGACATTACAAAAACGTGAAAATGAAAAGGGGAAACATATTAAAACCTACCCATAAAATTGTTTCCAAGATCACCAAATTCAACCTTAGACCCATCGACTATAGTAATGCTCCCAACACCACCAAGAACAAGATTCTTCAAAGTCTCGGAACCAGTCGGCCCACAATTTAGTAAACATATGCTCGCTTTCTCGAGAGCTGCTTGCCCTTGTTCACCCCAGATCCTACCAATTTTTTAAAGGAAAGGAAATTTGCTGATATTGCAAATAGGCAAGGCAACTTAAGATTATTCGGTAGGAAAAATCTATTAAGGCGTGAATTCTTTAAAAACTTTTAATTTCTTCCGGGGAGAAAAAGAAAATCTTACAAAGAAAAAAGGAATAAAATTGAGAGGTTACCTGAGCTGGCGATCGTATTTGGTTTTAGGCTCCGCCATTGTTAAACTTCGATATGGTTTTTTGCTTGTTCACTACGCAGTACGCATAGACCACGCTAAATCCCGTCACCGTTTCAAGGACAGTGGCGACAATATTAAACGCGTCGTTTAGACGGGCATGCCAAAATCTGGGCTTAAATCTAAAATAAATGCCCCAAGTATCTATTTTTTTTCATTTAGGTGCCTACACTATTTCTTTTGAATAAGATAAGTGCTTGAAATTTTTACTTTGGTTTAAAGTTGCTTAAAGTTTTAATTTTTGTCCAAATAGGTGCTTAACTCTTATTTGAATTGGGTTTTTGGTCCATGTCAATTAGTGGTTAAATGTTGGGTTTTTTTATTAGAAAAGAAAGGAAAACATGTGCCTCATTATAAAACCTCCCTAAACTTAAATGAAAGAAAAAGAGTACACTTGTAGACCTTGTAGATTACAAATCATATCATAGCAATAATATCATCCGCGTGTAATGCGTCAACAGTAAAATCCGGCGGTTGTGCAAACGTCGTATCCCCTTGGGCCAACTAGAAACCATACTTAGCCATCGCATCTGCCACCTTATTATCCTCACGAGTAATCTGAATAAAAGTCACCTCCCAATTCTGAGCCAGTAACATCTTAATCATGTGAATAAGCGAGCAAAACCTTCTATTTTCCACAGTCTTGGTCAAATACCGTATCGCATCACCATTATCCACCTCAACCTTAATACAATGAAATCCCAAGTCTCGCGCATGACGTAACCCTATCAAAATACTCCAAAGCTCCGCATCCAAAACCGAGCATATACTGATGAACTTCGAATAACCCAACACCCATACCTCTAGCTCATCTCGGATCACACCGCCACAAGTTGTGCGATCGTCTCCTTGACAGCGTACCTCGTCCATACACAAAGAAATCCAGCATGCGCTCAGACGCTGCCAAGCAGTCACTCCTCGAGATGGCTGGCCAATAGACCCAGCTTGCCTCGCTTGGAAGGCCTTGGCAGTGGCAATATCACACACCAGCCTGCAACTTGCATGAAGAATCGACTCCTGTTGCAGGATATCGTTTGGTTCAAAGACGCATCGATTCCTATGCTTTCATAACATCTATAAGATCATCCCAAAGAGCATCGACCACTCAGATACATCGCCCAGAACAAAGTCCGGTCTACTTAGAATTACTCCAAGCCATTCTCGAAAATCCATTGCCATAAAATCTGACCATCGGTCCTGATGAACCACACTTTTCCAAACCAACATCGCCGACAAACAATGCCAGAATAAGTGATCGACACTCTCTGCAGAATTGCCGCAAACCCCACAGCTTGCATCAAAAGTCAGATGTTGTCGTTCACGCTCTACATTCGCAAGCAATCTATTATGTGCCAACAACCAAAGGAAAATTTTAACACGCTGAGTACCTGAAAACCTCGATATGATCTTCCAAAGAGGATATTCAACCAAACTAGAGGGTGTGACTCGAATTTTATAAGCAGAATGCACCATGAAATCTTGAGCCTTAGTACCTAACCAACCCACAACATCCTTCGGCGCAGCAGCCGTAGAAGGGATAACCACCGCAATGTGCAACTTTACCGTCAATGGCAGAATAGACTCAAAACAATCCCATCTCCAAAATCCAATATCATCAACCATTGCAATCAAAGGGGTCGACCTAAACAAAATATTCAAACCAAGATGAATCCAATCACGAAGTCTCTCTAGGTCTTCAAGCCATGGATCATCCCAGAAATCAATGGTCTCACCATTACCCACATTTCAAATCAAATTAGCTCTCACGTCGTCCTAAACCATCGTCATGCCTTTCCAAAGTTGCGAACAACCTCTAAGCGATAAGAAACAAGGAACACGATCATCACATTTGTACTTAGAGCGCAACACCTGCACCTATAGTTGATCCGGTTTTGCGACCAAGCCATATGTGAGTTTCATAAGGAAAGCTGCATTTTGCTCTTCCAAGTGCTTGAAACCAATCCCCCTATTACTTACCAGTTCACATAACTAATCCCAATTAACCAAATGAATATGTCGCCCAGTATCCTCATCACCCCAAATGAAGTTACGAATCAATTTTTCAATCTCCGCACACACTCTCTTAGGTAAGAGGGTGGTTTGCATAGTGTAAGAAGGGAATACCTCCAAAACTGCTTTAGCTAATGTGATACAACCAGCCAAAGAAAGTGATTTAGTAGCCCACCCCGAAAGCCTATCGGTCACCTTTTGTATAAGGAATTGATAAATTGCTTTCGTAACCCGTTTATGTAGAAGAGGGACCCCTAAATATCGGCCTAAATCCGACACCTCCGTGAAACCGAAACTACTACTTATAAAACCTCGCCAACTCTTATCCACATTGTTGAGTGGATCGCAAGATCGATATTGACCAAGAGGGGGTGAATTGGAAATTTAAAGGTTTTGTGGTGGAAATTGCAAATTGAAAATAATGGACAAGGGATTTAGAGTGGTTCAAGTTCCAAATGAACTCTACATCCACTACCTTAGCTTCACTAAGGATTTGCAACAATTCCACTAATTGCTCTTCCCCTTTTTTAGGACAAGGAGGCAACCTTTACAATTTCGGTTGATTTTTCTACCCAAAAATCAACCCAATCCTCACACAAGTGAACAAAGAAATTTTATGGCTAATAAGGTATCTCTCAATACAAATGATAGCCCCAATACAAGCACTCAACCCAATTTAACAAAATATGAATGAAGATTACAATTGGGATTTCTAGACAAATAGGAATTTTGGCACAATTGCTTGGATTTGATGAATAAGTGTTTTCTTGAAGATCAATGGTTGTTGTTGTAGCTTTTGGATGTGTCTTTTATACCTCCTCATTGATTTCTAGCCGTTTGGGTGGTTGGGAACATAAATGGAGCCGTTGGAACCCTCTCTTACCATCATAAATGTACTTCTGCAGCTACCGGTGTCGGTACGCTGGAAGGTGTATCGGTACCTGTCTCAGAAAAGAAAGAGTCGTTGTGTGCATTTAATAAGGGGTATCGATACGCACGTAAGCGTATCGGTACTGGGTATCGAAACGGCAAGGGCCGTATCGATACCATTTTCTGAACTTAGCTCACTGTCCAACTCCGTATCGGTACGGGGGTTAGTCGTATCGATACGAGTCAACGACTTTTTAAAGTTTGGTTACCAACCAACTGACACCAACGGTCATATTTTTAAACCGACTTAATATTTAAAAATTTATAAAGCCCGTATCGATACGAGGGTTAGCCGTATCGGTACGCTATCAAACTCTTTGAATTTTAACACAGGGGTGTATCGATACTAGGGTTTGGGGTATCGATACTGGTTCCGACAGTAACCAAGTTTGGCAAAATAGTATCGATACGCTTGGTGCTGTATCGATACGCCTGGACGAATCTCAATGGTTTTGCCTTGGAACACTTAGAAAATATTTTGAGTTTGAGTTTTATAAATCAGTTTTAAAGTGTTGGTATTTTAAAACTTATTAAGGGACTTATAAAAACAATTTTAAGTTTTACAAATTGATCCTTAGAGATCTAATTATATCAAAATCAAACATAGGTTTTACAATCTCCCCCTTTTTGATATAACAAAACCAAAACTTAAAATTTTTGACATTTTGAAAAACCTTTACAAAGTTAACTCCCCCTTAATATAAGCTTGGTAACCTTTGAATTAAAATCAAAATATTTTGAAGTGTGAGCTAGATTCTTCTCCCCCTTTTTGTTAGATCAAAAATTCTTTGAGACAATTAAGTGCATAAAGAAATCAAAGGTATAATAAGCAACATAGATTTTATTCATTAGAGCAACATACTTAAAATCCAAACAAAGGCAAAAGAGAAATCAAAGCATAGGTTTTAATCCTAAAACAACCTTAATCCTAAGAACATAAAACATAGGTGCATAAAATAGAAAATCCTAAATGATATGCATGACAAACATGAAGAAACGTCTAAGCATCGTCTTCTTCGTCTTCATCATCTTCATCATCAACTCCCAAAGGCTCATTAGTGCGCATACTATTACGCCATTCATCATGGAAAGCGGCAATGGAAATATTCAAAGAATTGTGCCCGCTTTCAAGAGATGTGAGGCGATTCTCCATACCCGTCATCCTAGTATCAAAGGTAGTTTCCATTGAAGTAAGACGAGTGTTCATGTCCGTACGCAACTCGGTAAATTGCTCATTAAGATATGTCATGAGAGCATCCATGTTGGGTTGTGGGACTTGAGGAGCTAGAGGAGCTTGAGGCGCTTGAGCTTCTTCGAAAACGGCAGCGGCTTCCGGTGGTAACTCGGCAAGACGTACCCATTCACCATTAACATAAGAAAACTTTGCCCAAGCAAGAGATCGCTCATCAATGGGATCGGTGAGAGGAGTGGGATAGTCATAAGAGCAATCAATATCCTTTTTAACAAAGAAATAGCTCAAAGCCGTACCGTATGTGAAAGAGGTGACGTGAGATGTGTGACGATTTTGCACGAGGTAGACGATCTCCGTGAACATGAGTCGAGCAAGATTTGGTCGCTTTCTCTCACGGAAACACCGAATCCAAAAATCGTCCACTTGACGAATGGTGGAATACTTTCCTCCGGAGGGACGGAACCACCAAGACACCATCAAGTGTAAGATCCGGTCTTGAGCATTTAGGGCGGTGACGGATCCATGAAGAACATGCCCCAAAGCATGCTCATCGTCAAGGCCTTCATCCTCTAAATTGAAAACCTCACAAATGGATTGGACATCAAGAATAATTTTCTTCCCCATGAGGTAAGAGCTAATAGCAACAACTTCCCCATCACGACTAATACACTTGGCATTGGCATAGAAAATCAAAACCAAAAGGCGATAGAAAAATCCGGGAATAGAGATAAACTCCATGAAGTTCCAACGATGAAATAAAGGAAGATATTCAAACTTAAAACGCTCCGAATTCAGAAAAGGAACGGAGATTACCCTTTCGGAACGGATCTTGTAATTCTCATATTGACGAAAGTGAGTGAGACCTGAATTGCCATGAAAACATTGATCATAGATGATGGAATAGTTTGGACGAGCAATTTCTCCAATGGTGGAAGATTCACCGGCTTGGGTAACCCTTGAACGCTTCCTCGAAGGTTCTTTTGGTGCCATGATCTAAAAGAGAGATTAAGCAAAGAGGATTTCTTCAATTTGAGTAGAAACCAAGGTAAAAAAAAATTTAAAAGAAAATTTCAAGAAATTTTTTTGAAGAAAAACAAAGTTTTGATGAAAAGAGGAAACAAAAAAATCAAAAAAAAATTGACAAAGAAAAAAGAAAGAGATTACCTTGATAGAAACTTGAAGATTGAAGAAAACTAGCACAAAGATGAGAAAGAGAGCACAAAGCTTTGCTTGATTCAAAAACTCTTTTAGATTTGAGTTGAGGTGTGAAAAATATGAAGGAGGAAGTGCATTTTTATAGGCAAAAACGGCTAGGGTTAATTAGGTTTTGAAGAGTTTGAATTATGGTAAAAGTTGAACTCATTAAAAGCTTATTTAATGCCATTAGCGTAGTCGAGTATCGATACGCCCATTGGGGTATCGATACGGGGATAGAATAGACCTTTCCGCAAAAATGCCCGTTGGAAAGTCATATCGAAATGGAGGGGTCCGTATCGAAACGACCTGTATCGATACGGTGTTAATCGTATCGATACCCGTGAAGCGAAGAGAATTCTGGGAAACGGAATGAAGAACAGGTATCGATACGCGTAGATTAGTATCGATACTGTATGCCCAGAAATGCATATTTGGTTCAAAGAACAACCAAAGGCTCGAACTTAACATCTCCTATGAGTATGCAAATGATGTATGATCCGTTCTAAGCATATTTTAACAGAATCATACTCCCCCTAACTATAGGCATGGATGAAATTGGGAGTCCAAGCATACACACATGGCATTTCACAAGATCAAGCATAATTAAGCACAAAAGAGGTCCTAAAAGGTCAAGATAGGCTAGCTAGACCTAACTCTCTCCTAAGGGACCAAAAACGCTCTTTGTCTAAGGGTTTTGTAAATATGTCCGCTAATTGATTCAAGGTGTCTACATACTCTATAACCACATCTTCCTTAAGGACATGATCTCTAATGAAATGGTGCCTTATTTCTATATGTTTGGTTCTAGAGTGTTGGATGAGATTTTTTGTTAAACATATTGCACTAGTGTTGTCACATTTTAGGGGAATGGTTTCAACTTTAATCCCATAATCTAAGAGTTTTTGCTTCATCCAAAGGACTTGAGCACAACAACTCCCTAAGGATATGTACTCGGCTTCGGTGGTAGATAAGGCTACACTATTTTGTTTCTTAGAGAACCAAGATATGAGCATACTACCTAAGAATTGACAAGTTCCCGAAGTACTTTTCCTATTGATTTTACAACCCCCATAATCCGCATCCGAGTAAGCATGAAGGTTGAAGGTAGAGTCTCTAGGATACCAAAGGCCTAAACAAGGAGTATCTCTAAGGTATCTAAAGATTCTCTTAACGGCTATAAGGTGAGACTCTCTAGGACTAGCTTGAAACCTAGCACACAAGCAAACACTAAACAATATATCCGGTCTACTTGCGGTAAGGTAAAGCAAAGATCCAATCATAGAACGATAAAGCTTAGAGTCAACACACTTACCTCCTTCATCTTTGTCAAGCTTTGTAGATGAGCTCATAGGAATGGCTTGAGGCTTTGCATTCTCCAAGCCAAACTTCTTGAGCATATCCTTTATGTATTTTGCTTGGTTGATGAAGGTGCCATCCATCTTTTGCTTGATTTGGAGTCCCAAAAAGAATGAGAGCTCCCCCATCATGCTCATCTCAAATTCACCTTGCATTAACTTAGCAAACTCTTGACAATGACATTCATTAGTAGAACCAAAAATAATATCATCAACATAAATTTGAACTACCAAGATGTCATTTTTATACATTTTTATAAAGAGTGTAGTGTCCACCTTACCTTTTTCAATCAAAAAATTTGAAAGTCTTTCATACCAAGCTCTAGGAGCTTGTTTTAAACCATAAAGAGCTTTGGTAAGTTTGAAAACATGATTTGGAAATTTTGAATCTTCAAAACCCGGTGGTTGTTCCACATACACTTCTTCATTTATAAAACCATTTAAAAAAGCGCTTTTAACATCCATTTGAAAAAGCTTGAAATTATGATAACATGCATATGCAAGCAACATCCTAATGGCTTCCGTTCTAGCTACGGGTGCATAGGTTTCATCAAAATCTATTCCCTCTTCTTGAGTGTAACCTTGTGCTACAAGTCTAGTTTTATTTCTCACAATGTTACCACTCTCATCTAGTTTGTTCCTAAAGACCCATTTAGTTCCTATTGTAGATTGATTACTAGGCCTATCAACTAATGTTCAAACATTACTTCTCTCAAATTGATTTAACTCTTCTTGCATAGCCATAATCCAAAAGTCATCTTTCAATGCTTCTTTTATATTTTTAGGCTCTATGCATGAGATAAATGCAACATGGTTCATTAATCTAAGAGAAGAACGAGTGGTTACCCCCTTGGATGGATCACCCAAGATTTCACCATCTTTGACATAGTTCAACTCCCTTGGGTAGCTCACTTCCTTTTCCTCAATAGCCAAGTCTTTCAAGGCTTCAAGAGGTGGATCTTGTGAGTCCTCTTTCTTTGTTGGAATCTCATCCTCCTTTGAAGTTTGACCTCCATCAAAGGCATTTATGATCCCTACATCATCATCATCATCACAAGAATCCTTCCTAGGAAGGAGGTTATCATCGAATACAACATGAATAGATTCTTCTACTACTAAAGTTCTTTTGTTAAATACTCGATAGGCTTTAGAGGTTAAAGAGTAACCTATAAAAATGGCTTCATCACTTTTTGCATCAAATTTACCTAAGTTATCTTTTCCATTATTTAAAACAAAACACTTGCACCCAAAAGGGTGGAAATAGCTAATGTTAGGCTTTTTAGATTTTAAAATCTCATAAGGTGTTTTCTTTAAAATTGGCCTAATCATTACTCGATTTACAATATAACAAGCGGTGTTTGTGGCTTCCGCCCAAAAATATTTAAGTAAATTGTTTTCACAAAGCATAGTTCTAGTCATTTCTTGTAAAATTCTATTTTTCCTCTCAACTACCCCATTTTGTTGAGGAGTTCGAGGAGCCGAAAAATTATGGCTAATACCATTTTCATTTAAAAAATCTTCAAACCCTAAATTTTGAAACTCGGTTCCATGATCACTTCTAATATGTGAACTTCTAAGTTCAAGATCATTTTGGGTTAATTTTGAAAATGTGATGAATTTTTCCAAAGCCTCATCTTTAGTACTTAAAAAGAGAACCCAAGTAAATCTAGAAAAATCATCAACTAGCACAAAAGCATAAGACTTACCACCCAAGCTCATAGTCCTAACTGGCCCAAATAAATCCATGTGAATTAGTTGTAAGCATCTACTAGTAGAAACATCATTAATGGATTTAAAGGAAGATTTATGTTGTTTACCCTTTGAGCATGCATCACAAATTTTATCATTTGAAAATTTTATTTTGGGTAAATCTCTAACTAGATTTAGAGAGACTAGTTTTTTCAAAACACTTATGCTAGCATGTCCTAGCTTCCTATGCCACAACCATGCATCATTTTTATTTTGAGCAACTAAGCATGCATGAGATGTATGAATGTCATCTAGATGCACCATGTATATATTCCCTAAGCGATGACCTATGAGCATAATATTATTAGATTTAATGTCTACTCCCTCTGTCCCACTAAAACTGTCACATGTTGACTTTTTTTAGGTCAAACTTTTTCAACTTTGACCTCTTATAATTTAAAATTTATTAATGATAAAAATATGAAAAAATATATTTTAAAAACCTTGAATCAACTAGTTTATAAATATATTTTTTTATAATTTTTAATTAATTAAAATATTTAAATAAACTATAGTCAAAGTTGAAAAAAAAATTGACTAGAAAAATGTCAACATGTGATAATTTTACTGGGACGGAGGGAGTACAATTTTGCATCCATTTTTATCAAACAAAACATTAAATCCTTTATCACACAATTGACTTATGCTCAATAAATTGT
This sequence comes from Hibiscus tridactylites, assembly GCA_958450335.1. Lineage (NCBI taxonomy): Eukaryota > Viridiplantae > Streptophyta > Magnoliopsida > Malvales > Malvaceae > Hibiscus > Hibiscus tridactylites. Next base: position 14,532,146 of record OY288287.1, read on the forward strand.
GTTTAAGACCATCGACATATAAAACATTTTCAATGAGAATAGTAGAGTGATTACCTATGGAGCCAATACCTTGAATGTGGCCTTTGGAGTTGTCACCAAATGTTACTACTCCTCCACTTTTTGGCTTTAGATCCATGAATCTACTCTTGTCTCCGGTCATGTGCCTCGAGCATCCACTATCAAGGTACTATGAGTTTTGACTTTGTGCTTTGGCCTTGTAGCAATGCTCCCCCTACAAACAAAGATATTAAACTTTGGTTTTTGGTACCCAAATCATTTTGGGTCCATGAGTGTTAGCTCCCAAAACCTTGGTTCCCTTAGGAATCCAAGATGACATAGCAATAATATTATTAGATTTTACAAGTTCCTTAGGAACCCATACACTTCTAATTCTTTTAGCTCTACTATGTCTAGGGTAGCTACCTTGTTTGTAGTAGTTAGTCTTTTTCTTAGGTTGGTGTGTTCTAGATGATTCTCCTACTTCATGCTTGACACTACCAACATTTTTTAAATATTTTTTGAGCTCATTTAGCTCACACAACACCTTTTGGTGTTCACAATTGCATTGAGATAAAAGATTATTAAGATCAACATTTTCATCTTGAAAAAATTTAAGTTCATCTTTTAATCCTAATATCTTTCTCTCAAATTTAGAATTAGCTTGAGTAAGTGAGTCATTTTTCTCATTTAGTTCTAAAATAATCTTTTTATTCCTAATGACCGACTCCTTATATTTCTCAACTAATTCATCATACACCTCTTGTAACTCATCATATGCATCATTTAATTCTTCATATGAAAAATCTAAAGTAGATGAGTTAGAGGTTACCAAGGAGGAATCTTCCTCAAGTGCCATGAGGCAAAGATTAGCCACTTCTTGTTCGTCATCCTCCGATGACTCCTCATCACTCCAAGTAGCAAGCTTGGCTTTGAGTCTCTTCTTCTTCTCAAAGCCCTTCTTCTTGAGTTGAGGGCACTCCGAACGTATGTGGTCGGGTTGTTTGCACTCAAAGCAAATGATAGGATCCTTTCCTTCTTCTTTGTTCTTGCCTTTGAAGTCCATCTTCCTTTGGATTTTTCTTCCCCGGTTGGACCTCATGAAATGTGAGAACCGTTTGGCTATCATAGCAAATTCTTCAAGTTCATCCTCCTCACAAGATGAGCTCTCATCATGTTGTGAAGCTTTAGCCTTGAGAGTTATTCCCATCTCTTCTTCTTCTCAACCTCAAGCTTCTCTACTCTTTTCTCTTCTTTCTTCTTCTCATCTTCCCTTCCTTGCTTCATGATCTCATGAGTAAGGAGAGAACCCACAAGCTCATCAAGCTTCAAAGTCTTCAAATTCTTTGCTTCGATGATAGCGGTTCTCTTCCCATCCCAAGACTCGGGAAGTGAATAGAGTAGCTTCCGGACAAGCTTGTCTTCCGGTATGATCTCTCCAAAGCCCTTTAGACCATTGACAATCGTGGAGAATCGATCAAACATCTTTGACACCGTCTCATCGGGCTTCATCTTGAAATTTTCATAGCTAAGATTGAGAATTCCAATCTTAGTTTCTTTAACATCATTGGTGCCTTCATAAGTGGTCTCAAGAGTGTCCCACACTTCTTTGGCACTTTCAATTGATGAGACCTTTGAGTAGATGTCCGGACCGAAAGCACAAAATAGCATGTGGAGAGCTTTATCATTGACTTGAATCTTTTTCCTCTCCTCTCCACTCATCTCCACTTTCTTCTTTAACACCATCTTGCCTTCACCATCTTGCTTTAATGGAATATATGGCCCATCCTCAATGACATCCCACACAAGATAGTCATTTGACTTGATGAATAGACGCATTCTATTCTTCCAAAAAGAATAGTTATCACCGTTGAAGAAGGGAGGCTTTGTGGTCGATTGTGACTCGTACATGCTGGAACCGGAGGTTGAAGTCATCTCTTGATACTTTGATGATCACACTCTTCCAAGGAACTCCTCTTGTGGTTGTTAATCCTCAAAGAGGTAGGCTCTGATACCAATTGTTGAGTGGATCGCAAGACCGATATTGACCAAGCGGGGGGGTGAATTGGAAATTTAAAGGTTTTGTGGTGGAAATTGCAAATTGAAAATAATGGACAAGGGATTTAGAGTGGTTCAAGTTCCAAATGAACTCTACATCCACTACCTTAGCTTCACTAAGGATTTGCAACAATTTCACTAATTGATCTTCCCCTTTTCTAGGACAAGGAGGCAACCTTTACAATTTCGGTTGATTTTTCTACCCAAAAATCAACCCAATCCTCACACAAGTGAACAAAGAAATTTGATGGCTAATAAGGTATCTCTCAATACAAATGATAGCCCCAATACAAGCACTCAACCCAATTTAACAAAATATGAATGAAGATTACAATTGGGATTTCTAGACAAATAGGAATTTTGGCACAATTGCTTGGATTTGATGAATAAGTGTTTTCTTGAAGATCAATGGTTGTTGCTGTAGCTTTTGGATGTGTCTTTTATACCTCCTCATTGATTTCTAGCCGTTTGGGTGGTTGGGAACATAAATGGAGCCGTTGGAACCCTCTCTTACCACAATAAATGCACTTCTGCAGCTACCGGTATCGGTACGCGGGAAGGTGTATCGGTACCTGTCTCAGAAAAGAAAGAGCCGTTGTGTGCATTTAATAAGGGGTATCGATACGCACCTAAGTGTATCGGTACTGGGTATCGAAACGACAAGGGCCGTATCGATACCATTTTCTGAACTTAGCTCACTGTCCAACTCCGTATCGATACGGGGGTTAGTCGTATCGATACGAGTCAACGACTTTTTAAAGTTTGGTTACCAACCAACTGACACCAACGGTCATATTTTTAAACCGACTTAATATTTAAAAAATTATAAAGCCCGTATCGATACGAGGGTTAGCCGTATCGGTACGCTATCAAACTCTTTGAATTTTAACACAGGGGTGTATCGATACTAGGGTTTGGGGTATCGATATTGGTTCCGACAGTAACCAAGTTTGGCAAAATAGTATCGATACGCTTGGTGCTGTATCGATACGCCTGGACGAATCTCAATGGTTTTGCCTTGGAACACTTAGAAAATATTTTGAGTTTGAGTTTTATAAATCAGTTTTAAAGTGTTGGTATTTTAAAACTTATTAAGGGACTTATAAAAACAATTTTAAGTTTTACAAATTGATCCTTAGAGATCTAATTATATCAAAATCAAACATAGGTTTTACACACATTTTTGGAGAAATAGATATTAGTCTTGAGAAAGTTCACTTTGTGCCTTGAAAACTCATAGAAATCTCCCAAAACACGTTTAAGGACATCAAGCTGTGACACCGAAGCTTCAGAAAATAAAAACATATCATCGGCAAAAAAGAGGTGGGAAATACCTGGTTCATTCCGTACCAGACGAATAGGTTTAAATACCCTCGATTGCACCTCACTTTGGATAGCCTTCGCAAGATGTTCTATACACAAAACAAAGAGATAAAAAGACAAAGGATCCTCTTGTCAATGCCCCTTGTTGGCCGAAAAGAAGGCGAGGGAACACCATTCCAAAGAATTTGCATCGAAACCGACATCACACATCTTATAATCAATATGTAGGCTATCCGGCACACCCATCTCACGTAGTGTGTCATCAATGAATGACCACTCAAGACGATCATAAGCCTTCTCTAAATCAATTTTAATGGCCATCCAACCAACTTTCCTCGTTTTCTTACGCATCGAATGGATAATTTCTTCAGCAACAAATATATTATCCGAGATGGAGCGTCCCGACACAAAACTAGTATGAGTACTAGAGACCCAATCGGGTAAGAATGGCTTTAAATGATTAACCACCACCTTAGTAACAACTTTATAAAGCATCAAACACAAGCTGATCAGACGAAACTGACTCAACGATTCAGGATTAGGGACTTTCGGAATCAACACTAAGAGAGTTTGGTTTAGCGACTCATCCATATCCTTTCTAGCAAAAACCTTGCGAACAAATTGGTATACACTCAGTCTCACAATATTCCAATTCTTCTGGTAGAAAAAAGCATGGAACCCATCTGCACTAGGGGCTTTCTGTTAGGATTGATAGGCTCGATTTCCTTCAACCATTATGGATTGCCAAGTGGTGGAGAAGTTGATTTTTTGGGTGATTGAGGTGTGAAAGCTAAAAGATAAAAGACATCATAATTTAGAGTGGTTCGGCCTTCTAACAAGCACTTACATCCACTACCTTAGCTTCCCACTAAGGATTTCACAACCAATTCACTAATTGATTCGTCCACTTTTCTAAGCTTAGGAGGAAACCCTTACAACGATCAAAGCTTTCTAACCCAAAGCTTGATCAAACCCTCTCTACAAGAGATAAAGATAGGCAAACTAAAATCCCTCTTACAAGGTTGATGTTTGCACTCTTAAGCACTCACTCAATCCTAAAACACTTGAGCAAGTTTGACAATTTTGGCTCACAAGTGTTGTCTATACAATAAATGTACAATTTAGCTCTAAAGACAATTTGACATCATATGGTTGTTGACAATTGAAGCATGAGTCTTCCCTTGATGCTTGGAGGTCCCTTTTATACTCCCAATTAAGTTTGTAGCTGTTTAGGATTGTTGGGGTTGAATTGGAGCCATTTGAGACTTTATTTTCCACTATAAATGCAGTTCTGATGATGTCTATTTCGATACACGCGTAGCTGTATCGAAACACCCTTCTTTAAAACTAGCCGTTGGAGTCTGATGCAGTGGCCCGTATTGAAACACCTTTGGACCGTATCGGAAAGCCCGTACCGAATTGCCTAGTGTCCTATCGAAACAGCCTGTAATTCAAATAGTCATTGGGAAATAGTCGTTAGGGGTTATAACCGTTGGGGTGTATGCCACGTAGGCATACCGAAACACCAAAGGGTGTTTCGAAACCACACCTATCCGTATCGAAACAGGTGAACCCTGTATCAAAACAGGTTCTGATAGTTTCAAAACATATCGATACAGATTATGCTTGTATCGAAACAAGTACATTAAAAACACTGGTTTGGATACTTAAAAATGTTTCAAACATTGCCAAAACCTTTTGAAAACACCTAAAACTTATTTTCAAGTTGGTTTTGACTTTAAAAGTATTTTAAATTCTTTTTAATTAAGTCCAAAACATTTTCAATTATTATATCAAAACACATATTTCTACACTTTCAATGCACCCATATTAAACATCGCTGTTTTCATTTCCTCATCTAAGATAGGCCGAACCAACCAATTCTTGTCATTAGTACCTAATTCACGAAATCCCCCACGTATAGGATACTCATAACCATCACACCCTGTACTTGAAAATAAAGTTTTATAAAAATCCACCGCCATAGATTGAAGGTTGTCGTTATCTAAAACCTATTCACCATTTCTATTCCGCATGCTATAAACACAGTTAGATCATTTTTTAGGCATGGAAAAACGATGATAGAATTTGGTATTCCTATCGCCATCTAAAACCCATTGATATCTCACCTTATGTATCCACATACTCTTTTCTTGGAGCAAGACAATATCAAGTTCACTACGTAAAGACTGATCGAGCTTAACAAGGAAATCAGAGTGTCGACGTTGTAGAGCACACTCAATCCCACAAAGGCGTCGTAACAACTCATTCTTTTTCCTTCCAATATGAACAAAAGTATTCAGATTGCAATAAGTTAGATCTTTTTGAAAGAAAGACAAATTACAATGAACATCCTTGTCATGATACCAAGTTTTCGTCAGAAGATCCGCAAAACCAGGACGCTCTTGACAGGAAACCAAAAATCGGAAAGGTATTTCTTCCATATCGTTATTAGATCGAGATAAAGTAACAAGCATGGGGTAATGATCGAAACCCATACGGTCCAGATGCACCATATGAGTATCTGTAAAGCATTGTAGCCAGCCATCATTCACCATGCAACAATCAAGACGCTGATATAAATCACCACGATTCCACGTAAACATGGGCACAGTGAATGGCAAGTCAATTAAACCCGAATAAAAAAACAAAGTTCTGAAACAAACGACTAGTCCCTAGAGCAGACAAAGAGCCACCTCTACATTCATCAGGGTTGATAATAGCATTGAAATCCCCTCCTATTAGCCAAGGCTCTGTAGATGTGGGAACCGAATCCAAGAGAGCATTCCAAAGAAATTTGTGTTTCCCCGCCGATGGACTAGCACAGACTGTAGTAAGAAAGAAGCACTGACAAGAATCTAACAATCTAATACGGGAATGAATAAACTAATTCGACACCTTAAGAATGTCCACATCAATACTAGAGTTCCACAAAACCCAGATACCTCCACTAAAACCATGCGATTCCATACGAAAGGAATTCTGAAAACCAAGCTGTTTAATAACCTTATCAGCCTTATGACCACTCACTCGTGGCTCCACCAACGTTACTAAGTGAGGATGATAACACCTCATGAAATCTCGAAAGAAGCAACGAAATTCAGAGCTAGCCACGACCTGACAGTTCTAGAAAAAAACATTAAACATTAAAAATATTAAACAAAAGAACCCACAAACCTTATTGTCGCGGAGCGCAGTTCTCTATATCGAGATGCATCGCATCTACCAAAACACCCTCCTGAGCCCCCAGACTTGCATCTGCATGACCTATACCATCAGCAATTCCACTAGAGTTAGAACTACCCGGATCCACAACCGTATGCGACTTACCAGACACAACTCCCGTTGGTGCTAAGCATCGCGGTAAATTCCCCACCTACTCATACAACACATGTTGTGGTGGGAAACATAATTCATTCAACTTCTTCACACTAAGTCCTTTTTTCGTTGTCATTCCTGAAGCCTTCCTCGAAACTGCACATTTTCCATTACCCTTACGACTCCTTTTGCCACATTCACCCTCCTCAATGATTACCACTGTCGCACGACTGCCCTCCCGAATGTTGGGTGCATGTGTCGTCACAACCGACCTATCTCTCTTCTTTAAAGGCACGACATCGTCCTTAATCAGAACCGGACTACCATTCTACCCCATAGATTCATCTCGCACCATATTCTTTGATCCCACACTCGATCCCAGCATCGGCTGCTTCCCCTAACGCACCCGCTCAGTCGCAACATGTCTAGAGTCAGTGATATCATCCTCTAAAACCACAACCTCATCAAATGCATTGTCATCCTATTGTAACACGCTAATCTTGAGCCAATAGTACCTTTACCACTATGTCCCTCCCTATTCACATTCTCAATAGGTTTTCGAGTCCGTCAGCGTCTAGTGTCAATGATCATCCAAGGCCCAAACATCTCTTCCATATTATTAGATCCCCAATTTCAGACCCTTAATATTCTCCGTGACTGCTTGAGGACTATCTTACTTCCCACAATTTGCTTCAGAATGTCCATAAACCTCGCACTTGAAGCAAATATTTGGCAGGCCCTCATATTAAATTTTATGGACGAAATTGTCGATGTCGATATAGGGTAATAAGAGTTTATTCAAGTTGACCAAGATAGCTAATCGCGCGAAGCGCTCGCGATCACCTACATCTGTTTTGTAATCAACACGGATAACAGGCCCTATATTCATAGTAATGTGCCGAAAAATCCTTTCGAACAATAACAGTACGGTAAACTAGGGAGTCAAACCCATACAATAACCTGTGAGGGGTGGCGTTCAGACGTAAAAAAGAAACGGCTCCAAGGTTTAACCATTAAGTAACCGCCATAAAATGTTCATGGCCCATCAGTAAGAACATGCACATAGTCAGATTCAAGAGCAAAACGAACAACAAAGTAGTCATTCTCAATATCCACTAACTGAAAGTCCCTTTTAGGTTGCCATAACAATTTAATTCGAGCTAGCAACGCTCCATAACCTATTCGACGACCAAGCAATCTAACCACCACTGACGTTTTCATGCTATTATCGAACATATCATGCACTCTATTGGAGAATTGTACAATCGGGAATTTACCAACTCGTATCACCCTAACATTCTCATCCATGACACAAACCTCATCATTAGAAATTGATGAATGAGCAAGCGTCTCCCCAGACGCCTTCCCTGCAACTACAGCAGCATACAAACTCTTTTCCACAGATACCCCACTACTAGCAACCTGACCATCGCCCATTGGCAGATCATTCCTTCTCTCGTCTCGGGCAGTACCCTCAACACCATTGGAATCCCTTGTGTCCATAACAATATATGTGGTCTTACCAGTGTATCCACCCATCGAGGAAGCAACAACACATATCCGTTTAGGATCACAGAAAGCGTCAGAGGGTAGCGGAGACCCTTCCCTCTCCAGAACCGGCGGTAGCGCCATTGTTTATAACAAGATCAATATTCATACTTTCAGTAACTGAACTATCCCCAAGGGGATCCGGCAATCCCTTCAACAACACAACAGAAGTTGGAAGCCGATGATCATAGCTAGGGTTTTCGCTAGGGTTTTCGATCATAGCTAGGTTTTTCTTTCTTTCTCGTGATTTTAAACATAGGTTTTAAATGTTGGGTTTTTTAAAGTCAGGCAAAGACTAAAATAAAAACTTTAGGAATCTATTTTATTCAAAAGGCTTAACTATAAAATAAATACCCAAATTATGTCTCTTTTTTCAATGGGTGCCTAAAGTTTAATTTTTTGTTGAAATAGGTGCCTATAGTTTTTATTTCTAAAGTGAAACAAGCCAAAAATGAAGCTTTAGACACATATTTCAGCCAAAAATGAAACTTTGGGTACCTATTTCAGCCAAAAAATACTTTACGCACTTATTGCAAAAAAAGACATAGCTTGGACACTTATTTTGTAGATAAGCCTATTAAAAAAGTAATATAAGCACCTAAATGAAAAAACTGAGATACTTTGAGCACTTATTTTATATTTAAGCCCAAAACCTGCTTAAAAACTCAATGCACTAAAATGAAGGGAAACCAAATGTAAAACAATAATAGTCATGAATCATGTAGTTCATACATCATTTTGATAGGTAAAAAAATACAATATACTTTTACTTCATTGTAGAGTTTCCTATTGTGCCATGAAAAAACATAAAATGATACAACATGAAGCCCCTTCAAAGGTGATGGATATCTACTATCGGTAACATCCAAAGAAAAAGTTCTTTAATGACATATAAATCAAATTAAACTAAAACAATAACAGGTAGAAATTATAGACAATCAAACAATTCAATGCACTGAAATGAAGGGAACCAAATATAAAACAATAATGGCCATGAATCATGTAGTCCACACATCATTTTAATATGTAAAAACAAATAGAGTATTCTGACGCATGGCATATGTTTTTTTTAAATCATCAAATCTTTTATTCTCTTAAAAAATTTAAAATCCTAAAATAACTCAAAAACTCTACTCTATGATGATGAGATTAACAATAGTGGTCGACGAGAATAAAAGGATATAAAATTTAGAATTTTGAGTATTGAGAATTTATAATTTTTTTTCTGGAATTTATGGATTTAGGACATCGACAGAAAATGACTTATTAATAAATTTCAACGACGAAAGGGTGAGTGGATGAGTGGTATGGTCTATGGTCGGTTATGAGGATTGAAATTTTTTAAAAATTAGAGATTTGATGATCTTATTGATAAACATTAAATTAAAGTTTTGAGGATTTTTTTAAATGTATTTTTTATTTATTTTATTAAACGACCGTTGATAAAATAAATTCTTTACAATAATTAGAAAATATCATAAATATTGTAGTGGGAATTTTTTTTTCAAATTATTGTTAGGGCCAAATTATTTTCGAAAATATTGCACTTTGAACAGTGTAAACAAAAGTCGAATTGTGTTGATTCTGACTAAAAAAAACCCTAAAGGCTGACTCAAAAGGATTCAATTTTGGGGAAATTTGGGGAAAAATTCCCTAAAGTCGGACTCTAATGACACTGAGTTCAAAAAAATCCCCTAAAGTTGGACTATGATAACACCGACTTTGGGAGTTCGACTTAAAACTGGCTACCTGCATGAACAACATGTATGAGAATCTGATTCTCAACATGGATGCACAACATGCATCAACTGGGTGAAAAGATTGGTCACTGGATTCTGATTCGAATATAAGTTTAGGCTGGGTTTTATTTTTGGGGAAGGGTTCTGATTCAAATATAGGTATATGTTTATGCATGAAAAAAATGGGTTATGATTTGAATATAGGTTTAGGCTGAGTTTTATTTTTGGGGAAGGGTTCTAATTCGAATATAGGTATAGGTTTATGCATAAAAAATGGGTTACGATTCAAATATAGGTTTAGGATGGGTTTACAGATTATTTTTGGGAAGAATGTGTAGTAGATTCATTTTTTGAGAGTGGTGGATGTGATTTTTGAATGGTGATGGGTTTAGGGTATTTTAAAATGTATAGAGGTAGAGGTTAAAAATTTATAGTTGCTAGTTAGACAGAGATATGGATAGTATAAGTAATAATTTTTTTTTATTTTTTTGTTAAATAGTTAAGTTAAGGTTGAAAGAAAGTTAAGATTGAAGAAGTAGAAAAAGAACAAGATAAAGAAAGTAGTGGAGAAAAAATTGTAAGTAGATTCGATTTTTTAGTTTGGTAATTTTATTTTGTTATTTTGTAAGTAGATTCGATTTTTTTGAGTTTGTAATTTTTTTCAGTTTGTTTTTTTTTTATTTTGTTATTTTGTATGTTTCATATATACTAGTGCAAGATGGTGACAACAAAATCTTCCCGATTGCATTCGCAATTGTTGAGCAGGAGACGACGGAAGCTTGGAATTTCCTTTTGACGAATTTACGTGAGCATGTCGTCCAAGAAAATGGGGGTATGCATTATATCTAATCGAAGGACGAGTATCAACACAACAATTAATCGAGACAGAAGTCGTTGGACACCACCAAACGCATACCCTGCCTAATGTATTTGTCATATCAGTAAGAACTGCTACGAGTGGTTCAAAAATAAATATCTTCGCAGTGAGATTGAAAGCATGGGTAAGCATCTTTTTTCAAACTAAATTATATTTTTCATATGTATTTATTTATTTATTTATGTTTGATTTGTGTCGATACTAATAATATTATGACACAAGATATCTACTAATGCGGCCACATTTTGAGAGGATGATAGCAAATTTAATGAAGTATGACGAGCAGGTTTAGAGTTGGACAAACAAAATCGATAGGAAAAGATGGGCCCAATCATATGACTGCATAAATGAAGTACTAAAAGGATCACGTCATCTCTTAATAGCAAGCTTGTTGAAAGAGACGTACTATAGGTTGGGAAAAGTTTAGGTAGTTACAGGGAAGGAAACTGAGGCCTTATTAAATAGGGGCCAAAGTTGGGCTCACAATCTTATGACAAAAATGACAGAGAACATGACGAAAGCAACGTCGCTAAAGGTTCATAGCTTCGACCGAACTAATCAGACATTTGATGTTGTTGGTGTCAGACGCAACAACGAAGCAGCGCACTCAAATGTATTTCGAGTCGATTTCAGACATAGTTGGTGTGATTGTGGAGCATTCCAGGCATAGCGATATCCATGTATTCATGCAGTTGCAGCGTGTATGCATGTAGGGGTTGACCCGTACACTTTTGTTGATGAATGTTTCAATCTCCAGAGGATGGTCAATATTTACAGAAGTGGGTTCCCACCGGTTGCAAATTCAATTTATTGGCCGTTGGTAGAGCATAAAAAATGATTATCGGATCCTACACTCCATAGATCTCTAAATGGTCGACCTAGATCGACTCGCACATATACCAGTATGGATCTTCATGATAGGGAGAAGGGACAACGGAAGAGATGTATCATATGTAGGGCCGAAGGACATTCCAGATCAAACTATCCAAATGAACCAAGATTCGTGTCAATGCCGCGGTGATTTCCAATGTTTGTATTTGAAAAATATTATGTTATGTTATGTTATGTTGTGAAACAATTCAGTTTAATCACTTAATTTGAATTGTTCTCATATAATCGATTAAGTCGAAAAACATTTTTCTTTTAAATTGTTAGATACAAAATAAAAATAAAAAACTTATTCAAACATTGCATTTTAACATAGTCCAAGTTATTAACTACTTGAAATAAAAGGTTAACAATGCTTATGTCCACCGGTACCACACCCTGGTGGATGACGAGACCGATCGGGATTGTGTCGACGATGAGGCTGAAGTTGCTGCTATTCATCGCCATCATCATTGTTCTCGATTCCAATTGTCCCACCTGTGAAGAACAAGGACTGCGGTGGTGTTTGCTGAACACAAAGGTCCCAAAATCGGGTTGATACAGATACATATGGATCGATACTTGAGGAACACTCGACGAGGCAGTCATCATCGACGAAACTGCATCATAGGGGTTAGCCATAAGAGGTGTAAAAAATTCATGTTCTCGCCCAATTTCGTGTAATTGGGTGTTTGTGGCGAAATAAACTCGGGTCTTTATAAATTAGGATCATTAAACCCTACATTACCTGAAGAGCTCCATCCCACATTACCTGAATAGCTCGAGCCCACTGGTGGATATACAAATGTAGCAGGCTTAAAAAAACCCTATATTATCCGAGGATTTCATGGCCACTTTCGGTTGTACACAAGTAGGAGTTGGTTCTTTTTTCCATATAGCCATTGGTGTTACTCTCCTCATATTTGGATCTCATGCCGTTGGCCAACCCGTAGGGTCTCTACTACCAATCTGTTGCCCCTGTGATGAGCCCGCTGCAGTCTTCGATGATTTACTTTTGCCTCTATATTTTTTTGAAACCTTTCGCATTCCTCTCGTTCAGATGTATCTGTTAAGTACAACATTCTATGACTACGATAGTAGATCATGTACTCTGAACTCTCAAAATCAAAATCCGTAGCTTCCATTGGACGGCGTTTCGACAACGATGAACCTCTGTTGTTTCACAAAGCAATATACTTGCTATGTTTGACTTCCCAATCCATATATGGCCTGCCACGTCCATCATAGGCATGAAGATGGTAATGGTCACGTGGAATGCGCAGAATAGGCTGGTGGAAGCCAAATTGCCTCAACACTCTATCTGCAAAGTGAAACTCGACAATAGAGAAATGGATCAACGGTGTAACAGTACACCATAAAAGTGAATCCTTCTTCAAATATTTCGGTAAAAATATATGGTCATCTTCGTAGGCCTTCCGAATAAACTGCAAAAAAAATAATGGTTTAAAATAATACATCTAACTAACTAAGATGTGAAAAACACATTTAACGTAAAAAATTACTTTCCATTCATATACCTGCTCTTAGCAATGAGAATCAACAAGAGATCTACAAACTCTAACGTTGTTGTGCGTCAACCCCGTCTCATGATTCTCCTCGCACCATTTGTATACAAATCATAATATATTTAAATAACAAGTTAATTTAATTAATTTACAGATTCAACTAAGAATAAGGATATATATTTACCTTGTAATGAGAGGAAATTGCACATGTGTTCGAGTAAGTGGTGTAAAAAAGGGAAGTCGTTGTCAAGCCCACGCTTGCAACAATAACATGCAACCACCGATACACCTTACCCTTTGACCCTTTTGGAGTAAAGCGCATTTGCACAACTCGCGATACAAGCACGCTAATATAGTTGATCCTCATCTATATTAACAATCAGGTTCCCAAGGAGTATATAAAAAATGAAGATACCTTACACCGACCATATTGCCAGATTTATCCGGCATTAGTATACTTCCAATCATCTGTAAGATATATTCTCGATTGACCATATAAATTTCTTCAACTGTATTATACTCAGCGAGTTGAAATTTCCTTTCTAGCCAACTCTTTTTCACACGAGACCCTCCTACGTTACTTCCATAGGGTTTCTTCCCAAGGTACCTTTGACAAATTCCAGCCGTTGAGCCTTCTGTACGCTCGACCACTAGCTTCTCGTTTATTGAGACTCTAATAAGATAAATCACGTCTTCGATGGTGATCGTGCATTCTCTGCAAGGCATATGGAAGGTATGCGTCTCAGGTCTCCAACGCTCAATTAGAGCGGTAATCAATCCAGGCACCAACTTGTACACACGGAGGAACATGGCATGATAAAATCCTGCCATATATAAGAAATTCTCAATTCTGTTGTCTACCATGCACAAATAATGTTTAAATGTTTCCTCTGCATCCTGCAAATAACACATTATTTAAACATAATTATTAACAAAAAACACAGAAGTGCCCTATTTCGTAATGAAATAATTTTTAAAAAATTATACCAGCTCATCAACTCTAAGGCTAGTAATATATCGATTATGTAAATGCAGCAATAGAGCTTCCTCAACCATCCTACATGACAAGTAAGAAAATATTAGTAAATCGAGACTAAATCTACCACGTTAAAAAATAACAATTAAAATAAATGTTGTATTTACTTATTGTCTATTAAATCATCAATTTAACATCGTTTTTATTCAATCACCTATAAATAAATATAAATAAATTAACGAACTTAAATAAAATAATAAAATATATCCACATATTTTTCTATATTCTCAAAATAAACGTTTTTTCTCTTATATTCAAACATTTTTTTTCTATATTCTGAAAATCTCTCCACCTATTTAACACAAAATATTTAAACTATATTCTCTCCAAATAGCATCGAAAATTCAAACATAAAATAAAAATTTAAAAAATTATGAACTTAAGTTAAATAATAAAATATTAATTTACTTACTATATTTTCTTCTCAAATCTTCACCTATTTAACACAAAATTTTCAAACTATATTCTCTCCAAATAACATAAAAAATTCAAGGAACATCAAAATAAAAATTAAAAAATTAACGAATTTAAATTGAACAATAAAATACAACAAAATATTTCTCAAATCCCCACCTATTTAACACAAAATTCAAACAACAACGTCAAAACTAATCAAACAAATAACTTAACTTACTATATTCTCTTCAAAGTTCATTCTTCTCTTCAACAACCTATTTAACACAAAAAATCATAAATTTTAACTTAAAAACACAAGAATCTAATTTTCGTAATTACTATAAAATAAAATATACAAAAACAAATAAATTACAAAAAATACTACTTACTATAATTATTCAAAATAATAATAATAAATTACAAAAATAAAATAATTACTTTAATAAAATTCTCCAAATCTTCCTTTTCTTCTTTTTCAAAATATTTTCTTTCCTTCTACATTATTTACCTTCAACTCACCCCTCTTTTAATCTCACAAAAATTAAATCTTAACCACTCATATCACCTACCCAATTATAAATTTCATCATTCATCCAGCCAATCTTAATTATATTTACCCTTTCTCCTTTCCCGTGCCCATCTGCCTCATGCATGCACAATCATACAGGCTTTGCAAGTTTGAGAGATTTTCCACCCCAAAGTCGGAGCCTAATGAAGGAGACTTTAGGAGAATTTTTTTGGAGTCAATGTTATTAGAGTCCGACTTTAAGAGATTCCTCCCAAATTTCTCCAAACTCGAATTCACCTGATCTAACCTTTAAGATTTTTTTTGAGAACGATTACATCACTATCCAACTTTATTTGCATTGTTCAAAATGTAATATTTTTGAAAATAATAGAGTCCCAGCAATTTAGAATTTTTTCCACAACAATATTTATGAGATTTTTTCATAAATAATTACAAATAGAATATTAGACATTTATTTGGCTAAAAATAATTTATTTTTGAACCGAAAAAATATAGTTTAAATACTTTTGTAACGGTTATGCCTTAATTGAACCCAGGAATTCCGGAGTGACCATCTCTGATCGTGCCAGAGGCATTCTAGAAAGCGGGCACGCTGCCCTATGCTCTTTCCTCATCCCACTGCTCTCCCTTTCCACACGCCCCTTTCTCTTTCAAATCCATTTTTAAAAAGAAAACCTGAAAGTGCCATGAATTTCTGTTAGATTGCTACTGTCATTGAATTCCTTATCTTCTGCTTAATGATTACTGCCATTATCGTCGTGTGAATGCGTGCTCATTATTTCCTGTGATCCTTCCATCGTTCGACGTCATGCCTATTTCGGCCTCATCCTCCGCCGCTTCTCTCTTAAGAGCAGCGTCTTCCTCTTACACTCGAACTCGTTTTTTTCCTTCTTCCTTCAGGAATCTCAATCCTTCTCTTGTTAACAACACCAACCGATCTGTTGCCTCCGCCGCTGTTCGTTCCTTCCACTGCTCTCCTTCTCGGTGGAGCCACCGTCTCGATTGTAGGTCTCCTCTCAGCCTCCGTGCTCAGATCAGAGCCTTTCATCCTATCATTGAACGGTTTCAGAGGAAGTTCTATTCCATGGGTACTGCTCTCTCCAGTGCTTGGTTTTGAATCCGATTTTAGCTTCATTCAACATTTTATTTGCTGATTTAGTTTTAGGCTTGATTAACTTTTCCGTCTCTCTCACTCTCAGTCAAATTGTCTGTCAGTTTTAAGTTAATGAAAGACATCTGATTTAAAATTTTAATTAGTTTTTCCCCCGAATCATAACTAAATGTATCATGATTGATTGCAGGATCGAAGATATATTTTGTCTTTTTGAAATCAGCATAATGATTGTGAAAACGGATCGTGTATAGTATTTTTAAAAATTGACAATTATTTTGAAATATATTTAATCTGTTTATGGTTTTCAGCTGGTGAACATCCTTTTAAGTCGGTGTTGACGAGTCTTCCCAAGCCAGGAGGCGGCGAGTTCGGAAAATTCTATAGCTTGCCTGCCCTGAATGATCCAAGGATTGGTAATTTTTTTCGTACAACTATATTTAGTATATACATTCAATTGATGACTTGGATTGGATATACTGCTTCATTCCTTTGTCCAGCTCGGTAGTTTCTATTAGTTGTGTGACTGATCGTATGTCCCTTGCTTCTGCTGTATATGTAATAGACAAACTACCGTACTCTATCAGAATCCTGCTTGAATCTGCTGTTCGTAATTGTGACAACTTCCAAGTGAAGAAGGAAGATGTTGAGAAAATTATTGATTGGGAAAATACTTCGCCAAAGCAAGTTGAAATCCCCTTCAAGCCTGCTCGTGTTCTGTTACAGGTGTTTGATAAACCTTATTGCTGCATATATTCTCTACTAAAAGGCAAATGATAATTTGCTTTATCTTTAATCCATTCTGTTTTGTTGCCAGGATTTTACTGGGGTGCCAGCTGTTGTTGACCTTGCTTGTATGCGTGATGCCATGAACAAGCTTGGCAGTGATTCAAACAAGATTAATCCATTGGTACGTTTGTTTACGCCAGTAGCATGAATGTTTTATGTAATAAGAATACTGAAATGGTGCCAACTGCTTTTGTTTTGTGAGGGATAGTCAATTACTAGAAGCTATATATTAAGTTTGTAATCTTTTCAAAACTTTTGCTTAATGATGTTGTCGATCTTGAGATATTTTTACATATCATATGAATATGCTTTTCAGTGGGAAATCATCATTAACTGATTTTTTCATATGTTATCAGTGTGAGATATCTTGTTTTCTAATCGGTATTGGTTTAATAATTAGCACTTTTGCATGTCAAATGTCCTCTGCAAAGTTCCTAGCTATTGTGGAGTAATTTTCTTTTTTAATCTATCCATAGAGTTTGTTGCTGAAAATATCTTGTATTCAGGTTCCGGTAGATCTTGTCATTGATCATTCAGTTCAAGTTGATGTAACAAGATCGGAAAATGCAGTGCAAGCAAACATGGAGCTTGAGTTTCAGAGGAACAAGGAAAGGTTTTCTTTCCTTAAATGGGGATCCAATGCCTTCCATAATATGCTTGTTGTTCCTCCTGGTTCTGGTATTGTGCATCAGGTATGCTTTTTGGGAATAGAGTGCAATAAACACTTTTGACATGATAGTCGGGCTATCCTCACTGATCTTATATGCGGCAAATATTTTACCGGGTGATGAATTGATAAGCTTACACTTTTCATTACTTGATTTTTTCTTGGATGCTTTATCTGTGTGAACATGGTGGCAAAGTAAGTTGACACCCTAAAATTTTAGGTTAATCTTGAATATCTTGGACGAGTTGTGTTCAACACTGATGGCATGCTGTACCCTGATAGCGTGGTTGGAACTGATTCCCATACAACTATGATAGATGGGCTAGGAGTAGCTGGCTGGGGTGTTGGAGGTATTGAGGCTGAGGCAGCCATGCTTGGTCAGGTCAGTATTCTCATGGACCAACACCGATTCTTTTACTTCAATTTTTGATGATTTTGGTTATTGCTAATTGAAGTCAGTACCACAATGATGCGTAGAAAATGGTTTTTTCCCCTACTGAATCTGTTGCATTTTCATGTTTCTATAGAATCTATACAGCATGCTAAAATTGAAGTTACAAGTGAAAATGAAACTCACTGCAGAATCTGAAGTATTGGCATATTTATGAGTGTACAAATGATCTTTTTCTTGCATTCCTTGTTTGCAGCATTTATCAAGCACAGCTGTTTTTTACTAGTTTCAGTTGCTATTTGATTGAAGATTCTAATCAAATAAGATGATAATTTGTTCAATGAATTGAGTGTAATCCTGTAAACTATCCAACTGTTCTTGTTTTTACTTTATTTTAATGAGACTGTTCTTGCATCATTCATTTGCAGAAATATACATCTCTATCACTTGTGTTTTCTAAAGTTAATTTATTTTGAAAATTGACAGCCTATGAGCATGGTTTTGCCTGGTGTTGTTGGATTTAAGTTATCCGGAAAATTGAGAAATGGTGTGACAGCTACAGACTTGGTTCTAACTGCGACACAAATGCTGAGGAAGCATGGTGTTGTTGGCAAATTTGTTGAGTTTTATGGTAATACTTTTCACGGGGCTGATTTGAAGTTCTTTGTAGTTTTTGAACTGTCTGGCTCTCAAATTCTTTATGTAAAATTTTAATTTTGTACGTATTTGTAGGTGATGGTATGAGTAAACTGTCCTTGGCTGACAGGGCTACCATTGCTAATATGTCTCCTGAGTATGGTGCAACCATGGGATTCTTCCCTGTAGATCATGTTACTCTGCAGTATCTCAAATTGACTGGCAGAAGTGATGAAACTGTGAGAACATCATACAGTTGCCTTCAATCTAAAATTATTGAATAACAAGGTGACATCCTTTCCTTTTAATTCAGGTGGCAATGATAGAATCATATCTTCGAGCAAATAAAATGTTTGTTGACTATAATGAGGCAAGAACTTTTCCGCTTTTCTTTTACTTTTAGTCCTATAAACTTCTTACCTTTCCAGCTGTTCTGCTTGTATTTTAATAAAGCTAGTCTAATTTCTTTCTTTTTTACTTGTTTTTTCCTCCCAACCCTAAACTTGATATGTTCAGCCCCAACAAGACAGAGTGTACTCATCATATCTAGAATTAAACCTTGCCGAAGTTGAACCCTGTATTTCAGGACCAAAGAGGTTTGTCTTTTCTGCTACTGTTTCAAACTTTTTTGTCAAGGCATTTAGATTTTTTTGCTTTGGCATTTCTGTATACATATTAAATGCAATGTGTTATACTAATATAATATAACTGCTGCTATTCTTTTCAGACCTCATGATCGGGTTCCTTTAAAAGAAATGAAGGCTGATTGGAAATCTTGTCTCAATAATAAAGTTGGTTTCAAGGTGAGGCTTGTATTTTCTGCATTTCTTAGGTCTTGTCATCTATGTCCTCATTAGTGAACATTTTCTTGTTTTAATTAAAAAATATTTACTATGAATCAATTGATAATTTGTTTCTTTAACTTTCCATGGGTTAATTGGAGAAGGAACATAACAATTCATTTGAAGTATGATGGTATAGAAAAGTTACATTTTCCTGACTCAAAACTTAAAGCCGAATATCTTTGATTACATACAATGTGCATGTGGCATACGTCCCAGATAAGATGATGACTATATTTGTCACAGAACCAGTGATGGATTAATATTCTATGATGAATCTAACATAGAGCAATAAAGCCTCCTTGACTTCTAATTTGGACACAATCTCTCTTTCTTCTCTGTTTCTAGACTTCCAAACCTCTCTTAGCTTTTTAGAACTTAATCCGTACACTGCTTTTCCTAAAATCTGTTGACTCAATTACACAATACCACAAAGTAGAAAAATAAAGGATAACTAATAAAATTATGTAGGAAGGAACATGAAGTAGACCGAAGTTTGATCAGAACTTCTCTACTTCAATCTGTAAATTTATGGGAGGGTTCACTCTCTGTAAAACTTTTAAACATTCTGACCGAAGTTTGATCAGAACTTCTCTACTTCAATCTGTAAATTTATGGGAGGGTTCACTCTCTGTAAAACTTTTAAACATTCTGCTGAATGTGTTACCATGTTGTAGGGCTTTGCTGTGCCAAAAGAGACACAGGGAAAAGTGGCGAACTTTTCATTCCACGGGCAGCCAGCAGAGCTTAAACATGGAAGTGTTGTGATTGCTGCAATTACGAGCTGCACCAATACATCAAACCCTAGTGTCATGCTTGGGGCCGGTCTTGTTGCAAAAAAGGCTTGTGAACTCGGTTTACAGGTATGGCATGTATCTGTGCTACTCAATCTCTCCTACTCCTTTTTTTGTTTCTTTTTCATTTTCTCCCTTCCAAACCCATATTTCTTTAATTCTTCTTCTTCTTCTTCTTAAAATGGTAATTCTCTAGAGTAGATTCAGTCCTCCTTCCTTTCCTTGAACTATAGTTTTATTGGAGCATAAATGAGTTTAAATAATTGTTCTTCAGGTCAAGCCTTGGATAAAGACCAGTCTTGCACCAGGTTCAGGGGTTGTTACAAAATATCTACTGCAGAGGTATATCCTATACTTTTACTTGCATCTAAAGTGAACTTGGAGTGAATAATTTTTTTTTTATAAATATTTGTATAATTATGACATTTTTTTTTACCAATTTTGTTTATTTTGTGCAGTGGGCTGCAAGAATATTTGAATAAGCAGGGTTTCCATATTGTTGGATATGGCTGCACAACATGTATTGGAAACTCAGGGGAATTGGATGAATCAGTTGCCTCTGCTATTTCAGAAAATGGTACCAGTGAATTTTTTTCCTGTTAAACTTTTGTTGGATCCATATGCATGATGAAAGCTTGTAAATATACTATTAACGTGTTAATCATATTCCTAATCCAAGTTTGATGCTTACTAATATATATTAATTCTTATGTTTTACAGACATTATAGCAGCTGCTGTGCTTTCCGGGAATCGGAATTTTGAGGGTCGTGTTCATGCCTTGACCAGAGCCAACTACCTTGCTTCGCCACCTTTAGTGGTTGCCTATGCCCTGGCTGGCACGGTATGTAATATCTCATTATTTACTGCCACTGGTACTATGTTCTCGTTATACAATCCAGAATACCCTGTGTCTTGTGCATCTGGATTTATTTTTCCTCCCTAAGCTTTCTTACAACTGTAATTGCTATGGTAGTGTTATTCGTGATAATCAGTGAGTTACTGTTACCATTTTTCAGGTTGATATCGACTTTGATAAGGAGCCAATTGGAACTGGGAAGGATGGTCAGAGCGTATTTTTTAAGGATATCTGGCCATCTTCTGAAGAAGTCGCAGAGGTAGACAACCCAAAATTTGTATATTATCTCAATTTTCATGGTTTTAAAGCATGAAATTAACTAGCTTGGGATTCTTTATTGTCTAGGCTGTTCAATCCAGTGTCTTGCCAGATATGTTCAGAAGTACTTACCAGGCTATTACAAAGGGTAACCCCATGTGGAATAAACTATCAGTGCCTTCTTCCACCTTATACTCATGGGACTCCAACTCAACCTACATTCACGAGCCTCCATACTTCAAGAACATGACCATGCAGCCTCCTGGAGCCCATGGCGTTAAGGATGCCTACTGCTTACTGAACTTTGGTGACAGTATCACAACAGACCACATTTCTCCAGCTGGAAGCATTCATAAGGACAGTCCTGCTGCAAAATACCTACTTGAACGTGGGGTGGAGCGCAAGGACTTCAATTCTTATGGAAGTCGCCGTGGTAATGATGAAGTGATGGCTCGGGGAACTTTTGCTAACATTCGACTTGTGAACAAGCTGTTGAATGGGGAGGTTGGCCCAAAGACAGTACATGTCCCTACAGGAGAGAAACTATATGTATTTGATGCAGCAATGGTGAGTTATTCAATTTTAACCATTTTTTTATTTTACAATCTATTTCTTTTTTTAATTGGTATGAAGTGATTTAATCAGCATCAGATATTACATTAGGCAAGATGACAACTGGCTTATCTTTAGCTGCAGTCAAATTGACTAAATATTCAATACTAAGTTTGACAATAAATCTTTAATTTCAGAGGTACAAGGGTGCAGGACATGACACCATTGTTTTGGCTGGAGCAGAATATGGAAGTGGTAGCTCCAGAGATTGGGCTGCGAAAGGTCCAATGCTATTGGTAAGTCTTGATTTCACCACGGTAAAGAAATTCTTGTTGGTCTTTACTCTTTGGATGCACTTCGCCTTTTTCGTCCACCTCAGTGACCTTGTTATGTAACAGGGAGTAAAAGCAGTGATTGCCAAAAGTTTTGAGAGAATCCATCGCAGTAATTTGGTAGGAATGGGCATCATTCCACTTTGTTTCAAGTCGGGTGAGGATGCAGACACTCTAGGTTTGACTGGACGCGAGCGTTATACCATAGATCTCCCAAGCAAAATAAGCGATATAAGACCTGGCCAAGACGTGACCGTGTCGACAGACAATGGGAAGTCTTTCACCTGCACTGTCCGCTTTGACACCGAGGTAATAAATGATTTCAATTATTTGGTATCTGCCAAATAATGCAGCATACATGTGTCTTATCGTCTGCTATTGTGTGATTATCGCCGCGTATACATTTCTATTTAGGGACAAAAAATAACCCACTTGTCCAGTGGTCTGAAATGGTGAATTTTGAGCCTGAGTTCTGTAAATACCAAAGCTGATTGTGGTATGGAATTTGCAGGTTGAATTGGCCTACTTCAACCATGGTGGTATACTCCCATACGTTATTAGAAACTTGATTAAGCAATAAATGCATTGGATGGGAGCCTCAGCCAATCCAAGTTTTTCCCCATCAAAATTCCAAATAAAGGTAATAAATAACTGAATTTTCCCAAGAATGGGGACTTTTGTAGTTTTCCTTCAGTTTACTCTATTGGGACAGGCCTTGTCTGTCAATAAACAGAGTTATTTCATTCGCCTAAAGGGGTATTTTGATTGACGGATTTTGTCGAATTATATTACTGATTAGTGATTAAATTTCTTGGATTTTGTTGAATTATAGTGAATCGAATTTAAGGTTAACTTCTTTTTAATTTTTGTACGCCAAAATCTGTAATCAAACAAAAATAAAGAACAAGAATTTTTCTTGAGGAAAGAAGCATATCAGATTAAGATGAAAAGAGAATCAGAAAAATTTGGGGATACTAGAGTTCATACCACCAATTTGATAACTACCTCAGCAAAGGATATCCCTTTTAACCTTAAGATATTTAAAACGGTTGTGTTTTATCGATACACAACTACACAAGGCCTTAAAACGTTGTGCATCATTAAAGCAGAATAAAAACATAAACTAGACTTTTAAAAGTATAATAACGGTCATTTAAACTAATCCTCCAACGGTCTAATCTGCTTCAACTGTTACAATACTTCTTCCTTCGAAGAACATTCTTGACCTCATGGATCAAAGTTGGAAAATTGTTGTTTCAGTTAATGTAGTACCTCCTAGGTAGCATTCTCTGGAATGAGTTTGTCCACTCTACCAACACCTCGGTGACAGTTCGGTTGCCCCTTCTACCAATTTTTCTATTCACAATTCTCAAAGGTTCTTGCTGATGCTCCCATATGGTCCAATAATAGGTAAATTTGCTTGCACCACATTCGTCCCTGCACTTTTCATCAACTGAGAAACATGAAATACTAGATATACTTTAAAGTCATTAGGTAATTTCAATTTATAGGCCACTTTTCCCACCTTGTTGATAACTAAGAATGGTCCAAACCATTTAGGAGCTAATTTCTATCAGTTTCCCAAGCTCACTGTTTACTGCATATAAGGTTGTAGTTTCAGAAAAACCCAACCCTATATCTGCAACTCATAGTCTCTTCTTTTCTTATCATCCTGTATTTTCATTTTGTCTTGTGCTCTCTGCAAATGAAATTTAAGCATTTTGATGGATGCTTCTCTATGCTGCAAACTTCTATCAACAGCTGCTACCATTGATTCAACAGAATGTAAGGCACATGTAAAATCAATGTATTAATTTTGATATAACAAATAATTTTAGACCAAATTATAAAGTAAATAAATTTTTAAGTACTCAAAAGACTCACATTTGACAAGTAATTTTTTGACTTAAAATGTTTTGAAGTCAAAACTTAAACCCCATAAATTTTTTTAAGTGTTTCAAAGCCAAATCACTCAAAATTGTCCGGGCGTTTCGAAACACCCCCAAAGTGTTCAGATACGTTTTGTCACTGGAAACGTCAATTTCGATACGGACTAAACTGTTTCGAGACAATAGTTTCGAAATGGGCTTGCCTGTTTCGATACAGCCTTCATCTGAGCTTTTTTTAAGTGCCGTTTTGAAACGACTCATACATGTTTCGATACATGGGTTAACTATTTAAAATAGGGCATTAAAATGATCTAGCAGTTACTTGTCAGAACTGAATTTTTAAAAATTGGTTACATGTTTCAATACACTCATTTGGTGTTTCGAAACACCATTTTACAATTGCAAAACATTTCAATACGGCCTATAGTCGTTTCGATACGGTCCTTAAAGAGTTTGGGGAGTGTTTGTAATCTATTTGAGCTATATTTATCTCGTGAGAGATCAATTGTAATAACCAACATCTTGTTTGTAAAGTGAAGGTCTTGTGGTTCAATCTTTGGGTAGAAAGATTGAACATCTGTAAAGGTTGTCTCCTTAACCTAGAAAATGAGAAGAACAAATTAGTGGAGAGTTTGTTGAAAATCCTTAGTGGGAGCTAAGGTAGTGGATGTAGAGCTTGTTTAGAAGCTTAAACCACTATAATTGCCTTGTCTATTATTTTTAATTGTTTCTTTTGTTCCCTTTATTTTTAAAGTGTCAATTCACTCTCTCTTGACCATATCGGTTAGTTCGATCCACTCAACAACACATGAAAATGAGAAATTTGCCCATACAAAGCTTGATAAGGGGTTACTTGTATAGCAGAATGAAAAAGTGGTACAATACTCAGCAAATGTAACCATTCTCCACTTTTCTTTGGTCTATTTCCAGTCTTGCATCTCAAATAAGTCTCCAAATATTAATTTAATTTTTTTAATTTGCCCATCAGTCTTAGACTCTTAGGCTGGTAAGCCGTGGATGCCTTCACTATCACTCTTAATTTTTTTTAAAATATTTGTTCCACATCTCTAGCTGCAAAAGGATGAGCCATACTCATGAAATGACCATACTTTACTAGTCTATCCAGCAGCAATCACATATTTAAGATAATTCACCTTCCTTGCCCAAAAACAACATTTGGACCTTTTAGCATATAATTGCTATTTCTTTAGTATGTTCAACACTTCACTCAAATGTTTGTGATGAGAATCTCAATCTAATAAATGTATTAGGATGTCATCAAAGAAAACAAGCACATACTTCAATTAATTTTTGAAGACCTTGTTTATTAAACCTTAAAATGTAGCTGGTGCATTTGTCAATGCAAAAGACATCACCAGAAATTTATAGTGGCCCTTATGAGTCCTAAAAGATATTTTGGGAACATCATCTTCTCTCATTCTAATTTGATGGTAATCAGGCCTTAAATTCAACTTAGAAAAATACACTGCAGCCCCCAGTTCATCCAAGAGCTCCTCAATAATAGGCATAGGTGAACTATTTTTAACTGTCACCTAGTTCAATTTTTTGTAATCTACACATATTCTTCAAGATCAATCATTCTTTTTGACCATGACAATAAGAGAAGAAAAAGTATTATTGTTGTTTCTTATGACTTCAGAATTCAACTTTTCCCGTGTCATCTTCACAATCTTATCTTTTTTAGTAAATGGATGTTTATAGTGTTTCATCCACTAAATCTATTTTATGGTCATGGTCTCTCTCTAGGTAGCCCATGAAGTTCACCAAAACTTTCCTTGAACTGCTACAATAAAGTCTGAATATTTTCAGTTAAATTCACATCCTAATTTTTCATCTCTAGTTGAGCTTTAAGCATCCACATAGAAGCAGTACAAGGAATGTGGTTCCCCATAATAACTTACTGCACAATTTTGAATCAATTAATTGTGAAGGTTTTACTTGCACCCTCTTGAGCTCAACTTCCTTCTCAGCATGATAGAATTTCATAGTAGACTGTGTAAAATTATATTGAATAGCTCCTAATTGTGACAACCACTGAATTTCTGATGCCACTTTATAGTTTTTCATTCGGATGACCAAGAAGTCAGCAAAATATATTTGTCATTGACTTTCTCATTTTAATTTCATGTATTATCCCACAGTTGTCATACAGTTACTATCAGCCACAATTACCCTCAATTGACTTTTCTTGCTTACTCTCAAATTTAATTTCTTCACCTGAGTCAAACTTAAAAAATTATGTGTACTCCCTAAATCTTCCAAGGCAATACAAGGTTTGTTCCTAATTTTCACTTGTAATTTTCATAGTTTCCCAGTGTAAGATCCCCACATTGGATGAAAAGACAACATTGGTTCCTCTCCTTGGGCAATTCCTGAATTCCCACATCACCGTTTTTCTTACAGTCTAAAAAAACCTCTTGTTCTAGCTCCTCCTCTACCCCTTCCATGGTAATATGGTATACTTGAGATCGAACACATTTGTGATCAGGTGTGTATTTAGCTGCACACCAAAAACACAATCCTTTCTTCCTTCTCTCTTCAATCTCACCAGGTGATAACATTTTGCCAACATTCCTAGCTTCTCCAACACCATGAGCCTTAGAAGTAGTAGGACTCAAACTACCATGGGTTGAAAACCTTGATGAAGAGGGCCCCAATTTACTTAAAACACTATGTCCTCCTCTAATTACACCCTGGATGGTAGAGTTAAAGTCAAGGGTGCCACTGGTGAAGTTCTCATAGGAGTTGCTACAAAACCTCTCTTATGTGCAGGGAAAAACATAGACTCAACATGCTTCGCTAAGTGAAATGCAGAAATCAAGAAATTTGGTTGTAACAACTTCACAAACTAATTGATTTCAATGCATAGATGATTCTTGGACATACTAAGAACATAGTCATCAGGTAATTGTACTTGATTCAGTAAGTGGATAAAGTCTTTATAAAATTTATCTGTAGATATCCAATCCAGTTGTTTTAAAGCCACAAGGTCAGCAAAGGGATCATCGAATCCATCTAGTGCAAAACATTAACGCATCCACCCCACATACTCACTTCAGTCCACCTGAGTTCAATTACTTTGCGTTTTGGCCAAGAATTAATGCCACTGCAAAGCCTTTCCTTCTAAATGTTGCATGACCACCCTAACTTTGGCCCTTTTTGGAATCATTTCAGCCTCAAAATATTGTACAATCTTGTACAACCATTCTTTGAATTTGGTGCCATCAAACTTTGGGCAAATCAATCTGTAAGTAAAATTAATAGATTGATCATTTTTCGTACCTTGATTTACCTTAACTTCTTCATCCACTACAATTATTAGTGGACACTGGTTGTTGGAGCTTGAGTAGTTACCGTTAGTCTCTTAGCTCTGTTTTCTTTAGTGGAAGGAGTAGGTGGAGTACCAGTACCCCCGACTGACCTAAGACCGCATCGACATCGATTTTCTTCCCTAATAAAATTTATAAAAGTCTGTGCATATTGGCCAACATAGTTGTTTACATCGTCTGAAATTTGTCTTCATTCGACCCTTTCAACCTCGAAATATCATTTTGCATATGGGTTTTGTAACACCCGAATTTAGGGGTCAGGTGAAAATAATATTTTGAGTCTTGGTTTTCTAATTAAAATAATAATATATTATTATTTGGGCCTCGGGTCTTCAAAACAAATATTATATGTTGGACTCAAATTGATTTGGAAACCAATTTCCATGGATTTTAAGTGTTAGTGAGATTGCCATCTCATTAATGACAATCCTGTAAATAACTCAACTTTCAATTTAAATTTCCTCTTTTATTAAAATAGCTTCCTACTCATCTTCTTCACTCCCCCCCTTTTCCACCATTTTAACGACAAGAAGCTCTCCCCTCCCCCTTTTACTATTCCATTAATTAGCATCCTCATTTTGGCTCGGATTTGAAAGGTAAATACATCCCTATCTTGCTCTCATCTTCCTCTTTTTGAAAGTACAATTGGTTTCCATTTTCATCCATGATTTTGTGATTTGAGTTTTTGAGCTTTTAAATTAAAAATCCAAACTTTGTTGTTCTATGTTTAAGTTTTTTATTCCTTATTAGTATTTATGTTATTAGCAACCCAAATGGTCCAACATAAATGATTTTTAAAGTGTTTTATTAAGTTTCCCAGATTTGAGTTTTAGTGGGTTTTTAGGAGGGTTTTAAGGGAATTTTTGGGGTTGTTTTAGGTTGGAATTTGAGGGCTGATGTTAGTATGGTATATGAGGGTCACTTTGGGTGTGTTTGATGATCATTTGATTGTTTGAAATGGAAGATTTCAGTGGGTCTTGAGGGTTGCTCGGGAATTCTGTTTTGGGCATGAAATTGGGTGTTAAATTGCTTGGAAATGTTAATCCAGGTTGTTTCGACGACTAGTAATTGATTGTTGGTGTTTTGTTTGTGTTTGGATTGGATTAGATTAGAATCAAGGTTTGACATCGGTGAGACATCGGAAGTGAATCTAGAAGCTTGAAGGTGTTGGTTGCTTGATAGTCGACCTTGGAAGTGAAGGTGAGTGGTTTAATGTTTTCAAAATGGTTTTAAGTATTTCGGTTCAAGCATGTGGACTAGGTTGGGCTTGGTAGACCCATCTAGAGTTAAGATTAGAGTGGTAGCCTAATCCTAAGCTTTAATTAGAGACTTTGATTGCATTCTTTAATTATTGTTTATGCCTCATGATGAATTGTGTTGGTGATGGTTGTGTATAAATGTGTTATAAATATATGTTGAGGCATGATATCGATGCATTGTGATATGCATGTGGATTGTTCATGATTGTGATCATGGTGAGTACGTGCTAAGCACGGAAGTGATATGAGATGTTGTGGATTTTGTTTAATATTGACACTAGTATGCTTGGGTACAAATGATCGATCATTAGGATGTTGGTGTGCACACGTGAGTCAAATGCGCGCGTGATCTTGATGATGGTAGTCATCAAGATGAAGTACGGGTTCGCCCGGAAAACCTTCTTATATATATAAGTCGGTGATGAGTGTAATCCCATCGACGGGGCGTGAGGATGAGTGGAATCCCCTCCGCGAGAACGGTGATGAGTGTAATCCCACCGTGAGGTAAAGTTGTTGTTGGATGTGAGTTCCAACGTATTTATCCGCATATTCGAGTTATAGCTAGGTGCCAATGTGAGTTGATATGTGTATCAATGTGTTATGAAATGTGATTCCTATTTGGATTAATATATGTGTTTACATATGATGTGGATTGAGCTTGTTGAGCATGACATATTGTGAATTTATGTTCATGCATCATTGACATTTAGGCTCTTGTGGATCGAAGGTAAGGACATGCATTTACCTTGTTGTGCTCGTGCTTGGACCCTGCATTGTCGAGGTTTGTTTTTAAAGAGCTTACCCTCACTAAGCTTCATGCTTACGCTCTCTTTTGTTCGACAATGCAGATTCTTAGTTTGTGGGTTGCTTGTGTAAGAAAGGGCCTCCAAGTGTGCTTCGTGGTGCTAGCTTAGCTATCAAGTATGGGTATTTTAGTTATGATGTAGTGGTCAAGCAATGGGACATGTAATTGTGGTGTGATGCTTTTGAAGTATGTTGATGTTGGTTGTTTAGGAGCATGCTAGACTCCTTTTATATATTTTGTTGGTTTGGCTTTGGATGCCATGTTGCTTGTAAACCATGCCTATTATGCCACCTTAATTACCTAAGGGTATGGCCTTGTGTAAGCATGAACCTTGAATGCTATGTATGATCTTTGAATGGATGCCTATTTTATATCTTGTGTGTCTTGAGCATGGTTTCTATAGGGTGTATACCTCTAGGGTGTGTCGGTATGTTATGTTTGCTTCTTGGAGTCGTTTAGGATGTTTGGGATCATTTGGAGGTGTTTAAAGCTGATTTTGAGAATTCACACTGTGCAGGTGTTTCGAAACGGGTGTGGTTCCAGGGCCCCGTATCGAAACGTGTATCGATACGTTTTGGCTACTGTAAGCCCCTGTTTCGAAACCAGTTTCGAAACACTTTGACTACTGGAATTGCCTGCTTCGAAACGGGTATCAAAACAGCAAGACAAAATGAGACCCTGTTCCGAAACGGGGTGGATGCGTTTCGAAATGGGTGTCTGGCTTTTTAAACTGGAGCTAGTGTTTCGAAACAGGCTTTGACTGTTTCGAAACACAGGCCTGTAATTGGGCTTTTTGACATCTCCAAAGGGTTTCAAGGGTTGGGCTTAGGCCCTGTTTGTTGTTGGGCTTCTGTTTAAGTTTAATAAATGCACCTAGATAAGATAAAATGAAAAAGTTTTTCCTAGGGTCGTTAACCGAAGTGGAGCCTTAACGGGTTTCATCTCGGTTATCCCCGTGTAGCCCACTCGGATCGGTCAAGCGTCCGAACCGGGACGAGAGGGTTACACTTGTTGGTATCAGAGCCTAAGGTTTCCGAGACCTTGGGCAGGTAAGTGAGGTAAGTTTAATTTTTGTATGGATATGTACGGTGGTTGCTTGCCTTGTAAGCATGTTTGCTTGTGTATCAAGTATGCTTGTTGTTTTATTTGAAGCATGATGTTTAGAGTCTCATTACTACTGTTACATCGGAAAAATGATTTTTAAAGTGAGGGAAACATACTTGAGCCACTTGGAGCTCTTGCCTTGCTAACCCTTTCTTTTTGTGCT
This sequence comes from Hibiscus tridactylites, assembly GCA_958450335.1. NCBI lineage: Eukaryota > Viridiplantae > Streptophyta > Magnoliopsida > Malvales > Malvaceae > Hibiscus > Hibiscus tridactylites. The sequence continues at coordinate 14,563,159 of OY288287.1, forward strand.
TTGTTGTTGTGTGTAGTTATTGTTTGTGGGCACGATGTCGAGGCCGAGAGGTAGGCCGAGGGTGGTTCGTCAGGAACCATGTGTTGCGGCTCCTAATAATGAGCCGGTGGTTGGAGTTGAGGCTCATATAAGAGAGCATGTTGCTGGAGTTGGAGCTCCTCCACCACCTCCACCACCACCACCTCCTCCGCCTGGAGTTGGAGGCGAGGATGGAGCTGAAGAAGAGGGACCTCAGGGTGGCCAAGGTCCGGCCGGAATAGATATGGCTCCGCTTGTGCAAGCCATAGCGGGAGCATTTCAGGCCGCAGTTGCCGGAGCTCAGGTTGCAGCTCAGCCTAGGGGCGATGATGCTAGTTTACCGTTGGAGAGGCTCCGTAGCCTAGGGGCCGAAGAGTTCAGAGGATCTACACCGGAGAGGTCTGAGTTGTGGTTAGAGAAGATCGTTCGCATCTTAGCTCAGATAGGCTGTGTGGGTGCTCGCAGATTAGACTGTGTGATTTCTTTGCTTCAGGGTGATGCCTACACCTGGTGGGTCACCATTACTACGAGAGTTCCAAAGGCAGAGATTGGATGAGATTTCTTTGAGTCTGCTTTCAGGAAGAGGTACTTAGGGCCGAGGTATCTAGATGAGAAGAATCGAGAGTTTATGGCTCTTGTTCAGGGAGAGGCTACTGTGACTGACTACGAGATCCGTTTTGTCCGTTTGAGTCAGTATGCTCCGGAGTTAGTTCCTACTGAGAGGGACCGATGTAACCATTTCAGATATGGGATTCATGAGGAAGTTAAGAGGTACACCTTAGCTTCAGATTATTCGGATTTTGATGTTTTGGTTGCTAGTGCCAAGGACATTGAGCATAACTTGGGGTTGACCAAGCGTTCTGGAGGGTCTAGTTCTGGTAAGAGACATAACAACTTTGACCGTGGGGATGCCAAGAGGCATAGAGGCGGTGGACAACAGTTTGACCATAGACGTGGCGGTGGCCACCATGGTAGAGGCCACCAGGGCCATAGAGGTGGAGGGTGTTTGCCCGAGTGTACACGTCGTGGGAGACAACATTCTGGTGAGTGTTGGGGTAACTTCTATGCTTGTTGGAACTGTGGCTCGAGGGACCACTTTAGGAGAGAGTATCCACATCAGGCGGCACAGGCACCGAACGTAGCACAGGCTCCTGCGAGGGCCAATGATTATCAGAGAGGACGTGGGCGCGGTCGTGGCTACTTTCAGCCTAGGGTAGATGCTCCTAGGGTAGATGCTAAGAGGAACCTTGCTCATGTTGTGGCAGTACAGCCAGAGGCAGATGGACCAGCGAGAGTCTATGCTCAGAGAGAGGCCGAGAACGACACTGATGTGATAGCAGGTAATTTTGAGTTACATTCTATGTCTTTGCTTTCTATGGTTGATTCGGGTTCTACACATTCCTACATTTTGAGTGAGCATGCACGGAAGTTAGATATACCTGTTGAGATCTTAGATGTAGGTATGCATGTGACTAGTTCTTTTGGTGAGACAGTTGTGGTTAGACGTATGTATAGGAGTTCTCCGCTGAAGATTCAGGGTCATGTGTTTTCTGTTGATATGATGGAGCTTCCTTTTTATGGCTTTGATATTATTCTGGGTATGGACTGGTTAGTTGAGCACCAAGCTAGTGTGGATTTTGAGACGAAGAGGATTTCTTTGAAACTTTCTGATGATTACGAGGTAGTAGTAGTAGGCGAGAACATTAAGTTTTTGTCCAATGTTGTGTCAGCTTTAGAGGCTCATAGGTTGATGGATTTCGGATGTGGGGCTTACTTAGCTTATGTTATGAATCCGAATATTAGTGAGGCTAGACCGAAAGATATTAGAACAGTTTGTGATTTTCCGGATGTGTTTTTAGAAGAGTTACTAGGTTTGCCTCCTGACAGAGATGTTGAGTTTGTGATTGAGATTGTTTCAGGGTCTACTCCAGTTTCTATAGCTCCGTATCGTATGGCTCCGAAAGAATTGAAGAGTCAGTTGCAAGAGTTATTAGACCGTGGTTTCATTAGGCCTAGTATTTCTCCTTGGGGTGCTCCTGTGTTGTTTGTAAAGAAGAAAGATGGCAGTATGCGTATGTGTATTGACTACAGGTAGTTGAATCAATTGACTATGAAGAACATGTATTCGTTGCCTCGAATAGATGATTTGTTTGATCAGTTGAGATGTGCTTTAGTGTTCTCGAAGATAGATTTGAGATCAGGGTATTATCGGTTGAAAGTAAAAGAGTGTGATGTTCTGAAGACAGCTTTTAAGCCTAGATATGGTCACTATAAGTTCCTTGTGATGTTGTTTGGGCTCACGAATGCACCTGCAACATTCATGGATATGATGAACAGAATTTTTAGAGACTTCTAGACCGTTTTGTAGTTGTTTTCATTGATGATATTCTTGTGTACTCGAAATCAGAAGAAGAGCATGATGAGCACTTGAGATTTGTTTTACAGAGATTGTTGAGCAATCAGTTGTATGTGAAGCTTAGTAAATGTGAGTTTTGGATTCGAGAGGTTGTATTTCTTGGCCATGTTGTTTCAGCCGAGGGTATCCGTGTTGATCCGTCAAAGATTGAGGCCATTATTGAGTGGAAACAACCTAAGTCTGTGACTGAGATTAGGAGTTTCCTAGGATTAGCCGGTTACTATAGGAGGTTTGTTGATGGTTTCTCTAGAGTAGCTGCTCCTTTGACTAAATTGTTGCAAAGGGAGTTAAGTTTGAATGGTCAGATGCAAGACAAAAGGCCTTTGAGAAATTGAAAGAAGCTTTGACAAATGCTCCAGTGTTAGTGCAATCAGTTTTAGGTAAAGAATTTGTGATCTATAATGATGTTTCCTATATAGGTTTAGGTTGTGTTTTGATGCAAGAAAGAAGAGTTGTTGCCTATGCTTCTAGACAATTGAAGGTTCATGAGAAGAACTATCCTACTCATGATATAGAGTTAGCCGCAGTTGTGTTTGCGTTGAAGATTTGGCGACACTACTTGTATGGTGAGAAATGTATAGTCTACACCGATCATAAGAGCTTGAAGTATTTGATGACTCAGAGAGAGTTGAACTTGAGACAGAGAAGATGGCTTGAGCTGTTGAAAGATTATGATTTGACCATAGAGTACCATCCGAGTAAGACAAATGTAGTAGCTGATGCTTTGAGTAGAAAAGTTGCAGTCGAGTTGCGAGCTATGTTTGCTAGATTGAGTGTATCCGATGATGGTGGTTTGATCACAGAGTTACAAGTGAAGCCTTCTTTGATTTAGTTGATTAGAGAGAAGCAGTTGGAAGATGTGTCTTTAGTTCCTCATGTTGAGGACATAGCCGAAGGAAAACCTACTGAGTATAGTTTCAGTGGTGAGAATGTGTTGTGCTTTAGAGATAGAGTTGTTGTGCCTAAAGATGTTGAGTTGAGACGTCTGATTCTGAGTGAAGCACATTCGAGTCCTTTTTCTATGCATCCGAGTAGTACCAAGATGTACTGTGACTTGAAGAATGACTACTTCTGGTTGGTTTGAAGAAGGATGTAGCCGAGTATGTGAGTCGTTGTATGGTTTGTCAGAGAGTAAAGGCAGAACATCATGTTCCTTCAGGTTTGTTACAGCCTTTGAAGATTCCAGAATGGAAATGGGAGAGGATCACCATGGACTTTGTGTCGGGGTTACCGTTGTCTCATTCGAAGAAGAATTCTATTTGGGTGATAGTGGATAGATTCACTAAGTGTGCTCACTTCTTAGCAGTGAACACTACAGATTCTTTAGACAAGTTGGCGAACTTGTACATCCGTGAGATTGTGAGACTTCATGGAGTTCCGAAGTCTATTGTTTTAGACAGAGATCCAAGATTTACTTCGAGGTTCTGGGGTTGTTTGCATAGTGCTCTAGGTAGTCGTTTGCATTTCAGTACTTCTTATCATCTGCAGTCCGATGGACAGTCGGAGCGAGTGATACAGATTCTAGAGGATATGCTTCGTTGTTGTGTGATTGACTTCCAGGGTTCTTGGGAGAAACACTTGCCTTTAGTTGAGTTTGCTTCCAACAATAGTTATCGGGCTAGTATACAGATGGCTCCCTATGAGGCTTTGTATGGTAGACGATGTAGGACTCCGATCTGTTGGGCTGAAATAGGTCAGAAGTTGTTGCCTATGCCAGATTTGCCTAAGGGGACTACCGACAAAGTGAAGTTGATTTGTGACCGTTTGAAAGCAGCTTCCGATCGTCAGAAATCTTATACAGATTTGAAGAGAAAAGAGATTGAGTTCACCGTGGGTGAGAAAGTGTTTCTGAAAGTATCTCCGTGGAAGAAGGTGATGAGATTTGGCCGGAAAGGCAAGTTGAGTCCGAGGTTCATTGGTCCGTATGAGATAGTTGAGCGGATTGGGCCTGTAGCTTACCGTTTGAGATTTCCTTCTGAGTTAGAGAAGATCCATTATGTCTTTCATGTGTCGATGCTTAGGAGATATAGATCAGATCCTTCTCATGTTATGCATGTCGAGGAGATAGAGTTGAATCCGGATTTATCTTATAATGAAGAACTAATTGAGATGCTTGCTTCTGATAGCAAAGTGTTGCGTGGCAAGACCATAGAGTTGGTCAAGGTGTTGTGGAGACGTAGAGGTGTGGAAGAGGCCACGTGGGAGAGGAAAGCTGATATGCTTGAGCAGTTTCCGTACTTGTTTCCGTCAGGTAATTTCGGGGATGAAATTCCTTAAATGATGGAGAGTTGTAACACCCGAGTTTAGGGGTCGGTGAAAATAATATTTAAATAATATTTTGAGTCTTGGTTTTCTAATTAAAATAATAATATATTATTATTTGGGCCTTGGGTCTTCAAAACAAATATTATATGTTGGGCTCAAATTGATTTGGAAACCAATTTCCATGGATTTTAAGTGTTAGTGAGATTACCATCTCATTAATGGAAATCCTGTAAATAACTCAACTTTCAATTTAAATTCCCCTTTTATTAAAATAGCTTCCTACTCATCTTCTTCACTCCCCCATTTCCACCATTTTAACGACAAGAAGCTCTCCCCTCCCCCTTTTACTATTCCATTACCTAGCATTCTCATTTTGGCTCGGATTTGAAAGGTAAATACATCTCCATCTTGCTCTCATATTTCTCTCTTTGAAAGTACAATTGGTTTTCATTTTCATCCATGATTTTGTGATTTGAGTTTTTGAGCTTTTAAATTAAAAATCCAAACTTTGTTGTGTGAAAAGTAGTTATGAAAAGTCAAAGGTGGTTTTCTAATTTAATCACCTTCATTTTCTTTAATTAAAACATTAATTAAATCACCAAAATTAAGAGAAAAAATCTGATGAAAACATTTTAGTAAAATTAGCTCCTTCAAGATTCAAAGTTTCAATCCTTTACAAAACAGTCACTACATAACTTTGCAAAAACTGCGATATGGTCACTACACCGAAATGTAGTATTTCCAAACCTTATTTTGTAAAATTGATTCCACCATTCTCTTTTATATATTAAATGAGGATTTTTAGATATTTTTCTATATTTTTAAAGTATCCCGAATTAGGTGTTCCCTAAAACTCACTTTTAGATTCGAACCATTTTTCAGACTGGTCCGGTTCAGACTCTAAACATCTAGGCCCAAATTTGGGGTGTTACAACTCTCCCCCTTTTAAGAAATTTCGTCCTTGAAATTTACCTTAAGGAAAAAGGTAAGGAAACTGCTTCTTCATATCTTCCTTCTTTTCCCACGTGGCTTCCTCAACACCACGATGCCTCCACAACACCTTAACCAGCTCAATGGTCTTACCCCGGAGAACCTTACTGTCTGAATCCAAAATCTCGACTGGCTCTTCATCATAGGTCAAATCTGGATTCAACTCAAATTCCTCCACAGGCATAACATGCGAAGGATCCGATCTATACCCCCGAAGCATAGATACATGAAACACATTATGTATCTTCTCTAGCTCTTGTGGTAGCCTCAGTTTATAAGCAACAGGACCCACACGTTCTATCACCTCGTATGGTCCAATATATCTAGGGCTCAACTTGCCCTTCCGGCCAAGCCTCATCATCTTCTTCTAAGGTGAAACCTTTAAGAACACACGGTCACCCACGCAAACTATATCTCCTTACGCTTCAAATCCGCATAAGACTTTTGCCGATCTGATGTTGCTTTCAACTGCTCACAAATGAGCTTCACCTTCTCGGTGGTTCCTTTCAACAACGTCAGCATCGAGACCAATTTTTGTCCCGTTTCAGCTCAACAAAGAGGAGTTCTGCACTTCCTCCCATACAAGGCCTCATAAGGTGTCATTTAAATACTTGCATGATGGCTATTATTATAGGAAAACTCCACCAAAGGCAAGTGTTTCTCCCAAGAGCCCTGAAACTCAATCACGCAGCACCTCAACATATCCTCAAGCACTTGGATAACACGCTCAGACTATCCATCCGTCTGCGGATGATAAGAAGTACTGAAATTCAGCCGCGTACCCAATGGATGATGTAAACACTCCCAAAACCTTTCTGCGAACCTCGGATCTCTATCCGACACTATAGATTTTGGTACACCATGCAGATGTACAATCTCAGCAATGTACAACTCTGCAAGCTTATCCAAGGTATACGTAGTATGCACAGGTAAGAAATTCGCACACTTCGTAAGGCGATCCACAATCACCCACACAGAATTCTTCTTCGATGGCGACAAAGGCAAACCAGACACAAAGTCCATGGTAATTCTCTCCCATTTCCATTCAGGGATTCTCAACGGTTGCAACAACCCTAAAGGAAACTGATGCTCAGTCTTAACCCGCTGACAAACCATGCACTTGCTCACATATTCCGCAACATCCTTCTTCAAACCCACCCAATAGTACTCATCATTCAGATCACGGTACATCTTTGTACTACCAGGGTGCATAGCAAAAGGACTACTATGAGCTTCAGTCAGAATAGTACGCCTCAACTCCACATCATTCGGCACTACTATCCGACTTCCAAAACATAGAACTCCATCACCATTAAAACAAAAATATGATGGTCTATCCTCAGCAATATCCTGAACATGTGGTACCAAAGAATAATCCAACAACTGCTTATCCTTTATTAACTGAACCAAATATGGTTTCACTTGCAATTCGGCAACAAGACCTCCATCTCGCGATATGCTCAAGCTAGCAAACATAGCCCTTAACTTCACCGCCACCTTTCTGCTCAAGGTATCCGCCACAACATTGGCCTTTCCCGGGTGATACTCGATCGTTAGATCGTAATCCTTAAGCAACTCCACCCATCGTCGTTGCCTAAGATTCAACTCTTTCTGAGACATCAAATACTTCAAACTCTTGTGATCCGTGTACACAGTACACTTCTCACCATAAAGATAATGTCTCCATATTTTCAAAGCAAAAACCACCGCAGCTAATTCAATGTCATGTGTAGGATAATTGCGCTCGTGCACCTTCAACTGACGCGATGCATAAGCCACCACCTTACCCTCTTGCATTAGCACACACCCCAAACCAACGTAAGATGCGTCGCTGTACACCACAAACTCTTTTCCTGATTCAGGTTGAACCAAGATAGGAGCTTGCGTCAAAGCTGCCTTAAGCTTCTCAAAAGCTTGTTGTCTCGCTTCCGTCCACTCATACTTAACATCTTTTTGCAACAACTTCGTTAAAGGAGCATCAATCTTAGAAAATCCATCCACGAACCTGCGGTAGTATCTTGCCAACCCAAGGAAACTACGGACTTCATGAACATACTTAGGAGACATCCAATTCATCACTGCCTCAACCTTTTGAGGATCAACTCGAATCCCTTCAGCCGAAACCACATGACCAAGGAACACAACTTCCTTAAGCCAAAACCCACACTTGCTCAGCTTAGCATAAAGCTGATTTTCCAACAGCGCTTGCAAAACAACTCTCAAATCACCTTCATGCTCCTCCTCAGTACGAGAGTACACAAGGATATCGTCGATGAACACCACTACGAACTTATCCAAGTATGCATGGAACACTCTATTCATCATGTCCATGAAAGCAGCAGGAGCATTCGTCAAGCCAAACGACATTACAAGGAACTCATAATGCCCATACCTCGTTCTAAAGGCTGTTTTCTGCACATCCACATCTTTCACCTTAAGCTGATAGTACCATGACCTCAAGTCAATCTTTGAAAACACAGCCGCGCCCCGAAACTGATCAAAAAGATCATCAATCCTCGGCAAAGGATACCTGTTTTTGATAATCAACTTGTTCAGCTGACGATAATCAATGCACATTCTCATCGTGTCATCCTTCTTTTTCACAAATAAGACTGGTGCACCCCAAGGTGACACACTAGGCCGAATGAAGCCACGGTCAAGCAAGTCTTGAAGTTGCGTCTTCAACTCCTTCAGCTCTTTAGGTGCCATGCAATAGGGAGCAATGGACACCGAAGTTGTGTTCTCAAACAACTCAATCCCAAACTCCACCTCTCGACTAGGCGGCAATCCAGGTAATTCCTCCGGAAACACTCCAGAGAACTCACGTATAGTTCTTATGTCCTGAACTCGCACCTCTTTTGAACTAGGATTCATAACAAAGGCTAGGTAAGCCTCGCAACCTTGCCGCAACATCCGACTTGCTTCCAATGTAGACATCACATTGGCAAGAAACTTCACATTCTCGTCCACTACCACCACTTCATAATCATCTGCAAGTTTCAACGAAACTCGCTTGCTTTCAAAATCCACCACGACCCTATGTTCAACAAGCCAATCCATGCCAAGGATTACATCAAAGCCATAGAATGGCAATTCCATGAGATCAATAAGAAAAACATGATTTTGCACCTTCAAGGGACATCTCCTATACAATTTCCTTGTTACCACCGTCTCACCAAAGGAACTAGTCACACGCATACCAACATCCAAAGACTCAACAGGTAAACCAAGCATTTGAGCATGTTCACGCAATATGTACAAGTGTGTAGATCCAGAATCAATCAAAGAAAGTAACTACAAGGATTGCAAAAGTAAAGGTACCTGTGATCACATCCGTATCATTCCTTCCCTCACGATGGGCGTACCCTCGAGCTTGACCGCCACCCTCAGGTTGAACGGCCACAACATGTGCTACGTTCCTTCCACCATCATCCCTACGCTGAAAATTACCACGACCGCGCCCACGACCTCTCTGTGGCTCAGCTGCTCTCACCGGAGCCTGTCCCTCTCTCAGCGGCTGAGGACAATCTTTCTTCAAATGCCCTCGATTCCCACAATTCCATCATGTCCCAAGGTTACCCCAACACTCACTACCATGCCTTCTACCACAACGGTTACATTCAGGAGTCCTCATAACAACATTAGATCCTTATTGACCTCTACCAGGGTTACCACCCCCACGCCTAGCATCATAATGCGACTTCCTATCCTTATGCCTCTTGTTTCGATCTCTACCATAATCGCGTTCCGCAGCTCGTTTCCCTGAGCTAGAGCCACCAGCTCGACCTGCCAAACCAAGATTCGATTCAATGTCCTTGGCTCTAGTGACCAAGACATCGAAATCCGTGTAACCAGCTGCAAGCATATAAGTCTTGACATCCGCAACTAGCCCATAACGGAATCGTTCGCACCTCTCCCGCTCACTAGGGATTAGCTCAGATGCATACTGACTGAGGTGAACAAACTGAATTTCATATTCAGCTACAGACATGCTCCCTTGTATGAGAGACATAAACTCTCTCTTCTTTTCATCGAGGTAACGTAACCCCAAGAACTTCTGCTTGAACGCATTCAAGAAGAACGTCCAAGTCACCTCGTCATCCTCCATCCCGTAGATAGTGGTCGTCCACCACGTATAAGCATCACCATGCAACAGTGACACAACATAACCCAGCTTCTGCACGTTGTTGCAATTCATCTGACCTAGAATCCTCTTGGTGCTCTCCAACCAAGACGCTGGTCCTTCCTAGACTGCAAAGACGTTCCAAAGGCAACCTCATATTAGCATCATCCTGATGCGCAACTTCATGAGCTCCAACTACTGCTGCCTAGAAAGCTCCAGCTACTGCTGCCTAGAAAGCTTCAGCAATAGCCTAAACCAACATGGTCATATCAGGAGCAGCTTGCCCCTGCACACCCTTGGGTCCAGCAATCCCAGCACCAGCACCAGCACCAGCATTAGCAGCTCCAGCTCCACCACTACCGGGTGGCCCACCAGGAGGAGGATGAGGTAAATCCTCAGCATTCTCGGCATTTTCCTTATCAGCCATCGATCTAGTATTGATTCTCAGCTCTCTACGTGGCCCCATTATAAAAAACAATGCACTGACAAAAATGCAATAAACACAATTAGGCACAATAAGGTAAGTAATCCAAGTACTCAAGCTCATTTTCGAAAACAATTCTTCTCAATAGTTTTGATATGGCAATGGGATTCCCAACCACACTTCAAACATAGCATAGCATCACAAAATCATCTCAATTGAGTCATACATCACTAATCATACATCATACTTTCACCAAAAGTCACCATCATGCATAAACACATACAACAACCACATACCAAACCCCAATTATTCGATAACCAAGCTCTAATACCAACAAATATAACCCCTTTAGCCCGGCCTAGACGCTTGACCCGAACTACGAAAATTACACGGGGAAAACCAAAGTCAACCCGAAAGTTAACCTTGATTAACGACCCTTGTTTTATTTTAATCTTGTCTAAATACATATTAAACCTAAGTGAGTACTCACGAATCATGAATGAGAAAGGCACATCGATCGGATAACATTTAGGGACTCAATTGCACTTTATACAAGATTAGGGACCAAATTGTAATTTTTGTAAATTAGAGGGACTTCGTTGATTTTAGGATTACCATTATGAAATTAATCATGTTACATGCTTCTCTGCCAAATTTCATCTTAAAAAGACATCTCAAGCTCAAGAAATTGCAATCACAACATTTAGGACTAAAATGTCAAGCATGCAGACTCAAAACAATTCAAATCTGTGTCCAACGGTCACCCGTTTTGGAACACATACTCACCGTACCGAAACGCTATATCGGAATGGTGTTGACCGTTTCGGTACACGGGTATGTTCCGAGATCAGTTCCGAAACATGGCATTCCAGTAGCCAAATTGTTCCAAAACAACCTCCACCGTTTCGAAACACAAAGGCCATTTCAGACCCCCCGTTTCGAAACACTAGAGGGTGTTTCGATACGACCTACCCAGAAACAACAGCTTTTGCTGGTTTTTCAACCATTAACACACTCAAACATACTTCAAAGACTCCCAAATCATACCAGCAAATCATCATACATGTAAGGAACATATTTGAGACATTCTAACACGAACATAACATCAAACACAAATTCTCAATATTCTAAAGGCATGCTTTCTAATCACAAAACCAATATAAGCAATCCAACCTCAAACCAAACAATTAAGGCCATTTACAACTCAAACAAGCTAACACAAACATGCCACAACCTTAGGGAGTTCAATATATCTCCCAAATACAATTCTTGGTTTCCCATTGCCATTATATCAAAACTAAAGTGTGTGAAAACTTCACCATACATGAGCTTGGACTTCCTTGGATGATCTTAACTTCTTTGATGCCCGAAAACACCTCAATTATCTACATTATTGGTAAAAGAGAGAGCGTAAGCACAAATGCTTAGTGAGGCATGCTCTAAAGAAAACCAACACAATAATGCATATCTTGAAAACACTTTCACAAAAGCTTTTGAACAACATGCTCATTCTATCTCATGCTTGAAAACCATTCGAAGCAACTTCTTATTGAAAACATATGTACCTTCATTCTATCTTGTGCATTTAAACCAATGCAAAACTCATGGCAAAGCCATACTCATACTTGTACTCTAAAGCATTTCATAAACAAATCACATATGCATTTCTCATAGCATAAACCATTTCATCAAAGGTACATGTGAATCAAAAACCATTACATATTTTATATTGGCATTTCACATCTCTTTATTACTCGGATATGCGGACATCTCACTAGACACTTCCGGTGGCATCTCTCATCACCGTACTCACTCATCTAGCAACATAGTTTCCGGTGGAATCTCACATCACCGTACTCACATGGCGGAATCTCTCATCGCCATAAAGCTTGGGTATTTCACCAAGTCCTACCCGATGGAATGCCCATCATCGGTTCTCTCCCTTTGGCTTAACCAAAGAGCACGTACAAATTTTTAGTTTATAGTGCACTCTCATCCTATTGATCGATCAATTATATCCAGTAAGTATTTCAACATCTATGCCAATATATTATGTTAAAAAATCATCTCACCTACTGTTTTTCATGCAATAATTCTTAACATTCTCATCTCATTTCAAAATCATAACATTTGCTATGCTTTCACATAAAAGCTCAAATCTCAACTATGCAATATGTTACATCATGAAATCATTTCAAGCATCATCTCATGCTATAAAATATGCATAAAAATAGTAGGAATTTATCAATCTTAAACCATAAGCATGTAAAAGTATTTTAGGGGCAATCATCACATTCAAGAGAGCAATCTAGCCAATACTTACTTCTGGACTTAGGAAGGTGTTTCAAACCTTTCCTAAATCCCCAAACCTTGTTTCTTTGTCCCTCAAGGACTTCTAATACCATACGCACTCACCGATTACGTTTCGCTTGCTCGCCGAAACACAATCTAAGCTTCCGGATCAACTCCAAAAGTGTCCGAAGATGTCTCCCCTTTTTTAAACACATAAGAGCAGAGGATTAATGCATCATCATGCATTGAAATATCAGCCACACACCTAAACTCGCTGCTCTACACAAACACCACATTTCGGCTACCAAACACTACCGAAATCACCTCCAAACTCTTCCAAAATCAAACCCAGCCAAAATCCATCACTTCTAATCATTTCTAAACATCAATTAACATAAAAAACCATCACTACCACGTCCTTATACCTCCAGCTATAACAGAACACCAAAATCACCCCAAAAACCATCATTCTAACAAGAAAAACTTAGGAAAACAAACCTATTCGAGATTTGATTGATAAAACCTCATTTGTAACATCAATTAACATCCAAAATACATTAGAAAACCATCTCAAAACAGAGCCCAATCAATTACCACGAAAATCTTCAAGATCTCTTCCAAAATCTTGAGTTTTAAGATAATTTCTTGTTTCTAACATTAAAACCACTTAAAAATCATTAATAAAAGATTGATAACTTGGGAATTTCAGTAAATAACTTATCATTAGAGGAGAAGGACGAAGGTTGCCTCTAATGGATGATTTCTCCTTGATTTGGGCAAGTTTTCATGAAAATTCAATGTAGAAATCAAGAGGATTTGATGAGGAATTGATTAGGAATCAAATAGTGATTGAAATCTCATCAAATGAAGTAGAAATCAAAGTGTATTTGCTAGAGAAAATGTGTTTGGTTGAAAGGAATTTGAGAGAAAATAAAATGAGGGAAAATTTTTGGGAAAAGTAGTTATGAAAAGTCAAATGTAGTTTTCTAATTTAATCACCTTCATTTTCTTTAATTAAAACATTAATTAAATCACCCAAATTAAGGAAAAAATCTGATGAAAACATTTTGGTAAAATTAGCTCCTTAAAGATTCAAAGTTTCAATCATTTACAAAACAGTCACTACATAACTTTGCAAAAACTGCGATTTGGTCACTACACCGAAATGTAGTATTTCCAAACCTAATTTTGTAAAATTGATTCCACCATTCTCTTTTATATATTAAATGAGGATTTTTAGATATTTTTCTATATTTTTAAAGTATCCCGAACTAGGTGTTCCCTAAAACTCCCTTTTAGATTCGAACCGTTTTTCAGACCGGCCCGGTTCAGACTCTAAACATCTAGGCCCATATTTGGGGTGTTACAGTTAAACCTCTAACTCTTAAACTCTAAACCCTAAAACTAAAGCACTTGTGGAAATTTTTTGTTTCCACGTATGGTATTGAATATAAATTCATATAGTAATGGATATTGTTGATTTGGATATTTGATTTGTTTTTATATCTATATTTTAAATTTTAATATTTCGATTCATGTAATTGGTTCATTTACATTCTAGATCATTGAACTTAACTTCTACTTTCATTTAGATCACAAACATTTAATTTTATCAATTTACATCATTCAACTTTTATTATTAATAAAATAAGTCACTTATACGGACATTTTAAATATTTTCTAACAAAAAATTGAAATTGACACTTTTACTTAATATATTATTCACATGTCGTCGTTAAATAATATTTAATTGATCATTTAAATATTTTTGTTAGAATTTTCTCAAAGAATAATACTTAAATTTTCTATGAGATTCTAAAAAAATGTTTAAATTGTCAATTAAACATTATTTGAAAATAATATGTAAAAAAATATGCTAAGTAAAAGTAGCAATTTCACATTTTCTGTTAAATTTGTTTAGAAAGTGTTAGTATAAGTGACTTAATTTATTAATAATAAAAATTCAATGATGTAATTTGATTAAATTAAAAGTTTATGATCTAAATAAAAGTTAAAATTAAATTCAGTGATCTAGAATGCAAATTACCCCATGTAATTTATTGTATTTTTGTAGATAGTGGATTTGGAATTTTGGATCCATATATCTGTTTTATTTTTTAAAATTTTTATTTTATAATGAACTTGTTAAATTCATATATTTTATAGATTAGGTATTGGTGAATAATTTCATTAATTAGGATTTAAATAATAAAATTCTAATTTAACGTGGATAAGAAATAAATTAGAATTTTAAAATAAATTTATGGATTTGGATTGGTTAAACATGGGCATCAGAGCATTTTTCGGAAGACTCTTTTGACTTTAATGTTGTTGCTTAACAGCTCTTTTTCATCTTATTAAATACTAATTATCCTTAATCTTAGGAGCTTCACCTCCTTAATTGTCATCAACCTTTCTAAAGTCTTTGAATAAATAAATGTTTTTTAAAACCTAAGCAAAAGCAAGGGAAACTGGTTTAGTTGATTTTTGCAGTGAATTTAACAGCTAAATACATTTTACATTACTCGCTCATAATCTCAACCTCTCATTTTCAAGACTTTATAAACCTGTAATCTCATATAGGAAGAAAATAATAAAATATAAAAAAATAAAAGAATAAGTAGTGATAGTAATGTACAAGAGGTAATAAAAAATTAATCTTGCATACTAGTTCAATTTAAAACATGAGGAAACTACAAAAAAAGGAGGGATCTACTTTTCTGATGACGAATGTGTGTTGTGATAATCGGTCAAACTACCACAAAGGTAAATGAGAACTCTGTCATAACACAAACGAAAATCGTGCCACAAAAGTAAACGAAATAATATGCATCAAGATGTGTGAAAATGAGGTGATGATTAATACACAAACAAAGGTTATCAAAAAGAAAGGTAACAATTGTGTCGTACAACAGACAGGGACGGAGCTATTAAGGGTGGGGAGGGGCAATCGCCCCTCACCGTGAATAATTTTTTTTTTAATCTTTGTCCCCCTATTAATTTTTTTTAGAAATTAGTTTATTTATGAATTTATCCCCTACCATTAAACATTTATAATTTACCCCTACTCTTAAACATTTATAGATTAAACAAAAATATAAAAATAAATGAAATAAGAAAGACAACAATCAGCACATAACTAAATTCATTGTGGGGGAAAAAAAGAACGACACTAGGAAAGAAATAAAAGAAAGGAAAATACTTTGATGCACAAGCTTGTGTAAACTTTAGTTTACACAAGCCCTTTAATTTTTGGGTTTAGGGTTTTAGGTTAGGGTTTAGGGGTTTAGTATGTAGGGTATATAATTTAAGGTTTATGGGTAGAATTTAGAATTTAGAGTTTAGGATTTAGGACTTAGGTTTTAGGTTGTTAGGGTTTTTGATTTAAATTTTAAATTTTATAAAAGGAATGTGTAAAAAAAATTTACACAGCTTGTGCATCAAAATAAAACCCTAAAAAAAAGAAAATTCAAGTTTTGAAAGTGAATCACCAGATACTTGTGCTTTGTTTCATAACATTAATTAATAATGACATAATGTCATAGTAACAGATTGATATCTACTTGGATTCGAATGTCTTTTGCAAAGATATGACAAAGACTTTCACTAATCCAACCATGGATCCACATAAAACCCGGTCCGACTTCACCAATGACCGAAAAACAACCAGAACCAAAACGACATCACAAAACTCGGTCTCACAAGATACAAACCAAAGGGTTTCTTTACAACAAGAGACGAGGGTTAATCAGGACAAAAACTACTGTAAGTTAACATAGATAGCAGTTCCATTTCATATTGTTAATGTTCCTCCGGAATACTCTCCAATGCCGGCCTCCAACCTCCATGAAAGCCACCGTCGCCACCATCAGCACCACTTGTCCTTCCTCCATCAGAAACCCTAACACCTCTCAATTTCACAACTTTTAACAACTGCTCCATTGATGGCTGCTTCAAATCTTTGCCGGAACTCAGAATAATCTGCTGCAACTCTTCCTGTGTCACCACGAGTCTTATTCTCACAACCCCACTTTTGGACTCACCTTGTTTTCCCGATCTATCATCAACACCGTCTTCTTCGTTTAATTTGAACCTCACCACCTTCTTCTTCTTCTTCTTCTTCATGTCAACGCCGCCAGATTCCTCAGCAGCCCCTTCCTTGTTTGAAACTGTAACATTTCCCATCTCTTTGACGGCTTCATCAGCGTCATTGCTGCAGCTTTGAGGGTCGTCCTGGTCGTTTTGTGATACAATCTTGTTGCTTGTAAAGCAATTACCCATTTTGAGATGTGAAACAAAGAAAAAAAACCCAGGGAAAATAGTAAAGAGAAAGCGAGAGAAGTAGGGTCCTTGTGGGGAACTTAAATATATAGGGGAAAACAGGTAAGGGACGGGTAGGAGAGAGCACATGATAATGCGGGTTTTAAGCCTGGGAGTTTCAAACTGCTGCGGAAGGTGACAAGATTTTTTTTTGTACTATTTTTTTTTTGAATAGTTTTATTTTGTAATACTAATCAAACGGAAAATATTAGGAGGGTATATTGTTTGGTTTGGTAAAATAATGTATTAGTCCGTCGATTTTTGGTTCGATAAATTTTAGTTATCAATTTTTTCACATTAACTTTTTTATTTTGAAATTTTTTGTATTTTATTTTGACAAAATAATTTTATTTGATGATTTCTGAACATTATTTGGTAAAATTTTAAAGTGTTTTTTATAAATATTTCTTTTAAAAAATAGTTTTCATGTAAATAAAAAAATAGGCTTAAGGGCTCAAGAAGCCTTTGAACTTAAAAAGGAAATCAATTAAGCTCTTAAAGTTTTTTTTGCACCCAATATCACCCTCAAACCCAACAAATTAACCAATTCGACCATTTGACCAACGAATTTCGTCATTGACCATTACAATGCTGACATGATAGTTCAAGGGAGTCCACATGTAAATGATGACGTGTCTAAAGGGGCTTAATTGATTTTGTTAGAAAATTCGAGGAGTTAATTGATTTTCTTAGAAAGCTTGAAGGCTTATTTAATCTTTAAAAAAATAAAACTAAGATATCATTTCAATTAAATTGTAATATTAAAAAATATAAAGAAATATTATAATACTAAAAAAATATAAAAAATACTAAAAATAAAAAACGCTATCAATGATTTTTTAGAAATATAAAGTTACATTTTCTAATATAAAAAAATCTTCTTTAACCAAGGAAGTGACCTCAATATAAAAAATACTTGGTTTTTCTTATGATACTACTGTTTGGATGCGTCGAGCGAGATGAAGTTCATTGTTTGATTGGATGGAAAAAAATTTAGTAAAGTCAAACACCATAGAGTCATTATATGTCGCAAGAATGTTTCTTAACTTTTCTTATTTTCTAACTTAAATTCCATGAAAGCTGGTTTAATCAAATAAAATGTATATAACTATATTGTGATATGGATTTGCATCATATGTATTGGAATGAACTTTAGATTTTACACAACTTATTAGGTTAGAACATAATTTTAATCATATTTTGTGATTACAATGGTCATATATTTTTTATTTTTATATTATTTTTATTTTTATTAATTTAATATTTATTTTTAGAATATTTTAACAATTTTTTGTTTTTATATTTTTTATTTTTGCTTAAAGATTAAATAAGCTCTCAAACTTTATAAAAATCAATTAAACCCTCAAACTTTAAAAAAAATCAATTAAGCCCCTCTTCCACGTCATCACTGTAAACTGCCACGTCAGCACCGTCACGGTCAACAACAGATTTCGTCAGTCAAATGATCAAATTAATTAATTTTTGAGGTTTGAGGGTGACATTGAGTTCGAAAAAACTTTAAGGGCATAATTGATTTTTCAGTTTAGCATGCTCAGACGTCTTAGAAAAAAATATTTATAAAAATATTACGATTACTTATTGGTAGAATGATAAAAAAATCAAATGATTCATTAATTATATGTTTGATTTTTGAATATGAATTTTAAGTTGTTTTATTAAAAATTATATAAACCTAAGAAATATAAAAAAAGCATCATTGTAATAAATAAATTCAACACTTGTTATACTTATACATATATATGTATGACTAATCAACATTTATTGAGATACATTTGTTGATTTAGTAATAGTAAATGCTCATCTGTTTTATCTATGTATGGTTTCGAATTCCAACAGTTGTTTTAAAAATATTATTGTAACATTATATAATAATAAGTCAACATTTATTCACCACTCAAAATATATTTAAATAAAAAGAAATAAATTTAGTGGGTTCCGGTTAAATTTAATATGTTTTATTTGTGGGACAACAAACGATTATCTCCGGATTCTTGATCAACAGTTTAAAGTTGTGAAGTGTTTGCTTTGCTTGATTCAACTTTGTCTTTGGTAGCGTAATCCACTACCCTACTTTACGACTGGTGACCCAATTTTACGTTTAAATCAGAAAGGTGGCTGCTTAATTAATTATATGACTTGTACGAATCAACTTGCATCGGTGGTTAAGGGAACATTTGTTGTTCCTAGAGGTTATGTGTTCGAGCACCAGCAATTGCAGCAAGGTGATTAAACATGTATTGTCAAATGGTTAAGAGTATATTCAGAACAGATATTACTTATAATCACCTTAACTTTAAAAAAATTAATTATATGCTTTTATTCGGTGAGGGTTGCTAAGTGAACCAGTCGTACCTTTTTAAAATTTTAATTTCTCTTATAATTTAGATGTTTTTTTATATTTTCTATTGATAATTTAATTTTATACTTCTATTTTTTTTGTAATTTTGTATCTTTACATTTATGATATAACTATCTAATAATTTGCACCCTTATATTGAATCATGTGTTCGCCCCTGCTCCCATTAATTAAGGTTTTAGTCAGTTTAAGGGCTCTAAATGCACCCATTTTGCAGCAATTGCCCTACTTATTTATGCAAATTCTCCATTTATTGTTTCCACATTGTTGCTATTTGATTACGTAATATTTGCTTTTATTTCACTCCACTTGCCACAAGCTTCCATTAATAACTTTTATCCTATATTATCACATAGCTAAGCTTTTATTTATTTATTTATT
Organism: Hibiscus tridactylites; assembly: GCA_958450335.1. Taxonomy (NCBI): domain Eukaryota; kingdom Viridiplantae; phylum Streptophyta; class Magnoliopsida; order Malvales; family Malvaceae; genus Hibiscus; species Hibiscus tridactylites. The sequence goes on from OY288287.1 coordinate 14,582,765, forward strand.
AAATATATAGATCAATCATTAAAACTAAAGGCTTTGAATTTTCTCAACCCCCAAGCAAATCATATGAACTAAATCCACATTAATAGTGAATATATATTATGGCAACCTTTCTAACCAATTATTTCTCATAGATTTGAATATTTCAAAACCCTAAACTCGATCCATCTAATAAGTATAGTGTTTACTCGATTTCCTAACTTGCTACAAAGCTTTAAAACCAATCATTTATACTAAGATTAACACAATTAAAACTTTTAATAGCATACCTAATTAACACTGAGAAGGGTCGTTGGGAATTTTTTTTTTTGAACCGGGATAGTTGAGTTTTATTAGAAACAATAGAAGGATTAACAAATACAATGCAGTTAAACATAACGAGAGATTTGAAGATTATGTCCACACAAAATCTCATATAAATAAAACAAAAAAACATAAAATCCAAAGACGCAAAGAATATAAAAATTGAATTCGCGTGCAGTTAATTCGAGGGGACGTGTTCTGGGAATATGGGTGCAGTTAATTCGAGTGCACAGCCGCCAATGAATTCGCACATGGAAAACGCGGAGGAAAATGTTGGTGACTGCGAAAGGCCAAAGAATTCAGATGGGGTAAACAATCAAGAAGGCCATGTGAGGAATATGGAGTCAGTGGTGGGCCCGCATGATATTCAGAATGATGGTTTGGCTCGTGGGTCGGTTGAGGTTGACCCAGATGAGTCAAGCAACGCGGGTCGGCTTGGACGGGTTAACCCGCTTTTGATTTCCAATACAACTGAAGCTGCTGATCCAAGGCCCACAGATTTTTGCAACTGGTTTGGACCGTGTGAGTCCAGACCCAATTCCAGGTCCAGAAGGGGAGAGTCTTCAGAGTGGGTTCCGGATAGCCTTGATATTTCCGGAAAAAACCCAAGCCTCAATGTATCACCTCCCTCACTTGGAATATATCGAAACAGGGGTTGTGGCACAATTCCTCCATCATCAAATGGTCTTTTTAGAGCGGGCTATAGGAGGAAATTCAGGCACGTGGTGCGAGAGGTTCTGGACAATGTGAGAGAACCGTCAATTGAGAGGGAGAAGCAATCGAGCCTGGGGGAAGAAATGTCGGTTGTGGGCTTAGAGGCAGAATCAATCTGGGAAATCAGTAACATCCTCGAAATTTCTTTTTAGAGGCGGAAGGGGGAGGTAATCAGCAGAATCCGGGAAATGGAGAAGGAGTTGTACGAGGCAATTTAAGGTATTGTTTATGGTAATACTAAATACTTTTATATGGGTTTATCTTTAATAACATGGAATGTGCGGGGCTTAAGAAGAAAGGAGAAAAAGAAGGCAATTAGAGATTTAAGCAGGCGATGCAAGACGAAGATGATCTTTATACAGGAAACGAAAATGGTAAATATTCAGAGAAGAGACGTGAAGCGATTATGGGGGAGTGATTCTTTTAATTATGAATTTGCAGCAACAAATGGGTCGGCGGGTGGATTGCTTTGTATTTGGGATGATTCGGTTTTCACGATTTCGGATACAGTGGTGAAGGATCGTTTCGTGGCACTAATAGGTATTTGGCAACAATCGAAGGTCAGGTGTGGTTTCTTGAATTTATATGGTCCATCGGTGGACAATGAAAAAGCAAATTTTTTGGCAGAGGTACTGGCATTTCTCAAGTCATGGCAAATTCCGTGGTGCGTAGGGGGCGATTTCAACGTTTTCTTGTCACCGAAGGAAAAAATAGGATTCACGCTTAACAAGTCACTCTTGAATTTGTTCAATCAGTTTGTGAATGAAGCCGGCTTGATAGACTTACCGCTAGTAGGGGAAATACACATGAAGCAACAATCGGGATCCCCCTACCTTCATAAGGTTGGACAGATTTCTAATCTCGGCAGAATTTATAATGGGTTTCCCTTCGATTGTCCAAAAGTTGGTCGACAAATCTTTGTCGGATCACAATGCGGTATGGTTGATGGTAGGTAAGGAGGATTGGGGGCCTAAACCCTTCAAATGCTATAATTCGTGGTATATGGAGGAGGGTTTCGACGATATGGTTATCGACACTTTTAAAGAACTGAAGAATAAGAGAGCGGGCGGTAAAATCGGATGGTTAATGAGAGGGGCAAAAGAAAAATTGAAGGGTTGGAGTCGTAAGGAGGGTAGGAAACATATTTCTCTAATCCCGTTATTGGAAAAGCAAATTTCATCACTAGAAGGGGAGATGCAAAAGGGTAGGGCAGTGACGAGGGACTTTCAAAAGCTTGGTGAATTAAAATGCAAACTATGGAAACAATACAGAGCTGAAGAACTTCAATGGCTCCAGAAATCGCGGATAGACTGGCACGTTCTTGGGGACAGAAATACACGCTATTTTCATTTGGTGGCGTCGGGGAGGAGACGAGTTAATTCCATACACAGCATTGAGATCGATGGGAAGGTGCTCACTAAGGCGAGAGAAAGTAAGACGGAAATTTGAGAACATTTCGCCAAAAGCTATAATCAGAATCCGGCCTTAGAGGTAACTGACATGAACTTAAACTTCTCTCAACTCGACAGTGAGCAAAAGTCTATGCTTCAGAGTCGATTTTCCGAGAGCGAAATTTGGGAGGCTCTGGTCTGTTCGGATGGGAATAAGGCACCCGGACCCGATGGTTTCAACCTTAATTTCTTCAAGAGATATTGGGAACATTTGAAGGATGAGACTCTGATTTTCTTTGAAGAGTTTTATGAGGAAGGTTTTCAGGAAAGGGGCATTAATCATGCCTATATAACATTAATTCCGAAAGTTCCGAATCCGTGTGCTATTGATGAATTCTGACCAATTAGCCTAGTTAGCGGATTATACAAATTGTTATCAAAGGTGCTCGCCAGGAGGATGGGGAAGGTTATGGATACGATAGTGGGCGAATCTCAGTTTGCTTTCATACACGGGAGGTAAATCTTAGATTGCTCGCTCGTTGCGAACGAAGCTATCGATTCCAGAAGGAAGTCCGGGGAAGAAGGAGTGGCCTTCAAGATTGACTTCCAGAAGGCCTACGACACTGTTAGTTGGAGTTTCCTATTATTCGTGCTCAAGAAATGTGGGTTTCCAGAAAAATGGTGCAAGTGGATTCACAGTTGTATTTCCTCAGCTTCTATTTCTGTGTTAGTAAACGGGGTGCCGACGGAAGCTTTTACAATTTCCAGAGGATTGCGATAGGGGTGTTCTTTATCCCCGTTACTTTTCAATGTGGTGGGCGAGGCGTTGAATCTCTTGTTAAGAAAGGCGGTGGACTGTTACTTGTTCGATGGATTCCGTGTTGGCAATTCGATTCCGCAAATCTCGGTTTCACACCTCCAATTCGTAGACGATCTTCTAATCTTTTGTGGAGGCTCCGAAATGCAAGTGCGGAATGTTAAGAGGGTTTTGAGAGTCTTCGAGCTAGCAGCCGGGCTGAAGCTAAATTTGAAAAAAGCAAATTATTCGGCATCAACATGTCAACTCAAGTCCTAGCTAGTTGGGCAGAGTCTATTGGGTGCACAGTTGATTCATTGCCTACGAATTATTTGGGATTACCGCTGGGGTCAGTGAAGAACTCATTCAGTTTGTGGGAACCAGTGATTAAGAGAATGGGAGACCGTTTAGCAGGTTGGCAACCAAAATTTTTATCGATAGGTGGTCGTCTTACTATGATAAAATCGGTGCTGTCAAGCTTGCCGATTTACTATATGTCCTCGTTTAAAATCCCAGAAAAGGTGGTAAATGTCCTCAACAAATTAGTGTCAAGCTTCTTTTGGGGAGGAAATTTAAAGCAACGCAAAATACATTGGGTGAGTTGGGCAGCGATGTGCAATCCGGTTGAAAAGGGTGGTCTTGGGTTAGTTAATTTCAAACTTCTTAATTGGGCATTGTTGAGCAAGTGGTGTTGGAGATTCGGGAATGAAGAGCAAAGTCTTTGGAGGAGAATTATTGGAGAGAAAATTCCTTCTAATAGGAACTCGATGCTGCCTCAAATTTCATCACGCAAACAATCTTCATGGATTTGGTTTGATATTGCTAACAACCTCCACAAAGAGGATGAGCGGGGTAACCTTTTGAGAAAAAATTTGACGATTAAGGTGGGGAAAGGAGATCGGGTCCGTTTTTGGGATGACACTTGGGTGGGGATGCTTCCTCTCTGCATTTCCTTTCCTCGCATTTATGCTTTATGCACTGCAAAAACGGCAATGGTAAGTGAATTCGGTAGGAAGGTTAATGGTATATGGATTTGGGAAGTCCCTCTTCGTAGGCAATTGTTCGATTGGGAAGTGGAGCAATGGGAGGAATTTTTGACTATGTTGAACAATTTCAGATCGAACGAATTGGATAAAGATTGGATATGTTGGGACGGCTCGAGCGACGGTAAATTATTAGTAAAATCAGTGCGGGAATTAACAACCTTGAGTCTCAATGCGGATAAATTCTGGAGGGAATCGATATGGTTGGGTTTCGCCCCTCCGAAGGTCGAAATCTTCCTTTGGAGATTGGCCTTGGGTAGAATTCCGGTAATGGTTGAATTATTAAAGCGTGGAGTTATGATAAATCCCGATCAGCTTTGCCCCTTCTGCTCGTTGGAATCTGAATCCATTAACCACCTTTTCTTCTCTTGTTTCCGAGTTTGGAAATTGTGGAACAGGATCTGCAACTGGATAGGGGTGCAGACAACCTTTAGCGAGAACCCAAGATCATTTTTAGAAGCATGAAACAGTTTGAGCCCGAGGAGCATGGAGAGATGGTGGTCCTTCATTCCAAGTGTGTTCATTTGGTCCATTTGGTTAATGCGAAATGAAATCATTTTCCAGGGGAAGAACTTCGACGAACTTCAAGTGGATTTTGTGATTAGATACACATTTGCGTGTTGGTTGAAGGCTAGATTCACAGGGAGTCTTACCTCCATGGAAGCGTTAGTGGACTGTCCGATAGCTGGCGTGGAAGTGGTGAAGAACAAAGTAACCAAAACGACAGCTCGGCAGAGGAGCACTGTGCCGGTGGGATTTGTCAGACTTAACTGCGATTGAGCATATTCGAAGGAAAGGAAGGTTGGGGGTATTGGGGGAGTGATCAGGGATGAACATGGGAACTTACTCCTAAGTTTTTTGGATAAGACAGGGGACATTCCTCCTGTAATTGCTGAACTTTTGGCAGCAAAAGCGGGGTTGGACATTTTCCTTGGTTCATCATGGGCCAATCAGAGGAGGTTGATCATCGAAACGGATTGCAAACTATTATGTGACTGGATTTTTGATAGATGTTTCCCTCCCCCGGCAGCAGCACAGATGGTGAGAGAGTTGCAGGGATTCATCAAAGATCGGGGAATGGTTGTAAGGCTCATCCCGAGGTCGCTTAATGCAGAGGCGGATTCCTTAGCGAAACAAGGAATTGGATAAGGTGTCGGGTTGTACTTCGTTAGTTGAGATTAAATTTTCCAGGAGACCGGGACCTGTTCGGGCACGACTGGGGCTCGTTTTCTAAGCTTTATAATTGTACTACTTTAGTTTATCGGCATTAATAAAACTTTAGAGGGGCACTCTTTTCCCCTTCCAATAGGAAAGGGGTTTTTAACGAGGCCCACACCACTGTTCAAAAAAAAATTGAATAACCGTTATAAAATATCATTGTCACTAATGAAACGCATAAGAGGTGATGTACAAACAAGTTCCTTTAGATATTGGTGGCCTTAAAGGTGAAACTACAAATTAGGCCCATAATAACAAGTATTGGAAAAAATAAAATTTAAGAGTATGTTCCTAATCACAAGTATTTGAAAAAGAATTAGGGCTCGAATAACAAATATTAAAAAATTAGACCCCTAATAACAAGTATTAAAAATTTAAATTTTAAAAATAGACTTATAATAACAATTATTGAAAAATTAAACCATAATAATAAAAATGAGAAAAAAGTAAACTATCATTAAAATCGGACCCCTGGGCCTTGGGTAGGCAGTAGGCCTTAGGCATTCACTCTAATTCTCCACTCTTAGGAAGAGAATTAAACTATCATTGACTACCGACAATTCTAAACCAGAAATTAACATCATGAGGATCTTTATACGGGCACCAAACGATCGTAAGGTAGACATAAAATATGCCACAAGGTAGAGACGTATCATAAAGACAAAGAAAACGTGCTACAAATATAGATAAAAATACAACAGAAAGTGCGAAGATAGGAAAACACAACAAAGAGAATCTTATTGAAATTTGTAAAATAACAAAAAATGAGAAAACATCGATGTGTTATAAGAAAATAAAAAAATAATATGAATCACCGATAATCGATAACCAACACTAAAATTAATATTATCGCAATCAAATTAAAAAAAAAAAAAAACATGGAACTACACAGAGAAGAAGGAGAAGTGTTAAATTAACTCATGGTCGTTGAAAATTAATTATGTGAGAAGGGGGTGGAGGTAGACGCGTGAATACAGTTATAAAAAAGGTTGGGTAAATATCACATGGGTTAGGTCAGCGAGGAAATGTTGGAGAGTTTGCCTTTGCATGTGGAAGTGGGGCCCCCTCTCCCACATTTTGTATGCTTTTATTATATTATAATGGGACTCGGGAGACAATACATGCATGTATATGCTCCCAATTTCACCATCCCATGTGACAATCCGTAGTTAATACGCTTCCGTGTACTTGTATTCTTCTCCTTATATTCCAATATTTTTTGGGATAATTGATGTTTTATTACACAAAGAGAACATCAAGCCGCTACAAGACACGTAAAATTAGACTAAGGATCAAATTAATTCTCGGTCAATATAAAGTCTCATATCAACCTTGTATTAATACAAAATCAATTCATTTCTTTTTTTCTTTTTTAACGATAGTAATCAAATTTTATTAAAAATTAATAAAAAATATCATAAATATAATACACCCAAAATAAAGTATATAAAGATTATGTCTACGTCAAAACTCAAAAAAAAATTCATGAAAAAATAAAGCATGAAACTTGAAGGTGCAAAGAAAATAAACCCTTTTCTTGAGACTAGTGTACATTGTCCAAGAATATTGAAACCTTTATGAATCTTCTTTGTCTCTATCCAAACTATCAGATATATTATTCTGTTACACAATTCTGATTACATCGGTAAACAACCACCAAATGGAATCAAACTTTCTATGTTCACCGACAAACTCAAATAAAAAAAACAAACGTTGTGAGGATCCCTGTACAAGCACCAAACCTCTTCTAAGGTATGCGAAAACTGTGTCACATGGCATATGAAACATACCACAAAAGAAAATGAAAACGCACCACAAAAACAGAGAAAAAACGTGTCATAAGAACCGAAATTCTTACTAAAAATTAAAAAAAATAATATAAAAATTAATAATAAACAACAACTGTCTACAATCAATATTAAAGTTGCGCCGCTGGCGGCTAAGCAATAGAAAGAGAGAGACGAAACTAGGTTAAGCGGCTAGCACAAAAAGGAAAGAAAACTAGGTTAACAAGCAATCCAATATTTCTTTGTTTTTTTTAATATTTGTACGATGCTTTTATTAAAAGAATGAAAAAAATTAAAAATATAATAAGAGTTTACAATTCAAGTAAACAAATTTAATTCAGACATATTTTTAAGCACACGAAAATTAACGTGTCTAGATCATAAACATGACCATATAAAGAAAATGTAAAAACTCTAACTTAAATGCTCAAAACAAAATAGATATAAACAACACCACAACCCGATGATGAAAGGTAAAAACCAACAACATAAAACATAAAAAAAATCATATTACAATAAAAAAAAACGTTGACAACACGATCATTACCACAACTCAGTCGCGAACAAGAGTGGTTATGGTGAGCTCGTATCTAAATCTAGTTCGAGGGTCCAAAATCGGAAAATCAACATGATAATCAAAAGAGCGCCAACTTGATTAGTCATGGCGACGTCAAATCCAATCTTGATAAAAAATTAAATGAAAAAAAGAAGCAGCCAAGCGACTGGTTAAGTGAAGAAAAGCATGCCAAAAGTAAAAAAATACCTACCAAAAGGTAGAGAAAAATATGTCACAAGGACATAATTATTGAATTTAAAAGTTAAAAAATAAAAAACGAAATAAAAAAATACCAACGGCCGACAAGCAGTACTATAACTTTAATAAAACACTAATTTTGATATTGTTTGTTAATCACCAACCACGTTAAGATAAAAAAATCAATTATAGATTCAAAATCAATTCATTTCTTTCAATGTTAAAGTTTTCTTTCGAATAGTGGGTCTGCTGCTGGTCTCTCTTTCTGGGCCCGTATTAGCTATGAATGGGCCGACTGTAACGTAAGAAGCAGTGGGTTCTCGGGCTATATCTGGTACTTCTAATACGGTTTTCGGAACTTTTAATTCAAATAAGGGTACTTGCAAACCCATCCCATGTCATTCTCTCGAGTCCAGATAGGAATGGTAAACGGGTAAAGCAGATGAAAATGTTCCTCCTCCATATACATACTCACGTACAATTTTTATATCTACTATTTATCCATCACCCATAATGAGTATAAATTTTAAATCCACATTCTCTCACTGAGTACATTCTCAAATTCATCCCTATATCCACTACTCAACTGAACATTCACCATCTAACTCGTACCTGCTTGTACCTACTTGAATCCGCCTACAAGCAACCACTAATATCGAATTATGTAAAAATAAATCATAGACTTTTGTAGAAAATAGTAAAACTTCACATACTTTATTGATTGATTAAGTGCATATATATAATATATTTACACCGGTATAAATTTAACTACATCTAACTAACAATAGCTAACTTAACTAAAGCACATTTTACCGGTATAAATTCTACTTAACTACAACTAACTAATTATCTAATTATAGTTAACTTAACTAAAACATATTTACTCTCGTATAAATTCTACTTAACCACATATATTACAAATTTACAACCTGATTAGTTTAAGTTCGATAAAAAATCATAAATTCAAGCACGATCATAAACCATCATTTTTTCAAACTAAATTAATTGCGTTCAAAGTCTACAAACTTAAGGATTAACATAGATTTAAAAAAACCCCAAGATCTTAGTACATAAAACACCATAATAAAAGGCATAATCAAAGTCTACGAACATAAATGGTACAAAATTCATATGGTGGGTAGTTAGTGGGCGGATGGATACAATGCGAGTAAGGTCTCAAATCTATCACCTACCCACTACCCACGACGAGTATGACTTTTTACATCCACACCCGCCCACTACCCACCAAACTTATACCCATCCCCGTCCCAACTGGGACAGGTGTGGTGCGGAATTCGCGAAACTGTACCCGTCTGTCATCCTTATCCAAGAGTGATTAAGATATCATACTATCCAACCAAATTGTCGCCCTTATTTCTGTACAACTCCCCCGTTATCTCCTACTGTCGCCAATAAACATACTGCATATAATGGGGCGTCCCCCGAGTCGTAGCTCATTGACCGTAGTCCCAATATTACCATGTATCATACTAATGTATTCAAGGACTTTCATTGTAAGCAACTTATTTTTATCTTATATTTGACATTTGAGAAGGTATCTTATTTCACAACTAATGTTACTTGTTATTTACTCAATAACTCATAAAATCAAGGTCGATCACTTCTTATGTCTTTACAACAACTTTAGTTAGTAGTTAGCCTCAAAGTTTTCACAATATATAAACATGCTCAACCACCACAATAATGTATCAAAGCAAGGCATAACATACTCATGTGATGCATACAATATAAATGTTTACTTGAATGCTATGCTTATGAATGCTTACTCATGTTGTGCTCTAAGGGAGCTTTATGCGTATGCTTAGCATAGCATTTTATAAAACAAGATTTGGGATGTCCCATGTCACCCAGAACTCAAACAACTACACTCACTTCTTATCCCGAAGTTACGGGAACACTTGAATCCACAATTACTCTTAGCACCCAATTAACTCTTTTCATCTACTTTCCCTTGTCACGATAGGTACCTCAAATAGATTAACAAGTCATTAAGATTAATTCAGTTTTTTATAAATACATCACAAACAATCCTTTAACCTTTACATCAAACCAAAACAATCCAATACTCTTGTATGTATACATATGCATGTCAAAACCATTCAACATGACTCTCCATATTTAACAAAACAATCTAGTATTCATGTTTATATTTGAACACCTCAAAAACAGTCCCTTACCATTTATTTTATAACTAAAATAGCCCTTAACTTAAAAGGGATCATGCCTTACTACGTACACATTTATTTACCCATTCAAAGCAATCCAGTGGTACCTATTCTTCTTAACAAATCAGTCCCATCTTTAATGCAAAACAATTTAACAAAATTCTGATTATAATCGACCCTTTTTACCCTTCAAGATCGGGCCCTTTACTGATTTTGAAAACGTATAGTAGCCCTCTTATTTATCTTTGTTTTACCAATGATTCTACCCTTAAACTATTCTGCCAAAAATCAATATAATCCCCTGTTTTGAAACAAATTAGGTTCATTCAATTCCCTTGTTCAAAACACTCACATAATCTCAAAACACTTGTATTTATGCCCTGTTTTTAAGAGTTTCGGTCTTCTCTCCATATGAAGAGAGAATGGATTAATTGATTTAACGATTACAAATGGCCAAATCCTTAACTGATGGCAACACTTGATGCTGCCATGTGTATGGCCCATTCCATGATTTTTAATTATCATGCAAGCACTTAGTTTCTTATAGAAATCATTTTAGTCCCCTTTTTTTACATCTATCTAATCTTCCTTTCTTTCAATTTAATCCCCAACTTAATCAACAAACAAATTTAAAGTAGCCTTAGATCAAGTTGAATTACCACTTAATTAGTAGCATACTGCTATGCTATGCTTCAGGTTATTACTAACATCACTCTTCTAGGCCATATTTAGGGGTATTACAATCCATCTATTTCATTTTACTTCAAAAACAACTATTTGCTTTTTCTTTTGCATAAAGTTGAAAAATACACTCAACGTTTGACTGAATAATTACTTTGGCCTCTAATTTTTTTTTTCGAACAATTTGACCCTCAACGTTTCATTTTGAATCAAAATGACCCATCTGCGGATGAAAATTGTTAAAATACTGACGGTAAACAGTTTGAAATGACTTGACGGAATGATAAGTCAACAGAAAAAATTATTTTATATTTTATATAATTTTATAAAATTAATTTTTGGCTGATGTAACATTTTTTCAAGTCAATACATTTGTCTATATGATACTGTCATTTCAGCCTGTACCGCTTTATATGTTTGTCACATCATTTCAAGCCATTTATTGTCAACTGACTTACAGTTTTCATCCGCAGAGGGGTCATTTTGACTCAAAATGAAACATTGAGGGTTGAATGGCTCCAAAAAAAAGAGAATAAGGGTCAAAGTGACTATTCACTCAAACGTTGGGGGCATTTTTTTTAGATTATGCCTTTTTCTTTACATGTAAGAAAGAGATAAAAGATTCACCTTTAAAAAAAGACGATAAACTTTATTAGCTAGACCACAGATGATAAATTAAACCGAGTTTATCTAATAATACTTTCAGACGGTGACTTTCCCAAACTCTATTTATTATCTTATCGGTTTGGGTTCCACCAATGTCTTAATAGTGTTTTCCGATAATCGAAATCAAAACCAATTGACATTATTGTTATCTGAATAAAGGTAGAAAGTCAGGGGTCCTCAATTTACTACTAAACCAAATTTGATTTGGGTGGAATTTCTACTCAATGGTGCCTCAAATATTTATTTCTATTTCTATTGTTTATTTTAAGAACTCGTGCCCCAAATTTGATTTATAACTTCAATTGTCATGAATAGAAATCACAAATATGTGAATTTATATTTATTTTTTAAAGTATTAGTTTCTCTTACAAATAAAATATTCAAACTATTAAAACATTGATAAGATAAAATCGATATATAGACAAACTTAAATCAACCCGTTTAGATTTTCAAAAAAAAAAAAAAACCACGACTAAGAAAAGGAATTGTCAGTGTATTGGGACACTCTATCGGATGTTTCTGGCTTCGGCATCATGGTCTCTGCTCCAAATGTCGCAAACATAAATATTAAGGGGTGGTGTGCGGCTAGGGGGTTTAAATTACTCGACTCAAACTACTCGATTCGATTATTCGATTATTTGAATATAAATAATCGGGTATTTATTCAGAATTTTTTTTACTCGGGTCAGACCCGGGTCAAAAAATATGACTTTTTCAGGTACCCGTTTTTTTAGATTACTTACTATTTTTACTTTAGAATTATATTTAAATCCCTAAATTCATTCTATATTTATATTATATGCTTTCATGTTTTAAAATTTTCTAAAAAAATATTAATTTGTGAATATGTATGATTCGATATGAAACAAACAACAAGGTTTCTCTATTGCATTTATGCATTAGTAGGTTTCTTTAAAAAATATGAGATTCGAAAAAAATCATGATTGAGATTAATATTTTTAATGTCTTTCTTATGGTTATAAACTTCAAATCATTATTTTTTTTGTTTGGATAATTTGTTATGAATTTTTAAGTTTTTTTTTAAATTAAAAAAAATGAGAACTGGGTACCCTGTACCCGATTTTACGGGTACTCGGGTTTATCGGGTACCCGGTATTCACGGGTCGAGATACGGACTGACAAACTTAATACCCGAAGGTCCGGGTACCCGAAAACGCAGGTACTTGGATTTGAACACCCTAGTGGTGGCGCGGCGGGAAATAAAATGTTGGGTTTAGGATTTTTGATATTAAGGATATTTTGAGGTATTTAATTATAATATATAAATTAAAACAGTATAAAGAAATATAAAAGTTTATTAAATTTAATTTTTAATTTTATTTAAAATAATTTTAATTATAAATCTAATTCTTAAAATTTTTAATTTTTATTAACTCATTTAATAGTGTTTAGCGGTGTTCAGCGACGTTCGACTCACGTGATAGAGTCATCCTATGGATATATGTAGTTTAATAGATAAAATTATTGTTAAAATTATTTTCGATAATTGATCCACTCAAAGTAAATGTTTAATTCCTTCATTGTTGACATGTTTTAAGATAAACTAAAAATCAAAAGACTCAATCTTTCCAACTAAATCTCATAGGATTTGTTGCTGAAAAAACATTATAGATCGGATAGAAATCGTATGCACCCAAATTATGTCCATTTTGGTACCCCACTTTAAAAAATAAATTTAAGATTTAAGGTCTATACTTTAAGGTTAGAGGTTGTGGTTAGAGTTTAGAGAATTAAGGGTATAATGTATTTTTAGGCTTTAGGGGTTAAGATGTGAAAATTAGAGTTATGATTTAAAATTTAATTTTTAAGTGTTTTTTAGTGTGGTGCATATAGAAGGGGGCATGATAATTTTAGTTCTTATAGATCTATATTTGTTTCATATAAATATATGTAGTTTGATAGATAAAATTATTTTGGGTAATTGATCCACTGAAAGTAAAATGTTGAATTCCTCCTTGAATGTGATTGTTGGATGGTGGCGGGCTAGTTTATTAGGCCTCAAGAGATACCGGCAGGCGGCAGCTTTTAAAGACATTATTAATGCTTGCTTGAGGATTTGTGACAACTTCGAATGGAGCATTCGAGTGGAACTGCACTGCAGATAAATTGGGTATTTTCAGCACTAAAGACTCCGCTCGGCAGAGCATCTTCATTAGTTTTTAGAGAAATTCTGCAGAACAAGCTGCTTTTGGCGCCTCCCTATACTATTTTCTCCTGGATTTTGTTCACAACAGTTACGTTTAGAGAAATCAAAATTTTCAGTTTCTCTCTAAACGTGAATTCTCAATTCAAACGCAGAATCCGGCAGCGGCACTGAACAGAGCCTTAATTTGCGTCAATGTAATCTGCTTTCAGGGCCCGCTTTGAATTGAATTTGCAGCTGATGGCAGATTTGGAGCTTGGTGATGCGTTTTAGGTGGTGCAATGGGAAATTTTTGGTTTTGAGAGTCCATTTTTGTTTTATTTAGTATGGAATTGGTTCAGGTCTAATATTTTTGTTTTTTCGTAGTGGTTATTTTTGAAACTTTAACAGCATTGATGTGAGACACTTTTTTCCTCCACTTAAGTTAATTTTTATTTTAATAAAGCATATGTATTTGTCTTGTATTGTAGGATTTCCCTACACAAAATGTTACAATAGTTATCTTTCATTAAAAAAACTAAAAATCAAAAGACAATTTGTCATTTCACCAAAAGTCATCCCAACTAAAAAGTGATTAAATTACGTTCGAATGTCTCATAAGTTAATTGATGTTTTATAATTACAAAATAACGTTTTTAAAAATGTTGAAATCAATTAATTTTAGGGTAAACTAACCTAATGACCACCATACTATGGTAAATGTATTAAAATGATCACATTAAAAAAATCGACTCAATTAACCACCCAAACTATTAAAATTGGATCAATTAAAGCACCGGCCGTTAATGGGCTAACGGAAGGTGACATGGCAGTTAAAAAATAAAGGTATAATTACACAGTTGGTCTTCGTTACTTATACACTCTATTAATTTGATCTTAATTTTAATTTAATAAAAAAAATTAATTATTTGGTGACACATGTCATAACTTTATTGGATGACTTTAATTATTTTAATTTAATTTAATTAATTCTCCCTCCAATCATGTTGTAACACGTGTCACAAGATTGGAGAAGAAAAATTAAAAGCTAAGAATTGGGGGTGAGGGAATTTAAACCTGGGTTGGAAGAATGGAAAGACGCTGGGCTTGCAACTAAGCCAAGCCTATTTTTAAGTTATGAAGTACCACATATGTTATATGTTTATATCATTATTAAAGCCTAGAAAATTTAAAAGTAACAAAATTGGGGCTGGGGGATTCGAACCAAGGATCCCTTGGTAAAAAGAATCATGAGCTTGCCACTAGGCCAAGTTTATTTTTATGATATGAAATACAACATATAATATATTTCTTATATTACTGTTAATGCATGGAAAATAAAAAAAAATGCGGTTTTAGAAAATTCGAACACAACATACTTATGATGCACTAATTAAATTTGTAAAAAAATTAATGATTAATTTTTTAAACAATTAAAATATATACAAATTTAATTTTTTACAAATTTAATTAGCACAAGATTGTCATTATTTTAAATTTGTATATATTTTAATAGTTATATACAAAAAAAATTCATATAATTTTAAAATTTTTATTTTAATCGTGCACTAAACATAATTTAAAATATATACAAAATATTGTTAATTTTAATTTAATTATTAGATTTATTTAATTGGGTTAGATGTTTTTATGCATTATAAGTATGTTGTGTTCGAGTTCCCTAAAACCGCATTTCTTCCATTTTCTTTGCATTAACACTAATATAAGAAATATATTATATGTTGTATTTTATATCACAAAAATAACATTGGTCTAGTTAGGGATGTAAAAAGCTGACCCGACCTGAAAACCCGACTGAAACCTGCTCGAGTCAGAACCTGATTTGACCTGAAAATTTAATGACCCGAACTTGATCTGTAACCGACTGTTGTTGACCTGAACCTGAATTCGACCTGTTACTGTAGTGACCGAACCCGACCTGCGTCCGACTGAAAATGACTCGAACCCGAATTGGACCTGTTACTGTGGACCTGAAACCCGACCTGCGCCCGACTGAAACGAACCCGATCCCGAAGTCGACCTGGAAGATAACCGATTTTACCCGACTGAATTGACCCGAGATCTGATATTACCCGACCTGTTTTGAACCCGACCTGTTTTGGACCCGACCTGTTTTGAACCCGACCTGTTAATTGACCCGACCTATTTTTAACCTGAACTAATATTGATCTGACTTGATATTTACCTAATATATAGTTGAAGAAGTCTACGATTTGATAAATTTAAAGTGTTAATAAATGTAAAGTATTAATTTATTAAATTAATTTAATACTAACTCGTTCAATATAAATTATTTGTGAAATTTAATAAAAATTAACATACTTAAATTTATTTTATTAAAGATATTTAAAATTTAAAAGTTTTATTAAATTAATAAGTTGTGATGGATGAATTTAAAAAAAATTATTTAAAATTTAAATTAATTTATTAATTGTGATCATTAAATTTAAAAAAAATTATTAAAAAATTTAATTATAACTATTAAAATAAAAAAAAATATTTTTTAATTTAGGAGGAGTTTTTTTGAATTAATAGGGGGAAAATTTTTTTGATTGATAGAAATTATGGGGGTTTTTGACACTATATCAAACAAAAACAAAATTGGGGGTGGGGGAATTTTGCCGCCAGATGAAATGGGGGGGATTTTGCCTCCAAATGAAATATGTGTGTGTGTGAGGGGATTTGCCGCCAATATCAAAATTGAGAGTGGAAATTAATTTTATTTATTTATTTAGGGGTTAATTATCCTTTAGATCTTTCCTTAATTAGATGGTTAGAGTTTAGATTTTTTAGGTTTTAGTTTATTTTTTTAGTCTTAACTTTTGGTTTAGTTTCTTTAAATTTTATTTAATTAGGTCATGCTTCATAAATTAATTAATTATTAAGCTTTTTAGTTTGCTTTAAATTTGATTTGGTCCTCGTATAAAGATTTGGTAAGTAATTAGGTTTAATAATTTTATTTATTTGTGATTTGGGCTCTAATTAATAATTTAGTTTTAATTTATTTTTAGATTTGACCTTTTATATTTCAATTTATTTTGTTTGTTAGATTTATGGGTTTATGTTTATGGTTTAAGGGTAAGTGTGTTAAGTTGATTGTTTGGTGCTATGAGATTAGTTTAGGGATTATGTGATTAGGATTGCACTCTAATTATTACTGAATAGTGTCTGTAAGATTTATATATTCATGTTTGTGATTTAGGGGTAAATGTGTCAACTTAATTATTTGGGGTTATGAGATTAGTTTAAGGATTAGGAGATTAGGCTTGCACTCTAATTATTAGCGATTATAAGATTTAAGGGTTGAGGTTTATGGGTATTGTTTAGGGGTATACATATATACATACAAATATGTATGTTCTGGTATATATATATATATATATATACTAAAACTTAAATACATGCATATATATATGTGTTTTAGTATGTATGTATACATGTGTGTTTTAGTATATATATATATATATATATGCATATGTTTAATTAATTATAACAATACATGTATATGTATATATCATAATATATGTATATTTATATGTATATGTGTATATATATATGTAGATATAAATTTTATTCATTTTTAATATGGTGATATTTTTATTCATTTTATTCCCTAAAATTTTATTTTCCACAGAAAGTTACCCTTATTATTTTTTAATTTTTGTAATTTACTCTAATATTTTAGATATAAATCATTTGATGATATTTTGTTCATTCTAATGCCTAATATTGAGACTAAAATGTACGTAAGTATGTATGTATGTACCTATCAATGTATGAACCATAAACCCTTAATGAATTTTCTCTTAACATAAAACCATAAACCCTAAAAATCATAAACCCTGAGCATTAAACCCTAATGTATGTAAGTATGTATATATGTACTTATATATGTATGAACCCTTGATGAATTTCACTAGACCCTACACCATAAACCCTAAACCCTAATATATGCAAGTATGTATGTATCTATCAATGTATGAACCCTAAACCATTAATAAAATTTCCCTAAAACCTAAACCCTTTAAACCCTAAACCTTGAATCGTCCAATGTTTTATAATTTTAATTTGATATTTATGTTCATTATAGCCCTTAAAACTTCATTTCTATTCCAAATTGACCCCTACTAATTGTTTTTTTAATTAGTCCAATAATATATAATTTTACTTTGACATTTTGTTCATTTTAGTCCTTAAATTGTATTTGTATTCCAAATTGACATTTTTTATTATTATTTTAATTAGTCTAATGTTTTATAATTTTAATTTGATATTTTGTTCATTATAGTCTCTTAACTTTATTTTAATTAGTCCGATATTTTATAAATTTAATTTGATATTTTGTTCATTCTAGTCCCCTAAACTTTAGTTTAATTCCAAAGTGACCATTATTTATTGTTTTTTTTTTATTTCGTCCGACGTTTTATAATTTTAATTTGTACTTTGTTCATTTTAGTCCCTTTAACTTTATTTCAATTCCAAATTGACCCCTATTCATTGTTTTTTTAATTCGTCCAATGTTTTATAATTTTAATTTGATATTTTCATCTTCTAGAGCCTAAAACTTTATTTTTATTCCAAATTGACCCACATTTATTTTTTTAATTTGTCAAATGTTTTATTATTTTAATTTGATATTTTCTTCATTCTAGTCCCTTAACTTTATTTTAATTCCATATTGGCCCCTATATATATTTTAATTCATCATGTTTTATAATTTTAATTTGAAATTTTGTTCATTCTAGACCCTAAAACTTTATTTTTATTCTAAATTGACATCTACTTATTTTTTTTTAATTACTCTAATTTTTATACTTTTAATTTGATATTTTTGTTCATTATAGTCCCCAAAATTTTATTTTTATTCCAAATTGACCCCTTTTCATTGTTTTCTTTTAAATTTGTCTAATGTTTTATAATTTTAATTTGATATTTTTGTTCATTATAATCCGTAAAACTTTATTTTTAATCCAAATTGACCCTTTTTCAGTATTTTTAATTACTCCAATGTTTTATAATTTTAATTTGATATGACTTTAAATAATTAACTCCAAATCAATGACGATTGACGAAGGCCAACCTAAAGTCTATCGACTACTTATACAATTGTACCGAACTCAAACTCAATACGAATTTCAATCCTAAAAATACCCCGACCTGAATTACCCGACCTGAAACTACCCGACCTAAAATTACCCGACCTGAAATGCACCCGACCTGAAATGCACCCGACTTGAAATGAACCCGACCTGAAATGGACCCGACCTGAAACGGACCCGACCTGAAACGGACCCGACTTGAAGTGTATCCGAACCCTAATTAACCTGTCAATTATCTGCTTCGGACCCGACCCGTTTTGACCCGACCTGAAATGAACCCGATCTGAAATGGACCCGATCTGAAATGGACCCGACCTGAAATGGACCCGCACCCGACCCGAGTCGAGTCAAAATAGAAAAATGACTTGTACCCGATTTTACCCGACCTGATAGTATCCGACCTGAAACCCATCCGATTACTTGTTTTTACATCCCTAGGTCTAGTTGCAAGTACATGCTTTTTTTCACCAAGGGATCCTTGGTTCGAATCCCCTCAGCCCCAATTTTGTTACTTTCAATTTTTCCAGGCATTAATAACGATATAAACATATAATATATGTGGTACTTTATAATACAAAAATAGGTTTGGCCTAGTGGTAAGCCTAATGTCTTCCCACCCTTCTAACCCAAGTTCAAATCCCCCTCCTCTAATTCTTTGATTTCAATTTTCTTTCTTCAATCTTGTGACACGTGTCATAACCTGATTGGAGGGGGAAGTAATTAAATTAAATTAAATAAAAATAATTAAAGTCCCCCAATAAGGTGGTGACACGTGTCACCAAATAATTAATTTATTTTATTAAATTAAAATTAAGATTAAATTAATAGAGTATATAAGTAACAAAGATTAACTGTGTAATTATACCTTTATTTTTTTAACTGCCACATCACCTTCCGTTAGCCTGTGATCATTTTAATACATTTATCATAGTATGGTGGTCATTAAGTTAGTTTACCCTTAATTTTACCCCTACGTTAGAAGCTTTTTAAAATATCGATGTTGGATTTTGCAACAAATTTGTCGGGGTTAGCATCAAACAAACTTTGTTACGAGTACAATGCTTTCGCATTTCAAATAAAAGATTGATTTATGAGTAATTATTTGATATTTAGTTAATAATTTTTTTTCTATGAGCATGTTGTAAGGTTGTCACGTATCATTTTTAGGGCTTCTAAGCCCTAACATATGAATTTTAAATTTTAAACTATAAAATTTATTCTCAAACCCTAAAACTTAAACTCTAGAATATAAACCCTAAAAATTAGATACTTGTGAAATTTTTTTACTATCAGTGCATTGGTAATCATTTGTTTATATTAAGAATTTATTAAAGTATTTTTTTAATAGTCTAAGGTGATTACAATGTATTATTTGATCATAAATATTCTTAACCCTTTAACAATGCACATACACTATGTAGACAAATCAATTTGAACCCGTGTCTCCTAAGATGAACATCATCCGCTTTTTCACCGGAACACTTGTTAAGTTCATTAAAGTATAAATTAAATGATAATGAGACATTATGAAATCATTATTTTACATATATTAGATGTCAACTTAATTGAAAAAAGAAAATTAAAAGTAGGTTTAAAGATCAAATTAGCCTCAACAAAAAAATAGCCCTTATAAATTTTTTGCACCTAATTTACTTTTCATAATTCAAATTACGATCAAATAAGTCATTATGTAACGTTGACCGCGTTCACAATCAATGTTCACTAACATTCAATGCAGTCAAAGTTACGAAATAACTCAAAGTGATGTGAACAGTTGATTCGAAAGGAAAAAGCTAATGATTCGAAGAATGATCTCATCCGAAAAAACACTAATGAAATCTTTGGATTCAATGTTCCTGTTAGGGATACATGACAAAAAAACAAACTTTATTTGATATTATTTGAAAAGCAGTATTTACTCTCGATTGGTTCTTACATTCTTAAGAATTTGTTCATTGAGGAAGAGTAAAGATGATTTGATAATATAATTAAACAAAAGTAGACAACGTTCAAGAGGGAAATACTAACAGTTGTTCCTGTTAAAGTCACCGACTTCTCTCCATGGTTCTAGAGACGACCATACAAGCGCATCTTCTCTCCAAAATTCTAGAGTATATTTATATATTATAATTATATTATTATGTAAAATATCTAAGTATCCACCGACATAGTGGAACTATTGTCTACCGACATAAATTGCTTATAAATAGGCGTGTAGTGTGAAAGTTGTGAGAGATTGGTGAGAGTGTGTGAAAAATGTGAGTGACGGGCAAGTGAGAGTGAGTTGAGTGAAAACATTGAGAGATTGGGAGTGTGCGTGGAGTGTAGGTGACGTGAGTGTAAGTGAAGTGTGAGGAGTAAATATTTGGTAAGTGGTTGTAATATTTGTGGTATATTAATAAAAGTGTTATTCTTTTGTAATTAGAAGTTTCTTGGTTAAGCCTTAATTCATGTTTTTCTTAGTGCACTTAATTGGTTATTATATGACCGGCTTTGCCGCTTAAGTTATATGGTCGGCTCTGCCGCTTAAATAATATATGGTCGGTTCTATCGGCTAATTGGTGTATGGTCGGCATTGCCGCCTAAGTTGTGCACTAAGAAATTAAAGATAGAAAGGCTAACCGACTCAGGGAGTTGGTGTAACCCCCTAGACCCGCCTATGCGTTACAACGGATCCTAGAAAGTCACATTAGGGTCACAAGAGCGACCCACAGTGAAAATACACATAAAAACATTTCTCTTTCTCAAAACACGTATTAAACTGTAAAATTAACTTCTGTTTAAAATACAATTTCAGGAAAATCATTTAAACACATAACAAAAATTTTAGAAAGTATTTTACAGACACCGACATGAAACAATACATAACATACATGCCCACTAACTATACAGTACCGTACTCCAGAGGCAACGCCGAGGGAACTCCGAACACTGATGTCAAACATTATAACATGCTATAATCTTTTAACCTGCGATGGTAAAAACAACGTGAGCTTGGAAAAGCTCAGTAATACAGAACTACCAAAAGATGCTATAAGTTCATGCAGACATATGGTAGGCATAACATTTTCATGATGATCCGAGAAGCGACATTCCTCATTTCCTTTCCGTTATTTCAGGGTAACGTTATACTTGAGATTAATGGTACTTGTTCTTTATTCAATAATCGAGTAACAAACGAGAATTATACAAGTTGATAGATTACGAAGATGAAAACGAATTTATAGTCTAGTGTGTCCCAAAAAGTGCATATCAAAATAGGCATAAATGCATACCAATCATATCATGAGAACACATAACAATTCAATGCGAATGTTCAAGTGCATGCAATGCTTTACTAGTAACTACCCTCCAACCTTACACCAATATGCAGTCCCCCAGAACTGCATCCATAAGGACTTACCCTAGGCCCGATGGGCATAGGTGCCACCTAAGGGGATGCCTTAGGTCCATAAGGACTTACCCTAGGCCCGATGGGCATAAGTGCCACTCAAGGGGAGACCTTGAGTCCATAAGGACTTACCCTAGGCCCGATGGGCATAGGTGCCACCTAAGGGGATGCCTTAGGTCCATAAGGACTTACCCTAGGCCCGATGGGCATAGGTGCCACTCAAGGGGAGACCTCGAGTCCATAAGGATTTACCAGCTTGATCAGGGCTGTACCAACAGAGACTTCATATCATAACCCAACAGTATACCCAGATGACAATCGGTATTCAGATTCCAGACATGAGTAACATAATACATGTGTCAGACGTATTCTATTTAGAGTATCAGAAACAGAAGATTCATGATTTTAACAGATAAATGGGCATACTATCGAGCATAACAGACATTTTCATCATTCATCATGCAAACAGATTGTACCATCATAGGTCAAGCTAACAGATCATACTATCAAGTTCATCAGACAGTCAGACAATATCATCATAGATCAAGCCATCACATAACAAGTATGCATATTGAGCAGACATACATCAAGTAGGAAGAAAATGTATCATATATCAAGTTCATCAAACATAATATTATTCATGATTAAATCATTATACAATCCAATCAACAGAATATAACACACATGGAACACACTAGGTGGGACAGATCATATCTTGAAGATACTTGGCATTTACGGAAGGGGCATATTAAACTTTTGACGATTTAAACGGATTTCTGAAACGTGACCCCTATTAAAAGGGGTTCATACTAATGGTTTAGCCCAGATATTCAGGAGGGGATACATCAGGATCTTGAGAGTTTAGGCATATCATGAGTGATTTAGCCATTTAAGCCTACCAGGGGCATTATGGTCATTTCGATGTTCATGGACATTCTGGGAATTTTACCAACATTGAAAGCAATGGTTCACAGAACTCGGGTATCCCATTTGATCATTAGTTTTCTAACCGGACATTCAAGAATTTCTAAATTTAAGTCTTTTAAATTATCAGATATTTTCAGTGATGTTCCGATTATTTAGGCTATCATGGCCTTTTAGTTATTGACTGTCATGACAAAAATTTATATTATGACACAATCATATCAAAACGAAAGTTATAATTCTCAAGGGCTCTAACAATTTATTATATCTCCAGAATTTGTTTAATGCGGCGTAACCCAACTTGACAATACTTACCAACGTTCAGATATGGGTAATTAGCGTGCATCAGAACCTAACACTGACTGAATTGTATGTCTGAACAGTCGCCTTCATACCTTACTATACGGTTTAGCTTTGAGCAATCGAACATACAATTTATGCGAATCTTCCTACCTTACATCGATATGGTGAGCGATGGGCATACACATGTCGTATTTCTCAACACTTAGGGGAACCTTAGCTATTTAAGTCTTATTAATAAATCCAGAATTTCGTCAAATACATAGTTACCGATTAACTCATGAGGGTATTTCGGTTATTTTAAACTAAGATAAATCTACCATTTCTTTCTGAATTACCATATAGTACCTCCATCATTCACGTACTCAACGAGATTAAGTCGCCCTAATTCTCTGGCCCCTTTACAGACGATTCATTCATTACAGAACTTGAGGGTATAACGTCATTCAAATTAATTAGACATTTCGGTGCTTGAGGGCATTACCGTCTTTTTTTGGTCATTACGATCATTCTCATTTAATTCACGTATTACTGTCATATGGATCGACTTAGGATTTCAACAATGTTTCTAGAAATTTCTCATTCATGTGTTATACAAAGTTTGAGGGATTATCCAAGTTTGTATGACACGTATTGCATAATGATGCCGAAGTCTTTCCATTAAAACATACTTCTTGGGTAGTGTAAATTGCATAATCAGGACGGATGCAGATTTTAGGTCATTTTCTTTATCAGAGGGGTAGTTTAGTCGTACTTATGCTCCAAGGGTATTTTCGTAATTTCATAACCAATATCTCATACTCCGCATTCTGAACATTGGTTCTTAGACACCATTGATAGAGTTTCAGATTTAACTGTATTATTATTATTCTTATTATTAGCACTTTCGACACTCATGATATATTAATATTCTTATCCGAGTATTTTACTCTTACTGACTCTCATACTTATTTTCCGTATCGAATTCGGCTTAAGCAGAGTTCACAATACACACATCATAAGCATGCATGCTTTAACCAGATATCAACATGTACATAAAGCATACAAGGGGTAGTAATGTATTACCTTAACTCCGAGCTACATCGGTCGACTCATGAAACTCCGTTCGATCACTCTCGAACCCAAATGCGACGTCCCCAACATCCCGAATACAAGGAATTTTGGATACTCAAAGCAACTGGCCATCGGACGGTCGTCGGGGAGGTCATCGGACGGTCACCGGAGCATCGCTGGAGAATCGAGAACTACCCCATTTTTTTACCTGAAAAAGACAGATCTGATGCTACTCAATTAACCCAAACTACATATGACCGATTTTTCACCGAAAGTAGATCGGAACTCACCAAAACGAACCCAAACAACCAAAAGATACGTAGCTCCGACGAGGTCCTTATCGGAGTTAAACGGACGAACCACCGACTGGGTTTTGCACGGCTCGACGCAGGGAGTTCGACGGCTACACCGAAGACTCAAACGGATTCCTCCTTCGGCCGGAAACAGAGGGGGACGGTTGTGACAACTTAAACGCTGGAGCTTCGAACCGTTATATATGGTGAACGACAGCACAACAGCGCGCGTGCTCGGAGGCAAGGTGATCGGAGTGAGACGATCTACACGCCGGCAGCGGCGGTGTCGCGCACGGAGCGGCAGTGCGGCAGCCGTGAATTCGTCGGAAATTAGGGATGGGGAAGGTTCGAGAGAGAGAGAGAGAGAGAGAAAAAAGCCTTAGGATTCGAATTTAAGGGGTTTCCAGAATTTTATTCAATTCCACTCAGAATTCTCAACTCTCTAAAACATAAGGGAGAATTGGTGGCTTAAACACCAAGAGCTGTCTAGCTCATATGGTTGGGTTACTAGCCATTCAACCAAGGGGTCATGGGTTCGAATCCCACCATCCCCACTTGGTCCATATATATATATATATATTTTTAGTGTTACAGTTGGTGCAGTGTTAGTGGTCAGTTTTAGGTCCTCAATAGTGGGCGTGTTGGGTCCGTCGGGTTTCCAACAATTGGTATCAGAGCGGGCAGTCTGGGACCGTTACCAGTGGAGAAATCTTCGGTAAGCGTTGGACGCTTACATTGGTCGGTGCAACCATTCGTTAAGGGAAGATTCTGTCGAAATACAATCAAGGACTGTAAAGTTTTGGTAAGCGTTGGACGCTTACATTAGTCGACGTTGCATCAAGGTGCTAAGGGAAGACTCTGTCGAAATACAGTCAGGGACTGTGAAGCTATTGGTTCGAAACCAAGCTTAGTGGACGCTGGGCGTCAGTCAGCATGAGAGACTTTGGAAGCACAAGCAACGGGATTAGGAAGCTCAATAACCACAACTACGGTTATTGAGAGACATGCATAGAATCCTACCTACAAGGTCAGGACTTGTGGGAAATAGTCGAATGCACCGACACAACTCCTCCACCGATGGAGAATGCCGAAGCCTTGAGAAAATGGAAGATCAAGGCTGGGAAGGCTTTATATATATTGAAGACCACAATCGAGGAGGACCTATTGGAGCATATTCGTGATGAGAAGACACCAAAGGCAGCCTGAGAAACTTTGGCGAAATTATTTTCAAAGAAGAATGAAGCACGCCTCCAACTCTTGGAAAATGAGCTCGTGGGCATCTCACAAGGAAACCTATCTATTGCTAAGTATTTCACCAAGGTGAAATGTATTTGTCGCGAGATATCTCAACTTGCACCAGATGAGAAGGTTAGCGAGGCAAGGATGAAAAGAATTATCATCCATGGCCTAAGACCCGAGTACAATGGATTTATCGTCGCTGTAAGGGGATGACCTACTCAACCATCTCTAGTGGAGTTGGAGAACCTGTTGGCTAACCAGGAGGAATTAGCCAAACAGATGAGTGATGTAACCATAAAAGACGAAGAGGAGGCGCTCTTCACCAACAAGAAGAAATGTACGTCACGAAGTCGAGGAGTGGCGAAAGAAGGCAAGCTCTATCCAAGAGATAGAAGTAACACTTTAGGGGGAGCCCGACATAGGAAAGAAGACTATCACCAACAACATGAGGAGAACGATAGAAGACAAAGTGATAAATGCTTCAATTGTGGAAGAAAGGGCCACTTTGCTCGAGATTGTAGATTACCCATAAGGGAGAGTCGTGAATGCTTCAATTGTGGCAAGAATGGCCACTTTGCTCAAGACTGCAGGTTGCCCAAGAGACAGACTTTTCAAGGAAACATGACCACCACAAAAGACCAAGAGAGTGAGGTCATGTTGAATGCTTCCATCAGCGATGAAGAATGGGAAGTAGACGATGGACTTTTTGTTGAAGAAAATTTGATAGAAGACATAGGTGAATCATCTCTTGTAGCAACCACAGTCTCAAAGATGAACTACGAGGATGAAGAAGAGTTCGAAGAAGACATGGAGGCACTAACTCTCGTTGCAACTACAAATACCAATACAAAATACAAGGATGAAGAGTTGGAAGAAGACATGGAGAAACCAGCTCTTGCAACAATTATGGAGTCAAATATTGATTACGAGGAAGATTGGATCGTCGACTATGGGTGCTCCAATGATGAGAGATGTTGGAGATGTTGTGATCCAACCAATTGTAAGTGCTACACTTCAAGGAATTTGGTGTTTGATGAAGCTTCTTCTTGGAGGTCGCCTTAGAAGATCGAGCTTCTAGAATCTCATGACTTAGAAGGGAATTCAGAAGATAATAAAGAAGGTAAATATAAATCATCATATCCAAGTGAAGAAAGAGAAAGCTTGCCCTCGAAAGATAAAAGTATATGGAAGATAGTTGTATATCAACCTACATCTGAGGAGCTTCGTCCAAGCCAAATGGAAGTCGACGAGCTTCGAGAAGAAATGTCGGGAGTCCTAAATGAGGCTACATGCAAGTGTTCACAGCAATGTGAGATTTCTTCTTGTGAAATTCTTATTCTCAAAGAAGAGAACAAATTCCTAAGGGAAGAACTTAAGATGGTGCGTGGGGAATTGGAAAATATGAGGGAGGAGATGATGCTTCTCAGGAAGGCACTAGCTCATGATGGGGGAGCTACCTCATCCGTCCCAATTCCAACTTATTCGAGAATAGAAGTTTCTAAACCCAAGTCTTATGAAGGGGATGAGAACACGAAGGATGTAGATGACTTTCCGTGGAGCTTGGAACAATACATACAAGCCACAAACGTCGTGGAGGGTGCTAAGAAGATCAACTGTGCTAGAAAGATCGACCAAGCCTTGCTTTATTTGAAAGATACTATGATGCTATCGTTGTGGCGTAAGCATGAAAAAATGAAGAATGGAGTTTGCTCCGTTGCTATTTCTGAATCCCTTGCCAAATTTAAGAAACGCGAGAACTCCAAGCAAAAGGGAAACAAAGGCCATGGTGTGGGAAGAAATAAATCACACAAAAGGCGAAGATTAAAGCTAGCATACAATGAAGAAGCCTTCAAGGGAAAGAGAGATGCCAAAAGAGAAATAGAGCAAATTACTCAACAACAAGGAGATATGAGTATGCAATCTCTCCATATCCTGAATTCTATCAAAGCCAATGACGAGGTACCTACGTTTGAAAAGAAAAGATTGTTGTTCGAGCAATTGAAGATTGGAGGACAACCGATACGTGTCTTAGTCGACAATGGAGCAACAAACAAGTTTATCAAGGAGATCTTTGAAAGAGAGATCAAGACGAGGCCATCAAAGATAGATGAACAAGTTGTAGACATATTCACAAAGAGTATGAGTAGACCGAAGTTTGAGAATTTCATAAAAGCACTTGGTATGATATGCAAATCATCTATAGAGAGAAGTCGTTGAGGGGGAGTGTTAAAGTCACTGACTTCTCTCCATGGTTCTAGAGACAACCATATAAACGCATCTTCTCTCCAAAATTCTAGAGTATATTTATATATTATAATTATATTATTATGTAAAATATCTAAGTATCCACCGACATAGTGGAACTATTGTCTACCGACATAAATTGCCTATAAATAGGCGTGTAGTGTGAAAGTTGTGAGAGATTGGTGAGAGTGTGTGAAAAATGTGAGTGATGTGCAAGTGAGAGTCAGTTGAGTGAAAACATTGAGAGATTGGGAGTGTGTGTGGAGTGTAGGTGACGCGAGTGTAAGTGAAGTGTGAGGAGTAAATATTTGGTAAGTGGTTGTAATATTTGTGGTATATTAATAAAAGTGTTATTCTTTTGTAATTAGAAGTTCCCCGGTTAAGCCTTAATTCATGTTTTTCTTAGTGCACTTAATTGGTTATTATATGGTCGGCTCTGCCGCCTAAATAATATATGGTCGGTTTTACCGCCTAATTGGTGTATGGTCGGCACTGCCGCCTAAGTTGTGCACTAAGAAATTAAAGATAGAAAGGCTAACCGACTCAGAGAGTTGGTGCAGTGTTAGTGGTCAGTCTTAGGTCCTCCATAGTGGGCGTGTTGGGTCCGTCGGGTTTCCAACAGTTCCTTTCCAATGTCTCTGTGATTGCAATAGTCATCATGTTTTGTCTTTCGATTCTTCTTGTTGATACTGTTTTTCACATTTTTTCTTCAACTTGAGGATGTTTGTGAAATTAAGGGTAAATTTAACCTGGGGAAAAACAAAAAAATCAATTAAGTTTTCGTTATTTTTTACACCCAATTCAGCCCTCATAATTACGATTAAATCAGTCCTTCCGTAACGTTGATTGCGTTGACCATTAATAGACTCTGACGGTCAACGTTACGGAAAGACTAATTTGATCGTAATTTAAATTATAAGGGTTAAACTGGGTGTAAAAAAATCATAAAAACTTAAATAGTTTTTAATTTTTTGTTAAGGGTCAATTTAACCTTTAAGCCTTAAAAGTATTATTCTTTCGTTTCAACAACCTACTAGAAGAAACTCATTCCAAATCATGAACATGTCATACGTACCCTTTCAGACGACCCTCTTGATCTGCGGTGTTGAGAGGCTGTAGAGCTATCTGCAACATTTTACCATCAGTTTCTACTACAAACTTCTTCACTTTTGACCTTGAGGGTTGGCTATGTACGAATCTGGAATCACACGCTTTATTGGATGAATTCAAAGTTCCTTGAAAGTTGATGTTCCCTTCCTAAATGGCTGTCTTCAATAATACATGCCAAACAACCGGACGGTCTTGCACTATACCTTGATCTGAACTCGACATTTTGCTCGCTGCCGACTTCTCAAGACGATTTCAACATCGGACAACTTTGATATCATCAAATGGCAAAGCCGTCGCTAGGTTAGTGCTGCCTCAATATTGATGGTGTTATCTCACCCTATGTTGCACTGATACGAATACGAATACGTGTACGGAGACAAAAACTACAAATTTTAAAATTATCGGGTACATGTACGACAAATATATGATAAATATAAAATAAATTTTAAATTTTAAAAAATATAAAATATATATATAAAATAAAAATCGATGTAAGCATGACCAGGGACGGAGTCAAGATTGAATCATGAGGGGGCAAGATGTTTAACTTTAGAATGAACAAGATTTTAAAAAGTAACTAAAGCATAAAAAATTAAAGGAGATATGATTTAATTTCACTAATTTTAAAATTAAAAGGTCTTAAAAGCAATTAAACCATAAAAATTTGAGGTCAATGTTTAATTTAATTAATTTTAAAATTAATAAGGTCCTAAAAATAAATTATATCAGTCAATTTTGAGAGGAGCAAGGACTTAATTGAAATAGTTCTAAAATTATCAATATCCTAAAATATAATTAGACCATCAAAGTTGAGGGAGGCATTTGCTCCTCCCACCCTCAACATAGATCCGTCACTGAGCATGACACCACACCTACTACTACTGGTGTAGGCTCTATCGAGTAATTAATACTCGATTGCGATGGTATTTTGTTGTCGGGGTACCCGATGTATTACAAATTGAGTTGTGGGGCTTATATGAATGGGTTACAAAAACGCATGGACCCATGGCTTTTAATTTTTACAAGTCGAAATCAACAACTCCCGAGTCGTGCAATTAGTAGAAGATCCAAGAGTTTGGAATAGTTCATTTTCACTTAGTGGCGGAGCTATTAATAGGATAGGAGAGGATGTTGTTTTCAAAATTTTTAGTATAATAATATTTAAAGTCCTTTTAGTTTTAATACTAGTTAAATCAAACTTTTATCCTCTTAATTTTTAAATTTAAAGGTTTAATAAATTCTCATCTCTCAATTTTAATCATAACTTCATTCGTATTTCGGCTGATTCGGGTAATATCCAAATTACGATAACGGTGTTGGATGACAGAAATATAATGGATTGATGAGAAGGGTTATGTCTACTAACAAAATGTCCAAACTAAGGGTTGTGGATTCCATATTAGTGAGAGTTGGATGGTGGAAGTATTCAAAGTGGGCAGATTTGTCGTTTGGTCCTCTTCTAAATCTTGTATTTCAACATGTAAGCGTGATGATTGGAAGGTCGGATCCTATACCTGCGGAACTACTAGGGATTAGAGAAGCTTGCACATTGTTTTCATCAAACTGCAAAGATGTAAATATTATAGTGGAAGCTGATTGTAGCATTGCAGTTTTTTGGTTGCAGAATCATGTCTGTGCGTCAGCAGTAATTAAGGATTTAATTGAGTAAAAAACTCGATTTATAAAATTTATTTATTTAAAAATTAAATTGAATGCGAATGAGAGTTGATTAATTTTTTCGAAAAGCTTTGGTTTCAGGGAGGGGTGAGCATTTGATGGAGTGGAGTAAATTTTTTTTTTGAGTTGTTTGAGTTGACGCGTCATGTTTTATAGCTCAAATTTTATTTGAAATTTTTTTGGTTACAGTCGAAATTATGAAATTCAATTTTAGTTCGAATCAAGTCGAGATTTCGAGTTACTATACAAATTTAATTATAATTATTTGTTATATTAAAGTACGGCTTGATTTCAATTTAAACGACTTTCTCAAATTATTAAAATATGCACATATATTTTTTCATATTTTTTCATATGTGACATATATTTCTTCATATTTTTTATCGGTATATATGTAAGGAAAAATTGAGTGACTCAACTCAAACTTAAAAATTAATCCATTAATTATTAAAGATTTTGAGTTATTCGAATTTCTATTTTACAACTCAAACTTCATTTGGAAATTTTTTGAGTCGAGTTTATAAAATTTCAAGTCGAGTCAAAATGAGTCGAGTCTTTTCGCCTCAAGTCAAGTCGAAAATTCATTTTTTCGAGTCAAATCGAGTTTTGCTCACCACTAGTTTCGGGTGGCATGAAACACAATGATCGAATATTGTATTGTAACTTCAATCATGTCCAACGCCCTTTAGCTTTGCTTGGTATGGTGAAAAAATGGAAGGGAGGGAGGAGAGAAGAGAAAATTAAAAAGAAAATAAATTTAAGGGATGCTTGGTAGAGTGGAAAATTAGAAGGAAAAAAATATATATTTTTTTGATCATCAACTGTATGAATTTATTAGTAATAAAAAACATACAGCTCGACGCAGCCCTTACGCCTCGTTAAAAACCTCCCTAAGCCTAATGCAGGAAAAGAGTACGTAAGTGCTCGTCTTGAAAAAAAAGCCTAAATACAAGCTAAGAATAAAGAACTCCTATCCACTCCCTCCTTGGCGAGAACATCGGCAAAACCATTTGCTTCCCTCGGTGTGTATTGAAAATGAATCTTCGATATGTTTTGGCACGCCTGATCAATCGAAGCAAAAGAGTCCCATAATCGCCACGGACGTTTTGCCAAACCCGTTACCCAGCTCAATGCAACTTGGGAATCAGATTCAATCACCACGCACCTCTCGCGCCACACCCCTTCCGCCACCACCTTCACTGCAAGTTCGATAGCCCTTACTTCCGCCACGTTAGAGTCCAAACAGCCCACAGGCCCAGAAAATATTGCCAAAATGCGGCTGTCCGCATCGCGCATAACTCCCCCGACGCCCGCTGGTCCAGGCTTGCCCCGCGCCGAGCCATCGACGTTGAATTTCAATGTTCCCGCAACAGGTGGCTGCCATACCAACCCAGCTCGCACCTTCTTTAGACGTCGGCTAACCACACACGTCGATGGGCACGACCACCAAACTGATTCGGGCATAAAATCGCTATCGGCATCCACTTTTATCCAATAGAAAGATCTAAGTTTCACAAGGAAGCACACTTCCGCTACCGTCGATCGTTTGCCTTTAAAAATGTACTCATTTCGGGCGAGCCATAGCGACCAAAGCATAACACTAACGCTAGCCACCCACCACTTTAGTTGACAACCATGAAAAGAGCTATGGAAATTCATGACGAAGAAATCTGAAAAACATGCTGGTAATGGTAATGCAATACCCCACCAATCTCGCAGCCAGTCCCAAATTTGTTGAATGCATGGGCAATCATAAAATAAATGGGCTATCGACTCCTCCACCCTTACACACCACGGACACAGCCCTTGTCCTTCCGCCAAAGGAACTCCCCTTATACACAAAAAATCAGCAGTCGGTAACCTTTTCAACCAAATGAACCATAGGAAGGCTTGTACCTTTGGTGGAACGAGAACTTTCCAAGCGAAACAACCTCCGAAATCACCATCTCCCACCCTCTCTAATAGCAGCGCCTTAGTCATAGCTTGCACTGAAAATTCCCCATGTTCATCCGGAGTCCAAAACAGCGTATCCATACGATCAACTCTCAAGCGAACACCACGCACCATATCACACAGAGAACGCAATTGTTCATGTTCGAGACTCCATAGATGCCGCCGGAAAAATCCAACCCAATTAGCATGATTGAAATGACCGTCCGTTGTGTAATCTTGTACCCAAGCTAATTTATTCAACGCTAAGGCAAATAAGCGTGGAAACACCTCCTTTAACGACTGTTGCATCGCCCAAACATCAAACCAAAAGAGAACCATCTATCCACTGCCGATTTTCCACTGAAAATTACCTCCCCCCACATGTGAATCAACAACCGGGCAGCAAGCATTTGCTACTATTTGACGCCAAACCACCGACATAGAAGATAAATTTTCTGTGTTAAATCTCCACCATTGAACATTATCCCCATATTTGGCCGTTATTAGACGACGCCAAAGCGAATCATGGTCACGTGTGTATCGCCAAACCCATTTGGACAGTAACGCCATGTTCTTCACTCTCAAGTCCGCCACCCCCAAACCCCCTAGATGTCGAGGTCGACAAACAATGTCCCATCCTACCCTACTCATTCGTCTCTCTAGATTGACTCTACCCCAAAGAAACGCTCTACGTATCTTATCCAGTTTCTCAACTACCTCTTTAGGCATAACAAATAAGCCTAAATAGAAAATAGGGAGTGACGAAAGTACCGAATTGACAAGAGTCACCCTAGCAGCAAATGATAGAGAAGTGCGCTTCCACCCTGCTAGCTTGCGTCTGAAGTTTGCTACAATCGGATCTCACACTGAAAGACGCCTCAGATCAGCTCCCAACGGAAATCCTAGATAGACAAATGGTAGTTCCCCCAGCCTACAACCCAGAATAGAAGCTACCGATGCACTCAACTCTTCTGCCACACCAATCGCATACAAAGAGCTTTTGGCGAAGTTTATTTGTAACCTGGAGCATAACTGAAAACAGTGAAGTATCCGCTTAACATTTCGTGCATATTCGACATTAGCATCAATAAACAGTATTGTATCATCGGCAAACTGGAGGTGAGTAAGCCTTATGTTTGAAACCACCTCCACCCCTCTAATCAGCCCTCCTGTTTCCGCATTGATCAACATCAAATGCAAAGCTTCCGCGACTATCACAAACAGTAAAGGTGACAAGGGACAACCCTGTCGCAATCCACGACCCATCCTGAACTCGCTCGTCGCACTTCCATTCAGTAGAACAGATAAGCGTGCTGAACTGATACAAACTTGTATCCAATGACGCCATGTTGCGCAGAAGCCCATCTTTGCGAGTACAGAATCCAAAAATGACCAGCTCACGCAATCATACGCTTTGGCGAAATCTAGCTTTAAAATGAAACCCCCCACTCCATTACCTCGAAGAGAATGAATTACCTCCGTTGCTAACAAGACACCATCTACCAATTGACGACCTTTGATGAAAGCCGATTGAGTGTCGCTAATCAGAGAATTTAGTACTGATTGTAACCGAGTCGCGAGGCACTTGGCTAGTAGTTTGTACATTGAATTTACCAATCCAATCGGTCGATATTCACCTAGCACTCGCGGTGTCGCCACCTTAGGTAGAAGCACAATAAAAGTACAGTTCGCTCCCTTTGGCAATGTTCCTCGCTCATGAAATTGAGTGAAGAAATTCAGCATATCATCTTTCACCACCTCCCAACTTTTCTTGTAAAAATCGAGTGTAAAGCCATCCAGACCCAGAGCTTTTGAGCCATCACAATTCCACAAAGTTCGCTTTATTTCCTCAATTGTAAAAGGTGTTGTCAACATAACGCTTGCATCTGCTTGTATTCGACAGAATTGACCATCAAATTCCCACATTCCACTACGATCATCACTAGCAAAATGAGCAGAAAGTGCCTTAACAACAAAAGCACGTAATGCGGCCGGTGCTGTAACCCATCTCCCGTTAATCGACAGCCCATGTATAAAGTTTCTAACGATCCGTAGCTTCGCCATTCTATGAAAAAATGTTGTGTTCCGATCGCCTAACCTTAACCAGGTTGCCCGAGATTTTTGGCGCCACATTGCTTCTTTGTTGCGCATTGCTTTCCACAGTGCTTGCATCCATTGTCGCCGTTCACATTCTATCCCGTTATTACTCTCGTCCGTTATCAACAAGTCATCCGCCTTTTCTATTTGCTGCTGTAATTTCTCAATTTTCAAGTTCACGTCACCAAATATATCTTTGTTCCAACGTTTCAAGAACGACTTCAAATGCCTCAGCTTCACCATGATATTATTTTTTCCCAAGCCAACTGTAGTCAAACGACACCACTCTCTAGCTAAGTCCAGTACGTTAGATTTTCCCTCTAACCAGCAATTGAAGAAGCGAAAAGGTCTTGGACCCCAATCACAATCATCACACGCCAATATCAACGGTGTGTGATCAGATACTCCTCTCGACAAAGCCACTTGCTGTATGCTATTAAAATTATCAAACCATGTTGCTGAAATTAAAAACCTGTCTATCCGGCTACATCTATTACCAGGGCCAAACCACGTAAATCGTTTACCAGACATCGGTAAATCCATCAAGCCGGCATTGTTGACAAAATTCGCAAAATTTTCCATTTCAGCCTCTCTATCCGATACCCCAATCCTGTCCGAATTTTTCAGTATAGCGTTGAAATCTCCTGCCACACACCAAGGCCCCTAAAACGTGCACATACTAGCCAACAAATTGTCCCATAAAACAGATTGACTTGTTACTTCACAAGGTGCATAAATTGCTACAATACCGCATACTAGTTTCTCAACATTCCATTTTCCCAATAGCATAATATAGTGGCGATCAACATGAAATGACTCTAAAATAAATCTCGTACCTTCCCATATGGCCAATATACCTCCGGATGCACCAACCGAGGGTGAGAACGCCAATTCGAAATTATCCGAGTACCACATGTTAGCTCCCAACAATGCAGGAATCTCCTCCAACTTAGTCTCCTGTAATAACACCATGTCGCAATGATTTTTCCGAATGACCTCGCGAACATAACGCCTTTTTGCACTCCCGCCCAAACCCCTTACATTCCACGTTAGTAATTTCATGAGTCAAAAACCCCGGCACTCCCCGGCACTCCCCGACGATAACCCGTGAAATGTCGTTAATGATGTCTTCTTCCCTACCGATCGACTTCATTCCAATCAACGCTCCCAACTTCACTGTTTCTGCCACTTCGTTTGTAATTTGTTGTTGCGCAACGGGAAGCTCACAATTCTCATGCCCCTGCTCAATCGCGTCCGCCGTTGGGGCCTTCTTCCCCGACCCTCGACCACGGCTAGATAGAGAGTTGCTTGAGATTCCAGTAATCTCGCCTCCTACCACCCGTCGAACTTTGCAATATGAATTCGCCACGCGAATCACTTCTGTTTTACCCAATCCCTGTGCTGCTGTGTTGTTTGCATAAGTGATAATTTTGGAGTTTGCACTGTCACCCACTACCGTAACCTCCATGTTTTCCTTAGAGTTTGAATCCGAATTCACCACTCCAGCTATAGCAGGACTCTCCGCTAGAGTCCTATTATGAATCATCCTCTCACTCTCCAAACTGTCGGAGCTGATCGGTGTGATCAGCTGTTGCGCCGGCAATGTTTCTGCCGTTGTAGTAACCGGCGTCTGCTCTACGTTCAATTCACCTTGAGGAGCTGTTGTATCAATCCCCCCAATCAGATTTGCTTTGTCCACCACTGCTGTGTTTTCCTCCACCCCTCTAATCTGAACCTTCGACGGACGGCTAGTGCTGCTTTCTTCATTTAGCTGTTTCGATTGTGATGCGTTACCCTCGTAACAGCCGCATTCGATCGTAGGACCTTGTCTATCGGATTCGAACACCCTTACCATGTATTCCGCGACTGCTAATTTCACATTGATAGTTTCCTCAATGAGTTCCATCATTTTCGTTTCCACCAGAATACGACCGCAATCAAAGGATGAGGGGGTTTCCGTATCGTCGTCCATGCATATGAAGGACCCCCATAAACTTGCTATGTTAGTAAATGTCTTCTTGTGCCACAAGTGGATCGGTAATCCCACCACGGACAACCAAACTCGACGAGAGTCGGTTGTAATTGATGGCGACCATTCAATCACCTTGGAGAAACAATCTTTGATACAGTCCATCTTTATTACTTCCTCGCGGATTTTTGCCGATGTGCACATTAACAGGATCATTGACCCCGATAGTCTCATGATCGAGAATCCCTCCTTCTTTTCCACTTCCAATCGATCCGCAAGAGTTTTCAAATTCCAAGGCTTAATACTCCATCCGATCGCACACCATTGGAGAATTGCCCATTTATCCTCGTCTAATACCCCTTCAATCACCCGTTGATTTGATCCACTTTCACAATCCCCTTGTATCGATGATTTCACTGTTTTTGAGCCCGATGTCTTACCGTTCATCGGCTGTTGAGACTCCTTCCTTTTCAAAGTGTTCTTCAAATTGTTTATGCCCTTCCACGCCAACGCCACTCGCAACCTAGCCCCATAAATCCACTTTCCGTGCAGCCGTTCAATCGCTCTATCCGCATCCTCCTTTGATGCCATTCGAACAAAGCCAAAACCTGCCCCGTCTCTAGCCCTCTTTCTTGGTATGAACGCATCTCGCACAACCCCATGGCGATCAAAGACTTGCCATAAACCCTTCCAGTGCAATGTCTCCGAAATTCCTCCCACATATATGGTCCAAACCTGTTGTGATTTGTCGATGGCCGGTTGTGAGTTGGACGGAAATCAGTCATCCCTGCCTTGATCACCGCTGCCTTGTTCCCTGTTTAGCCGTCGCCAAATACTCCCGAGGAAAAAATATGAGGGAGATAGTTTTCATTGCTCCTATACAAATAGTTTTCTCTCTAAATTGGGTGAAAAATAAGAAAGAAAAATGAATGTCATCATACTTGAATAATAAAATTATCAAATTATTTAAAAAGTTTTAATTTTATTTTCACCATATTTATAAGAATAAATATTCTATACACAAGCGGTGGAAATTGAAAGTTTCCATAAGCGCCTTAGTTTTAGGGTATAGGGAGTTAGTTTAGGGTATAAGGTTTAGGGGTTTAGGTGTAGGGAGTTAGAATTTAGGGGTAGTTGTTTCAATTTAAGGTTTAAGGTTATAATTTAGGCTTTATAGGTTAAAACCTAAATCCTCACCTATAAACCATAAATTATAGGGTAAAGTACACAAACGGTCACTGAACTTTGGTAAAAAAAAACAAAATGGTAACCAAACTTTCAAAAATCACAAAATGACAATTAAACTTTATGTTTTGTAACAAAATGGTAACTAGACGTTAAACCCCGTTAAGTGTCTATTACAAAATTTGGTACAATAACACATTTAGTCCTTCATATTTATACATTCAATCAATTTAGTCTTAATTCGAAACAATCACTAAATTTGACCCTCATTATTTACACATTCCTTCTTCCATGGATACCAAATGCATAACTTCATCTTCTTCATTGACACCCAAAGCTCCAATAAAAACTACCACAATAATCTCCAAGTCTGCAATTCTTGAGCAAAGACATGACAGAGTTTGCATCAAGCTCAAGATGTATGTATGACTTCTCCCTTTGGATTTTCACTTACAATTTCATTAGGACTAGGAGTATTTTCCTCTATACATGAACATCAGTTTCCTTATCCACGTTTTTTGAGGGGTTGGTCTTAGCAGCAAGAAACTTCTTTGTGGTCGCCAATGACTGCAGAAGAAGAAAACCCCATAGAAGAATCACAAAATTCACGTCACAAAAAAAGGAGAAAGTGTTGTAAAATTGGGAGAGAAAGCTGCTGTCAATGGAGGTGGAAAAAAAGGAACCATAGCAGGGGTGGTTGCTCTTATTATTGGCACCAATATTGGATTTGGGATTCTTGCTCTCCCTCAAAAGGCCTCTCCTGCTGTAAATTACATTCAATTTCCTCCTTTTGTGTGTGACTTTTTAGATAGAAATTAAGTTTATAAGCATCGATGTAATCGAAAACCCGAGGTTCACTTCATTAATTTGATCACATTGACGCAGGGGGGTTATTGTATGACGGTGTTGTATGGAGTTCTTCCACCAACAATGGCTTTGTCCATGGAAACCAGAGGGGAGGGCTCCAATGAGAAGGCATTAACAAAGGCTAAGCCTGCAATTTTTGGAGTTAGATTATTTGCTTGTGGTTTAGTTGGGGAGCAAATTCTACATGATTTCTTGGCATTGCAATTCTGAGAAAAATGATAAACACATGTCTGTATTAGTTACAAGTGAGTTAGTGGTTCATCTAGGCCTTTGGAATATGTTAAAAGGTTGTTTCATAACGTGTTTGTAATTGTAGGTGAGCTTTACTCGCTAAACTTGTTAAATTTACCCAAATTTATCTCAATCGATTTAGGTTGATTGGATTAATTTGTAATTTGTAAAAATAATGAAATCAAATTGAACCAACTTTAAGGAGTATTTGTTGATTCGATTTAAAAGAAAAAATAATTTAAAATATTCGAATATTTCGAGTTATTCGAGTTGACGCGTCATATTTTACAACTCAAACTTTATTTGAAATTTTTTCGATTTGAGTCGAGTTTTTGAGTTCCTATAAAAATTTAATTGTAATTATTTATCATGTTACCATACATTGGAATTTTGCTTTAATGACCAAATTGAAAGAATGCGTAAATAATGAGGGTTAAATTTAGTGAATTGTTTCGAATTAGGACTAAATTGATTGAATGTATAAATATGAAGGACTAAATGTGTTATTATACCAAATTGTGTAACTGACACTTAACGGGATTTAACGTCTAGTTATCATTTTGTTATAAAACATAAAGTTTAATTGTCATTTTGTGATTTTTGAAAGTTTGGTTACCATTTTGTTTTTTTTATCAAAGTTCAGTGACCGTCTGTGTACTTTACCTTAAATTATAACCCTAAATCTTAATTTGAAACAATTATCCCTAAATACTAAACCCCTACACCTAAACCCCTAAACCATATACCCTAAAACTAAGGCGCTTGTGGAAACTTTCAGTTTCCACCGCCAGTGCATAGGATATTAATCCTATTTATAATTATTTTTTTATAGTTTCATCAAATATTTTTATTATAATTTTAGTTTTGTTCAAATTTAGTCTCTAAAAATTTATTTAATCTAAAATTTACCCTTATTTGTTTTAAATTTTATTATTAAATTTAATATTATTAATATAATAATAATTTGTTCACTTTAGTCCCTAAAATATTTATTTAATTCAAAATGGCCTATAAACTACTTATTTTTGCAATTATCACTCTATTCCAAATCTGATTTCAACAAGAATTTAAAATTAAGTATAATTGGAATTAATGAGTCTAAAACGAACCTGAAACTGAACTTTTAACTTAAAATCTAACTTACGAATTATTTACTTTTTAGTCCCTAAACATTGATTCCATTAATTTTACTTTGAATTGAACTTCTTTATATTAAGAAAACAGAATATAAGATGTTTCTACTTATATTGAACTTGTATTTAAGTTTTGAATGTTTTGGGTTTAAATCTTGTAAAATTACCAAAATACATTTTTGTTAAAACATTTATTTTTCTAAAGATTTTAAAGGTTAATTTTCTCGGGTGACTTTAGTCAATTGTTTCATCTTTATGATCATGTTAGTTGTTTACTTTCATGTATTCGAATATGTTTGTTTGTTTAAAATAAGTTTTTAGGCCACAATGAGCCATTTGTAGCATTTTATCTTCGAGTTGGATTCGTTCTTACCGGGTATTAGGTGTTATGTTGATAGTGAAATTCTCGCGATTAAATTATAAAAATATTAGACTAAATTATAAAAATTAGAAATAAATAGAGGTCAATTTCAGATTAGATAAAAACTTTATGGACTAAATTGGACAAAAATAAAACCATATTAACAATATTGGACTCATTTATAAAAAAATAAAAATACATATAGGTCAATTTGAATTGAAGAAAAAATATAGGGATTAAATTGAACAAAAATAAAACTATATTAAAAATATTAGATTAAATTATAAAAATTATAAACAAATAGGGGTTAATTTTAGATGAAATAAAACTTTTAAGAACTAAATTGAATAAAAATAATCATATTAAAAAAATTCACTAAATTATAAAAATTAAAAATAAATTATAATTTTCAAAGCTTAATTTTTTTCCTCTCACTTTTCTATTATACTATATAGAGAAAAGAAACTTATTTTCCTTCTAATTTTTCATTCTCTCAATCAATCACACCAATAATAAAAATATATTTTTTATCTTTTCATTTTTCCATCACTTCAATTTTTCATCTTTCTATTTTTTTTCTACCAAACAAATAAATTACTCAATTTTCAAATAATTCGAGGTTTCCATGGATCACCTATGTTGATTTTTATTGGTCTACTTTTTTTTATTTAATCACAAAAAATAAACCTTATAAAAGTTTAAGGGTTTCCTAATTTGGGAATTTAGGAGGTCGAGAGAGAAGAAAGAGGAAGTAAAGGGGATTGTATTTTATTAATATCGGGAATAGAAAGTTAATTATACATATAAGGATATTCTCTTTATATAATATAATACAACTCAACAAATAAAAAACTAACTAAAAATTAAT
This sequence comes from Hibiscus tridactylites, assembly GCA_958450335.1. Taxonomy (NCBI): domain Eukaryota; kingdom Viridiplantae; phylum Streptophyta; class Magnoliopsida; order Malvales; family Malvaceae; genus Hibiscus; species Hibiscus tridactylites. The sequence goes on from OY288287.1 coordinate 14,624,438, forward strand.
TCTTGACAACTCATCAAGAATGCATACAAGAAAAGCTTTATTAGCCCCCTCAAGTTGGAGCATATATATCACATATGCCCAACTTGGATGTAGCTTGAATGAAAGAAGATGGGTGCAAGACTTTTGTGAAACAATATGCCAGTTGGTTGTGTGTTGAAACAAGAAGCAATGTGATCAGTCCTTGGTGAAGCTTCTCACGAATAAGGTGACAATCAATTTTCATGTGTTTAGTACGTTCGTGTTGCACGGGATTCTCTGCAATACGAATAACAGACATGTTATCATAATACAAATTTGCAGGAGAAATATTACTAAGCTGTAAATCAAAAAGTAAATAAGTAAGCCACTGAATTTCGCAAGAGACAGAAGCAAGAGTACGGTATTCAGCTTCACTTGAAGAGCATGAGATCGTTTGATGTTTCTTAGAACGCCAAGATATAAGGACTGATCCAAGAAAAACACAGAAGCCAGTAAAAAATTTCCTTGTATCAGGGCAAGAGGCCCAATCAGAATCACAAAAAGCATTAAGTTTTAAGTCATTATTAGCAGGAAACAAAATACCCTGCCCAGGTGATTTCTTAATGTACCTAAGAATTCTATGAACAACTTGCATATGGACATCAGTAGGAGCAGATAAAAATTGAGAGAGATGATGAACAGCAAATGAAATATCAGGTCTTGTGTTTGTCAGGTATAACAATTTTCCAATAAGTCTTTGATAGGATGTAATATCTTGTAAAGGAACTCCAATAATTTTGGATAAAGAAGTTTTTGCATGTAAAAGAGTTGAAGCAGACTTATAATTTAGAAAGTCAGTGTCTTTTAGAAGAAGATTTAAAGCATATTTACGTTGAGACAAGAAAATTCCTTTTTCTGATCGAGCCACTTCTAATCCTAAAAAATACTTCAAACAACCTAAGTCTTTAATTTTGAAGCAGTCATGCAAAAAATTCTTAATAGAAGAAATTTCATGCTCATTTGGGCTTGTTAACACAATATCATCAACATAAACGGCAAGAACAATGAAATTAGGACCTAAACCTTTAGTAAACAAAGAAGTATCAACATATACTTGTTTAAAACCTTGCTGCACAAGGGCAGAAACAAGTCTCTCATTCCACTGCCTACTGGCTTGCTTAAGGCCATAAAGGCTCTTAGTTAATTTACACACTAAACCAAATTTATCAGACTTGTATCTAGGAGGTAACTCCATGTAAATTTCTTCATCTAGAAAGTTATGTAAAAAGGCATTATTTATGTCTAATTGGTGTAAATGTCATTGTTTAGATGCAGCAACAACCCATAAGGTTCTTATAGTTGTTAACCTAGCAACAGGGCTAAAAGTATCTAAAAAGTCAACCCTAGACTGTTGTGTGTAACCTTTGACTACAAGCCTAGCTTTGTATCTCTCTAAAGTCTCATCAAATTTTAACTTGGTTTAAAAACCCATTTGCACCCTATAGTTTTTTTACCAGGTGGAAGAGGGACTAATTCCCATGTTTTGTTTAACTCTAAAGCTCTAATTTCAGCACTCATAGCATATTTCCAGCAGTCATGCTTCACAGCCTGACTGTAATTCTTAGGCTCAGCAAGAATATCAATATTATTTATATAAGAGCTATAAGAGGCAGACAAAGCATCACAGGAAATAACATTATTAATGTTAAGAGGAGAGGTTCTAGATCCTGGTATATTTACCTGAAAATCTCTAAATTTAGAGGGTAAATAAGCATTTCTCTTAGGCCTGCAATGAACTGAATTAGATTGAGAATTAACAATATGAGTGTGAGGAACAAAAACATGCTGAACAGGCTGCATATAATTATTTTACTTTACTGGTGAAGGCACTGAATTTCCATTTTCTAACAAGTCATTAATAGAAAATTCTTCTTCGTCAATAGAAACATCATTTTCATATGTTGGAAGAACTAATTTACTAATATTATTATCTGTTTTAAAATGAAAATGTGACTCTTCAAAAACTACATCTCTAGAAACAAAAACAGATTTTGTAGCTATAATATACAATCTGAAACCTTTAATGTTCTTGGGATATCCTATGAAGACACATTTAACAACTCTATGGTCCATTTTAGTTTTAGGCTTGGGTAAAACTGAAGCATACGCATTGCAACCAAAAACCCTTAAATGATCAATCTTAGGAGAAACAAAATATAATAGATAATAAGGTGTTTTATTATTCAACAAAGGTGTAGGTGTAATATTAATAAGATAGGCTGCATGTAAGACACAATCAAGCCAAAAAATTAAAGGCAAGCCAGCTTGTATTCTTAAAGACCTAGCTACCGTCAAAACATGTTGATGCTTCCTCTCAACAATACTATTTTGCTGAGGGGTATATGTGCATGAATTTTAATGAATGACACCTTTTTGACTGAAAAAATCTGTTAAGTCAAATTCTTTTGCATTATCTGACCTAACACACTTCAACTTCTTTGAAAACTGAGTTTCAATGAACTGATAAAACTGAATAATCAAACTTCTAACTTCAAATTTACATTTCATTGGAAATATCCAAACAAATCTACTCTTATCATCCACAAGAGTTAAAAAAATATGTGTGACCATAAAGACTCTTAACAGGAAAAGAACCTCATACATCAACATGTATTAAATCAAAATTAGATTCTAAACAAGTAACACTAGTAGGGAATGGCAGTCTTTTCTGTTTTGCAAGATGACAGATTTCACAATTAAAATCAGAAGGTAAAGACAAAGTTTTATTTATATCATAGAATTTCATTCTTCTTACAGAAGGGTGGCCCAACCTTGAATTCCAAAGCTTAAAAGACTCAGAAGCATTCATACAAATAGAAGACTCAAAAGAAGAAACAGAAAAAGAATGAGAAACGATGTTACTTGAAGCAGAAGCAAGATTATCAAGCTGATAAAGACCATTAATACACCTAACTGAACCAATCATCTTCCATGTAGACATTTCCTGTATGAAGCAAAAATTAGATGAAAAAGAACAGAAAAAACAGAAGACTTAGTTAGTTGTGAGATAGAAATAATGTTAAAAGCAAAGCCTGATATGAAGAAAACATCATGTAGAATTAAAGATTCATTAAGCCTAACATTTTCTATATAACTAACTTTAACCAAAACATTATTAAGTAATCTCACAAACTTATTGTCTACATAATGATAAGACTAAAAAAACTTAAACTGTGACAGATATGATTTGTAACCCCAAAATTTAATATCCAAGATAAACTACTAGCAAGAGAAATAGAGGAACAACAAATAGGAACATTACCTTCATTACCAGGTGCAACATCAAAGGCATCAGAAAGAGCATTAACTTTAGAGTATTGAACAGAAAAAATTTGAGCAGATCTTTCTTGCAACATACTCATCAAACTATCATATTGTTGCTTGGTAAAAGTAATAGGAGAAGGAAAATCAGAATCTTGACTACACTTAGTATTCTCAAAAGAAGCAGAACCAGAACAAAACCCATCAGCAACATTAAACTGGTTCCCTACTTGATTAACCCTATTAGATTGATTCCTATTTTTATAACCTGGTGGAAAGCCATGTTTCCTATAACACTTTTCTATAGTGTGACCAAATAACCCACAAAAGGTACATAGAGGTTTTAATTTAAATGGTTTTCTATAACATGTACGATATACATATATATTTCTGGATATTTTTATATACAAATTATATAAGAAAAATAGATTTCCAGAAGGCATATGATACAGTGAGTTGGGATTTTCTAATGCTAGTAATGAAGAAATGTGGCTTCAGAGAAAAATAGTGTAATTGGATCACAAAATGCATTTCGACAGCTTCCATATCAGTGTTGGTGAACGGTTCCCCGACGAAAGCTTTTCCGATTTCGAGGGGTCTACAACAAGGTTGCTCGTTATCACCCCTACTATTTAACATTGCAGGGGAAGCGTTAAGTCTACTAATAAAAAAAGCGAGTAATCGAGGACTATTCTCGGGTTTTTTGATTGGCAAGAAGACAGAGAAGTTGGAAATCACTCATCTCCAATTTGCCGACGATCTATTAATTTTTAGTGGTGGAGAAGAAAGACAGGTTCAAAATATAAAGAGGGTTCTAAGGGTATTCGAGCTGGCTTCCGTGTTAAAGTTGAACATGAAGAAAAGCAAATTATTTGGGATCAACTTGGTGAGCGATACTGTTCAGGGATGGGCAAACAATATAGGGTGCAAAGTGGATAATTTACCCACAGAGTATCTTGGTCTCCCACTTGGTGATCGAAGAAATTCGATCTCACTTTGGGATCCAATTATTGTGAAATTCAACAATTGGTTCGAAGGTTGGAAATCGAAGTTATTAACCATGGGTGGACGACTCACTTTGATAAAATTCGTGTTGACGAGCCTACCACTCTATTTCTTATCTATCTTCCGAATGCATGCTTCGGTCGCAAATAGGCTTAATCGATTAATGGCAAATTTTCTATGGTGTGGAGACTCTTCCAAAAATAGCATACATTGGGTGAACTGAAAACAAGTTTGCTCCCACAGGGATCTAGGTGGTTTGGGAGTTAGCAATTTATCCCTGATCAACCGAGCCTTACTCGGCAAATGGCACTGGAAATTCGGAAATGTGCCAAATAGCTATTGGAGGAAGGTGATGATGAGCCCAAATTCAAACAAGTGCCCGAATTTTCTAATCCCCCAAATCTCTTCAAAATCGACTTCATGGATTTAGAATGATATAGTCAAAACGGTTCAATTAGGCGATGAGATGGGGCAGGTGTTGAGGAGGAATCTGATTCTACAAGTAGGGAATGGGAAATCGATTCGGTTATGGTCGAACTATTGGATTGGAAATGGAATGCTAAAGGATTTCTATCCTCGTATTTACGCGGTGGCAACCACGAAAGAAGGCTGCATTGCTGACTTTGGAACCAAAAGAAATATGCAGTGGACTTGGAACATTCAACTACGAAGGCATCTCTTCAAATGGGAAAGAGAACAGTGGGTAAGGTTAATGGAAACCCTTGAGAATTTCAAATCCAGTCCTGTGGATTTCGACTGGGTCAAATTGTCCGGGGCGAGTGACGAAATTTTCTCTATCAAATTCGTAAGACAGATGCTGGAAAAGGGGAAAAAATGATCCGTCATGGAAAAATAGAGTTTGGCTGGGTGTGGCACCCCTCAAAATTGAGATGTTCATGTGGAAAGTACTACAGGAGAGAGTCCCGGTAAAAGTCGAGTTAGGGAGGAGAGGAGTGGCATTGAACGGTGACATGAACTGCCTGTTGTGCAAGGAAGTTTACGAGATTGTTAATCATCTTTTAATAAATTGTACATATGCTTGGAATATGTGGATGTTTTCCGCAGAATGTTAGGAATCTCTACAGTGTTTCCAAGGAATGTATGGAACTTTGCGGAAATGTGGGAAGAGCTCGCTTCAGTAAAGAACATGAGATGGTGGACCATCGTCCCTTTTGCAGTATTTTGGACGATTTGGTTAGCACGAAACGACTCAGTCTTTCACGATAGGAAGACAGACAATATACAACTGATTTTTCTCTCCAAATACCGTTTGGCGTGGTGGTTAAAAGAGAAATTTGGAGGGGACTCGATTATGGTGGAAAATTCACGATAGGAAGACAGACAATATACAACTTTGCAGTCTTTCACGATAGGAAGACAGGCATATCCTTGGCTTTGAATTTATGCTATAAGAAGCCCAAGGCTATGGAAGCAAAAAGATGGGAACCACCTCCTCAAGGTTTCCTGAAGATGAACGTAGATGGATCAACCTCGGCGGATAGTTTGAAATGTGGAGTAGGGGGCTATTGAGGGATCACAAAGGGGGTAGATTATTAAAATTCTCGGAGGTATACGGCTATGGTCCTCCGGCGTTGACGAAATTATTGGCAGTCAAGGAGGGTATATTTCGATTCTCAAATTCTACTTGGTGTTCCAGTCACAGGCTTTTGGTTGAATCATATTGTAAAATGGTGGTAGATTGGCTTTCTGGGAACTCTGAAGCACCTAGGCTTTGGTCTTCGATAGTGGAGGAAATAAAAAAGACGATGAGGGAGCGGGGGGATTTTAGTGAAATATATCCCAAGGGCTTTTAACGGTGAAGCCGATCGATTAGCCAAAGCTGGGATTGGGTGAACTGAAATCATTGTAATCTGGACTCGAAGTTTAAGTCTTCTTTTGTACGCTCTGACTTCATTGAATAAAAATCGGGGCACTCTTTCTCCCTACATAGGTTTAGAGGGGGTTTTTAATGAGGCCCTTCCAACTTTTCAAAAAAAAAATCTTACTCCAATCAGGGATACACGTGTCACCACCTGATTGGAGGGGAAAATTAATTAATTTAGTTAAATAAAAATAATGTCACCACCTAATTAAAATAAATAATTTTTTATTAGATTAAAATTAGGATCAAATTGATAGATTGTATAGATAAAGGGGACCAAATTTGTAATTATACCAATTATTTTAACAGCCCCGTCAACTTTTCCGTTTTTTAACGGCATGTGGCTACATTAGAACCAATTAAATAGTTATGTGGTATATTTAATACAATTAAAAATATAGTGGTCAAATCGACATTAACCCATAATTCGATGGTCATTAGTTTAATTTACCCAAAATTAAAAAAAAAAGTCAAAAGATAGGCCACCATCAAAACGATAATGTGCCGCCAAGGGGTAACCAAAACTGGAACGGAGCTAAAGTTAAGGGAAAGAAGAAAATGAAAAGTTTTGAACGTTTTTTTATACATAAATAACTGTCTTTAACATGAGGATGGTGCCGTTCACGCATCTTCCCCTGCACATTCTAGTTAGAATACATGTTTTACTTGGTTGGCTAAGATTTAATTTCATGTTCTTGATGTATTTTCGTTAGGTACTATCCTGTGTAGGGGTGATAATGATCCTGATTGCTTTGTATGTTGTTCAGATTCGGCTCAATCAAAGCTCGGCTTGAGACCTTAACAAGTCGAGTTAATTTAAATTCGGCTCGAAAAGCTCGTGAACATGTTTCAAATATTACATTCTTCATATACTCTTGTGTGTTTCCGTGTATATTACATTCTCATGCCGGGATTCGAACACATACGAGATAGGGTAAGATGAGTATTTTTGGCCACTAGTCCAATTTGTAGATCTCAAATATCTTCTTTTTTTAAAACATCCTTTCACATGTTATTTTTCAAAACTTTAAGAAACATATTTAAAAACAATTTGAGAAAAACAACAAGCCGAGCTCAAATTATCTAATTCGAGCTCGAATTTAAAATATTAAGTTCGACGAACTTCGTGCCCGAATCAAGCTCGTTATCACCCCTAATCTAATATATTTTTTTCTACTTAAATTTAGAGAGTTTTTTTAAGGGAATACGGATAGTATTTCTTTTCCTTTTTATCGAAAAAAAAAACAAAGGAGGGATCGAACTCAGTGACATATGCAAATTATTATTAATTACTTCTCCAACAAATGTAAATCTTCAAATTGGTCTTTTCTTCATAAACAAATACAAATACATCGAAAAGTTCAATGATTACACGACGCGCCATTTATAAATATCTCATCAAACAAAAACCAATCACCCACTTCATCTCTTTTTTAAGTCCACAGCCATAATAATAACAGATAAGTCCTACAATGTCATCCCTTCTAGAAGACACCGTCCGACAACCTCTGCTCCAACCACAAACTTCGGACACGAAATCGGCCGAGACGACAAGTTCGGAGCTGGAGAACGTTTTGTCGGACGCCAGCCTTTCCTTGTTTGAGCGTTTGGGGAAAGCAACATGGATCGAGTCGAAGCTCCTTTTCCACTTGGCAGCACCGGCTGTGATCGTGTACATGATCAATTATCTCATGTCTATGTCCACCCAAATCTTCTCCGGCCACCTAGGTAATCTTGAACTCGCCGCCGCCTCCCTCGGAAACACCGGCATCCAAGTCTTTGCTTACGGCCTCATGGTACATGCTTACATAACAATTACTAAATGAACTATTCCTTTTTCTTTTTTCATATTAGAGATTCCCAAAGAGTGAATCTTAATCATAATAACTAGAATAAAAAACCCAATACTTGGGTGTACGTATAAGTGACATGAAGAACTTTCTTTTATGATATTTATGTGTTGGAAAAGTGTAAATCCAAGAATTAAAATAAATCGTAAAATTTTCGACATTATGTAGTTAGGAATGGGGAGTGCAGTGGAAACGCTATGCGGACAAGCCTTTGGAGCTCACAAATACGACATGCTAGGCATTTATCTTCAGAGATCAGCTGTTCTGCTTACCTTAACCGGGATTCTTCTCACCATCATCTACATCTTCTCTAAACCAATCCTGATATTACTCGGTCAATCGGCCGAAATCGCTGCGGCAGCTGCGGTTTTCGTATACGGTCTAATACCCCAAATCTTCGCGTACGCCTTAAATTTCCCGATACAAAAGTTTCTGCAGGCTCAGAGCATAGTGGCTCCTAGTGCTTACATATCCACAGCCACATTAATCGTACATCTAGTGTTAAGCTGGGTGGCGGTGTATAAAATCGGGCTCGGTCTGTTCGGTGCGTCGTTGGTGTTGAGCTTGTCGTGGTGGGTCGTAGTGGTTGCTCAATTTGTGTACATAGTTAAAAGTGATAAGTGTAAACATACATGGAAGGGGTTCAGTGTTCAAGCCTTCACTGGCCTGCCGGGATTCTTCAAGTTATCGGCGGCGTCGGCAGTGATGTTGTGCTTGGAGAGTTGGTATTTTCAGATTCTGGTTTTGATAGCAGGGTTGCTTGAGAACCCAGAATTGGCTTTGGATTCACTCTCCATTTGGTAAGTATAAATCATAAAATCCATTTATATTAATCAAATATTTAACAAACTTAATTGTGGTTCATTATTTTCAGCATGACGATAACTGGATGGGTGTTTATGATTTCCGTCGGATTCAATGCCGCAGCAAGGTTAGTCATATATTGTTTACATAAAACAAACATGTAAGCTTATAATTGGTGGTTGATGAAAATGAGCAGTGTAAGAGTTGGGAACGAGCTGGGAGCGGGGCATCCGAAATCGGCGGCGTTCTCGGTGGTGATGGTGACGGTGTTTTCATTCATAATCTCGGTGGCGGCGGCGATAATAGTAATGTTTCTACGCCATGTGCTTAGCTATGCCTTCACGGGAGGTGAAGTGGTGGCGGAGGCTGTTTCGGACCTGTGTCCGCTTCTAGCCATAACCCTGATTCTCAACGGGATTCAGCCTGTTTTGACTGGTAATGAATAGTTAACATTTGGTTCCTTTAGTAAAGAAAAGAAAATCAATCTGAACATGGATTTGCAAATTGCATGAAGGTGTGGCTGTGGGGTGTGGATGGCAAACATTTGTGGCATATGTGAACGTGGCTTGCTTTTACGTTGTCGGTATTCCCTTGGGCTCTCTGCTTGGCTTTTACTTCAATCTGGGTGCCAAGGTTAGGTTCTCTCTTTATTGCTTGATGTAATTATACAATAGTATCGAATTAATAATTAATTTTATTTAATATTCAGGGAATATGGTCAGGGATGATTGGTGGCACAGCCATGCAAACCCTCATCTTGATTTGGGTCACATATAGAACTGATTGGAAAAAAGAGGTAAAATTCCTTTAAATATTTTCCATGGAAACAAACACGTGATTCACATTTCGTGACATTCAGGTTGAAGAAGCTAGAAAGAGATTGGACACTTGGGAAGATAAGAAGGAGGCAGTTCTTAACTGAAGTAGAGATGTTGGTTCCGATCTCCATCGAGGAACCACAAACTCGCCTTTCCTTTGTTTACTTTTCTCTATGTCTCTCTCCCACTCATTCAATTAAAATAAAACCAAGGATTCTATATACATGCTTTCCATTTCTACACTCATATAAACAAAAGATATACTAATATGCACAAATGGTACCAAATCATATAGATAATATAAAGCAGGGAAAAGAATCAATGTTTTATGTCCATACTAGCGGCGACGACACATATTTTGTTAAGGAATAAACTTATAAAATTTTAAAAGATGAACTTAACAAATTTTAAGGGAACAAAAAATAAATTTGCAATTTCATCATGACAAAGAGGAGCTGAAATTAACGGATTCATGTGCATGGAACATGATGTTATATCCTAATGAACAAAAATGAGCGAGTAAATATGAATAATTTTTATTCCACAATAAGTGTTAGGTATAGTAATAAGATACATTACATATTTAATAAGATAATTTATGTTTGAATTTTAAAGACAATATTATTTGAAGAACAATCATGAATCTTAAATATTAATTATAAAGCGAATAGGAAATATAAAAAAAATATTTATGTATAATTTTAAGTTTAAACTGCGTTCTATCTTTTCATTCTTTCATGTATATGTTCCAACAGTGTTAGATCATTTTATTCAACTATGTGTCTTAGTCAAGTCAATATCTGTACCAGCTGCTTGATGGACACTGCAATGCTCAAAGACCACACAAAGACTGTGTATATCTAAAGTACTCTGAAGTCCTCATGACTTGGTACATTCAAATTTCAATGAACCTTTTGAGATCTATTTTAGTTTGATAATTTTATAGATAATTTAATTATTTAATGCATATAAATGTATTAATCAAATTTATGATCATTATTTTGGATAAAAATATGTAAATAGTCCCTCGATTATATGGTACGTTTTAGTTGGGTCATCGGCTATAAAAATATTTGATAGGTTCGATGTACTTCAACCGAATATCGTCGATGAAAGGTGTAAAGATTTCTTGTGAAGTTGAGAAGTAAAAATCGACAAAAGAAATGATAATTTTGACACGGTCGATTTTATTGTGGTTCGACATTCTCAACCAAAGTCTACATCCACTACCTTAGCATCCACACTAAGGATTTCCCAATTTTCTACCATGAATTCCTTTTTTTTACAGGAAAAAGAGATAACCTTTACAACCTACTTTTCACAGGCTAAGATAAAACTTCTTTAAGTGGGTGTTTACACTTTTTGGCTCACTAGGATTGGGCTAAAGAAATACAAGAGATTACAAGAAATAGACAATAAAACTCTACTCTCTTGATCTTTAAGCTTGAATGTACATCATCTTCTTCTTCAATTGTCCTAAGTTTGTATTAATATAGTGTAGAATAAGCTACTAGCTGTTTATGGATGTTAGGATGGTTTGGAGCCGTTTGAGACTTAATTTTCAGCATTAAATGCACATTTGGGCATGTCGGTATTAATACACGGATCACCGTATCGACACATGCCTTAAATAGAAAGAGCCGTTTTGCACATAAAACAGAACATACCGGTACTCGATACATTCATATCGATATAGTACTTCGGGTATCGGTGCGAAGGCTTCCGTATCGGTACGCGAAGTGCTCTCTAGAAAACTAAAAAAAAAGCGTGTCGGTAGAAGACATAGTTGTACCGGTACGTGTTAGACTAATGAGTTAGTTGTATGGTTTAGTTTGTTATTAATTAGTTGGGCTTGTTAGTTAGTTAGGCTGATATTACTTTGGGTTATAAATACCCAATATCAATGTAATTCAGGTTATCTAATCAATTAATAAGAATTTCAAGATTACTTTTATTCTCTCCAAAAAACCTTAATCACCGTTCCTCTTCTTACTCATACTCACCGTCGTTATTCACCATCTCAGGCAACTATGCCTGAATTCTCACATGGTATCAGTCGCCGGCGGTCCTGACGCCGTTTCCGATTTCGCTTCCGTTCGCCTCTAATCGTCCTGGTTCCGATTTCACTTCCGTCCTTCTCCGTTCTCGGCTCCGTCTTGTCCGTCGTTTAGCTCTCGGTCTCGTGTTCACTTCCGCTACTCTGATTTCAGCCCTGTGCTTCGATTGCTTTCGCTGCTGACGAGTCATCGCTTCTGAATCTAGAACATCAGAGTTCTATTCTTGGAATTAATGCATGCAACTGATCGAGTGAAGAGTCCACCGATTTCATATCTGGTTCATTGATGTTGTTGATGATCTTTTCAATTGGAGCTTTGTTCTTCGTTTTCTAGCGATTTCTTTGTTCTACGGTGAGATCTGATCTACATCTGATATAGATTTTTGATTTCGTTCTCAGATTGGAGTTGTTTGATTCCTCATCCCCCCGAATCTTCATGCTTCTTCTACTGTTTGCTCTGCTTCGATTTGGTTATCTCTTCTATACTTCGATTTTGTGCGCATATAACTGATTTTCTGAGTCTTCTCTCGGCATATTTTCTGATTCGCTCAATGTTTTGAAATCTGTGGATTGCTATTATCTTCTGTTACTGAAGCTAATGTGGGAGTCTTCTGAGATTATTGTAGAAATTGGTTTCTCTTAGTCTGATATTGTGATATTTGTTGGTCTGATGTCAAGCTTTTGTCATTGATAAGATGTGAGCCAACATGTTGTTGATGTATGATTTGAAGAAATGGTGATGTCCTCTTATGCTACTTATAGCGAAGCTGCTGTTTTTTACTATGAAACACTACTGCTTCTACTTGATAGGGAATTCCAGAGATTTGTGAATATTGTTTTTTGATTGAGGACTTTAGCGTATTGGTTATTGATAACTAGTGTTGAGTTTCTGTTGAATAATCTGATGATGTGTTGGTATGTTTGGGTTCTGTGGTAATGGTTGCAAATGTGATGGATTACTACAGTTAGGTTCTGAGTTAAACATCTTCGATATGGCTGGTTATTGGGTTCTGAGCATCTCAAATGGTGTTATCTAATATTGTTGCTTCAAGTTCACACCCTCATATTGTTGGAGAAAGCTGGTGATTTGATTTTGTTTGTTGTTACTGATGCTTGGTGTTGTTGGTTCCGTTTGTGTCGATCATTTGAAATCAGTTTGGCTTCATTAACTGTTGCTTCTACTCCAAAGTGAACATGAAACTTGAGGCTTAACAGCCAAGTTGTCATGGAAGAAAATCTCTGGGGAGAGTTAAGTGTTTAACATCCTTACTTTCTTTAACCAGACATAAGAGGATGTCTTCTTGCCCAAGAGAGGCTTCAGATTGCATCCGAGAGTTCGTAGCTTAACCGCCTTGCTCCCAACAAAAAGAAGGATCGAATAAGTGAGAAATGACGACAGTGAAGATGAAGAACGAACGATTTCTGAAGAAATTTTGGATAACAATTGTAGCACAAGAAGGTGAGCAAAGAAGAACGAAAGAAAAATAAATTTCTTCGATTCTCGGTAAGCCACCAAACAAGGGGTATATGTTTGTTTTAAGAAATTCCAGATGAAATAAGAATTTCAGTTCACAAACTACCAGCTCAAAGTTTCAGGGTATTCAAAATTTTATTGAAGAAGTTGAAGAAGATTGAGAAAGTTGAGTAAGCAGGGAGAATGTTAGACTAATGAGTTAGTTGTATGGTTTAGTTTGTTATTAATTAGTTGGGCTTGTTAGTTAGTTAGGCTGATATTACTTTGGGTTATAAATACCCAATATCAATGTAATTCAAGTTATCCAATCAATTAATAAGAATTTCAAGATTACTTTTATTCTCTCCAAAAATCCTTAATCACCGTTCCTCTTCTTACTCATACTCACCGTCGTTATTCACCATCTCAGGCAACTATGCCTGAATTCTCACAGTACGAACAACTTCATATCGGTACTGAGAGGACTGTACTGATACCGAAGGTCTATTTTTGATTTTTAAATGTCTTTGAAAAGTATTTGTCCAAGTCAAAAACACTTTTAAACAATTTCAAACATATTTTTCAAGTTTGTTGGACTTTGAATTATTTTTGCATATTTGTTAAGTCCAAAAATATTTTTCATTGAGTTGTATCAAAATAAATATTTTGACAATATTATAAACTGATCACTCGAGTTATTAAAAATTACAAATACTATTATTAAATTTCAAACAAAAATTTGATGTGACAATTAATAAAATTAGCATAATAATAATTTATTCATAATGTTTATAATTATTTTAATTTGATCATTATATATAATTTTTTAGATAAATATTTCAATTTTATTATAAAAAAGCAGCATGCTGCTATAAAATAACATAATCACCTTTAAATACAGAGTAACTAGATTATACATGGATCTCCAATCAATACATAATTGTGAATTTACTCCATCATTCCTATCTATACACCTTCTATGAAGCCATAATAATATACAATTTATCTCTCAAAATATATCATTTTTTTTTTCATTTTGCAAAAGCAAAAGTAAAGCCTAATATACAATTTGTCCTTCGAAATATTTTTTTTCTTCATTTTGTCCCTTAATGATTTTTTATCAACTTTATCCTTAACTTGTTTCTTTTCGGGTAAACTATATAATTAGTTACTATCTTATTAGCATTTTTCTATTTTAATTACTGAACTATTGTTTTGGTAAAACGTTACTAATGTTATGTTTATTATTATTTAGTCACAAACTATTAAAAAATTAATGGTGATGCTGACGTGTTTTATTGAATATTTTATTATCATTATCTCTTTCATCGTCAACAACTTCGTTGTCATTTTTTAAATTAACGTGATTCACCTCAAATTGGTTTGAATAAAATAATTTAAAAAATATATAGGTTTCTGACGATGAAAGGGATAGTAATAAAAATGTTTTAAAAATCTATGTCAGCATTCCTGTTAATTTTTTAACGGCTGATGACCAAAATAATAACGTAACATTAGTAACGGTTTTGTCAAAAAAAAGTTTGGTGATTAAACAAAATAATAATAATAGACTGATGACTAATAGTGTAATTTACCTTTTTTTTCGTTATGCTTTTCCCCTTAAAATAGAAGGCGTTCAGAAAACTACGACTAAAAACATATGATGGAGTATTCTATAAAAATAAATACATAAATTAGAATAAAATTCAGAAACAAAAATTTCAAATTCTAACATCTTTTAACATTTTCTCCTACTAACCAAGCCTTATTTTCGCCTCATTTGTAAATAATTTAAAATGTTTAAGCACTTTTGGAAATACTTTTTCACTCATTTTTCAGATACAACCAAGCCTCTTTCAATAATCAATCCACAAATCTCGTGGGCCGTGGTGAAAAAGAATGTAAATTCTCTTTTTTTTTCTAACATAAAACATTCTCATGAAAGAGATTGTGAGTTCAGAAACCAAATCCTCAACATAAATTACCAAATTCACATCAATATTTTCGTTCCCCTCGCTAAAACCCTTACAACAGCACATGCTTATATAACCGATGATCGCTTCAACTTCAGAGACTTCAGCCTTTTATTCACTCTCATCTCTCATTTCAACTTATTTGCGGTTAGGGGTCTAAAATCTAAATAAATAGATCGTTCAACGAACCGTTCATATAACGTTCGTTTATTAAATTAAATAAATGTGTATGAACAAATTTTTTATGTTCGTTTAATAAACGAACACAAACATATGTGTGTTCGGTTCGTTTATGTTCACGAACAAGCTCGTTTATAAGCCCATTTATAGGCTCGTTTATAGGCCCGTTATAGACTCGTTTATAAGCACGTTTATAGGATGAAAATAGTTCTTTTTGTTGTTGTAACACCCGTGTTTTGAGGTTAGGAGTTAGTAGCGTGAGTTGGTTCGAGTCGGTAAAATCAATTTTAATCAAATTGACCTTAGTCTTGATTTATTTGAGATTTAAAATAGAATGAGTGGCATTTTTGTAATTAAAAGAAAAAGTAGAAGACCACCTTTTTGAATAAAAAAGAACAAAAAAAGGCTTCACCCTTTTCCCCATTTTCTTCATTTAACGTGAAATCAAAACTAAACCCTCCAAAACCCCTAATTTACTATTCCATTCAATCTCTCCTTTGATTCAAGGTCATTTTCAAAGGCAAACCTATTTCTTAACTCTCCTCATCATTCTCTACATTTACATAGTTTTAGATTTGAAAACCACCATTTTTTTTGGAATTTCAAGTTTAGGGAAAGTTTGAATTTTTAAGGGGTTTTTCAATTTCTTTTGATTTGTTGAGTTGGGTTTTAGTTTAATCTCATCATAATACACATAATATCTTGAAATGGTTGATTTTGGGTGAAAACCCGAAGTGGGTCCTTGGGGCCATTTTTTAGGTGTCTAAAATTGAATTTTTGGTGAGTTTTAAGGTTGGGTTGAAGGGCTGATGGTTTAGGGATATTAGGGGAGTGTTTTGAAACCTTTTAGATGTCTTTTGAGTGCTTGAAATCATGATTTTCTGCTGGGTAATAAGGGAGCAAGAAAATTAGAAGTTTGGTGAGTAAATGAGTTTGAAAATTGGTGAAGTTTGGCTTGTGTTTGTAAGTGGGGTTTGTGATTGAAATTTAGCATTGATTTGGTGAGTAATGGTTGTGTTTTGATTTGGTTAGAAGCAAGAGGAGGCATCGGAGAAGCATCGGGACCGAATCCGAGAGATTAGGAGGTTTGCTTACTTGCTTGGTTTGCTAATGAAGGGTGGTGAGTAAAACTTTAATTATGTTTTAAAGTTGGTTCAAGTGTGAGTAGCGGAAGTGTGGGAATGAACTTGGTAGGCCATTCTGGTGTAACGCCCGTGTTTTAGGGTTAGGAGTTAGTCGGGTTTATAGTCCGAGTCAATAAAATTAAATAAAATCAATTCAACCTAAATAAGGATCTAATTGGGCTTTAAATAGTAAGGGAGGGACCTTGTTGGTAATTTGACCCAAAACTTTTAAAAAGCAAGACAACTTTAAAAAAAAAGTTATCATCTTCTTTCTCCCACTCCTTTCCAACGTTAGAAGCCCTTTCCCCTCTTTCAAACTCTCCCAAACACAAGTTACTATTCCATTGGGTCTCTTCATCATTCCAAGGTGTTTTTCAAAGGTAATAATGTTTTCTAACCCTCCTCTTCATTCCCTATCCATACATAGTCTTAGATTTCAAAAATATGAGCTTTTGAAATGTTAGGGTTTGACAAAGTTTGAGTTTTCATGAAGATTTCCTTCTTATTTCGAAATATAGAGTTGGGTTTTTGATTCTCCACACTAAAATGTATATTATATGTCAAAATGGTTGGGTTTGGGTGAAAACCCGAAATGGGGTTTTGAGGCAATTTTAAAGGTGTCAAAAACTCAATTTTTGGTGGGTTTTAGGTTGAAATTAAAGGGCTGATGGTTGGTATAGGTTAGGAGGTTGTTTTGGGACCTTTTGGGGGTCATTTGGGTGATGGAATGTGGAGTTTTCAGCTAGTGTTGTAGGGAGCACGAAAATTGGTATTTTTGGGGATTAATTTGATTTGGAAATTTGGGTGAAGTTGGTTTGAGCTCAAAGATTGAGTATTGTTTGATTGTTAGCATTGATTGGGGTTTTTGGTTGTGTTTTTGGTTAGCTAGAAGCAAGAGGAGACATCGAAAGAGCTTTGGGACCGAATCCGGGCTTGTAGGAGTTTTGCTTGGTTGCTAAGGAAGGGCGGTGAGTGGTTTTAATCATGGTTTAAAGTTTGGTTCAAGTGTGTGTAGAGTGTGAGTGAAATGTGCTTGGTAGGCCATTTCTATTTAATTCAAATTGTTAATGTTAGCTATTGATTACCATGTGATGCTTTGTGTATGACCTATTCATGCTCTTGTGCTATGAGGTTTAATTGTACATGTGTGCCATGATGTGTATATGTGATAAGCATGAGATGTGGTTGATGGATATGTGATGTGTAAATGGAAATTGGCACTAATTAGTTTACCGGGTGTAAATGATCGATCATTAGGATTAGTGTGCACACAAATTGAGTCAAAACGTACGTGGCCTTGATGGCGTTAAGTCATCAAGGAGGAGTACGGTGATGTAACATTCCATTGGAAGCTTTTATATATTCTACGGGATGATGAGTGGAATCCCATCCGTAGGGCATGTGGCGATGAGTGGAATCCCGCACATGCAAGGTCCGGTGATGAGTGAAATCCCACCGAGGTAATGTGAATGTTGAGATTTAAATCCGCACATTCGGGTAACTAATAATGGTCAATTAAACTTGTTCATACGATTGTGATATATGATGTTGATGTATGATAATGTTAGTAATGTTTGAGCTTGATATAATGTGAGATGCCATACATGACTCTTGAAAGACTAGCTAGGTCTACTTGTGGCTTTACCTATGTATGTTAGATATGAGGTTTAGGGAATACATGCTTGGACCCTGCATTGTTGATGTTTTCGGTTTTAGAGCACCCTCACTAAGCTTATAGCTTACGCTCTCATTTTCAACAATGCAGATCATTAGCGTGGTGTTAGCTCGGAGCAAGGCAAGAAGGGCTTTCCAAGTTTGTGGCTCAAGTACGGTTGTTAATTTTGTAGTAGTTAAGCAATGTGGCAAGAGTGTGTTTGTATGAGCTTGTATGACTCATTTGTGATTTTGATGTTTATGCTTGACTTGAATTGTAAGCATGTTTACCTTGCTAAATGCTTTTAGTGTATGTCTTTTGAATGTTAACCTTGTTATATGGTATGTAAACCCTTAAGGGATGAATGTTGCTTTTACTTATCAATGTTTCCAAGTATGACTTTTATGAAAGGCCTTTGTATTTTTGTCAAGTATGTATAATTGTTCAAGACCATGTTTGTGGGTGTTGGAGTGGATTCAATCTAGGATGTGTGCCTTTAGATTTGTTTTGATGGGGTTGTGTGCCTTTAGGGGGTCTTAGGGGACCTTTAGACTTGTCAAGACTCACTTAAATCAGAATTTCAAAGGTTGCAGACTGCTAGCGTTTCGAAACGGGAAGGGTCGTTTCGAAACGAGTAGGCTTCAGGGACCCCATATCGGAACGCGTTTTGATACGGTATGGCCTTTGAAACCCCCGTTCCGAAACACGTATCGGAACGTTTTGGCTACTGGAATTTTGAGAAATTCACGAGATAAAGGTGTTTCGAAACGGGCCTGAAGGTTTCGAAACGGTCAAAATCTCGTTGACCACGAGAAGTTGACCGTCGTGGGCGTTTCGAAACGGTTGACCACCGTTTCGATACGGCCCCTTGTATAGGCTCTGAGGCGGTTGACCTGGTCAAGGTGTTTCGAAACGCCTCAAGGGTGTTTCGAAACAGCCTGCCTAAAAGATTAAAATTGGGCTGTTTAAATGTTGTTTGGGGTTCGAATGTTTGTCTCATGTAATACGTTCCGCTGTTTGATCACTTAGGATTTAATACTCCTCTAGACAAGATTAAAATGAAAAAAATAGGGTTGCTAACCGAGGGGGAACCTTAACGGTTTTCGCTTCGGTTTTCCCCGTGTGGCCTACTCAGACCGGTCATCCGGCCAGACCGGGACGAGGGGGTTACATCCGGGGTGGAAGTTAGCTTGGTAGTTTAACTCCTTGATTTCTAATGTTGCTTATATATATGTCATTGCCTATTTTTATCTTGCGAAATATGAATTGATTCGTATGTGTATACCTTGATATGTGTATGTGATGAATATGTGCTATAATTGATGGATGTGAGATATGGTTAAAGAAATTGACACTAATTAACTTACCGGGTGTAAATGATCGGTCATTAGGATTAGTGTGCACACAATTGAGTCAAAACGCGCGTGGCTTTGATGGCGTTGAGTCATCAAGGAGGAGCACGGTGATGTAATATTCCACCGAAAATTTATTTATATTATACGTGATGATGAGTGGAATCCCATCTGTAGGGCATGTGGTGATGAGTGGAATCCCGCCCATGCAAGGTCCGGTGATGAGTGTAATCCCACCGAGGTAAAGTTGTTGTTGAGAGTAAATCCGCACATTCGAGTAAACTAATAGTGGCCAATGAACTCGTTCTTATAATTATGATGTTGTGATGGTTTATATTTGTTGAGCTTAGTATGATGTGATATGTCTTATTATGACTCTTGAAAGACTAGCTAGGTTACCTTGATGATGCCTATGTATGTTGTGTGTGATGCTAAGGATTGCATGCTTGAACCCTGCATTGTTGTGGTTTTAATTTTTAGAACATCCTCACTAAGCTTCTAGCTTACGCCCTCATTTTCAACAATGCAGATCATTAGCGTGGTGTTAGCAAGGAGCAAGGCGAATGAGCTTTCCAAGTTGTAGTTGCTCAAGTATGATTTTAGTAATTAATGTTGTAGTCAAGCAATGGGGCCATTATGTGTTTTGCATGAGTTTTGTATAACTCATGGAGGTTGTTGGTGTGTATGTTTTTGTTGAATTTGTAAACCATGTTAAGCCTTAATGAATGCTTGTTTGAGATGCTACTCTTGGGATGAGTACATGTGTTGATGTTGCATGTAAACTCTATATGTGGTGACTTGTGCCTTAAGGGCCTTTCAATGCTTAAGTATGTCTTGGATGAATTTGGAATGTGATGCAAGATTGTTGTTATGCATGTTGTTTCAATGATGTTTGGCTTTACATGCATATTGTGTGCTAAGCATGAGTTTTTAGGTTGCCTATCATCTAGATTGATTAAGTATTGAGTCTTGAGTGTTTTGGTGAAGTTTTGGGGCTGCCTTGTGTCTTAAACCAACAAATATCTGTCTTTTCGCAGCCCGCGTATCGAAACGATTGGTCTCGTTTCGATACGGCCTCTTGTTTCAGGCCAGGCGTTTCGATACGCCTAGGGTTCGTTCCGGAACAGTTTTGCTACTGAAATTCTTAGAAATTGCCGATATTTTGGGGTTTCGAAACGGGTCTAGGTGTATCGGACGGTCAATATATCGTTGACCACGAGAAATTGACTGTTGGGGGTGTTTCGGAATGGTTGACCTTCGTTCCGATACGGCCTTCTCGTGTGGACTTGGGGCCGTTGACCAAGTCAAGGTGTTTCGATACACCTTAAGGGTGTTTCGAAACGGCCTGCCTAATAATTAAAAATCGGACTGTTTACTTGCTGTTTTGAGTCCAGTTACATGTCTTTCTCGATTTAATCCGCTGTCGTGATCACATAGGATTTAAACGTGCCTTTAGAGAAGATTAAATTAAAAGGAATTTTAGGGTTGCTAACCGAGGTGGAATCCTTAGCGGGTTTCGCATCGGTTTTCCCCGTCACTACAGCAAAACAGATCTTTAGCGGCGTTTTTTAGCGCCGCTAAAAACATTCCCGGCACTTAAAAAAGCGCCGCAAAAAATGCCGCTTAAAGTAGCGCCGCAACAGTTCGCGGCGTTTTTTTCAAAAACGCCGCAAAAGATCAAAATCTATAGCGGCGTTTGTAAAAGCAAACGCCGCGAAAAACTGTTCTGTAGTGGCGTTTGATTTTACAAACGCCGCGAAAAACTGTTCATTAGTGGCGTTTGATTTTACAAACGCCGCGAAAAACTGTTCATTAGTGGCGTTTGTTTTTTACAAACGCCGCGAAAAACTATTCTGTAGTGGCGTTTGATCTTACAAACGCCGCGAAAAATTGTTCATTAGTGGCGTTTGATATTACAAATGCCGCGAAAAACTGGTCTTTAGTGGCGTTTGATATTACAAACGCCGCAAATAACAACATGCTTCCAAAAAAATTAAATAAAATAATACTATATAATAATCGATCAGTGCTGTTAAATTAACAAATGTTGCACCAAGTTATTTTAATTACAGCATGGTTCCTTACATACAAATACAAAGAAAATCAACAAAACTACATGCCATCAACTAGTGTATTTATGTTGAGCTGTAAAATTCAATGTGTGTACACATTTACCAGGTTTCCTGGATTTCTTTGATGTTGAGACAATAGCTAACCCCGTCAGTTATTGATGAAATACAACCAATTAAGGCTGCATATATGTGTTTACTTCCCCCAAAACTTGAATTGCTTCATTCCACAGTTTTATGTAGCCTTCCTGCCACATCCAGCAAAAGGTGAGGACTCATGATCACAGTAACAAGTTAGCCATCAGTAATGCACAAATACAAGAAATTATATAAATGCACAAAAAAGAAGATACATGAAAAAAAATTGAATCCATGTGTATTACAATAATAAATTAAAATGGAAAAAAATAATCATTGCTAGCTGTTATTAACTAATTGAGAAATTAATCTAAATTAGAGCATAAAAGGGAAAATAAATCCATCTTACTAACATATAAAAAAGGAAGAAAGTCCAGGAGCACTAAATGATCAACAAAGTTCAAATCCTTAACGTCTTCAATAATACCACTAGATGGATGCATAGAGAATAGAGACTACCTCTCACATATCTAACAGAACAAGGGCTTTTAATCAGGAAATTAAAAGTGACTGAAATGAACTTAAGACCATACAAAAGTATTAATAACTTAAGTGGTAAGATACAACTCTAAAATGAAATAAATGAGTGAAAAAAACAATGACTATCATAAGAAAACTGCAATCTCTATTCACAGAAAATCTTTCCCAAAAGCAGCTATGAAACAATTATTTTTGTATCCAGATTTTTAAGGACCAGGTTTACTCATAAACCAGCTATGAAACTCAATGTCTACATGAAAAAAGTTTACCGCAGACACTCAAACTCATGGCTTCGGAAGCATCTTCCATTCTAGAATATGAAACAACTGGAACTTAGAAGATTGAATACTAGTAGTATTATTTCAATTTTAACCAAAACCATTATGGTTATTGCCACTTCTTATAGCTATGATATCAATAATAACTTAATGGGCAAAACAACAAACATCTTCTTGATCCTTATACATCATAGGAATCATACTTCAAACTACAAATAATTGTGCCGATCTGCACAAACAGGTGAATCATCATTCACTTAATGAGCAAAAACTACTGCATGTATGCAAAGGCACATATTATCTTTCAGTTCAAATCAAAACCAGTTTCGTATATAAAATTTCTAAACCTGATCTTTGCGAACTATTGAAACCCGTGGAGCTTCTCTTACATACTCTTCCATGGCTTGTAGAAACGATGCAGGGGACTTCAACACAAATGCCAAAAAGAAAATTAGTAATTAATAGAACTCAAGAGAATTAATAGAACTATTTCAGAAGGCGCCAAAGATGGAGAATGCTAACCTGCTCTATCTTAATAAACCTTTCTCCATGCCCAACATCAAGACTTTTGCATACTTCATAAAATCTGAAAAACTCTGCCTGCAAATATAAAGTGTTAAATTTCCCCAACTTAAGATTACAAGAGCATGGTTAAATTCCAATATTCAAATGTATATCCCAACAAATTTTTCCGACATGTACATACATACATACATACATACATACATACATACAATGTTGTATTTAAGGGTGAGTATCTCGCATGAACATGTACATTTTTCTAAAAAGATTATTATTTTTCACTTGATCCTCAGACATTTCTATTACAAGAGTATTATGTAAGATAAATGGCATATATTTGATCAAAGTACTAAACTACCATTCAGAGAAATTTGTTGCTAGGATCTTACCGTTAGGAAGTTGCCACAATTCTGGCCATCGGCACGGAAATAGTTGTTCGTAATCGTGGTGTTCCCGGGGATGCCGGCAGGGATCTCCTTAGCAACACCAGGAGGTGATGAAGGTGAAGCAGTGGTGGACTTTTGTGGGATTTCCTTAGCAACCTCATTCTGCATCCTGGGAACTTCACTGCCGGCGGCAGGGCTAGTGCCATTAGTGGTTGCGGTCGGTTTCGGAGCTTCTCCAATCCCGAACAGGTAGTCTAAAGAACTCTGTCCGCCACCGCTGCTAACTCCACGACCCATGATCTCTAGCTTCAACTTCTACACAAGTAACAAAGGAAGGAAATCACATGTACAGTAAACAGTGAGAGTTTTGTAGTTATATAAACTCCAAAAGTTATTATCGATACATACACCAACACAATTGAAGCAATTTTTTCAGAAATTGACACCAAAAATTAAAAAGAATTTCTCTGGAATGAACTAAACTACATAAAAGATTAAGAAAAAAATACACTAACGAATACAATTTCAACTATTATAGATTGATTTTACATTTCATGTTCAGCAATACACTAAAATTTCACCATTTTAAGCTATGAAACCTGAAAAATGAAAAAGAAATATACAATTTAACAACGAATGCATTTTTTTCCAAACAAGAGGAATCATATAAGAACTGAGCAAAAACACAGCCAATTCTCAGTAAAACGTTAGAGCTGAAACGAACAACTTAAGATTTTTCACTCAACGTTAGAGCTGAAACGAGAAAAATTAACCGCATGAAAAAAGGATTTTCTCAGTAAACAAACAGAATATATATATATATGTAAAGAGATTTATTTATTTAATTAATTATTTATTTGAGTAAGCTTTCTCACCTTGTCTGGGCTCTGGGGGTTCTTCGGATCAGATCTGGAAAAGAAAGATAAAGACGGACGTCAAGCTTTAAATTATAGGCGGGTCCAATTAGCTCAAAGCATGAAAACAATGATCTGAAACTAAACGCAGTAAGCTACGAAGCAAAGTTGAAATGATAGAATCACCGATATGCTCAGCACCTCCAAGATGAAGCATCAATTAGCTCTCTTTTTGTGACTCGGTGAAGTTACTGAATGTTAATGGAGAGAATTCAGATTGTATAAACAGACTCCTCCAAGGAAGAAACGACGATTGACGGCGAGCCGAACGACAATGATGACGGAGACGCAAACGGCCAGGAACGACGGTGAGTTTTGCACCATGGCGGAGAGGCAGGGAGAAGTTAGGGCACGATAGATTTGGGAATTTGAAAGTCAGTTTGAGAGAAATGTGAAAACGGTGAGTTTTGAAAACCTACTTATTGTGGCGTTTCTCATACCAAATGTCACGAAAAAGAGACTTTTTGCGGCGTTTTTAATAGAAAACGCCACGAAAGAGACCTTTTGCGACGTTTTTAGTATAAACGCCACTAAATGTTTTTTTCTACACCGGCGTTTTCAGTAAAACGCCACGAACATGACACTTATTGCGGCGTTTAGAAAACCAAACGCCGCAATTAACAGACTTATTGCGGCGTTTTTTATACAAACGCCGCTAATAACGGATTTATTGCGGCGTTTTTTATACAAACGCCGCTAATTTTGACATTTTGTGGCGTTTCTTACTTAAACGCCGGCATAGGCGAAATATTAGCGGCGTTTTTTGTTTAAACGCCACAAAAAACGCCGCTGTAGAACAATTCTGGTGTAGTGCGTGTAGCCTACTCGAACCAGTCAGCCGACCAGATCGGAGCGAGGGGGTTACAGTTGTTGCTAAGGATGTTATATAAGTTCATGTTGAAATATAAGTTTTATTCTGTTGCTTTTGTTTTATTTATTTATTGTTAATTTAATTAACATTTCTGAACATATAAACGAATATGTTTACGAACGAATAAACGAACACGTTCATAAACACTTACAAGAACACGTTCGCGGACATTTTCGTGAACACTAAACAAACGAACACAAACACCTTCAAAAATAAATACACGAACACAATATTAAAAATTTAAACCAACACGAACCAAACATAGACACATTTAGAAATAAACAAACGAACATAATCTTTTTTATTTAAGCTCAGTTTATTTACGCCCCTACTTGCATTGATGGATCTAAAATTTAACAATGAAATTCAAAATATTTTTTTTTCAAAATTAAATTTGTATATTTTCATTTTTTTCTCTACACACTAAATTAATTTTTTTTAAATCTCCCCCAAAAAATACACGAATACCTTCAAAAAATACACAAATAAACGAATGTGTTCATGAACACTTACACGGACACGTTGCGAGCACGTTCAAAAAATACACGAACACGAATACAATATTAAAAATTTAAACCAACATAAACTGAACATGGACACATTTAGAAATATACAAACGAATATGACAGATCTAAAATTTAATAATGAAATTCAAAATATTTTTTTCACAATTAAATATATATATATATATTCTCTACGCACTAAATTGATTTTTTTTTAAAAAAAAACTCTCCCAAAATTTGGGGTACAATTGCTCCTTTCAATTATGTAGATCCGCCTATGCTTAGTTGCTTGCTTGGTAGGGGTGTACAAAAAATTTGATTATTTGATTTTGTTCTCAGTTAAATTCGATGAAATTTTACCTAGAATTGGTTTCGATAGAACAAGATTCTAAAATTTAAGTCTTGGCTGCGACCGAGACTAAGGGTGGATCCTAATTTCTTAAATTCCATACTCGGTGGGTACCTGATACTGATATGTTAGGACTATTTTAGTTTATGTTTTGGTCGATGTAGATTTAGAGTTCTTTAATTTATTCTTTCTCTTTATGTATGAATGTATGTATGACTTGTTTTAAGACTTCAAACTTCACAATATTATGATTTTGTTATTCAATACTATTATTACTGGTTAGAATTTTTTCCCTGTTGCTCAAATTTTTTTAATAATAGACCAATTGATCAGGTACCTGGTATTGGTACCAGTTCCTACTAGTACTAAAACCAGTTCTTAAAATTTAAAATTTGGTCTGACCGAAACCGAGACCAATTTCAATTTTCAAGAACTAGTAGCTACCGAGACTAAAACTAATTATGGGCAAACAGACCGGTTACTCGGTCTTGCTCAACCCTATTACTTGGTACTTCCGCTACTAATTCCTAAAATTGGAGTTCAAAATAACTTTTTTCTACTAATTTCTCAACCTAAAAGACAATGGGCGCAATCAATGGTATTCTTTTGGAAGAATTACATCACTTGAACATGAAAAAACTAACTGAAATAGATCATTTACGATTCACAATTCATTTCAAAGGATCTTCCTTTGGGAAATTCTGCCTTTGAAACGACAAGCAGAGGATACCCAAACTTCTTCCGCAAACAACTTCTTGCAAATCCCACTCCTTAGAATTTCATATATATTAATTGTTTTTTATATAGTTTTTAGAATTAATATCTTATTTATATAATAGCAACACTTGTAAAGCCAGAGTCGTGCTGTTCAAACCTTTCTAATTACTGCAAATCCCAATCCCCCCCCTTTTTTTAAATAAAAAATTTACCCAAAAATGGGAATTTTATGCAAGGCGGTTGACACGCTGCTGTCGGTGGCGTTCGCGGCGTTGTTGCTATCCGGACCTTTAATTGGGGCGCAGTTGCTTCTGCCGGAGACCGCTTTCCCGGAGGTGCTCGTCCGCTTGAAGCAGCGTTATGCGGAGGAGTACCAAGATTATTTAATGGTGGAGAAGCCTCATTTCTTCGTGGCCCTGGTCTGGTTGGAACTTGTTTTCCAGTGGCCTCTCCTTGTGCTCAACATGTATGGGATTTTAGCATCCAGGCCTTGGTTCAACACCACTTGTCTCATCTATGCTGCCTCTGTTATTACTTCCATGGTAATTTTAAAATTTTCTTTATGTTTTAACCCTTTTTTCCTTTGTTCTTGATGATGGGATTCTGAATTTACATGCTTTACTTTAGTCTTATTATCTAGTATACTGTTGTGATTTGAGGAATTTTCTCTGAGTTTTATTAAATGAAGAAGAAAGAGTTGATTTTTTACAGAGATATTGTATCGAAATATATAGCATGCAAAAAACCCTAGTTTCTTGTAACAACCATGCTGAGTCATTGTTTTACAGCTCACGTAGTCAGCATGGCTGTGTAACAACCTTCTCCTTGGCGCCTTCGTTTTGCCAGTTGTTGGTTTGTTCAACATTCACCCGGTTGTCTGAAGTCTGCAGAGTTGTGGGAGAAATAACATGAAGCTTGTGACGTAGGATACTGAAACGTTCAAGAGGCAGTGGTTTGGTAAGAATGTCGGCCAGTTGCTTCTGAGCTGGAATGTAATTCACCTGGATTGCGCCGGTAGCAACACGTTCACGTACAAAGTGGAGGCTTAATTCAACATGTTTCGCCTTGGTGTGAAGAACCGGGTTGGCAGCCATGGCCACTGCGCTCGTGTTATCGCACCAGATGGTGGGGAGGGTGGAGGATGATACTCCCATTTCAGTTATAACGCCATTGACCCAGACTGCTTCAGAGGTAGCTTCAGCGAGGCTCCTGTACTCTGCTTCGGCAGTGGAACGAGAGACAGCTCGCTGTTTTTTGGAACTCCAGGTGACAAGATGTCCATTGTGGAAGACGCAGTGGCCGGACATGGAGCGACGGTCATCTTGGTCACCGGCCCAGTCAGCGTCAGAGAAGACTGTGATATCAGAGGAAGCTGTGGTAGTTGTAGCAAACCATAGGCCAAAGTCCAATGTGCCACAGAGATATCGAAGGATTCTTTTGACTGCACTCCAGTGAGCGGACGTTGGGTCTTGCATGAACTGAGCCGCTTTAGTGACGGCAAAGGAGATGTCTGGGCGGGTGTGGCAGACGTAGAGGAGAGCACCCACAATGCTGCGATAAGTCTGGGAATCAGGAAGTTTCTCACCATCGAACCGACTGAGTTTTGGAGATGTAGCCATTGGAGTAGAAGTGGGTCGAGAGTTGATCATGTTGGTGCGAAGCAAAATCTCAGTGATGAATGTCTTTTGGGACAAAAGCAAGCCATCAGGGCTACGATGAGCAGCTATACCCAAGAAGAACTGTAAGGGGCCAAGGTCCTTGAGAGAAAAGGTGGAATCAAGGGCCATGATAACCTGTTGAATGTGAGATTCTGAGGTCCCAGTGATAAGAATGTCATCGACATAAACAACTAGGTAAGTGGTGATGTTGTCACAGCAGTGAAGAAATAAGGATGGATCGGCCCGAGATGAAGTGAACTGGAGTGTGGTAAGGTAGTCACTGAGTTTCTTGAACCAGCTTCTTGGTGCCTGGCGAAGGCCATAGAGGGCTTTCTTTAGTTTGCAAACAAGCAGGTCCCCTGTGGAAGAGTGATGTTCGAAGCCTGGAGGTTGAAGCATGTACACTTCCTCGTGTAGGTCGCCTTTGAGGAAGGCGTTATTCACATCAACATGCCGAATTGGCCAATTGTGCGTGACAGCAATGGAGAGTAAGATGTTAATGGTGGAGAAGCGGATCACAGGACTGAAGGTGTCCAAGAAATCGGAGCCAGGAATCTGTGAGAAGCCTTTGGCTACGAGTCGAGCCTTGTGTCTGTCCACAGAGCCATCGGAGTTATACTTTAACCGGAAGATCCATTTGCAGCCTATAGGCTTGCGATGAGCTGGAAGAGGAACAACATCCCATGTGTTGTTGTTCACTAGGGCATTGTATTCAAGCATGACAGCAGCATGCCAGTTGGTGTCCTGGAGAGCTTCTTGAATAGAGGAAGGAATGGCAGTGTGATGAAGTTGTAAAACTTTGGGTTTGAAGATGCCATATTTGGCTCTGGTGATCATTTGATGGGTGTTGCCAACAGTGGGAGAAGGATGAGTGGAGGAGGATGGTAAGGCATGTAGATCAGGGGCCATGGGAATAGTTGGTGGTGTCTGAGGAATGAGTGTAATGGTTGCGTGTTCAGGGTTGGTTTGTGGTGAAGTGGGAGCAGATGGGGGAGAGGTATTGGCGGGTGTATGTGGAGGAGAGGTAGTAGGTGATATATGTGGTGGGGATGTTGTAGGTGAGGAGGGGGTGTTAGTTGGTGTAGGGGTTGGAGTAGGACTGGGATCAGTAGGTAGTACATGTAGTGGAGCTGAGGGACATGTGTGTTTCGTGGAGTCAGGAGTGGGAGAATCAATGGCAAAAGGGAATGTTGCTTCATCAAAAACCACATTTCGAGATATGTAGATCCGACCATCTTTAGCAAGGCACTGATAGCCTTGGTGCTTGGGTGAGTAGCCAAGAAAGACACATGGTTGAGACCTATACTCAAACTTGTGCTTGTTGAATGGGCGGAGATGAGGGTAGCACTGACAACCAAAGACACGAAGCACTGAGTAATCAGGTGGCTTGCCATACAGCTTTTGATAAGGAGATGTGTTCCCAAGTGTGGATGTAGGCATTCGATTAATAAGATAAACAGCACTAAGAATGGCATATGCCCAAAACTTGAAGGGAACCGAGGCCTGAGCAAGTAAGGTGAGGGCTGTTTCAACCACATGGCGATGCTTTCTTTCAACAAGACCGTTCTGCTGGGATGTGTATGGGCAGGTAATACGATGGTGTATACCAAGAGTGGACAGCCTAGAAGCCAGTGGGAGAAATTCTCCCCCTCCATCAGTTTGTAATGCCACGAGTTTAGAATTGAATTGATTAGTTACCAAGGCATAAAATAACTCAAAAGCAGCTGTAACTTCAGACTTATTATGAAGGAGATAGAGCCAGCAAAAGCGAGTATGCTTGTCAACAAAGGAGACATAGTATCTATATCCATTAGAAAGATTGGGGGCAGGACCCCATACATCAACTTCCACTAATTCAAAAGGAAACTTATAGACAGTAGAGGAAAGAGCAAACGGTTGAACATGGCTTTTGCCTAATTGACATGGTGCACACACCATGGTCTTAGGAGAAGCAATGGTCTTATTGAGAGTTGTGCTGATCACACGAGCTGTGGGATGACCCATACGTCTGTGCCAAAGTAGGAATTCAGAGTCAACATCTGTGGAGAGAACGGTAGCTGATGAAGTGGATGGAAATTCAAAGCTGTAAAGACCTCCAGTTTGTTTCCCAGTCAGCAGAACCGAGCCTGTGTGCTCATCCTTCACATAACAAGAGGAAGCATGAAACTCAATATAAACAGAATTGTCTTTAGTAAATCTGGATACAGAAACTAAATTCTTTGTGATTTGAGGCACATGAAGTAACTGATTCAATAAAAGAGGACGAGAGGTAGAGTCAATTGAAGCATCACCAGTATGAGCAATGGTCAGTGGTGAACCATCACCAATGTGAACCTTACCACTGCCTGTGTATGTGTCTCGAAGCTGAAGATTAGCCAGGTTGCTGGTGACATGGTGAGTGGCACCAGAATCAGGGAACCATGGACCACCAGACATCATAAGTGTGTTGACCTGAGCATCAGCAGGGGAAGAGTTGGCAGCAGTGTCATCACCCGAAGGGGGAACAAACGGATCATAGGAAGCCTCAGTGGAATGTTGATGACAGCAACAGACATTTGCATGAGCGGAAGATTGTGTCGAGGCAGGAGGAGGAGAGGTACGTTTGAAATCCTTGTTGAACCTATACCAACAACGGTCAACTAGGTGGCCCAACTTGCCACAAAGCTGACACTGAACCCTTGGGCGACCCTTAAACCTGGGAGCAGTAGAAGCATTCTGTCGAGCAGTGAGAGTGTCACAAGAGGCTGGCTCAGATAAAGATGGTGAGGACAATTTGGCTACATTGACACCAATCGAAAATCTGGAGGAATCCATGAGACGAGATTCAGCATCAGTCAGGATCGAGATGACGCTTGCCAGGGAAAACGACTCTTTGCTGGCAGTGATAGCAGCGACAGAGGGTTCATACTCCATAGGAAGACCATTGATGATAGTGGCTATATGTTCAAGCTCAGAAACTGGATTTCCACAGGAGGCGAGAAGATCACATATGGTTTTCACCTGAGTAACATACTCGGTCATGGTGAGAGAGCCCTTCTTGAGAGAGCGTAATCTGCAGTGAAGATGCATGAGTTTGGTGGTGGAAAGTGTCGAGTTGGCTTCAGTGATAGCAGACCAGATGGATGAAGAGGTTTCTGACCCAACGAGCTTTGGAAGTGTGGTAGCACTGACTGTGGAGAGCAACCAAGAGGCGAGAGAACTGTCCTGTTTGAAGTGCCGGAGATACGCTGGATTAGGGATCCGTTCGCCATTAGTTTCGGCAATCGTTTTCTCCGGAGTAGGATAAGACGAATCAAGATACTCCTCCAGTCCCAAGCCACGAACAGTTAAGAGAACTTGTTGTTTCCATAGCAAGTAGTTTGTATCGTCAAGCAGGACATTCACACGTCGATTGGAGAATATCTGGGTCAGGGCATCGGAGGGGTCAGGATCTGCCATGGAAGAAGCAAAGAGAGAGAGGAAGAAAAGCGAAACGCAGTGTTACAGGCCTGATACCATGTTGTGATTTGAGGAATTTTCTCTGAGTTTTATTAAATGAAGAAGAAAGAGTTGATTTTTTACAGAGATATTGTATCGAAATATATAGCTAGCAAAAAACCCTAGTTTCTTGTAACAACCATGATGAGTCATTGTTTTACAGCTCACGTAGTCAGCATGGCTGTGTAACAACCTTCTCCTTGGCGCCTTCGTTTTGCCAGTTGTTGGTTTGTTCAACATATACTACTTTGAACCCATAAAGTCTCATCTTAACAATTTGTTTGATTAAAGGATCTTAGTTTATGAATTCTTTAGCTCAAAGTGCACCTATGTAGGATTTAATCTTACAAACTCGTAATAATTATTCTGATTAGGACTTGGAATGTGTTATTGCCGGAGAATAAAATATTTATCAAACTGATTATTACTTGAACCGAATTTATTGATAACTAAATAAAGTGGTTTTCATATCACATTTGGTGTGAATATTGGGGCTAACACAACTTGTCACCCCATCAAACACTTTGTATTTTGATTTGTCAAAATTTTCAGACTGCTATATTAGGGGAGCTGCTGGGGTCCCAGAAGGCATCAGATAAATTGTTGACAATGTACTATCCTTTCATGGGAGTTGGTGTTTTGGCCTTGCTGCGGGGGCTGGTTCCGCACTCCGGCAAGTCTCAGACCGTTGCTAGGAAGAAAAGGGCTTGAAAGTTGAGAACACATATTCTCTTCTCTTGTCAACTGCTTTTGTAATCCTTTAATGTCATGTTTAGGACGTTTTTGTTTCATTTGTATGATAAGAAAAGAGTTAGTTGTACCATACATCCCCAAACTATGATTCATATTTTAAATTGGTCCTTCAACTTTTGAATGTCTCAATTTCATCCCCAAACTATGTCTCTCATTCTAAATTAGTCCTCAAACTTTTAACATTCTAAATTCATCCTCAAACTATGACCCTCATTCTAAATTAGTCATGTAACACCCTAGACCAGTACGAACGATCTAACTGGATTCAAGATGCCACATTCGGGTCATAGGAGCGACCCGAAAATACAAACACGATTAAATTGAATTCTTTTGTAAAATCAATACAATTGAAAATCGAGTTTAGAACCGACATCATGCTGCTGGAACTCCTTGATCTGATGTCGATGTCCTAAATTGCTTGTGGACTAGATTTATCTGAGACATAGACTGTGTACACAATCTTACATGTTCTTAAATCCAAAACCTAAATAAATTCTAAAACCTACACATGATCGATGTGATCTAAATTCTAAACTTAAATCTCTAAACTACAACTCAAACAAATGTAATGGAAATAAACATGATTTTATAATCTAATTTTTACATAAAATGTGTGAGAACTCTGGCATGGTGACTGAATATGATAACCGGAGGTGAAGCGTAAGATGAAGGTGATGAACGATTAAGGTTCGTGAAATAATAAAGATGCTAAGGATATGAAATTTAATAAGAAGAATAGATTACAAACTAGTGGATCTTATTAGAAATCATAACCCAATTACACCAATTATATTTATAGGACATATAAGGTAATAGTCCAACTAACTCATAACCATTCAATGGGTTGTCAACTAATCTATCAAACTAATAGCGGGCTCATAAAAGTCTAAACTGACTCATTAGTCTAAAATTCTTCCTACTTTCTCAACCTTCTGTTATTTAAAAAAAACATTTAGATATCAGGCTGGTGGTCGGTGATCTAAATTCTTGAAGCTGATTCTTTACTAACAAATGCAGAAGGTGGTAAATGTTGTATAAACTGGTAAAAGCTGACATATGAACAAAATTCAAATTTTATCTTCATTTCTTTCTCCTTCTTACATCCAGAATTTCTTCGAAACAAAAATTTCTATTTCTTATTTGGTGGTGTATTGAGAATCGAAGGTGTTTTTCATCCTTTCGTTCTTCTTTACTCACTTTTATATCCTATGTTTTTTTTCTTCATTCAGAAGTCCTCCAGAAATAAAATACTCGATCAATTTCAAAACCTTAGCAGCAAGAACCAATCAATCTCAGAACCTTAGCCACAAGAACTAATCACTCAACTCAATAATGCAATGAAATTCAAGTATAAAACTCTAATGGAAATGCTGCAAGACTGCTCAAGAATCAAACACTGCGTTATTCCGTTTCAGGTAATAGTCAACAAGAAAAAATAGAAATCAGAATCAGTAGTGGAGGAAACCAAAGCTTGATATAAGTAGGAGCACATGCTAAAACCAGTCACCATTTTTTGACGCTATTCGCTCAAAATTGGACTGCAGAGTGTGAACGAAAACCTCATACTACCATCCACCAAATTAGTTCAACATTGCAAAGTACTAATAACCAACTACATAATTGGAGAACAACTAAACTATAAATTGTAACGAAGCAAACGGTTCAAGATGAACTAGCAACATTATTTTATCGTTCTAGACTGGGTACAAATCTCAGATTTATGTAAAACAAATTGGAACATAACTCACAACAAAAACTAAAGATCAATAAAATAATAGATTTGACGAGAAATGTTTGCATGCAACATATAACGATGAAACAAATCTGCATTGCACTAGAGTACGATCTGAGAGTGTTGAAAATGTATTTCATTCTCATTGATTGAAGATAATTTACTATATGGTTTATATAACCAAAGTAAATACTAACAACAAAACTAACAAACAACTGCTGCTAACAACCTCTAACTACTAACAGACTTCAAACTAATTACATTCATACTCTCAACACTCTCCCTCAAGTTGGTAGTTGAAAGATATCTTTAACTCCCAACTTGCTGAGAAGATATTCATGTTGCTGCACTCCAAGGGCCTTTTTCATGATATCTGCTAGCTGCTCTGAAGAAGAAACATGTTGTGTTTGAATCAGACCCATTTGTATTTTTTCTCTCACAAAATGGAGATCAATCTCTATATGCTTTGTGTGTTCATAGAACACTGGATTTGTTGCAATCTGAAGTGCAGCCTTACTGTCACAATAGAGTTAACTGGCCCGGCATTATATAACCCAAGTTCTCTTAGAAAACCAGTTAACCAAACCACTTCAGATACAACTACTGCCATACTACGATATTCAGCCTCTGTTGATGATCGTACTATTGTATTCTGCTTTTTCGATTTCCAGGATACTAATGAGTTTCTAATTTTGATACAATACCCAGTTACTGGTTTCCTTGATATTGGGCAAGATGCCCAATCTGAATCACAATAAGCTGAAATATGTTCTTCATTTGATGCTTCAAATAACAGCCCCTGCCCAGAATTTTTCTTTATGTATCTAACATTCCTCAAAGCTGCTAACATGTGAGAATCTTTTGGTTGATGCATAAATTGACTTAAATTATACACTGCAAAAGTTATATCTGGTCTTGTGTGTGTGAGGTAAATAAGCCTTCCAATTAATCTCTGAAAAATAACTGCATCCTCCAGGATTTTATCTTCAACATTTACCTCAAGACATTTATCAAAATTTGTTGTTGTAAATCTGACATTCTGTTCTAAAGGAGTAAATGCTGGCTTGGAACCTCCAAGACCCAAATCCTCAATCAATTCTAGAGCATATTTCCTTTGATTCAACAAAATCCCCTCCTTGGACCTCATAACTTCGAATCCCCAAAAAAAAACTTTAAATTCCCTAAGTCTTTCATTCTAAAATTCTGATTCAGCAACAACTTTAATTCTGAAATCAAAGCACTATCATTTCCAGTGATAAGTAAGTCATCCACATAAATCAACATCACCACAATTGCATCTCCTTCCCTCTTTGTAAATATAGAGTAATCTGACTTACTTTGATGATAACCAGCTTTTAACAATGCTTCACAAAGCTTCATGTTCCATTGCCTTGAAGCTTGCTTTAATCTATAAAGAGATTTATGCAGCCTACAAACCCTTGACTCCCCCTGGCTGCAAAATCCAGGTGGTAACTCCATATAAACCTCTTCTTGTAAATCACCTTGAAGAAAAACATTGTACACATCCATCTGGTAAAGTGGCCAATTGTGTGCAGCAGCAAAAGCCAAAATAGTCCGAACAGTGACCATTTTAGCCACATGAGAAAAAGTTTCAGTATAATCAATCCCAGCTTTTTTATTATACCCTTTGGCCACAAGTCGTGCTTTGTAACGTTCAACAGCAACAGAAGAGTTGTACTTCACTCGGAAGACCCATTTACAACCAATGGGAATTTTACCAGATGGCAAGGGAACTAAAGACCATGTGTGATTGACTTCAAGAGCCTGAATTTCCTCTTTCATAGCTTTAATCCACATGATCTTTACTAGCTTCAGAATAAGAATTGGGTTCAACAATGGAAGTTTTAGAGAGGAAGGAACGAGTGGAAGAAGAGAGATGATCATAAGACAAAGTGGAAGAGATAGGATATTTGGTAGGAGAAGAAGAAGAATGACAGACATAAGCAAAATCATTCAACCATCGAGGAGGTCGTGTGGTGCGAACAGATCTACGAAGAAAAATGAATTGAGAAGGAACTGAAGAAACATTGGGAACAGAAGAATCAGAATAAGGTACATGAGGAGAAGAATAAGGGACATTAGACTCAGGAGAAGAAGAGGAAACATGGGTTGAATCTGTTGAGATTGCAGCAGACTGAACAAGGAGAAAATCATCATCAGAAATAGAAACATTAGAAGGAAAGAACCAGGGAGAAAGATCAGGGGTGATAGAATGAAAAGAAAAGATGTCCTCATGGAAGATGACTTCCCTGCTGACAAAAAAAAACTTAGAATCCAAATTAAACATTATATATCCTTTTTGAACATTAAAATAACCAAAAAAACAGAAGGGAAAGCTCGAGGGGAAAACTTATCAGAGGAACATGTATTTGTAGCATAACCAAGACACCCAAAGACACGAAGGTGGGAAAGAGAAGGTGGACGATGATAAAACATTTCAAAAGGAGTCTTCTAGTGTAAAACAGAAGAAGAAATACGGTTTATCAAATAACAAGCAGTAGTGACACAATAACCCCAAAATTTAACAGGAATTTTAGCATAAAATTTCAATGCCCGAGCAACATCCAAAAGATGCCTATGCTTACACTCAGCTATACCATTTTGTTGTGGTGTATGTGTACAACTACTTTGATGCAAGATTCCAAGAGAAGAGAAAAACTCAGAGCAAGAGGAATTAAAGAACTCAGTCCCATTATCAGTTCTTATGAATTTAACAAAAAAGGAAAAATGATATTTAACATAAGAGAGAAAAGATTTAATGAATAGAACAGTGTCAGACTTTAACCTCAACAGAAACACCCATGTCATCCTTGAAAAATCATTATCTATTGTGAGAAAATATCGTTGGCCATGAACTGTGGAAGTACGATAGGGTCCCCACAGGTCCATATGTAAGAGTTGAAAAGGAGTGGTGGATTTAGTGGAACTAGAAGGAAAGGGAAGCCTAGGTTGTTTAGCTAAAGGGCAAACAGGGCAATGAGGGCAAGAAGTACTAGAAATGCTATCAGACAAAGGCAATTTAGCTATAGTAGTATAAGGAGCATGACCCAAACGGGCATGCCACAAAGCACTTTTATTAATCTCAGAATGCATACAAGAAGTAACAGAGGCTTGAATACCATACAAGGGAAAAACAGAAGCAAAAAAAGAGGACAAACCAGGCACAGATGCAGGAGATATGAAAACATAAAGGCCACCACATAGTTTACCAATCCCCAACATCCTGCCATTGGAGAGACCCTGAATCAAACAGAAATCAGGAAAGAAAAACACAGCACAACATAAATCTGAAGTTAACTTGGAAATGGAAATAAGGTTGTGAGTGAAATCAGGAATATACAAGACATTTGACAGACTCAAGTCAGAAGGGAAAAACACAGATCCAGTATGAGTAATAGCAGCATGTTTGCCATTAGGTAAAAGAACAGAACGAGATGTGGAAGAGCAAGAAACAAGATCACGCAAGCTAATAAAATCAAAACACATATGATCCGTAGCCCAGTATCTAATATCCAAATAGAACGAGATCGAGCAGAGAAACAGGAAACATCACCTGCCAGGTTAGCGAAAGAATCAGTTGAAGAAGGCGGTGTATGACTGATCAAATCCAACAGTTGTTGATATTGTGTTGGTGTGAACGCCGGTGCAAAAGAAGAACTGGAACCAGAAGAAGAAGAAGCCGGAGAAATGCCAGAACTCACTAAGTCAGTAACCAAAGCAGCTTGAACATCCTTCTTCTTGCTAAATTTGAAATCTGATGGAAATCCAATCAGACGATAGCACTGATCCTTTTAGTGACCTCGAATCTTGCAATGATCGCAAGTACCATTGAAGCGACGACGAGACGCGGCACCACCAGAAGCATATAGTGCAGTGGAATCAGAAACTAAAGAGACAGGAGAGATACCATTGAGATGAGTTCTCTGAGATTCTTCTTGTAAGATCATCGAATAAGCCTGATTTACAGAGGGAAGAGGCTTCATAAGTAATATCTGACTACGCAAGGCGGAAAACGTCTCATTGAGACCTATGAGGAATTGGAAGAGTTGTTGTTGAAGATGAATGGCCAAGTTCTCCTCCGAAGCAGTGCACTCACAGGTAGAAAACGAAACTAAGACATCAATCTCATCCCATAGAAGCTTCAAACGAGTAAAATAAGTAGAAACCGAAAGGTCACCTTGAGTAGTTGTTGCGATCTCCCGGTGAAGAAAGAAGATTCAAGCGTCGTTGACCTTGTCAAAGCGTTCACGGAGATCTTTCCAGATGAGTGCCGCGTTCGAAGCAAAAACAACGCCGGCAGACAAATCTCGACTGACTGAGTTCAAGATCCAAGAAATAACAGCAGCATCACATCGATCCCATTGAGAACGAAGAGATTCGGCAAAGTTGTCTCGTTTGCAATCACCAGTAACAAACCCTAATTTGATTTTTGCAAGCAAGGCGAGACACATCGAACGGCTCCAAACGCAGTAATTGTCGATGCCGGTCAACTGAAGGGAGACAATTAGAGTACCGGACGTATTGGATGGATGAAGGTAAAGGACATGGTTGAGATCGACAACAGTGGTCATCGACGATATCGAAAGAGAAAAAACAAAAGGGGAAACAAATGAGAATGAAAAAAAAGAAACAGGCCAAAGAAAAAGAAACGACCCAATATTAGTGGATCAAAAAATGACTCCTGATACTATGTTGATTAAAGATAATTTACAATATGGTTTATAAAGCCAAAGTAAAGACTAGCAATAAAACTAACAAACAACTGCTGCTAACAATCTCTAACTACTAACATACTTCAAACTAATTACATTCATACTCTCAACAGAGAACGACAGTAGAAGCTTGAAGATTCGGCGAATATTCGGGAAAAAATGGCGTACCAAATAACTATGATATTAGAAATTTGAAGGTTTTTTATCTGAACTTTGATCAGATTTGAACCGTCAAGGAGAAAAAAATTGATCTGCAAGATTTACTGTCATAATTCTGTTTATCTTGAATTTCATGATGGCTATTGTTGTGTGAAGGAAGAAAAAGACAGGGTGCGTTTTGTTAAAGGGGATACAAGAAGGTGGGCTATACAGCATCACATAAGAATTTCACATCATTCTGTTGCTGCTTACACATCCGATGTTCATTCCTTTTCATTGTTTTAGCTTTGGCACCAACATTTGGGTCATCCTGCTAAAGAAGTAGTTAGTTCAATATTAAATAAAAAGGTTGTTTCAGATGAGCATGTTGTTCGTAGAGCTTGTCAAATGGGTAAGAGTCGTATTCTTCCCTTCAAAGCTTCCACTACAGTGTACAACAACCCTTTTGAGTTGATTGAAATTGATATATGATGGCCTTCACCTATTTTATCGAATGGATTTCAGTGTGACAATTCGTTTGTTGATATGTGCACTCGAAATTGCTAGCTCTATCTTCTTAAAGCTAAGTCAAAAGCATCAACAACATTTTCTTTATTTTATGCACTTGTTAAGAATCAATTTCAAGCCACTATTTGAGTTATCCAAACAGATGGAGGAGGGGAGTTTCGCTTTCTTGAATCTACGCTTGCTCAACTTGGAGACCAGCATCATGTCTGTAGAACTAATGTTTTGATATAATAATTGAAAAATGGGTTGGACTGATTTAAAAAGTATTTAAAACAATTTCCAAAGTCCAAATAACTTGAAACTATGTTTAGGGACGTTTTTAAAAGGTTTTACATGTTTTTCAAAGCCAAACTTCACAAAATTGTCCAGGAGTTTCGAAACACCTTAGGGCGTTTCGATACGGTGCATTCCAGTAGCTAAAACGTTTCGATACTGGTATGGAAACGGGCTTTCCCTGGATAAGGATTTTGCCCAGCGTTTCGAAACGGGCTATGCCGTTTCGATACGCCTATGTGGCATTGACCACAACAGTCATAAACCCCAACGGCTATTTCCCAACTAACTTTTAAATGCAGGTCGTTTCGATACAGGAACAGGCGTTTCGAAACGGGTGTTTCGAAACGGACTAAAGCGTTTCGATACGGGTCCACGTCAGACTGCAACGACTCTTTCTACTTAAAGGGTGTTTCGAAACGGGTTCGAGTGTTTCGAAAGGGAGAGCTGTATAACTGCATTTATGGTGGGAATTAAAGTCTTCAACGGCTCCAATTCAATTCCAACGGCTAGTAACGGCTACAAACTCATCAAGGAGTATAAAAGGGACCTCCAAGCATCAAGTAAAGCCTAATGCTCATATTGTCAATCAACAAATGATCAAGAATTGTCTTAGTGCTTAAATTGTCATTTATTGTATAGACAAACACTAGTGAGCCAAAATTGTCAAATTTGCTCAAGTGTTTTAGGTTTTGGGTGAGTGCTAAATTGTGCAAACAAATACCTATTAGAGGGATTTAAGTTTGCTTATTGTTTCTCTTTGTAAGAGAGGGTTTCAATCAAGACTTTGGGTAGAAAGCTTGATTGTGTATAAGGGTTACCTTCTAAGCCTAGAAAAGGGGACGAATCAATAGTGGATTGATTAAAAATCCTTAGTAGGGAGCTAAGGTAGTGGATGTAGACCTTGGTTAGAAGGTTGAACCACTATAAATCATTGTGTCAATTATCTTTTTAGCTTCAACAACCCTTCCACCCAAAAATCCACCTCTCCACCACTTCGTGAGCCTTATCGGTTGAACGAATCGAGCTCCTCACAACTCAACAATTGGTATCAAAGCTTGGCTCAATCGAAGGGGATTCACATCCTATTGAGAAGATCCGGCAAGCTCGATCACTATTTCATCAACCGGCTCAAATGGCACAATCAATAGACAAACTGCCTTTCTTCGACGGAACCCACTATGCCCATTGGAAGACAAAGATGAAGTTCTTCATCAAATCTAGAGATTACAAGCTATGGGACATAGTTGAAGATGGTCCGTTCGTGCCTCAACGAAGCAAAGCGGAGTGGAGTGCCGACGATCGCAAGAAGGTGGAGCTAAATTGCAAAGCCTTGCACATCTTGTTTGTGCTTTTGGCCCAACCATCTATGAGAAAATGTCTTCTTGTGAGAGTGCCAAGGAGGTATGGGACAAGCTTGAAGTCACATACGAGGGGACCGATGAAGTCAAGGAGACCAAAATTGGGCTCCTAACCTTAGGGTATGAGAACTTCAAAATGGATCCGGAAGAGAACATCGATAAGATGTTTGATAGGTTCTCCACTATCACCAATGGTTTCAAAGGCTATGGAGAAGCCATCCCGAAGGAAAAGCTTGTTCGAAAGCTCATCTACTCACTTCCCAAGTCATGGGACTCAAAGAGGACCGCCATCATCGAAGCCAAGAATTTGATGACCTTGAAGCTTGATGAACTCATAGGGTCACCCCTTACTCATCAAATCATGAAGAAGAATAAAGAAGATGAGAAGAGGAGGGAATAAATTAGAGCTATGGGAGAGAATAATATCAAAGGGCTAGGCATCAATGCTAGTGTCATGGCTCTCAAATCCTCCACTTGCCATCATGTCTATTCAAGTGAAGAGGAGGATGAAGAAGAAGAGATAGTTCATCTCTTCAAAAAGTGTGCCCCGTTCATGAAGAAAGCCTTGAGAGAGCTTGAATGAGAATCCAAGAAAAAGGAGAGGGCAAGCACTTCAAGCCATAAGAAGAAGGCACATGTGGCTACTTGGAGTGATGAGGACTCCACCGACGATGAACAAGCCAACCTTTGCCTTATGGCCATCGAAGAAGATTCAAGGGTAACTTCTAATTCATCTACTTCATGTTCTTACACTTTTGATGAATTACAAGATGCCTATGATTATTTGGTTTTAGAGTTTAAAAAT
This sequence comes from Hibiscus tridactylites, assembly GCA_958450335.1. Classification (NCBI taxonomy): domain Eukaryota; kingdom Viridiplantae; phylum Streptophyta; class Magnoliopsida; order Malvales; family Malvaceae; genus Hibiscus; species Hibiscus tridactylites. The sequence goes on from OY288287.1 coordinate 14,666,553, forward strand.
CACATTTTGAAAAACAATAAATTGATTTCAAAGTTAAAAATTCAAAATGATTTGATTTCTAAAACCAAACTTGAACTTGAAGCAAAACTCGAAGAGTTTGAAATAAAATGTTTTACAAATTTTGCTTCAAAAAGTTCAAGAAGAAAAAGATTTGATTTCCAAAGAGCTTGAAAAGAAAAATAGTTTTGGAAAATCAAAATTTTATGTAAGACAATCTAGTGTCCCTAGATTTGTGAAAGGAAAATGTTTTAGAAGTGTTTGGGTCCCAAAAGGACTAACCACTTCAATTAAAAAGGATGACATTGAAAAATGGATTCCAAGGGGGACTAAAATTTGTGCTACTAACGTTTATGGATCCAAAGCAATTTGGATACCAAAAATCACTTGATTGTCTTTTGCTAGGTGTGATGGAGATGTTCAACAAGTCAAACATTGAGGGGGAGCTCCATGCACACTAAGGAAGAACACTTGAAGAAGGAAGGCTTCACATCCTACCTTGAGTTCAAGTGTTAGTAAAAATCTAGTTGTTTTGCATTTATTTGTTTTATTTTTATTTTATTCAACTAGATGATCATAAATGTTGGACTAACATTTTATTGATGCTTTGAGTAAGGGGGAGCCATTTTAAAACCAAAATTCTTAATTTTGTCAACTTTTACATCTATTGTTATTTTGAACTTAATGTTTTAAATTCTTTTTGATATAACAAAAAGGGGGAGAAATGGTTTGAAAAAATGAATTTTCAAATGAATAAGGGGGAGCTTTATTTGATTTCATATCTTCAATCTCTTATTCACATTTTTAAAGTTAAAGGGGGGAGAATCCCAAACAATTTTTCAAGAGAGTTTTATTATATCAAAAAGGGGGAGATTGTAGAACTAATATTTTGATATAATAATTGAAAAATGTTTTGGACTGATTTAAAAAGTATTTAAAACAATTTCCAAAGTCCAAATAACTTGAAACTATGTTTAGGGACGTTTTTAAAAGGTTTTACATGTTTTTCAAAGTCAAAATTCACAAAATTGTCCAGGCGTTTCGAAACACCTTAGGGCGTTTCGATACGGTGCATTCCAGTAGCTAAAACGTTTCGATACTGGTATCGAAACGAGCTTTCCCTGGATAAGGATTTTGCCCAGCGTTTCGAAACGAGCTATGCCGTTTCGATACTCTTACGTGGCATTGACCACAACGGTCATAAACCTCAACGGCTATTTCCCAACTAACTTTTAAATGCAGGTCATTTCGATACGGGGACAGGCGTTTCGAAACGGGTGTTTCGAAACGGACTAAAGTGTTTCGATACGGGTCCACGTCAGACTACAACGGCTCTTTCTACTTAAAGGGTGTTTCGAAACGGGTTCGAGCGTTTCGAAACGGAGAGCTGCAGAACTGCATTTATGGTGGGAATTAAAGTCCTCAACGGCTCCAATTCAATCCCAACGGCTACAAACTCATCAAGGAGTATAAAAAGAACCTCCCAGCATCAAGTAAAGGCTAATGCTCATATTGTCAATCAACAAATGATCAAGAATTGTCTTAGTGTTTAAATTGTCATTTATTGTATAGACAAACACTAGTGAGCCAAAATTGTCAAATTTGCTCAAGTGTTTTAGGTTTTGGGTGAGTGCTAAATTGTGCAAACAAATACCTATTAGAGGGATTTAAGTTTGCTTATTGTTTCTCTTTGTAAGAGAGGGTTTCAATCAAGGCTTTGGGTAGAAAGCTTGATTGTGTATAAGGGTTACCTTCTAAGCCTAGAAAAGGGGACGAATCAATAGTGGATTGATTAGAAATCCTTAGTGGGGAGATAAGGTAGTGGATGTAGACCTTGGTTAGAAGGTTGAACCACTATAAATCATTGTGTCAATTATCTTTTTAGCTTCCACAACCCTTCCACCCAAAAACCCACCTCTCCACCACTTGGTGAGCCTTATCGGTTGAACGAATCGAGCTCCTCACAACTCAACAATGTCACATGTCCATATACTTCCCAACAAAATAGTATGGTCAAAAGAAAACATCGACATATTGTGAAAATCGCTCTTATATTAATGGCTCAGATAGCTCTCCCTCTTAAATTTTAGTCTTATGCAGTGCTTCATGTTGTGTATCTTATAAATCGATTGCCCTCTCGAAGACTTGGCAATATATCACTCTATGAGAAATTGCATGGGCAAGCACCTGATTATTCATCCTTAAAGGTCTTTGGATGTGAATGATATCCTCCTCGCATGCCTTTCAATCAACTCAAGCTAGACTTTCGATTTAAGTCTTGTTTATTTCTTGGCTTCTCTCCAAAGCATCTTAGGTATCGTCGTGGTCGCCGGTGACAGCCGTACGGCACCCCTGAACCAGACCAATGCTACTAATGTATTTTCCACATTTTGGTTTTTCAGAATAATTGGCCACTGATCCATAACCGACGGCTTCTCTTTCGAGTAGCCGAACCGACGACAGTGGCATGACCAAGCAACCAAAAGAACCGAGATTCATTGTCGTTGTCATCGTTAGAACGGGGAGTATCTCTATTCCCTCTCCTATATTTTCATTTACATATTGGGACAATATGCTTTTTGTGAGGGAGTAGAAAATGCTTGCATCAGATTACCTTCATTTGTTTATATGCTTGAAATTAAGTTGCCTTGGTTGAATTATTGGAATCTCTAGTTTTTAATTGTGATTTTTGTTTTGTTTCTTTGAATACTCTATGATTTTAATTTTGATTTTTGTTTTGTTTCTTTGAATACTCTATGAGTTTGTTATCACACTTTAATCGGATTTAGGGTGCATGATAGTAAAATGGCAAGATCAGTATTTTATTTAAAATTTTCTTGATATTACATGAGTTCATTGGTTGATATGTTTCTTGAATCAATGCACATTACATCTCATTATGAGATTTGAGCCTAAATGAGCATACTTTTTATTCTTGCTCGTGTTCTTGATTGAGTGTGCAATATTAATTTTGATGTTCTAGAACTTGTAATTAAATGCATGTCAAGATTACATGTTGAACTGGATGTTTTAAAATGATTAGGGCACTTAGGATTAACCCACTTCTCTATCCAAATTGTCTACCCATTTATATCCATTAGTGAACTAATTTTGTGTCTTTACCCTTTTTCTTTATTTTACCCCATTACTAAACCAAATCCTCTTTTATTTTTATCATCTTTTGATACCCATGTCAAGACAAATATCGATTTGTTCCACGAAAAAATTTGAGAAGAAAAAAAAAGAAGCATTCGAAAAAAATAGTAAATAAGTGTTCGAAAAAAAAACAGCAAAAATAACAACAAAAAAACAACAAGGAAATGGAAGAAAGAAAAGATTAATTGATTGCTACACTTCTTCAAAGTTGTTTATTTTACTGAATTTCGTGGCTTGAATTTCTTTTAGCATCTCTTGTCTTGATATTTAAATCTACATTTTGGTCTTATCCCTACCTCAACTTAATCCCCATTACAACTTTATTAAAGACCCTTTGATTAATACATCTTGTTCATTCTAAGTAATGGCGACTTAATTTTTGTACAAGTCTATGGTAATGTCTTTCTTAATCATGGCATTGAGCGTTTTTTTTTACCCAAAATACATTGAGCGATAATGAGTGAACCTTGTGAGGTATTGAATCTTGTTACGTTGAAATTAATGGATAATTGGAATGTCTTGGCTTTTGCTTAAACTTGTTACTAGTTGACCCTATATACTTGATTGTCACCTTGTTTCCGATAATTGATGTGATAATTGATTCATTTGGTATTCCTTGACATATTGTGAGATGACGGATTGGTAACTTGGGATCTCGTTTATTTGACTAAGGCATGCTTGAGGACAAGCATTGAATAAGTGAGGGGGAATTTGATGAGTAGTTTAAATGGTTACCTTTTATCTTTAATTATGCACTTAATGGATAGTTTATGGTGCTGATTTGGATGTTTTTGTACGTTTTTTATGCAAGACTACAATTTTGGAAATTGCACTTAAAAGACAGTATTCTGCAGTTTTATTTCCTAGAATCAAGGTTGGGCTAGTGGGCATGAAGTTCGACGTGACATCCAGTTAGCAGCTTTCAGAAGGCGTGATCAGCAAGGACGGATATGAAGATCAGATGTGTTTTAAATTTCAAACTTAGAATTATCTTTTGTTTTTGGAATTAATTTGAATATTTTTAAGATTTATCTTTTATCATTTTAGGAGATTTTTAGAGTTTCAGAATACTATAAATACCCCTCGGGTAAGCTAAAAGATCATCTCTCATTCTTAGTTTGTTCTAGCTTTTAAAAATTCTATAAAATTTCCTTTTCTTCCGTTCTCATTTTTAAAGCTTTTATTTATTTTCTTTAAAATGCTAAGTATGATTTTCACCATAATTATGCTTAGCTAATTTTTAAATTATCTAAAAGCTTAAAGCGATGTCTCGATTCATTTTGTTAGAATTGAAAGCACTCAATATCTTTAGATATCATTCTCAATTTTCTGAAAACTAAGATAGGCAATCGGCCTTTCTTTTAAAAATCTTTTCACTTTCATTTCATAAAGCACGCGTTGGACTGAAATGTTGTTCTGATTTAAAGTTGGGAGGAAGGATCGGTTTGTAGCATATTCGGCTTCCTATGAACACACTTGGCGACAGATTCGCCAAGGGAAATTGAGATCGGATTCGATTCTCATTGAGACAACATAATCTGAGTCGAATTTTTTTAGATTTTAAACTATTTTATTCTAACAATGATAGACGTGGTTAGTCTAGCCAGAAAGCTGAAGCTCAAAAATTGATTTTGGGTTACCAGTTTATCGGAGAGAAAAACAAGTTACAAACGTTGGGCCTTGTAGACTGTAAACGGCAATTATCAAAGTAAAATTCTTTTCGATGATCAGATTGAATCGAGGCTAAGCGAAGTTCGAGGCTATTCCATTTTATTAGTTTTCTCTTAAAAATTTACTTTCATCACTTTCACTATTACTTTACGTTTACTTTCTCAAAACCCCCTGTTTACTAAATTTTCCCAAAAGTCATAATCAGAATCTTACATTATCAGAAGTTACTTAGTCTCTGCAGATGACATTCCTTACTGGTAGTTTTGAAGATCATATTCCTGCGATTATCAATGCTCTTCATCATCATTTCTCGTTGAAAAATGGTGGTCAGTTGCAATTCTTCTTGGGTATTGAGATTCAACACATTTATGAGCTCCTTCAACGCACTGATCAGCTTGATGACAAGTCAACCTCCACACCAATGGTCTCTTATTCCAAATTAAGTAAACATGATGGTGATCCTTTGTGTGATGCTCAAGGATACAAGAGTGTGGTTGGTGATCTTCAATACATATGCCACATACGCCCATACATTTTATTTGCAGTGAACAAAGCCTCTCAATTCATGCAGAATCCCTCATATGTGCACTGGGAAGTTATCAAAAAGAATATTACGCTATCTTTTCTGACGTCGATTGGGGCAGTGATATTGATGATCGTCGTTCCATCATTGATTTTTGCATCTGCTTGGGACATCACTTACTCACACGGAGTTCATAAAAAACATGTTGTCTCTCAACTTGGATTCAATCAGTTCTATATGATATGAAGATTACATTGTTGGATGTTCCAAAGGTTTGGTGTGATGACACCGGTATGGTTTCCATAGCGGCTAACCCAGTCCTGCATGCTAAGACCAAACATGTCGATCTCGACTTACACTTCATTCGTGAAAAGGTTTCTAGTGGAGTCATCCAGGTTAACTCCAGCACATCAGCTTGCAGACCTGTTAACAAATCCTATTCCAACTCAACAATTTGAAGCTTTTCGCTCAATGTCCTTAGTATTTCAGAAATTCAGGAGAAAAGAAATGAAGGAAATGTTGAATCATGAGCTGCTAGCTGATGTGTCTAATGTTACAACAAATCCATTATTGGAGGAAAAACTTGAAGGAGAAGTTCTAGAATTAGTTTGTTATAGTAATGTGTATTGAATGAAAATCACATTCTCTCTCTCTCTCTCATTGTATCTTCTTCTTCTCTAATTCATCTTCTTCAATATAGTTAAGTGTTTATTTCATCAAATTGTATATCAAATAATTTTCCTTTTATTAAAGTAATGTTTTTAAGAGGAAGGTTTTTAACGAAGCCAGTGGTCGTATTTTCCCTTTCTAATAATAAAAAAAAAAGTAATGTTTTTGTATAATTATACTTGCGAAAGTGACTACTATGTGATCGACCATTTAATATTATGGTCTACAAACTTTTACACCCAAAACGAGTTATGTATTCTTAGTTGAGAGTTACTCCACTAAATTATGTATAATTTTAACATTAAATGTTTAATAATATTTGTATCCTTAGCATGAATAGAAGTAAATGTGAGAGCTTTTCATCCTTAGAAACGCAATGAATAAAAGGGACAGAAGGAAATAAGTGAACTAAATATCCAATTACTAATACAAAACTTTAAAACCCTAAACATCTAGTTAACCCTCACACTCTATATAAAGTTTTTGCATTCACTTTGGTTCATTTTATCCCTTGGGGAAGTCAATTCCCGAACCTCTAACTCTTACTCTTGAACACTTAGTTCATTTTCTTAGGTCATAGTTTCTTGGCTCCCAAACATGTCAAAGAAAGATCATGCAAGGTGCGTTCTTGACTTCATCCCTTCTCTTTTCTATAAATTTCCAAAGATCGAATTCCTCAAACCCCATAACTCTTTAATTTCCCTTTTTATCTCCTTAGGTTAATCACTGCATCAAACACAACATATGTTAGTAATGTCGGATAATCAATGTCTCCATATCAACAAATTTTCAAGGTTTGTGTTACCATACCTAGCTAAGATTGCTACGATTTAAAGCTGTGGGAGTTCATGCATTATCGCATGACAGAGAAGCCTTTATCCTCTCGACGGTGCATGCAATCAGATTGTTCACTGTTGCAACTGATCCGAGAGAGAGTTTCGCCGTCGGGACGGAGTCGACTAGAATCTGAAATGCAACAGTTAGAAGAGATCCACTAGACACGCCAGCATCAGCAATGCCACCGTCGGTTCCATCGGGCAATATCGCGAAACCTGAGGGAAGAAGGGCAACATAGTCTGGGTCCCCTCCGTTTAGGACAACATTCATTGCAACAATGTCAACAGGAGCATAGATCACAAAAGAGGCTGTTGGATCAGTGCAACTCTCTTGTAAAATCAGCATGTTGCTCTGGTTTGAATTTGCACTCTGCATATATTTATTTCATGTTACAAATAACCGAGCTGAATTCCGAATTTGATCGATTGTGAAATTAGAAAATGTGGAGCTTACGTTTACTCGAAGGAGTGAAACACAATTGCCTGGATCGTGACCATTCGCGATGTGTGCCATTTCTTGGACAGCTCCTCCATTAGAAAGAATGTCCCACTGTGTTTAGGAGAAACCAAGTTGCAGGATCAATTAAACACTTGCAATACTTGGAAAGATCTTGATCGATATTCGATACGTACCTCGCTTCGAGAATTCTCATCTCTAAGGAAATCAAATACCCTCTTTGGTGAAACAGGGAGCCAAAAGGAAGTTGCAGCACTAAGCACAATCCCTGGAGGTCTACCTGGATCATCTACACTTTTTCGTGTCATCACCCTCACATCATCGGCCCCAGTTTCCGACAACGTCGTCCACGTGTGAGCGGTCGAGGCACTCACTCCACCGCAGAAACTAATTACCATTCGCTCAGCTAGCTTCAGCATACTCTTTCTCCCATCTTGATTTGTTATGACTAGGTAAATATCATCCAAACATAATTTAAACATCACAATTTAGTAGTTATTCCAATACATATACAGCTAAAAGAGAAGTGTTTTAATGTTAATACCCCCAACTTCACCAGCGGGAATGTTCGAAGCCAAAAGACTAGCGAGCCTCTCGCACTGTCGATCTAAAGTAGCCACCCAACGTCTCGCTCCGAAGGCATGGCCGGAGCTTACGAGCTGCTTGTACAGATTGTGAACACCTCTATCATCCACTTCTACATGCTCAACCCATGTAACCTACATCACATAACAGTGAAGCTAGATTGATCGAAAACAAATACGATATGTAAGACGATGAATCATTCGAACACTAGGTTACCTTTGAGTATCCATTAGGCAGTTCTTGAATCAGGCAACCAGATGGTCTTCTTCTGCATCTGACAGTGGGACTCGGGCGTATACTATCCAAGGAAACATCAACCACGGCCCAAGTTCCCTCTGCATGCTGTTTGCAGTATCTTACATAATAACTCTCACGAGTGGGAACAAGAGGAGAAGGAACTTGAAATTCAGCTGTCATCTGATAAATTAAAGAACACAAAGCTTATTAGTAATTGATTCAACTATTTATCAATGTTAACATGAAATTTCCACATTACCACTTGAAGGGCTCCATTAAAGTTCCCTGCTACTCCTGTTGACAGAACATCCAAAGTTGAAGCTTTCGAAACTATTCCCGAAAACACAGTTGACCATTGGTGCTGAATTTCAAAACAAAATCCCAAAATTCAGTGTGGTTCTTGCTTGCAGTCAAGGTACATATGCATAGTGCATACATACATATATGATATATGTATGTATATTGATGATATGGTCAATTTAAAAGCTTACCACATCCATGAGAATCTCAACTAGGCTAATGTGGTTCATGATAACAACAGCAGTTTCTCTTGAAGCTTCGGATATGAAGCCATTAGGTTTTGGTCCAATTCCACTAGGAAAGGTTCTAATGTACTCTTCTTCATTCAGCACACAGGTTGAGCCATCAAGACTGGCCATCCATAAAGGTTCATCCATCTGAGCCATTCTAATTAGTTCTTCCATGGCCGCCACCGCAAGCTCGACAATCATCGGCTTATCCATCTCGGATGTTGCACTTATCGACCTAAGCAGATCACCAACACCATACATCTCCTCCGAAACAGGTTGCGCCCCGAAATCAAAAGGTCGAGGAGGCACGGGAGAAGAAAGAAGAGGAAAGTTCCCCTGTGGCTTGCCAACGTACTTCGCAGCTATTGCTGATATACGATCAATCTACATTGTTTTGAAAGGAAAAAAAAAAACATTAGAAAGCTATATAAACAAGTAAACAACTGGTATTAAAAGTTGTAAAAATATAATCGTATTCTATACCTCTTCCCTTAATCGAGCATTCTCAAGTCTGAGCTGATGTTCATCGAATGACATTTGTCCTACAGCAGTTGGACCTCCACAATTTGGGCACGACGCAGTGCTCAAAGCTTCCCTAAACCTCATGTTGTCAGCCCTTAGCTTTTCGTTCTCGGTTCGGAGCTCTGTGTTCTCGTGGCGTTCATGCTGGGTCTGTTGAAGAAAAACATTGCTTAAATTTAGGGCAAATGTCACGTTTTACACACACATATATATATAGCTATATACCTTCATTTGGGTGCGCTTGTTTTGGAACCAGAACTTGACTTGCAACGGTTCTAACCCTAACTCACGCCCAAGCTCTTTCCTTTGCTTGTCATCTGGGTGAGGACACTCTTTGAAAAATCTATAAACAAAGTACAGAAATTTTCACATGAAAAAGAAGGAAGCTTTTGTAGCTTATACTATAGTATAAATTAATGTGTTGAATAAAAAGGGTTTTGTTAGCTTACGCCTCCATTTCCTGGATCTGATGCTGGGTATGGCGGTGGTAACGCTTCTTTTTGTTAGGACGAGGATCTTGATCGTCTCCGGAGCCACCTAGCTCGTGGTTTTCGCTACCGGATTTGTTCGTACTGTCGAATTCCTCGTCTCGCATTCGAGCAATTTCACTTTCCGAAGTGTTTTGGATCATCTCAAGAGGGTGAAGATGGCCTTCCATCATGTTGTTAGACTGCTGGAACATTATCTACAGATCTTTAAGATTCCAAACCTTATGGTTTTTCAATCCAACATACATAACCGGGAAACAAAAATCCCACTCAAGAAACCTTAAAAAGAACCATCTCCAACATATTTAGGAAAAGAAAAAAAAAACAAAGTAAATTTAAGCATACGGATTTGTATATGATAAGTAGACTAGATTTATATGCGACAAACGCATTTTATGGCAGTAATTTGACTCTAGTAGACGAATCAGGGGAGCTAGATTTATGTATTTAAAAAAGAAAAAAGAAAAACTGCTTTACGCGGTTCTCAGATATCGAGATAGATTTTGCTTGAATTAGTAAAATAACAATGCCAAAATCACTTCAAAAAATACACATTTTCTGGAGTTCCAAACAGTGGAGGGAAAGATTTATTGTTTTATTTAGAGTGTAATGGGAAGAAATGATAATACAAGGAAATACCCATTTCTGATAAGGAAAAAGAAATGTGGAAACGAGGGTAAAAATCTCAAGAGATTTAACCCACAAATGTGAAAAAATAAAGGCCACGTTTGAATGCACAGATTTGAAACGGATGAAGAGAGAGAAATATGGAGTTCTAACCTGACCAAGAGTAAGTCCTGAGGATGATGTTCCGAAACCGCTGGCATTCCCGTTTCCGGTGATCATCGACGGCATGTTCCTCGCCGGAATCATTACTCCGGCTGGCATGTTTCAGAATCCCAAAAACCCTAACCAATACTTGTTCATATATCCATATGCTTCTTCGCTCTACTTCGCAGTCAAACTACTCTTACGTGCCAATGTACGAGCACAGGGAATCTATACAAGAATGTTGAAACTTGAAAAATAAAAGATCCCTTTTTGTTCTTCGGCTATGCCTGCATCATTTGAGAGTAAAAATTACAACAAAAGAGACAGAGAAAATAGACTGAAAGTCTGAAACACTCTACCAAAACCTGGTTGCATAAAAAAGTTTGACCTAATAAAGAAGAACCCTAGAAAAAAAAAAACCCAGGGATCTGTTTTGATTCCTCGTTACCTGTAACTAATGGTTTCTGCAAAAAGTGTAATGCAGTAAAGCTTGAGCTTTAATGTTAAATATAAGAAGTAGGTTTAAGGGGACTAGGTCTAAAAACAAAGCGACATATAAAGAAGAAGATGCAGATTGCAGAAGATGGAAGAAGAAGAAGAAGACGGAGAATCAAAGAAGAGGGAGAAAACTGGGGCAGCCAAAGAGTTATTGCGAAGCGTATTGAGAGGTTGCCATTGCATTTAATGGAGGAGAAGCTGTAAATGCTATTAAGAAAGAGATAGATAGAGAGAGAATTTTGAGTATTTAAAAGATTAATCTTTTTCATTCAATTCAAACCACCCCCCTATCTTTTTTCTTCTTTAATGGTCCATCGAATGACGGCTACTAAAACTTCATAAGTTTGTATTGGTTTTTCATTTCCCTTTCTTTACTTTGATGTTATCTAAAATGTTAATTATTCTATACACAAGTGTTTGTAGAAATTTTGTGGAATTTAAGTGTAAGAGTTTTAAATTTAGAACTTGTGGTTAAATTTTAAAATTTATAGGTTAAAACTTAAATCTCTAGCCATGTTACCATAAACTTAAATTCTAATTAAACTTTAAATTCTAACCATGAATCATAAACTCCAAAATCATACATTTAAACTTCAAATCAGATCCATAAACTTTGAAATTAACGCAATTGTAAAATCTTTTCGTTTACATTGCGAAATCTTAATGTCCTCTTTTCATAACGTGAAAAACCTCTCCTCTTCGTTTCATAAATGTCGAAGGGAAGGATAAAGGTTGGCATCAAGATTTCCTTTTAAAAAATGGTTTAGATTCCACAGCATGTTTTTTAGGGATCATGATATTGATTTGTACTGAAATATATTCCTACTTTATAGCCAGACAACAAATAAAAGATAAAAAAAAATCAAGATTCTTCATCACAAACAAAATTTTTATGTATGTGTATTAATCCCATAACGAAAATGCTAGTCATATCTGCATCAGTTGCTGTTTACGATGCAGTTAAACATTTTTTAAAAATTTGAAGTTAGAAAACAACTTATATTTGTTTACGTTGACAAATTAGATAAATCAAAAGGTCGGGTTAATTTAGCTATAAGTTTAGGTTAAGAATTATTAAATTACCGTTTTAGGAATATATTTACAGAAATAATCAAGTAATTAATATTATCCTTCCTTATGAACTCAATGAGTGGTTCCATTGAAAAAGATGATAATGTTCATTCTTAGAGACTCGGGTTCAATTCGCTTTGTTTGTATATTACCTTATAATCACCTTTAGACTATTAAAAAATATTTCTCTTCCTTATACGCGTACCGTAATGTTTCTCATTACAGCTTTCTTGCACCGGTTCTTTTCTAGGCAGGATTGAACTATAAGATAATAAGTTGATTAATTTTGAAATAAATATAGTCTTAAAGCAGTTAAACCATAAAAAATAAAGAAATTAAAGTTTAATTTTATTAATTTTAACTGACACGGTCCTAAAAGTAATAAACTAAATAATTTTAGAAGGGATAAGAGTTTAATTACATTGATTTTAAAACTATCAATGACACCCACTACGTAGGTTCGACCATTGATTTTTCCTTTTTCTTTTTCTTCCTCCCATCTCCCTCTATTTTTAGGTTTTATGTTATTTTGTTTTGTTTAATCACTCACCCCTCTCGTTATAAAAACGGTGGATAGTTTTGTTTTATTTATTTATTTTTGTGACACGTTTTTTTTTTATCCAGAGTTAGATTTGATGAAATCTCTCCAAACAACGCTTTATTATGTTATCTTATTGATTTGTCTTTTACTTTGGACCAACAAATTGAATATTTATAAATGTTCATAATCACCGAAGATGGGTCGGTGTTGAGTTGTGGTAATATCAGTTTATCAATAAGTCATCATTGTTATATGAATTTTTATATTTGTGTTGATTATGTCTATCTTTCATCGTTGATAATGATGTTTGTTTGTGTCTATTATTTGTTTTTTATTCATGACTTGTTTTTTATGTAGCTAATTTGTGCGCTATGATATTTTAAAAAAAATGTCTCAATTAACCCATTCTTGTTTTTCTAGGCTATTTTCAAATGAAATAATGATAATGGTCTTGCTCCAATCGATTTAAAGAATTTTTGATGTCTTTTACCAATGTATAATACAATACCATGCCCACGACCAAAAATTTTCTACCTTTTTAGTGTTTTTTCTATGTTCTAACACTAAAAATTAAATTTTAAGCCCTAATTATAAATTTTAAAAACTAAAAATATACATCTTACTCCTAATTCCCTAAACTTTAACCTTAAACTATAACCTTAAACCTTAAGCCTAAATCCTAAACTTAAATTTTTAGTGTGGGGCATAAATAGGGGCATCGAAAAGAGGTAGAAGATTTCTATTCACATATTCACTGAACTTTTTTTTTCGTTTTATCATGTTATGGCTCGAATTTGATCCTAAATGGTTTCACTGGATAAATGATAATGCTATGCGTTAAATCTGTCAGCTGTTCCATTCTTTTTAATGGTACTGATGTTGGTCCAATCTTATCGAGTAGAGGTTTGCAATAACGAGATCTATCATCCTTACTTGTTTATCTTATGTATACAAGGCCAAGCATGACGGATACAGAATTTTATGTTATGGGGCGAACTTATAAAATTTTTAGAAGTGAAAATAAATTATAAAAAAAATTATGAAAAAATTATATATTATACAAAAATTTTAAATTTTTTAAGGAAAACGACCGTCCTTTTAACTCCCTCTAGGTCTATCCCTAAGGCCAAATTATCTTTTTAGACGTGCCGAGGCCAAAGGGATCATCACGCATGGTTTCTGTATTTGTAAAAAGAAGCCCGAGTGTCTCTGATCTATTGTCCGATTTTGAGGTGTTTATGCGCCGATCGGTCATGGAAAATATATGGGTTTACTCTCTTTGATTGGTACAAATAAAAACATGTGTTCTCTTTTATTAGAGATAAAATTCAGTAAGCGCATGTTCCACTGGATGAACTGTTTTTTGTCTAAGCCTAGTAAGGAAGTAGTCCTAAAGACTTGGACTCAAGATATTCCAATATAGAGATGAGCTTTACTCTGTGAAAAATGTGTTCAAGTTTACACTGTATTATTAAATTACAGTTGCGGTGTTTGTTGTTGATGTGATTGTAGTGTTGTGGTTACGGATGTTTAAAATAATATATAACAGATAAGGATGAAAATTTTTTGCTTCCTTTTGGTGTCCCTATTTATTAGGGGTGGGCAAGACTGGATATCCGGCCAATTTGTCTAGAATTGGTCCTGGTCTCGGTAACCACCGGTTCCTGAAAATTAGAACCAGTCCTGGTCCCGGTTAGACCGGGTCCAAGATTTCAGGAACCGGTCCCGGTACTAGTGGAACCGGTACCAATATCGGGTACCCGGTCAATTAGTCTATTATTAATAAAATTTGAGCAGCAGGGGAAAAAATTTCAACCATCAATAATAATATTAAATAACAAAGTCAGAATATTGTAGGCTTGAAGGTTGAAGTCTTAAAACGAGTCATACTCATAATATTCATACACAAAGAGAAATAAAGAAGCGCCTCCAGTTGCTTTCAACCTCTTCAACGTCATTCGGTACCAGACCAGTACCCGGTACCTGGTACAGGTCCCAGTGACATTGGGTACCCATCGGGTACCGGGTCCAAAAAAGCAGGATCCAATCCCGGTTGCAAACGGGACCTAAATTTTGGATCCAGTCCCGGTCCCACCGGAACCAATACCGGGTAAAAATCCACCGGGACCGGGTAATCGGGTTTTTTGCCCACCCCTACTATTTATGCCTCAACACTGAAAAACACAACAAAATTAAATTTCAAGTACTAACCCTAAATTATAAATCATAAACCCTACACCTTATACCATAAAAAATACACCCTACCCTAAAATTCTTATATCCTAACCATAAACCCTAACATTCTTATATCCTAACCATAAACCCTAACATAAAACTTTAAACCCTAAACCTAATTTTACACGTGAGACATAAATAAGAACACCGAAAAAGTACAAACGATTTCCATCCAACAAATAATGGGGCTGTAGACGTGATTTAATTTTTAGAAATCACAATGCTTTTAAATTGCGGTTGTGCTTACTGTTCATATTAATTTTAAAAATTGTTACGATGCAACTATTATATTGTATTGCAGCCATAATTTAATATTATAATCGTCACTTTAAATATTATAGCAGAGAGGGGAATTCTGCATAATCTGAGTTTGTGGGTGTGGCTGAACCGAGTTAATTTAGCATGTTTTACATTAAAAGGCAACTTACAAGGAGTAAGTACATTTGACCGGTTAGTCAAGTTGTTTATTTTTATTTTCTCATTTCCCATAGGTCATGGGTTCTAAACACACTAAGAACATCATCTTTCT
Source organism: Hibiscus tridactylites (assembly GCA_958450335.1). Taxonomy (NCBI): domain Eukaryota; kingdom Viridiplantae; phylum Streptophyta; class Magnoliopsida; order Malvales; family Malvaceae; genus Hibiscus; species Hibiscus tridactylites. Next base: position 14,681,869 of record OY288287.1, read on the forward strand.
TCCTTTAGAGTCTTCTGTTCTCTCCCTCTAAGTCTAAGTAAGATTAGAATTAGAATTAAGATTTATCAAGGGAATTAAATGCACGGTAACAGAGGAGAAAAGTAGAATTTAATAAGTTAAATATGATGCGTATTTTTGGTCCGTCAAAGACATAAATAATATTAATGTGGATGGAGAAAAATATGACAATATAGAGATGGAAACCAAAATTAAACATAAAAAGCCATAAATCACTTTTGTTCGTGTAATGCATTTATTATCGTAGAGGAAGGAGAAAGGTTTAAATATACGTAGAATTAATTGCACATGTTTAATATTTCAAAATTTTCAAATAAAGGTCCATTCTTTTAAAACGTTCTCAAAAAGGTCCGTCATTGCAATTCTAATGCGCGTGAGATAAACGCTTCAAAACATTCTCCTGTGTTTTGTTTGCAACGCAATTGAGTTCAGCTGTTTCTTTCAATATCTATTTCTCACGGTAACAATTCTTTTCCTTTTAATTATTTTTTTATCGACTAATTTTAAGGGTTTGATATTTTTTGATAAAGAAAGAAAATTGTAGCACATATCATGTTAAAAAAACTTCTCTAAATTTAAGTGGAAGAAAAAGAGCACACATGCTAACAATCACAAGACATTAGAACTATAAATCAGAACCACGTACCGACAAAACATGCAACATCAATTGCAAACACAAATAAAAGAGCCCTATCAACCTAAGCCTGAATTAGGCAGCACATGCTGCACCCCTTGGCCGCGCTGATCCTGCACTGTCTCACCTCGAGCCAAATTGACCTGCAACTTGTCCCGAACCAAACTAGGTGGAGTCGGAAAAACACACGAACCGTGCATATTTCGGCTATCCATTCTCGCCAAGCTACCAGCAACAATATTTGCCTCATGCGACATGTGCGTAAACAAGACCTCCCAATCCCGATTTAAGAGATTGGAAATATAGTAAACCAACGAACCACCCCCACAGCCTTTGACTCACTTGAGAGCATCTTCACCGACGATATATTATCCACCTCAATCATAATACAACGAATACCCTACTCCCAAGCATGTTGCAAACCTTCAATGACCCCCCATAATTCAGCATCAAGGGTTGAGCAAATACCAATAAACTTTGTAAAACCTAAAATCCATTCACCCATGTCGCCACGAATCACCCCTCCACAAGAAGCATAACTCGTACTCACACATCTCGAACCAACGATATTCAATTTAAACCATCCCTATGTAGGAGGGATCCATCAAGCCAATTCATGTGATCTTGGAACAGTGACCCAACGCATACACTGCGCAGTCGCAACAGCCAAACTAAACTATTCCACCAACCTTCGACCACGACACAGAATCGATTCCCTACCAAAATTCTCCGGCTCAAAGACAAGCGGGTTTCTATTCAACTATATCAACCAAATAATAGCTCCAAAGACCAAAGGCCAACCACAACCCCAAGTCCCATAAGTAACCATAGAAGATAAGTTGCTCACTAACCAATCTGTAAGCGATTATGCAAGAAATTCCTGCATATTGTCGCAGACCAACTTCCCACGACCGAGCCAGCCGCACCCATAGGTGCTGACCTTAGCGCACCACATCCTTCACCCGACCGAGGGACCCGAGTAGTCGCCAACACCACACACCGAGCGACCATGCACAACGCCTTTTGTGGTGTCCGCATCCTAGAGAACCGAGCTGGGCCACTTCCAGCGCACCATGGGGCCTTGCCAAGCACCCCATGTGCTGCCCAAGAGAGTTGAACCCAAGGGAGCCTAGTACACGCACCCGATGGGGCCTTGCCATGCACCCTCCATGCCGCCCAAGCCATGGAGCCCGAGCCCGCACCCGACGTGCACACCAAGGAGGCCGAGTCTGCACCCGACGTGCACACCAAGGGGCCTAGGGGAAGCCCATCCGAGTTGCCCACACCCTTAAGGCCCGATTTAGCACCTAACATGCTAAAAAAGGGGTTTTGGACACAAGAACCGGGCCATGCCAAGCCCAATCCGCCCAAACATCCAAGACCCAAGTCAAGATGTCATCTTTTGACCAACACACATGGAAATATATTATCCATGGAGCCTATTCCAGGAAAGTCTTCTATGACAACAAATATGTGATGTCATATCTTTGTAATTGAGGAAACTTTGTTTATATTAGAGTGTTGCCATGTTTAGGAAGATAGGACTCATCCATAGCCCTTGGATCGAATCACTAGAGACCGTTAGATCGATAGGGCCAAGGCTATAAATAGAGCCATTCCCTCACCATTGTAATCATTCCACGCATTCCACGCATTCCACATTTCATTCTTCTTTGTCTTTTAATAAGAGAAAGCATCGAGTACTCTTTTCTCCCCGTCTAGGCTTAGGGGGAGTTTTTAACGAGGCTCTTTGCTTAAAAAATAACTTGTCTCTCTTATCTTTCTTTGCCTAGCCATCATCACCATTTTCCACAAAGCTTCTGCCGCATCAAGTTCTAAGCACTCCAGCTTAGATATTCGAAGGCTGACTTAGTCCTCGACTTAAGATCGACGAGTAAGGTCGCGTGGGTTAGCGAGTCAAAACCTAGCGCCGTGACAATATGCTCAGGCTTAACTACGCACGACCAATTCACATACACCGATGGACAATACCGAAACAAATGATCAATTGTTTTTGATTGCCCACCACACACACGCCACCACAATCATCCCACGAAATGTGTCGACGAACCCTCTTGTTATTAGTTAGAACTTGTCCATGGGCTAACAACCACAAGAAAGTCTTAATTCGAGCTGGCGCTTGAAAATTCGAAATCACCTTCCATACCTGATTATCCCCATTCACCTGAGAATTCGTGCGAACACTATAAGCCGACTTCACAGAAAATGTGCGATCTTCATTCCACCTCCCTCCCTGAACATCCAAAATTGAAGAAGGCAAGGGGGCTTGATGTCGCAGTCCGAAAAAGCACATTCATAGCTCATCCCCTTGTGTCATGGTGGCAAAGGTAGATGTTTATCATCCCTTGGGACCCGGGTTCGAGAACTAGTAATGCATGTTGTGTGTGTCGTCTTTGAAAAGACTAAGAAAGTTGAACAGATGATACCCTTGCATCACACCGACATATTAAAAAAAGCACATTCATAGGAAGAAAATGATCGAACATATGCCAACCCGACCCGCCCCGAAAAAATTAATAAAAATATTAAATATAATGTATTAAAATATAATAAATATATATAAATATATTGGGTCGAGTCAGGTCGGGGAATTTTCACCCTAAACTCGAACATGCCCCGTCCCAAATTTATTTTATCAATAACCCGCCCCGCCCGAACCTGATTTTTAATAATAAAAAAACCCGCCCCTATCGGGTCAGGTCGGGACCCGACGAGGACGGGTTATTTTGCCACCCCTACCTGCATATTTATATTATAAACACAAATCCTAAATTACTAAACCTAAACCCTAAAAAATTAAAGTATAAACTCTAAATTCTAAACACTAATACTAAATTATAAACCTTGACACATAAACTCTAAGCCCTAAACTAAACCACTAACCCTTAAAAAACTTGCATTTTAGTTTACACGGCCTATGTATTGAAGTTTTTTTTTCTAATTTTAATATCAAATATATATATATATATTAAAAAGAGAAAAAATATCTCAAGCACTAACGTTGAAAACAAAAAAAATTAACAAACGCTCTTTATTTTAGGCTTTAGAATCTGATTTAGGGTTTAGAGTGTTAGACTAATAACTAATTAGTTGTTAATTGATCATTAGTTTGTTATTAAAATTAGTTGGACTGTTAGTTGAATTTGTTGGAATTTGGGTATAAATACATAATTCATTGTATTGGGCTCAAAACCATCTTTAGTAATTGTTTTAATAAAAAATAAATCATATTTACTTTTTCTTTATTATTTGTCAAATCCCTATCGTCGTTTTCTTCCTTTCTTATGTTCTACCGCCGGTAATCTACTCCGGCCACCACGATGCCTCATTTCTCACAATAATTTTTGGGTTTAAATGTAAGGGTTTAAAATTCATGGTTAATGGTTAGAAATTATGGTTTAGTGTTAGAATTTATGATTAGAGGTTAGGGTTTAGGTTTTCAGGTAATATGGTTAGGAATTTATGTTTCAATATATAAATCCTAAATTCTAACTACATCCCCTAAATTCAAAACTCCTACACTTAAACCCTTAAACATTAAACCCTAAAAAGTATCCTAAAACTAAGGCATTTGTGGAAACTTTTTATTTCAACCAACATTGCATGAAATAATTACCCTTAAAATGGTTATATTTTGATACACAAGTTGTATAAAAAAATTACACAATTTTTCATATTTAAAATATAAAACATAAAACTCTAACCCTAACACCCTAAATTCTAAACTCTAAACCCTGAATTCTAAACTATGTGACTTAAATCTTAAATCACAACCTAAATTTCTAAACCCTAAAATTAAAAAGCTTATATAAACTAAAAGTTTAAGCCAAGCTTATTTACCAAATATTTTCTTTAAAAAAATCAATTTTGTGTGTTAAATCTCGTAATATCAAAATATGCCCCCAAAAAATCTCCTAGACGGGCAGCTGTTGCTTCACATTTACCTAAAAATACAGAAAATGATATAAAGAAGCTTCAGCCATCCATGTAACTCTCTGGCGATTTAAAGATTTTAGCCTCATGTGCAATTTATTAAAATAAGATTTTTAATTTGTAATTTGTAAGTGATATTAAAAAGTTATCTTAATACAACAAATATTATTAGATTATCCTCTTGAGCAACAAAAAATTGACTTATAAACATCTAAAAATTAAACATTTCCGCTTAAAAAATGTAATTTTTTTTACATGTTTTAAGTTCTAGATTATTGTTATATATATATATATATATATATATATATATTTATAAATTTTTACAAATATTTAATTTAATTTAAGTTCTCTATTTTTTAGCCCTCTATTTTAGAAGCCTTGGGCCATCGTTCCAACCGCTCCTGTCCAAAACCCCCAATTGCTCCCTATATGGCTTAGGATCGGATTGGTTCAAGTACAAGCAGTGCAGCTACAAATGGTTTAAGCATTAAGAAGATTTCTCATCTTCTTCAAGATTGGATGAGAACCAAATATTTGCAGTATTCTCAAAACCCAATCGAAAACTGAAGATGGTTTGAGGTTTATTTTACTGCTTCCTATTAACGTTTAACGGCAAAAAACGTTTAATTGATCATAAATTTAGACAACGAAAACGTAAGTGACTGTAACGTTCATTTTTTGAAATTGGTGACCAAAAGTGTACTCCTACTAGACGCAAATGATCATTTCAATAGATTACCATTTCGTCTATTTTTTTTGTTTCGAATACTAACAATAATTTATTAATGAATTATGCTTTCACCCTCTAAAATTATATATGTATCTTCGTTTCTATTCTTTAATTTGCTTGCATCTTCACGTAAAGATGGATCGGGAGATATTATGATAAAATCATATCTTTTAAAATATTTTTTTTTATAATTTAGACTTTTTTTATATTTTTATTGATGATTAGTTTTGTATCCTCCAAATTTATAGTTTTATCCCATCAAAATTTATAATATAACGTCTTAAAATTCATATTATTAACATAAAATCATGCATCTATATCTCACATTAAATGCAACTGAGCCCTACTGCCTCTCGGTGCCAAATGGTCATTTACTGCTTTCATGCCTCTCAAGTGCACACCCCGTTTAAATTTAATTCTTTCTGAAATTTAAAATTTAAACATATAATTTAGTTAATTGTAATTTTGAAGGATTAATATTGTTTTTATTGAATTTGAAAGATCATCTGTTATTTTTTTTTAATAGGTAACTTATAATCTATTATTACAATTTTATTTTGAACTAGTAATTCTCGAAGTGGTATTTATCATTTTTCATCCTTATTAAGTTTCATTTTCATTCACTACCGTTTAAAATGGCATCTATCATGTATCATTTGGTTTAGTTATGTGCATTATTTTCCGTCTACAACTTTGCTTTTTGGTTATCGGCAATTAATTTTAATATCGGTTGTTAATTACGAGTATTATTATTTTTTTTAATAAGAATTTCTGCTTTTGTGGCACGCGTTTTTTCTGTCCTTGTGACATGTTTTTTTTTTTTTGTTTTTTTGTCGTTCGTTTCACCTATCCTTGTGGCATCACTACAACATAACAAGTTTTTCGCGGCGTTTTTTTAGGCCTATAGCGGCGTTTTCTCGCGCCGCTAGAAGCAGCGCCGCAATAGTTAGCGGCGTTCTTTCTTCAAAAACGTCGCGATAAATTTTTATCTTTAGCGGCGTTTGAATTCTAAAACGCCGGGAATGACTACTCTCTAGCGGCGTTTGAATTTCAAAAACGTCGTGATTGATTCTGATCTATGGCAGCGTTTGTGGTTAAAAACGCTGGGAGAGACTACTCTCTAGTGGCGTTTTGTTTCCCAAACGCCGTAAAAGGTTACAATTTATTGTGGCGTTTTTCAGCAAACGTCGCGATATGTTACTAATTTTTAGCGGCATTTTTTACGGACAAACACCGCTAAGCCTTATGTTTCTCCATTCTACATTTTATAAACTATAAGCCATTCTACATTTCATAAACTGTAAACTACCCAAATCTGTATCAACAAATCCTAAAAATCAATTACAAGTTTTACATTAAAGTGAAATGTATAGTTCAGCGATAAATTAAAATGTAATTTAACATTGTTCACTTGAATTCACACATGAACGAACCTAAAATCAACTAAGACGGCGAATTCTTTGGTTGGTTCTGTTTTAACATCGACATCATTTCTTGAAATTCTCTTTGAAGATTCTGATATGCTGCTTCTCTCTCAGCTTCTCTCGATGCTATCTCAGCCTCTCTCTCAGTTTCTTTTCTTTCTCTATCAGCTTCTCTCATTTATCTCTCAGCTTCTCTCACTTCTACCTCGGCTTGAAATTGAGTTAACTGTTGTTTCAAACAATTAATTTCTGCCTGAGACTGGCTCTATGATGACATGTACTGAGACAAGTTAGGTCCAAAATATTTTGTCGGGGTAACGAATGATCCTTGACAGCGAACTCGACCATATCTTTCAAGGCCCAAAACATTAGCAATAACTTGATTTTCAATTTCATTCATATTAACAGAACCATTAGTTGAAGCCGTATCTTCATACTCCGTTCTTTTTTCCCTCAACTTCGTCTGGTAATCAATCAAAATTATATAACGAATTCAAACGTTATACTATTGATATAAATATAATATAATCTAATTTTTTGTCCAATGAATATACCATAATTTCTATAGTTTCGGAAGTCATTGGAGAGCCATCCTTTTTGTGTGTGATGTCGAAGAGGTTTATCCGTCCAACGCTAGTGCCAGTTGCAAGTTGTTACAACATACAATAGAAATAATACAATAGAAATAATATTTACGAAAAAGTCATACATTAAAAACGAATCAGTAATTGAAAAATAATACTTCGTCATTAGCTATATGAGCAAAACTCTTCGACCCAGAAGTGTGAGTAAACTTTTGTTGTTGTCTGCTAGTAACTTTAACGCGCTCTCGATCTTACAATTTAAAATTTGCATTACGTATAAAGCCAATATTATAATAATATAGTATTTTTTTAAATGCATCGATCGTACCTCTCCTTTTGTTGAACTCCAAAATCTGATTGCATCTTCTCATTGATATCGGAAAATTTCTGGTGGGACATTTTGCAGCTTCTCTTGAAGGTTGAGATTATTCTTGAAATATGCCTTTTTCAAAAAGCTCTTATTGTCTCTCCATTTTTCCCCAATGAATGCTTCACATAATCATCTGAGACCTCTAAAGAAAATTTATCCTACAACACAATCAAAGTAAGTATCAATATTACTATTATGTAAAGAATTATCTATTAAAATGTTATTATTACCTTAACAAGATCCAGAGCATCGTTTTTGTTACTATTCGGCATCTGACGCCATGACTCATAATTAATCGGCAAAATTGAAAACATTGCGTGCAACAAATGCCTAAGTAACTTCCCAGAACACCTACTTCTGCCCCAATGGGTTGGCCAACATTATTTCTTGAAACTTTCACACGATCCCCAGCAAGAAAATTGTATAATTCATTCAATGTCGTGCGCCCTCTAGTCTTGCGCCTTCGACCATTTCCAGCTATATAAAAAACAATTCAATAATATTATTAAAATAAAGTCAATAATAACAAACAGTTGGCTTTCAAATAAATTTTTGAACATTACCTTCAATTTCTACATTCTCAACTGTTTCTGAAACTTGTGAAGATCCAACATCAGAAAAATCTTCATTATTTGTTACTTCCTCTGCTCGCGGAACTTGAACAACCCGCAGATCACTTAATTTCCTCCTAGGCATAATATCTGCAGTAAATATGTTAAAAAACCAACCACAAAAAAGCAATATAAAAAGCGGGTTAGACAGTGAAAAGGGCGTGAATTCTCAAACTAGGCTTGTATCAGAAGATGGAGCTAGAAAATCTTGTGATGAAAAGGGTTCAAACATTAAGACTGTTATAGAGAAATCTGAAAATGAGTTATCGAGACACCCCCTAATCAAGAAACTTGTAAGTTTTATTCTAAACCGTTAAAATTGTCAGGTGATGAGTCCCTTACTTGCATCAAAGATTCAAACTCTGTCAAAAATTAAAACTTCAGTTAATTGTATTTTTCCCTCCAAATTTAAAACTTCAGTTATTGCATGATTCAAAAATTAGAAAGTTGTCTAAACCAAAGTTGGACAGACTTACATGTGCGTATACTTTTATGTTTTTATGACTGATTTAAATTAAATTCTCATGTTTTCTTCTAACAGGGAGGAGAGACATAAATATCTGAAACAAAATATGTCTCTGCCAATGAAGTCAACCAGAGTGAAAGTCAAATTTCTAGAGTGGAATCAACTTCAAGCTGTGAGGGAAGTATTACTGAAATTCAGATTTCTAAAGGGGAAACAACTCCCACTTCTAATGGGCTCATTACCAGAGATCAAATTTCTAGAGGAGAATTAAGTCCCCTCCTAATAGGATCATTACTGGAAACCGAGCATTTAGAAAGGGATCAACCATTACCCCTGAGAGGATCATAATTAGAAACCAAATTTCTAGAAGGGAATCAAACTCGACGTCTAGTGTCATCATTACTGAAAATCTAATTTCTAGAAGGGAATCAAACTCGGCATCTAGTGGCACCGTTACTGGAAATCAATTTTCTAGATCAAGATCAACCTCTGCTTCTACTGGGATCATTACTGGAAATCTAATTAATGACCATGGTCTATGAAAGTATGAACCACTTATGTGAACTTAATTTAAGAATTCCATATCAAATGACAGTAAAATTCTCTCCCATCCAATGCAATTGGAGCCAACAACCTAATCAATGTAGAAATAAGAACAACAATAATAAAACTAAAGATAATGGCTTTACTTTCCTATCAGCAGAATGAAATATATGATGAAATTCACAATATTCCAACTTAATGAGGGGATTAACTACAAAAGCATGAGAATGTTCTTAAGCAGCCAACAAGAATAAGATCCACATTAAAAAGGATCATAAAATTTGGAAACTTAGCAAAAATTCATGAGGAATGTTACTGAGAAAAGATTGTCTACAAACCAAGCATGAGAGAAATGTATCCAAGTCAACAACCTCTGTTGCTAATGCAAACGCATGATATATTCGTAAGCACTCTTAGGTCACGCAAAAACAATATTCAATTAACAGTGAACTGCATTCCATAGAATATTGGTCGGCAAAGTTTAAAGTTATATAAACTTACCAGTAGATTTCGGATTCTTGCATGCTGCGACTGAGCGGACTGAGGACACTAGGCCTAGGGAACGATCGACGGCGAGGAGGAGCGACGGTGATAAGGAGTGACAGCGAGGAGGAGGAGGGACGGTGAGGAGGAGTTATGGCGAGGAGGGGGAGTGACGACGAGGAGGAGCAACGGTGAAGAGGAGTGACGGCAAGGAGGAGGAGCGACGGTGAGGAGGAGTTAGGGATTATCGACAAAATGATTTGGAGACTTTGGTGGGTCTGAGATACGATTTTGGATATTATTTGTGATCAAAACGCTGAGTTTAACATATTGCGGTGTTTTTAAAACAAAGCGTCGCTAAAACAGATATACCGCGATGTGCTTTAAATAAACGTCATTAAAAACGATACCACCTACCGTGGCGTTTTCTTTACAAATGCCACTCAAGGATACATATTGCGGCGTTTTTTCTCGGAGCGCCACAATAAACGACATGTAGAATGGACCTATGACGGCGCTTTTCTCACAAACGCCACAAACAGAGATATACTACGACGTTTTCTCTAGAAACACCACTAGAAATGACACCTACAATGAACCTATAGCGGCGTTTGTGTGTAAAACGCCACTCTTTGTCATTCTTTACCGGCGTCTGTGTATAAAACGTCATTATATTTCTCATTTTGTTGCGTTTGATTTATAAACGACGTGATATGTTCATTATTGGCGGCGTTTGATCCAAAAACACCACTAAAAGTGTCGCTATAGAACAAATCTGGTGTAGTGCATGATTTCAACATATGTTAGCGATAGGTTGATGCTCGTACAAAGATTTTCACAATGATAATCTCTGATTATGGTTTTGTCGGTGGTCTTAGAAAGATGGATCCCCACTCAGTTGATGGTTGGTTGCCGATGTAATCAGACCTTGGTAGCGGAGCAATCTGCCCGATAGCTTAGTTCGCTCAAAACTCATTTTTCACCCTGTAAAGCATCTCGTTTGGATAGAGACGAGGAGATTCATGAAGATTTCTGGATTTTGGTGTGCTAATCTCAATGGAAGTGTATGTTTTTCTTTGCACCATTGTAAGAGACTTTTAGTGGAATTTTTCCTCTTTTTTTTCTTTCTCTTTTTGATGCATTTTATTGTATTATCTTTCATGATGATTAATAAAATTCAGATGTTATTGTTCAAATAAAATGACATTTATTATTTCAGGCTTTTTGAAAAGTTTTATCGTTTGAGATTTAATTATTGGCCGAGTGGTTAAGGATGTTCAAATTATCTCATCTTGTATAAATTTAAATCTCGATATTAGAATGTAACAGTGACAAACTACATGGTCATCAAGGGGGCAATTGAACCCCAATTTTTTTTTGGAGATTTTTCTAGTATTGAATTTGTTCTTCAAAAATTAGTTTAGTGTGTAGAGAGGGAAAAATAAAAATTTACATACCCATTTGATAAGGAAAAAAATTTAAACCCCCATTTTTAAATTCCTAGATCCACCACTAGAGTATAATATATCTACTTAATTAATAAAAAAAAATCTTACCATTCATCTCATTTTGTCAATAATTAAAAATTGACATAAAAAATTAAGGGTAAATTATGCCAGATACCACCAAACTATTGAGGGTGATTCGTTTTTACCACTAACCTTTCAATTGGTCCAAATTTGCCACCAAATTATTTTTCGACTCGTTTATATCATCGCGCCGTTATTTCCTTAACGTCGTGATGACTTGGATGCTATACCAAAACGACATCGTTTTGGTGTCGCTATTTTGATATTAAATTGCTCAAAACGACGTCGTTTTGCTAAAGGAAAATATGAAAAATTATGCAGTCAATGAGATTTGAACCTAAACCTTTATAATCAAAGGCAACCTCCTAACTACTAATCCAACTTAATATATCTAATTTGTTTCTAGCACAAATAATATATATTCTAAACTACAGTTAAGATTAATTTAATTTATTTTATTATATAAATAATACTACTCTATATGAATAATATAAATATAATATAAAATAATATTAATATATATGGTAATATATTAATATACAACTAATAAACAAAATATTTATATTAAATAAAAAATTATATTATCAATAATATTAAATATATATAAATAAATAATATATAATTATAAAAACTAAAAAATTAATTTTCAAACAACCCCCAAAAATTTACAACCCCAAATCCACCAAAACATTAAATTCTTACCTATATACCATAAACCCTAAATCATAAATCCTAAAATCATAAACTCATTAGCAGTTAAAATGGATAGATTTGTGGTTTAAGCTTTAGGGTTTTAGTGACTTTTTGGGGTTTTTTTATAAATTTTTGAAATTTTATATTTTTTAAAAATATATATTTTTTAATTTTTATAATAATATATTATTTGTTTATATATTTTAATATTATTTGTTTATGAAAACAATTTTAGGGTTTAAGGTTTATAGTTTAGGGTTATGGTTTAAGGTTTTGTTGGATTTTGGGTTTTTTGAAATTTTAAGGGTTTAAAAATTAGTCTTTTAGTTCTTATAATAATATATTTATTTATTTATCTATTTCATATTATTTATAATATATTTATATAGTGTAATGTTATTTATATGATAAACTGCAATTTGAAATATATATTATTTTGCTAAAAACAAAATATATATTTGAAGTTGGCTTAGTGGCTAAGAGTTTGACTTTGATTCTAAAGGTTCCAAGTTTAAATCTCATTGAGTGCATATTTTTTCATATTTTCCTCTAGCAAAACGATGTCTTTTGGCTAATTTAGCATCTAAGTCATCACGGCGTTAAAGTGTTAACGACGCGGTAGTACAAACGAATCAAAAAATAAAATTTAATAACAAATTTAAATCAATTAAAAAGTTGTTAATAAAAGCATATCACATCCAATAATTTAGTTGTACCTGATATAGTTTACCCAAAAAATAAACTTTACATATTAAACCTTTTAACTTTAACACTAAATTACAAATTTAATTTTTAAGGTTAGAATATATATAGGTGCAACACCAATATAGACAGAATTTCTATTCGTACTAATCCATGGAGTTGAGGCAGAGCTGACGTAGTATCATACCACGCGCCTCCTATCATTGAGGTCGCGTTTGACTTCGTCAAGTGCGCGCGTGGGATCAAGATGATACTGTTTGACTTTTTTTCTTGTCAATGTTTGTAGGTGGGTCCCGTTATGCTGACGTTGTAAATATAAAGTTGGAATATAAATATTGAATTATTTATTAGTCCTTTTCAGTATTTTTCAAAAATTAATTGATATTGGGTGAGCTCTCGTTTTTGCCACATCACCAATAATCTTTAATTAAACAGTAAGTTATTACATTCATTTATACTGTAGGAAGTATTATAAATACTTTTAGTCGTTAGGTCAATCAGTAGATTTCAATCGTCTATAATTTTAAGATTAAATTACATAAATGACCACCTTACTATTACAAAAATTGCGATCTGACCACATTACTTTTTTTCGTCACAATTAAACCACCAAACTCTTTAAATGATATCAATGTGACCACCAGCCGTTAAAAGTTAACGGAAGGGTGACGTGGCAGTTAAAAAATTAAGGGTATAATTACACATTTAGTCTTCGTTACTTATAAACTCTATCAATTTAGTCATATTTTTAATTTAATAAAATAAATTAATTATTTAATTAGGTGTTGACACGTGTCAACACCTAATTGGAGGAATTTAATTATTTATAATTAATTAAATTATTTTATTTTTCTCCTCCAATCAGGAGGTGACATGTGTCACCACCATTTAGAGGAGAAAAAATTCAATTTGAACACATGCAAATGGTAAGAATCGAACCTGTGTATGGGTGATTTAGAAGCACTGCACCAAGCATATGTTTGTGTTAAAAATAACCCTTTCAAATATATGTTCTATTGTGTACAGAATGAATTACCACCCAAAAACACCTTCTCAGCGGTGAATTCACCTGTTGAAGCCCCAATTATTTTCTTGCACTTATTTTATATAACTAAGTTTCATGTTGTTTGATGTTGGTGTTCTGATCACTGCAAAGTATTACTCTGACTTATTGTGTTTTCCATAGGTGAGAGTGCCGAAGAGATTGCTGCAAGATTGGAGCGTGACCTCCTCCCAACATTGATAAATGGTGCTATGTTCTGGCCAAAATGTGATTTTGTTACATACAAGTTTGTACCTGTTCATCTCCAGGTATTTCTGGGTTACCCGGCCTATATGTTTTTTCAGCTTTCTCATATCCAATTGCCGTGACTACTGACAAATGCCTTTGCTAACATTTTTCTGGCAGCCCCTAATGAACAGTTCATGTGCCTATATATGGACAATCTATTTGACATACATGGCGAGCTTAAACAAAGTGAGCATGGAGTAGTGAAATTCAATGAAATTCTTTTAGTGCACTCAATTTAACTGAAATTTGCCCTGGATGACATGAACGACAACCGGAAAGCAACTTTTTTTTTGAGCTATTTACATATATTGAAAAGCATGTAGTGAAATTCTATAGAGAGAATTATATTGTCAGCTTTGCTCTCCAGTTTTCGGTTCCTCTGTTTTCTTTATTCTATTTTTGAGCTATTTACATATATATCTAATTGAGTAAATTTAAGCACAAGGTTAAGTTTGGTGCAGTGGTTATGCTGCTACTAGCCATTCTGTGTTGCCTGGGTTTGATTTCCCCATCAAGCATATTGTTTGAATTTGCTTTTTCTCCTCTAAATAGGTGGTGCCACGTATTGGAGGAGGAAAATAACTTTATTAAATTAAATATAAATAATTAAAGTCCTCCAATAAGGTGTTGACATGTGTCACTATATAATTAAATAATTAATTAATTTTATTAATTTAAAATTAAGACTAAATTGAAAGAATGTGTAAATAACAAGGACTAAATATGTAATTATACCTCTATTTTTTTAACTGCCACATCATCCTACCGTTAAGCTCTAACGGCTAGTGGTCACATTGATACCATTTAAATAGTTTGGGGGTTTAATTGCTTCGAAAAAAAGTAAGGTGGTTAAATCGTGACTTTTCCAATAATATAATGGTCATTTATGTAGTTTACCCTAATTTTAATAATTATTAGTTTTTTTTTTGTTTTATTTGACACTCGTATATCTTTTCTATCATTATCATTTGTTATATCCATAGTTTCTTCGTCATTTCACTCCTCCACAAGAAACACAATAAAATTTCTCTCACAATCTCACTTCTAATGAATGATATACATTGTGTATCTCTAACTTAGGAAACCTCTCTCCATAGGTCATGAGGATTCATCCAGAGTCTATTTTTTCACTCTTCAACTTACTGTTATTTTGATAAGACCAACGTTAAATTTACATATTTCACTAGTCAAGTTTACCGTATAAAACACAGACCTGGTAATAGGCGTTAGGTCACCAGAACTAGACGTGAAACTTGGCTTCTAGGGGCATGCGAATATCTTAGACCAATACAAAATTATTTTTCCTCAAATAGAGCTTATATTTTCTAAATTTTATTTTGGAATTAAAAAATTCATTTAATTCAAACAATAGTTTTAAAAATTGCTCTTTACAGATAAAAATACTATGCATTAAAGGCTCCTTGATTCTTAGATAAATGTTCCATTAGGTTAAAATTTCTAATTGTTCATTGTGTATAACACTATTTAAACGTGTAACCCTACACAGAAATTACACGACACAAAGATTGTTCTCTTCTTTGTTTTTTTGAAATTTTCCGGCATGGTTTTCGAAACAATATCTTCTGGTGATTAGAGAAGAAGATAAAATTACGGTTTGATGATCACTACAGTTGTGCTACTTCCGTATTCATCTTGTTGTTGTATCTTTGGAGATAGACGTTCAACGTTTCTCAAGAATCATATAAGCAATAAATTTATTTTAAGAAAACTATGGTTTCACATGCCTTAACGACTTTGCTCATCTAAATTGTTGTTGGATACCATAGATGAATTCAATTTACTATTTTTAATATTTGATTAATGTTCTTAATATGTTTATATTTATTTTATATTTTGTTCAATTCATTAACAATATTAATATTTGATTTTACTATTTATTATCTTATTTTTAGATTAACGTTTTTCTAACGCTTCCGATAAAAATCCATAAATTATTTATAAGCTCAATTCCACTAATATTGCCAAATTATCCGAGTAAAGGGAAGTACATAAATAACAGTTCAATTATGTAGAATCTCTTTTATCGAATTTAATTCTTTAATTTTTGAGGGTTTAGACTTTTGTTAAATATGTTATATCATATTCGATCTTAAATTTTATGTAAATTTAATTTGGGTAATTATTCCATACAATGACGGTGAAAATTTTTAGTTTTCACAAGTGACTTAATTTTAGGGTTTAGGAATTTAATTTAGGGTGTAGGGTTTATGTGTTTAAGTTTAGGGGTTAAAATTTTGAGACAATGATTAGAATTTATGATTTAAGGTTGAAATTTAGGGTCTGTAGATTAAAATCTAAATCCCTCATCATATTACTCTAAAACTTAAATTCTAATCATAAAACCTAAATTCTAAATCCATAAACATAAAATCGTAAACTTTAAACCTTAAATTGAATTCATAAATCCTAAAAATAAAGGGTTTGTGGAAGTTTTGGTTTCCACAACTAGTATATTAAATATCAATCCATTTTATATATAAAGTTTAATTTCATTCAATTTTCACATGGTATTAAAAGTAATATATACATATTATTACTTTGCGTTTAAACATTATGTATACAAATAATTATATATATATATATATCAAAATATGACAAAATAGATCTAAATATTTTTTTAAAAATATATAATTGAATCTAAATTAAAGTTATATATATATATATACAATTAAACTAACATAAAAAAATTATGTATACAATCACATCAAATTAAAATCTATACAATTCTTTATAATTTTGACCGAAATTGGGAGGTTCGGATACAACGTATTAACCAGAAGGCCAATACAACTGTCGATCGACTTGATGCTTGTCACGGGGTCATTATCTTTTTCTCAATAGACATGTCTGATAGAATGTGCAGTGTCATCGTTTATAGTCCAAGACCTTCTTTTTCTTTTTCGATGTGAGCTTAATGACATCGCCTCTTCTCAGACGTGACATTCTCTCCTTCTTAACCTCATGACGCCCTCGCACGAGCTTTTCGCTCTTGTGATTGGTCAATTGTCACAGTTGTCCATCCTGCCTACCTTATTTATAGGCGCTCAGCGTAAAATCAGGCAATTAAAGTGTCACTCTGATACCACTAGTCACTGAGCCATCACCCTCTTCCCAGAAAAATATCTGATAAAATGTGCAACGTCATTATTTATATATCTCAAGACTTTCTTTTTTTTCGATGTAAAATTAATAATCTTACTTCTTTTCAAACGTGACACTATGCTTCGGGAACCGAACAATTCTTCGGTGCTCCACCTGGGGAAGTTCTTGATTGCTTTCAACGTGATATGGGGCACAATGTCACTTAAGTTTGCTATGTTCATGTAAACCTGTTTGTGGGTTGTGGAGCTAGGCTCGTTTTATTTCTATAAATATTATTTGTGTATTTTTATTTTCTAATTAGGTGTAAATAGTTTTTTAATAATGCACATGATTATATATTTATTTTAATTAAAAAATATTTATAATTTTTTATTTAAAAAATTCTTAGATAATTTTAATATTTATTCTTTACTCAGATTCTTGTGATCATAAATTCCTTAAGTGGGTCTATATCCATATTTATGGAACGACATTTTTTATCCCAAAATCTTTTATTAATTATTCGTGCCCACCTATGGACGGAATTTATGAGTCTCGTGATGCTTCCCAACTAATCTGTAGCTTTTTCTTGGGTAGTTTTAAGATGAGGAATAAGATATATAAAATGTTATTAAATATATATTTTATGTATTTAATAATTTTGTGTATATATTTAAAACATTATAAAATAATAGTAAATTTTTTAAATTAATATGAAGATGTAAAATTACTGGGACGGTATTATTGAATTGAAATTTATCCTGTTTGGCAGTTAGCGGATAGCGGATAGCGGATTATATTAGCTGATAGCTGATTGCATTAGCTGATTTGACTAGTGGATTGTATTAGTTGATTGTATAAAAGTGTTTCGTAAATTAACTGATAGCTGATAACTGTTAGATTATTTAAACAAATAAAATGACATATAAAGACATGCTTATATTCAATACTTGTTTGAATAATTTATTAGTTATCAATATTTTGTATCTAATTATTATTAATTAGATCTATAAAATTATTTTTAATATAACTTTTTAAACATATTCGAATGATTTATATATTAATTTTTTGTTCAAAATGATTTATATATTAATTTATTATTTATATAATTATTTTAATATAATTTAATTAATTAATAAGTTTAAATACATATAAATACGTGATAATAAAAAGAAAAAAAAAGTAAATAGGATTAGCTTATAAATAGGGGAAAATATTAATTTAAGTTATTTTGAGATTTTTGATAACTGGTAAGGGTAAAAGAGTCTTTATAACTCTAATAACAAACCTCTAATCTCAAAAAGCCCATATTATGAGCTTTTTCAAAATTAGCGGTTTCACCCCAATCCGCTCTTTCAATCCACTATTCACCAAACAACAATATTAGCGGATTTGACTGGTCAAACCTCTAATTATGCTTCAAACCTCTAATTTTTGTCCAAACTTCTCTTTACCAAATAAGGTCAATTTAATAATATAAATTAGAGAGACAAACACTTATTTGAAATTTATAAAAGGTAAAGTTATTCTTTAATCAAGTTTTTAATTAATATGCTGATATAAAATTTGTCTAAAATGTCGTATAACATTTAAAAGGTGAAATCGAGATTATCATAATAGTTACCTTCTGTTAATTCATCATTTTGAAAGGAATCTAGCTTAGTCTCATAATATGAACTATTTTTTATTTCACATCAGTGGACTAACAAAATATTTTAACGTATTGATAATTTGAATTAAGACATAATAATAATAATAATAATAATAATAATAATAATAATAATAATAATAATAAATTAAATAATGTATGAATTAAATATGATGGAAAAGATTTTTTTCCTCTATAGATTGTTTTTCATTTTTTTCTTTTAAAAAAATATTGTCTCTAAGGATTATTTTATTATCCACCGCGGTCTTTTCCTATATTTTCTTTGTTTATTTTATATATTTTTTAATGTCAAATAAAAAAATTCTTTGATTGGAATGATTTTTGCATATTTTATTGTGTTTTTTTTTTTGCATGTCTCCGTGGCACAAATTTTCGTCTATTTTGTAGTAGTTTGACCCTCGTGTAGTGGTCATTACGACGCACTCTATGAAAAGGAAAGTTTGACGATTTAGTATGATTAGATTTTCATTTGTGGTAGTTTGTCGACATAATTAAAACAATTAACGGAACAATATACAAAATTTATTTTCTCAATTACGTCTCTTACACGAATATTTTTACATCTAGTTAAATAGAGACAATAAGAAAAAAAGTCACTTCTTTTGAGTTTACATGTTCTGATTTTTTATCTTTATGAAGTTTCTTAATGTGGACAGTCCCTAAAATTCTCTAACGTTTTCTTGTTATATTTTTTTCTTACCATTAAAAAATTTATTTCTGGTTAAAAGAAATATGATGGAGAAGACAACAATGTGAGAGAAGCTGGTGAGGGTGTAGGACCAGTGGTGGGCATGCAGCTGCTGTCGGACCAGCATCGATCATGGGCTCACGTTGTTGCTCTCATTCAAGGCTATCGCAAATCGCAATGGCAAGTTCCCTCCGGACAGGGCGGTGCCAGGAAATTATATAAGAGTGTTATTTTTTAAATAATATTAAAAAAATTAATTATTTATAAAATAGTGTTATTTTATTTATAAAAAATATTAATTATATATTTTCAATGTTTTATATACAAAATATATAAATATAATTTTAAAAAAAAAATTAGGTGTCAACATACACCTCAATTATACATATGGCTCCGCCTATGCCTCCAGAGTCCAGTCCTGCACCTCCAGTATTGACTCGCCCAATAATATTTATAACTTGGAAAAACAGGTGACATTGATGAGGGTCGGAGGTGAATACATTAAAGCCATCAATTTATTGTGTTTTTTTATTGGTTTCAAAGTCAATTGCAGTCAACCGGCGCGATCAAGGAATGCTTTTTGTTATTTTGCCGCCTAAAACAATTAACTAGTCAACCCTAATTTATTTTTTTTATAATTTTTAATTAATTTAGATTAAATATTACAATACTCATTGCATTATAGGGTTGATTCTTTTAAAGAAAATTTTACAACGTGCGACGAACACTGATGGACACCACTAATGATGAACACCAATGAACACTATTAAATTAATTGATAAAGATTTAAAATTTTAAGAACCCATCATACAATTAATAATTTTTTTAAAAAATCAATTAAATTATTATATATATATTAAAATTTTATTTTTTTAATAAGGGTAAACTATATATTTAGTATCTCACCTATTTTTGTATTTCTATTGAACCCTCATTATTTAAATATTATTTCAATTTGACCTTATTCTTTATAAAAATAATTTAACCCTCAACCTAAAATCCTAAACTATTAAACCTTAAACCCTTAAACTCTTAAATTTATACCCTAAATCATATACCACTAAAAATAATTTTACCATCATCAATTTAAATTCTCAAGTATTCGATTTTGTAAGTGAAAAAGAGATTAGATTAATGAACCTTAAGATGCTTTTTCAGCAATGTTAATGCATTGTTGTTCTCAGCCAATCGATAGCAGTGTAAAGCTGCCCGATCCGATGAATTGCATGCTTTTGATGGATTTGCAGCTAGTTTCAGAGAAGAACAACCACTTAACCTCAGATAGTCGATGCTCGTTAGAAGCTCTGGAAACGATTTAAGCTCCTGCAATTCAACAGTCCAAGGTATTTTTTTACAAGTATCTAAATTTTAGGTTTTAGGGATTCAATTTATAGTTAATAAAAAGGTAAACTCTCAAATTCAATTAATTGAATTGAATTGAATCGATGATGGTGAAATTATTTTAATGATATATGATTTAGGATATAGGTTTAAGAGTTTAAGGGTTTAAAGTTTAATAGTTTAGGGTTTTAGGTTGAGGGTTAAATTATTTTTTTATAAAGAATATGGTCAAATTGGAATAATATTTAAATAATGAGGGTTCAAAAGAAATACGAAAATAGATGAGGTACTAAATATATAGTTTACCCTTATTAAAAAATAAAATTTTAATATATATATATAAAATAATTTAATTGAATTTTTAAAAATAATTATTAATTGTATGATGGGTCTTTAAAATTTTAAATTTTTATTAATTAATTTAATGGAGTTCAGCAGTGTTTATCATTAGTGGTGTTCATCGGTATTCGTCGCACGTGATAGACTCATCCTTCTTTTAATTCAATTTGAATTCGTTTATAATGTTATAATTCAAATTTTAATTTATTTTTGGAAATTTAACGTCTTATTATATTAAATTAACGGATAATTAATAATTTATTTTTGTTGTTTGCTTCCCGTTGAAACTATCCTCCTAACAACTATTATCAACAACAACAAAATCCTCCTAACAACTTCAATTAAATTGTTTATTTACAGTGAACTCGACTTTAATATATAATTTACATAATTTCATTGTTTTGAAAAGGATTGGTTTAATTACTGTTTTTTCGTATGTACTGAATTCAAAAGAAAAAAAAATAAAGTAATTTATTTTTTGAAATATTAAAGTAATTCATTTTTTTAAATATTAAAGTAATTCATTTTTTGAAATATTAAAGTAATCCATTTAGGAAAATTCTACAACGTCAACGCTCAACAAATACCGTTGAACACCACTAATGTTAAACACCATTAAATTGATTAATAAAGATTAAAAATCTGAATGACTCAATGTATAATTATAAATTTTGTTTTAGATAAAATTTTAATTAAATTATTTTCTATATATATATATAATATTTTTTAATATTTTTTAAAATAATTAGATCAAATACCAACTTTAGGCAATTAAAAATATAAAAATCTGAAACCTTAAACTATAAGCATGAAACCTTAAACCCTAAACTCTAAATTCAAACATTGGGTTTAAAATTTAGAGTTTATGGTTTATGATTCTAGGTGATATGTTTATGATTTTGGGTTTGTGGTTTAAGATTTATGATTTTTATTTTTTCTAGATTGACTAAGGTTGATATTTGATGCAATTATTTAAAAAATTTAAAAATATATAATATATATGAAACATAATTTAATTAAAATTTTATTTTAAATAATTTACAATTATATGTCGAGTAATTAAAATTTTTAATCTTTATTAATTAATTTAATAGTGTCATTGATGTTCAGTGTTATTAATATTTAGCGGTGTTCGTTGAGTGCGATCAACTCATCTGTAAATTCATTTATTACAATATTTTTTTATCTTAATTAAACTTTGGTGACCTAAGACTTAATAATTGTTGTCGGATGAATAATGAATCCTTAAAACTTTAATTTTAGAAGAGGCTTCTTTAAATGCAATTCCAGAGATGGATGTCTTTGGTGGATGATTAATTACAAAATTTATTATGCTTCTTTTAATGAAGAAAACTATTCTTCTATCCACATTAAATATTCTTACTTTCCTTCAAGTTTTCTAAACTCTATAATGACTTGCATAACCTTTAACTCTTTAATAAAAAAAATTAAGCACAGAGACTATAATTATTTTTTAAATAATTTGTATGTATTAATGTCAATAAAACTAGTAGTCTGCTACTTATCAATAACATGAAGGAAAAACTAGAACGATTTATGACAAGAGACTTTTAGCTCCTCTAGTTATTATCATACAAAAAATCAAAGAAGTATTAATTGTTCTCAAATTTATTACAGACACAATAAATTCCGGTTCCGAATTTAAATAATTTTTTCAAGTTCCAGCTCATATTACTCTTATAATCTAGAAGCTAGAAATTAGCTCTATTAATAACATACAAATTAATCCAAGTCGCCTATTGAAAACATTCCCTAATTAGAACGAGTTCCATTACTGAAATATACAAGTCTTGTTCCAGCCGATAGGATTGAACGTTCGATCGAGTCGAATTAAAAAATTTCGAGTTATTTGAGTTTTTAAGTCATATTTTACGATTCAAACTTCATTTGAAACTTTTTCGAGTCGAGTTTATAAAATTACGAGTCGAGTCAAAACGATTCAAATTTTGACCACCCCTACCATCTGTTGTTGACACCTAAGACCCCTCATATTTTAATGAACAAGATATATGTGTATGCTATAGTTGGGAATACAATTTGTTTGTCCAAATTTTGATAAAATTTGGGCTTAGTGGAATTGAGTTACTGAAGGATAGCCCAATTAAACATGTCCTATATCACTTTGTCCTTTGTAAATTGGCCCCAATTTCACAACTCAAATTTGGTCACTGAACTATGTTTGATGGACACAGCCCGATATGAACTTGTCCTAATATGAATTAAGGATTTTCAACCGAATCTATGTTTATTGGATTTTGATATGGACATGATTATGGATTTTGTTACACCTACGTTGTAGGTGAAATAAAACATTTTATGTAAATATATATAATTTATTCGATTGAGTGGCAAATAATTTGTTTGAAAATCGAAATGAATGTAGGTTTTAAACCATGTTGGACAATTAGTCGATAGCTGATAGAGAATTACATTAGCTGATAGTTAATTTAACTAGCGGATTATATTAGCTGATTGTATAAAATTGTTTAGTAAATTTAACTGATAGCTGATAGTTGTTTGATTATTTAAATAAATAAAATGACATGGAAGGACATGATTATATTCGATACTTATTTGAATATTTTATTAGTTATCAATATTCCGTATATATTAATATTAATTAGATTATAATTTTTTTAATATAATATTACTAAACATATTTGAAGGATATATATATATATTAATTTATTATTTATATAATTATTTTTAATACAATTTAATTAATTATTAAATTTAAATACAAATATAAACGTGTGAGAATAAAATGAAAAAAATAAAAGTATTAGTTTACAAATGTAACAATGTAAATACATGAGATTGAAGAATTAAAATAGAAATGGTTAAAAGTAGGTTATTTGGAGAATTCTTTTATAATTGTTAAGGGTAAAAGCATATTTATAACTGTTATTTCAAAACCTCTAATTTCAAAAAGTTCCTATTAGCAACCTTTTTAAAATTAGAGATTTTACTTCAATCCGCTTGTAACCCCCTAGACCCGCCTATGCGTTGCCACGGATCTTAGGAAGTTACATTAGGGTCACCGGAGCGACCCACATTAAAATTTCAAATAAACAAATCGTTAACCATTTAAAATCATAAATCAAATTTTAAATTAGAATACAATTCCAGAAATATTTAGACTACAAAATAAAACTATGATACAATTTGCTAAAACAAGTTTTAGACTCGAATGTAAATCAAGATGTGACATACATGCCCCCTAATTACACAGATACCATACTCCGCATGCAAACCGAAGAAACTCCATACCGATGTTGACAGCTGCGTCATGGTCGATCTTGTAACCTGTGATGGTAAAAACAACGTGAGCTTCGAAAAGCTCAGTAATACAAACTACCAGGAGATGCTAAAGGTGCAAGTGGGTATATGGCAACTTAACGTTGTCATGAAGAATTAAGCAACGATAAGCTCAAATTACGATTCGATAATTCAGTAAAGCATTATTAGGAGGTCACAGAGTTGTTCTTTATTTGATCACCTGAACCGTAAGAGGTGGTCTAAAGCCAGAGATTCAAAAGAGATTCAAATTTCAAAAGTTGAATCAAGGAGTTCAGAGTGGTCCATTAAGTGCGAATTGTAAGTTTATTGAGGGTTCAACATTGATACATTAATTTAGCAGAGTATGTTTCAGAAGAGGTCAAAAAGTTCTATTAATTAACTTAACTACCCTCAACCGAGCTCTAAAATGTAATTCGCCCTGAACTATATGCAGAAGGTCTTGCCCTAGGCCTGAGGCTTAGAAGCCTACCTAAGGGGATGCCTTAGGTCTAGAAAGACTTACCCTAGGCCCGTGGGCGTAGGAGCTTAACAGAAAGGCTTACCCTAGGCTCATTGGGCGTAGGAGCTTAGGTACAGAAGGACTTATCAGCGCTGAGCCTACAAATTATCATTCATATCCAGATAATATACCACAGATGATTTCAATTTATATTCAGAAGACAATATAGCAGAAAATAAATATTAAATCTACTTTTATACCAGAAGACATGTATCAAATTTATTTTATTATCATTATCATTATTTCATATTCAATGTCATATATCAAATATATTTTCCATAACAGAGGTCAGAAATTAGAGAATTGTTTTCCTTTCGTATTACAATATCATACTTTTAAATTTTAAGCATATTGTCTTGGTTTAGAACAAAAAGTAATTACAGATACATGGTACACGTTTTATGGCCTAATTCATTTCTTAGAGGTACTCGATAGATATCAGAAAGATGACACTTGACGAATTTAGACTGATTTCAGAACGAGGTCCCTACGAATAGGGGAGTTCGGTAAGACAGATCGAATTAACATCGAAAGTTGATGCTTCAGAATCATTGGGATTTCAGATATATCAAGAGTGATTCGATCACTAAAGCTTACGAGGGTATTGTTGGTCATTCCAGCCTTCGGAGGGTAATTTGTTAAGCTGAACCAACAAGGTATAAACGATGATGTATAGAAGTTAGGAATTCTAATTGCTCATCAAGCTTTCGAGTCCCTCTGAACTAGTTGAAACCATTAACAAAGAGTTTGAAATATAATCGGATAAGTACATCTTAAGCATTCATTTCCAGAACTGATTACAGCGTAACAACAAAGCAGATCGTCTTCACCTTACATCCACTGAACTTACTACGAGAGATCAAACATGTATCCAAGCGGTAATTTTCCAAATTCCTGAACATGCATATAACCCCCGAACTCGTTCCATAGCATCGAATTTATCTTTTTTGAGGAAACATGTTGCTCTTACCAATCGCCGAGTACTTTCTCCAAATAACCCGAACATGTCGTCATGTGGTATCTTTCTAAAATTAGGATAGTATCAGAAACGACCAACAATCACGGACCGTGAATTACCACTTTAGAGTTGTTATATTGTCTAGCTTTATTGGTATTCCTTATTCCAGTTTTGGAGTTAGCTTCAGTCATTTCAACATTCACAGGTATTTAGGATGCTTCATATCTGAAGGTGTTCTAAAACAAATTCTGAGCCTTTCGGTCGTTCTAACTATTCAATCCTTTCCGATATCGAGGGTATATTCGTCATTTCGATTAATATGACAATTGGTGACGAGGATACATTATTCCTTTTAATCATTATGGATATTCCGACCGATTCAACTTTATCAATATTACCTAACATTTTAGTCATCTCGATCAATTCAGCAATTTACACGACTTTGTCTAATCCAAACATACAATTATTTTCTCGCAATTGTCTTCAGAGAATATTCAATCTTACAAAGGAATCTGAGCAATTTACAAACTCAAACGTAAAGCCTCGCTACCATAACTTCCCAAGCAAACTTCAAGATTTTCAGAAGGTTCGATTGTTTTACCGGATCTAGTGTAGATTCTCAGACCATACTCATTAATAGGGGTATTTTAGTCATTTTCATACATCGAGGGCATTTTCGTAATTCATTAGCAAAAATAATCAGACTTAGAGATTAACCCTTTTTATTAATCGTTTACTGAACTCGAAAGTCCTTTCGATTTATCAAACCTCTTATGCGAATATTTGCCTTGGCCATTAATATTCTTATTTCATAATTGATCGACGTAATCGGAAATAATCATATGCTCAAGCATGATCGTGTAAACATTAACCGAATACCAACATGTTGCAAAAGCATGCAGAAAGTAGTAATGTATTA
This sequence comes from Hibiscus tridactylites, assembly GCA_958450335.1. Taxonomy (NCBI): domain Eukaryota; kingdom Viridiplantae; phylum Streptophyta; class Magnoliopsida; order Malvales; family Malvaceae; genus Hibiscus; species Hibiscus tridactylites. The sequence continues at coordinate 14,708,737 of OY288287.1, forward strand.
CCTTAATTCCGAGCTACAACGGTTGATTCATGACACCTCCTTCGACCGCACTCGATCCCAAGATTTGACGGCTCCCAACATCTCGAATTCAAGGATACTTTGATACCTTCAACAACATAGATTCACATTTCAGTCCTTATCCAAAGAGCTCTTAACAAAATTAAACACTTTGGGGTTCAAAGTCAGATTTGGAGGCTTTCGGGTCAGAATTTTGCAAGACGGGCTTCAAAAACGGACTCAGGACGTCGAAAAACATAAAATAGGAGTTTTCGGAAAATTTGACTTTTTGGTCAACGGTCAAAGTCAACGCTGACATCAACAGGTCAACACTAACGTCAACAGTCAACGGTCAACTGGGTTAGAGTCAACTGGTCAAAGTCAATGCTGACGTCAACATGATGTCAGCAGTCAACAGGGTCAACTGAGTTGACTCGGGCTGACTCGGACGAGTTGACTCGGGTTGACGGGTCGGGTCGGACTCAGGTTGACGGGTTGGTCAACGGGTCAGGGCTCGGTTCGGGTTTGACTTAGTTGAGTCAACTCGAGCGAGCTGACTCAGTGAGTCGACTCGACAGACAGGTCGGGTTGGACTCGGGCAGACGGGTCAAACGGGTCGGGTTTGGAGCCGGTTCAGACCGATTTGAACCCGGTTCACTTACCCTAACAAATATTGCCGAAAACCTCACCGGATTATCGCCAGTGATGTTGTCGGAAGCTACAAAAGTCACGATCCTGCCAGAAAAATGTAGAGCGTAAATCCACGGTTTCAACCCACAAGTTACAAACACGAAACAAGTCAAGAATTCACCGGATTTTTACCTAAACAAACTCAAAATTGTCGGAACTGACGAGGCTCCGACGAGGGCCTTGCCGGCGTCGGACGAACGATCAGATAAGGGGGTTTTGCTCACCTCCACACGGTGAGCACGCCTAGGCCGACGACGCGCTTTGTCGACGACGGAGGCGGCCGAAATGGAGGGAAAACAGAGGCGGTTTTAAAAGGGGTAAAGGGGTCTCGATGAAGCCTCACCCCGCACGGCGAACGACGCGGTGCACCGGCGAGTGGGGAACTGGGTTTTTGTCACGGACAGACGGGGACCCCGATGGCGGTGGCCGTGTGCAACACGAACGGCAGACGGCGGCTGAAATGATGAAACAGAGATGGCGGGCATAAGATTCCGACGAACCTTCAAACGGTTCTCCGAGGCGGACGGTAGCGCGACTGCGCGAGTGAACGGTGCTGACAAGTTCGGTGTGAGGTGGCGGTCACATGGGCATGGGCGGTGACGCCCACGACGGCGCAGTGGCCAAGATCAGGCGGTGAAGGGGGAGTTGAAGGGTTTGAAACTCTCTGGGTATTTTCTCTCCCAGTTCACATATTCGAATGTGTTCAAAGAAAAATTATTGTGTAGGTGAAAGGTTCAGATCTTCATTTATTACTGGTATACGAGAAACATAATAGATTAAAATAAAACTAAAGCAGACTAACACCGAGAGCGTCCTTAGCTCAGATGGTTAACCCTTCTACCTCCCATGCCAAGGGGCACAAGTTCAAGTCCCCTTTGGCAGCCACACTCTTTTTTTATATATTTATAAATATATAAATATATATATTTCCAGAGTGTTACACCACTCTTTACCAAACATCCAAATTAACATATTTGACCGGTCAAACCTCTAATTTTACCCTACACCTCTAATTTTGGCTCAAACATCTCTTTACCAAATATGACCTTATTCTTTGGATAAATAATTTTTAATTATCTCTTTATTTAAAAATTATATAAAAGTGTAAAGTTATTATAATATTATTAAATTAAAAAAAGAGTAATCTTGTAATTTTCTAATTGAATTCGCATATGATTAACCAATGATATTATCTCTTTACAATAATTATGATGATAATGCTAATAAAAAATATCAGTTCATATTGACCGCATTTAAAACGATGTTATAGCATCGATCAAAATTGTAAATCCTCTCATTTTTAACTATTAAAAAATAGTTAAATATATGAAAAGTCTGTTTTAAATTATCAAACCGTAAATATTTCGTTATTAAATCTGCTTATGAGTTATTAAAGGGTAACATGCACCATAAAAGTGGTCGTGCAATAAGTCCGAATAGCTTGTGCAATCGAATTGAACAATATTTCCTTATCACCGAAAAGCAAAAGGCTTTATTATAAATTAAGCACTCAATTCTTTTGGGTGTTCAATTTTTTTAATTAAAATAAAAGCTTAATGTTTTATTTTGTCATATTAAAATTTATTCGTCACAATAAAATTTTTGATCATTCACTAAATACATGGCATATTTCTTAATTTCATTTAATTTTTTAAAAAGAAAAATATAAAAATGTTATGAATATTTATCTATGTGGATGTCTATCATGATTAGAACTTTATCAAAGGAGTTTGATTTATTTATTATTAGGAATATTATCTCTATGAATTAGAGTTTAATGTATTATGTACTTCTTATGCCTATAAATAGATGATTCATTGAAGACATTGTATACAAGTCTAATTTTGAGAATAATACAAATCTCCCTCTTTCTCTCATCTCTTTGTTCTTCTTGTTCTTATTCTTGTTCTTCTTTATTTTATTCACAACACGTTATCAGCACGAGACTCTAATCAACTGAGGTCTTCATCGTTATAATTCAAAAGAAGTTACCGGGAAGAATTCGATTATAGAATAAACCAAAGATAAATTTTTTTTCTCCTTATTTTTTTTAGTTATCGATTGTCTTTCTTTTTATATTTTAACTTTGTTTTAATTTTTGAAAATTTTGGAAGTATGTTTGATTTTATTTGAACATTGGAAAGAGATAAATTTGTAGCTTCTCACAAACCAAAAGACGAATCGACAGAGACGAAGAGGTTGCGTTTGGTGTAAATTACGTGTGTTTTCTCTTGTTCCTAAAAGGGTTAATTAGCGGTATGCTTATTCATACTTTTACTTATATGATTATATTTGATATTTTTCATATTATTATTTATGTCATTTTATTTGGTAAAATTTAATATTTTTAACCGTGTTTTGAGTTTTACATGATATGCTTAAATGGCTTGGAAAGAGATGTGATACAAAGGGACCATGAGAAGCTATCTCGGTCATATGCTATGTCTCCATTGTCCACGAGAGAAAAATCAATATTGGTAAATTTTGGTTTTATTTTTATTCTTTATATTATTATTTTAAAGTGCGATAAATCATGATGATTTTGAATTTACAAGAAGATTATTGTAAAGTCTATATTTGCTCGAAAGCAATATTTTTTCTTCGTTGAAAAACTTGACCATAGACTTCTCCCAATTTCAAGTTACGAAAATTCTTCTTGATCCAAAAAGTTTTATGGGAGGCATTCCTTGAAGTGAATGCAAAGCATGATGTTTATTCCATGCGATTATCAATGATGGGACATTCCCTGAAGTGAATGCAAGCATGATGTTTATTTCATGCAATTATCAATGATGGGCATTCCCTGAAGTGAATGCAAGCATGATGTTTATTCCATGCGATTATTGGATCTGTTTCATTCCCTGAAGTGAATGCAAACATGGTAAATCATTATTCAATTAGAGACATAATTTCGATATAATCCAAGTATAATTGGCTGGACATCCCGTTCTGCGAGGCTACTGGTCTCAAAGGAGGTTTTTAAAGGACCTTGTGGACAGGTTTAACAATGCCGCGCACGAGGATTAAATTTTTGTTCTCTGTGATAAGGATATGTGAAAAATGTTTTAAAGGCCTACGGGCTCTACTCCATTCCCTGAAGTGAATCTGAGATTATATTATGAAAGGAATAAAAAAATCACATTAAAAGTTGTGGTCGTGGTCGAGGCTATGAATATACACATGAAAAATATAGTCGTTTTAAGAATACTTCTACCCGCTGGTAGCGAAGTTATAAGGATGACAAGAGTGATAAAGATCATTCTAAGGAAGTGAAATCATTTTACCAATGTGATGTTATAAACCATTGGTTTCGTACTTGTCAAACGCCAAAGTATTATGGACTTTATCCATAATCATGAATGATAAATGAAATAAAATATAAACAAAATTTGTTTATGGCGAAAATAATTATGGCGTTATTGGTCCAACTCAATTGAATATTGTTAATTTTTTCATCACCCTTGAAGGGGATAATTTACCATTTATTTTATTTCGCTTATAATCTCTAACAGGAATAATTGGTTTTTTTATTTTTTATGTTAATTCGTTTTATTTATTATTTATTTATGTTAGTTTGCTTTATGTTTATTTATTTCACATATTATTTATTTACGTTTTATGTTAATTTATTATTTGAAGAATATGATTACTTCCGGAATAAAATATACAATGAATTGTGGCTATTTATGCTTAGAATTGTGGCTATTTATACCTAGCAGATAATGCAAGTACTCATATTGTACTTAAGCATAAGAAATATTTTTCCCATTTAAATGCAAGGGGAAATATGAGTAGTATTTCTCAAAGTACTAAAATATCAATACTTCGGAAAAGCACTTGAAAGTTTATCTCTGATAGATAATCGACTTGATATGATGTGCTATATTTTATATTTTTCATTCCTCGAAGGGAATGATACAAAGTACATATTTTCATTACCTGAAGTAAATGAAACAAAACACATTTTGAAAGGTGCACAATTATGCATTTCTCAATTAAAATGCAAGAGAATAATGTGAGTACTATATCCGGAAGTACTAATATCACAAAAGGCTCTGGTTGAGCAAATATGTTATTGTCAAATGGAACTTTATTTCATATTCACAGTGCGTTATACTCGTCAAAGTCATAAACAGAGCAATATGATTTCGCAAACTATCCCTTTGGGAATTATAGATAACATATATTATCAATTGGCATTTGAAATAAGCCAATATGGATATAAGTTTTGGTAGCCAAAAAGTCAGTTGAAAGCTCTCGAAGAGCTATATATTGCTACCAAAAGATAATTTCAATTGAAAGCTCCGAAAGAGCTAAATATATTCCTATTTAAAGGAACAATTTTGATGGTCGTACTAGACATGTACGAGTAAGATTGAATTACATGTTGTGGTAAACAAGAAATTTACAAATTCAGAGATATATACACATATATATAGTTGGCATGATCGGTTAGACCATCCTGATCAATAATGGTGCAGAAATTATTGAGATTTACATGCACATGTATTAAAAGTACCTGTAGTTCTTGTGGTGCTTATTCTCAAAGGAATGGATTAAATTCCACTTATTAAAGAACGTGAAGTTCTTGTGTTGCTTAAAGGAATTGATTAAATTCCACTTACTAAAAGAACATGAAGTTCTTGTGTTGTTTGTTCTCAAAGAATATAGATGATCCCACTTACCAAAAGAATTAGAACTTAAAGTTCTTGTACTGAAGTTAAGAATGCATGTCTTGCATATCTGAACGAAATATGAGCCCATATATCCACAAATGTGGAAAGTTTTATATGATTTTAGTAGATGCATCTACATTGTTTTATCGACTTACAACCAGAAGTTTGTGAGATTGATTTTAAAAAGATTCAGATTATGCAGTTAGACTATTCGTCTTGAAAAGCTAGTGGGTTTATGTTTTAGGCTATATCAGTTGTTACAAAGCCTATTGATTATGAAAAATATAGTTTAGCAAAATTTCAATTGGATGCCTCCTATTTAATAGCTAAACTATGAGAACAAAAGAGTTATTATTTATATGGTGTTTCCATATAGCAACACTTATACGCATCAAGCCAACGAGTTATAATAAACTACCCGTTATGATTGGTTTTTGGTCAGAAACCATACATTTCCCATTTTATGATTTTTGAATGTGCGATATGAATTGCTCCACCACAACGCACAAAGTGGGCAAATAAAAAGGGTTGAGAATATATATTGAGTACGAGTCTTCTTTTATGTTTAAATTCTTAAACATTAATTGGAGAATCATTTATGACATGATTTTTCTCAACATCAGGGGGAGATAATAATCAGTTGGATAGAGGAAAATGAATTATCATTATCTAGATCCTCGTATATGAACTAGAAGTTCAAAAGATAATTCATGTTATTATATGTCAACTGCCAGACATATTTACTGACCCAATGAGAGTAATTAAGTCTCATATACCAGCTGAAATGCTCTAAGTTTAAATTACATGTTAGAGCGAGAGAATCTAAATCATGCCTGAAGCATGATAGTTGAAATGGTTCCAATGATCAAAATTCTCGTAAATAGAAAGTAATATGAGATGGTCATATATTGGAGGCGGGTGCTCCTGAAGAGACCCAAGACATAACAAATAATAAAACTCTATAAGAGTTTCAGGTACCTGAATTAAAGATTGAAATCTTGAAGAGATCTCGATGAGTTATGTCATTACGAGAATGGAACCAGAAAATTGGAAAGTTGTCAACAACGATTTTACAAACAATTTTACATAAAATACTTCTATAGAAGTAAAGAAAGAAATCGAGGATCTTGTATAAAATCTATCTAGAAGTATAGATATTGAATTGGCCAATGTTGAAAGACGCTTTGAACTTCTAAAATAGAAGTATTTGGATCAGCAGTCCAAACACCTAAAGGTGTAATGCAAGTGAGGCACAAATAAGTAGTCGTAAATACGACTTGAACTATGATTTATGAAAAGTTTTAATTACTTCATGGTGGATGCAATTACTTTGGCAGTTTTGAAAATTTTACATGCCTCTAATTATTTGTGGATCCATATTTATTCTTGAAGGATCTAAAATGCTATAAGTATTTGGAAATTTCTGAGGAAATTTATTTAGACATGTCTCATGAATATTTTGGCGCATTTGGTATAATCGCCTTAGTGAATACTAATTGAGAAAATACTATAAGAATGATCAGATTTTCTTATGTATTTTATAAAGGAGTTTGGATCAAGATCCATTCTGATAATTTTAGAACTCCTAAAGAGCTTCAAATTGGAAACTCGTGAAGTACTTTCAATACAAGTACTTGAATCTTGACATCAAGTTTATCTCGACCTGAAGATCGATCATTTTTATATATTTCTTTTGTCTATGAATAGACATAAGCTGAAAGAATCTTAAAGAAGATTTAATATGAATAAAGCATATCTAATGAGTATCCCAATAGTTGTAAGATTGTTGGTTGTGAATAAAGATAATTATATCTTTTCTTGGTCTTGAAGCACTATATATTAGTTGGTCAAGAAATATCTATGAATATACAAAGATCATTACATTTAGATCTTCAAACATTCGTTGATGCCTCCTCAAATGTCGTAGAAATAATTGTTATGCATGAGGCAAGCCAAAAAATGTGTTTGACTAAGACTATTGACCCAACATATCCAAAAGATATGTGGATTTTTACAAAATATGATAAAAGCTATCTTGTGTGAAGATAACACAAGATGTATATCTCAGTTTGAAAGTGGATACATCATGAAACATATTACTCCAAAGTTTCATCCCTCACGATCTTTAGAAAAATGATATTCAAGATTAAATTATGAAGATTCAAAGATCTTTTGTGATGTTTGCATGAGGGGGAGTAAATAAGCGTTGCACTCTTTTTTCATTAACCGAGGTTTTGTCCCAATGGGTTTTCCTGGTAAGGTTTTTAATGAGGCAATATGTTATGCGTATCAAAGATGTGTGCACTCTTTTTCCTTCACTAAAGAATTTTTTTTTCCACTGGGTTTTTATCTTAGTAAGGTTTTAACGAGGCACATTATCTTCATAGACATCCAAGGGGGAGTGTTATGAATATTTATCTATGTGGATGTCTATCATGATTAGAACTTTATCAAAGGAGTTTGATTTATTTATTATTAGGAATATTATCTCTATGAATTAGAGTTTAATGTATTATGTACTTCTTATGCCTATAAATAGATGATTCATTGAAGGCATTGTATACAAGTCTAATTTTGAGAATAATACAAATCTCCCTCTTTCTCTCATCTTTTTGTTCTTCTTGTTCTTATTCTTGTTCTTCTTTATTTTATTCACAACAAAAAAACTATAGTTTTCTCAAAAATAACCCAAAATTCCTATCGTTTTATACCCTTACATTTCTAACCGCAGATTCTCAAAATTTTAAATTCACTCTATGTCGTCACGGAATCAACCACCATCCATCTACCCCTTTGTTGTCTGACTCTACTACTAATTATTCCACTTTTTCGCCGCCGTTAATTGACAAATAAGATGTCAATTAAACATCAAATGCCGAACACGAAATAAGTTTCACAAACAACGAACGCGATAAATGGACAATGGCGATTGGATTTTGCGATTCTTTCGACGAGAAGAAGGTATTTTATTGCTGTTGCAAAGATAACAACGTAATGTTCACAACAGTAGATGATTTGAGCAATTGGGGTTATTTTGAAATAAAAAATAAAATTTTAGATTTTTTCTAAGGCTTTTAATTTTTTTTAAAAACTAAAAAGAAATTAAAAATTCAATTACGTGTCAAGTAATCACTGGATGATGTTTTTTTTTAAATTTAACCTTAAAATATTAATAAAATAAAATGTTAAACACCTAAAATATAACCAAATGAGAATGTTAAATACATATTTTGACCAAAAATACTATGTAAGCATAAAACAAAGAAAAATAATAATTCAAACACTTATTTTTGTAATAATCCAAAGCAAAATTAACTTTTTACTACAACCTACCAAGGACGGAAAACTCAGATAGAGTATCATTAAACGAACCCAATCAGAACCAAAAATACTTCTAAGAACTCCCGATTAACTCTATCCTATGCTTTACTAATGTCGATTTTTAAAGCAATCTCATGAGGGACCAATCATCAAGAAATGTCTCTACCAGGGACCAATTAGTAGAAGCACTTAGTCCCGAAATTATATTTACATTTAATCACACACAAATATGTACAAATATATCTAATCAAATGAGAGATAAGAGCAAGCAAAGGTTATCCACTAAACATTTGGTGGGGTTTGCTTGATTAATTCATACCTTTTGATCTTAAGTCCAACTTTAGGTAATCGCCTAACATTAATTGAATTCGGCTCATGTTTGATTAGCCTGTCTGTCCTTTATTGTTGTTATTCAAAGTTTAATGTTTGAACTAATGTGATTGATTCAAGTGGTAAATAATTTAGTATTATTTAAACAAATTTTGAATTCGAAGTTTTTTGTATGTAAAAAATTGTTACGGGAAAACTCACACACTAAAATTAAGTGTATGACACGAATCAAACTGAATAAATTAAGACAAAATTCTAAGAATTGGAAAGACAACAAAAATAATTTAATGACTGCCTCTGTTGGACTCCCCCCCTCCTTTTTTTTGAACCGATATGGTCAAGGTCAACCTCTTCATCTTTATCTTTCTATTCGTGGCACGCCCTCCTCCTCCCAACCTTGGTGTGTGCTTTTTTCCGGTTAGATAGTCTATTTTAAAATATCAAATTACGACATATATAAATATTGATATATTTAATAATACAAGTATAAAAAATATATGGTGCATATAATATGATATATTTAGGCCATGTTTAATATTATTTTTTGACCAAAAAAACAATGACGACTTTGATTGGAAAGAGTAGTGTTATTTATTTTAAATTGATAAACGAAATATAGATATTATTATATCAAAATGTCATGTTATCCAATATAAAATGACAATATCTTTTTAGTTTTTAATTTTTAATAAAAGTAACGGACATCTTACTAATAAATTTTTTTAAATCTATTTTTTTTTAAATAATATTTTTTTACTTAGATCACTTTTAGAGTTTTGATACTACTAGGGATGGTTATGTGTTTGGTTTTTGACTGACTCGCACCCAACCAGAAAATTTAACATATTGACTCGATCCGACATTTTATGATACTCCACCCGATATGAACCCGACTCGGTCTGATATAAATAAAAAATATTATTTTTTTTTATTTTTATTCGATAAAAAAGATAATTAATTGAAAATTAGAAATAGAGAAAGGGCATTATAATAATTATTCTACTTTTATTAGACATAATAAGGAGAAAATTGAAAAAAAATATAAAAAGAGAGTCATTATAGTAATTATGCTTAAATATTTTGAATAAAAGTAAACTATTATTTTGAGTTGGGTCGGATCGAGTATTTTCCCTTAAACTTAAACTCGACCTGGCCTCATATTAACTTAAAAAAAAACCCAGTCTAAACCCAATTCGAACACAAATTTTGTAAACTCGGCCCTATAAAATCATGTCTTATCAAAAATTCATTGAGTTTAGATCAAATGACCATCCCTAACCTAGATACAACCAATTTATCTTTTGCTTGATTAACAAATAACTATAAAACACAAAATTAAGAGTTCTAATTTCTAATGTTGTGTTGCAACCGCTGGTTTTGACTTCCCTGACTCCCATTGGCCCACCTTGGCCACACCAAGATTCTACATTATGGTTTCTCCATTATTTTATAAACTTTTATATATAAATACCCATTATTTAGAGCTTCTCCACCTTCCTTTCTTCCCAAACAACTATACCTAAAATCTCCAATCTCTGGTCTTGTTAGATTAATGGAGAATAACTCTATTACTTCAACTATACACAAACCCGTTGCTTCCAAAGGAACAACAACAACAACCAAGGAGTCCGCCGGAGAAAGTGGGTGGACTGCTTACTTTGAAGACTTATCCAACAACCATTTTCATCAACCAAAAACCTACTCTCCTAGCTTCAGTTGTGGCTCCTCCTTGATCTCCGATGCCGCCACGACGGCCGCCGCCGCACGCAAAATACCCCACGATGACCGTCATGTGTTGGCCTGCTCTTCGAAAGCTCCCAACAAATTGAGGTTCAAGGAAACAAGAACCAAGGAAATCTGTGAGGATGAATCTTTGGAGGATACTGCTAGTTCTCCTGTTAATAGTCCCAAGGTACCAATATATATATATATACAAATAACTAACCGCCGCTATTGCAGTCGCGAATCGTTATTTAAATCTCTGATAAGTAATGGTCTGAATTTACTTTCCACTAATTCTTTTAGTAGGTTAGAAACTTCGAATCGAATGATACGAATCCTAGAAAAAGAGAAGAAGATCAAATGCATAGTTCCCTGGTAATTAAACTTATATATTTCAAAGAGTATTTGAGTGTTTTTTTTTGTTAGAAAGTTGAACTAATCCCGGAAATTGCTTATTTACAGGTGAAGGGAATTAATGAAGAAAAGAAAATGAGGAGTGATACTGGGATGAAGAATAATGAGTGTAGAGAGTTGAAGAAAAGAGGGGGTGTGTTTAGTTTCTTTATCAATGTTAGTTAATGGGTTAATTTCATCACTAATCCCTCTCTCACCTTTCACCAACTCCTCATTCTTCCTCCTCTCTATATGTACAAAATTTTCATGTTAATATGTTGATTATAATTTCTACAGACCCTTTCTTGAAAACGAGGGTGTCGAAATATACCGATATATTTTAAATACGGATATATAAATTTATATAAGAAATTATATATTTCAAATTTTGTATCCCACCAATAAATGTTAGGTGCAATGACAAAATAGAATATTCTTAAGGAGAGAACCTAAATTCGAAACTAGACAAAGATATTATGAAAAGGAAAAACTACAAATCTTGAATATAAATAATAAAATGAATATGTACTCTATTAAAAAAATTCTTTCTGAAATTTACTAATTGACCTAGTAATTAAGAATACTCATCTTACTTTATTTTGTATGAATTCAAATTCCAACATGAAAAAATTTGTATCTCATATTTATATGAGATGTATATTATCGAGCATAAATGTTAACCTATCGCTATTTGTTGAGAAAACCATCACGAAGGTGTGTGTGTATATATATATATAGTAATTAATTATTACCAAGTTAATCCACATGCATCTTCTTTAAGCCTAAGCAGTAAAATGGTAATTTAAACGATTCACTAATCAGATATAAATTTAAGTTGATTAAATAGGAATACGTAAAGCTTACGGCTAATTATTTGTTTATTATGACCGCAAAGAAAGTGAGGAACTAGTGGCCCTGCTTGTGACGCGATAATAGTTTTTAAGTAGTTGACGTGGCATCTACTCTTGCTGACAGAATTGCATGTATTAGTCCATTCTAAACAATGTCTACAAAGATTCACACCACATAAATTAATTAAGGCCTTCAAAATTTAATTTATACTTTAGATAATCATTCCATACACAGAGTAAAAAAATCACAAACCCTTAATTTTAGGGATTATAGTTAGATTTTAAGGTTTAGAGTTAGAATTTAGAATTTATAAATTAAAATCTAAATCATTAACCATACCCTAAACACTAAACTCTAACATCCAAACCCTAAATTATAAACCCATAAACATAACCCCTAACTTATAAACCTTAAATCATAAACACAACCCTTAAACTAAGATATTTGTGTATTGAATATACATTAAATACTTTTAGAAAAAAAATATTATTAGGTTTGTCACCTATATTGTTCAACTCTTCAATTTAAGGTGGTTTAGAACAAAAAAAAATCAGTTCCGAGTTTTTAAAATTAGATAATAATTTATGGTATTGTGATAGTATATATTATTATTAAGAATTGATTGTTGTTTTCTAAAATTAAAAATCTTAATATTCTATCAGCAAATGACATTTACGTTGGCGTGATAATATTTTAAAGTTTTGAAGAAATAGATAGACTCTATTTGGTAAAGAGAGATTTGTACAAAAATTAGAGGTTTGAGGCATAATTAGAGGTTTAACAAGTTAAATCCGCTAATATTGTTGTTTGGTGAACAACGAATTGAAAGAGCAGATTGAGGTGAAACCACTAATTTTAAAAAAGCTCATAATAGGAGCCTTTTGAAATTAGAGGTTTGATATTATAGTTGTAAAGACTCTTTTACCTTTAGTAGTTACCAAAAATCTCAAAATAACCTAAATTAAATATTTTCTCACCCTATTTGTAAGCTAATCCTATTTATTTTTTTCTTTTTATTATCACATATTTATACGTGTATTTAAATTAATTAATTAATTAATTATATTAAAATAATTATATAAATAATAAATTAATATATAAACTATTCGAATATGTTTAGAAAAATTATATTAAAAATAATTTTATAGATCTAATTAATATTAATTAGATACAAAATATTGATAACTAATAAACTATTCAAACAAATATTGAATATAATCATGTCCTTATATGTCATTTTGCTTGTTTAAATAATCTAACAGCTATTAGCTATCAGTTAATTTTACCAAACACTTTTATACAATCAGCTAATACAATCTGTTAGTCAAATCAACTAATGCAATCAATTATCAGCTAATGTAATCCGCTATCCGTTATCAGTTATCCGCTAATTGCCAAACAAGGCCTATGTATTATGAATTACTCGAACTTGATTTTTTTTATTATCTAAGACTCCTAAATTCTAAACTCCTATACTAAATACCCCTAAATTTTAAATCTTAAACTAAAACCCTAAACCCTAAAATTAGACGTTTGTGGAAACAAAAAACTTCCACCACCTATGTATAGGATAAATGGTTCCCTAGAATCGAATTAAGAACCTAACATCAACTAAAACAAATTTAATAAAAAATATTTTTTCACTATGCCATATGCTCGATTATATATAAAATCAAATATTAATAACACATTTAATAACTAACAAGTGTTGCGTGCATTGATAAGTACATTGCACTCACAAGGTGACGGCGCGAGTTCAAACCTCAGAGACGATATTGTTGGGATGTACAATCTCGCACCCCAAATATAGATCATAAGATGGACATACATATTACCAAAATAATACATTTAATATAATTACTATTAGTATCAATATTTTGATAATACAATAAATAATTTTTTAGTATAAATTTAATAATTTATTTTTTTATTTATCAAACAACAACTTAATAAAGATATTTGAATGAATATATTTTTATTAATTTAACATATATATTAATTTATCAATGAGATTTTGACATAGTTGATAAATGTTAAGTTCTTTGAGGTTTTATATTTGAATCTCACTATCATATACAAGTTTTAAATATAAACTTATTTTGATTTAAGTTTATTTTTTCAATATATGCCCCACCATATGTTCATCATATTTGTAACAGTTATTGCAGTTGTACACATGTACTATATATATTTGGTATCATTTATATTGGTTTTATAGTTTATGTTAAAGACTCATGGCTCTTTTTTTCAACAACTCTTATTTTCAAAATTCAAATTAATAACAAAACTCAAAATAGTTCGTTAAAGACCATTTAAAATGTTTAAACTTATAAAGTCAAATCAAATAATTTAATATAAATATATATTTTAAAGGGGGTTTTCTTTATTTTTTGGTAGCATGGAACTATAGATTCCTGTTGAGTTTTTCTTTCAATTCAAATCTCAAGTTTTTCTTTAAGTATATAACATGTTTTACTATTACATTCAACACTGGTTGATCAGATTTATATTATGTATTATTTATATTTGTAATAGTTGATTTTAATTATAGTTATATGAATGTGTTTGTAAAACTTATTTATGACATGATCAAAATGAAAACCACACGACCAAAAACTAGAAAAAAGATTTTTAAAGACAAAACGTGAGTTTAAACTTTAAAATCGACGTTAGAGGCAATATTATTGAGAAAGTTAGCTAGCCACACACTACGAATAAGAATTGTAAAACGAATATACATATTAAAATATATTTTTAATGTAAGTACCTTCAACCCTGAAAGGAAAGAAAAGACAAAGGTTCTCAAAAAAAAAAAAGAGACAAAGGTTTACATAATATTTAATAATCAAACATCTGGCAAGACATTCAATTAAATTATTCAGAAAAGGGCTGCAATTGAAGACCCCTCCATGTGCACAAGCATTAAAGGCAGGTGATGAAGCCAAAGTTGTTAAGAACATTCACAAAAAATTCTTCTAGAATTCCTTATTATTTTAATCTATCACAGATGGATAATATTATTTTATTTAAATCTCATTTTCTCTTGATTTTAATTTCAACTTTTAGTTAAGATGACTCCATTCAGCGAATGCAAAAAAGGGAAAAAAATTATTGTATTGAACAATTCTTAATTTATATTTCAGTTTAATTTGTTATCAGATAACAAAATTGCATCAAATAATTCAAAGATGCTCCGCTATAAATGAGCCTATAGTACTGTAATTTCTCTGAATTTGTCTTTGCTGCAATTAATAAGTTTCAATTATTTTTCATCTATAATAATTTCAGAGGTTTTTCTGATTTTGTTGTGTCAACAAACAATTGAAAATGTTTCGTTTCTTTTAGAATGGGTCCAGGTCAAATAGCAATGATTCGAAGCACCTTATTTTACATTATTTCAGACACTCAAATATTTAATTGTATAGATATGAAAAATACAAAATTTCCAACCTTAGCAGGAAAGAGAGGGAAACAGATACTCAATAATATTTCTATTATAATATATAAATTTCTAATTAATTTAATATTACTGGTTAACAAGATACCAATTTAATTAAAAACAATAAAATCTAATGAGCGGTCTCAATAAAAGGAGGAAGATGTTCATCTTAAGAAACCTGAGTTCGTGCAGCTTTGTCTACAAGGTGTGTGTCTTATCAAATGATTAAAAAAAATATAAATGTATATTACCTTGTAATCACCTTATGATGGTTAAAAATAATAAAAATATAATTTTTAAGTATAATTCATATATTATTACAATACTTTTGTCTTTTTATATTTTATAAATTTTTAAAATAAAAAAAAACAAAAATTATGTATCCAACAATCAAATGAGCATAAAATTTATATACAAATTTTTTACTATTTTACTTAAGACAATTATTGAATAAATTTTAATATATATATCACATAAAATATTTTTCACCTATACGTTGAATATGATATAATCTAATTTTTATTTATTATTTTATTTATTCCCTATTTAATCTTGAAAGATTGCTTAGTTGATATGCAAAAATTCAAAAGCTACATTGCTACATAAAGAGAGACCTATATCACTTTTAAAGCTTTATTTGTCGCTATATTGCAAGGCATGATTAAGGAATATGTCAACCTGGGATAATACCTTTATATACGTAATGTTGTTTGATTTAAATATCCAATAATTAATTCGATCAAAATAAATATATATGCAATCTAACATTTTACACTGTATTTTTGCTGAACCTCATAAAGGGTGCCTACCTTTTATGTTTCAAATAGTACATATGAATTAATTTTAGGTAATTTATATGTTAGATTATTGAATTTAATATTCACATTTATTTACATTAAACATATTTGATTCAATCAAATTGCATCATTCAAACTAAGTTATTTATACTAATTTTGTTAAATAATTTTAACGAAAAAAATGAAATTAACATATTTTTCACACATTATCAAATAATGTTTAAGTGATCATTTTAATAATTTTAAATAATAACCGAAACATTTTATTTAAACAAATTTAAAAATAACTAAATTTCCAATAAGATGCTCAAACCTGCAAACCCTTAAAGAAAGGAAAATTCGAACACTAAGCTTTGAAAGCCCAATAATTCACAATTACTCTACCAAAGCTATACAAAGCAGACTAGTACACTTTGACAAGACACCCCCATGGCCATCAAACTCAACGCGCCTTATGCGCCCAAAGTTTTCTCTCACCCAGAGCTTCTCGGGTCTTAGACGACTATTTTGATCTGCCGGAGCCGACCTTTTTGCGTGGTCTCTGTACGGAGGACTTCGTCACCGTCAGATGGCCATCAGATCGCCGACATCTTAGGGGACGAGGTTGACTGTTGGTTTGCTCGGAGGTTTCTCGACGGTGGAGAAGTGAGGGCGGGGAGCAGGCAGTTTACGGATGATTGTGGCTCCCGTGGTAGGACCCTAACGGTGGTTGCTGCCATAAAACTTGCTGAAGCACGCCTTTTGACCGGATTTGTGGCAGCCGAGCATCGGAGATGGTGTCCCCGCCTAAGCTCCCTGCGCTACCGTCTGGTCCGCCGTTTTTATGCGTACCGGCAAAGGGCGGAGCCAACTTGCGTATGCTTTGATCCGGGTGGACTGAGGTTTGGGTGGCCAGCAGACCGGTGGATGTAACCCCCTCGTCCCGGTCTGGTCGGATGACCGGTCCGAGTGAGCCACACGGGGAAAACCGAAGCGAAACCCAAAGGGTTCCCCCTCGGTTAGCAACCCTACCTTTTTTTTTATCTTGTCTAGAGGATGATTAAACCCTAAGTGATTCACAACAGCGGAAACATACAAGGAAGACACATTCGAACTCCGGCCATGCATGAACAGTCCATTTTTAAGTTTACAGGCAGGCAGTATCGATACCCTTGCCAGGGGTATCGATACCCCCCCTTCTAGGTCAACCCAGGAAGTCAACACCAGATGACCGTATCGATACCCTCACTAGGGGTATCGATACCCTCTTCCTCGGTCAACCTTCCTTGGTCAACAAAATATATCCGTATCGATACTCGGGACCCCGTATCGATACGCTCTATTCTAACCCCCCAATCCAAATTACAGAGACTTTGGAGGGTATCGATACCCTTAGGGTATCGATACCCCAGGCAAAATCTGAGGCCTTTGGGCAAGACAGTATCGATACCCTAGCTAGGGTATCGATACCCCCTGCACTGCAACTCCACGATTTTTGCACAAGTGACCCTTAACCCAACTCTAAATGCATTATTGGACTCCCTAAGCACAAGCAACATACATACACCAATCCACAATCACAATTTAACATGTGAGGCATTTAATCTAATGAAATTCATACGAAACAAAGCTTCATGCAATTTCACCCAAAAGTGCATACTTAACAAGCATGAACTCCTCACAAAGGATAGTCAATTATAAGGCATACAAGGCCAGCAACACACATAATAAGGCACGTTCACATAAGCATCATATCAAGCATAAATAGCAAACGAAGAAGCAAAGCATAACATAACCTTGAGTTTAACATACTCAACATAAATTCCTAAGGAGTTTGACCCCAACTCCTACACTCTATACCCCATTGTCTAGGCATTATTACAAAAAGCAAACCATACTTAAACTTGCTTGAGAACTCTCAAAAGCTCCTCCTTCGCCCGCTCGCCTCCCGAACTCTAACGATCTGCACGTTGGAAACAAAGAGCATAAGCAACTAGCTTAGTGAGAGAGGCTCTACAATTCACAACATGTAGTTTTCCAAAACACGATTTATATGCAAGAAAGCAATGGATGCACAAGGGTTAATCTCATAACAACACATGGTTTGCACAAGCACAACCATCATACACATACGGTGGGACTACACGTCACCGTTTCGACTAGTGGATGTACAATGGGACTACACATCAAAGTACTACCCTACTAGTCACTACCGGCGGGACTACACATCACCGTAGTTTAGACCACCATCACGTGAGGCACGAACTCAACACGACTACAACATTGACAACTTAAAATGCATTCAATGGTCACAATGTATATACAATCAACTTGTCACAACAACTTATGAGTAGGGAGACTTACACACGGGTTTAGGCAACCTCTCAAGGTTCTACCCAAACCCCAAAGGAGTCCATATCAAGCACAAAGTACAAACCAATGAATCTACTCACCGTTACTACCCAAGAGAAGATCGAAGACCGAGCTCAAGACTCCGAAATCCCCGGATTTGTCCCCGAAGCTTCTCCAACCAAAATTCTTGCCTCTAGCCAAACCAACACCAAGCAAATAATCCCAAATCAGTCCATGTTCTAATAAAATCAACCCGGATAACATACTAAGTGCAATACACCAATTTTTCCATTGAAACAAGCTCAATTTCTCAAAAATCCGAGCAGCCCTTAAGCACTCTTCAAAATCATCGATTTCAACCCTCTAATTACTCCCAAAAGTCTCCAAAACACCACTCACATATAGCCTAATCACCAGCCTTCAAAATTTCACCTCTTAAACCCCCAAAACCCATCTTAAAACCTCCCAAAAACTTCATTTTTACCCAACTCCGAAAATTCCATAAAACATTGTAAAAATCAGTTTTGTTGGACCCTTTTAGTTGTAGGCAACTCATATGACTTAAACAAATAGAAAGCTTAAGTTAAAGACTCCAAAGGCAACATTTTTAATCCAAAAATCCTTCAAACCTCCATTCTCAAAACATGTCTAAAAATGAAAACAAATGGTATTAACTTGTAAGGAATAACAAGGGTAAGTCAAAAACGTGTTTACCTTTGCGAAATTCTTCAAAACGAGCAAGACATTTGATGAAATAGTAACCTAAGGAGAGGGGGGGTCTTTAGACGTTGGAGTGAATAGTGAGGAGAGGTGAAGAAGATGACTCAAAGTAGTATTTTAGGTTTATTTGAAATTAAAAGGCTAAAGACTTAAATGCCCTTAATGAATCAAGGGAATTACAATGGATGACACCTATGGCTATGTGGGCTTGTTTAAAATATGGTCCAACTAAATTTTGTTGTCTTAAAACCCGAGGCCCAAAATTATTTTTAATTACAAAACCGGACCCGGAAATAATATTAAATTATTATTTTTCACCCGACCCCTAAACCAGGGCGTTACAGTGGATCTCTTCCCCGGGTCTTTGCCTTCTCCGGTCATTTCCTGCCGAAAACCGTAGCGGTTCTCTAGTCCCTCAGCGGCTGCAGGCAATCAGGGCTTCGACCTATTTTTCCTTCCCTCTGCTTAGCTGTTGTTGTCCATCGAGCCTCAGGCTCTGCCCGAAGAGCAGGTTTTGTTTTTACAGTGTAGTCGGGCTTCAGCTTTTCAGCATTTGGCGTGAACGTCCCCTTTTTTTGGTTCTGGTAGAGACCAGAACATGCATTCACACACTCTAGACCCGGCTCTTTGGTGCTTGCACGATGGAGGAGGAGACGATTGTCCTATCGGTGGTGCCGAAACTAAGGCTTGTAAGACCTCCCTTTTCGTTGAGCAGTGACGTCGAAGCAGCATCGATGGACGGCGACACACCGGCGATGAGGTTGGCAGGGTTGGCTTTTCGGATAGTCATAGGAGCTATCCCTGTCGATGGGATTTGCAGGATTCCAAGGTTTGCTATTTTCGGCCATAATTCTGCTGCTTTTGTCCAGCTTTGGAAAGCGCGCAGGGATAAGCTTTCCTTATTCTCTGCTAAGGGTAAAGTCAACACGACAAAATAGATTGGTCTATCAAGGGCAAGATGGTTTTTTACCTCTGCGACAAGACCTGGCTTTCTGACGTTGTCCTTCCCCTTTGTTGACCTATTCCTTTTCCAGCTTTTTCTCTGCGGATCTTATGGGATGTGGCCCAAGAATTTCTATTTTAAGTTGTCTTTCACCGTGAATTATGGATCTGGGGTAAAGTTTGGAGCTAGGGGGTGGCAACTATAGGAAGATGTTGGCTATCAGAATCAACTAGGATCATGGTGGACCCGCTCGGTACTCAAAGCTCCGGTTATTATTTTGGAACTTTCGGTTATCTGCGTTCTTATCGTCAACGGATGAACAACGGACTAATTTTGTTTGGTTGTTCTTCTTTGCTCGATTTGACAATAATGGTTTCGATGAACTAGAATTGGGAGGAAGCTCGGTGAAATCATTCTATTCTCATATCTGGGATACAATGGACGATGCCTTGACAAGGGCCAACGTTTTCGCGTTGGAAGCCTGCCTCTGGATAGAGCTCTCAGGCACGACTAATTTCTTTCATCCCGAGAGAAGTGCATGGCTTTATCGCTTTCTCCAGTATCGTTTTGGTGCTATCGTTTTAGGAAACACAATTCACGATTTGACCGTTGGAAGTGTCTATCTGGGTGATCCAGTTCATTTCTCGCTTCGCCGTGGTTGGATTTTCGCGCGGTCTGCTTTTGTCTG
This sequence comes from Hibiscus tridactylites, assembly GCA_958450335.1. NCBI lineage: Eukaryota > Viridiplantae > Streptophyta > Magnoliopsida > Malvales > Malvaceae > Hibiscus > Hibiscus tridactylites. The sequence goes on from OY288287.1 coordinate 14,729,636, forward strand.
TGATTTTTTACGGTTGAATTTTGCCATGGTCGATGGTTGTTTGTTTCTTTATTATGCTTTTGTTTGGTTCACACTGTGGCATATGGCTAGCGGGATTGCTTGTAGGTGTTTAGGCCTTGCATGGCCTTTTGCTTGGTTGCTCAACTGTTTTCTTGTCCCGCTCACGTGGGGATCTTTTGTTTCATGTTGCTGTTTTCTTCTTATTATTATTAATGAAAGTTATGTTTGAACAAAAAAAAGCAGACCAGTACAATGATTGAACATAAATGTGACATAATATTCATGACAATATGCAATTATTGAACTATTGATTTAATTTGACCAACTCACTTACTTTGAAAATATCACAAAAAAAGATTAAATTATTACAATTTTTATATTTTAATGATTAAATTTATTGAGTTGTTTCGAATTAAGATAAATTTAGTTCAATGCATAAGTTTTAGAGCCTAAAAATGTTATTATACCAAAAAAGGTGGTATGTTTGTAAACAGAGTGTCATGTTTGTAATAATATGTTAACTAAATGATATATTTGTAACTTTTAGAAGAAAAGTGACATGTTTGTTATAAAATCTATAATTAAGTAACCTTAAGTGTAATTTACTCTAATTTTAATTATATTTTTGTAAATTAACCACTTATAAGTAATGTTTGATATAATATTTTTAATTAACTTAATTATCAATATCGTTCACAATAAATATTCAATAGGTATATATGATTTTTTATTTTTCTATTAAAAACATATTCGCTATAGTTTTTGATTTTTTTATTTCTCTAATTTCATTTTTTTATCGATAGTTGTGATATATAAAGTAGAAATTAATATATATTTCTTCTATCTGAATTATCTAAAGTAGAAATTAAATTACCCTATGTAAAATTATGCTCCAAGAATCAAAAGTTAAAATAATATGAATGAAATGCAATGAAAAAAGAGGGAGGATGAAATCATTTTAAATATTAAAATCATATTCGGGTTCTGATCAGTTTCGAATTTAAATTCTTTTTTAATTTAAGCTCGATCCCTTTACGGTTTGAATTTCTTTAAATTTAAAATTTAACTTTTTTGACCAAATAAAATCTAAAAGAGTTAGAATTTAAGATTTTTCAGATCAAATTTCCTAACTTGGACTCATCTTACCACATCTAATTATATGATATAGCTCGGGAAGATCATGGCCTTAATCTTATCATGTGTAACAATCATAATAAAGTGTCTACTAGCCTTGTTAGATTATTGAATTAATAATACAAATCCAATATTATTGAAAATTACAGTTAATGTCCAATCAAAGAAACTATTTATTTTTTAACCCTATATATTGTCTTTAAATGGATTAGGTCGTCAATCAAATTTATTAACAACCCCTAATGATGTGATTTGAGATCGTTAAGTAGTTGATCAAATGTCTAACTCAAAACACAACTCCGTCATAACATCGTTTTTTTACACTATAGAAAGAAGTTTTGATCGTTAAGAAACATTTCAACTTTTGAAAAAATTAATAATTAAAATTTTGAAAAACAATTACAGAAAAAATAAAAATATATTTATTAAAAAATCTATAAATGTCACACGATAAAATTAGGAGTGAACGTTCGATTGAGTCGAGTCAAAAAATTTCAAATTATTCGAGTTGACGCGTCATATTTTACAACTCAAACTTTATTTAAAATTTTTTCGATTCGAGTCGAGTTTATGAAATTCGAGTTTAGTTCGAGTCGAGTTTTCGAGTTCCTATAAAAATTTAACTGTAATTATTTATCATATTATAGTACGGTTTGGTTCCAATTTAAACGACTTTCTCTAATCATATAAGATATGCATATAGATATTTCTTTATATGTGACATATATTTATATATATATATATATATATATACTCAACTCAAACTTAAAAATAAATTCAATAATTACTAAAAATTTCGAGTTATTCGAATTTCTGTTTTACAACTCAAACTTTATTTGAATTTTTTTGAACCGAGTCGAGTTTATGAAATTTCGAGTCGAGTCAAAACGAGTTGAGTTTTTTCGCCTCGAGTCGAGTTAAAAAATTTGATTTTTTCGAGTCGAGTTTTTCTCACCCCTAGATAAAACTGTAATTTATCATGTTGCAGTAATATCTAAAAAAATTATCAAAATTTAATAGTCAAAATTAATTAAAAGGATTAATTGATTCAATTTATTGGTTCAAGGGCTTAATTGAGAGAGAAAAATTCAGAGGCTTAATTAATTTTCTCCAAAAAATAACAATTACCTCTATATAAACAAATCAATATGCAAAATTAATATTTCTATGTATCTAACACGAAAAATAGTAAAAATAAACATTTAACAAATCAATATATATATTACAATGGTATTTATTTTTTTCTCCAATATATTTAAAGAGATAATACTTTGTGTTTCTTTTCCCTTGAAACAAACTTATGGACTACTATTAATGTAGGCCAATTTCATCTCTTTGTTTCTATGTAGATGAATGAACCTATCCTTAAACTATAATTCATAACAAAACATCCAACGAAAAACATGTCCACATGTTTGTACTATCGGAGCATCATGATTTATTGTCGTATCGTTATCTTTTTAATCTCTCACAAAAAGTAGCCTAATCTTTGAATTAAACAGTCTGATTAAAAGTTAATGTATGATTTTGAATTTGATGTTATGTCAATATCAAGGCATATATTAACACATTGATATAGTTGATGATTGTATGGTCATGTTTGCATGTTAATTAATTAGATGATCACATCATATGGTTTGGAAGAAGAATTATTTTCTTTCTCATATTTTTCTGGTTGCACTTTCGATTTTTGAGCTCCTTTCAGATTAATTCGGAATAACAAGCATTCACACTTAGCTTTGGTGAGTGAGTCTCCCAGCAGAAATTTTTTCTATACACAACACCTCGAACTCGAGACATGCTTAAGCGATACCATGTTGCTTATCACTTGGTCCAACCATGTTAGTTCTTTCTCATATTTTAGTACGCGAGTTTAGTAATGTATCCAAAAAGCATCATCAGATGGGTTAATATAAATAAAATAAGAATTTTTTTAGATAAATGAAAGGTTTATTCATCCAAAACCCCCCACAAAAAGTTAACTTACAACGTCAACCCCTGTACAAAATAACCATCCTTAATTACAGTAATCCCCAACTATCTATCAGAAAAGAAGAATTATTTACAACTTTAGAATACCCTGATAACCTCGAGGAGACATCCCTTTTAATTCTAAGAAAAACAATATCAACTAAATGGGGAGCTTTGCCATGCAAACGCCCATTTCCTTCCTACCAAATCAAATAATTAACGCAGTTCCAAGCAAAGGGAATAATTGCAGCACTAAGAGACTTGCCCTTTCCATTCCTTTGAACCCAAGATAACAAATCCATCCATCCACTGTAGCTAAAATGACAGCTGCAATTCCTCAAAATTCTTCCCCACAACAACCTTGTAAACGGGCACTCAACAAAAAGATAGTCTCTAGATTATGCATCCTCACCACAAAGAAGACACCATGGATCACAAGAGTAACCCCAATCAAGCATCCTGACCTTAGTTGGGAGACAATTCAAGACAACCAACCAAGATACAAAAGAGTAACGAGTGTAACACCCCCTTCCCGGCCTGGTCGAAAACCGAGAGGAAACGTGTCACCGGCAAACAACACGATAATCGATGCGATAAAAATCTCAATCAAACAACACATAATCAATGTTATACATTTATATACATATATCATTACCAAACGCAAGCCTTAACCCAATTTATTCATTTCGTAACGATGATTACTCATATAGGATCAAATTTTATCTTTTATAAACATTAGGGACTAAATTATAATTTTAGTAAATTAAAGGTCCTTTGTCGCAGTTGAACACACCACAATGCAATTAAACACAATATCGACATGCTTGAAAATTTTCATGTTATTCGGAGTTTGTTTACCCATCCAATTAAGTCATTCAAAATTTAGTGTCCAATTTGTAAACAATGTAAAATTTCAAGCTTTGTATATTAAAAGAATTAACTAACATAGTACTGATACCCTATAAGACTGTATTGATACGCTATGCCTGAATTTCAAATTCCAGAAACAAGATAACAAGCACATATTGATACGGTTTAAGACTGTATCAATACTAGTTGACCACGTTGACTTCGTAACGATGCGCCGTAGCCCGTATCGATACCATTTTTACAACCAAAATTTCGTAGCCAAAATCTGTATCGATATGCTATGTCATATCGATACGCCTTGTTTCTTATGTCAAATTATGCCTAACCGTACAAATACGCCATCACCCCGTATCGATACGGCCTGACTTGTAATGACAGATTTTAGCTGGTTAACCTACCAACAGATGTCCAAATGCTATGAAATTTTACGTGCGAAATTTCAATACTATGAACTACTGGCATGCCAAATTTCATAATCATTCGAATACGTTTACTAGGTTTTCATCTATGTGATCCATATATGTCATTTTTGCCAATTTTAACACCACCAAAAAGTCATTTTAAGGCCTTTAACCATATTACATTTCATACAAAGCAAAACATACAAAAAAGGGTAAAAAAAGTCTAGTTCGACTACTTTTTCACCCTCCTAGGAGTTTATAAGGACAAAGTACATTACTTTAGCCTTGTAGTGACTTGTCTCGCCTCGACTTTCCGATCTTCAACTACAACGAACTTTCACCCTGAAAAACATGGAAGATGAATGCATTATGCATACTTTGCCTAGTGAGGTAGTCAAATACAATGTAAATATCAAAGAATGGTACATGTACATCTTCTCATGCTCAATTACATCAATGTTATGCTTCAATATTCAATGATTAACATATCATATTAATTATTATCCATTGGATTGAATCAAGATAGTGGATACACGAATTTCTACGCCTCGCTAAAAAAATGTATGGTCTAGTCCCTCCGCCTCACTAAGGACCAATAACAATACACATCTCCCACCTCACCAAATCAATATAGGCCATAGCCTTAGGACCGTAGTTCATCCGTACACTAAGCTCATGAATTCTATGGCATGCCAATTGTATCCAATGCCCGTCCAAATACAAGGTTTCAGTGACAATATCCATATTCAATATTCAATGATAATTCCAATGACCAATGTCTTCAATGTTATTATTAGTAAACCATGTTTCGATATCAATGTTTCATAATTTCAAGGTCAATATCAATATCTGATGATTCATTTACAATGTTTCAATAACAATAATTATGTCGATATCAATGCATGATGACCAAGTCAATATCAATGTCCAATGTTCATAATCTAACTTATCGATACTTACCAGTAGGCCAGTTTAACAATTCGATGCAATATCTTTAAAAGAAATGTTAGCTATTTGATCGAAATCAACAATAATGAATTTATGAAGGCTTCTCGCCTAATCACGAGACTCCAACTACACTCCCCTTGACAATTTGATGCTTTTACAGCTCTCGGATAACAACTCTTTTGTTCCTAGCTTTCGGTGAAGCCGATGAATACTCTTTGTCAAACTCTTGAGCTAGAAAATCAATATTAGTGTGTTAGAAACGATACTATGATATAATAATCAATATAATGATACCGAAATCGATATCTAAGCTCAACATAGCTTTTAACCTAGAATTTCCATGGATGACCAAAACCTAATTTGGGATTACTCTCATAAACACCATGTATTTTCGATAATAGTTTGAGGGGAATAGCTTACCCGATCACTAGCAATGATTCAATAACAATAAACTGAAGAAAAACAAAACTTGAAGCTAACTCCAATGGAGGTGCTTGCTTGGGTAGTAGACGATTGATTAGAGAGGTGCTTGCTTAAGTTTAGTTTCGGGTGAGACTTTACTTTGGCTATTCACTTGTTTTAATTTAGGAAGCTTTCCTTCCAATAAAGGAAGCTTTCCTGATCATCCCACGTATGAGAATTTTAATTGAGGAGGGGCTAATCATAAGGTTAGTCCCTCAACTCTTAATTTCCTATAGTTTTTCTCTAGAACTTTCCAACAACTATAATTTAGTCATTAAAAAGCTTTTAATGAATTCAATAAGACTCGTAATCGATAGTTTAACTCAATTAGAGTCCAATATCTAAGTAATTAACTTCGCGGTCAACACCGATACAATATTTAAACTTTATCGATGTAAAATTTTCGTTCATCGGAATCCAATTTCGACTAGACCGGATTTTGGGGTGTTACAACTCTCCCCCTCTTAAGGAAAATTCGTCCTCGAATTTTTGCCTGAATCGAAGAGGTGTGAATATTGTTGTTTCATGGTTTCTTCAGGTTCCCAGGTAGCTTCTTCAACAGTATGGTTTCTCTAGAGCACTTTAACTAACGATACAGATTTATTACGAAGCCTTTTTACTTTTATTGCAAGAATCTGAATTGTTTCTTCCTCGTGGGACAAATTTAGTTGAATTTCTACAGATTCAGGTTCGATAATGTGTGAGAGATCAGAACGGTACTTTCGGAGCATCGATACATGGAAGACATCATGGATTTTACTCAGTTCTGAAGGCAATTGTAATCGATATGCCATGGGGCCAACTCTTTCGATGACTTCAAAGGGTACAATGAATCGGGGACTCGATTTTCCCTTTTTGCCAAACCTCAAAACTTTCTTCCATGGAGAAAGTTTAAGGAGGGCTCTCTCCCTTACTTAATACTCAATGCCCCTTCTTTTGAGATCTACATAGGCCTTCTGTCGGTCAAAGGCAGCTTTCAAGCGATCCTGAATAATATTAACTCGTTCTTTAGTCTCCCAAAGTAAGTCAGGGCCCAAGATTTTACCTTCACCGAGTTCAGACCAACACAATGTTGTCTGGCATCGTCTGCCATACAATGCCTCGTACAGAGTCATTTGAATTGAGGCTTGATAACTGTTATTGTACGCAAACTCAATGAGAGGTAAGGATTTCTCCCAAGATCCACCAAATTCGATGATGCATGCTCGAAGCATGTATTCCAAAATCTGTATTACCATTTCTGACTGGCCATTAGATTGAGGGTGGAAGGTTGTGCTAAGATTCACTCTGGTGCCTAGAGTTCCTTTCAAGGTTCTCTAAAATCGAGATGCAAAACGGGGATCTCGATCAAAGATGATGGACTTAGGTACTCTATGGAGTCGAATTACTTCCTTGATGTATAATTAACTAATTTAGGAAGATTGTAGTCCATTCTAACCGGTATAAAATGAGCTGACTTGGTGAAACGATCTACATTGACCTATATGGTATCATGTTTTACAGGAGTTAAAGGTAGACCACTAACAAAATCTATAATGATCTTTTCTCACTTCCATTGCGGTAAATCGATAGGCTGCAACAACCCAGTGGGAACACGATGCTCTGCCTTAACATGTTGGCACATGAGACATTTAGATATGAAATCGACTATGTCCTGCTTCATTCCTGGTCACCAATATAGTTCACGAAGTTTCTTATACATCTTCACAGACCCGCGGTGAACAGAGAAAGAGCTCGAATGAGCTTCAGTAAGGATGTCAGTGCGAAGAGGTTCATCATTAGGTACATAGATCCGATCACGGAAGCACAAGAGCCCTTCATAATTAATTCTGAAGTCAGGATTATCCGATAGCTTAGAAACAATGGATTGAAGTTCAAGATCTTGCTCTTGTAAAGCCTTGATTCTTAGGATGATGGTAGAGTGAACTTGAAGTTAAGCTACGAGGCAACGATGCTTCCAAAGTCAGAAGTGAGCATTAATTGCTCGAGGGGCTACAATACAGTGACATTACATTGAGTCAATGTACCACACAATATATATAACTCAATTTCATTGACAATACTTACCATGCAAAGGTTTGTGGCTGAGTGCATTAACTACTACGTTAGCCTTGCCCGGATGATAATCGATGACAAGATCGTAATCTTTAAGGAGTTTTAACCATCTTCGTTGCCGAATATTTAACTCTTTTTGAGTCAAGAGGTACTTGAGGCTTTTATGATCGGTAAAGATATAACATTTTTCTCCGTAGAGATAATGTCTCCAGATTTTCAATGCAAAGACAACTGCAGCCAACTCAAGGTCATGGGTAGAGTAATTCATTTCGTACGACTTAAGTTGTCTCGAAGCATAATCAATGACTTTTCATTCTTGCATCAATACACATCCTAACCCGAGATGCTATGCATCACTATAAACTGTGTAGTCTTTTCCAGACTCGGGTTGGGTCAAGACTGGTGTGAGTCAAGACTTGTTTAGTCAATGAAGCTGCTATTATAGAGAACCCTTTTATGAATCTTCTATAATAGCCAACAAGCCCAAGAAAGCTTCTAACTTCTCCAACATTCTTTGGTGGATGCCAATCTACAATATCTTGAATTTTCTTCGGATCCACCTGAATACTCGAAGCTAACACAATATGTCCAAGAAATGCAACTCTGGTGAGCCAAAACTCACACTTAGAGAATTTTGCATACAACTACTTCTCCCGTAAGGTTTGAAGCATGATGCGAAGAAGATCTTGGTGTTCTGCAACATTCTTGGAATAGATTAATATGTCATCTATAAACACCACTACAAATTTATCAAGATACGATCTAAAGACACGATTCATGAAATCCATAAAAGCTGCCGGTGCATTGGTTAACCCAAAGGGCATCACCAAGAATTTGTAGTGTCCATATCTCGTGCAAAAGACAGCTTTAGGTACATCACATTATTTTACTCTCATTTGATAATAGCCTGACCTTAAATCGATATTAGAAAACACAAAGGTGTCCTTTAATTGATCGAACAAGTCATCTATTCTAGGCAATGGATACTTGTTCTTGATGGTTACCTTGTTCAACTGTCGGTAATCAATGCACAATCGCATAAAACCATCTTTCTTCTTTACAAAGAGAACCGATGCTCCCCAAGGCGAAGAGTTCGCTTGAATGAAACCTTTATTTAACAATTCTTGAATTTGAGCATTCAACTCTTTTAATTCAACAACTTCCATTCAATATGGTGCAATGGAAACTGGAGCAATCCCATGTTGCACTTCAATGCCAAATTCCACTTCACGGGTTGAGGGTAATCCCGGAAATTCCTCAAGAAAGACATTAGAAAATTCAAATACAATGTCAATGTCTTATAACTGAGATTCATCTTTGGCTTCTAACGTCAAATCACACATTGAAGGATTCCTCGCATTCATCAAAACAATGCTTTCCTTGCCAAGACCCCTAAGATGCAACTTCCTTTTACAACAATCTACCCAGGCTTGATGCTCACTAAGCCAATCTAAGCCTAGGATGACATCAAAATCATAGATCAGTAAGGCCAACAAATTGGTTGGGAAAGGAATCCCTTGAATCATTAAGGGATAGTTCTTGCATACTACCTTCACAATGACACAATCTCCTAAAGGATTGGTTACAAAGATTCTCGATGCTATTGGCTCAAAAGACATGCTATACTTATTGACTATTATGGTGCTTATAAAAGAATGAGTAGAATCAGGATCAATCAATGCATATAAAGAGCGCAAATATAACTCAATTGTACATGCAATGACATCAAACTCATCCTTCTCTTCCCTGCTCCTCACATGATGTAACCCCCTTGACCCGGACTAACCACCAGGCCGAACCGAACGAGTTACACGGGGAAAACTGAAGTAAAAACCATTAAGGCCTCACTCCGATTAGGAACCCTATTTTTTTTCTTTTAGAATTATCTTGTCTAGATGCCATATTTAAATCCTATTTGAGGAGACAAGCAGTGGGAAGCAAACATGAACATGAACCAAGCAAAACTGGACATTAAAGGTTACTTTTAACATTTAAACCACAAACCATATCAATACGCCTAAGGCCAGTATCGATACGCCTTCAACGGTCAAACTCCCTAAGTTTAACTCTAAGAGAACGTATCGATACTCTCACGGCTGGTATCGATACGCCCTTAAAGGTCAAACTCCCAAAGTTAACACCATGGACCGTATCGATACACCTATGGCCCATATCGATACCCTAATTTCTTGTCAAAATCTCAAATTTCTAGAGGCCAAAATGGGTATCGGTACGCCCCCGTGTACTGGTACGCCTTGCTTAAAATAAGGGATCGTATCGATACAGTCTGTGAGCGTATCGATACGCCCTACCTAGAAAGACTGTTTTTTGCAGTTTTAAGCACAAGGAGAACTAACACAACTCATCAAACAAACACCTAATCAACTTCTAAACATGCACACCTCAAAAGCCAACCATGAGCATTCATTTAGATGTGATAGACAAACAACGGAACAAGATTCAACATGGCAAGATTCATTAAAGGAATACATTCAAGCATACCAATCACAAAAAGGGGTCAAAAGACAATCCATGACATGATCAACAAGTTTAGAGGCATTATATGCCAAACATAACTAAACAGACTTGCCCAAAGCAAGAGACATAACAACCGCCCCCTTAAACATAAAGGTCATATCCCATTGCTTAATACTACTTATTTAAGTCTAAAACCATACTTGAGCAAACCTAAATCTCCTTGGATTCTCCCTTGTTCCCTGAGATGCTCCGTAGGTCTAAGGGCCAGCATTGTTGGAAAAATGAGCGTAAGCATAAAAGCTTAGTGAGTGGTGCTCAAAACGGTAACTACAACAATGTAGTTTTAAAACCATATTTTTCTTGAAACCAAACCATTTCTAAATGATTTCCCCCATGCATGAACATATAACAACATGCCTTTAACATCTCGTGCATTTACCGAATGCATCCACAAGCCACAAACTTACCTCATGTTCATTCTCAACACAAAAGTAAGAAACCAACCACATACATGAGCATAAATGGAAAAGAGCAATATAACATGCTTAACATGAGAATTTAGAGCACCAAGGGTATATTGACATTCATCACTTTTACTCGGTTATGCAGATAGTTCTCAAACACGCTAGACACTTCCGGTGGAATCTCACATCACTGTACTCACTCGTCTAGTAAAACAGAGCTTCCGGTAGAATCTCACATCACCGTACTCACTCGTCTAGCAAAACATAGCTTCCGGTGGAATCTCACGTCACCGTACTCCTCCTTAGTGGAATCTAGCATCACTAAGGCCACGCGCGACTTTTACCTCGAGTGCACTCACATCCCATTGGTCAACCAACTATATCCGGTAATAAGATTTCACATGTCAATACCCACCAAACAAACACTTACCTTGTGTTCTCATGGTCACAACCATAACCAACATGGAAATCAATTAAGGAAATCAAATGCATAACATAAGGACATTCAAAGCATCATGCATTATGGAAAGTCATTCAAACACATAGTAGATGTTAACATAAATGAAGACTAAAAAGCTTAAAACTTACTCTTGAGCTTAGATTGGCTTATTAGGCTCAATCTAAACCCCAAAAACGCATTCTTAACTAAGTTAAGGCTTAGAAAACAATTCCATTCACCGATACAACCCAAACGATAGCTGAGACACCGATTAAAGCCTCTGAACTACCCGGTCCGAGGTCTGAAGAGCCCAAACTTGTTTCCCATGTTTCTAACCAATTCAAAAATGGTGCATTAGACCCAAATCAAACCCCCCAAACTTGCAGCAACATAGAAACTCAATATCAATCATCGAAACCAATCAATTCACACCCGAAAACACTTGGAAACACCATCAAAACGACTCAAACCAATTAGCAGCCAAAACCCAACAAATTTATCATCAAAACTACATCTTTCAACATCCAAAACACTTGCCTAAGGTCTAGAAATCATCAGCCCAAAGTTATTCACAAGAACCATTCAAAAACCCAAATTTTCAACTCCAAACCCCCTCATTTTTACAAGTTTCGGGTTCCCCATCATTTAATCACTACCCTAACATTTTTAGACCCTCAAAACAAAGTTAAAAAAACCTTTAAACATGGCATCAAACAACCCAACAAAAAATCCTTCATTTTCCTCTTTTCAAGCACAAAGCATTTTGGAACAAATTTAAACAATGGGTTTAAGGAAAATTTTCACTAACAATGAGTTTAAGGAAAGGAAAGTCAAAACAAAAGAGAGATTACCTTGAAAACTTGCTTGGATGGAGTGGTTGAAGCAATGAAATAGTAAAAATAGTGTCTTGGAGGAAAATAACGTGAAAAGTAGTTTGAAGAAGATGATGGTATTTTGAAAACCCCTTTTTCTTTCTTTCTTTTGAATTCCAAAATCCCCTTTTTACCCTTATTCATTAAAATCTTTTAGTGTTCATTTAAAAATGGCTTTCCCAAATTAATTTAACCCGAACCGGTTTAACTAACCTGATAATCTCCTAGCCCTAAATTCGAGGCGTTACACATGATACATCTTGGCGAGGGCTTTAGTGTCTTGCTTGTTGAATGGTTTCCCCGAACCGCTAGATCTCCCAAATTTTCCCGATGATCCTTGCTTTGATCCCTTACATCGGAAAGGTTGAGCCGGTGAGGTAGTAGTAGTCGAAGTAACTGTAGACTTAGTTGCATTCAATGGACAGTCACCAATGAAGTGACCTTGCTCACCACAGTAATAACAAGCTCTAGTCTGCTTACGACATTGACCCAATGAGTGCTTATTCTGATAGTATTTGCAAACTGGATGTTGGATGCTTCGACTCGATCCTTCGGTGCCATCGATAGATGTTGCCTTAGCAAAGGATTGAGTCATAGACTGAGGCCTATCAATATATCAAGAATGAGAGGGCTACAGATAAACATTCTGCTTAGGGCCTTGATATTTTCCTTTCTTATTCCACTTAGGAGGTTGAGAATCATCCCTGAACCTCTTCTCTGATTTACCGTACCCACTAGCCCATTGATGTTTCTGTGCAGCTTCAGTAGCATTGACTTGATTCACCAAGTCTTGGAAATCAACAGTGCTCAATGCAGTGAACATGGGGCGTAATTCATCATTGATGTAACCACCTCGACCCGGACTAGCTGCCAGACCATGCCCAACGGGTTACACGGGGATAACCGAAGCGAAACCCGTTGAGGCTCCACTTCGATTAACAACCCTAAAAGAAAATTCATTTTTAAGTTATCTTGTCTAGATGATAATGATATCACATGTGAGAGGACACGCAACGGAAAACACATATGGATTCAAAACGAGCAAACGAGCAATTAAGACTTCCTTTTTAACTTTTACAATAGGCCGTATCGATACGCTAGAGGACCGTATCAATATGCCTGAACTTGGTCAACTCCCTAAAGTCAACCTAGGGAAACCGTATCGATACGCTGGAAGACATTATCGATACGCCCACAACGGTCAACTTCTCACGGTCAAACTACAAAGACCGTATCGATACTCTCGGGACTCGTACAGATACGCCAAAATCTCGTCAATTTCTCAGATTTCCAGAGAGCTTTTGGCGTATCGATACACCCCCGCGTATCGGTACGCATAGCCTAAAACAAGGTCCCAAGCAGAGGACCGTATTGATACAACCCTTGAGCGTATCGATGCGCCCTACACTGCAACACTTGTTTTAGCTGCTAAAAACACAAGGACTCGACACTAAAGGTATACAACGACCATTCAAGCACTCATACAACATAAAGCATTCATGGATGATCATACGAAGCAATTTAAGCATTCAATGAAGCAACATTCATCAAGATAAGAATTCATAGAGGAGACATGCATACAAGCTTTCACCAACTTAGCCAAAAGATAAACTAAACCATACTTCAACATGGCGTAAGGCAGTAAAAGCCCAAAACGACTAAACATACTTGACTAAGCAAATGAACATGCCATCAACATCACAAAATGCAAGGTCCTATCACATTGCTTAAATACTAATTATCGAAGTCTAAACCATACTTGAGCAAACTAAAATACCCTTGGATCCTCTCTTGTTCCCCGAGCTGCTCCGAAGGTCTAAGAGCCTGCATTGTTGGAAAAAGAGAGCGTAAGCGTTTAAGCTTAGTGAGCAGTGCTCAAGAGTAACTACAACAATGCAGATTTAAAATATCGTTTGCTTAAAAACCAAAACCATTTCCAAATCATTTCTACATGCTTGAAACACACAAAGTCATGCTTTTACCTTCATGTGCATTTACCGAATGCAACTACAAGCTAAAGGCTTACCATATGCTCATTCTCATAACACAAGCAAACTAACCACAATGTATAACCATAAGCATAAGGAAACAACAACATGCTTAACAAGAGAATTAGAACAATCATGGGTATATTGACATTCAACGTTTTACTCGGATTTGCGGATAACTTTCTCAAACCCACTAGACACTTCCGGTGGAATCTCACATCACCGTACTCACCCGTCTAGCAATAACAAAATTTCCGGGGGTATCTCACATCACCGTACTCCTCCTTAGTGAAATCTAACATCACTAAGGCCACGTGCGAATTTTACCTCGAGTGCACTCTAATCTTATTGATCGATCAATTATATCCGGTAACAACCAAACATATGTCAATATACTCAAACACAACCAACAAGCATTACCGATGCTTGGACCACTTACCAAGTCCAATTTCCATGCAAGGCATGTACTCACAATGCAAGTATAACACAAGTCTCACATCTCAACATGCATAATAAATGCAATTCAACACATTACAACATAGCATGTTCATCTTGCATTCAAGAAATCGTAAAGCACAATTTAAATGCATAAACCATTAAAACTTACTCTCAAGCTTGGATTGGCCTTTCAAGCTCAATCCAAACTCCCAAAACATTACCTTAACCATGCTAAGGCTTTTAAAATCGATCCACTCACCAGCCAAAACACATCCGATGTCGGAGATGCCGAATCAAGCCTCCGAACTACCAGGATTTCCATCCGCAAAGCCCGAATCTGATTCCACTATTTTGAGCAACCCAAAATCGAACATTAGAACACAAATACACTCACAAACACAACGAAGACTCGGAACTCAACAACCTTGCATCAATACCCCAACGATTCCAACCCAAACTTCACTCGATCCATAGCCAATTCGAACCCAAACTATTAGCAACCACAACCAATGAATTTACTATAAAATCTACCTTTTTACACTCCAAAACTTCAATCTAACTCTACCAAACCTCCAGCTGCAAATTAGAGACAAAACCCAACCAAAAACTCAAGATTTCTAACTTTTAAAATCACCAAAAATACTCATTTCGGGTTTCCATTAAAAACCCACCATTTTTTATATTATTTCAAAGTTAAAACAAAGATAGAAAACACTCCCAACTCAGCCTTACATCAACCCAATGAAACCCAATGATTGCTTCACATTTCCAACCAAACTTTGAAAATCAAAATGAGTTTACTCTATGAGTTTTTACAAATATATCAACATATAAGGCTTAAGGAAGATGAGACCAAGTTAGTAAACTATTTACCTTGAAGAAATCACTTAGTTGAGAGCTTGAAATCTAATGGAATAGTGAATAGGGTTTAGGGAAGTTTTTAGAACGTGAATTCAAAATGAAGAAGAAGTCTTTTTGATAAAACCCTTTTTTTTATTTCTTTCTAGGAAAAATCCCCTTTTTGCCCCTTTAGCCTTTTAAAACACTTTTGGGTGTATTTAAAATTAGTTTATCTCTAGTTTAGTTTAATTGACCCGGTTGACTGACCCAATAACTCTCGACACTAAACTCGGGGAGTTACAACTCTCCCCCACTTAAGGAATTTCGTCTCCGAAATTACCTAGCGGAAAAAGATGAGGAAACTGCTTTCGCATGTCATCCATTCTCTCCCAAGTGGCTTTTTCCACCCCTCGGTGACGCCACCTAACCTTAACCAACTCAATGGTCCTTCCTTGCAACACTTTGCTGTCTGAAGCCAAAAACTCAATTGGTTCTTCATCGTAGGTCAAATCCAGATTTAATTCTATCTCCTCAACCGGCATAACATGCGACAGATCCGATCTATACCTCCGTAGCATCGAGACATGAAACATATCATGAATCTTCTCTAGCTCGACCAGAAGCCTCAACCTATAGGCAATGAGACCAACTCTCTCAACTATCTCATACGGACCAATGAATCTCGGGCTCAACTTGCCTTTCTTACCAAACCTCATTACCTTCTTCCAAGGTGTGACTTTCAAGAACACTTTGTCGCCCACGTCATACTCTATTTTCCTTCTTTTTAGATCTGTATAAGATTTCTGTCTATCCGAAGTTGCCTTCAAACGGTCACAAATCAACTAGACTTTCTCAGTAGTACCCTTAAGCATATCGGGCAAAGGTATCAATTTCTGTCCCGCTTCGGCCCAACAGACATGTGTTCTACATTTTCTACCATACATAGCTTCATAAGGTGCCATCTGAATGCTGGCTTGATAATTGTTATTATACGCACTCTATTAACGGTAGATGCTTCTCCCACGAACCCTAAAATTCTATAATGCAACATCTCAACATATCTTCTAACACTTGTATAACTCTCTCTGACTGACCATCGGTCTGAGGATGATATGAAGTGCTGAAATTTAGTCGAGTACCCAAAGCACTATGCAAACTTTCCCAAAATCTAGTCGTGAACCTCGGATATTTTTCTGACACTATGGATTTCGGTACACCTTGCAATCTCACTACCTCACTGATATACATATCGGTCAACTTATTTAGGGTATAAGTGGTGTGAACGGCTAAAAAGTGCGCACACTGCATAAGACGATCAACTATTACCCAAACCAAATTCTTCTTAGAAGGTGTCAACGACAAACTCGATACGAAATCCATGGTGATTCTCTCTCACTTCCACTCGGGAATTCTCAACGGTTGTAGAAAACCTGAAGGAAACTGGTGCCCAAGTTTAACTTGCTGACAGACCATGCACTTACTCACAAACTCGGCAACATATTTCTTCAAACCAACCCAGAAATACTTATTTTTCAAATCACGATACATTTTCATGCTTCCTGGATGCATAGAAAATGGGCTACTATGAGCTTCAGTTAGGATGGTGCGTCTCAAGTCTACATCTTCTGGAACAACTACTCTACTCTTGAAACACAAAACTCCATCACTACTAAAACAAAAATCTGTCGGTTTACCTTCCGCTATGTCTTGCACATGAGATGCTAATGATCTATCTTGCAACTGCTTCTCTCTAATCAACTGAAGCAAAGAAGGTCTAACTTGCAACTCGGCCACTAATCCACCATCTAGAGACAAACTCAATCTAGCAAACATAGCTCGTAACTCAACCGCTACCTTTCTACTCAAAGCATCAGCCACTACAATGGCTTTACCCGGATGATACTCAATCATGAGATCGTAATCCTTAAGCAACTCTAGCCACCTACGCTGTCTAAGATCCAATTCTCTTTGTGTCATTATATATTTCAGACTTTTGTGATCCGTATACACGGTGCATTTCTCACCATACAAGTAATGTCTCCAAACTTTCAAAGCGAAAACCACTCCTACCAATTCTATATTATGCGTGAGGTAATTACCCTCATGAGTCTTCAACTTTCTAGATGCATAGGCCACTACTCTTCCTTCTTGCATAAGTACACAACCCAAACCAACATACGACGCATCACTGAAGACTAAAAACTTTTTCCCTGACACGGGCTGAACTAAAACAGGAGCTTCAGTAAAGGCTTCTTTCAATTTCTCAAACTCTTGTTGTCTTGCATCAGTCCACTCAAACCAAACATCATTATATAGCAATTTAGTCAAAAGAGCTGCAACCTTTGAGAAACCCTCAACAAAACGTCTATAGTAACTGGCCAAACCTAAGAAACTACGAACTTCGGTCACTGTCTTTGGTGGTTTTCAATTCACAACTGCCTCAACTTTCTTAGAATCGACTCGGATTCCCTCGGCTGGCACAATATGGCCTTAGAAGACTACTTCCCTAATCCAGAATTCACATTTGCTCAACTTGGCATACAACTGATTGTTTAACAATTTCTGCAACACCAAACGCAAATGTCGATCATGGTTTTCCTCGGTACAAGAGTACACTAGATTATCATCAATGAACACTACTACAAACTAATCTAAATATTCATGAAACACTCTATTCATCATGTCCATAAAAGCTGTTGGTGCATTAGTCAAACCAAAGGGCATCACTAAGAATTCGTAGTGCCCAAAACGAGTGCGGAAAGCTGTCTTCGGTACATCTTGGCCTCTTACCTTCAACTGATAATAACCGGATCTCAAATCTATCTTCGAGAACACTGAAGCACCTCTCAACTGATCAAATAAGTCATCAATTCTCGGCAACAAATATTTTTTCTTCACTATCAACTTATTCAACTGTCGGTAATCGATACACATTCTTAAACTACCATCCTTCTTTTTCACAAACAACACCGGTGCACCCCAAGGTGAAGTACTCGGACGAATGAATCCTCAGTCTATCAATTCCTGAAGCTGCGTCTTCAGCTCTTTCATTTCTTTAGGAGCCATATGGTACGGTGCTATCGATATTGGAGTTGAATCTGAATAAGTCTCAATAACAAACTCTACATCTCTATCTGGAAGCAAACAAGGCAATTATTCTGGGAACACACTCGGAAAGTCACAAACTATCCTAATGTCTCGCGGTCGTGCATCATCCATATTCAGATTCATAACATAGGCTAGGTACGCCTGACAACCAACACTCAACAATTTTTGAGCCTCTAAGGATGAAACTACATTGGACAAGAACTTAACGTTCTCGCCCACTATCACTACCTCATGATCCTTTGAAAGTCTCAATGACACAAGCTTTGTCTCAAAATCTACTCTAGCCCTATGCTCTACAAGCCAGTTCATGCCTAATATTACATCAAAACTATAAAACGGCAATTCCATCATATCCACAGGAGAAACATGACCCTGAACCATCAAAGGACATATTCTGTACATCTTTTTTACCACAACTGTCTCACCGAAGGAACTAGTGACATTAATACCCACATCTAATATATCAACCGGAATATCTAACAATCTTACATGCTCACTCAATATGTACGAATGCGTAGAACCGGAATCAATCAAAGAAAGCAAAGTCAAAGACTATAACAAGAAATTACTTGCAATCACGTCTACGTCATTCTTGTCCTCACGATGTGCATACACTCTAGTTGGCCCACCTCCCTTGGGCTGAACCGCTACAACATAAGCAACATTCCTCTGACCGTCATTTCTAGGCTGAAAGTTACCTCGACCGCGCCCACGGCCTCTCTGATGGTCGACAGCTCATGCAAGAGCTTGTCCATCCCTAGACGGATGTGGACAATCGCGCTTCAAATGCGCAAACACTCATCGTAATGACGTCAACCACGCTTGTTGCACTCGGGAGTACAATTCTCAGTCCATTGGCCGTGATGGCCTCTACCCGGATTACCATATCCGCGTCTATGGTCATGGTGAGGTTTCCTATCCTTGTGCCTCTTGGTACGATCTCTGTCCCAATCAGCGTTTCTCTTTTCGAAACTAGATCCACCCTTGCGATTCGCAAGTCCCAAAGACTGCTCGATGTCCTTGGCCCTAGCGACCAACACATCAAAATCTGTATAGTCGAAAGCCAACATGTAGGTCTTCACAACCTGAACCAACCCATAGCGGAAACGCTCATAATGTTCTGCCTCAATAGGAACTAACTCAGAAGCATACTGACTAAGCTGCACAAACTGCATGTCATAGTTGGACACAGTCAAACCATTCTGAACTAGAGCCATGAACTCTCTATTCTTCTCATCTAGGTATCGATGACCTAAGTACTTTTTACATAAAGCATTTCTGAAAAACTCCCAAGTAACCTCGACCTCATGCATGCCCGTAGTGATAGTAGTCCACCAAGTGTAGGCGTCCCCCTAAAGCAAAGAGACAATGCAACCCAACTTATGTGCCTCAGAACACTCCATCTGACTCAAGATACGAACTGTGCTCTCAAACAATGTCTCGGAACCCTTGGGTGACAACCCACGAAACTCAACCCCGCCCAAGCTACGGAGTCACTCAAACGGTAAACCAGAACCTGCACCCTGAGGCGGTGCTGCAACCCGAACACCCACTAAAGCTGTCTGTATAGCCCCGACTATAGCCTGAATCAACGGATTCGCATCGATACCTGCCTGCCCCTAACCAGCCTGAGGTCCAACAACTTCTGCATTCGCCCCACCTCCCAGAGGTAGAGGAGGAGGAGGAGGAGGCAAGTTCTCTCCTCGCACATCCTCGACATTCTCAATCTGCTCTACCCTCGGCCTTCCCCTCGGTCTCACTGGGCTAACAGATGCAAAGCTATACAAAAAGAAAAACAAGTGAAATGATTTGGGGTCAGCAAGGAACAAGGTCCAAGGTGCTCAAGTCCTTAAACTTAAAACCGCTTACAATAACAATATACTAGCAATTTGTGCCTTTACTACTTCTCAACCGACACAAGAATAACCACAAACATGCTCACAATCGCCAAGCTTATACCATAAAACTTACCTCCCTTACCTTTTGGCTTGGGGAAACTCAACGAACCTAGGCAAAACCTAGGCTCTGATACCAACAAATGTAACCCCCTCGACCCAGACTAGCCGCCAGACCACGCCGAACGGGTTACACGGGGATAACCAAAGTGAAACTCGTTGAGGCTCCACTTCGATTAACAACTCCAAAAGAAAATTCATTTTTAAGTTATCTTATCTAGATGATAATGATATCCTATGTGAGAGGACACGCAGCGGAAAACATGTATGGATTCAAAACGAGCAAACGAGCAATTAAGACTTCATTTTTAACTTTTACAACAGGCCGTATCGATACGCTAGAGGACCGTATCGATACGCCTAGACTTGGTCAACTCCAAAAATTCAACCTAGGGAAACCGTATCGATACGCTGGAAGACAGTATCGATACGCCCTCAACGGTCAACTTCTCACGGTCAAACTACAAAGACTGTATCGATACTCTTGGGACCCGTACCGATACGCCAAAATCTCGTCAATTTCTCAGATTTCCAGAGAACTTTTGGCGTATCGATACACCCCCGCGTATCGGTACGCATAGCCTAAAATAAGGTCCCAAGCAGAGGACCGTAACGATACAGCCCTTGAGCGTATTGATACGCCCTGCACTACAACACTTGTTTTAGCCGTTAAAAACACAAGGACTCGACACTAAAGGTATACGATGACCATTCAAGCAACATACAAGCACTCATACAACATAAAGCATCCATGGATGATCATACTAGGCAATTTAAGCATTCAATGAAGCAACATTCATCAAGATAAGAATTCATAGAGGAGACACGCATACAAGCATTCACCAACTTAGCCAAAAGATAAACTAAAACATACTTCAACATGGCATAAGGCAATACAAGCCCAAAACGAATAAACATACTTGACTAAGCAAAAGAACATGCCATAAACATCACAAAACACAAGGTCTTATCCCATTGCTTAAATACTAATTATCGAAGTCTAAACCATACTTGAGCAAACTAAAATTCCCTTGGATCCTCTCTTGTTCCCCAAGCTGCTCCGAAGGTCTAAGGGCCTATATTGTTGGAAAAAAGAGCGTAAGCGTTTAAGCATAGTGAGCGGAGCTCAAGAGTAACTACAACAATGCAGATTTGAAACATCGTTTGTTTAAAAACCAAAACCACTTCCAAATCATTTCAACATGCTTGAAATACACAAAGTCATGCTTTTACCTTCACGTGCATTTACCGAATGCAACTACAAGGAATAGGCTTACCATATGCTCATTCTCATAACACAAGCAAAATAACCACAATGCATAACCATAAGCATAAGGAAACAACAACATGCTTAGCAAGAGAATTAGAGCAATCATGGGTATATTGATATTCAACGTTTTACTCGGATATGCGAATAACTTTCTCAAACCCACTAGACACTTCTGGTAGAATCTCACATCACCGTACTCACCCGTCTAGCAATAACAAAATTTCCGGTGGAATCTCACATCATTGTACTCCTTCTTAGTGGAATCTAACATCACTAAGGCCATACGCGAATTTTACCTCGAGTGCACTCTAATCCTATTGATAGATCAATTATATCCGGTAACAACCAAACATGTGTCAATATACTCAAACACAACCAACAAGCATTACTGATGCTTGGACCACTTACCAAGTCCAATTTCCATGCAAGGCATGTACTCACAATGCAAGTATAACACAAATCTCACATCTCAACATGCATAATAAATGCAATTCAACACATTACAACATAGCATGTTCATCTCGCATTCAAGAAATCGTAAAGCACAATTTAAATGCATAAACCATTAAAACTTACTCTCGAGCTTGGATTGGCCTTTCAAGCTCAATCCAAACTCCCAAAACATTACCTTAACCATGCTAAGGCTTTTAAAATCGATCCACTCATCAGCCAAAACACAATCGATGTCTGAGATGCCGAATCAAGCCTCCGAACTACCCGGATTTCCGTCCATAAAGCCCGAATCCGATTCCACAGTTTTGAGCAACCCAAAATCGAACATTAGAACACAAATACACTCACAAACACAGCAAAGACTTGGGACTCAACAACCTTGCATCAATACCCAACGATTCCAACCCAAACTTCACTAGAACTATAGCCAATTCGAACCCAAACTATTAGCAACCACAACCAACGAATTTACTATCAAAAATCCACTTTTTACACTCCAAAACATCAATCCAACTATACCAAACCTCCAACTGCAAATTAGAGACAATACCTAACCAAAAACTCAAAATTTCTAACTTTTAAAATCACCCAAAATACCCATTTTGGGTTTTCATTAAAAACCCACCATTTTTATGTTATTTTAGAGTTAAAACAAAGATAAAAAACACTCCCAACTCAGCCTTACATCAACCCAATGAAACCCAAAGATTGCTTCACATTTCCAACCAAACTTTGAAAATCAAAATGAGTTTAATCCATGAGTTTTTATAAAAATATCAACATATAAGGCTTAAGGAAGATGAGACCAAGTTAGGAAACTATTTACCTTGAAGAAATCACTTAGTTGAGAGCTTGAAATCCAATGGAATAGTGACTAGGGTTTAGGGGAGTTTTTAGAACGTGAATTCAAAATGAAGAAGAAGTCTTTTTGATAAGGGTTAACTACTGGAATAGTCACTTATGTTTTCTCCTAGTACAGAGTTGGTCACCGATTTTGAAAAACGACCAATAAGGTCATTTATGTTTTCGGGGCGTAAACTTTTTGTCACCCATCCGTTTGTTGTCGTTAAACACTGACGAATTGCTGACCTGACAACGAAAAATAAGGGTAAATTATTGCAATGGCCATTAAAGTTTATCTCATGTACATTTTTGCTCCCCAATGTAAAAAAACATTATAGTCACTAATAAAAATGTTTCTTTATAATTTCACCCTTAAATTTTTAAAAATTCATTTTCAACCCTAAAACTATACAATCAATTAGTACAATAATATTATAAATGCTTAGATGAAAAATAGGTGCCCAAAGTATACCATTTTTAAACTTAGGTTCCCAAATTACTCCTATTTAATAACTAAACTTTCAAATTGCTCATATTTTTTTACTCTGAATTATTTTTTTATTATTATAACATATCATGTCATTTTTATTTTTTAAAATTAAAGATAATTTTAAAATAAAATTATTTTTATTATTATTAAATGTAAAATATTTTAAAATAATATTAGTTTTTAAAATAATTTAGGTGTCTAAAATATTTTTTTGTAAAAATTGGTACTCAGAGTTTCTATAGGTACAATTTTAGCTGTCCGGTTGTTAAATGAGTGTTAAAAAAATTGTCAACCAATCGATGCTTGACATGTGGCATTAATTTTATTTTTAATGGAAAATACTAAGAATTGTCAAATTATTATAAAATCTCAAAATTTTACAAGCTTCACAAAACAATCCTTAAATCCCTGAAAGATCCCAAACTTTCGTTGTCGACTGTCACCGCTTCCGCTGCCAATTGTCTTTGCTGACCGCACTCACTTGGTCGCCGGACCAAGGCGACAATTTTCCCTAACATCACGTCGCCGGAAACGCCCAACGGTGTGCAGCCGAACGTCAAACGCGAACATCGATTTCGTGTTTGACGTTTGGCTGCACGCCATTGGGCGTTTCTGACGATGTTGTGTTGGGAAAAATGATCGCATTGATTCGCCGACTAAGTTGGTGCGGTCAGCGACGACAACTGGCGGCGGAAGCGGCGACAATCGACGATGGAAGTTTAGAAATTTTTAGGAATTTAAAGACTGTTTTGTGAAGCTTGTCAAATTTTGAAATTTTATAATAACGTGAAAGTTCTAAGTATTTTCCATTAAAAATTAATAAAATTAATGCCACGTGTCTAGTACCGATTGGTTAACAATTTTTATAACACTCATTTAACAATCGGACACCTAAAATTGTAACTATTATAAATTTGGGCACCTATTTTTACAAAAAAATAATTTAAACACCTAAATTATTTTAAGAAGTGATATTTTTAAAATATATATTTTAAATTTAATAATAATAAAAATGATTTTATTTTATTTTAAAATTATTTTTAATTTAACAATAATAAAAATGGCATGTCATGTTACAATAATATTAAAAACAATCCAAAGTGAAAAAAATAGGATCAATTTGAAAGTTTAGTTATTAAATAGGAGCAATTTTAGCACCGAAATTTAAAAAGGTATACTTTGAGCACCTATTTTTCATTTAAGCCTTTATAATATTATTATACTAATTGATTGTAAAGTTTTAGGGTTAAAAAAATAATTTTTAAAAATTCAAGGGTGAAATTATAAAGAAACATTTTTATTAGTGATTATAATGTTTATTTTTTTTAAATTGGAGAGCAAAAATGTACATGAGATAAACTTTAATGGCCATTGCAGTAATTTACCCTTATTTTTTCGTTGTCAGGTCAACAATCTGTCAATATTTAACGGCAATAAACGGCTGGGTGACCAAAGGTTTACGCCCCGAAAACGTAAGTGACCTTACTGGTCGTTTTTCAAAATCGGTGACCAACTCTATACTGGGGAAAACATAAGTGACTATTCCAGTAGTTAACCCTTTTGATAAAAATCCCCTTTTTTATTTCTTTCTAGGAAAAATCCTCTTTTTGCCCCTTTAGCCTTTTAAAACTCTTTTGGGTGTATTTAAAAATAGTTTATCTCCAATTTAGTTTAATTGACTCGGTTGACTAACCCGATAACTCCTGGCCCTAAACTCGGGGCGTTACAATTGAGCCTAGCGATGAACATTTGGCACTTCTTCTCCTTCTTGATGTATTCAGCACCGTATCTACAGTACTTACAGAAGTCATGGATGTACTGCTCGATCAGTCGTCTGCCTTGCTTGAGGTGGAGGAAGATACTACGCCTTCCAGCGAGATAAAACTCACTGATGTACTTCTTACAAAATTATTTAAGGAAGAACTCCCAGGTTACAACATCCTCGGAGACCGT
This sequence comes from Hibiscus tridactylites, assembly GCA_958450335.1. NCBI lineage: Eukaryota > Viridiplantae > Streptophyta > Magnoliopsida > Malvales > Malvaceae > Hibiscus > Hibiscus tridactylites. The sequence goes on from OY288287.1 coordinate 14,755,068, forward strand.
CAAAGTAGTAGTCTCCCACCACTGGAATGCCTCGTCAGCCAGCAACGCAAGGGCACACTTGAGTTTGTGCTCGTCCGAGCACTGCAACTGCTTGTTCAAGATCCGAAGAGTGTTATCCAACCAATACTCGGCAACTTCAGGGTTGTCATCTTCTTGACCGGTAAAGTTGTAAGCTCGGTACTGAGATAATTTATCGAGAGGAGCTCATGTACGTTGAATTACAGGAGCGATGGGTTGTCTAACCTGCTCAACCCTTATTACAGTCATAAATTGCTTGAACATATCAAATTCTCAGATTTCCAGAGAGGCTTTGGCGTATCGATACGCTAGGCTTAAACTGAGCCCCAAAGTGTAGGACCATATTGATACGGCCCATGGGCGTACCGATACGCCCTGCACTGCAACACTAAAAAATTCAGCAAAAAGCATCAAGACTCGACCTTAGATGCAAATTAAGACCCACCTAGCCACACGCAATCATACATACAACATTTAATAAGCGGGATCAAGCATGCAAGACCACTTTAAACGAACAATCATGGCATTCATCCCAAGAGGGGCATTTAGGTGGAAAACATGCATAGAACCATATTTTACTTCACCATTTCATACAAAGGCAAAAACATTCAAAGGCATAACATGGAAAGGTTTCTCACGCTCTTAAACATTCATGTAAGCATTCATAGATCAAGTTCATAAACTCTCAAACACTAGCAATTAAGCACGAAATAAGCATGGCACTCAATCCACAACATAAAAGCATAACACATCTAATCATAACATCAACAACTCCACATGTTAGAATATCTACAAAATTAAACTAAGGAGTTTGACACCAACTCCTACAAGTCTACACCCCCATCATCTAGGCATTATTACAAATACGTAAATCATACTTGAGCTACTTTGAGAACTCCAAACGCTCCTCCCTTGCCTGCTTACCTTCCGAACTCTAATGATCTGCATGTTGAAAATAAAGGAGAGCGTAAGCTAACTAGCTTAGTGAGAGAAGCTCTATAATTCAACAAGCATGCAGTTTTCAAAACACTTTTCATAATTGACTATAAATCGATGAATGGACGAATGATCATCACAACATGACTACACATGGCTTGCCCATGCACAACCAACATACACACGGTGGGACCACACATCACCGTTCGACTAGTAGTTTTCCGATGGGACCACTCATCACCTTACTCTACTACTAGTCACTACCGGTGGGACCACTCATCACCGTAGTTTAGACAACCATCATGTGAGGCTCGACTTCTACACGACTACACAACAACAACGATGTAAAACAACTCGAGATGCACATGACCACATCATATAACCATTCATCAACACATAACAAAGATGTAGGAGTAGTAACTTACACTCGGGTTAAGGTGAACCCTCTAGGTCCCACCCAAACCCCAAGAGTTCCATTTCGAAAACAAATCAAAGGTTAACATTTCTACTCACCGTTGTTACCCAAAAGAAGGCCGAAAACCAAGCTCATGTCTCCAAATTCTCCGAATTCGTCCCCGAAGCTTCACCAACTAAATTCCTTGCTTCTAGTCATCCCAACACAATTAGAATAGCCATAAATCAGTCCACAATTCAATGTAGTCAACTCGGAACATAAACCAAGCACAAAACACATGATTTCAACTAAAAACAAAACCCAAATTCCACATTCCCGAGCAGCCCATAAGCACAACCTAAAACCAATGATTCCAACACTTAAATTACTCCCAAAAGCCTCCAAAACAACCCTTACATATAGCCTAACAACCAACCATCAATTTTCCACTTTTAACACCCCAAAACTCAACCTAAAACCCTTCAAAATCCCCTCCAAAACCCAAATTCGGGAAACACCATAAGAACATGTAAAAATCAACTATGTTGGACCTTTTAGGTTGTAAACATCTTATCTAACATTAATAAATCGAAATCTTAAGTTAAAGACAATAAATATAGCATTTTTAATCAAAACCCCCAAAACTTCAAATTTCTAAATCATGAACCATAATGAAAACTAAAGGTACTAACTTGTAGAGGGAAAGGAGGACAAGTCAAAAACGTATTTACCTTTCAAAAATCACCAATAAAGAGCAAAAGAGATTATGGAATAGTAATTTGAGAGGGTTTTGGGTTTTGACATGAAAAATGAAAAAGAAGAAGATGACTCTCCCCATTTGACTCAAAAGCTCATCTTTTCCAAACTTTGAATTATTTACAAAAACGCCATTAATGAGATGGCTAAAATCCTCATCTCCTAAAATCCATGGGTTTTGGGTTTGAAATCAAACAAGCCCAACATAAAATATTCGTTTTGAAATCCGAGGCTCAAAATATTATGTTATTATTTTAATTATAAAACCGAAACCTGAACATTACTTTAATATTATTTTCACCCGACCCTCAAACCCGAGTGTTGCAACTCTCCCCCACTTAAGAAATTTCGTCCCCGAAATTACCTGACGGAAACAAGTACGAAAACTGCTCAAGCATATCAGCTTTCCTTTCCCACGTGGCCTCTTCAACTCCCCTATGTCTCCATAACACCTTGACCAACTCTATGGTCTTGCCACGCAACACCTTGCTATCAGAAGCACGTTTCTCAATAGGCTCTTCATTGTAAGACAAATTCGGATTCAACTCTATCTCCTCAACGGGTATAACATGGGACGGATCCGATCTATACCTCCTAAGCATCGACACATGAAAGACACCATGAATCTTCTCTAATTCGGAAGGCAATCTCAAACGGTAAGCTACTGGCCCAATCCGCTCAACTACCTCATAAGGTCCAATGAATCTTGGGCTTAACTTGCCCTTCCTCCCAAACTTCATCACCTTTTTCCAAGGTGAGACTTTCAGAAACACTTTATCTCCCACGGAATACTCTACCTCCTTCCTCTTTAAGTCGGCATAGGACTTCTGTCGATCTGAAGCTGCCTTCAGACGATCACATATCAACTTCACCTTCTCAGTGGCGCCCTTAAGAAAATTGGGCATCGGTACAAGTTTCTGTCCGGCTTCGGCCAAACAAATTGGAGTTCTACATTTCCTACCATACAAGGCCTCATACGGAGCCATCTGAATACTCGACTAAAAACTGTTGCTATATGCAAACTCCACTAACGGTAGATGTTTCTCCCACGACCCCTGAAAATCAATGATACAACATCTCAACATATCTTCCAACACCTGAATCACTCTCTCAGACTGACCATCTGACTGCGGATGATACGAAGTGCTGAAGTTCAACCAAGTACCCAAGGCTCGGTGCAAACACTCCCAAAATCTAGCCGTAAACCTCGGATCTCGGTCTAACACAATCGATTTCGATACCCCATGTAGTCTCACTATCTTACAGATATACAGATCGACCAACTTGTCTAAAGTATAGGTGGTATGAACTGGTATGAAGTGGGCACACTTAGTAAACATATCTACAATCACCCACACTGAATTCTTCTTCGAATGAGTCAACGATAGCCCCGACACAAAGTACATGGTGATACGTTCCCACTTCCATTCCGGAATCTTCAACGGCTGTAACAATCTTGAGGGGAACTAATGCTCGGCTTTGACCCTCTGAAAAACCATACACCTACTGACAAACTCGGCCACGTCCTTCTTCAAATCAACCCAATAGTACTCTTCTTTTAACCCTCGATACATCTTCGTGCTACCCGGATGCATAGCAAAAGGACTATTATAAGCTTTATTCAAGATAGTACGCCTCAACTCGGCATCCTCCGGAACCACTATCCTATCCTTGTAACACAAGATCCCATTCTCACCAAAACAATACTCGGTAGGCCTATCTTCGGCTATGTCTTGCACGTGAGGTGCCAAAGACTCATCTCGCAACTGCTTCTCTCGAATTAACTGAACTAACGAAGGCTTAACCTGAAGCTCGGCTATCAACCCACCATCCTTAGACACACTCAACCTCACAAACATAACTCGTAACTCAACGACCACTTTTCTACTTAAGGCATCGGCCACTACGTTTGCCTTGCCCAGATGGTACTCTATTGTGAGGTCATAATCCTTAAGAAGCTCTAACCACCTACGTTGCCTAAGGTTCAACTCCCTCTGAGACATCAAATACTTCAAACTCTTGTGGTTGGTATACACGGTGCACTTCTCACCATAAAGATGGCGTCTCCAAATCTTCAATGCGAACACCACTGCGGCTAGCTCTATGTCATGGGTGGGGTAATTCTTCTCATGAACTTTCAATTGTCGCGAAGCATATTATACCACCTTACCTTCTTGCATAAGCACACAACCTAGACCTACGTTGGATGCATCACTATAAATCACAAATTCTCTCCTCGGTTCAGGCTGAATCAAGATAGGGGCTTCGGTCAAAGCTTTCTTCAATTTCTCAAACGCTTCTTGTCTTGCATCTGACCACTCATACAGAACATTCTTCTGTAGCAACTTAGTCAACGGAGCCGCTATTCTAGAAAACCCCTCAAAAAACCTTCTATAATATCCTGCCAAACCTAGGAAACGACGGATTTCTGTCACTGACTTCAGTTGTTTCCAATTCACTATAGCTTCTATCTTCTTGGGATCCACACTAATCCCACTAGCCGAGATCACGTGTCCTAGGAAGACTACCTTCGTAATCCAAAACTCACATTTGCTTAGCTTGTCATACAACTGATTCTCTAGTAGGGTCTGAAGTACTAACCGCAAATGCTCATCATGTTCCTCCTCGGTCCTAGAGTATACCAAGATGTCGTCTATGAACACTACCACAAACCTGTCCAAGAACTCATGAAACACACGGTTCACCAAAAACTCATAGTGCCCATAACGTGTACGAAAGGCTGTCTTCGGTATGTCCACATCCTTTACCTTCAACTAGTAGTACCCGGACCTCAAGTCAATTTTTGAAAACACAGAAGCACCTCTCAAATGGTCTAGCAAGTCATCTATCCTAGGTAAAGGGTATTTGTTCTTCACTGTCACCTTATTCAACTGCCTATAATCTATACACATCCTCATGCTACCATATTTCTTTTTCACAAACAAGACCGGAGCACCCCACGAGGAAATACTGGGCCTAATGAAGCCTCTATCAGTGAACTCCTGAAGCCGTGTCTTCAACTCTTTCAACTCTTTCAGAGAAATTCTATACGGAGCAATCGACACTAGTGTAGAATCAGAATACGTCTCAATAGCAAACTCAACTGCTCTGTCTGGAGGCAAATCCGGTAGCTCTTTATAAAAAACACTCGGAAAATCATATACTGTTCTGATGTCCTGAGGTCTCACCTCACTCATATCCGGATTCATTACATAAGCCAAATAAGCCTGACACCCTAAACTCAACAACCTCTGAGCTTTCAAAGCCAAAACCACATTGGACAGGAACCTGACGTTCTCACCAACTACCACAACCTCAAAGTCATCGGTAAGCCTCAAGGAGACTCTCTTGGTCTCGAAGTCAACCCTAGCTCTATGCTCTACAAGCCAATCCATGCCCAAAATCACATCAAAACCGTAGAAGGGTAACTCCATCATATCGACAGGAAACACGTGGCCCTGAACCATCAAGGGACACCTCCTATACATTTTCCTAACTCCCACTGTATCACCAAAAGAGCTAGTGACATTTACACCTACCTCTAACCAATCACATGGTAAACCTAATGACCTTGCGTGCTCACCCAAAATATACGATTGTGTTGACCCCGAATCTATCAAAGAAAGCAAACTCAAAGACTGTAATGAGAAATTACATGCAATGACATCAGTGTCATTCCCAGCCTCTCGCTGAGCATACACCCTAGTCGGTCCTCCTCCCTCGGGCTGGACTGCGACTACATGAGCCATGTTCCTCTGACCCTCATTCCTTGGCTAAAAGTTTCCGCGACCGTGCCCACGGCCACTCTGATGCTCAAAGCCCCTAGCTGGAGTCGGTCCGCCCCTAGCCGGGTGTGGACAGTTACGCCTCATGTGGTCTCGAGATCCACAGTTCCAACACGGCCCAAAGGTACCCACACACTCGCCCTGGTGGCGTCTCCCACACCTATTGCACTCTGGTGTGTGCATAACAGCTCCCTGGCCCTGACCATAGTTACCATCCCTATGTCTCGAATCGGGATGGTACCTTCTATCCCTATGCCTCTTGGCATGATCTCTATCCCAGTTTGCATGTCCCTTTCCGGAATCGGACCCACTAGCACGTGCACTAGAGCCCAAGTTCTGCTCAATATACTTGGCCCTAAAGACCAAAACATCGAACTCAGTGTAGTCAAAGGCAAGCATGTAGGTCTTCACATATCTAGTCAACCCATATCGGAAGCGCTCACACCGCTCCCTCTCATTAGGGACCAACTCTGGTGTATACTGGCTCAATCTCACAAACTGAACCTCATACTCAGTCACGGTCTGGTTACCCTGAACCAAGGCCATAAACTCCCTCTTCTTTTCATCCAAGTACCGAACCCCAAGATACTTTCTCTTGAAAGCATTTTTAAAGAACTCCCACGTGATATTCGTTTCGGCCATCCCCGAAGTAATAGTGGTCCACCAAGTATAAGCGTCCCCCTGAAGCAAAGAGACAATACAACCCAACTTACGGGCGTCTAAACACTTCATCTGACCCAAGATGCGAGTAGTACTCTCAAGCCACACTTCCGAACCCTTGGGAGTCAATCCACGAAACTCAACTGCTCCTAAGTTACGTAGCCTCTCTAGGGGTAATCATGTCCCCGCACCCTGAGGTGGTGTCATAGCTTGTGCGCCGGCCAAAGCTGTCTGAAATACCCCAGCTATAGTCTGAATTAGCTGGGTCATGTCCGCGCCCGCTGGACCCTGACCCGCCTGAGCCCCAACACCTCCAACATTAGCCCCGGCCTGAGGCCCATTACCATCACCTCCGGCTTGAGCACCAGCCTGAGGCACATCAGCATCACCACCCACTCCATTACCACCGAGAGCAGGGGGAGCAAGAGGCTCACCTCCGGGTGCCTGGTCACCCGCTCTAGGTCGCCCCCTTGGTCTCACCATAACAAAACAAGATCTAAAACAATAAACACACAACAAACAAGGATAATGTTAGGTTAGCAAAAGGGCAAGGACTCCGGTTCTCAAGCTCGTTAAACCAAAAAAATTTCCTTTTTATTTTGACAACAACGCCTAACAATGGGGACATTTGATCAACCCTCAAACAACAAAAAAGTCATTAAAGCATGCATTCAAACACCGTACTAGCAAGCAACATTCATACAATACTCGGTAAAAACACTCATCGAGGCATAACAATACACAATAACCCAAACTTACCTCACTTACCTGCCCGAGGTCTCGAAAACCTCAGGTTCTGATACCACTAAATGTAACCCCCTCGTCCCGGTCTGGACGACTGACCGGTCCGAGTAGGCTACACGGGAAAAACTGAAATGAAACCCGCTAGGGCCCCACTTCGGTTAGCAACCCTAGAAAATTTCTTTTAATTATTATCTTGTCTAAAGGCATTCATACATCCTATGCGTGACACGATAGCGGGAGGACAACAAGCGATGCGAACAACCAAGCAAACAATTTAAAAGAGTCCATTTTACTTTATTCAGCAGGCCGTATCGATACTCTTGAAGAGGGTATCGATACGCCTTGACCAGGTCAACAACCCATAGTCAACGTAGGGAAAGCGTATCGCTACACGGGTTGACCGTACCGATACGCCCCTACTAGTCAACTTCTCACGGTCAACGATACAAGACCGTACCAATACACACTAGACCCGTGCCGATACGCCAAAATCTCGTCAAATTCTCAGATTTCCAGAGAAGCTTTGGCGTATCGATACACCCTCGTGTACTATTTCATTTCAACTAGATAATCAAGGATCCCTAACAAGTAACACCCTAATTCATATGATAAAACAAACAATGTGTAATCTTAAATGAATAAAATAGTATGCGAGGAGTACCTTTTAGGCTTTTAGCCTTCTACTATAACCTTGAGCAAAAGAATTAATGAAGCGAATAAAATACGAGTATCTTTTAGGATTTTAATCCTTGATTTTCCTTATTAGTGTTAATTAATATGCTATTTTTTTGGTAATTAAAACAACATTAATAATTTCCTTGAAAAAAATCATTGATAATTTATTGGCTATTTTGAAAACGTTGTGTGAATATATTATAATGTATAATAGGTGACATAGTACAAGATTTTTATGCAGATGTGAACATTTATATGCACTTGTATATATTAATAATTTTATTTTAGTATTATCAATAAACACGTGTGGACTTCTTTTTCATATTCGGCCTACTAGAAAAGAACTTGGTATTTGATCCGGTGAGTCAAAAACAATTAAATCTTGAATAAAATTAGATAGGCTATTGCATTAGTTAATTTGATTAACGGATTGTATTAATCGATTGTATAATAGTTTTTAGTAAAATTAATTGATAGTTGGTATATATTTGATTATTTAAACAAACAAAATGACATATAAGGACATGATTATATTCGATACTTGATTGAATAGTTTATTAGTTATGCATATTTTGTATCTACTAATATTAATTAGATTATGAAAAATAATTTTTAATATAATACTACTAAGCATATTTGAAGGATCTATATATTAATTTATTATTTATATAATTATTTTTAATATAATTTAATTAATTATTAAATTTAAATAAAAATATAAATGTGTGAGAATAAAAAGAAAAAAAAAGAAAAAAGTATTAGTTTACAAATGTCACATTGTAAATATGTGAGGTCGAAGAATTAAAATAGAAATGGTTAAAATTAGGTTATTTGGAGATTTTTTATAATTGTTAAGTGTAAAAAAGTCTTTATAACTCTTATGTCAAAACCTCTAATTTCAAAAGGCTTTTATTAGCGGCTTTTTTCATAATTAGAGGTTTTACCCCCAACCACTATTTTAATTCGCTCTTTACCAAACATCCAAATTAGCAGATTTGACCGACCAATTTTCTAATTTTAGCTCAAACTTTTAATTTTGGTTCAAAACTCTCTTTACCAAACAAGGCCATAATGGGAATACAAAGTTAAAAACCCTCTTTCCTTTTATATCTTTGAACAAAAGTGAAGCCCTCTTTCCTTTATATATATTTATTTGATAATAGCCACTGAATTTTTATTAAGACCATAAAAGATATCACAATTATAATGCATCCATGAAAGAGAATAATGGGGATAATTCACCAAAAACTCTTATAGCCCAAAAACAAAGAAAAGTGAATACTTCCATAGAGATAAGCATACCATCAAATTTCAGAAGTTTTCCTAAATTTTCTTGTCTCTATCCAATCGAGACGCATAACAAGTGAAAAGGGAGTGGGGAGCAACCCAAACTATCAGGCAAAATGTTATGCTATCCAAGACTGATTACATCAACAAACAACCATGAACCGAGTGGGAATCTAACTTTCCATGACCACTGACAAAATCATAATTAAAAATTAGCGTCGTTAAAATCTATGTGCGAGCAGCAAACGATCGCTATGGTATGCTAAAATTATGCCACAAAGACATATGTAACGAACCACAAAATAAAGAAAACATGTCACAAGGACAAAACAAAACGAGTGTCACGAGGATAGAGAAAACACATGCCAAAAAGGCAGAAATTCTTATTAAAATATAAAAAATTAAAAAAACAAGAAAAAAACCCGGTATCCGAAAATGCACAACCCTAATTGTTATTAATACAAATTTTTGTTGCACCCACGATATAGTGAATTAAAATGTTTTTATAAAAAATATTTGTAAAAACTAATTTAAAATGACTATAATACGTGATAAAATATTTGCACGTAAATCTATTAATTTCAAGTGATCCTTTTTTAAATATTTTATTTAAAAAATATCTAAGATTATGAAAAGATAAAAATAAAATTATATAAAATATTTATTATGATTTAAAAAGTGAATTACTTACCGTTTTCACACAACTCAATCATAGAATATTATTGTTATTATGTAAGCATGGACTTGCTTTCAAAACGATATTATATCATAATAAATTTATTTAAAATCTGTAAAACATAAATTATTAATGTATCAAAACTTATATTTATGGAAAAAATTACATCGCAATTTATATAACTTGTAGTTGTAGATGCACAAATGAGAGATAAACGAATTACTCGGTTAATTACGAAGGGAGAGTCATTAACTATGGTTATTGCAAATGAGAGTTGAGAATATATGGTTGGGAGTAGGGGTCTTCATTGTTGGGTACCCGGTTCATCAGAGTAACTCATTGTTCGGCCCGTGTCCTGGCTCATTATTTTTGAGTACTCAGGTAATCGGGTACTCGATTCATATATATTTTTTTATTTTTTTCAATTTTAAAATTAAAAAAAATACATATTAAACATAAAAATATTTTTTTTTAAATGTAAACTTAAAAGTATATAATACAAAGAAAAAATTTAGGGATTTAAATTTAGTTTTGGAGTAAAAATATTAAGAAACTTCAAATAAAAGTATAATTTTAAATATAAAAATATATATATTAAAAATTGTCGGGTCAAGTCGGGTACCCGATAAGAGAAAACTTCCAGCTCGTGTCCTGAAAAAATTACCAGGCCGAGTACCCAACCCGGTCGGGTAATTTTTTTATAGAAAATTTCGTCTTTTTAGGTTCGGGTCGTCGAGTCGGGTCAACCGGATCGGGTATTTTTGAACACCCATAATTGGGAGAGTATAACATAGTTTTGAGGCGTGAAGCAACATTAGGGCCGACAAATCTCGCAACCCACTTTTACGGTCTATTTTCTCATTCTTACAAATTAAAAAATATGCCCTAACGGTTGAATGTTTTGTCATTTGGCCCCTTATTCTTTTTTTTTTGTCCAAATATGCCCCCAACGATTCAATTGGTCCAAATATGCCCTTATTGGATGTAAATTTTCAGTCAGCGGATGATATTTATTGGACTTGCCACGTGTTAAAATCTATTGACGTGTCAGCATTATATTTGCCATGTATCGTCATTAGATTCGGCCACATGTCAGCATGATAGTTGGCCACGTGTCACCATAAAGAAAGATATAACAATTTTTTCAAAAAATATGACATGGCATCAGCAGATCTTAACACGTGGCAAGTCCAATCAGCACCAGTCGATGACCGTCAGTTGACTGATAGTTTCCATCCAACGAGAACATATTTAGACCAAATTGAAACATTGAGGGCATATTTGGACAAAAAAAGAATAAAGAGTTAAATAACAAAACATGCAAAAGTTGAGTGAATCTTTTGTTATTTTACTTTTTAATTTGATCATGTAAAAATTTTAAGTTATAATATATTTTACTTATTTTGATATGATGAAATAATTATAGCTTTAGGTTTAAAATATATAAGTGAAAGTAAATTTGTTTTACTTGAGTCAATAGATCAAATCTTATTATTGAAATTTTTAGCTTTATTTTTTAAAATTTCTCTATAACTTTTATAGGAACAAATTTTTTGATAATATATATGTCCGTCTTACAATAATAATTATTTTCTTCTCTAATAAATTTAAGGAAATAAAACTTTTTGTTTCTTTTCGTTTTATTTTCCCTCCAAACAAACATATGTCGTGCCATTAATGTAGGCCAATTTCATCTCCTTGTTTCTATGTAGATGAATGAATCTATCCTTAAAACTAGGGATGGGAATTGTCGGGTACCCGGAAAACCGGGTACCCGGTTTATTCGGATACCTTATTAAACGGTCCGTGTCCTGGCCCATTATATCTGGGTACCCGTGATTCGGGTACCCGTAAAATTCGGGTACCCGGTTCTTATTATTTTATTTTTTTTAATCTTAAAATTAAAAAAAAAATCACATGTTAAACACAAAAATATTTAAAAAAAATTAAACTTAAAACTTAAAAGAATATAATACAAACGTAGAAAAAATGTAGGGATTTAAACTTAATTTTAGAGTGAAAATATTAAGAAACATAAAATAAAAATATAATTTTAAATATAAAAAATATATATTAAATTTTATCGGGTCGGGTCGGGTACCCGGTAAGGGAAAACTTTCGGCCCGTGTCCCGGGAAATTTTCCGGGTCGGGTAATTTTTTTTCGGGAATTACCCGGTATTTTAGTTTCGGGTCGTCGGGTTTTCGGGTCGGGTCAATCGGGTCGGGTATTTTCTCCCACCCCTAGTTAAAACTGTAAATTTATAGGAAAATTCTACAACGGGCGACGAATATTGATGAATACCACTAACGATAAGGACTAAAATTATAATTAAAATTATCTCTTAAAAAAATAAAAATCATATTTAATAGTTACTTTATAATATATTTTTTAATAGGTTAGAATCAAATATAATTGGTTCTAATCTATTAAAAAATTATAAACTGGTTTCTATTTTTTTTAGAATTGATTTTGTTAGGGTTTAGGAGAATTGGATATATTTGATTCTAACCTATTAAAAAATATATTATAAAGTAACTATTAAATTTAATTTTTATTTTTTAAGAGATAATTTTAATTATAATTTTAGTCATTTAGATTTTTAAAATTTTAAAAAAAATTAATAGTGTTCATCGGTATTCATCGTTAGTGATGTTCATCAATATTCGCCGCAAATCTAAATTTATAATTCATTACAAAACATCCAACGAAAATCATGTCCACGTGTTTGTACTATTGGAGCATCATGATTTACTGTCATATCGTTATCTTTCTAATCTCTCACTGCAAAAAAATAATTATTAAATTTAATTTTTATTTTCTAAAAGATAATTTTTATTATAATTTTAGTTATTTAGATTTTTAAAATTTTTAAAAAAATTAATAGTGTTCATCGGTATTCATCGTTAGTGGTGTTCATCAATATTCGCCGCACATCCAAATTTATAATTCTTACAAAAACATCCAACGAAAATCATGTCCACGTGTTTGTACTATTGGAGCATCATGATTTACTGTCGTATCGTTATCTTTCTAATCTCTCACTGCAAAAAAGTAGCCTAATCTTTGAATTAAACAGTTGGAGTATGAGGTTAATATATGATTTTAAATTTAATGCTATGTCAATATCAAGGCATAGATGTACACATTGATATTGTATGGTCATGTTTGCATGTTAATTAATAAGATGATCACATCATATGATTTACTATTATACATTGATTTTATATCAAATAATATAAATACATAAAATTTTATATAAACTTATATCATATTATACATTGACGGATCAAAAACACAAACACATACCACAAAATAGAGAACTAAAGCAGAGAATAACAAGAAGAAAGACAAACACGACCAACAGAGGTCGAGACGAAGAGCAAGCCAAGAATCCTAGCTTCAGCTGCATGACGAATTTAGAGATACGGAAACATAAGGCGTTGAACAAGAAGCAAAAAGATGAGCCATCTATAACTATTGCGTCACAAATTTTAAATCGTCAATGAAAGATGGTCATCAAAAGAAAATGCTCAAGCTTGTATTCTAATTTTTGTGTTGTGTTCTAATTTTTTTTAGGAATGAGACACATTATGGCTTAGGTAGGCTCAAGCTTGTATTCTTCGATGCATGAGTCAAAAAATGAAGTACTTGATAATTCTCACCTACTTACATTTATTTGTTGCTTAGTTTTCACTCATGATCCAATTTCAAGTTTGAATTTGTACTAATTTTTCCTTCAAATAACTTTTCATGTTAATCAATATGCTATTTTTGGGATAAAACAACATTAATAATTTGCTTGAAAAAACATCATTGATAATTTATTGGCTATTTTCAATTCGGTATGTGAATATATTATAATGTATAATAGGTGACACAGTACAATATTTTTTATACAGATGTAATACATTTATATGACTCGCAGGGGCGGAGCTAGAAATATATTTAAGGGGTGTCATTTTTTTCAATGATATTTAAAGATGATTAATTATTTATAAAGGGGTGTCATTTTATTCATAAAATGGGTGTCATTTGTCCATATTTTTAATTTTTCTATACAAATTATATAGGAAAAATAAGTTTCCCAAAAATTTTGGGGTGTCATGAGACACCCCAATTGAAAGGGTGGCTCCGCCCTTGTGCACTCGTATATATAATAATTTTATTTCAGTATTATCAATAAACACGTGTGGACTTCTTTTTCCTTTATATCTTTGAACAAAAGCCAAACCCTTTTTTCAACATGTATCATTGTTATTAATACAAAATTTTGTTACACCCACGATATGGCGAATTAAAATATTTTTATAAAAAATATTTATATTTGACTGTAAATTAGGTGATAAAATATTTGTACTTAAACCAATTAATTTAAAGTAATCCTTAAATTTTAATTTCTAAATATTTTTATTTAAAAATTATCTAAGATTATGAAAAGATAAAAATAAGATTATATAAAATATTTATTAAGATTTAAAAAGAGAACTACTTAACCATTTCACCCAACTCAATCATAGAGTTAAAGTAATAGATAGATTATTGTTATTATGCAAGCATGTACTTGCTTTCAAAACGACATTATATCTTAATAAATTTATTTAAAATCTGTAAAATATAAATTGTTAATGTATCAAAACTTATATTTATAAAAAAAATTACAACAAAATTTATATAACTTGTAGATAAATTAAACCCAACAAGTGTCTCGGTGGAGAATCGGGTGATATTCATACTATGAGACACGGGTTCAATTCACTGTGTCTACAAGGTATATGTGTATTGTCAAAGGGTTAAAGAATATATATGAACAAATACTACCTCGATTAATTAGTAGGGTTTAGGATGTGAAAATTAAGGTTAAGGTTTATAATTTAATTTTTCAGTAATTTTTAGTGTCCCCAAACTATGACCTCAATTTTAAATTATTCTAATTTCATCTCCAAATTTATCTTCAAACTTTTGAATGTTTTATTTCACCCCAAACTATGACCTCAATTTTAAATTATTCTAATTTCATCTCCAAATTTATCTTCAAACTTTTGAATGTTTTATTTCACCTCAAACTATGACCTTCATTCTAAATTGGTCCCCAAACTTTTTGAATATTCAACATCGGTGTTTATACCATATCATATTATTACATAACACACATCAGTGTTTCATGACAATTAACAATGTTTTATAAACGATTTTATTAACATAAGATATGTTTAGCATATATTGATTATGTGGAGATGAAATTAGAATGTTCAAAAAGTTTGAGGACAAATTTAGAATGGAAGTCATAGTTTGAGAATGAAATTGGAATGCACAGAAGCTTGGGGACAAATTTAAAATGAAGATCATAGTTTACAGATGAAATTGAAATGCACAAAAGTTTAGGGACAAATTTAAAATGAAGATCATAGTTTACGGATGAAATTAGAATATCTAAAAGTCTATAGACTAATTTAGAATGAGTGTTGTAGTCTACGAAAATCTTTATTTGAGAATAACTTGTTTGTAGTCGAGAAGTATTCTAGAGAATAGAAATTCTCTACCTTTTTTATGTCTATATTTATACACTCACAGTAAAAAAAATTAGGTTTAGGGTGCATGTTAAGGTTTAGAATTTATGGTTATAGTTTAAGAAATTGAGAGTGTAATCTATTTTTTAAGGGTTAAAATTTAAGGTTAAGACTTAAAATTTAATTTTATAATGTAGGACATATAAAAAAATACAGAAAAAGAAGCAAGGGATTTTTATTCGTGTTTTAGATTATACACTCTTTGAAATTATGTAAAACGTAAAAAACGTCTACCGTAGTTTTAGAACAATCCAGTCATATATATGCATGATACAATATGAAACTATACATTCAAAAGTCAATGATTCTTAACTCACATAATACCATTTGATTGTAACGAAAGTAAGACCAATTTAATCATTAAAAAGACTCAATTAACCAACTAGAAAACACTGATTGACGTAACTAGAAGTCTATTGACTCGTCCAGTTAGAGCTATAATTGTGTAAGAAAAAAAAGGGGAAATTGATTGATTTATTTCCTTTTAAATAATCCAGGCCCATGGAATCGAAAATCAGTGTGCCGAAATTCATTATTCAAACAAAAAATCATAATTGGAATAATGTGAACATATCAGGGCCTGTGCACTGAAAGCATGATTCACACGTCCATGCATCTTTATGCTTTCAAATAATTTACCAAAGTGGAGAAATCATAACAATGTTTTTTACGATTAAAAATCAATTAAGATTCACATTTATAATGATACTTACTTTTAATGATATTATATGAGATGATTCTACTACGTGCGACGAACACTACTGAACATCACTATCGTTGAACACTATTAAATAGATTAATAAAGATTAAAAATTTTAAAGACTCGATATACAATTAAATTATTTTTCATATATATTAAAATTTTGAATTTTTTTAATAAGAGCAAACTACATATTTAGTACCTCACATATTTCTGTATTTATATTTTGGTAGCCAAACTAAAAAAGATAATTAAAATATCAATATTATAGGCGATTATACCACAGCTTGGTCTCTTTACCGGTGAATCATCCGCCATCTTTTTTCTGCTTTCTCAACGCTCCGATGAACAATGAAACTTCTTTTTTTTTCACATACAAAAATGCTGAATTTTCAAACAGTTAAGTAGTCGAAACACGAGTATTTTTCAAAATAAAAATGTAAAAGAATACACGGGGTGAGAAATCATGTTGATTCAAAAATTCCAAAAAAGCCAAAATTTTCACTTGTTTTTTTATTGAAAATTCCAAAATCTTCACTCTTTTTTTATGAAAAAATGGCTTTTGTTTAAATTTCTTGTACGTTGAAAGTTATAGGAAAACTCGAGACACGTCCTATGATTAAACGATGATCTCTAATAATTTAGAAAATTAAAAAAAATTGTCCACAGATTTTCAAGAGGGTATGTTATTGTTTATATATACTGCTGCTACAATCCTTTTTCTTTTTCATTTAAATTTCCATATGGTTTTTTTATTTGTTGGAATTAATTTAGAGAAAAAAGGTGAGAATGCAAGAGTAGTTAATGATAATGATGGTGAAGGGGGACGATTGCATTCCGGTGAAAACGTTCTGTAAAAACATGTTGCATTCCGTATTTCGTTCTGTAAAGATTTACTGTCTTTGGTCAGCTCCTTCTTTATCAACGTTGCTCTCAGTCGCAAAACTATTCGTTGGTAAATAGATCAAATTGTGGTATAATCTTCTATATTTTTGATAATTCAATGCCTTCTTTAGTTTAGTACCAAAATAGAAATACGAAAATATGAGAATATTAAATATGTAGTTTATCCTTGTTAAAAAAATTCAAAATGTAATATATATGGAAAATAATTTAATTGTATGTTGAGTCCTTGAAATTTTTAATCTTTATTAATAATTTTAATAGTGTTCAGCAGTGTTCAGCGTTAATGTTGTTTTACAGTGTTTGTCGCACGTTATAAAACTTTTCTATTATATGTGTTCGAATCGGAAAATTCTACAACGTGCGACGAACACCGATGAACACCACTAATGATGAACACCGATGAACACCATTAAATTAATTAATAAAGTTTTAAAATTTCAAGGACCCATCAAATAATTAATAATTACTTTAAAAAATTCAATTAAATTATTTTTATATATATTAAAATTTTATTTTTTTAATAAGGGTAAACTATATATTTAGTACCTCACATATTTCCTTATTTCTATTAAACAATCATTATTTAAATATTATTTTAATTTTACCTTATTCTTTATAAAAAATAATTTAACCCTTAACCCTCAACCTAAAACCCTAAACTATTAAACCTTAACTCTTAAACTCTTAAACCTATACCCTAAATCATATATGATATACCCTTAAAAAGTATTGAAATTTGTACAGTATTGAACAACAAGGCACAAAAAGGAGGGAGACGACCTGAGCATTGGTCACATGAAAGTGCGATGGGTTTTGCTTTGTTTAGTACAGTTTTAAGATTTCCAGTTCCACAATCATGTTTTGAAATTTGTATAAAATTGGTTCGAAGCCCCGACAGAATGTTAGAAACTTAAAGCATTGGTTCGAAGCCCCGACAGAATGTTAGAAACTTAAAGCACTGAATTTGAAGTTATTATTTACAGCTTTCCATGTCGCAAAAAGCTTAGATGTAAGTCCCCAAAAGCAGCCTAAAACTTCCAGACATACATCTATGAAGTGACGAGAACACAACAGAGAATCTCGTTGCCTTTATGTTTCCTTTATAGAAAATTGGATAGGACAATATTTTTCGGAAAATTATTAAGTACACATGTTTTGCGACTTTTTTGTTTTAGGGTATAGATTTAAGAGTTTAAGGGTTAATAATTTAGGATTTTAGGTTGAGGGTTTAGGGTTTAAGGGTTAATAATCTTCTTAAAGTAACCGAAGCAATGATATTTTATCGTGTTTAAGGGTTTAAGGGTTGATGGTTAAGGGTTTAAGGGTTAAGGGTTGAGGGGTTAAGGGTTAAGGGTTTAAGAGTTGGGTTAATAATTTAGGGTTTTAGGCTTAGGGTTAAATTATTTTTATATAAAGAATAGGGTTAAATTGAAATAATATTTAAATAATGAGGGTTTAATAGAAATACGGAAATAGGCGAGGTACTAAATATATAGTTTATCCTTATTAAAAAAATAAATATAAAAAATAATTTAATTAAATTTTTTAAAGTAATTATTAATTATTTGATGGGTCCTTAAAATTTTAAATCTCTATTAATTAATTTAATGGTGTTCATCGGTGTTCATCATTAGCGGTGTTTATCGGTGTTCGTCGCACGTGGTAGATTCATCCGTTCGAATCTCAACATTTATCTTTAAAGTATAAATACCTCTCTACTTAATAAAACAATCCAATCATTTCCGTGATTAATATGCACCGAAATACCCATTTGAATAACAATACAACTCCAAAATGGTTAATGACATGCTCGCGTGATTGTCGGGCTTCATGTCCCACACTAAAACAAAAGTAATTGATCAATTAAATCCGTTTCATCTTTGAAAAAACAAAGTCAATTAAATTTCGTCATAGGATTAGAGTTAATATAATTTTTTGGGTAAAGTACACAGATGGTAACTAAACTATACTCGAAAAAACAAAATGATAACCAACCTTTCAAAAATCACAAAATGACAATTAAACTTTATGTTTTATAACAAAACGGTAACTAGACGTTAAATTCCGTTAAGTTTCTGTTAAAACTTTGGTATAATAACACATTTAGTCCTTCATATTTATACAATCAATAAATTTAGTCCTAATTCGAAATAATTTACTAAATTTAGCTCTCATTATTTATGCATTCTTTCAATTTGGCCCTTAAAGCAAAATTTCAAAGTATGGTAACATGATAAATAATTACAATTAAATTTTATAGGAACTCGAAAATTCGACTCGAATCGAAAAAATTTCAAATAAAGTTTGAGTTGTAAAATATGACGTGTCAACTTGAATAACTCAAAATTTTTTGACTCGACTCGATCGAACGCTCACCTCTATCTTAAGATATGACGTGTTAACTCGAATAACTCGAAATATTCGAATATTTTAAATTATTTTTTTCTTTTAAATCGAATATTTTTAAAATAGAGCATTTAATGTTTCATATTTAAATCACATTGAATATTTAATAACTACTTTAAATATTCAATTTAATTTAAAAACATTCAATTTAAAAGAAAAAAATTGATTTAAAATATTCTAATAATTAATTAAATTTTTATAGGAACTCGTGTAACCCCCTCGTCCCGGTCTGGCCGGATGACCGGTCCGAGTGAGCCACACGGGGAAAACCGAAGCGAAACCCAAAGGATTCCCCCTCGGTTAGCAACCCTATTTTTTTTCTTTTTATATTAATCTTGCCTAGATGAGTATTAGGTCCTATATGATTCACAACAGCGGAAGACGTTCAAAGGAAAACACATTCGAAACACAACCATGCGAAAACATGCAATTTTAAGCTTATAAGACAGGCAGTATCGATACCATTGACAGGGGTATCGATACCCTCCTTCTAGGTCAACCCAGGAAGTCAACACGAGAAGACCGTATCGATACCCTCTTCCTCGGTCAACCCTCCTTGGTCAACAAAATAGAACCGTATCGATACTCGGGAACACCGTATCGATACGCTCTACTCTAACTCCAATTCCCAAATTACAGTAACTTTGGAGGGTATCGATACCCTAAGGGTATCGATACCCTAAGGGTATCGATACCCTAGGCAAAATCTGAGGCAATTGGGTAAGAGAGTATCGATACCCTAACCAGGGGTATCGATACCCCATGCACTGCAACTCCTCAAACTCAACTAAAACGACCCCAACACGACTCTACATGCATTTCTCGACTCACCTAAGCGTATACCAACATGCAAGCACACATAATTAAGCCATGGGTGTCATTCAAACATGGATTCAAGCTTTCATACATAGCAATTTGCATGAATCAAGGCATCCATACTTAACATTCATACAAAAAGCAATTCATGCATATATGGACATACAAGCATTTAGGGTATCATGCCTTAGCAACCAAACACGTAGACATTCATGGCATGTAAAATAAGCAATATTTATAGATCAAACAAGGCATCCAAGAATCAACCAATATCGACAACGATATACATCAAAGCTCAAATCAAAGACACCTATCCCATTGCTTAACTATTACAATCTATTACTTAAAACTCATACATTGAGCTCACCAAAAGCAACACTTGGAGACCTTTCCTTGCCCTTGCCACCCACAAGCTATTTATCTGCATTGTCGAACAAAAGAGAGCGTAAGCATAAAAGCTTAGTGAGGGTAAGCTCATAAAACAAACCTTCGACAATGCAGGGTCCAAGCATGAGCAACCATCATGATATTATACATGATTTTACCTTCGTTTCACATGAGCCATAAGTATAGGTGATGCATGATCATACTACCAAAATTCATGCCATGCTCAACAACTTAATAGTTCAACATACAATGTTACATAACTCAAAGTATTAACCACATCATATATCGTTTCACATCGAAATTCACATTTCATATTACATTGATACACATAACAATTCATATTATCATGTATGCATAATTTCATATTGGCATAAACATATTTTCTCTTATTGGCACCTAGCTATGACTCGAATACGCGGATAACATGTTGGAACGCATTTCCAACAACAACATTACCTCGGTGGGATTCCACTCATCACCGGTCCTTGCATGTGCGGGATTCCACTCATCGCCACATGCCCTACGGATGGGATTCCACTCATCATCACGTAGAAATATATAAAAGCTTCCGGTGGAATATTACATCACCCTACTCCTCCTTGGTGCCTTAACGCCACCAAGGCCACGTACGTTTTGACTCAATTTGTGTGCACACTAATCCTAATGATCGATCATTGTACCCAAGCATACTAGTGCCAATTAATCAAATTTCACAACCTTCGATGTTCAAGAGTAATAATATGGCATCTTACATCATATTAAACTCAACATCAATTATCTCAACAACATAATATCATAATGTCATGTTCAAGAGTAATAACATGGCATCTTACATCATATTAAACTCAACATCATCATACACAATCACAATACAAACCACATGCATAGCAATGCCTCAAACCATGTCTCAACAACATATATAACACATTATACATACCCAAATAATCAAGAGGCATAACATCAATTAAAGAGATCATTCAATGTCTCTAACTAAAGCTTAGGATTAGGCTACCACCCTAATCCTAACTCTAGGTGAGTCTACCAATCTCAACCTAGTCCACATGCTCGAACCAATTGCTCAAAACTATTTAAAATATTTTAACCACTCACCTCTACTCCAAGCTCAATTACCAAGCAACCATGGTCTTCAATCTTTTTTCGGATTTGCTCTCAAGGCTTCACCAACCCAAAATCAAGCTTCTAGACATCTCAACACAAGTAAAACAACCACAAATCAATTCATCAATTAATGTAGCAAACCCGGAACACTAACCAAACACCAAACTCAACATTTCAAACCATGAACAACCCCCAAAATCACCAAATCCGAGCAGCCCTTATACACAGCCCAACACTTGTGATTTCAACACATTTAGCACATTCAAATGCTTCCAAAACAGCCCCCAACTATTACCCTAACACCAACCTTCAATTTCCAACATAAACCACCCCCAAATTCCCATTTTCGTACTCAAATCTTACCCAGCAGAAAATTCCATTTTCAAACACCCAAATGACTTCCAAATCATCCCAAAACACCCTCATACCATAGGTAGACCAACAGCCCTTTAATTTCAACCTAAAACCCACCAAAAACTCAAGTTTTACAACCTTAAAACTAGCCTTAAGACCATACTACGAATTTTCATCCAAAATTAACCAAATTAACATATGTTGTGTATTTCATAGTGCTTAAACAAACCCCCAAAACAATTTATCAAAACAAATTGAAAAACCCCATTTAAACCCCAAATTTCCATATGAACCCTAATTTCCAAAACACCATATTTTTGAAATCTAAAACAAAGGATAGATAGAGATTGAAAAGGAGATTAAGAAAATGTAATTACCTCTTAAAACGGGGTTGAAATCATGTGGCAAAATGATGGAATTGAAGCTAGGGTTTTGAGAGGTTTTAGAGATGGGTTTTTTTTTTTTTTTTTTGAAGTTGGAAAGAAGATGAAAAGAAGATGACAACTTTTAGTTAAAGTTGTCTAGCTTTTTAAAACTTTAGGGTCAAATCGCAATATAGGTCCCTCCCCTTTTTCCAAAACTCAATTAGGCCATTATTTGAAGATGAAATGTTTTAATTAAGTTTTATTTGACTCGAACTAAAACCCGGCTAACTCCTAGCCCCAAAACACGGGTGTTACAACTCGAAAACTCGACTTGACTCGATTCGAATCGAAAAAATTTCAAATAAGGTTTGAGTTGTAGAATATGATGCGTCAACTCGAATAACTCGAATTTTTTTTGACTCAACTCGATCGAACGCTCACTTCTATCTTAAGATATGACGCATCAACTCGAATAACTCGAAATATTTGAATATTTTAAATCATTTTTTCTTTTAAATTGAATATTTTTTAAAATAGAATATTTAATATTTTCATATTTAAATCACATCGAATATTTAATAATTTCTTTAAATATTCGATTTAAAAAACAATAGATTTAAAATATTCGAATATTTAATAACTACATTAAATATTTTTCTTTTAAATATTCTAATATTTAATAACTACTTTAAATATTCAAATATTTTAAATTAATTTTTTCTTTTAAATCGAATATTTTTAAATTAAATCAAATATTTAAAGTATTTATTAAATATTCAATGTGATTTAAAAGAAAAAAATGATTTAAAATATTCGAATATTCGAGTTGACGCGTCATATCTTAAGATAGAGGTGAGCGTTCGATCGAGTTGAGTACAAAATTTTCGAGTTATTCGAGTTGAAGCATCATATTTTACAACTCAAAATTTATTTGAAATTTTTTTATTCGAATCGAATCAAGTCGAGTCGAGTTTTCGAGTTCCTATAAAAATTTAATTAAATATTCGAATATTTTAAATCAATTTTTTCTTTTCAATCGAATATTTTTAAATTAAATCAAATATTTAAAGTAGTTATTAAATATTCGATATGATTTAAATATGAAAATATTAAATATTATATTTTAAAAAATATTCGATTAAAAGAAAAAATGATTTAAAATATAAGAATATTTCGAGTTATTCAACTTGACACGTCATATCTTAAGATAGAGGTGGGCGTTTGATCGAGTCGAGTCAAAAAAAATTTGAGTTATTCGAGTTGACGCGTCATATTTTACAACTCAAACTTTATTTGAATTTTTTCGATTCGAGCCAAGTCGAGTCGAGTTTTCGAGTTCCTATAAGAATTTAATTGTAATTATTTATCAGGTACCATACTTTGAAATTTTGCTTTAATGACCAATTTGAAAGAATGCTTAAATAAAAAGGGCTAAATTTAGTGAATTGTTTCAAATTAGGACTAAATTAATTGACTGTATAAAGTTGAAGGACTAAATATGTTATTATACCAAATTTTTAACAGAAACTTAACGGAATTTAACGTCTAGTTACCGTTTTGTTATAAAACATAAAGTTTAATTGCCATTTTGTGATTTTTGAAAGGTTGGTTACCATTTTATTTTTTCGGGTATAGTTTAGTGACCGTCTGTGTACTTTACTCTAATTTTTTTATAATTAAAATCTGTCAGACAGTTGCGTGACCATTCCAGCCAGACTAGGCAAGTTGAGAACAATTCTCTGCAGTTAAGGTGGATCAACAGTGATGCACTAAACCAGTAATCGCGCTCTGATCACACAATTTTTGTTCATCAACCAGAAATAGAATCTTGTCTCTTTAGAGCTCAAGGCTACAGAGATAGGAGCCTATAGAACAGATCATGTTCAAGTAGAGACGTAGTGATATTCTTTGATCAACTAAAATAAAATAATCAAACGTGTAACACTTTACATGAGTTCTGATTTGTGTAATTGTATATATGCAATTTTAATTTAAATCAATTTTTATAAAGGGTAATCTTCACCAGTAGTCCCTTTTGTTTAGGATGTATTCTACTTTGGTCACCAAAATTCAAAAAAGATTATTCTGGTCACTTACGTTTAGAATTGTTACTATTTTGGTCCATTGGCCGTTAGTCTCCGTTACTTAAAAAGATTAGTTTCTAATTTAACCCTCAAACTTTCAAAATTTTATTTTTCACCAACTTTTTCAAAAATTATAAAACTAAAACCCCATAAAATTAAACTAAAACCCTGGGTTGGACCTCTAGTATCTATAGTATCTTGCCTATGTTGCAATATCAAAAGTCTCATCCTTGTATCGGGATCCAATTCCGATTCTAGAACCTCACCTTCTTCTCTTGTCGGGGAGCTTTGCAAACTTGGTTCTGGTGTAACAATTGGAGCCACTGGTTTAATCACGTGTGTTGCCTGAGAAAATTGCATGTTTAGAAATGATACCATTGATGTCTCAGCTGCTGGCAATGGAACTAAACTAGAAGAAGGCATGGTGAACTGAAGAGAAGAAGCGAGCCTTGGATGTCGGTGGACCTCGCGTTGTGTAGGATGCGAGGTCGGATATCGCGTTCTACACAACGCGATTTCAGTCTATGTGGCCTTGTTGTTTGCGTTAACGGTTTTACAGTACCTCGCGTTCTGTAGAACGCGAGGTCCACGAGAATTTGAAAAGGCGACTGAATATATCACACAGACCTCGCGTTCTGCAGGACGCGAGTTTTGGGCTGAAGAACAAGGGAAAACAAGTGTAGGTAGGCCTGTTCGAGCCCAATTTCGAGCGTGTAAATCGTATATTTTTAGCGATCATCGAGTTTGGGGTCGTAGTACTGGAAATTGTCTATCGTATAATACCAACATTGTTAATTTCCGTCCATTCTACAATGGTTTAAAATGGCTTCGAAAACCCTATGCTATCATCCTTTTTTGAATGAAGTTGCATTTGAACAAATGTCGATAGGCATGTTCGAGCAGAATTTCATACGTAGAAATTTTAAATTTTTAGGTAACATCGAGTTTGGGGTTGTAGTACTGGAAATTCTCTATCGTATGACACTGACACAGTCAATTTTCGTCCATTTCAATTTTCGTCCATTGTACACTGACTTAAAGTTGCTTCGAAAACACTATCATAACATATTTTTTTTAATGATTGAAAATATAAGATGACGTACTGTATAAATCGAAGTAGACTGACTTTATTGATTCGATTGTCATGGGCGAACTCGCATATACAAATTAAAAATAATTAATTAAGACGAGGGGCTGAGCGATTAGGACACTTAGGAGCTGTGTGTTCAGGATTTCGACATACAGTACAATGCTTCTTTTGTCCGGTTTTCTCTCGATGTTCGAACATATCCTCGGCACAGTATATTCTAGTAGAACGTGGACGTCATTTGGCTCGTATTAGTGTTGGATCTGGGCATATGATTGGTTCAGTGTTCACAGCATTCGGATCAACCTCATTTCTGATTGGAGGAAACTCTTTTTCGTAAACCTTAAACACCATTTCGAGTAAGTATACCGGATCAACCAGATGCATGTATTGTATCCGTTGGTTAGTGCAAGCAGCAATGGCGTGTGCGCACGGGTATTTGAATGTTTGGAAAATTCCGCACTCGCAGGTTCTATCCCTTAGGTTTACCACGTAAGCGTTGTGTTGAATGCCTTCCAACTGCCTGGAAAATTCTGCAACACGAAACATGTGTCCTTCTCGCGAGAAGAGAGTTGCTTGCATCTGTCTTGATTGGCCCAATTGAGTATGCAGTTTTGTGCGGAAATCCGGATGGACTTTGTGTCCACCTGCCATGTACTCAGTTGCTTGCCTTCCCAAGGTTGCAAAAAGGGTAGCCAAACGATAATAGGTCGTTTTGACAATGGAAGTGATAGGCAACTGCCGCACTCCCTTCAGTGATGAGTTCACTACCTCAGCCAAGTTCGTTGTCATGTGACCATAACGTTTACCCTCGTCATACGATCGAAGCCATTTTTCTTTTGGGATTTTTTCAAGGTATTCTGCGCCTTTTTTGTTTCTCGCTCTCAGTTTCTCGAGCAGGTCAGCCACCTCTTGTTTGTAGTGCGAGTTGCCTACAGGATGACAGTTGAATAGTTATGGGCGAAAAACACATGCAAAAAGGTCGTAAATTAAATAGAGTAAGAAATAATATAGTAAATGAAAATGACATAAAGGACGTACCCATATCGAGCACCATTTGACGTTCATCACGGTTCTTGTATTGCAGCAGGTAGTTTGCGGCTATGTGTCGCAAGCAAAAACGGTGGTGAATGTATGGAGGCTTCCAATAGCTACCTAAATTTTCTATCGCCCACAACAGCGTTGTGCCTCTGTCAGAAATAACACACACCCCTTCATCCCTTCTTCGTATTACAGGATCAATTTTGAAATTGTTTACACGTTTCACGTAATAAATAGGGTTGTAATACCTAAAATTTTGGGTGAATTGCAAAAGAAGCTATTGTAATTAATAAGGGTTTGTAAAGTAGCACCTAACTTTACTTAATTTATATAATGGCCCCTAAAATTCTAAATTAACTCAATCAAATCCTTTAACAACAATTAGGTTCCCAAATTCGAATTCCTAAAATTAATTTAGGGTTTGTAACCTAAATTCCCAAATTTTTTAATTATGGTTTCATATCAAAATTCTCAATTCCTAGGGTTTTGAATTTAGTGATTTCAAATTTAGGGTTTTTAATTGAGGCTAAATTTTGGGGTGTTACACACCCCTTCATCCCTTCTTCGTATTACAGGATCAAGGACATATTTTCGTAGGTTCTGAAGGAAGAACTTCCAAGACTCCAAATCCTCCTTCGGGACAATTGCGAATGCAACAGGAACACATTTGCGATTGTTGTCCTGTGCTATAGCTAGAAGTAGGGTCTGTGTATATCTTCTGTACAACCATGTGCCGTCGATTTGGACCATCGGTTTGCAGTGCTTGAATGCGTTGATGCACTAGGGGAAAGTCCAAAATAACCGGTGGAATTGAGAAACACCTCGGACGACACGATCATTTTCGTATGCCAGAACCGTATCAAGTTTGACAACCATTCTGGGGATGTGTATCTGCAGAAGATTAAGCCACGGGCGCAACTCTTTGTAAGATTCCTCCCATCAGCCGTACATTTCCTCTTTGGCCCGCTTCCTTGCATACCATGCTTTGGAATATTGAGGACGGTAGCCGGTGACAGCTAGAGCTGCAGCCTGACATGTGGGGACCGACACAGTGGGATTTGTTTTCACCAGTATCGAAAAGATGTTCGCGAGGTACTTTGCATCCAGGTTCTTGTGATCCTGGTTGAGGCTAGGAACGGTGCATGTATGGGGCCCCTCAAGTTTTGTTATTTTCCAACGATCGCCTGCCCTCTTCAACTGTGATATACGGATTTTCCATTTACAGCCTTGATCCTTTTGGACGCAGTGAGCCTTGTAGTATCTGGCTTAGGTTTTCTTCACCGTCGTCTCAACATTATGACGAAGGTTGTACTGCTTAACTGCCGCCACCACAATTTCCTTTTTCAAGAACGCCATACCAATTCTCAGTTCACCATCAGAACGGTTAACTCGGCCATCTATTGTGTTGTCATGCGGAAAATCAGGGACGTCCATTGCATCCATATCAACCGTTGTGAAGTGGGATGGTGGCTTGAACATAGAAATTGGTGTTGCGTCTACATGAAAGTTGGTGATAGTCAGTTCTTCGTCCAAATATGGTGGTGGAACGGTAGTGTCTTCAGGTAGAACTGTCAAGTCTTCTGGTTCGGGATAGAATGGCCCTAGCTCGTCTCCGTCGGGCCCGGGTTCTCTAATCGGTTCTTCGTCAGAAGCATCCTCCGAGAGCTGGAATAGTAGAGCTTCGTCGATCACTACCCTTGGAGGTGAGAATGGGGGTCGATGAGCGGGAGACCTCTCACGAGATCGCTCACGAACCGCATTTCCAAGACCAAACTCAAGATCACCATAAGAAGAATGTATTCCCATAGATGGTTGAACGTACTCCGTGCTAGGGACATACGTTGAGTGTCGTCCATATGAGGAATCATGGTCGTGTATAGCGTAAGAAGACGACGCTTCCTCACCTCCAAAAGAAGAATGTCTCCCCATAGATGGTTAACCGTAGTTGGTGCTAGGGACATACATGGAGTGTCGGCCATATGATGCTTCATGGTCGTGCGCAACGTAAGGAGCCGACGTTCCCTCCCCCTCAAAACTATAAGGATTGTATGGATTGTACGATGCATTTGTTGGTGCATCGAATTCATCGTTTGGGGGTTGGTTCAGGTCGAACCCGATACTAGTTACGCACGACTGCCTTGGAGGAGTATATGACGATGCAACAAACTCGTTGTCTTGGCACAGTAGGTTAAAATCACATCGTTGACTTGCGATCGGGCTATCAACGTTGGCATTCAGATTGAAGTCGAAATTCGCCCGGCCCCAACTTGGTATTTGGATAACTGGATTAGACTCGGAGAACGATGCATACAGCTCGAGGGGCGTTCCAATTGAATAGTCGAAGTAGGTTTCCATCATCATGTCCACATCAGCATTTTCCGCAATTTGGCATACAGAGTACCTTAAAGGGTCTATAGATGTTGGCACCCGATACTTCACGTCGGACAAACGGTGGTTATTGAAATGAGAGACTTTTGCCTCCAGTTCCTTTACCAACTTCTTGAACGATAATCTCCTCGGAAGCTTTAGCGTTACCGTATCTTCGCAGTGAAAAAGGACGTCGAGTTCGGTACCCTCAAATATCTGCCCATCGTAGTAAACTAGCGTAGTAACGCCTCGTCTGGCCACTTGAATATTTTCTGAAAGACTTTTGAATTTTTGATACTTGGAAAATATTAGGAATTATTTGGCAATTAAAACATATATTTTCGTTTTATGGTTCTGCTTCATATATAGGCAAAATTATTGCCACTTGAAATCCCGAAGAATCTGGTTGTGTAAGGCAAATAATGGTTCCGAGAGGTAACTTTGCTTGTCCATTTCCTAAAACCGATATGCAGGCAAATAATGAACAAGTCAGGAATAATGGTGCCCAAGAGGCAGTCCCCTAACTTTGGACAAGTAAGGGATAGAGTTGATGGGGAGGCAGGTTTAAGTGACCTCGCATTCTACACAACGCAATAACCAGTACCTCGCGTTCTATACAACGCGAGGTCTTATAAATATCGCGTTATGTAGAACGCGAGGTCACTTTAATTGCTTTGTCTCATATATTCCGTCAAAAGTTATAATAACCATACTGTTTACTCATTGTCTGTTTGTGTAATTGAGAACATGTTCGAATAATTGAGACAATTGTAGTCTAGTAATGTAATTGAATACTACAAGTGCTGCATAACGTGAGGTCCCTTTATATATTTTGAGACAGAGATTACGTCAGAATTAATAAAACTCGTACTGAGAACTCGATTTATGTTTGAATAACTTAGACAATTTTAGTTTAGCAATGTAATTGGATACTAGTAGTTTTACATAACGTGAGGTCCGTTGAACATTAATAAAGGATGAAATAAGACGTCATATAACATAATTGGAAGATAATTTCAGAAGTTTATGGTTAATTCGAATCATCGTAGTCAGTGGACACGTCTAAATTTAGGTTTAGTTCTTCGATCAGCTGTTGTTTTCTTTGTCTACGCCTGTACATAAAAAGTTTGCAGCTCTTCCGCAACCGCATCAACATCCGGTGAAGACGGTGCGTGTTCAGTGTTCGGAGCAGGTTGTACAGGTGCAGACGTACTACCTTCGTCGGCGTTGACATCGTCAAACTTAACATTTAAATCGACGTCTCTAGCTCCGACGAAATTGAGCCGGTCATACATGTTACGAACGTCTGTTTCGTTCGTAAGCTTCATAACGTAATGCGTTTCGTTTGCTGACGGTGTTGAGATTCGACATTCCAAGGAAGAAATTTGTTTTTCGGTGTGTTTACTAACCTCAATTGTTGTCAACTGTATTAAATCTTTCAGTGACATTTTGCCGGTGATTGTTGACTCAAAATAAGTATCGAGAAAATAAAATGTTGCCTGAAATTTTGCCATAAGGTGAGCAAAGATTGGGTGTTTAGAGAGAATTTGAAATGAGTAAATGATTGTGGAATTCGTGGGTATTTATAGGAAAGTAAAAACACCACATAAGTAAATTTAAGTCGAATCAAAACCTTATTTCGCATTTCATCTAACAAAACTTTCAACAAGTATTCGTTAATAAGTTAATTGAGACAACTGGATACAATATTTACAAAACAATATATGAAAAAAATTCAGGTGGAGAAATATAATCGGTGGGCAAATGTGATCGGAGGTCCCGAGTAAAAGAAGCAGATCGCGATAATTAGATTTCTTCTGAAATGGTAGCAGCTTTGATCCACATTAGCAAATGTAATCGGCATCGGCCGCATTTGCAAAATAGGGCTGCTTGTGCAACATGGTCGATCTGAATCCGCCCTCGCTTCTAAAAGTCGTTTCATTTCAAAACTGTACCCGAGGATCCTCTCGACGGCAGCTACAGAAGCTTCCATTGAAGGGGATGTAGCCGCCCCAAACCTCCCAAATATTGCAATATGTCGGTAAATATTATTCAATGAACCCCGCGGAACACAAATCTTTAAGTGAACTCCAACTATCATTAAGGAACAAAATTTCGGACAAAAAAATTTCAACTACAAAAAACAGAGCAGGACACGAACTCATATTCAACTGAGAAAAACTTAACTGCTTACGAAAATCCATCGCGGTGCATATATATATACCAGCATCTACATGACCTCGCGTTCTGTACAACGCGAGGTTTAAAGGACCTCGCGTCCTACAGAACGCGAGATTGCCACGTCATCATATTCACCTCCGTCTATAAATAGCAAACTCTTGGGGAGGCAAGGAGCACACACATAAAATTTTGGGGTGGTAAGCAGTTTTCGCTTGCAGCTACTAATGGCAACATAACGCTTATTTGGGAAGTTTTTTTCAAACTAATTTCCCAAATATTGCGTTATGTCGTTATTTGTAGTTACTAATGAAAACATATCGCATACTTAGGAAGTTTTTTCCGATTATTATTGTTATTATTATTATTATTATTATTATTATAATTATTATTACTATGATTATTATTAGTAGTATTTTTATAATTATTAGTATGATTATTATTAGTATGATTATTATTGTTATTATTATTAATATTATTATTATTATTATTATTATAATTATTAGTATGATTATTATTAGTATTATTATTATTGTTAATATTATTATTATTATTGTTATTATTATTATTATTATTATTATAATAATAATTATTATTATTAAAATTATTATTATTATATTAAATGACTTTCCCGCCTGGGAAGTTTTCCTTTAAAAAACACTACGACCTCGCATACTGTAGAACGCGAGTTCTTTAGAACCTCGTGTTCTTTAGGACGCGAGGTCACTTCTGATCGTTCAGTTCACGCGTCTGTTCCGTGACGCGCCTTTTCAATGAACCTCGCGTTTTATAGGACGCGAGGTATATGAATATCGCGTTCTACAGAACGCGAGGTTCATTAACATCGCATCCCAAAAGGCGCGAGGTCTTCTATAAATTGGAGGCCCTGCCCCCAATATCAACCATAGAACGCGAGTTCTTTAGCTTTTTTACAACAAATTATCGGCAACTTTTATATTTCGTTCGATATAATGGAGCCCTTACTACGCAACGAAGCGACTCATTGCAGTCAATATTGGCGAAACAGTCTAGAGGTATTATTTTTTTCCCTATTAATTCCTAAAATTTTTTATTTAATTAAATTTTTTATTTTACTAACTATTTTTTATTTTTTTTGAAGGGATACGAACGTAATTTATAATGTTACCTTAACCGTACCAATACCCCACCCGTTGATGCTGTTATGGAGTGGATTCAGCGCGCCAGTTTTGGCTACATAGCACGGTATATAGGGGGTGAAGGTAAAACCATTGTTGATCAGCGCGCTGATAGAACGATGGAGACCTGAGACGCACACGTTTCATCTTCCATTTGGCAAGGCAACAATCACGTTGGAGGATGTTGCCTACATTCTGGGGTTGCCCACAAACGGTAGCGTAATTACGGGTGTAGCGTTGGCAGATTGGCCAACTCTATTTGCTGAACAAATGGACGTGATGCCCCCTGAGGACGTGTGGGACGGAGGAAAAATCGATCTATCATATTTGGAGGCTCACTTTGGAACCCCTCCCTCCAATGCGGATGTAGTTGCACTTCAGGTATTTTTTCTATTTAAAAATTAGGATGTCATTATTAAATATTTAGTATGCTTTTATTAGATTTATGATGAAATTAAAAATATTTATTTGAACATTACGATGGTTTATGAAATTTTTAGGATGACTTCATTAAATATTTAAGATCCTTTTAATAAATTTAGGATGCAATTACAAATCATTACTTGAAAATTAGGATGCTTTTATTAAATATTTATAATGACTTTATTAAATATTTAGGATGAAGTTACAAATATTTATTTGCAAATTAGGATTAAGTTACTAATTTCTTTGGATGTCTTTATTAAATTTAGGATGAATTTACAATTTTTTTAATTAAGATGTCTTTATTAAATCATTATTTTTACAGCGGCGTGCGCGTGCACACATCTTGCGCATTATTGGCGGGATATTAATGTCAGACAAATCCCGCACAAAGGTGCACGTGATGTGGCTTCTTCATCTTACAGATTTAAATGAGTCTGGAAGAAAATCTTGAGGATCAGCTGTCTTGGCGTTTCTTATCAGAGACCTCTGCAGAAACGTTGACGCCTCCAGATCATCGATGGGAGGATGTTGTTTATTCATACAGGCTTGTGTTTGGTTTCGGATGCATACTTTGAGACCACAACTTAGACAGCCCACCGTTATGTTATTTCTACTTCTACGGAGGTACTACGTAATCTACTATATTTTTTTATTTTTAAATTATTTTATTTAACGATTTTTTTTCATTATTCATAGGTGGACCAGCACACTGACCCACACCGGCCTGCCGAACTCCCAGAAAGAATTCATGCATGCTTTCGATGGCTTGAAGAAGCACGAGGTAATTCGAAAATTAATTTGAATTTTTTCCTACTTTTTTCCAATAATATTTCATATAACCGTTACAAACGTTTTCATTCTTTTTAGTTCGTGTGGAGGCCCTACGATTCAGAGAGGATTCGGCAGATTACTCCACCAGATATTCTGCGAGACCGAGACCTCTGGATTTCCGTCGTGCCGCTGCTCAACTACTTCCAAAATGTTCCAGCCCCTCCGCAAAATATGGACCGCTTCCACAATCTTACGCGCCAGGGGAAGACGGAGGTTGACTGGTCCGAGCACCACGCTCCCTGGATAGCGATTTGGGGTAACCGATTTGGCCGACGCCCATTGCTTCTCCAACAAATTATGGAAGAGGCTGATTCGGTCGCTTTCAATTATGACCAATGGTATATGCTCAATGGGATGCCACATATCCTTACTCAGGCCGAGCGCGATGCAGGGCTTCCCAAGCAACCCCAAAACCGCCTACGCGGCACCCGTCGAGTGACCCAGAGCCAGAGGCAGTCGACGTAGCGCGGTCCGAGACCACGATATGACACTGCAGGGGCATCATCTTTTGCCGCACCATTTCATGCTTATAGTGGTCCATCGAGTTTCCAGCAGACGACGCCTCTACCCCAGTTCGGCTCATCTAATGCCTATCATCCCCATACGCCCACGACTGACCGTCAGCTTATCGATTATCCATAGCTGCACTCTCAGTATGAGTTTCCCATTGTGGAGAGTACGCCGATCGGTAGCTTGTTTTATTCCCCGCCTGGGCCCAGCACAGATCCGCATATCGCGTACGATGGTCAGGTATGATGGGGACCAGGTGTAACCCCCTCGTCTCGGTCTGGCCGGATGACCGGTCCGAGTGGGCCACATGGGGAAAACCGAAGCGAAACCCAAAGAGTTCCTCCTCGGTTAGCAACCCTAGAATTTTTTTTTCATTTTAGACTTGTCATATTCGAACCCCAAACCACAATCAAACGACCAAAAACCCAATCTTGACTAAAGGCACATTAAAACCTATGTATTTATCCCATTAAAAGGTCAACAAGTCAAAACAGTACAATTTTAAGCAGAAGTTTCAAAACCTTTACCAAGGGTTTCGAAACTTTCGCTGACAGAAACCCCTGGAACCCATTTCTCACCCAAAGTTTCGAAACCTTAGGGAAGGTTTCGAAACCTTGGACCTTAGTTTCGAAACCTTTCCCAAGGTCTCGAAACTTTTGGTTGGCAGAATGCCCTGGAACCCAAAATCTTCCAAAGGTTTCGAAACCTTGGGGAAAGTTTCGAAACCTTTGACCATAGTTTCGAAACCTACCCCAAAGGTTTCGAAACCTTGGGCTGGCAGTGACCCCTGGAACCAAAATTTCTGCAAAGGTTTCGAAACTTTACCCATGGTTTCGAAACCTTAGTGCAAGGGGTCACCTACTGCCCAACTTAAGGACTTCCTACCCAAGAAAAACGTTAAGATCATGCATAGACGTGTATAGAAGCTTAAAAAGACCAAAAGCATTATTCAAACGACTACAAGGCTCGCACATACGACCATTCCAACAAGCATACATACAACAATCATAGTTGGATTTTAGCTTACAAGCATTGAATATAACAACAATCACACTTATCTAGACTTCAAGCAATATCATAAGAAACCACTTAACAAGCATAGGCATCATACACATGGTTGACAAACTTAAGGCATGCATAGACCAATCCTCATACAAAATCAGGCATAAGCAAACAATCCACATAAGTATCATAGAGCATAATCCAAGAAGCAAATCATAACACAACATAGGTTTAACAATTTCAAACATAACTTCCTAAGGAGTTTGACCCCAACTCCTAACACTCTATACCCCATTGTCTAGGCATTATTACAAAAGCAAACCATACTTAAACTTGCTTGAGAACTCCAAAAGCTCCTCCTTCGCCCGCTCGCCTCCCGAACTCTAACGATATGCACGTTGGAAAACAAAGAGCATAAGCAACTAGCTTAGTGAGAGAGGCTCTACAATTCTCAACATGTAGTTTTTCAAAATACGAATTGTATGCAAGAAAACTATGGATGCACAAGGGTCTAACTCAACCACTACTCTTGGTTTGCTCAAGCACAACCAACATACACTTACGGTGGGACTACACATCACCGTTTCGACTAGTGGATGTCCAATGGGACTACACATCAAAGTACTACCCTACTAGTCACTACCGGTGGGACTACACATCACCGTAGTTTAGACCACCATCACGTGAGGCACGAACTCAACACGACTACAACATTGACAACTTAAAATGCATTCAATGGTCACAATGTATATACAATCAACTTGTCACAACAACTTATGAGTAGGGAGACTTACACATGGGTTTAGGCAACCTCTCAAGGTTCTACCCAAACCCCAAAGGAGTCCATATCAAGCACAAAGAAAAAACCAATGAATCTACTCACCGTTGCTACCCAAGAGAAGATCGAAGACCAAGCTCAAGACTCCGAATTCTCCGGATTTGACCCCGAAGCTTCTCCGACCAAAATTCTCGCCTCTAGCCAAACCAACACCAAGCAAACAATCTCAAGTCAGTCCATGTTCTAAAATGCTCAACCCGGATTACAAACCAATTACAAGATATCAATTTTCACATAGAGAACAAGCCCAAAATTCCAAAATCCGAGCAGCCCTCAAGCACCCCTTAAAACCATTGATTTCAACCTTCAAACTACTCCCTAAAGCTTCCAAAACAAAGCTTTCATATACCCTAACCACTGGCCCTCTCATTTCTACATAGAACACCCTCATATTTCAATCCTAAACCTCCCAAAAACCCCATTTCGGGAAAATCCCCAAAACCTTGTAAAAATCATTTTGGTTGGCCCTTTTTGGTTGTAGATTACTCATTGAACCTCAACAAATCAAAAACTAGAATCAAAGACCTCAAAAACAACATTTTTAATTCAAAACCCTCCAAAATCCAAGTTTCATAACATGTGTGGAAATGAAAAATAAAAGACATCAACTCGTAGAGGATAAAGAGGGTAAGTCAAAAACGAAGTTACCTTTGCAAAACCTTCAAAAATGAGCAAGCTTTTGATTGGAATAGTATCCAAGGGGAGGGGGTGTTTTAACGATGGTGAGATAGTGGAGTTAGAGGAAGAAGATGACTCTAGCATTATTTTAGGTTGTTTGAAATTAAAAAGGGTTAAAAGACTTAAATGCCCTTAATGAAACAAGGGAATTACAATGAATGACATCCATGCCCAATTGGGCTTGTTTAGA
Organism: Hibiscus tridactylites; assembly: GCA_958450335.1. Taxonomy (NCBI): domain Eukaryota; kingdom Viridiplantae; phylum Streptophyta; class Magnoliopsida; order Malvales; family Malvaceae; genus Hibiscus; species Hibiscus tridactylites. The sequence goes on from OY288287.1 coordinate 14,792,010, forward strand.
AAATGTTTCAATTAAATTTTTGTTGTCTTAAAACCCGAGGCCCAAAATTATTTTTAATTACAAAACCGGACCCGGAAATAATATTAAATTATTATTTTTCACCCGACCCCTAAACCGGGGCGTTACAACTCTCCCCTACTTAAGGAATTTCGTCCTCGAAATTACCTGACGGAAACAAGTACGGAAACTGCTCAAGCATGTCCGCTTTCCTCTCCCACGTGGCTTCCTCCACACCTCTATGTCTCCATAAGAATTTGACTAACTCTATAGTCTTGCCACGCAACACCTTGCTATTAGAAGCAAGTATCTCAACTGGTTCCTCATTGTAAGACAAGTCCGAATTTAACTCTATTTCTTCCACTGGCATAACATGGGACGGATCCGATCTATACCTCCTAAGCATCGATACATGAAACACATCATGAATCTTCTCTAGCTCAACTGGGAGTCTCAATCTATAGGCAACCGGACCAATTCTCTCAACTATTTCATAAGGCCCTATGTACCTTGGGCTCAACTTGCCCTTCCTTCCAAACCTCATCACCTTCTTCCAAGGTGAGACTCTCAAAAACACCCTATCCCCCACGGAGTATTCCACCTCCTTTCTTTTTAAATCGGCATAGGACTTTTGCCGGTCTGAAGCCGCTTTCAAGCGATCACAAATCAATTTCACCTTCTCGGTGGTTCCCTTAAGTAACTCGGGCATCGGCACTAGTTTCTGCCTGGCCTCAGCCCAACAAATCGGGGTCCTACACTTCCTACCATACAAGGCCTCATAAGGAGCCATCTGGATGCTCGACTGGAAACTGTTGTTATACGCAAACTCCACCAATGGTAGGTGCTTCTCCCATGACCCCTGAAAGTCAATGATACAACACCTCAACATATCCTCCAAAATCTGAATCACTCTCTCAGACTGCCCATCTGACTGCGGATGATACGAAGTGCTGAAGTTCAACCAAGTGCCTAAGGCTCGATGCAAACACTCCCAAAATCTAGAGGTGAATCTCGGATCTCGATCTGACACAATTGACTTCGGTACCCCATGTAGTCTCACAATCTCCCGAATATACAATTCGGCCATCTTGTCCAACGTATAGGTGGTATGAACCGGTATGAAGTGTGCACACTTAGTGAATCTATCTACAATCACCCACACTGAATTTTTCTTCGAAGGAGTCAACGGAAGTCCTGATACAAAGTCCATAGTGATACGCTCCCACTTCCACTCTGGAATCTTCAACGGTTGCAACAACCCTGAGGGAAACTGGTGCTCAGCCTTGACTCTCTGACAAACCATGCATTTACTTACGAACTCGGCTACATCCCTTTTCAAACCAACCCAATAATACTCTTCCTTTAATCCTCGATACATCTTCGTGCTACCCGGATGCATAGCAAAAGGGCTATTGTGAGCCTCACTCAAGATCGTACGCCTCAACTCGGCATCCTCCGGAACCACTATCCTATCCTTGAAACATAGGATCCCATTCTCTCCAAAACAATACTCGGTAGGCCTATCTTCCGCTATGTCTTGCACGTGAGGTGCCAAGGACTCATCTCGCAACTGCTTCTCACGAATCAACTGAACCAATGATGGCTTAACCTGAAGCTCGACCACTAGCCCACCATCCGTAGACACACTCAACCTTGCGAACATTGCTCGCAACTCAACGGCCACCTTCCTACTCAAGGCATCAGCCACCATATTTGCCTTGCCCGGATGATACTCTATGGTAAGGTCATAGTCTTTAAGGAGCTCTAACCACCTTCGTTGCCTAAGATTCAACTCCTTTTGGGACATCAAATATTTCAAGCTCTTGTGGTCGGTGTACACAGTGCACTTCTCACCATAAAGATGGTGTCTCCAAATTTTCAACGCGAACACCACTGCGGCCAACTCTATGTCATGTGTAGGGTAATTCTTCTCATGAACCTTCAACTGTCGGGAAGCATATGCCACTACCTTACCTCCTTGCATAAGTACACAACCTAGCCCCACGTAAGATGCATCACTGTAAATTACAAACTCTCTCCCCGGCTCGGGCTGAATCAAAATGGGAGCTTCGGTCAAAGCTTTCTTCAATTTCTCAAACGCTTCTTGTCTTGCATCTGACCATTCATACGGAACATTCTTCTGTAGCAACTTGGTCAACGGAGCCGCTATCCTTGAGAACCCTTCAACAAACCTCCTATAGTATCCCGCCAAGCCTAGGAAACTGCGGATTTCTGTCACTGATTTTGGTTGCTTCCAATTTACAATGGCTTCAATCTTCTTGGGATCTACACTAATCCCACTAGCTGAGATCACGTGGCCAAGGAAAACCACCTCTCTAATCCAGAACTCACACTTACTTAGCTTGGCATACAATTGATTCTCAAGTAGGGTCTGAAGCACTAACCTTAAGTGTTCATCGTGCTCCTCTTCGGTTCTAGAGTACACTAGGATGTCATCGATAAACACTACCACAAACCTGTCCAAGAACTTATGAAACACCCGGTTCATCATATCCATGAAGGCTGTTGGAGCATTGGTCAACCCAAAAGGCATCACCAAAAACTCATAATGCCCGTATCGTGTACGAAAAGCTGTCTTCGGTACGTCCACATCCTTTACCTTTAGTTGATAATACCCAGACCTCAAATCAATCTTTGAAAACACGGAAGCACCCCTCAACTGGTCTAGCAAGTCATCTATCCTTGGCAAGGGGTATTTGTTTTTCACCGTCACCTTATTCAACTGTCTATAGTCTATGCACATTCTCATGCTACCATCCTTCTTTTTCACAAACAAGACCGGAGCACCCCACGGGGAAACACTAGGCCTAACGAAGCCTCTGTCAGTCAACTCCTGAAGCTGTGTCTTCAACTCTTTCAACTCTTTCGGTGCCATTCTATACGGAGCAATCGACACCGGTGTGGAATCAAAATATGTCTCAATAGCGAACTCAACTGCCCTGTCTGGAGGCAAGCCTGGTAGTTCTTCCGGAAAAACACTCGGAAAGTCACACACAGTCCTGATGTCCTGAGGTCTCACCTCACTCATATCCGGGTTCATTACGTAAGCCAAATAAGCCTGACACCCTAAACTCAACAATCTCTGAGCTTCCAAAGCCGAAACCACATTAGACAAAAACTTAACATTCTCCCCAACTACCACAACCTCAAAGTCATCGGTAAGCTTCAAAGAGACTCTCTTAGTCTCAAAGTCAACCCTAGCTCTATGCTCTACAAGCCAATCCATGCCCAAAATCACATCAAAGCCATAAAAGGGTAGCTCCATCATGTCGACTGGAAATACATGGCCCTGAATCATCAAGGGACACCTCCTATACACTTTCCTGACTACCACTGTATCACCAAAGGAGCTAGTGACATTTACACCTACTTCTACCCAATCACAAGGTAGTCCTAATGACTTTGCATGCTCACCCAGAATATACGAATGTGTTGACCCCGAATCTATTAGAGAAAGCAAACTCAAAGACTGTAATGTGAAGTTACCTGCAATGACATCAGTGTCATTCCCAGCCTCTCGCTGAGCGTACACTCTAGCCGGTCCTCCTCCCTCGGGCTGGACTGCTACTACATGAGCCAAGTTCCTCTGACCCTCATTCCTTGGCTAGAAGTTCCCACGGCCGCGCCCACGACCTCTCTGATGCTCAAAACCCCTCGCTGGAGTCGGTCCTCCTCTGACTGGGTGTGGACAATCACGCCTCAAATGATCTCGGGAGCTACAGTTCCAACACGCCCCAAACATACCCATGCACTCACCTGGGTGGCGTCTCCCGCACCTAGTGCATTCCGGAATGTGCCCAACAGCCCCTTGGCCCTGACGGCCCTGACCATGGTTACCACCCCTAGGCCTCGTATCCGGCTGATACCTCCTATCCCTATGCCTCTTGGCATGATCTCTATCCCAGTTCGTATGTCTCTTCCCGGAGTCAGACCCACCAGCACGTGCCCTAGAGCTTAGGTTTTGCTCTACATCCTTGGCTCTAGAAACCAAGACATCGAACTCAGTGTAGTCGGCGGCCAACATGTAAGTCTTCACATCAGTAGTCAACCCATATCTGAAGCGCTCACAACGCTCCTTCTCATCCGAAATCAACTCTGGCGCGTACTGGCTCAACCTCACAAATTGGATCTCATACTCGGACACGGTCCTATTGCCTTGAACCAAAGCCATGAACTCCTTTTTCTTTTCATCCACGTACCGAACTCCGAGGTACTTCCTCTTGAAAGCATTCCTGAAAAACTCCCATGTGACATCCACCTCGGCCATACCAGAGGTAGCAGTGGTCCACCAAGTATAAGCGTCTCCCTGAAGCAATGAGACAATGCATCCCAACTTACGAGCATCCGAACACTCCATCTGACCCAAGATGCGAGTAGTGCTCTCAAGCCACCCTTCCGAACCCTCCGGAGACAACCCACGAAACTCAACTGCCCCCAAATTACGAAGCCTCTCTAGGGGTAATCCTGTTCCCGCACCCTGAGCTGGTGCTGCAGCTTGCATACCAGCCAAAGCTGTCTGGAAAGCTCCGGCTATAGTCTGAATCAAATGAGCCACATCTGGGCCTGCCTGACCTTGGCCCGCTTGAGCCCCATTACCTCCAACGTTCCCTCCATTACCACCCGGAGCATTAATAGCAGGAGGCGCGTTCTCGGGTGCCTGGTCACCCGCTCTAGGTCGTCCCCTCGGTCTCACCATAGCAATTAATGTAATCTAAAACAACAAACACACAACAACAAGGAAACGTTAGGTTAGCAAGGGGCAAAGGACTCCGGTTCTCAAGCTCTTTAAACCAAAACAATTTTCCATTTTTATTTTGACAACAATGCCTAACAATGGGGACTCAAACCAACTTTCAAACATCAGAAAAGTCACCATAGCATGCATACATACACCGTGCTAAAACAAAACTTAGACAGGCATGGCAAAACACTCATAATACCTTAACTTACCTCACTTACCTGCCCGAGGTCTCGGAAACCTCAGGCTCTGATACCAATAAATGTAACCCCCTCGTCCCGGTCTGGCCGGATGACCGGTCCGAGTGGGCCACACGGGGAAAACCGAAGCGAAACCCAAAGGGTTCCTCCTCGGTTAGCAACCCTAGAATTTTTTTTTTCATTTTAGACTTGTCATATTCGAACCCCAAACCACAATCAAACGACCAAAAACCCAATCTTGACTAAAGGCACATTAAAACCTATGTATTTATCCCATTAAAAGGTCAACAAGTCAAAACAGTACAATTTTAAGCAGAAGTTTCGAAACCTTTACCAAGGGTTTCGAAACTTTCGCTGACAGAAACCCCTGGAACCCATTTCTCACCCAAAGTTTCGAAACCTTAGGGAAGGTTTCGAAACCTTGGACCTTAGTTTCGAAACCTTTCCCAAGGTCTCGAAACTTTTGGTTGGCAGAATGCCCTGGAACCCAAAATCTTCCAAAGGTTTCGAAACCTTGGGGAAAGTTTCGAAACCTTTGACCATAGTTTCGAAACCTACCCCAAAGGTTTCGAAACCTTGGGCTGGCAGTGACCCCTGGAACCAAAATTTTTGCAAAGGTTTCGAAACTTTACCCATGGTTTCGAAACCTTAGTGCAGGGGGTCACCTACTGCCCAACTTAAGGACTTCCTACCCAAGAAAAACGTTAAGATCATGCATAGAGGTGTATAGAAGCTTAAAAACACCAAAAGCATTATTCAAACGACTACAAGGCTCGCACATACGACCATTCCAACAAGCATACATACAACAATCATAGTTGGATTTTAGCTTACAAGCATTGAATATAACAACAATCACACTTATCTAGACTTCAAGCAATATCATAAGAAACCACTTAACAAGCATAGGCATCATACACATGGTTGACAAACTTAAGGCATGCATAGACCAATCCTCATACAAAATCAGGCATAAGCAAACAATCCACATAAATATCATAGAGCATAATCCAAGAAGCAAATCATAACATAACATAGGTTTAACAATTTCAAACATAACTTCCTAAGGAGTTTGACCCCAACTCCTAACACTCTATACCCCATTGTCTAGGCATTATTACAAAAGCAAACCATACTTAAACTTGCTTGAGAACTCCAAAAGCTCCTCCTTCGCCCGCTCGCCTCCCGAACTCTAACGATCTGCACGTTGGAAAACAAAGAGCATAAGCAACTAGCTTAGTGAGAGAGGCTCTACAATTCTCAACATGCAGTTTTTCAAAATACGAATTGTATGCAAGAAAACTATGGATGCACAAGGGTCTAACTCAACCACTACTCTTGGTTTGCTCAAGCACAACCAACATACACTTACGGTGGGACTACACATCACCGTTTCGACTAGTGGATGTCCAATGGGACTACACATCAAAGTACTACCCTACTAGTCACTACCGGTGGGACTACACATCACCGTAGTTTAGACCACCATCACGTGAGGCACGAACTCAACACGACTACAACATTGACAACTTAAAATGCATTCAATGGTCACAATGTATATACAATCAACTTGTCACAACAACTTATGAGTAGGGAGACTTACACATGGGTTTAGGCAACCTCTCAAGGTTCTACCCAAACCCCAAAGGAGTCCATATCAAGCACAAAGAAAAAACCAATGAATCTACTCACCGTTGCTACCCAAGAGAAGATCGAAGACCAAGCTCAAGACTCCGAATTCTCCGGATTTGACCCCGAAGCTTCTCCGACCAAAATTCTCGCCTCTAGCCAAACCAACACCAAGCAAACAATCTCAAGTCAGTCCATGTTCTAAAATGCTCAACCCGGATTACAAACCAATTACAAGATATCAATTTTCACATGGAGAACAAGCCCAAAATTCCAAAATCCGAGCAGCCCTCAAGCACCCCTTAAAACCATTGATTTCAACCTTCAAACTACTCCCTAAAGCTTCCAAAACAAAGCTTTCATATACCCTAACCATTGGCCCTCTCATTTCTACATAGAACACCCTCATATTTCAATCCTAAACCTCCCAAAAACCCCATTTCGGGAAAATCCCCAAAACCTTGTAAAAATCATTTTGGTTGGCCCTTTTTGGTTGTAGATTACTCATTGAACCTCAACAAATCAAAAACTAGAATCAAAGACCTCAAAAACAACATTTTTAATTCAAAACCCTCCAAAATCCAAGTTTCATAACATTTGTGGAAATGAAAAATAAAAGACATCAACTCGTAGAGGATAAAGAGGGTAAGTCAAAAACGAAGTTACCTTTGCAAAACCTTCAAAAATGAGCAAGCTTTTGATTGGAATAGTATCCAAGGGGAGGGGGGGTGTTTTAACGATGGTGAGATAGTGGAGTTAGAGGAAGAAGATGACTCTAGCATTATTTTAGGTTGTTTGAAATTAAAAAGGGTTAAAAGACTTAAATGCCCTTAATGAAACAAGGGAATTACAATGAATGACATCCATGCCCAATTGGGCTTGTTTAGAAAATGGTTCAATTAAATTTTTGTTGTCTTAAAACCCGAGGCCTAAAATTATTTTTAATTACAAAACCGGACCCGGAAATAATATTAAATTATTATTTTTCACCCGACCCCTAAACCGGGGCGTTACACCAGGGACCACCTGACGATGGACGGAAGTATCCGGCTCGTGAGCGTCATCCACCCGACTGCGGAACGGGTGGACATAGGCATTTTTAGTCTTTTCTTTTACTGATTTGTACTTATGTTTTTAATATTTATATAAAACACATTTGATTTTTATAATGTCGTATTATAATTCTGTTTACATATTATAATTTTGTTTACATATTATAATTAAACTTTATTATGTTTATTTAATTTCAGTTTTTAATAAATTTTATTGGATTACTAAACCGAAAATCGACATTTGTTGAAAAGCAACTTCATTCAAAATAAGATAATAGCATAGGGTTTTCGAAGCCATTTTAAACCATTGTAGAATGGACGGAAATTAACAATGTTGGTATCATACGATAGACAATTTCCAGTACTACAACCCCAAACTCGATCATCGCTAAAAATATATGATTTACACGCCCGAAATTAGGCTCGAACAGGCCTACCCACACTTGTTTTCCCTTGTTCTTCAGCCCAGAATTGCACAGAACTCGCGTCTTGCAGAACGCGAGGTCTGTGCGATATATTCAGCCACCTTTTCAAATTCTCGTGGACCTCGCGTTCTGCAGAACGCAAGGTACTGTAAAACCGTTAACACAAACAACAAGGCCACGTAGACGAAAATCGCGTTGTGCAGAACGCGATATCCTACCTCGCGTCCTACACTATGCGAGGTCCACTGACGTGGCAAGTTTGGGGGTCATTTTGTCAAATAATATTTTTTGGGAGCCATTATCCCAAATAATAATTAAAAAGGATTTTTAATCTAAAATTGCCGATATATAACCCGTAAACATTACAAGCAAGGGTAGAAAAACAAAAGAAAAGGAAAAAGGTCTCATGACTAACCTCATAGACCAAATAATTGTCCACAACTGGAGGTGAAGGAATATGTTTAATATCATCTTTATTTGAAATTTCAAGAATTTTTTGAAGAATGGCCTTCGTCAAATTCACTGTCATCAATTCTCAGGGTTTTGAATTAATTTTTTGTACTTTTAATTTTATAATTTTTGAGAAAGATTGTGAAAAATAAAATTTTTAAAGTTTAGGGGTTAAATTAGAAATTAATCTTTTTAAGTAACGAAAACTAACGGTCAAGAGACCAAAATAAAAACGATTCTAAACGTAAGTGACTAAAATAATATTTTTTGAATTTTTGTGACCAAAATAAAACTCACCATGAACAAAAGGGACCACTGGCGAAGATTACCGTTTTATAAATTACTCAAATTGTAATTAAAATAACATCACTTTATGTTAAATAATTATGGACACAAATTTTAAGAGGTAGGGATATCTCTCTTAGTCTGATGCGTTTAGATATTATGTCGGGATACGACCCTTCCTTATTTTTGTTTTTGTTGAATTTTCGAGTTGTAATGTGCTATTTTAAGATTTTGGTTTCACCTAAATTTAGAGAGATTTTTTAACGAGGTTCGTGTTAATGTTTCGTACTTGTTTATTTTTTTTTTATTTAATCTACTCTTAATTTAAAAAATATATATAATTTTTTTGAGTTGAATCAAATTTTGTTTGCCCTTAATTACCTTTACAACATTTTGTTCATCACCAATTCTATAGTTGACATACTCTAAATTCAGGAGAACCAAACTGTGTTTGGATTTTGGTGGCTATTTTTATATTTTTTTTATTGATTATTATAAATTTTCCTATATATAATTATTTGATACAATTTTGATTTTTATATTTTTAATAATTTATTTTAATTTTTAAAAATCATATGTCGTTATCTCATTACTACGTTTATCGTGTCAAAATACAATGAATTACTTTGAGATGAGATGTTTCATACAATCATTTATGCGGTACCGGTACATATATGTGTGTGGTTTTAAGTTTTTAGTTGGTACATAATTTTAGTTCATACCGATTAATAATATTTTTTATATATTAATAATTTTTTATTAAATAAAAAATATTATATTCTTAAAATAAATATCAAGATTTAAACTCATATAAAATAAAATAACATAAGCAACCTTGGTCACTTATCCAAAAAATAATAATAATGTAATTTCTTTTTACAATACCTAATGACTTCTGTTTTTTCACAGTAGACAAATAATAAAATATTTTTAAGTTTACTTTCTTTTGAAACAATTTACTTAAAATTTATAGTGCATGATGTTTATGTTCATTCGAGGAGACCCGAGTTCAATCGTAATGTCTGCAAGTTATGCGTGCTTTGTCAAAATGTTAAAAATATTTATAAAGAGACGCTACTTTGTAATCATCTTTAGACTATTAAAAACAATTATAGCGCATTAATAGAACTAAATTAATATATATATATATAGCACAAATACAGGGTAAAGTTCAATGTTAGATATTTTGTGTACCTATATAGGAAATTATTTCCAACTTCTATTCCATGTTGTTTTTTCTTAGGAACATTGAATAAGGATCGGTGTTTCTAATTTAAAGAATAGAATTAGGGAGAATAAAATCTTAGCATGGAATCCCGTATCTTTGATGAATTTTTTATACAATAGTTTACACGTTGAGACGATGAACAAGCAACCCTTAAATATTGTCTACATTCAATCATTTACATAATATTCTTAAAATTGTTAGGGTCAAATTCTTTATATGCTTTTGCCTTTTTATCAGCAGAGGCTCCTTCCATTACTTTTTTTCTCCATTTGTATTTAATATATGTTTAATCACGGTAAAAGCTTATTATGGGGACGACTATTTCAACCCAGTCGCTCCATTTACAATATTATGACTCAAATTTTTGTTCTTAAGAGATTTAGGAGTACTCATCCCACTAAACTAACTGGTTATTAGTATTAAATTAGTTTGTATGATTATATTTAAGAATTGATATCAACAAAATAAATACTAAAAGTATTTTGATATCTACAACTTTTTAAGGTACAAATTATAAAATCTAAACTATCCATAACTCCAGCCCTTGAATTGAAAACAAATTTATTTAAGCAATTCAAATTTGTAATCTTCAAGATGTTGCTACGACAATGGTTCAACTAAATTAATACTTATTTTATATTTTTTAGTAAAAATAAAATTATTTCACATTTGACTGGTTGACTAAGTTATCATTTTTATTCTCTCATATTTTATTAGGTTATAGTGATCTACTAGAAATATTTTTTTTTCTTTCCCTAAAATATACCTTCACTCTTAATTATATACGGGTTAAGATTAAATTTAAAATTTATTAAAAAAATATTATAACATAAACATTGTTATTTAATTAAACATTAGCAAATTTCAGTTGTGTAAGTTTGTGGTATAATGACAAATGACATTCACCTTTTATTTAAAATTGGATCCTATATTAGATCATGGATTTGATCTCAAATAACCCCTCCCCCTCCTTTTTCACTTTGAAGGTCGGTGACTGCAAGTTTCAGTTACGACGGCAGTGTTAGACAAACTATTATCATGTGTAGTGACGTCTGGCAAGGGAATAACATAAGTAAGTGCATAGTACCTCTATTTTTTACCTTCATAATTTTACATATTTTTCAACTGACAATCTAATAGGTTAATAATTGTTCTTATTTTTAATTATATTTATAATATTATCATAACAAAACAATGATAATAAGTTGTTGATAAATTTTAATTATATTTATATAGTTTATTAATAAAATATTAAATTAATTATTTAAAGTAATAGAACATAATTTAATTTTGTAGGAGTCTATTTTGAATTTTTGTTTAGAGCCTTGAAAATATTTGAGCCTTGAAAATATCGGTTCAGGTTTAGGGTGAAAATATTCGACCCGGCCTGAGACCAATAATATAATTTTCCTTATGTTTTTAGGGATATTTTGTAATAATACATCCTCTTTATATATTTTTTATATTTATATTTTTAAAATTGATTTTTTACAATTAGGTTACTAAAATTAATTATTTTTTTTAAATTAGGTCTCTAAAATTAATTTATTTTACAATTAAGTCCCTAAAATTATTTTTTTATAGATCGGGTTGGGTTGGGTTCAAGTGGAGGTATATAATTTTCGAGTCAAAATTTTTAAAGAATATAATTAAATCGGGTTCAAGTTTAATGTAATTATTTTCGGGTTAAATTCAAATCGGTCAAAAATCCGACCCGTGCCTATTCCTAGTTGAGCTCACCAGATTAGTGCACTCTGGGTCAAGTCGCTCAGTTGACAGTTTGTATTAGATGGTGAGGATGATTGGGCCTCATGGGTTAATGCTGTGGCTGGCAGTAGTGGGCCGTGCATGGCAGCGGAGAGAAGGAAAAATGATAATGCATTATATTTTTTCATTATTATAGAGTCGTTTTGGTGAATAGAATTTGTTAACCTTTTCTTTCCCTTTACATGCTTCACTAATAATTTTATGTCACATGTATTATAAATAAAATATAAATAATTAATAAAAAAATTATTAATATACATATCATAAAATTATTGGTGAAACATATAAAACAACAACAAAAATAAACAAACGAATTTTGTTCCGTTTTGGTGCATGCTTCAAGAGGTTTCAGTTGGAAGTTGTAATCCTCAATTACACATAACCAATCCTAAACGTATCTTAACTAAATCTATCTGCTAGCATTTTAAATAAGATGATTCCTAAATTTGGGATTCGATTTGTTTGTTTTTGACTTGATTAATTTTGATTTCCGGAAACATATGTTATATACTTGCTTACTCGTTAATACTATATCCAAGTTCAATCTAATTAATAATCAGACCTCCAAAAAAAATCTGAGTTTGATTACATAAATCCGAGTCCGATCCAATAAAATATCTAAAATCTAAATCCAAATCCGAAAGTTTGAATCTAATTAGATTTTTTTTATTTTTTAAAGTAACATCTCAAACAAATATCTTTAAATAAAAAAAACAAATAATTTTCATCAAACGAATCGAGTGATTAAGGGTGAAAAATTACCTGTTTAAAATTTGGAATTCTGAATTTTTAGAAGATAGATACCCATTCACGATTCTACAATATCGATTTTTAAGCCGCAACGATAACGCTCTGACCTCTACGTAGTTCACCCAGTTAAAACGAGCATATAAAACTCTCTAAACTATTTAGAGGGTTTTTCCAAAAAAAAAAACATTAATGACTGCTAAATCCCTCATGCATTTATACATGCTTTATAATCCTAATTAATTTATATTAAAATTTCAATATAATTTATATTAAGATTTCAATATATATATATATATAATTCTAATTTAATTTTAATTAGGATTTCAAAATATATATATATATATATATAATCACAATTCAACTTACTTAGGATTTATATATATATTAAAGGCTTAATACACTTTTCCCCTAAATATATATATATATATATATATATATATATATATAATCACAATTCAACTTACTTAGGATTTATATATATATTAAAGGCTTAATACACTTTTTCTCCTAAATTTTACATGTTTTCTCACCTTGCAACCTAAAGTTCATTTTAACTGCTTTTGCCCCCTAACGTTTTTGTTGTTACCTATATTGCCCCTACCATTAAAAAAATCTATCTTGACCAATAAGAATGTGTCACGTTATTTTCTTTATTTTTCTTATTTTCTAGTTGAATAAATAAAAAATTAAAAAAAATATATAAATATAATATAATTATTAATAAAAAAATATTTAATAAACCCATCTTCCCCAACCTCCTATTTCCCCTTATTTTCCCCCGATGTACCACAATTCACTACCTTTTCATATCGTTCAGCAACATCCGAAAAATGAAGAAGAAGAAATCAAACCTTTGCAGCAAGCACCACGAAGAAGACAGAGAAAGGGAAGTTAAAAACTTCATCTACAGTTATGAAACAAAAGAACAGTAAACAAAATGCTTAGAGAACTTAATTAATTGATTTCTAGTTCCATGGCTCCCACCGAAGATGCCATCAACGGAGAAGTCACCGATACCGAGTGGCTCTTTTTGATTTCCAAAGCAGTTTTTCATCAACAACAGTTGTGGGCTTTGGGAGCAAGCTTCTCGGTTTCTCTCTTTTACGATGCCAGCAACATGCAAATGAGCGAGGCAAGGGCAAGTTGTAACGCCATGAATGTAAAAAAAGAGAGAAAAAGAAAAAAAAATGGGGATATGCAAGCATGGGATTCAAAGCCACGACCCCTTGGTTGTTAGCTAAAAGCCCAGCCAACTAAGCTAAGCAACTCTTATGGTTTAAGCTACCCAACCCCTTTTAAACCTTACATGTTCATTATGCCCAAAATTAATTAAAGGCTCCACCAACCTTTTCACCTACCGAGAATAACCTTTCGATTCTGAAAAATTTCTGACCCTTCCTCAAGCCTCTCACCGAACCTCTCTTCTCCAGCCCCGGTCCGCCGTCATCGTCGCGTCATCGAGCACACTGCCGCCATCGTCTTGCTCGTCGCCTCCTCCCGACCTTAGCCCTTATCCTCACTCGCAGGGAACCTTGGTTATTCTTCGGGGTGTTAGGGTTGAAACCCCCGTCGAATCCTCTCTGATTTTTAGATTCTCTGGCCACCCTCGTCGTCCGTTCGAGAGATGGCCACCAAATCCGAATTCCTCAAGTCTCGGAGAGCAAAACCCTTCAAACCCTTCATCTGTACGTTGTCGGGAGAGCCCTCGTCGGAGCTCCGTTCTTTCCGACCGTCATTTGGCATCTTGGGTAACTTTTTGATCAAATCCCGGCCTCTTTTGCGCTGCTTTTGGTTGAGTTGAATTCTAATCGTTGTACTCTCTCTTTTTCGGCAGGATTGTGGCATCTAGGGCCTCTGGCAAGCAATTCCAGTGACCAGACAGCAAGGTCAAACTTTGGGTAAGTGGGCCGGTTCAAGTGTTGGCCCAAGAGCCTGAACCGGTCACCTTTGGGCCAAACCCGTTTGTTAACCCGGTCCAAACCCGAGCCCAAACCCGAGTCTGACCCGTATCTGAGCCCAACCCGTCTGCCGAGTCAACTCAACCCAAGTCAGTCACCGAGTTAACTCAGCCCGAGTCAGTCACTGAGTCAACTCAGCCCGAGTTAGTCACCGAGTCAACTCAGTCCGAGTTAATCACCGAGTCAACTCAACCCGAGTCCGTCACTAAGTCAACTTAGCTCGAGTCAACTCAGTGAGTCAGCTAGAGTCAACTTAGTTGACCCCTGCCAGTTGACTACTGACATCAACATTGACCGTTGACGTCAACGTTGACTTTTGACCATTGACCCGCTGACTGTTGATGAAAAGTCAACTTTTTTTGGAAGCTTCTATTTTGGGTTTTTCGATGTTCTGAGCCTGACTGTGAAGTTCTTTTCGCAAAATTCAAACCTAAAAGCCTCCGTTTTTTACCTTAAAGCTAAACATGCACTGTATTAAGTTATCTATTTAGAAATGGCTTAATTTGAAAAAAAGGACTAATGTAATTATTAAATGTTTAAAGGTACTCGAGACTCCACTGACCGACCGTCTGCTCAGCCCAGTTGCTTCCGACTCGCTTACCCTCGCGCTCTCATGGTTACTAGTACGACCTTATAGACTTTGTGAATGAAATCTAAGTTAGAACTTAATCCATGTAGTAATTTATTCTGTTGTAAACTTGTGATCTAGGATCTAGCTCAGTGGCAGAGCGTGGCGAGACCAGTGTCCGTTAGACCCTCCTGACTAGCTCATTGAGGTGTGTTTCATGTGTGCTACATTTCTGTTTTGCTTGAACTCTTGAATGCACTTATTTGAAAATAACTATGAATATGTATGAACTATGAGATAGTTTTTTGAACTCAGGACATGACTACCTTTCTGTTAAAGTATGATTATGTTTCTGATGAAAGCATGACTATTCCGTTGAAAGCATGATTGTTGTTTGAGAACATAGTCGTGTTATATATGATAGTATGCCCCATGTCTGATCTGGAATTGAAATATCTGATTTCTGTTTGATGTAATTAAAAATATGGCTGCCATCTGAATTCTGATGCTTATGTATATCGAACAAAACTATATTGCTTGGGGTATACTCTAGGGATATGTTTTGAAGTGTTTGCAGGTACAACCCTAATCCAGCTGGTAAACCCTTATGTTAAGCTCCTATGCCCGCGGGCCTAGGGTAAGACTTTTTGGACCTAAGGCATTCCCTTAGGTAGGCTCCTACGCCTCATGCCTAAGGTAAGACCTTCTGTATGCAGTTCTGGGGAATTGCATTTTGGAGTTCAGTTGGAGGGTAACTAGGTTTCATTAAAACTTTGATTGTCTTGATACTTTGAACTGAATTGATGAATCATATATCAGAATGTGTATGAGTATATGAACACATGTTTTATATGCACTTATTGGAACAAATTGAGCTTCCTAGCTTATACCCCAAACTTTCCCCTTTCAGATACTTTTGGATAGGCTACATGTGGACTTGACACTTGGAGGATCGACACATTCTTACTATACTTTTTTTGTAATGTTCTTATCCACCATATTGTCTATTTTGGGTGACATGCGCCTATATTTTGTTACGGTATACCTTACTAATTGGCCATGATGGCATCATTTTGTAACTCAAACTCTGAAATGGTTTTAGACTATATACTTGATAGTTGATTCGATGGTATGTGTGTATCATCGTTATGAGACTTTAGAATGGATATGTTTTTACCTATTATTATCTTGATCGCTTCATAGCGAGTTATGCCATTATATACTTTCGACTGGATACTTATATTTTCCAACATGTTTTCTACTCGAGTTATATCTTGTGATATATATGGGTTTCATGAAAGTTTGAATATACATTTTTATATATGTTATGATGATCGTCTGTAACTTAGGTGTAACACATAGACAGGTACATGGGGTTACACAAGTTTTCGATTTTGCTGAAAATGATTTGTATAGTGTCAGAAATGGGGTGGTTGATGGGGTTCGACCGAAATAATCATCAACAAATAGCAAAACAATCAGCGAGTCAAAGCTTCTATGGTTATGGGATCGATGGGGTTAACATTTTAAGGAATAGAAATTCTTCTAATTTGTTGAAATAAAAAACCCAGGAGATACTAAATTTTACAAACAATAATCATTCTTCGGATGTTGATGAACGATATGCAAAGCCAGGGAATTGTGGTAAATCGAGTGAAGAAGAAGAAGGAGAAATGGAAGTTGGGGAAGATGGTGAATAATGTGGCTAAGAAAATTGAAAATTTGAAGGATATTCATGTTGTAGGGGAAGTAGGTTCTGATATGGCCGAGTCAAAGAAGAACCTTGTGATGGAAGAAAATATAGTGAATAATGGGTCTGAGTAAACTGAAAGTTTGGAGAATATTCGTGCTTTAGAGGAAGCAGCTACAGATATGGCCGAGGCAGAGGAGGACCCTGTGATTGAAGAGGATAAAGAAGATACAGAGTTGGGGGAAAATTAGGGAAGAAGATGATAGGTGATGAAGATGGGGTGTTTTGTGTATTTTAATATATTTATTTTATTTATTTTGATTTTATTTTATTTTGAAATTTTAAAATAAAGAAAGAAAATGACGTGGTGCATTTTGATTGGTCAACACATATTTTTTTAACGGTGTTAGTTTTTTGGGTGAAATGAGTAACGTTGAAAAGTTTGGCAAAACGTAGTTTAGGGGGCAAGGTGAGAAAACAAGTAAAGTTTAATGGGGAAAGTGTATTAAGCCTATTGATGAGTAGCTAGTTTATTCGTTTTTTATTCCTAATTGTGCTTAAATTGATGATTTGTGGATCTTAATTGTGGGATATTTCGTGTTTTCTCATGAAGGACTTGGTGGATGCAGAACAAATAGGAAAAGGCTGGCAACTGCAGAAAATTCGGATTCGTGGCTGGGATGTTGAGCATGAACTGGGGCATGAATGCTGACTGGACGCCACGTCAGCATCTTCTAGAAGTCGACGTCAGCAGAGTGATAACTTATCATCCGCGTATCAACTTGCTTATCAGCGAGATTTAAATTTTAAACTTTATCATTATCTTATGTAATTAATTTGAATTATTTTAAAATTTGTATTTATCACTTTAGAGTGAATTTTAGGGTTTTAGACTGCTATAAATACCCCTTTAGGGGTGAAACTCAAATCATCAGTTGTTTTGCATTCTCATTTTTACTTTGAGTCTAATAGATTTCCTTTCTCCCAATTATATTATTTTCCTTTGTTAAAACTAAGTATGGTTTCTCCACCAACCATGCTTAGCTAAATTTCCCTTAGCCAAACTCGACTTACCTCGTGAGATTAGAAGAGTTCTTCATTCCTACAACATTTCTTTTTTTCGATTCTCTGTACAATTGGTTAGGCAATCGGCCTAACTTTTTGGCATCTCTATTATTTCATTCTGAAAGCACTCGTCGGGTTGAAGTGGTTCAGATCCACCATTGGGGACGAGAATAGGCTTGTAGCAAATTCAACTCCATAAGAACAAACTTAGTGGCGGTCCACTAAGGGGAATTAAAATCAGAAACGATTCTCGTCGAGACAACTATCCGAGCACAGGCTTCTCCAGCACTAATGCAGACTTGTGTTAGCATCGATGGCCGTAGCTAATCAACTTAGCACTTGATTTCAAGGATTGCCCTATGAATTGAGTTTATCGTAGAGAAGCAAGTTACAAGAGTTGAGCCTTGTATACTGTAACTGGCAAGAAAGTTGAAGCAAAATCTATTTCCGTGATCGAGAAGAGTTGTGTCAAAGCGAAGCTTGAGGCTAATTCATTCCATAATTTATTTCAATATTTCTTTTTGCTTTTATTATACTTCAATTACTCGAATTAGTTTATTAAACCCCATTTTTATTATTTGCAGGTTTCTCGGTCTAAGTCAAAACGAATAGGTGTTAGAACTCCCTAGTCCCCGTGGATCGACCCTTACTCTCGCTATATTATTTTTAATTATTTATTTGTGTTTAAGGATTTATTTTGACGCAAGTAACGACGCGTGTCACCTATATGAAATATATATAATCTCAATTCAACTTAATTATAATTTTAATATATATATATATATATATATATATTAATATACATAATCACAATTCAACTTAATTAGTATTTCAATATATATCTATATTTTTTAAATCTAAGAGTTTTAAATGTTTTTATTCGGATTCATATATGGATCAGACTCGAAATCGAATATGGATTTGGATCCAATTCGGATCAGATTCGGATCGGATCATGACAATGTTCATATTCGATCCACCTCCTATTAGGACTCGAACCTTTTTTCGGATTCAGATTCAAATTTTTTCGATCGAATTTGAATTAGATTTTTTCCGGAATTGAATCGAATTCGAATTATATTGTCATCCCTAGTTACATATGAATAGTGATACGTCATAATTTTTTCCAGAACACCCACGGCTCATATGATTAAAACACCGTTAAACCGTTATTTTATGACAAATAGTTTTACTACACATGACAAAATTTTATTTGGTAACGTCATAATTTTTTAGTGAAAAATGTTCAAAAAGTTAACGTAATAACGAAATTAAAAGTTGAGGAACCAAACAAAATAGTAAAAGAAAAGAAATGAAAATTTTACTAAAAACGTAGAAGTCATCTAAGTATTAGGCCGATAAAAATTGAAGGATTAACTTATATTTTTTTTTTATATAAACAGGGATAGAGTTCATAATTAGAAGTTAAACGTGTCAAATTGTATGCACGTATGGTATATATATAGGATTAGAATCAATTTATACTGTGTAATTTTTTTTAAGTTTTACACGTTTTTTGGATCGTTGGATGGGGGAAATGGATGGTTGATATTAACTCTGTGTTTTTAATTCCCAAGTGATAATCTTCACATATTTTACTGTTAATCTCATCTATCCGTTGCACTCATCCAACGATCCAAAAAACGTGTAAAACTTATAGAGTTTTACACAGTGTAATTTGATCATATCCCATATATATATATATATGAGATAGGATCTGTTTACACAATGTAAAACTCTTTAAGTTTTACACATTTTTTGGACCGTTGGATGAGTGAACGAATGGATGAGATTAACAGTAAATATGTGAAGATTATCACTTGGAAAAAAGAGAGTAAGGAGTTAATCTGAGCCATCCATTCCCCCATCTAACAATCCAGAAAACATGTAAAATTTAAAAAAAAATTACATTGTGTAAGTTGATCATATATATATATGATTCATAATTTAAGTTGATCATATATATATATATATATATATATATATATAATATTTTGATACACATTTTATGTAATAAATTTGTAATTTTAAGGTTATGGAGTTTTATTAGAATTCAAGGTTTGAGTTTAGTAATAAAGATTCATAATTTAAGTTTTAAATTTTTAAAGTTTATGAATTTAAACAGTAAGATTTAGGCTTAAAATATACAAATGGTATAAAATTAAATTTACACGACCATGTATACAGAAATAATTCTCTCTATATGAAGATATTTTTGATAAACATACTTTTTGAAAGTTTATAGTGAAGATTTAATTTTTTTTAGTATTTATGGCTTAATATAAACATAGTATATAAAATAAAATAATTTTTATACATAGGTATAAAAAATTACTCTTTATATATAAATACTTTTTGGGTGAACTAGGTGTCTTCGTTTACTTATTTTAGTAATTTAAACATAGATTTATCTTGTTGAGTCTATGAAGTTTTCTCATTAAATATTGAACGTTGTCGTGTTTCTAAGATTTAACGTTAAACAGAAACACAGTAAATATGAGATTAACAGTAAATATGTGAAGATTATCACTTGGAAAAAAGAGAGTAAAGAGTTAATCTGAGACATCCATTCCCCCATCTAACAATCCAGAAAACATGTAAATTTTTTTTAAAAAAATTACATTGTGTAAGTTGATTATATATATATAATATTTTGATACACATTTTATGTAATAAATTTGTAATTTTAAGGTTATGGAGTTTTATTAGAATTCAAGGTTTGAGTTTAGTAATAAAGATTCATAATTTAAGTTTTAAATTTTTAAAGTTTATGAATTTAAACGGTAAGATTTAGGCTTAAAATATACCGATGATATAAAATTAAATTTACACGCCCATGTATACAGAAATAATTCTCTCTATATGAAGATATTTTTGATAAACATACTTTTTGAAAGTTTATAGTGAAGATTTAATTTTTTTAGTATTTATGGCTTAATATAAACATAGTATATAAAATAAAATAATTTTTATACATAGGTATAAAAAATTACTCTTTATATATAAATACTTTTTGGGTGAACTAGGTATCTTCGTTTACTTATTTTAGTAATTTAAACATAGATTTATCTTGTTGAGTCTATGAAGTTTTCTCATTAAATATTGAACGTTGTCGTGTTTCTAAGATTTAACGTTAAACATAAACAATTTCATAACATTTAATTTAGACGATTGATTGTATTTAAAAGTCTTATGGATGTTGGTAATGCTTCAAGAAAGTTACCAAAGCTATATCCCACATTGGTTGGGAAAATAGCTAGGGAAGGGTATTTATACCCTTACTTCCTCCCTCCCTTGTTGAGTGGGAAAGATCAAGGGAAGTCCTCGCGCGCCGCCGCCGCCGCCGTCCAGCCGGCTCGGCTCGGGCTCGGGTAACACGTGTCTAAACTAGACATAACAAACTATAATAAATGTGAAGTTTGTGTAGAAGCAAAGCATGCAAAACCTACCTTTAAAAATGTTTCTAAAAGAAAGATTGAACTGTTAGAACTCATTCATACTGATCTAGCAGACTTTAGAAAAACTGAAAGTAAAGGAGGAAAACACTACTACATAACTTTTGTAGATGACTTCTCTAGGTATACAAAAGTTTATCTCCTAAGAACTAAAGATGAAGCTGAAAATTTCTTTCTTATTTATAAGACAGAAGTTGAAAATCAGTTAGATAGGAGAATAAAACGTGTTAGGTCTGATAGAGGTGGTGAACATGGATCTAATTTTCTAAAAGAGGTTTGTGAGACGAATGGCATAATACATGAAACTTCAGCCCCTTATTTTCCTCAACAGAACGGTATAGCCGAGAGGAAAAATAGAACTTTAAAAGAGATGATGAACTCATTGTTGATAAGTTCTGGGTTGTCTGACAACATGTGGGGGGAAGCCATTCTATCGGCTAATCATATTCTGAACCGAGTACCTCATAAGAAAATTGATTCTACCCCTTACGAATTATGGAAAGGGTATGCCCCAAATCTACAATACCTGAAAGTGTGGGGGTGTCTGGCAAAAGTGGGGTTGCCAGACTTTAAGAAGTCCACCATTGGACCTAAGACCGTTGATGCAGTGTTTATAGGCTATGCTTCTAACAGTGCCGCATACAGATTCATGACTCTACAAGACTTCTCTATTTGTGAATCTAGGGATGCTGTTTTCTTTGAAGAAATCTTTCCTCTCAAGTAACCTAGATTAAATGTTGAAACACAAATAGAAAACTTGCCATCCACTTCTTCTAGTGTGCCTGCTAGGTCTTCTCAAGAGATTGAATTTGAGCCTAGAAGAAGTAAGAGACAAAGAGTTGAAACCTCTTTTGGACCAGATTTCATAACTTCCTTCATTTCTGAGATAAATGACTTAGACACTCTTTCTGATCCTATAGCTCAAGCATATTTGTTAGATGAGGATCCTAAAACTTACGAAGAAGCTATACGATCTATTGATGCTAGTTTCTAGAAAAGCGCTATAAAAGATGAACTAGAATCAATAATGTCTAATCATACTTGGGAATTAGTTGACTTGCCTAGAGGATTTAAAACCATTAACAGTAAGTGGGTCTTTCGAAAGAAACTTAGACCAGATGGTTCTATCCAAAGGTATAAGGCAAGGCTAGTAGTCAAAGGGTTCACTCAAAGATTTGGTCAAGACTTCTTTGATACTTACTCTCCCGTCACAAAAATCTCAACGATCCTTGCATTGTTTGCACTAGCCTCCATTCACAAGTTGCAAGTACATCAAATGGATGTAAAGACTGCATTTTTGAATGGGGATCTAGATGAGGAGATCTATATGGAGCAACCTCTTGGCTTCGAGGCGCCTGGTATGGAAGGCAAAGTATGTAGACTTAAAAAGTCACTTTATGGCCTGAAGCAAGCTCCTAAACAGTGGTATGAGAAATTTCACAAAACTATTCTTAGTTTTGGTTTTGTTGTGAATGGTTCGGATGCATGCGTGTATTCGAGGATGTTTGGTACTGATTGTGTCATCATAAGCTTGTATGTTGACGACATGTTGATTTTCAGTACTAACATTGAGTCCATTAACAAAACAAAAAGTTTCTTGTCCACAAAGTTTGAGATGACTGACTTGGGAGAAGTCGATGTAATTTTAGGAGTCAAAGTAATCAAATCTGAAAAGGGATTTTCTTTAAGCCAGGCACACTATACTGAGAAAGTGTTAAAGAAATTTGACAGTTTTGATGTCGTCCCTGTTCGAACTCCTTATGACTCTAGCATACATCTCTTTAAGAATGAAGGAAGTAGCGTTTCTCAAACGGAATATGCCAAAATAATTGGCAGTCTGATGTTCTTAATGAACTGTACTCGGCCAGACATTGCCTATGCTGTTAGCAGACTCAGTAGATACACTCATAACCCTAGTGGTGAGCATTGGGTTGCTCTTAGACGCTTACTTAAGTACCTTAAGGGTACTATGGACTGGAGACTTGAGTATGTTGGCTTTCCTGCTACATTAGAAGGATATTGTGACGCCAACTGGGTTTCCGATAGTGATGAAGTAAACTCTACGAGTGGGTATGCATTTACTTTGGGAGGAGCAGCAATTTCTTGGAAGTCTTCAAAACAGACTTGTATTGCTCGCTCTACTATGGAGTCAGAGTTTATAGCTCTTGACTTAGCTGGGCAAGAAGCTGAGTGGCTAAGGAGTTTGTTAGCCGATATTCCGTTGTGGGGAACTCCGACTCCTCCTGTTTCCTTGTTGTGTGATTCACAAGCAGCGATTTGTGTTGCCAAGAGTCATGTTTACAATGGCAAAAAGAGACACATTCGCATAAGGCATGAATCTGTTAGACACTTAATAAGGAATGGAGTACTCTCTTTAGAGTATGTGAAGTCGGAAAGAAACCTAGCAGATCCGTTTACCAAAGGGTTAAGTCGGAAATTGGTCCTTGATTCGTCGAGGGGGATGGGTTTAAAGCCCATTGGTTGAGGAATTCATGGTGGATACCCAACTTAGTTATCTAAGTTCAATGTGGTCAAACGAAACCATGGAAAGACTCATAGTGTACATTTCTCACTGCCTATCCCTATGACGAATAATGTACATGCCCAGGTTGAGTACTATTACTCTTAATAAATTCATAGCCCAGATTTGGGTGGTCTTTGTGAGAAAGACTTGATGAATTTACCAAATCATGGTTGAATACTTATTCTTAATAAGTTCATAACACAAGTATGAATGTGTTGTCCTATTGAGAAGGACAATATGGACTTACCGCCAGAAAGGTTGAGTTTCGAGAAACTCTTAATGAATTCAAAGTTTAAATGATCCTATTGAGAAGGACATTTTGAATTCACCGACAATGAGGTTGAATATTTATTCTTAATGATTTCTTATCCCAATACTGGGTGGTTCATTTTAAATGGACTTGAAGAAATCACCATAAGTCTATAAGAGGTTGAACCATTACAAATGGTTCTTAATTATTTCATAGCCCAGATTCAGGGTGGTTTATATTGAGATAAACCTGATGAAATAACCTATGTAAGTGAGAAGGATTAGCCACCTTCTGTGAAAAATGTTGGGCCGTTTTTCTAAAACACTTACTAGAATCCTGAGGGTAAGATGGCCAAATATACACTTGTGTATATATATCTTACACATCGAGAACTTCGGTGGATGAAGGAGTTAGTTGTGTGTTATGAGTTTACCCCTATCTTAGAAAGTTCAAGACTAGTTTCACTTATCTAAGAGAAGGATCGCTCATTATCACTATGTACTAGTTCAAGATACGTTCACTAGTGCTTAAGCAACTAATTCCGCAACTGCTCGTCTGAAGAGGGCTGTGTTTGAGATACAGGTGAATTCTTTCGCATTAGTGGGGGAATGTTGGTAATGCTTCAAGAAAGTTACCAAAGCTATATCCCACATTGGTTGGGAAAATAGCTAGGGAAGGGTATTTATACCCTTACTTCCTCCCTCCCTTGTTGAGTGGGAAAGAACAAGGGAAGTCCTCGCGCGCCGCCGCCGCCGCCGTCCGGCCGGCTCGGCTCGGGCTCGGGTAACACGTGTCTTCGACACGTACGCGCGCATATATATTCTTTTTGGAGAAAATGCATAGGAATTTTCTTATGAATAAAAGACTATATGAGAAAGAATTTTTTTCTTATTCATAGGCTCTTGATAAACTGTTTGAATCATCCGAATTTAATTGATTCGAACGTTCAGAATTTTATTTGATTTAATTCGAACGTTCAGAACGGTTTGATTCCAGTGCAGATTATTCGAATTTATTCGAATATGTACAGTCTGTTCAGTGGATGAATTTAGACTGTTTTCCAGTCAAATTCATGGTGTAACAGCACTGTAATGACATGATTATTACAGAATTAAAATGGTGTTTATAACAATCTGTTACAGCAGATTTAAGATGGTTGTTATACAGATTTAATTCTGTAACTATTTGTGCAGTGAAATGTCTATTATAGACATGTTATACAGCCTATAAATAGAGATGTTGCATGCAGCATTTCATATCATCAAACACATTCACAAAGCATTCCAGTTTCTCTCAGTTTTCTCCACTTGTTCGATCAGTTCCACTGTTGTTCACTCCGAGAGTCGAGTGTACGATTCCAGGAGCGTCCGTGTGCACCTCGGGGGACAGCCTGCCCGTGAAGCGACTACACTGTTCGGGGCAGTTTTGTTTCTAAGGCAGTGGCCACCATACCACGACACGGTCAACGAATTTACGTTCTGTTTTTGCTTATAGTTTCCAGTCAGTGCTAACATCTTTTTTGCAGTTCATTTTACCAACAATTTAGAAACAAAACTATCTCCGATTCTGCAAAATGGCTGCTTCATCCGAACTACAAAGCAAGCTTATTCCCGACTTTTCCAAGCTCGATGCTTTAGATGGCTTCAATTATCGAAGGTGGTCCCAACGTATACTTATCTTCTTTGAGCAATTGGACCTCGATTATGTGTTGCTCAACGAACCACCAGTTGCACCACCTACCGTTGCTGTTTCTGCCGATAATCAAGGCCAAACCGATGCTGCCGCCGATGCCCTTGCTGCTGCCACCTTTGCCAAATATGAGAAGGACAACAAGACGGTCCGTGGCCATATCCTTAGTCACATGTCCAACAAATTATTTGACATGTATCTAAAGGAGAGGAGTGCAAAGGCGATATGGGATTCCTTGGACACCAAGTATGGCACCGATGATGCGGGGATCAAAAAATATGTCGTGGGAGAATGGTTGAAGTTCCAGATGACCGACAACAAGACCATCATGGACCAAGTCCATGACTATGAGAATCTTGTCTCGGACATCATAGCGGAAGGCATGCAAATGTGTGAAGTTTTGCAAGCAAACGTCCTTATCGAAAAGTTGCCAAAATCATGGTCCGATTACCGCAACTCCCTCAAGCACAAGAAA
The DNA here is from genome assembly GCA_958450335.1 of Hibiscus tridactylites. Taxonomy (NCBI): domain Eukaryota; kingdom Viridiplantae; phylum Streptophyta; class Magnoliopsida; order Malvales; family Malvaceae; genus Hibiscus; species Hibiscus tridactylites. The sequence continues at coordinate 14,818,226 of OY288287.1, forward strand.
AGGGACATACCACTTCAGGAGCTGATCGGTCACATCAAAATCGAGGAGGCCAACCGTTTGAAAGATAAGGTTACGAACAATTTTAGTCACTTATCTTTTAAAACTAACATTGTTGAGTCTGGTGGTGCTTCAGGGTCCAAAAAGCCCTTTAAGAAAGGCCCCCCAAACAAAAGGCCCAAACCACAAAAGACTACCAATTTCAAGAAACCCATGAAGGCTAAGCCCGACGTGAAAACCATGAAGTGCTACGTGTGTGGGCAAGCTGGTCACAAGGCGTACCAATGTCAGCACCGTTCGGACCGCCAGAATGAGACTAGACCACGCATGCATGTGACAGAGAACATGGATGATGATGTCATAGCCGCGGTGGTTTCGGAGGTCAACCTCGTAGAGAAGAACACCGAGTGGGTCGTAGACACCGGAGCTTCTCGACACTTCTGCGCAAAGAAGGAGTTCTTCACCGAATTCGAGGACGTGAAAAATGGTGAACGTGTGTACATGGGGAACTCCAGCAGCTCTCAAGTGGTGGGCAAAGGCAAGGTTTTACTCAAGCTGACTTCCGGTAAAACTTTGGCCCTTAATAATGTCCTATATGTGCCTGCCCTGCGTAGAAATTTGATTAGTGGTGGCCTCTTAAATAAGGCAGGCATTAAGGTAGTTTTTGAGGCAGATAAACTTGTACTTTCCCGTAACGGTGATTATGTCGGGAAAGGTTTTTTAAGCGAAGGTTTATTTGTCATAGAAACTCAACTTAATGAAAATAATAAAGCTACCACTTCTGCTTATATTGTTGAGTCTATTGATATGTGGCATGCTAGATTAGGACACGTAAATATTCAATCCCTAAAGAAAATGATGAATATGAATATTTTGCCTAAACTAGACATAACAAACTATAATAAATGTGAAGTTTGTGTAGAAGCAAAGCATGCAAAACCTACCTTTAAAAATGTTTCAAAACGAAAGACTGAACTGTTAGAACTCATTCATACTGATCTAGCAGACTTTAGAAACACTGAAAGTAAAGGAGGAAAACACTACTACATAACTTTTGTAGATGACTTCTCTAGGTATACAAAAGTTTATCTCCTAAGAACTAAAGATGAAGCTGAAAATTTCTTTCTTATTTATAAGGCAGAAGTTGAAAATCAGTTAGATAGGAGAATAAAACGTGTTAGGTCTGATAGAGGTGGTGAACATGGATCTAATTTTCTAAAAGAGGTTTGTGAGACGAATGGCATAATACATGAAACTTCAGCCCCTTATTTTCCTCAACAGAACGGTATAGCCGAGAGGAAAAATAGAACTTTAAAAGAGATGATGAACTCATTGTTGATAAGTTCTGGGTTGTCTGACAACATGTGGGGGGAAGCCATTCTATCGGCTAATCATATTCTAAACCGAGTACCTCATAAGAAAATTGATTCTACCCCTTACGAATTATGGAAAGGGTATGCCCCAAATCTACAATACCTGAAAGTGTGGGGGTGTCTGGCAAAAGTGGGGTTGCCAGACTTTAAGAAGTCCACCATTGGACCTAAGACCGTTGATGCAGTGTTTATAGGCTATGCTTCTAACAGTGCCGCATACAGATTCATGACTCTACAAGACTTCTCTATTTGTGAATCTAGGGATGCTGTTTTCTTTGAAGAAATCTTTCCTCTCAAGAAACCTAGATTAAATGTTGAAACACAAATAGAAAACTTGCCATCCACTTCTTCTAGTGTGCCTGCTAGGTCTTCTCAAGAGATTGAATTTGAGCCTAGAAGAAGTAAGAGACAAAGAGTTGAAACCTCTTTTGGACCAGATTTCATAACTTCCTTCATTTCTGAGATAAATGACTTAGACACTCTTTCTGATCCTATAGCTCAAGCATATTTGTTAGATGAGGATCCTAAAACTTACGAAGAAGCTATACGATCTATTGATGCTAGTTTCTAGAAAAGCGCTATAAAAGATGAACTAGAATCAATAATGTCTAATCATACTTGGGAATTAGTTGACTTGCCTAGAGGATTTAAAACCATTAACAGTAAGTGGGTCTTTCGAAAGAAACTTAGACCAGATGGTTCTATCCAAAGGTATAAGGCAAGGCTAGTAGTCAAAGGGTTCACTCAAAGATTTGGTCAAGACTTCTTTGATACTTACTCTCCCGTCACAAAAATCTCAACGATCCTTGCATTGTTTGCACTAGCCTCCATTCACAAGTTGCAAGTACATCAAATGGATGTAAAGACTGCATTTTTGAATGGGGATCTAGATGAGGAGATCTATATGGAGCAACCTCTTGGCTTCGAGGCGCCTGGTATGGAAGGCAAAGTATGTAGACTTAAAAAGTCATTTTATGGCCTGAAGCAAGCTCCTAAACAGTGGTATGAGAAATTTCACAAAACTATTCTTAGTTTTGGTTTTGTTGTGAATGGTTCGGATGCATGCGTGTATTCGAGGATGTTTGGTACTGATTGTGTCATCATAAGCTTGTATGTTGACGACATGTTGATTTTCAGTACTAACATTGAGTCCATTAACAAAACAAAAAGTTTCTTGTCCACAAAGTTTGAGATGACTGACTTGGGAGAAGTCGATGTAATTTTAGGAGTCAAAGTAATCAAATCTGAAAAGGGATTTTCTTTAAGCCAGGCACACTATACTGAGAAAGTGTTAAAGAAATTTGACAGTTTTGATGTCGTCCCTGTTCGAACTCCTTATGACTCTAGCATACATCTCTTTAAGAATGAAGGAAGTAGCGTTTCTCAAACGGAATATGCCAAAATAATTGGCAGTCTGATGTTCTTAATGAACTGTACTCGGCCAGACATTGCCTATGCTGTTAGCAGACTCAGTAGATACACTCATAACCCTAGTGGTGAGCATTGGGTTGCTCTTAGACGCTTACTTAAGTACCTTAAGGGTACTATGGACTGGAGACTTGAGTATGTTGGCTTTCCTGCTACATTAGAAGGATATTGTGACGCCAACTGGGTTTCCGATAGTGATGAAGTAAACTCTACGAGTGGGTATGCATTTACTTTGGGAGGAGCAGCAATTTCTTGGAAGTCTTCAAAACAGACTTGTATTGCTCGCTCTACTATGGAGTCAGAGTTTATAGCTCTTGACTTAGCTGGGCAAGAAGCTGAGTGGCTAAGGAGTTTGTTAGCCGATATTCCGTTGTGGGGAACTCCGACTCCTCCTGTTTCCTTGTTGTGTGATTCACAAGCAGCGATTTGTGTTGCCAAGAGTCATGTTTACAATGGCAAAAAGAGACACATTCGCATAAGGCATGAATCTGTTAGACACTTAATAAGGAATGGAGTACTCTCTTTAGAGTATGTGAAGTCGGAAAGAAACCTAGCAGATCCGTTTACCAAAGGGTTAAGTCGGAAATTGGTCCTTGATTCGTCGAGGGGGATGGGTTTAAAGCCCATTGGTTGAGGAATTCATGGTGGATACCCAACTTAGTTATCTAAGTTCAATGTGGTCAAACGAAACTATGGAAAGACTCATAGTGTACATTTCTCACTGCCTATCCCTATGACGAATAATGTACATGCCCAGGTTGAGTACTATTACTCTTAATAAATTCATAGCCCAGATTTGGGTGGTCTTTGTGAGAAAGACTTGATGAATTTACCAAATCATGGTTGAATACTTATTCTTAATAAGTTCATAACACAAGTATGAATGTGTTGTCCTATTGAGAAGGACAATATGGACTTACCGCCAGAAAGGTTGAGTTTCGAGAAACTCTTAATGAATTCAAAGTTTAAATGATCCTATTGAGAAGGACATTTTGAATTCACCGACAATGAGGTTGAATATTTATTCTTAATGATTTCTTATCCCAATACTGGGTGGTTCATTTTAAATGGACTTGAAGAAATCACCATAAGTCTATAAGAGGTTGAACCATTACAAATGATTCTTAATTATTTCATAGCCCAGATTCAGGGTGGTTTATATTGAGATAAACCTGATGAAATAACCTATGTAAGTGAGAAGGATTAGCCACCTTCTGTGAAAAATGTTGGGCCGTTTTTCTAAAACACTTACTAGAATCCTGAGGGTAAGATGGCCAAATATACACTTGTGTATATATATCTTACACATCGAGAACTTCGGTGGATGAAGGAGTTAGTTGTGTGTTATGAGTTTACCCCTATCTTAGAAAGTTCAAGACTAGTTTCACTTATCTAAGAGAAGGATCGCTCATTATCACTATGTACTAGTTCAAGATACGTTCACTAGTGCTTAAGCAACTAATTCCGCAACTGCTCGTCTGAGGAGGGCTGTGTTTGAGATACAGGTGAATTCTTTCGCATTAGTGGGGGAATGTTGGTAATGCTTCAAGAAAGTTACCAAAGCTATATCCCACATTGGTTGGGAAAATAGCTAGGGAAGGGTATTTATACCCTTACTTCCTCCCTCCCTTGTTGAGTGGGAAAGAACAAGGGAAGTCCTCGCGCGCCGCCGCCGCCGCCGTCCGGCCGGCTCGGCTCGGGCTCGGGTAACACGTGTCTTCGACACGTACGCGCGCATATATATTCTTTTTGGAGAAAATGCATAGGAATTTTCTTATGAATAAAAGACTATATGAGAAAGAATTTTTTTCTTATTCATAGGCTCTTGATAAACTGTTTGAATCATCCGAATTTAATTGATTCGAACGTTCAGAATTTTATTTGATTTAATTCGAACGTTCAGAACGGTTTGATTCCAGTGCAGATTATTCGAATTTATTCGAATATGTACAGTCTGTTCAGTGGATGAATTTAGACTGTTTTCCAGTCAAATTCATGGTGTAACAGCACTGTAATGACATGATTATTACAGAATTAAAATGGTGTTTATAACAATCTGTTACAGCAGATTTAAGATGGTTGTTATACAGATTTAATTCTGTAACTATTTGTGCAGTGAAATGTCTATTATAGACATGTTATACAGCCTATAAATAGAGATGTTGCATGCAGCATTTCATATCATCAAACACATTCACAAAGCATTCCAGTTTCTCTCAGTTTTCTCCACTTGTTCGATCAGTTCCACTGTTGTTCACTCCGAGAGTCGAGTGTACGATTCCAGGAGCGTCCGTGTGCACCTCGGGGGACAGCCTGCCCGTGAAGCGACTACACTGTTCGGGGCAGTTTTGTTTCTAAGGCAGTGGCCACCATACCACGACACGGTCAACGAATTTACGTTCTGTTTTTGCTTATAGTTTCCAGTCAGTGCTAACATCTTTTTTGCAGTTCATTTTACCAACAATTTAGAAACAAAACTATCTCCGATTCTGCAAAATGGCTGCTTCATCCGAACTACAAAGCAAGCTTATTCCCGACTTTTCCAAGCTCGATGCTTTAGATGGCTTCAATTATCGAAGGTGGTCCCAACGTATACTTATCTTCTTTGAGCAATTGGACCTCGATTATGTGTTGCTCAACGAACCACCAGTTGCACCACCTACCGTTGCTGTTTCTGCCGATAATCAAGGCCAAACCGATGCTGCCGCCGATGCCCTTGCTGCTGCCACCTTTGCCAAATATGAGAAGGACAACAAGACGGTCCGTGGCCATATCCTTAGTCACATGTCCAACAAATTATTTGACATGTATCTAAAGGAGAGGAGTGCAAAGGCGATATGGGATTCCTTGGACACCAAGTATGGCACCGATGATGCGGGGATCAAAAAATATGTCGTGGGAGAATGGTTGAAGTTCCAGATGACCGACAACAAGACCATCATGGACCAAGTCCATGACTATGAGAATCTTGTCTCGGACATCATAGCGGAAGGCATGCAAATGTGTGAAGTTTTGCAAGCAAACGTCCTTATCGAAAAGTTGCCAAAATCATGGTCCGATTACCGCAACTCCCTCAAGCACAAGAAAAGGGACATACCACTTCAGGAGCTGATCGGTCACATCAAAATCGAGGAGGCCAACCGTTTGAAAGATAAGGTTACGAACAATTTTAGTCACTTATCTTTTAAAACTAACATTGTTGAGTCTGGTGGTGCTTCAGGGTCCAAAAAGCCCTTTAAGAAAGGCCCCCCAAACAAAAGGCCCAAACCACAAAAGACTACCAATTTCAAGAAACCCATGAAGGCTAAGCCCGACGTGAAAACCATGAAGTGCTACGTGTGTGGGCAAGCTGGTCACAAGGCGTACCAATGTCAGCACCGTTCGGACCGCCAGAATGAGACTAGACCACGCATGCATGTGACAGAGAACATGGATGATGATGTCATAGCCGCGGTGGTTTCGGAGGTCAACCTCGTAGAGAAGAACACCGAGTGGGTCGTAGACACCGGAGCTTCTCGACACTTCTGCGCAAAGAAGGAGTTCTTCACCGAATTCGAGGACGTGAAAAATGGTGAACGTGTGTACATGGGGAAATCCAGCAGCTCTCAAGTGGTGGGCAAAGGCAAGGTTTTACTCAAGCTGACTTCCGGTAAAACTTTGGCCCTTAATAATGTCCTATATGTGCCTGCCCTGCGTAGAAATTTGATTAGTGGTGGCCTCTTAAATAAGGCAGGCATTAAGGTAGTTTTTGAGGCAGATAAACTTGTACTTTCCCGTAACGGTGATTATGTCGGGAAAGGTTTTTTAAGCGAAGGTTTATTTGTCATAGAAACTCAACTTAATGAAAATAATAAAGCTACCACTTCTGCTTATATTGTTGAGTCTATTGATATGTGGCATGCTAGATTAGGACACGTAAATATTCAATCCCTAAAGAAAATGATGAATATGAATATTTTGCCTAAACTAGACATAACAAACTATAATAAATGTGAAGTTTGTGTAGAAGCAAAGCATGCAAAACCTACCTTTAAAAATGTTTCAAAACGAAAGACTGAACTGTTAGAACTCATTCATACTGATCTAGCAGACTTTAGAAACACTGAAAGTAAAGGAGGAAAACACTACTACATAACTTTTGTAGATGACTTCTCTAGGTATACAAAAGTTTATCTCCTAAGAACTAAAGATGAAGCTGAAAATTTCTTTCTTATTTATAAGGCAGAAGTTGAAAATCAGTTAGATAGGAGAATAAAACGTGTTAGGTCTGATAGAGGTGGTGAACATGGATCTAATTTTCTAAAAGAGGTTTGTGAGACGAATGGCATAATACATGAAACTTCAGCCCCTTATTTTCCTCAACAGAACGGTATAGCCGAGAGGAAAAATAGAACTTTAAAAGAGATGATGAACTCATTGTTGATAAGTTCTGGGTTGTCTGACAACATGTGGGGGGAAGCCATTCTATCGGCTAATCATATTCTAAACCGAGTACCTCATAAGAAAATTGATTCTACCCCTTACGAATTATGGAAAGGGTATGCCCCAAATCTACAATACCTGAAAGTGTGGGGGTGTCTGGCAAAAGTGGGGTTGCCAGACTTTAAGAAGTCCACCATTGGACCTAAGACCGTTGATGCAGTGTTTATAGGCTATGCTTCTAACAGTGCCGCATACAGATTCATGACTCTACAAGACTTCTCTATTTGTGAATCTAGGGATGCTGTTTTCTTTGAAGAAATCTTTCCTCTCAAGAAACCTAGATTAAATGTTGAAACACAAATAGAAAACTTGCCATCCACTTCTTCTAGTGTGCCTGCTAGGTCTTCTCAAGAGATTGAATTTGAGCCTAGAAGAAGTAAGAGACAAAGAGTTGAAACCTCTTTTGGACCAGATTTCATAACTTCCTTCATTTCTGAGATAAATGACTTAGACACTCTTTCTGATCCTATAGCTCAAGCATATTTGTTAGATGAGGATCCTAAAACTTACGAAGAAGCTATACGATCTATTGATGCTAGTTTCTAGAAAAGCGCTATAAAAGATGAACTAGAATCAATAATGTCTAATCATACTTGGGAATTAGTTGACTTGCCTAGAGGATTTAAAACCATTAACAGTAAGTGGGTCTTTCGAAAGAAACTTAGACCAGATGGTTCTATCCAAAGGTATAAGGCAAGGCTAGTAGTCAAAGGGTTCACTCAAAGATTTGGTCAAGACTTCTTTGATACTTACTCTCCCGTCACAAAAATCTCAACGATCCTTGCATTGTTTGCACTAGCCTCCATTCACAAGTTGCAAGTACATCAAATGGATGTAAAGACTGCATTTTTGAATGGGGATCTAGATGAGGAGATCTATATGGAGCAACCTCTTGGCTTCGAGGCGCCTGGTATGGAAGGCAAAGTATGTAGACTTAAAAAGTCACTTTATGGCCTGAAGCAAGCTCCTAAACAGTGGTATGAGAAATTTCACAAAACTATTCTTAGTTTTGGTTTTGTTGTGAATGGTTCGGATGCATGCGTGTATTCGAGGATGTTTGGTACTGATTGTGTCATCATAAGCTTGTATGTTGACGACATGTTGATTTTCAGTACTAACATTGAGTCCATTAACAAAACAAAAAGTTTCTTGTCCACAAAGTTTGAGATGACTGACTTGGGAGAAGTCGATGTAATTTTAGGAGTCAAAGTAATCAAATCTGAAAAGGGATTTTCTTTAAGCCAGGCACACTATACTGAGAAAGTGTTAAAGAAATTTGACAGTTTTGATGTCGTCCCTGTTCGAACTCCTTATGACTCTAGCATACATCTCTTTAAGAATGAAGGAAGTAGCGTTTCTCAAACGGAATATGCCAAAATAATTGGCAGTCTGATGTTCTTAATGAACTGTACTCGGCCAGACATTGCCTATGCTGTTAGCAGACTCAGTAGATACACTCATAACCCTAGTGGTGAGCATTGGGTTGCTCTTAGACGCTTACTTAAGTACCTTAAGGGTACTATGGACTGGAGACTTGAGTATGTTGGCTTTCCTGCTACATTAGAAGGATATTGTGACGCCAACTGGGTTTCCGATAGTGATGAAGTAAACTCTACGAGTGGGTATGTATTTACTTTGGGAGGAGCAGCAATTTCTTGGAAGTCTTCAAAACAGACTTGTATTGCTCGCTCTACTATGGAGTCAGAGTTTATAGCTCTTGACTTAGCTGGGCAAGAAGCTGAGTGGCTAAGGAGTTTGTTAGCCGATATTCCGTTGTGGGGAACTCCGACTCCTCCTGTTTCCTTGTTGTGTGATTCACAAGCAGCGATTTGTGTTGCCAAGAGTCATGTTTACAATGGCAAAAAGAGACACATTCGCATAAGGCATGAATCTGTTAGACACTTATTCGATCTGTTAGACACATTCGCATAAGGAATGGTGTTTAGCTGAGTGGCTAACGGTTTGATTCCAGTGCAGATTATTCGAATTTATTCGAATATGTACAGTCTGTTCAGTGGATGAATTTAGACTGTTTTCCAGTCAAATTCATGGTGTAACAGCACTGTAATGACATGATTATTATAGAATTAAAATGGTGTTTATAACAATCTGTTACAGCAGATTTAAGATGGCTGTTATACAGATTTAATTCTGTAATTATTTGTGCAGTGAAATGTCTATTATAGACATGTTATACAGCCTATAAATAGAGATGTTGCATGCAGCATTTCATATCATCAAACACATTCACAAAGCATTCCAGTTTCTCTCAGTTTTCTCCACTTGTTCGAGCAGTTCCACTGTTGTTCACTCTGAGAGTCAAGTGTACGATTCCAGGAGCGTCCGCGTGCACCTCGGGGGACAGCCTGCCCGTGAAGCGACTACACTGTTCGGGGCAGTTTTGTTTCTAAGGCAGTGGCCACCATACCACGACATGGTCAACGAATTTACGTTCTGTTTTTTCTTATAGTTTCCAGTCAGTGCTAACAGCTTTTTTGCAGTTCATTTTACCAACAATGGATTTGAGAAGCCTTGAACTTTTAAAAAAATAATCGATTAAGCCTTCGAACTATTTTACACTTAATGTCACCCTCAAACCTAAAAAAATTAACTAATCTAACCCTTTAATTGACGGTTCTGTTAAATTCGATCTATTTAGCCCATTTTCTATGCCATATTAGCTGTTAATTATCTTCATAAGAAACCCCATCACAAGCAGAGTCAAACCCCTCACCAGCACCACCCTGCGATCAATAGCAGCGATGATTGACCATCTGAAACAAAAACAAGATGCCGATAAAGACTCCATTGACGAAAAATTGATCTATTGTGGACGAGCGACTAAACCAATAAAAACGTAAATATTCATCTTTTTTAATAACTTCATATGATGTTGAAATTGAAGAAGCCATTAATGGGTCGGTTTTGAAGCTACAAGTTTATGGTATTTTACCAGTACTATATTCATTTCAACAATCTGGTTTAACGACCGCGCACATTTCTGCACAATATACTATAATTGAATTTAAAATTTTCAAAACAAATTCAAAAAAATTTCGTTCAAAATTGATTTAAGAACAAAAATGCTACTGACATCTCACACAAGCATTTCAACAAACACCTTTACCACATCTTTCTCTCCTTTATGACCATCCTCAATATTTAACGCATTTTTTATATCGTCACAGTCGTCATATCCATTTGCACAACTATCACACCAGCACCATCTACGCTTTTCAATTATCCCTTTTTTGTAATCGAAATACAAATGAGGCTAATGATCTTAGCACGCAAAATCCTAACCCCGATTCTCAGCCATTGTCCTATCGCACAAACATCGAAGCCAACGTCTAACAATAGTAGAAGAGTCAAAATGAAAGGTAGGGTTTCATATTTTTTTGTATTTGACGGTGTAGATTTTCATGGTTGATGGGAGGAAAAACGCAGAGAGCTTCGCTCGTGACAAACAGAGACACTATCTACTATTGTTGCTTGATTTGATGATTGGATCGATAAGTTTTTGGGCAGATAATTAACAGCCGGCGTGGCATTAAAAACGGGCCAAGTAGATCGAGATAACGAAACCGTCGGTCAATGACGGAATTCATCAGTCAAAAGGTCGAATTAGTTAATATTTTAAGTTTGAAGGTGACATTGAGTAAAAAAAATATTGAGAGCTTAATTGATTATTTTTTGAAAGTTTAGAGACTTTTCGAACACTTAAACCTATTTAAAATAATTATTGTACGTTAATAAATCATTATCTTAAAATATACAACCTATTAGATTTACGATAAGTGATAGACATTAAAAATAAGAAACGGAGGTGGATAGATAGGGTCGTCCTCGGGACTCCAAAACTTCCAGAAATCTTGTAATCCATTTGTTTCTGTTTCGTCAGCAATCGGCTATTCACGGTATCTCAAGATGGTTATGGGTCTGGTTTTTATTTGACCTGTATCTGATTTAAAATTTTAATATTTTTACTCGAATTCAACATAGTTCAACATTTTATGTTCCATTTGATTTAAATTTTAGAGTAAAAATTTAAATTTGACCCGATAAATAAAATATATAGTTTTTGTTTTTATTTAATAAAATAGAGAGTAATTGGAAAAAAATATAAATAGAGATGACATTATAATAATTATTTTATTTTACTAGACAAAATAAGGAGATAATTTAAAAATATATATGAACGATGAGCATTATCACAACTATACTTAAATATTTAGAATAAAATTAAATTATTATCTCAGATCGAGTTAAGTCGAAACTCGTCGGGTCTAGGTCAAATGACCATCCTTAATTTCAAGCCAAATGTTCAATTGTAAGAATTTAATCTTCAGAGACAGAGTTAGAGTTTGGGGTTACGAGTAAATTCATAACTAATCTAATTTTTTATAAATAAAAAAAATACAAATAAAGGTTAAAATATTATGGGGCCGGGGCGAGAGCCCCTCCCATTGTCCACATAAATCTCCCCTGGTGATCTCGTTATTATTACTTCTTTTCAATGATAATATTTTTAAAATTCGAACTTTAAACATATATTTAAAATTTAGTAACGGTTTACATAAAAAATTTAATCGAAAATACCCGATAATTCATGAAGAATACGACCAAGTAATCAAGTATTAGAAAACAAGGATCATTAAATCTTGATTCATAAAGAGAAAATGGATTGAAACAGAAAACCAGAAATCGGTTATGGACGAAAAAAGAAACAAAACTGGAAATGGAACAAGACAATGGCACTATGTTGCGTGCCCGTAAATGCAGCCTCCAGGGGACACTGTTCACTCACACTCTAAAGATAACGACGCAAACAAAATAATGTATTTTTCTGGTAGAAATTATTCAGATAAATATCAATGAGAGACAGAAACATTAAATTTTATTACAGGGGAGATGACAACCAATGCCCATTTTTTTTGTTATAAATTGAAAGATTTGCAAGAGAAAGAGAGCATTGCATTTGCTTGAACTTCTTGTAGTTATTGTTTTCTATATACAAAAACCAACAGTTGTATCCATGGCCGCATCTTTGGTAAGCTTCATTTGTTTACTTTGAATTAGCTAATAACAATGCTTTTAACGGGGCAAAACTGCAGGGACAGATAATGGAGGAAGAAGGGAGGTACGAAGCTGAAGTAGCGGACGTGCAGGCATGGTGGAACTCGGAGAGGTTCCAGCTAACCCGACGCCCGTACACGGCTCGAGATGTCGTGGCCTTACGAGGCAACCTCAAGCAGAGCTATGGCTCGAACGAGACGGCTAAGAAGTTATGGAGAACGCTGAAGACACACCAAGCAAATGGCACTGCTTCAAGGACTTTTGGTGCGCTTGATCCGGTTCAAGTAACCATGATGGCCAAGCATTTGGATTCGATTTATGTGTCTGGTTGGCAATGTTCCTCGACTCACACCAGCACCAATGAGCCAGGTCCGGACCTTGCGGACTATCCTTACGACACGGTCCCGAACAAAGTCGAACACCTTTTCTTTGCACAACAATATCATGACCGGAAACAAAGAGAGGCGAGAATGAGCATGAGCCGGGAGGAGAGGGCTCGAACCCCCTTTGTTGATTACCTGAAGCCAATCATAGCAGATGGTGATACCGGCTTTGGTGGCACCACTGCAACTGTTAAGCTTTGCAAGCTTTTCGTCGAACGCGGTGCTGCAGGCGTCCACATTGAGGACCAGTCGTCCGTAACCAAAAAATGTGGTCACATGGCTGGTAAAGTACTTGTCGCTGTTAGCGAACACATTAATAGGCTCGTTGCTGCGAGGTTGCAGTTTGATGTTATGGGAGTGGAGACGGTGTTGGTGGCCCGGACTGATGCTGTTGCAGCTAATTTGATCCAAACCAATGTCGACACCAGGGACCATCAATTTATTCTCGGTGTGACTAATCCGAATCTTCGGGGGAAAAGTCTGGCCACTATGTTAGCTGAAGCAATGGCTGCTGGCAAAACCGGGGCTGAACTCCAGGCCATTGAAGATAAATGGCTAGCCATGGCACAGCTTAAGACCTTCTCCGAATGTGTTATCGATGCGATCAATAACATGAATATCGGGGATGATGAGAAGAGGAGGAAAATGAGTGAATGGATAAATCATTCTGGTTACAGTAAATGCATCTCAAATGAACAAGCCAGAGAGATTGCTGAGAGATTGGGGTTCAAAAATCTTTTCTGGGACTGGGATTTGCCTAGAACCAGAGAAGGTTTTTATCGGTTTAAGGGATCGGTAAGGGCTGCAATCGTTCGCGGTTGGGCTTTTGCACCTCACGCTGATCTTATTTGGATGGAGACATCAAGCCCCGACATGAACGAGTGCACCGAATTTGCTCGAGGGGTGAAATCAATGCACCCCAAAATCATGTTGGCTTACAATCTCTCACCATCTTTCAACTGGGACGCATCGGGAATGAGCGATGACCAGATGAAAGACTTCATCCCAAGAATAGCCAAGCTTGGTTTCTGTTGGCAGTTCATAACACTAGCCGGTTTCCACGCCGACGCACTCGTGACGGACACGTTCGCAAGAGATTTCGCAAAGAGGGGAATGTTGGCTTATGTTGAGAAGATCCAGAGGGAAGAGAGGAACAATGGAGTGGACACATTGGCTCACCAAAAATGGTCAGGTGCCAACTTTTATGACAGATATCTCAAGACAGTCCAGGGTGGAATATCATCCACGGCAGCCATGGGCAAAGGTAAGTTATTTGTTTACTTTAAATTCCGTAAAATCAAAAGAGTTTGATAGTTGATACTAGTTGAGTTCTGTTGGCTAAAATTTATGCAGGAGTAACTGAGGAGCAATTCAAGGAAACATGGACTATGCCGGGAGCCGTGGTGGTCGGAAACGAAGTCAATACGGTGGTTGCTAAGGCAAGAATGTAAGACAAAGCTAAGCTACATAAATTGTATCATTAGTTCCGAAAGGCAAGGCATTCTAATAAGACTGTTAGGTACCTTAGAACAACAACAATGATAAAAACCGGAGGTGAATCATTTGTAATTCGTTACAATATATCTAAGTGTATACTCTCCTCTCTTCATTTCTTCCATGGCTTCAGAATAGAAAGCACAATGATGAGTGCAATAATGAGCAGTAAGATTATGGCGATCATCATGCATTTTCTCGACTTTTTCTGCAAGCTCTTTGCGGTTCGAAGTGCATCGGTTCCTGATTGTACATGGTCTACTGCATTTGTAACCTGTCAGCATTCGAAACACAAAACAAAATTTCCATGTCAAAATCAGTATAGTTACTGCAGTCGAAACCCGAACAAGTCTCCATTAATGTGCACACGAAACCGGGAACCAACCTGACTTTCAATGTTATCTAAAATTTCTCCTTGAGCTCCAACTACAACTGCCATATCAAGGTAAATCTGAGAAAATAATGTTTCCATTAGAATGGTTCATCGTTCGTGCCAAGGGTTCATTGCAAATTGTGGATTTACCTGTTGTAAATCGAGGAGCTTTTTCTCGATTTCGACCACTGCATCATGCCGTTCTTGGATTTCCTCCACCGTATTCAGTATCTAAAACCAAAATACAATATCAAAACTGTATGACAAAGTTTTCGATCGGTTCAAACATGTTCTGTTTCGAACAGGTTTTAATGCAGCTCTAGTTCCACTGCATTGTATTTAGAAGATGCAACTTAACCTGTCCTCGTCCCTGTTCTTGAATTGCCTTCTGGAAAATTTGTTCACTGTTCCCAGTTTCAATGAGGTTGTCAATTGTCTAAGACAAGAAAACATTTTGGCAGATTAAGACAACATTCATGTAAATTAGACTCAAAGTTCTGCCATCAAACTTAGGCTCACCTGTTCGTCCGGTTTGGTCCCGGTCACTAATCAAACAACAATAAAAGAAAAGCAGTAAGTGTGATGGATAATAATAAGATGACCAGTTCCGGGGGGAAATCAGATTGTTCTACGGTTCTGGCACTCGGTAAGTGCCGTATTCTAACCTGTAGTGACCCTTCTTTCGACAACCTCCCGATACTCATCCTGAATCTTTTGTCTGAGTGTCTGAAACAGAGAATTAAGATGAGAAAACAGATGTATCTTAAAAGATGCCAACAAAGTTGTACATTGTGAAGATATATACCTGAAACTCTATCATTAAATCCTTGAATTTTTTTGCCAGCGCACTACAATTGGAGAAATAATCAGAATTAAGAACTAATGGCTCAACTCATTTGGTTCAAATGAAATGATTTGAAACCAAGTGTTTGTAGTATACTTTGTAACATTGGTCCTGGATCTGTCGACACCGGTTCCCTTCTCGCATCCAGGTTTCTGTCGATTGGCTAAGTTCTGAACATAAAAGCGAGAAAACAAACATCAGCAAACAGGCTTCGATAAATTAAGACATCCGAAGAGAAAACGAATGATGTGTTACATCTTTGTTGATTGCTTCTAATCTTGCTTTGACATTTCGTGCTATCTTCCCGACCTCGTCAATATCTTTCTCCATCCGCTTCTTGATAGCTTTTCGATGCATTACATCACATTTCCACAATATCAAACTTAAATCAACATGAAAAGATTCCTCAAATTCAAAGCTTCTAATGCTTTGTAATGTCTACCTTTCATGGCGGATGCCTTTGTAACGGCCTTCGAGTCCTCGTTAGCATCCTGCAGATAGTTCGCATTCGATTATGTGTAACTTGTGATAATAAACAGAACAAGAAATGAGATTGTTCACATACCTTGAGTTTCCTTAGCAAACCAGAGAGCTTCTCCACCTGTTTCTCAACCTCTTGTATCTATATTACCAGCAACAAGAGCTTGAAATAATTAAATAAATGTTACCAACAATAAGCAATACAACTAGCTATAACTATGAAATAACACAGGACTAATTTGTGCTGCTTTTGTAAGCATAAGGCAGACCTGCTTATTGAAAGCTTCCATTCCCATGTCGGAGTTGTTGCTTCCGGTTCCGGGAACCTGTCTTCCCATTTCGATATCGCCATAGCTTTTGGCATCATCGACAAATGAATCCTAACCATGGATATGATAAAATTTCATACACAATAGAAAAAAACTAAACTAATCTAATGTTTTAAATTTCATACACAACAGAAATAACAAAGCTGGGATAGTACTCAGTAAACACTAACCCGGTTTCAAATAAACACATAAACCCCAAAACATAGATCCGATTATGTAATAAATTGGACAAAGATACGAGGAAGAAAGAAAAACTTGATTGATGAAGCAAAAGAAATAGAACCCCAAGAGTTTCATAATCATCACTTAATTAACAGAGTAAACTATAAGTTAATTAGAATAAGGCAAAATGATTGATAATCACCGTGAGTAAGTCGTTCATGTTGAAAAACAAAGAGATGGTCTTCTGATCTGTTGAAAGTTGAGAGCTGAGAGGAAGAAACAGTGCAAAGAAAAAGAGATTTACGTTATGAAAGAGATGTTCTGGTTTTATTATTTATTTATTTTCAGCCGGCTCTTATAAGTTAAAGAAATTAATTTAAGAATCTCAACGTTAAACACAACAAATTCCATGGCGCACCTATGGTTTTCTTTGTACGACCAAACAAGATCGTGTATTAAAGATGTTCGGTTTGATTACTATGTTTGCTTAGCTTTCCTTGCCTGTTTTTATTGAGCTGTGTGCTTGGCCCGTTTTGGAATTAAATCATGCCTTTAAAAATTGAACTTTAAAACATATATCACTTGACTTTACCATGATGCCACAAACGGCAACAGTAGCAGCTCAGCGGAAAGAAAATCAGGATTCCAAACACCATAAACTGAAGCATCGTTTGCACAAACGATCATAAAGATTATACTCCTTGCTTTTCAGATAGGGAAATCGTGGAATTTATGGGATATGAGTGTATACGTGAATTTCGAGTTAAAATAACACCTACAAACTACTTCTATAGTCACTAAACTATAAGGTGTTTACGAAAGATTTGTGTTGTGCTTGAAATTTAAAGAAGCATCGAGTTATAGTGATAATTAATAATTTGGCTATCATGTATATTCTTTAAGATACTTTTAAGCAGAGGCCATTTACGATTCTACAACATTTTTTTAGGGTAATTATTCTATACACAAACGCTTGTGGAAACTTTTTTACACAAACGTCTTAATTTTAGGGGTTAGGGACTTCGTTTAGGGTTTAAAGTTTAGGGGTATAAGTGTAATAGTTTTGAATTTAGGGATTGTTGATAGAATTTTGGGTTTAGGGTTAAAATTTAGGGTTTATAGGTTAAAACCTAAACCCCTACCCATATTACCCTAAAACTAAACCCTAACCCTAAACCCTAAATTCTAACCCTAAATCCTAAATTCTAAACATGAACTTTAAATTCTAAACCTCTACACCAAAACCCCTAAACTCTAAACCCTAAACCCTAACCCTAAACTATATAATTGAGGCGCTTGTGGAAACAAAAAAATTCTACCGCCAGTGTATAGGATAATAATCCTTTTTTTTTTATCTTATAGACTAGATATGGGAGATAACAATTGTGCATGTTTATCGTGAAAATGAAAATTTTACTGACGGTACGACGAAACAAGCTTTAGTTTATTTCTTTTTCATAGCCTTATGATATGGTTTCATTGATTTTTCATGACAATTGTATTGACTAAAGATACATTCATGTTTGTACTTTCCTAGAGGTCTATTTCTTCTTTAATAAAAAGTTATAAGGTAGTTTTATTTTATCACAAAACTATTAATTTTTTAAAAATTAAGTCCTTAACTATTTAAATGGTATCAATCAAGTTATTAACTGTTAAAAATTATTAGAAATGCTGCGTGAATGTTAAATAAAATTGTATAATTGCACATTTGATCTCCATTACCTACATATTCTATCAATTTAATCATTGTTTTATTTTAATTTAATAAATTTAATCATCCAATCATATGATAACACATGTCACCATGTGATTAAATAAAAATTCTATAATTTTAATTAATTTATTTAAATAATATTTTTTTTCTCCAACCATAACACATGTATTGTTTAAAAAAAAAATAAAGCAGATCTAGGAAGAAATGAACCTGGGCCTGGTGGGAGAAGGCCCAGCGTCTAACTACCACTACCAGGCGAACCTATTCCCTTGTTATAAATTGGCCACATCTTCTGTTGTTACTATTTTTTCTCCGCTTCCATGTAGGACTGTAAATGAGACGAGACAGATTACAAGTTATGTGAGTTTGACTTGATCAACATTTAATTTTGTTGGACTCGACTCGAGCTTGAACGCGACTCAAATTCTTAACGAGCCGAGCCGAACTACTTGATGTCCAATTCGAAAAGCTTGTGAGCTACTTGAAAATATACTATATTATTTTTAATTTTTAAAATTAAAGTGAACTAAAATGTATAGTTGGGTGTTTTTGGTTGACATGTGATGTTAATTTAATTTTTAGTTTACCTTTCTATATATTTTCATATGTACTTTTTTCCTCCAACTATGATAAATCGAGTTTTTAATGAGGCACATGGAAATAGAATAGAAATCATCTGCCCCTTTTCGGTGTCCTTATTTATGCCTCTACATTAAAAATTAGGTTTAGGATTTAAGGTTAGGGTTTGTGGTTAGAGTTTAGGGAATTTGGGGTATGGTATATTTTTAGGGTATATGGTGTAGGGTTTAGGATTTAAAATTTAAAATTTAGGGTTAGGACTTGAAATTTAATTTTTAGTATTTTTTAGTTTTGAGATATAGAAAAAGGGGCATGGTGTTTTTATCCATAAAAATATTTTTTTGTATGATTCTATCTATAATGAAATCATGCAATTTGATCAATAATAATAATAATAATAATAATTTAGGGTATAGGGTGTAAAATTTTTAAATAATAATAATAATAATAATATGTTATTATTATTAAATTTGTAAACGAAACGAGACATATTGCGAGCTATTTGAATCCGACTCGGTCAAAGTTCGATCAACACTAGACTCGATTAAACTCGACTCGAACTCAGCTCGAATTCTTAACGAGCTGAGTCGAACTGAATTCTTAACGAGTCAAGTCGAGCTCAACACACTCAAACAGTCAAATTCGAGTCAAACTCGAACTCGGCTCGAATACTTAACGAGCCGAGTCGAGCTCAGCACTACTCAAACTCAACTCAGCTAGTTTACACCCCTGCTTCCATGTATCAGCCCACCAAGATTTGGAACAACTATCTCCTCAACGAAAATCGCTGCACCTGCAGGCTGCAGCAGTAATTTAAGTACCAGAGTGCACATATGGCTTAAAAAATCAGATAGAAAATACGATGCATCAGTTCATGATAAGAAACAACTTCATTAATTGCACACAAATGTAGAATCTTTTCATGCAAGTATTTCCTTCACTATTTACTGTGACACAAAAGTCGTATTAATAAATTTCTAGATAACCCATGCATGATAATTTAGATTACTAGATAGGCAGCTTAAACTTTGCATCGCATTGCTGTTGCCTGTTGGTATACTTTTTTAAAGTCAAAAGTTGTACTTAATGAGCAAAAATATTTTAGCTACTGAAGTGTTAATTTGACAAACCAAATTAAAATAACTAATAAATTACTGTTTTTTAATCTTATTATCTCGATATACTTAGGAGTGAGCAAAACTCGACTCGAAAAAAAAATTAAATAAAATTTAAGTGGTAAAATAGAAATTCGAATAACTTAAATAACTCAAAATTTGTAGTAATCAGTAGGTTGATTTTTAAGTTCGAGTCGAGTCTCTCGATTTTTCCTCTTATATATATATATATAATGAAGAAACATATGCCACATATGAAAAAATATAAATAAATATATATATGCATATCTTAAATGAATAGAGAATGTCATTTAAATTGGAATCAAATCGTACTATAACATGATAAATAATTACAATTAAATTTGTATAGGAACTCAAAAATTGACTCGAATTGAAAAAAATTCAAATAAAATTTAAGTTGTAAAATATGACGCGTCAACTCGAATAAGTCAATTTTTTTTGACTCGACTCGACTCGAACACTCACCCCTAAATATACCTAAACTTTTTTGGATCAAATACTAAACTAAACCTTATATATGGATGAATGCATGTCTGATAATAAAAATGCCGAGCCAAAATTTTTTGGACCGCGCAGTATCTAAGTCGTTTGAGTACTTTTTCTTTGTAATAATAATAAATAGGAGTGTTCATTTTCGGGTTTTTGAGTACCCGATCTTTTGGGTATTATTTCTTTTGGCTTGTTCCCGACTTGTTTTAATTGGGTATCCGCTAGACCCGGATTTTTCTCTCTCTTTTTTTTTTTTGAAATTTTTCTTTTTTAAATCACTTAATTTTATAAAATGAAATCATACCTAATAAAAGTTAGAATTATATAACTAAATATAGAGTTTAAGATTCAAATTATCAATTCTAAACAACTTTAAAATACAAAAACCATAATCCTAAAAAAAACTTAAAAGTAGGAACAAATTTTCAAAACACAAACACCATTTTCCAATTTTCCAGTTTCTACTCCAAATTCATTGTACATCCCTTGATCATCAGCAAACGGAGTTCCTTTCTTCCAGTGAAAGAAGTTGTATGTCACCTAAGAATAGGGTAATAATTTCAGTAGAGAGCAAGTCAACGAGATAATTCAAACTGTAATAATAATTTTTTACAGATTAATAATTTGATATTAAAACGTACATGAAACAAATTAAAGCTTTTAATTCTATGGAGAACAGGATATGAAACCCTAATAATAATAATACATCAATTCAAATCTTAAATAATTTCTTTAAGACAAATGAGATATATAGACTAATAATGATACATCAATTTAAACTTACAGTGTACAACTTAAAAGAAGAATAAGAATGAAAATAAATCAACAAGCCACAAAATAGCCAAAAGGAAAAATAGTTATATGTAGTTGAAAAATATCCTACATAGGTTTTTTTAACCTAGTGGCGCTTTTTTTAAATCTCTACCGCTTGCAACGTTGCTTTTCTTTATTTGATTGGTGGTCGGTAATTAATTTTAATATTTATTGTCGATCACCGGATCTATTATTTTTTTTGTTATCCTTTTCATGTTTTAATAAGAATCTCTATCTTTGTGGCACACGTATTCTCTGTCCTTATGACACGTTTTTTTTAATTTTTTATTGTTCGTTTCATCTGTCCTTGTGACATAATTTTCAGCATACCTTAGCGTTTGGTTGGTGCTCGTACAGAGATCTTTACGATGTTAATCTCTGATTATGATTATGTCAGTGGTCTTAGAAAGATGGATCCCCACTCGGTTGGTGGTTGGTTGCCGATGTAATCAGACATGGGTAGCGAAGCAATCTGTCTGATAGCTTGGTTCGCTCACCACTCATTTTTCAGACCGTTAAGCGTCTCATTTGGATAGAGACAAGGAAATTCAAGAAGATTTCTGAATTTTGGCATGCTAATCTCAATGTTAGTTTTTGCTTTTCTTTGCACCATTGTAAGAGATTTTTAGTGGACTTCTCTTTTTTTTTTCTTTTTTTGATGCATTGTATTGTATTATCTTTTATAGTAATTAATAAAATTCAGATGTCATTGTTAATATATATATATATATATATATATATTATTAATTCAAACTTACAGTGCACATCTTAAAAAAGGAATAAGAATGAAAAGAAGCCAACAAGCTACAAAAAAATCAAAAAGGAAAATAGCAATAACGTATTGAAACAACCATCACAACTCTCAAAATCAAGCCATCCATAGCCAATTACAATATAAGAATAAAATCCAAAACAAAAAATGATAAATTCAAAGACATAAAAAGAAACCAAAATTTACATTGGATACAATAATACAAATAAAATTACAAATGAAAAAGTAAAAGAAAACGAGGAAATGAGCGAGATTGACAACAATATTATAGTTTTCAAAAGAGTTCAAATAATCTAATCTAATCTAAAATTTATTGCTTACCAAAGTCTAAGACTCTTCATTTGTGATGTCTGAAACTTCATTTCTTTCGTCAATGATAATTGTTGGTTGTCCCGGAGTCAAATCTCGCATCTCTGCATAAGAGATTTCATGTATACAATGTATTATGTGTTTTGAATATAAATATTTAATATTTAAATTTGAAATCGAAAACAAACTTTTTTCTATATTCTCCAATTCTAACAAGTTCTCCTCTATCATAACAGGGTCATGAGAAGCACGAATCCAATCTTGAGTACAAATAAAAACTTTTATTAACCTAGAAGTCAAAGAGGTGCGAAAGGAATCAAGAATACGTCCTCCAGTGCCAAAAGCAGACTCCGAAGTAACAATAAAAACTAGAATTGCAAGTAGATCACGTGCCATTCTCATAAAAACTGGATAGTTGTTTGTTTGCATAGACCACCAAGCTAAGATATCAAAATCATCACTCTCACGATCACATTTTTCCGTCAAATATCTATCTAGTTCAGTTGTTGTTTTGGAAGTATTAAAAGATTCTATCTCAGTGAGATAATCCTTTCTTAAATTTGTTCCTTTTAATTTTCTTATTTCTCCCTCACCACCCTGACCACTAGAATTAGGATTCATAGAGTAAGATATCTTTTTTGTTGGCGAAAGATGTGTAGAAGCATAAAATCAAACAATGACATCAAAATGTCTTTAATTTGTTGACACAAGACATATTTGTTAGGATCATAAGAACGACGAACAATCCACTCAACATATCGTAATTTATGCTTAGGGTCAAGAACTAAAACAATAAACATCAACAAATTCAAATTGTGTACATTCATTCGCCAATACTTATCCAACTTCAATTTTATTTGGTGTGCCATGCTCCTAAGCACATCATTTAAGTCGCCAACAAAACGATTAATTGTATACTCGATATCATATATTTCTTTCACAAAAGTATTACCAGTCATATACCTTTATCCAAAAAAGCTCAAGGTAACCTCATAAGATATTTCAAGAAAAGGTAAGAAAAAAAACTTTGTCCTAATCCTCTTCATCAAGAGTACTACCAACCTTCTTAAGTCCCTTTGTGTAAGAAATATACTTTGTCTTTATATTTTTAAATACCTTCCTAAACACCAAAACACTTTTAAGCATGAAATGAAATAAGTAAAATTCTATTTTGTTTCAACGTCTAAGCAAACAAGAGCTTTTCTATTTATATTCTCCTATGCAGTACAAGATTAAAACTTGTCTTATAGGAAAAAACCTCACATATTTCACAACAGCATGAACTTTCACAATAGAAGCATCATCATCTTTCAGCCCATCTTTTACAACCAAATTTAAAACATGTGCAGCACTTCTCATAAGTAAAAATTCACAATTCAACACACTTTTATCTACAAGTAAAGAATATGCTTTAAATACTTAATTGCTAGATCATTAGACTTAGCATTATCAATTGTTATCGTCAAGATCTTAAAGACCTCACTCTTGTAGACATTTTCAACTGTCTTATCAATAAGTTCTCAAAAATGACCGACAATTTTGCAAAAAAAAATGATGATCATATTATGCAATTTCTAAACATCATCTATGAAAAGGGTAGTAAGGCACATATATGACAAGTTTTTTTCAGATGTCCATGTGTATATTGTAAGACATACTTTAGAGGATAAATTATTGAAAAAGTTCTTCAACGCCTTCATTTTTTAATGAAAAGAGCATAACAATCTCTTGTAACAATAGCACGTGAAAGAGGAATAAAGTCAAAAATGGCGGACTTACAAAACATACGAAATCTTTCATGCTCAACAAAACTAAATGACAACTCATCATTAATAATTATTTTAGGAAGTGCTCGTCTAATTGCATCTTGATCAAAACACCATGGTTTAAGAATACTAACAATTTTTATGGTCAGTATTGCACTTTGTTTTAGACTCAAAATCTAAGATAGTTTGTGATTTATCCAAGTTAAAAGGAGTTTTCTTATACCAACTAGTGTGACGTTTTATGACATTTGTTTCGTTGGCAGTTGAACAAAAAATCTTTCGCTCACAATAGATGCATTCTGCACGTTCTGTATCACCAAAAATTGGTTTAGAATGATCCTAAGCAGCAATTTTTTTTCCCTTTTACCTCCTTTAGTCGGTGAAGCTTTATTAGTCTTTTTTTTCTTCCTTTTATTTTCGGTATTTGTTGGAATCTCTACTGTTTCAGTCTTTTCAGTTTCCTTAGACGACTCATCCGAGAAAAATAACATATTAAAATCATCAATATTTTCTCCCATCATTGATATAATCTGAAAAACAAAAGTAAATTTATAATAAGTTTAGATTACAATTTTACATTATGAATGCAATACTACAAATTTACATAATCCGAATAGTTAGAATATAATATGACAACTTTTTCTTCTACGAGTTCAGCATTTACATCTATAAAAAATGACAGCACAAAGAAAACAATCAAGATCGTTTCACATGAAAATCTGATGCACTCTGATTTACGTATGCTACGAAAATAGAAATAGTTATTTAAAAATAGAAAATCATTGAAACTATGCTTTTATCAAATATACATCGTTTTTTTTATCATATTCTTTCATAGCTAACAAATACAGAGGGCAAAGTCCATTAAATTTTCCATTATTTCATATGTTTTTTTACCATATTCTTTCATAGAAGTCAACTTTCATCTTCTATAAATGAATAATCACCTCTCAACCAAAGTGGGTTTAAAGAATGTGCTAGAATATGACAAATCCTAGTAGAAACTAGAAAGCTATAATTTATTCTTAACCAAAGTGGAAATAGTTGCCTGTAAGTAGTGGAAATTCGGAATTGCTGGTGTTGATGCTGCCTGTTGGAGTGTTGCTGGAGGTTGGAGCTCAAGAGCTTTGTCTGTCGACTGTTGTAGCATGTAAGTGTTGTTGTCTATTGTGGTGTTGCCTGTTGCTGTTGCTAGATGCTGGTGCAGTTGAGGCCTGAGGGGTGAATGGAACACGGGACGAACGACGGCGACGGAGAGCGGCGAGAAAGAGCCGGACGACAAAAGAGATCGAGGGTTGGGGACGACAGAGACGAGGGTGACTGTTTAGGGATTTTAGAGTTTTAGGGATATCAAAATTTAAAGTGAAAACCATCGTTTTTTAATGTTTTTTTAATTTTAACATATCTTAAATTTTATATAAAAATATATATTTAGTAAAAATATAAAATATATCTTAAAATTTTTGCACGTACCAACTTGTCTTAGAGGTTACGGGTTCGAACAACAGCAGCTGTAGTAGGGTGATTGAGCGTTGATTGTCAAATGGTTGTGAGTATATTTAGAACAAATACTACTTGTAATCACTTTAGCTTTCATCAAAAACAAAAAAAAATTAACCGTGTCATCAGGTTGCCCCTTTAAAGAAGCCTACCAAATTGCCATTGAGAGAAATAGAAAATCTAGAGGTGGTAAGCCTCTGAACCTCTCAGGGAGTCTCATTGCTTCTAACACAGATAAAATAAAATCTCAAATATTCAATGAATCAAAAGTCTTCTGTAAATCTACTTTCAAGTCTAAATGAGGAGAAAGTGTTTTCTTAGAGTATACCTTAACAAGTTCTTGCGCCATTAAAATATAATCAACAATATTGCAGCCCTTGACAAAAACAGATTGATTCAGAGTGATCATGTCAGGGAAGAATTTCCTAAGCCTATCAACCAAAATGTGAGTAATTGTCTATTAAGAAATGGGCTTGATGAGCTCGTTTGGTGTGATAACTTCGATAACTGCCCAATGGTTCCTAACAGATCGAACCAATAGAGTTCCTAGTTATTTGTAGGGATGTAAAAAACAGGTGATCGGATGAGTTTCAGGTCAAGTTAAATCGAATACATGTCATTTGAAGTTGATTTGATATTTCAACTCGATTCGGGTCGGGTGCGGGTCAATATCAGGTCGGGTCAAAACGATTTGGGTCTGAATCAGTTAATTGACATGTTAATTCGGGCTCGGGTAGACTTCAGGCCAGGTTCATTCCAGGTCGGGTTGATTTCAAGTCTAGTTCATTTTAGGTTGGGTAAAGTCGGTTTCATTTCAGGTCGGGTTAATTCGGGTTTCAAATTCGTATTAAGATTGAGCAATTGAGTTTGGTAGAGTTTGGTACAAATAGTCGATAGACTTTGGGTTGGTCATTTCAAGTGAATTATTTAACGCCTTTCACGAACATGAATCACATTAAAATAAATATTAGGTACTATAATGAACAAAAATATCATCAAATGATTCATATCTAAAATATTAGAGTAAATTACAAAAATTAGAAACCAATAAGGGTCAATTTTGGAGAAAAATAAAATTTTAGGGACTAACATGAATAAAGTATCATCATATTAAAAAAATATGACTAAATTACAAAAAAAATGAATAGAGGTCAATTTGGAATAAGAATAAAGTTTTAGAGCTATAATGAACAAAAATATTAAATTAAAATTATAAACATTGGACTAAATTACAAAAAATGAATAGGGGTTAATTTGGACTTAAAATTAAGCTTTAGGGACTAGAATGAACAAAATATCACCAAATGATTCATATCTAAAATATTGGAGTAAATTACAAAAATTAGAAATTAATAAGGTTAAATTTCGGTGAAAAATAAAATTTTAGGGACTAACATGAATACAAATATCATTATATTAAAAACATTGGACTAAATTACACAAAATGAATATGGGTCAATTTGGAATAAAAATAAAGTTTTAAGAACTATAATGAACAAAAATATTAAATTAAAATTAAAAACATTGAACTAAATTAAAAAAATATACTAAAACTTACATACATATATATATATATATATATGTATGTATTTATATGTATATATATATAGGTTAAGATCAACTTACACTATGTAAAACTTTTTAAGTTTTACACGTTTTTTGGATCGTTGGATGGGGGAAATGAATGGTTGAGATTAACTCCGTGTTTTTAATTCCCAAGTGTTAATCTTCACATATTTTACTGTTAATCTCGCCCATCCGTTTCACTCATCTAACGATCCAAAAAACGTGTAAAACTTAAAGAGTTTTACACAGTGTAATTTGATCATATCCCTATATATATTGACACATTTACCTCTAAAGCCCAAACATGAATATCTAAATCTTACAAGCACTAGTCACTAATAATTAGAGTGAAAGCCTAATCACATAATCCCTAAACTAATCACATAACCTCAAACAATCAACTTGACACATTTACCTATAAACCCTAAACATTAACCCATAAATCTAACAAATGAAATAAATCAAAACATAAAAAAGACAAATTCAAAAATAAATTAAAAATAAATTATTAATTAGAGCTCAATTCACAATTAATCGAATTATTAAAATTAATTAATTACTAAATCTTTATACGATGACCAAATTAAATTTAAAACAAATCAAAAAGCTTAATAATTGATCAATTTATGAAGCATGACCTAATTGAATAAAATCTAAAAAAATTAAACCAAAAAT
The DNA here is from genome assembly GCA_958450335.1 of Hibiscus tridactylites. Classification (NCBI taxonomy): domain Eukaryota; kingdom Viridiplantae; phylum Streptophyta; class Magnoliopsida; order Malvales; family Malvaceae; genus Hibiscus; species Hibiscus tridactylites. The sequence continues at coordinate 14,845,969 of OY288287.1, forward strand.
TAGGACTAAAAATAAACAAATTAAAATTTTAAAAACCAACACATTAAGCATTTAATTAAGGAAGGGCATATAGGGTGACTAATCCTAAATAAAAAATAGTGAAAGCTTTCCCTGCTTTGTTCGGCGTGAATTTAAAGCTTTCTCCCTGAACTAAAAAGTATTTTTTATTAATTTAATGGTTATAATTAATTTTTTTAATAAAGTGATTTTTTTAATTTAATGAACATAATCAACAAATTAATTTAAATTTTGAATAATTTATTTTAAATTCATCCATCACAATTTATTCATTTAATAAAATTCTTAAATTTTAAATAATTCTTTAATAAAATAAATTTAAGTATATTAATTCTTATTAACTTCACAAATAATTTATTAACTTCACAAATAATTTATATTGAATGAGTTAGTACTAAGGATATTGAATTATTTAACAAAATTTAAAAATTTAATAGTGTAAAATGAATATTTAAATACAATATTTCCTTATATATATATATATTAAATTGATTATATACGTACATATAACAAAAAGATTATTTAACACTTTAAATTGATTTAAAAAATTAATAGTTTACATTTATCACCACTTAATACTTTACATTTATCAACAATTTAAATTCATCAAATCATAGACTTCCTCAACTACATGTCAAGTAAATATTAAGTAAGGTCAATATCAATTCAGGTTAAAAATAGGTCGGGTTCAAAACAAGTCAGGTCAATTAACAAGTCGGGTAAAATCGAATCTGGGGTCGATTCAGTCGGGTAATATCGGTTATCTGTCAGGTCAGCCCCGAGTTCGGGTTTGTTTCATTTGGGTGCAGGTCAGGTTTCGGGTCCACAGTAACATGTCCAATTCGGGTTCGAGTCATCATCGGTCGAATGCAAGTCGGGTTCGATTACTACAGTAACAAATCCAACTCGGGTTCGGATCAACAACATTTGATTACAAATCGGTTTCGGGTCATCACATCATCGAGTCAAACCAAGTTTTGACTCGAGCAGATTTTAATCGGATTTTTAGGTCGAGTGAGCTCTGTTTACATCCCTATTTATTTGGTAGTATTTTGTTTTTTTATCATCATAGAGTTCATGTTGTCTCAGTTGTTGATTACAAGTGCAAATATATATGTTATATTTATATGAGTGAGATCCATTTACAGTAGTGTAAAATTATGTTTTAAACACCTTAATAAGTTTTTCTAGGGTCAATATTTTAATAATTCAACTATTAAATTTTGGATAAATATTCTATACACATTTTTATGGTATAGAGTTTAGGGGTTTAAGTGTAGGGGTTTAGAATTTAAGGATAATTGTTTAAATTTAAGTTTTATGGTTAATAAGTTAAAACCTAAATCCTCACCATATTATCCTAAAAACTAAACCCTAACCTATAAACCCTAAATTATAACCCTAAATGTTGAGTTGTAAGGTGCTCGATTCGTTCAACCGATGTTGCTCACCAAGTGGTGGAGAGGTGAAATTTTAGGTGGATGTGGTAAGGAAGCTAAAAAGATAATTGACACAATAATTTTAGAGTGGTTCAACCTTCTAACCAAGGTCTACATCCACTACCTTAGCTTCCCACTAAGGACTTCCAATCAATCCACTATTGATTCGTCTCCTTTTCTAGGCTTAGGAGGAAACCCTTATACACCGATCAAGCTTTCTACCCAAAGTCTTGATCAAACCCTCTTTACAAGAGATAAGAAAAGAAAACACAAATCCCTCTAATAGGTGTTTGTTTGCACAATAAAAGCACTCACCCAAAACCTAAAACACTTGAGCAAATTTGACAATTTTGGCTCACTAGTGTTTGTCTATACAAGAATTGAGAATTTAAGTACAAAGACTATATTTGATCATTTGTTGATTGACAATTGAAGCATTAACCATATCTTGATGCTTAGAGGTCCCTTTTATACTCCTTGACGAGTTTATAGCTGTTACTAGCTGTTGGGGTTGAACTAGAGCCGTTGGAGACTTAATTTCCCACCATAAATGCAGTTCTGTAGCTCTCCGTATCAAAACGCTCGAACCCGTTTCGAAACGCCCTTGTTCAGAACTAGCCGTTGGAGGCTGAAATAGTCAGGCTGGTTTCGATACCAACAAGGTGGTTTCGATACCACTAGCCATGCATCTGCGTTTTGCTTACTGGAAGACCCCGTATCGAAACAGATCAAAGGTGTATCAATACGAGCCTTGTAAAAATGATATTTTGGCCATTTAAAAAGTGTTTTAGACATGTTAAAAACCTATGAAATCATTTCAAACGTATTTTAAAGTTGTTTGGACTTTAAATAAGTTTTCAAAATATTCAAACAAGTCCAAAAACATTTTTCAATTATTATATCAAAACATTAGTTCTACAATCTCCCTCTTTTTGATATAATAAAACTAACTTGAAAAATTGTTTGAGATTCTCCCCCTTTAACTTTAAAAATGTGAATAAGATATTAAAGATATGAAATCAAATAAAGCTCCCCTTATTCATTTGAAAATTCAAATTTTCAAACCATTTCTCCCCTTTTTGTTATATCAAAAAGAATTTAAAACATTAAGTTCAAAATAACTATAGAGGAAAATTTTGACAAAAATAAGAATTTGGTTTTAAAATGGCTCCCCCTTACTCAAAGCATCATTAAAAATGTTAGTCCAACATATATGATCATCTAGTTGACATAAAAGAAAATAAATCAAATAAAAGCAAAAGCAACTAGATTTTACCACACTTGAACTCTAGGGAGGATGTGAAGCCTTCCTTCTTCAAGTGTTCTTCCTTGTGTGCATGGAGCTCCCCCTCAAAGTTTGACTTGTTGATCACTCTCCATCACACCTAGCAAAAGACAATCAAGTGATTTTTGGTATCCAAATTTCTTTGAATCCATGAACATTAGTGGCACAAATTTTAGTCCCCTTAGGAATTCATTTTTCAATGTCATCCCTTTTAATTGAAGTGCTAAGTCCTTTTGGGACCCAAACACTTCTAAAACATTTTCCTTTTACAAATCTAAGGGCACTAGATTGTCTTACATAGAAATTTGATTTTCCAAAATGGTTTTTCTTTTCTAGCTCTTTGGAAACCAAATCCTTTTCTTCTTGAACCTTTTGAAGTAATTTTTGTAAATCAAAACATTTTAGTTCAAACTCCTTGAGTTTTGCTTCAAGTTCAAGTTTGGTTTTAGAAATCAAATCATTTTGAATTTTCAATTTTGAAATCAATTTATTGTTTTTCAAAATGTGATTTTTAAAGTCTAAAACCAAATCATCGTAGGCATCTTATAATTCATCAAAAGAGTAAGAACATGAAGTAGATGAATTAGAAGTTACCCTTGAATCTTCTTTGATGGCCATAAGGCAAAGGTTGGCTTGTTCATCGTCGGGGGATTCCTCATCACTCCAAGTAGCCACATGTGCCTTCTTCTTATGGCTTGAAGTGCTTGCCCTCTTCTTTTTCATGGATTCTCGTTCAAGCTCTCTCAAGGCTTTCTTCATGAACGGGGAACACTTCTTGAAGAGATGAACTATCTCTTCTTCTTCATCCTCCTCTTCATTGAATAAACTTGATGGCAAGTGGAGGACTTGAGAGCCATGGCATTGGTATTGATGACAAGCCCTTTGAGCTTCTTTTCTCCCATAGCTCTAATTCATTTCCTTTTCTTCTCATCTTCTTTGTTCTTCTTCATGATTTGATGAGTAAGGAGTGACCCCATGAGTTCATCAAGCTTCAAGGTCTTCAAATTCTTTGCTTCGATGATGGCGGTCCTCTTTGAGTCCCAAGACTCGGGAAGTGAGTAGATGAGCTTTCGGACAAGCTTTTCCTCCGGGATGGCTTCTCCGTATCCTTTGAGACCATTGGTGATAGTGGAGAACCTATCAAATATCTTCTCGATGTTCTCTTCCGGATCCATCTTGAAGTTCTCATACTCTAAGGTGAGAAGCCCAATCTTGGTCTCCTTAACTTCATCAGTTCTCTCGTATGTAACTTCAAGCTTGTCCCATACCTCCTTGGCACTCTCGCAAGAAGACATCTTCTCATAGATGGTTGGGCCAAATGCACAAAAGAGGATGTGCAAGGTTTTGCAATTTAGCTCCATCTTCTCGCGATCGTCGGCACTCCACTCCGCTTTGCTTCGTTGAGGCACGAACAGACCATCTTCAACTATGTCCAATAGCTTGTAATCTCTAGACTTGATGAAGAACTCCATCTTTATCTTCCAATGGGCATAGTGAGTTTCGTCGAAGAAGGGTGGTTTGTTGATGGATTGCGCCATTGAGCCGGTTGTGTGAAATGATGATCGAGCTTGCCGGATCTTCTCAATAGGATGTTAATTCTCTTCGATTGAGCCAAGCTCTGATACCAATTGTTGAGTTGTAAGGTGCTCGATTCGTTCAACCGATGTTGCTCACCAAGTGGTGGAGAGGTGAAATTTTGGGTGGATGTGGTAAGGAAGCTAAAAATATAATTGACACAATAATTTTAGAGTGGTTCAATCTTCTAACCAAGGTCTACATCCACTACCTTAGCTTCTCACTAAGGATTTCCAATCAATCGACTATTGATTCGTCCCCTTTTCTAGGCTTAGGAGGAAACCCTTATACACTGATCAAGCTTTCTACCCAAAGCCTTGATCAAACCCTCTTTACAAGAGATAAGAAAAGAAAACACAAATCCCTCTAATAGGTGTTTGTTTGCACAATAAAAGCACTCACCCAAAACCTAAAACACTTGAGCAAATTTGACAATTTTGGCTCACTAGTGTTTGTCTATACAAGAATTGAGAATTTAAGTACAAAGACTATATTTGATCATTTGTTGATTCACTACAAAAAAATAACATATAGCGACGGATAAAAAACCGTCGGTAAAATATCTATAATCCGTCGGTATATAGTCTAAAACCTTATACCGACGGACAAAATGGAAATTCCGACGAACAAAACACCGTCAGTAATATGCTTGTCGGTATAAATTTATACCGACGGTAAAAACCGTCGGTATAGATGTTGGGTACATATACCGACGGTTCGAACCGTCAGTATAAGTATGAGCTACCCCGACAGTTAGTGTATCTATTCCGACGGTTATGTCTGTCGGTATAGATCTCATGTAGATCTGTATAAGAACTTATACCAACGATTGTGTCCGTCGGTATAGGTTTAATTGACATTTATTTTTTATTTTAAATATTAATAATTACTATTGTTATTTTTATTTTAATTATTAAAATTGCTAATACTATTATAACAAGAATCGTTTGATTTTTAAATAAAAAATATTCAATTTAATCTTCAAATAAAACGAGTATGTAACACATAATCAGTAAAATATGTACGAGTCTATTACAAGCAAAAGAAATGTGCAAACAAATTTATGACATGTCCAAGTTATAGCTTTATCCCATGAATGAACTGCCATATTCTTAATCATTTGGCATTTGCTTCTAATGTTGTTTGATATCAAAGCAAAAAACGCTAATTTACATGTAAATTGGCAATTTTTTACGAGTCAGCAAGAAGTACTGGAATTTCTCCTTTTGCTTCTATAACGGACCAACATTTTGTCTTCGGTATCAAATGCCCATACTGCAAAAACATAAATTGTGAACAGAAAACAGATCACATCATGCATACACACAAACACAAAAAAAAGTGACAATAGTGGGACTACAAGAATATAAATCTTGAACCTGAAACTTTATCAATCTCAGGGTTGGTTCTGCCTCCAACAATGAGCGCTTTTCCCCATAAGACCTGGATAAGGAAACAAAAACACTAAGGATAGCAATACACCTAATGCTTAATCACCTTGATTGTTACAAATAAACAGGAACCAACACAATGATACGATAAATTAGCACACAAAAACTTCATCGAATGATTAAACAAAAACATCATAGTATTAACCTCATCCTAGATATGCTTGATACATAAATGAAGAAATGCAGAAAAATCATATAGACTGCACAAACATAATACTGGGTTAATTTACCCTTAAATATATTACTGGCATATTTTCTAAAAGAAGCCTTCTTTTAGAATTATGATTATTTCATTTTCGGACATGAAGTGCCTTGTATCCCAATTAGCAGAAAAATCAATGACTACACATGTGTAAAGCAAGCTAAGTTTCTAAAGGTTTAACACTTTTAGAACAAAAATCTTGTCATTATCACAATTATGTCAAGCAAGGTTGGAGCTGTACAGTTTGCATCATCATTAACCCCATTATTGATATCATAATTACAACTACTGCTATTGACATTTGACATTAATAAAGGTGAGGATGGAAAAACATACTTGGAAAGATTGAAGAGAAGAAAGCAATTGAATTATACATTATGCTCGCTCACCAATATTTGAAGAGGATGAAACCTGAAGTTGAGCATATTCACCACCAACGTGAAGATTTTTGTTTCCCGATATTCCAGTCAGAGACTTGGAGCTATTAACAGTTCTATAGACACACTCATCCTTAATTTCTCTTGCATTTTGGTCACCTTGAGCTGAAGTTGCAGAGGAAACATCAGTGTGAACCATGGATAGATTTTTATCATCACAATCAACAATCTCATTCACTAAGGAAGCTCCAAACGATTCTTCCTCACCAAGAGAGATCAACTCTGAAACATCAGATGCAGATGGCTTTCTCATATCAGAATAAAATCTCTTCATTTGTGCCTGGTTTTCAACATATTTATCAGTGTCCTGCAGAGAAAGTCATTTACATGTTTCAGTTTAGGGGAAAAGAGAAAAAGAAGCAAATTAAAAAGTAAACAAAAATTAATGCAACAAACAAATCTAACTGCCTCAAGGAAGTCGCTGAAAAGGACACCAAACTCCCAAAGCACTCGCCACAGAATCTTTCCTCTGCCTTTTCTTAGAGCAAACCTAAACTATGCTTCTAAAAGCTACTACAAGTACCAGTAAACACAAAAAGGAAAAGAATCAAAGTTTCACAGCCATGCAAAGCAACCGTGAGCTTGAAAACAAAGAAATCACTTCAAATTTCTCACTGTCAAATCATAAATCTAGAGAAACAAACCAAACTCACATGGATGTAAAGTAAAAAGGCAAAAATAAAGAAAAAAATAACAGATATTATAGCAAAACGAATCAAATTGAATCTAATTTGATACACTCAATTACTGATACACAATGAGTCAAAACTCTAATAGTTTACAAAATATTACATATTATAATATAATTGATACACTCAATTACTGATACACTCAATTACTTCTCATTTTGTATGATCAGAGAGAAATCTTCTACAAAATGTTAAGAAAGTAAACAATGTGCTCCTTTGTTTTACCATAATTAAGGTTATAAGTGTACAAAGATAAGTAATATTTTAGTCCTTGAAGATAAGTGTACAAACTGAAGTTCAGAGAAGTAACATTCTATACGAAAAGTATGCAGGAACAAGACATGTCAAGAAAATCTTAAAGGCATCAGATTGCTTATAGACCACAATATTTAAGCAAAAGGAAAACAATACACTACACTACAGTGATTCATTTTTTTCTTTTCTTTTTACCTTTTCTTTTTCTTTGAAGAATGAATAATGTTATACAACACAATAAGCCAGTAGACATGATACTTATATATTACCTGGATAATCAGTCAGTAGTTTTTTAAAATCATCAAACCACACTCCTTATTTAGTGTGAGTGAACCCCTCGGACAAGGCTGGCTTTTTAGCCGAATGAACTTGAAAGTTCAAAGTACAAATGATTATGAAGGCAACAACCACTCATTAGGGAAGAAGCACAACAAAATAAAAGTCAACATACCACAAAATGAAATGAAGATTTCCATTAGGTTTTAGGTTCGGTAGATAATACAAAGATTGTGTGTTATATAAAAGAAGAAAAATTTTAGAAGCTACATTCTGTTCAAAAATTTTCATGCATAGAATATATTTGTTCAAAAATTTCTATAAGAACAAATATTTCTAACAAATTTATTCAAACAAATATTTCCCTGTATTCTGTTGAACAAATATTTGAACAATTTGCATAGAAATTTGTTCAAATTTCTATAAAATTTTTGAACAATTGATTCAAACAAATATTTCCCTGTATTCTGTTGAACAAATATTTTCTTAATCCAACGATTTCAAATGTTTCAAAATGTGAACAAATATCTCTAAGACAAGCTTCAATGTGAAATTCATTTAAAAGAATAGAAACAAAAGTTGTTGTTTCATTACAAGCAGAAACAAAAGCAAAAAAAAAAAAACGACAGAATCCAAAAGTAAACCATAGAAATAAGTGATTCTGAAAACACAACAAAAATTCAATCAAGCATCATTCTTCTCCATACAATTCAGAATTTGCTTCATTACAAGGTTAGGACTTACAGTGAACCCACAGTGAACTAAGCGAACAACAACTCAAATATACCCTATACCGGCAATTTAGAATTTGCTTCAATCAAGAAAAATCAGTATCGGCAACTCAAAGCTGCTGTTTTGAACCCACAGTGAACTAAGCTAACAGCAAAAAAACAATGAACCCACAGTGAGAAGCACTAAGATGAGAGGGAAAAAGAAAACAAATCAGAGAATGTTTTGAAGGGGGAATTAGGGATTAGGGATTTCAATTTTGAAGAACAAGAGAGAAATCGAAGAACAAACCTGTGGCTGCGGTATCGACGGCCGTCACGAGCTCGACGGAGAAGAACGACATATGCAACTGTGGAGAATTAGGGATTTTAATTTTGCCCGATAGGAATGTGTGTTTTGATAATTTAAAATATAGCCTATACCGACGGACTTAAAAAATCGTCGGTCAAACCACACACTATACCGACAGATATAAATATCTATCGGTAAAACTTATATCTATACCGACAGAGACGAAAAACCGTTGGAATATATATTGTCTATACCGACAGCTTTTTTTAAACCGTTGGAATATATATTGTCTATACCAACGGATGGGATATCCGTCGGTGAAACGTTTGGGTTTTAGCGACGGCATTGTTGTCCGTCGGTATATATACTCTATACCGACTGTTTTCGTCCGTCGGTATAAACTACCGTCAGTATATGTATATTTTTTTGTAGTGATTGACAATTGAAGCATTAACCATATCTTGATGCTTGGAGGTCCCTTTTATACTCCTTGATGAGTTTATAGCCGTTACTAGCCGTTGGGGTTGAATTGGAGCCTTTGGAGACTTAATTTCCCACCATAAATGTAGTTCTGTAGCTCTCCGTATCGAAACGCTCGAACCCGTTTCGAAACGCCCTTGTTCAGAACTAGCCGTTGGAGGCTGAAAAAGTCAGACTGGTTTCGATACCAGCAAGGTGGTTTCGATACCACTAGCCCTGCATCTGGGTTTTGCTTACTGGAAGACCCCGTATCGAAACAGATCAAAGGTGTATCGATACGAGCCTTGTAAAAATGATATTTTGGCCATTTAAAAAGCGTTTTAGACATGTTAAAAACCTATGAAATCATTTTAAACACATTTTCAAGTTGTTTGGACTTTAAATAAGTTTTCAAAATATTCAAACAAGTCCAAAAACATTTTTCAATTATTATATCAAAACATTAGTTCTACACTAAATCTTAAATTTAAACAAGTATCCCTAAATTCTAAACCCCTACACCTAAACCCCTAAATCCTATACCCTATACTAAGCCCCTATACCCTAAAATTAAGGCACTTGTGGAAACTTTCAGTTTTCACGGCTAGTGTATAAGATATTTATCCTTAAATTTTATGTTTTATTCGCATATATTATGCATTTTAGATAAATAAAAATACTTAATTATTTATTTTATGTAAAAGATTTTCGATCGTTGAAATACCTAGCCATGGAAACCAATGTATTTTACACTAATTAAAGAAAGTGAACCACTTTTTTATATCTATAGGATCATTATTTGATATGCTAAAAATGAAAAAAAATCTACAAATAAAATTATGTAGTCGTAAATTGTCCTTCATTGTATTTAAAAAATAGATAAATGTAACACTTGGCGACTAATTATATATGGGTCTGGCTAATTAGAAGCAGAGATATATATGTTATATGTATACTAATTGTTTGATATATTAGTAATTAATATAATTTTTTTTCACAAGTGGATTAAAAAAATCAGTTTAGTTGATCTAACTAGATGAAGCATTAAGTTTTGTAGGCGGTATCAAGGGTTCGAATTCTGAAGGTGTGAACAAGAAGAGTTGTTCCCATAATAAATTACTTTTTTGATTAAGTAAAAAGATATTTACATTCTCAATGTAAATGTCGAGATTCGAATCCATAAAAGATCAGACAACATAAACCTTTTTAATACACCATCTGAATTAGTCAATCAATGATTTTCCTAGCTGTTGAACTGGTCTCATCTTGCTCTTTCGAATATTTACGCAAAGTTTGTTCTATTACAACAACAGCTGATTTCATAATCTTCTGCCCCTAATGAACTCGTAGAGTAATTAATCAAGAAATGCACGAAACTTGCATAGACCAACAAATAAAATAATAGTAGTAGCACAAAACGAGCCTCAAGCTCTTCTAATAATCAAACTCCCACAAGCTCTTAACAGCTGTTTTAATTAATACACACACTAAATAATTAAAACAATGAACCAATCAGGAACTTCAACCGTGTCTGGTTTATGGGGTGGAACTGGTGCTACAGCTGGTTCGGTCAATGATTAGTGGAATAACTGCGTTTGCGTTGGCAGAAAGCAATGCAAGAATCGCGTTTTGGGTTGAACTTCATCAAATATTCGCACGGGTAAAAGACAAGCAATATTCTAGTTCACGGACAAGACACATAGGAGGCAAGAACATGAATCTTGAACTGTTAACATTAACTAATCAGTTTGTTAGTTAACTATTCACCATCAACGAGAATAACGCTTGGGGTATGATTTCCTGTAATTAGATAATCTAAGCAATTCATTGACTGCAATAATGATTGTTTAAATACAAATTGGACATATTTTATATACTTGCCTTGAGAACATGAACATGTATGCTGTACGAATTTTGGCATATTTTTTTATCAAAGGTCAACCAATTGCTGCTCCAACCCCTTTAATTGAGAAACCCTTTTTAACATAATTTAATTGGTTTATTCGATAGTAAAATTACTAAAACAATAAGTATTGGGTGCAATTATAAAATACATTTCATTCCTAATAGAAAAAAAATTAAATTCAAATATTGGATATGACATTAGTGAAAGGGACAAAGCTAAAATAGAATTATAGCATGGCCAAATCGCTTAACTTTAAAAGTAACATAGTCCTAAAAAATAACTAAAACATAAAAATTAACCATAATTTATTTCACTAATTTCAAAACTAACAGACTTAAGAGTAATTGAAAAACTAACGGCTTGGACTTAATTTCATTAACTAATTTAAAATTGAATTAAACATTCAATAATTTAAAGCACGAACCAACTTGCCTTAGTAGTTAAGAGAACGGTTGTTGTTCCTAGAGATCACAAGTTCGAGCACTAGTAGCTGCAACATGGTGATTGAGGATGCATTGTCAAATACTACTTGTATATTTAGAACAAATACTACTTATTATCACCTTAGCTTTCAAAAAATCCCTTCCCACTCTAACATAATTTTATTGTGAATAGAAATTCTAAATCTTTTTTGTGTACATCCTTAAACTAAAAATTAGGGTTAACGTCTATGGTTTAGAAAATTTGAGGCAGGATGTATTTTTTAGGGTGTAGGGTTTAGGATTTAAAATGTAGGATTATGTTTAGAATTTAATTTTTAGTGTCGGGCATAGAAATGGAACCGAAAGGGAAGAGGATTTTTGTCCATTTTATAGGGGTAAAAATCTTCTGCCCCCTTCTATGCCTCACACTAAAAATCACTTAAAAGTTAAATTCTAAACCATAACCCTAATGTCCACACCCTAAACCCTACACCCTAAAAAATACACTATACCCCTTATTCCCTAAACCTTAACTACAACCTCTAACCTTAAACCTTAAACTCTAAACTCTAAACCCACTATTTTAAAGTGGGGCATAAAAGGAGGCATGATAAAGGGGCAAACAATTTCCATACATTTTATAGTACCTAAATATGAGACAAAAATCCTCTGGCCTTTTTCGGTACCCCTTTCTATGCCCCCAACACTAAAAAAGTAAATTCTAAACCCTCATCTTAAATTCTAAACCATAAACATTAAAAATACACTCTACCCCTAATTTACTAGACATTAACTCTAAATCCAAACCCTAAATCCTAAAAATACACTCTAGCCCTAATTTACTAAACCTTAACCTAAATCATAACTCTAAACTTTAAATGTAAATTTTTAGTGTGGGGAATAAATATGAGCACAAAAAAGTTGAAAATTTCTATTTCTAAGTATAAGTAAAACAGACGTGAAAATTAGAAATTAATCCAACTTCTGCAAACCATAAGTCTGCCAACTCTTCTTTTGCTGTCTCTTTTCTTTTAACATGTATTCAATAGATAATAAAAATATATATTGATTTCTATAATTTTATATTTTCTTCTACAACCCCAAAGCTTATTACTGTCACTAGGTTAGTTTTCCATATCATGATGGTGGAAATTCTGGAAGTCAGCTCTTAGGTTCATTGACCTTATCATAATCACTAATAATCTAATACTAGTGACAGTTTTGCAACCTAACACGTTCGAAAGGGAAAGATCCTAAAGCTTGATTATAAATACAACTCATTGTTGCTTATAAATCACTCAGACAAATCAAAGTCCAATAATATTAATCCTTAAAACAGCAATGGCTACCGGCCAAAAGCTTCTCTCATTTCTCTTCCTTCAGCTGCTTCTCATTCTTATGGTCTCCAACCTTAGCAATGCAAAGGGCTTGAGTCTGGGGTATTACCACAAGACCTGCCCTAATGCTGAGTCCATCATCTGGAAAGCAACTCACCGAGTCATTTCCCGAGCCCCGACTCTCGCCGCACCTTTGCTCAGGTTGCATTTCCACGATTGCTTCGTTAGAGTAAGTCGTTAAAAAGCTCGTAATTGAACTTTCAAAAAAAAAAGCTCGTAATTGCTTCATATAATAATTATAAGAGTAATTAAAGCAACTAAACTAACTTGTTGATGATAATTTGCAGGGGTGTGAGGGTTCAGTGCTTCTAAATTCCACAAAGACTAACGTAGCCGAGAGAGCTGCAATTCCCAACCTAAGTTTACGAGGGTTTAATGTGATCGATGGTATTAAAGCCGAAGTCGAAAAAGAATGCCCCGGTGTGGTTTCCTGTGCTGATATCGTTGCCTTAGCAGCTCGAGATTCAGTTTCAATGGTAGAAAATACTCTCATTGTTTCCCCTGTATCAGTATAAAGTGTATCAAGATCAAAATTAATACTTGTTTTATCTCATTTTTTAAAGATCCATGGACCCTATTGGGAAGTTCCTCTCGGACGAAGAGACGGAAGAGTTTCAATCTTGAATGAGGTCTTCGCAGAGTTGCCGGGTCCTTTTAACAACATAACACAACTCAGACAAATGTTTGCGGTTAAGGGTCTAAACATGAAAGATCTTGCGGTTCTATCAGGTACATTTTCAATCATGGTTTCCGTGTCTGTACGATGTTCAACCGGAACATTCAATCTTATACTTTAGTTTGGTCGTGAATTCATACAGGAGGACACACCATTGGAACATCTCATTGCCTTGGAGTCAACAACCGTCTCTACAACTTCACCGGCAGAGGCGACACCGACCCATCGATGGATCCGAATTACATTGTCAAACTGAGGCAAAAGTGCAAGCCCGGGGACACCACAACACTGGTGGAGATGGACCCTGGAAGCTTTAAAACCTTCGACGAATCCTACTTCACCCTCGTGGCTAAAAGAAGAGGGCTTTTCCAATCCGATGCCGCCCTCCTGAATGACCCGGAGACTAGAGCTTATGTTTTCCATCAAGCTTCAACCCACGGATCGACGTTTGCCAAGGATTTTGCCAAGTCGATGGTTAAGATGGGTCAAGTTGGAGTCCTCACTGGGAACCAAGGTGAAATCAGGAAACATTGTGCTTTTGTGAATTGATTGGAATAATGAAAACCCTTCGTTTTCTTTTCAGTGAATTTATTTTGTTGCATCTTTTTTTAAGTTTTGAGTGTTTGGCAAGAAAGAAAATTCAGACGTGAATAAATTTCCAATGTTGCTGGTGATCTTATTTATTTGTATATATGGCTTTCAAATTGCAGCCATAACTGAGTGTAACCTTGTCAAAATGTATGTATGTATTTATCTTTATAATTTTCGGAGTGAATAAAGTTTTGGCCTTGATTTATCATAAATGGTTCATATTAAATAGCTAATATTTATTTGAATAGTTTTTTTATCGAAAAAATGCTACATCACAAGCCTAGTTAAACAACTTTCTCCAACCTAATTAGAAGAAAAAGAAAACATTCAATAATAACACTGTTATTCACTAATGCAGCGTCCAGACGCGTGTAATCCCCAACCGCAGTCACCATCTCACAACACCGCTAACTCGAATCAAGAAGACCAACTCGTTCCACGAACTCCGGGTCAAACAACTGTTTATTCCTCCTAGTCCACATGTTCCAGCAGATTATCAGAAACAACACATGCCAGTTCTCGGCACAACCCGCAGCACCAAGATTCCAATGAAACCAATCCAAAGGAGGCAGCGACATGAACAATATATGCCTCCTAATTACCCACTCATAATTAGCCAACAAACTAACCCTCATGGCTAACCAAACGAATGACCGGATCCGTTGAGGAACATGAAGCTTCCATACCGCAGCCCAGAGATTATCTAATATCGAATCCGTATCCCCCATGAGAGAACGATAGGCTGACTTAACAGTGAAGATATGTTTAGGATCCCCAAGCCATCCAACTCTATCCGGGCCAAGATTCGCGGCTGGCGGAAAAATAGTAATAATATGGTCACATAATCTTCCGGCAGCACATTCCTTAACCCCTCAATATTCCATTGCCCATTGCTAAACACGAATGAAGCAACAGTGCAAGCACTCGGCACGAAACCATCCATAACGAGACGGGCAAGAGGACCGACTCCTTCGATCCAATGATCATGCCAAAAATCTACCGTACACCCATCGCCCATGCACCAAACAAGACCATTACGGACTTCCTCCCAAATACGGCTAATACCCGACCATAATCTGGAACAATTGGGAACCGAAATGTTATGGGGCACCACCCCCATCCCATTTATATTTAGCATGTAACACTCGAACCCACAATCTTTGATCCTTAGTAACCAACTGATACCATAGTTTCATTAGGAACGCCAAAATTTAGGTAGCCAAATCACGG
The DNA here is from genome assembly GCA_958450335.1 of Hibiscus tridactylites. NCBI lineage: Eukaryota > Viridiplantae > Streptophyta > Magnoliopsida > Malvales > Malvaceae > Hibiscus > Hibiscus tridactylites. The sequence continues at coordinate 14,861,297 of OY288287.1, forward strand.
AAACCAAGGCCCCCCCAAAGGCCATTGTATCCTGCGTAATATCCCACGAACAAGATTCACTCCTCTATGCTCCGCAGAATGTCCCTAAACAAATCCATGAATAAGTTTCTCAATTTCCAAGCACGCGCCACTCGGGAACCAAGACCCCTGCATGGTATAACGAGGAATAGCTTGCAAAAATGATTTTGCCAAGGTGACCCGGCCTGCGAAGGACAAAGAGCGTGCATTCCACGTCGACAATTGTCCACGAACTTTATCCACCAGATAATCATAAGTTGCATTTGTCACCCTATTATGTAGAAGAGGTATGCCCAAATATTACCTAAATCTTGAACTTTAACAAATCCGAACCCTCCCATAATCTCCGCACGAGTATCCAAATCAATATTAGGAGAGAAATAGAGTATCTAGCTTAGCCTAGTTGGTTCAAGCACATGCTTGGTGCGTTGGTGGTCCTGGGTTTGAATCCTAGCGGCACCAAGTCCAATTTTAAGAATTTTTCGGGGTTTTTTTCACCTAATAGTGTAGTGACACGTGTCACAAGATGATTGAGTGAATAAAATTAAATAAAAATAATATATAAGAGGAGAGAGAAATGATTAAAAAAATATTAAAAAATGCCACGTCAGCCTTAAAAAATATTAAAAAATGCCACGTCAGCAAAATCGTTAGTTATTTAACGTCGGGGACCAAAACAGGAGAACTATGTAACGGAAGAGACTCTTTTGCCGAAAAACATAGTTTTGGGACCAAAGTAGGAAGACAGACATAGTTAGGGGACCACCGGTGTAGTTTTACCTAAATAATATTGGTTTTGTTCCGCAGATGAGTTTACCTCCTTTTTATCTTACTTCTTTGTTTCCTATAACCGTGTTAGATTTCCCTCTTTTTTATTCTTAATGAAATCTAACCCCGAGTTATGTTCAGGTTTTATTGCAATGTATGCTACTCTTGCAAGCAGAGAGACGTGGATTGTTGCTTGATACCAGAGTCGCCCTTTTATCTTGAAGGACCTGGGGGACTTTTTGAATACATTGAGAGACGACTCAAAGAAAATGGGCATATGGTTCTCGTGATAGCGGAGGGTGCATGACAGGAGCTGCTTGCTGAATCAACTTCACTGAAAGATGCTTCAGGAAACAAGCTTCTCCAGGATATTGCGCTATGGGTATCACAGAGGATCAAGGTATGCCATATAGATTCGACTTTGGAACAATTCACAGGCATGTAATGATGTATGATATGGAAGTTTTTGATGTGACATGCATTGGATTTTGCTTTTTATTTCCAGGATCACTTTTCAAAAGAAAGGAAGATGACCATAAACCTCAAATATATAGGTCAGTCAAATGAATATTTAAGATCTTTTTGAAGATTTCATTTAAGAAACCATAGGTCTTTTTCAGTTGAAGTTGCTAATTAACGGCAGAAGTTACTGAGCATTTGTCTTCATCTTCTCTCAGATCCTACTTATATGATTCATGCTATTCCAAGTAATGCATCCGACAATGTTTACTGCACGCTTCTTGCTCAAAGTGCTGTTCATCTTCATGGAGCAATGGCCGGGTACACCGGATACACAAGCGGTCTTGTCAACGGCAGACAGACATACATACCTTTCTACGTGAGTTTGAAATGACATAAAGAGCTTTAATTTGTAAATTTATTCTTGAAAACCAATGTTTTTTTATTGCATGCTTTAAAATGCCATATTATCATTGATTGTGTCATTTTAGCATCCCTTCTGCAACATTGACCTTTCTGGTTATCTGCTTGCATCACTTCTCATGGTGGTCGGTTAATTTTGTGTTTCTTCCAATGTTCAGATTCTAGTATTCCTTGTAACACTTGCATTCAATTCCATCACTGTGAATAGTAACTTTCTTTCTACTGTTGTCTGAGTATATGTAATCTCATTCAAAGTCCTTATTTGCATCGTATTCTGTCGCAATTCTTGTCCCAGTTTCAACATTTTTTAAAGTGGGAAACCAAAAGCCAAAAATAAACCAAGGATAAATAATAAATGTTGTACAATAAATCACAAATATGTGTTTGACTTGATGGTAAATAAGACACCTCTCACCAAGAGGACTTTGGTTTGAACCCTACTACTCTCATTATAGAGTAAATTTTATTGTCTTCCTTTAATGGGTGGTGACACATGTCACAACCTCATTGGAGGGTAAAATAAAATTATTAACTCAAATATAAATAGTTAAAGTCCTCCAATGAGGTGGTGACACGTGGCATCACTTAATTAAATAATTAATTGTTTTATTAAATAAAAATTAGGACTAAATTGATAGAATGCCTAAATAATAGGGATTAAATGTGCAATTATACCAATTTGTTTTTAACTGCCACATCATCTTTCCGTTAGGATTTAACGGCAGGTGGCTACATTGAAACCAATTAAATAGTTATGTGGTATATTTAATACCATTAAAAATATAGTGATCAATTCGACACCAACCCCATAGTTCGGTGGTCATTAGTATAGTTTACCCTAAATTTTAATATAAGGTTTTGCCTTATAGGTTCTGATTCAGCTAGATCTGAGCGTAAGATGTACTTTTCTCGGCATTAGAGCTACTGTTGCTTAAAGGTGTGTCTCTTCCTGTGTTTTAAACTCGTCTGTTTCATTTATGATATAAACTTGTGTGATTTATTCTGCGTTGTGATTTGTGAAAGTTTTCGGATATCATGCATAGCATATCATACTATGTTTTAACTAAAAATCAGATTTACTAAATTGTGAAATATCATATTTTCGGAATCGTAAAACATCGGATTTATAATATTGTGCAACTTGAATTTTCATAATTCAAGTTTTGGATGAGACTCGGATTCTGAAATTTGCATCATATCATTGTGGGTATATGATTTGGGATTTGTTCGGGGAAGTTCAGTGGTTTTACCCTTCGGGCTGAATTTCGCTTCGGATCAATGGTTCCACCCTTCAGGCTGAGTTCCACTTCGGATGGTGACGGTGGAGAAAGTAGGTTCTGGGGAACCTTACTTTTCGGTGTATCAGAGATGGTTACTATGATTCATGTGCATCAAACATCATATCATCATAATCCGGTTTTGTTGTGTTTTCAAAAAAGTCTTTATCAAAAAATAAAATGTTGTTTTGTTTTCGTTTGCACTTTAGAGACACACTAAGCTCTTTAACTTACACCCCTTAGTTTTTACTTTTCAGATATCTCAGACTTTTTAGGCGATCAGTACTTGGAGCATCTCTTGTTTATTCAGATAAATTATTATTCAGTACGAACCTTTTTGTTACCTCATAATTATTATTTTAATATTATTTGGGATATTTGTGTAATGTGGACATTGAAACTGTTTTTAATTTGGGTTTTATTAAATGCATGCATCTATGAAGTTACTTTCGGATTTTTAATTAATTATCGGAACATCGTTTAAAAGATTGGGTTTTATTTTAATCGGAATATTTGTTGAGTTTTACTTATTTAATCGATTCTTTTGAATTACAAAATATTTTAACCTAAATTGTTTCTTGAGGGACAAGTTTCCAATCGCTACTTCCTAGATTTGACCCATTTCTTCTGGGCTGGGTTTAAGTGTAACCCCCTTAGCCCGGCCTAGATGGTTGACCCGAACTACGAAGATTACACGGGGAAAACCAAAGTCAACCTTGATTCACAACCCTTTTTTTCTTTTTAATCTTGTCTACATGCCTATTAACCCTAAGTGAGTTTCCATAAAACTTATTTGAGAAAGGCACAGCGACCGGATAACAAACAGGGACTCAATTGCACTTATTACAAGAATAGGGATCAAAATGTAAATTCTGTAAATTAGAGGGTCTTTACTGATTTTTATGTTACCAATATGAAAGTAGTTGTATTACATGCTTCCTTGTCAAATTTCACCTTAATTGGACATCTCAAACTCATACAATTGCAAACTCAACTTTCGAGACTAAAACGTAAAGCTTGCAAACTTCAACACCATTCGAATCAGTGCCCAACGGTCACCTGTTTCGAACGTTCACCAGCTGTATCGGAACGAGGACCGTAACAGCGTTAACCGTTCCTAAACGCGGGTTGATTCCGAGACTGGTTCCGGAACGAGGCCTTCCAGTAGCCAAATCGTTTCGGAATAGCCTCCAGCCGTTTCGAAACACGAAGGCCATTACAGGCCTCCGTTTCGAAACGCCAGAGAGTGTTCCGATACGGTTTTCCCAGAAGCTGCAGATTTTGCTGGTTTTTCATACATAAATCCATTCAAACTTATCCCAATGACTTCCCAAACATACCAACAAGTCATCAAACCTATAAGGTGCATGTTTAGAACTCCTAAACACATTCATAGCATCAAACATGAAATTTCACATGTCTAGAGGCATGCTTCCTATTATCCAAAACCAAGTAAGCAAACAAACTTCAAATCAAGCATTTAAAGGCCATTTACAACTCAAACCAACAAAGGCAAACATGCCAAAACCCTAGGGAGTTCAACACATCTCCCAAGACAAATCTTAGAATCCCATTGCCAATTTATCAAAATTAATAATGTATGAAAACATCACCATACGTGAGCTTGGATTTCCATGGATGCACTTAGCTTCCTTGATGCCCAAAGCACCTCAATTATCTGCATTATTGTTAAAAGAGAGCGATGTGGTTCATGTGTTGCATTTGTTAAATGCGTGAGATAGTTAGAAGGAGCAAATGGTTTTCAAAGGTTCCTTGTTTTGAGATGTTCATCAAGAATGCGGGAAGTATGTTGTGAAGTGGAAGTGTCTTCCAAGGAATTTGTGTTTAATTTTGCATGTGATGTTCATGCATGAAAATGGTTTAAATGATAGTTTGCAAGAATGTGTTTGAGGTGAGTTGTTTAGCTTTTCTAAGCTAAAGGTTGGTTTTCACATTGAGTAATGCATGGTTTGAAGCATGTTGCTTTAAATAGGGGTTTTCAAACAATGCTTTGGTTTATTGATTTGTATCTACTTTTGAAGAAGGTTTTATGATTTGCTGCATTGATGGTGTTTTGGTTTTGAGCATCCCTCACTAAGCATTATGTGCTTACGCTCTTTTGTGTTTGACACGCGTCGTATAGTGTCAAAAATAAAACCTTAAACTCAAATAAATAAGATTTAAAATAATATAGCGAGAGTAAGGGTCGATCCGCAGGGAATAGGAACTCTAACACCTTTCTTCTGATTTAGACCAATAACTTGTAGAAAATAAAGGGGGATTTTAGAATAGTGATTTTAATAAGAAAAATAGTTTGATTGGTCTAAATCACTATGGCTTCTGCGGTTGATATTGTTGTGGTGCAATTGGTTGATAAGCTTGATTTAGCCTCTGGTTTTGCGCGTAACCGAAGTTTGATTGGTTCCTCCATCCAGAATTATAAGCATTCCCTATGGCGTTGGCTTGGGCGACATCATCTTCTTGAATCATCGGACAACAGTCTGTCGGATGTTCTGGGCTGGTACAGATTCCACAAAGTCTAGCTGTTATTCGCTTATCTGCAACAAGAGTTTGCACTATTTCAGCTAATTTATCGATTTTGTTTTCTAATGAAACTGTACTTACCTCGCGAACCCTTCGAGATGGTTCGTTAGACTGATTGAATCTTTGAGAGTTGGCGGCCATGGTTGATATCAGTGTTTTAGCCGCCGTTGGTGTCATGTTGACTAGAGCTCCGCCACTTGCCGCATCTATCACCTTCATGTCCATAGGCGTCAATCCTTCATAAAAATACTGGAGGAGGGTTTGTTCCGACAACCCATGTTGTGGACAATTTGCACACAACTTTTTAAACCTCTCCCAGTATTCATACAAGGATTCAACTACTTTTTGTTGAATGCTTAGGATGCTGCGCCTGATTTCGCTTGCTTTCGCTGCAGGGAAGAACCTGTCAAGAAAAAGTTTAGCCATGTCAGTCCATGTTGTAACAGAATTAGGGGGTAAATCAAATAACCAATCTTTTGTTATATCTGCTAAGGAAAATGGAAATGCTCTAAGTTTTATTTGGTCATCGGATACTCCCTGTGGCTTTGTACTTAAACAAACCATGTGAAATTCCTTCAAATGTTTATGAGGATTTTCTGTCGGTAAGCCGTGAAAGGTAGGCAAGAGATGGATCAAACCCATTTTTAGCACGAACGGTGTTTCGCCATTCGGGAAAGTTATGCACATAGGTTGTTGGCCATCGGGCGCCGCATTAAGTTGGCGAATGGTTTGATTTTCGTCTCCCATCGGATTGGGCTCGTAACTCGATTCTGCTTCGGATGTGATTTCTATATCGCGTTCGAGTCTCTGTTGGCGTCTTTTGTTTTTCTTTTCCCGAAGTGTTTGTGCGTTCAACTTTCGGGCTAGTGCTTCGATTTCCGGGATGAGATCAAATTGTTCTCCCGGATTGCTCCTGGTCATAAATCAAATAAAAGGATATTAGTACTTTGCCGTATTCCCCGGCAGGGAATAGGAACTCTAACACCTTTCTTCTGATTTAGACCAATAACCTGTAGAAAATAAAGAGGGATTTTAGAATAGTGATTTTAATAAGAAAAATAGTAAAAACGTAAAAATAATGTTGAGAATGAATTATGGATAAAAATAGCCTCAAGCCACGCTTTGCCACGACATCTTCGATCACTGAAGTTGATTTCTCTTTGACTTTCCTGCAGGTTACAGTCTACAAGGCCCAACCCTTGTAACTTACTTCTCGTTGGTAAATTCGACTCCCAGGGCAATCCTTGAAGTCAAACTTTGTTGAATTAGCCACGACAATCGATGCTAACCCAAATCTGAGTTAGTGCTGGAGAAGCCCGTGCTCGGATATTCGTCTCGATGAGAATTGCTTCCGATTTTGATTCCCCTTAGTGGACCGCCACTAAGTTTGTTCTTAGGGAGTTGAATTGGCTACAAGCTTTTCCTCGTCCCCAACGATGGATCTAAACCACTTCAAGCCGATGCGCGCTCTCGGAATGAAACAATTGCGATGCCTAAAGATTAGGCCGATTGCCTAATCAATTTTGCAGAGAATCTAAAAAGGAATTGTCGAAGGATTGAAGTATTTTCCTAATCTCACGAGGTTTGTCGGGTTTGGCGTTGCTTTTGGCTAAAGGGAATTTAGTTAAGCATGGTTTGTGAAAAAAACCATACTTAATAAAATAAATAAAGAAAATGGAGAAAAATGAAGAGCTTTATTACTCAAGGAAGAAGAGAACAATGGAAAATGTTTAATGAATAATTCACCCCCAAAGTGGGGTATTTAAAGTAGTTGAAAAACCCTAAAAACCTAAGATGATAAATCCTAAAAAATTTAAATAAAATTACATAAGATAAATATCCAAGTTTTGAATTTAAAGATAAAATTCGGATGATAGGCTATCTTGATAAGTAGACTGATAAGTTATCAAGCTTGTTGACGTCATCTTCTAGAAGGTGCTGACGTGGCGCCCAGTCAGCATTCATGCCCTGGTTCATGCCCATAAATCTGCCCACGAATTCAGTATTTTCTGCAGCACTTCAACTCATTTCCGGCATTACGTAACCTGTACGAGAACAACACAAAAACAGCCCAATTAAGTCCTTCAAACATATATTCGATCAAAATAAGGACTAAAAACATAACCAAAATAAATACTTATCAAATTCCCCCTCACTTATCCGATGCTTGTCCTCAAGTATCTCAAAATTAAATAATCTTAAGTTCAAGTTTTCATCCTTAATTTCACGAAGTCTCAAAAGTTCTCAATATGATTAAGCATCTAAATATGAGAGAAAACTAAGGAGCAAAAATAGATAAATGGCAAGACTAATAATTTAAAGCTAAGACGACATTCTAAAACTCTACTAACATTAATGATGCAAACCAAGTACCCTCACAAGGAATCACTCATGTCACTCAAAGTGTTTAAGGGTAGAGAAAAATCACTCGAGCCAAAGCTAATTAGAGCATAACCATAAGCTTGTGTTTAAATCTAATCTCCACTACTAACATGAATATGATGCAAAAATCAAGAGGTCTTAAATAAGGGTTGTAATGGGGATAAGGTAAGGGTAGGATAAAGGCTGAAAATAAGGGCTAAAACTCAAGAGAAAAAATCATCTCAAAAAAAATATATTCGAAACTGTGTTTTTTTTCTTCTTTTTTTTTCATTCGAACCAAAACTGCTCGACAGTGTACCCTTTTTTTTTCTTTCTTTTCGAACTGCACTGTTTTTTTTGTTTTATTTTTCTGCAGACTCGAACAATTTCCTACACTGTATATTCGAATCAATTCTGTACTGTATATTCGAATCAATTGTGCACAGTTTTTTTTTCTCTGCACAGTGTAATACACTGCTGCACTGCACTTATTCGAATCTGTTTTTTTAAGACGATTTTTGTCTTGAAAAAGGGAACAAAAGTGATGGATTTGAGAAGAAAATTGGATTAGGCTTAAAATGTGGTAATTTTCAAGAAAAAGGCTAAGGCTCAAAGATTGTTTCACTAGGGGAAATTAATTAAAGGGTAGGTGATTTATTTGGGAAGAGAAGTGGTTAAAACCTAGTGCCTCTATCATATTAAAGCATCATAATCAATCAATGTAATCTCAAAAAGAATTTAAAAACAAGTTCTAGAATGCAACTAATTTAGCTAGGCACACTCAAAGAAACAAAGAGCAAATATCATGCATGCTCATTAGGCTCAAAAACTCACAAATATGTCTTGTGTACTTAGGTAAGCATCATGTGGATTAATAGAGAAATAAAATGTCATATAAAAGATTAAAAATTAATCATGCCAAAAATCTACCATGCAACCTAGATTTTTCTAACAAGATAGATTCAGAACCATGTGAAAACAGTGAGACAAGGCGAAATTAAGGATTTAAACAAAGAACTTAAATTAATAAATTCAAGATTTCAAGCGAACAATCAAGACGTATATGCAAGATAAAAAAATTGATAAGCATAACTCCCTCCCCCTCACTTAGATGCATTTTGTCCCAAAAAGAAAAATTAAAATAAAAGAGAGGAAAGGAGAGACTCCCCTAATCAATTGCGGCTGTGGGTGCTCGGAGTCGCTGCTGAGGGCGACGTACTGCGGTGGCTGGAAGCGCCGACGGCCACCGATGACGAGTGGTGGCTGCTGTGGAAGCCGGCGAGCTTGGTTCCTGGTGCGAGGCATTCCAACGGTGGGGTGTAGGGTATTTTCGGGTGGTTGTTATAAGAGAAAAGGAATTAAAGGAGAATAAGGGTGGGAGGTGTGCGACTGTGATGAAATAAATAAGAGGGTGGGGGTGTAGCCGTGTAGGTCAATGCTTTGGGTTTGGGGTGGGGCCCATGGGATTTAATTGGTTGTTGAAAAGAGAAAAAGGCTCTGTGGGTATTGGGTGTTTGAATTTAGTTTGGAGTGTGGTGGTTGACTGGGTAGATATTTTGTAGGTGGGGTCCACGGGTATTTAATTGGGTGAGGGTTGTGGTGTTTGAAATATGGGTTTGATTGGGTGAAAAAAAAGGATAAAATCCGAATATTAAATTAAAAATTCAGCCCACAAAATCCTGATAGCTTCTTATTCGATCTAAATTATCTGCAAATAAAATAAATAAAAGATCAGATAAAAATAGAATTCGAAATAAAAAGGATAAAATGATGAGATAATAAAATAAAATAAATAAAAAAGATAAATAAGATGAGATAAAAATAAATTTAAAAGTAGATAAGAAAAAAAAATATGAAAAATAATGAAGATAAATTTGAAAAAGATAAAATCAAAATTAAAAATCTTTAAATGGATTAGATAATTTCGACTCTTTTCTTTTTTTTTCTTTTTTTTTTTTAATTTTTTTTTAAATTAAAAAAAATTTAAATAACATTAAAAATAAAGAAAAATAAAAATAAATGGGTTGTCTCCCATCTAGCGCTTTATTTAACGTCGTTTAGCTCGACGACCTGGTTCAGACTACAGGCATTGCGACAAATACTTCTTCCAGTTCTTGCGCTTTATCCAACTGAGTATTTCCCTACGAGAAATTTTGCGATTATGGAGTTTTTTTACTGGAAAAATTTCTCTTTCACTCTTCAATTTATTTGGAGGTAATTTTAACTCCAAATTCAATCCCTGCAAAATGAAAGAAAACATTTTAGATTTTGATGGAGTTAGACGTAAATCAGAATGAGCAGAAGAAACATTTTTCAACTCCTTAATTTCTTTGTCGTGATCCTTCAAATCCCTGCACGAATCATCAACAGATTTAGATTCTATAAATTCTTCAACGGAGGGATTAATAACATCTATAAAATTTATACTAGCAACATTATTAGGATGTCGCATCGCTTTGTAAACATCAAATTTTACCACCTCGCCATCGAACTCCATTGTAAGGATTCCGCTTCTCACATCGATTTTCGTATTTGCAGTACTCAAAAATGGACGACCAAGGAGGATTTCGGAAGAATTATTAGTCCGATCGTTTTCCATGTCTATGACATAGAAATCTACCGGAAAGATTAAATCGTTTACCTTTACCAGGACATTCTCTCAATCCTTCCGGATAAATTATGGATCTGTCCGCCAGTTGTATGGTTACTTTTGTATCCTTCAAAGGCTCAGTAGAAAGTGAGTTATAAAATGAGAGTGGCATAACATTAATAGAGGCCCCTAAGTCACACATTGCTCGTTTAATACCCACTTTACCGATTTTGCAGGGAATGGCGAACATACCTTGGTCCTTCAATTTTGGTGGCAACTTTCGCTGGAAGACCGCCGATACATGCTCTCCTAGATTAACCTTCTCAATTCCAATAAGACGACGTTTATTAGTACAAAAATCTTTAAGGAACTTAGCATACCTTGGAATTTTTCGGATTACGTCGAGGAGTGGAATATTGATCTCTACTTTTTGAAACACATCTAGGATCTCCTTTTCTTCAGCTTGTTTGTCTCTTTTCATTAATCTCGACGGGAAGGGTGGTGGTGTAGCGTAGGGAGAAGGTATAGGGGTTGGATCGGGCATACCTTTTCTAGTAGGCGTGATTTCTTTTTCTCTTCTTTTTGTATGCCATCTTCTTTAGCTTTAGGTTCGATGATTGTACCGCTTCGTAGAGTGATGGCATTCACATTCTCTCTTGGATTAGGCTCCGTTTGAGAAGGTAATTTCCCTTTGGATTCTAAGCGACTTACCGCTAAGGTCAATTGACTTATCTGTTTGTCAATTGCTTCAAAGTGAGCTTCGGTTCTTAGTTGAAATTTTTCTTGGGCTAGAGCTAACTTTTCAACAATTGACTCCAACGATGGCTTCTGCGGTTGATATTGTTGTGGTGCAATTGGTTGATAAGCTTGATTTAGCCTCTGGTTTTGCGCGTAACCGAAGTTTGATTGGTTCCTCCATCCGGAATTATAAGCATTCCCTATGGCGTTGGCTTGGGCGACATCATCTTCTTGAATCATCGGACAACAGTCTGTCGGATGTTCTGGGCTGGTACAGATTCCACAAAGTCTAGCTGTTTTTCGCTTATCTGCAACAAGAGTTTGCACTATTCAGCTAATTTATCGATTTTGTTTTCTAATGAAACTGTACTTACCTCGCGAACCCTTCGAGATGGTTCGTTAGACTGATTGAATCTTTGAGAGTTGGCGGCCATGGTTGATATCAGTGTTTTAGCCGCCGTTGGTGTCATGTTGACTAGAGCTCCGCCACTTGCCGCATCTATCACCTTCATGTCCATAGGCGTCAATCCTTCATAAAAATACTGGAGGAGGGTTTGTTCCGACAACCCATGTTGTGGACAATTTGCACACAACTTTTTAAACCTCTCCCAGTATTCATACAAGGATTCAACTTCTTTTTGTTGAATGCTTAGGATGTTGCGCCTGATTTCGCTTGCTTTCGCTGCAGGGAAGAACCTGTCAAGAAAAAGTTTAGCCATGTCAGTCCATGTTGTAACAGAATTAGGGGGTAAATCAAATAACCAATCTTTTGTTATATCTGCTAAGGAAAATGGAAATGCTCTAAGTTTTATTTGGTCATCGGATACTCCCTGTGGCTTTGTACTTAAACAAACCATGTGAAATTCCTTTAAATGTTTATGAGGATTTTCTGTCGGTAAGCCGTGAAAGGTAGGCAAGAGATGGATCAAACCCGTTTTTAGCACGAACGGTGTTTCGCCATTCGGGAAAGTTATGCACATAGTTTGTTGGCCATCGGGCGCCGCATTAAGTTGGCGAATGGTTTGATTTTCGTCTCCCATCGGATTGGGCTCGTAACTCGATTCTGCTTCGGATGTGATTTCTAGATCGCGTTCGAGTCTCTGTTGGCGTCTTTTGTTTTTCTTTTCCCGAAGTGTTTGTGCGTTCAACTTTCGAGCTAGTGCTTCGATTTCCGGGATGAGATCAAATTGTTCTCCCGGATTGCTCCTGGTCATAAATCAAATAAAACGATATTAGTACTTTGCCGTATTCCCCGGCAACGGCGCCAATTTTGACACGTGTCGTATAGTGTCAAAAATAAAACCTTAAACTCAAATAAATAAGATTTAAAATAATATAGCGAGAGTAAGGGTCGATCCGCAGGGAATAGGAACTCTAACACCTTTCTTCTGATTTAGACCAATAACCTGTAGAAAATAAAGAGGGATTTTAGAATAGTGATTTTAATAAGAAAAATAGTAAAAACGTAAAAATAATGTTGAGAATGAATTATGGATAAAAATAGCCTCAAGCCACGCTTTGCCACGACATCTTCGATCACTGAAGTTGATTTCTCTTTGACTTTCCTGCAGGTTACAGTCTACAAGGCCCAACCCTTGTAACTTACTTCTCGTTGGTAAATTCGACTCCCAGGGCAATCCTTGAAGTCAAACTTTGTTGAATTAGCCACGACAATCGATGCTAACCCAAATCTGAGTTAGTGCTGGAGAAGCCCGTGCTCGGATATTCGTCTCGATGAGAATTGCTTCCGATTTTGATTCCCCTTAGTGGACCGCCACTAAGTTTGTTCTTAGGGAGTTGAATTGGCTACAAGCTTTTCCTCGTCCCCAACGATGGATCTAAACCACTTCAAGCCGATGCGCACTCTCGGAATGAAACAATTGCGATGCCTAAAGATTAGGCCGATTGCCTAATCAATTTTTCAGAGAATCTAAAAAGGAATTGTCGAAGGATTGAAGTATTTTCCTAATCTCACGAGGTTTGTCGGGTTTGGCGTTGCTTTTGGCTAAAGGGAATTTAGTTAAGCATGGTTTGTGAAAAAACCATACTTAATAAAATAAATAAAGAAAATGGAGAAAAATGAAGAGCTTTATTACTCAAGGAAGAAGAGAACAATGGAAAATGTTTGATGAATAATTCACCCCCAAAGTGGGGTATTTATAGTAGTTGAAAAACCCTAAAAACCTAAGATGATAAATCCTAAAAAATTTAAATAAAATTACATAAGATAAATATCCAAGTTTTGAATTTAAAGATAAAATTCGGATGATAGGCTATCTTGATAAGTAGACTGATAAGTTATCAAGCTTGCTGACGTCATCTTCTAGAAGGTGCTGACGTGGCGCCCAGTCAGCATTCATGCCCTGGTTCATGCCCATAAATCTGCCCACGAATTCAGTATTTTCTGCAGCACTTCAACTCATTTCCGGCATTACGTAACTTGCACGAGAACAACACAAAAACAGCCCAATTAAGTCCTTCAAACATATATTCGATCAAAATAAGGACTAAAAACATAACCAAAATAAATACTTATCAGTGTCCATCAATGCAGATAATTGAAGTTGGGGCAGCGGGAAGCAAGGGATTCAAGGAGAGCTCCACTTGAGAAGTATGTCTCGGTTAATAGCTATATATAATAAAGGCAATGGGGGAAAAGTCTTTTATATTGATGTGTAATGAGATTGAGTATGTTGACCATATTTGGTTTGTGGTTTGGATCTTGTTGTTTATTGCTTTGCAACATTTGATTCCTCTTATTCATAAGTTGTTATGCTATGCTTCTTGTTTTAAAGGCGTGATCAAGTGTTGGATGTGTTGAAGGAGTTGGTGCACCTAAGGTTTGCTTTGCATCTAGATTTTAATGCAATTTGGTAGTTATGATGCTTGGCCTGTTGTTGATATGTTGAGGATTGATTTGGAGTATGTTTGATGGAGTTTGGATGTGTAAAAACAAGTTTTTCTGCTGTTTCTGGGCAGGGTGTTTCGAAACACCCTTGCCTGTTTCGAAACAGGTGCATGATTTGGCCTGGGCGTTTCGAAACGGGTGGAGGTGTTTCGAAACACTTTTGCTACCGCCAAGCCGCGTTTCTGAACGGTCAATTCCCGTTTCGAAACACTTGACCGTTGGGCACTGATTTGAATGGTTTTGAGGTTTGCAAGCTTTACGTTTAAGTCCTGATTTTTGTATGTGCAATTGCTTGAGTTTGAGAGGTCCGTTTAAGGTGAAATTTGACAGGGAAGCAAGTAATATGACTAATTTCATAATGGTATCTTAAAAATTAGTAAAGTCCTCTTAATTTCCAGATTTTACATTTTGGTCCCTAAATTCGTATGGTGTGCAATTGAGTCCCTTATTGTTTTCCGATTGCTGTGATTTTTGAGTATGCTTATCTCAAGAGTATGCCTAGGATTAATGTGCATCTAGACAAGTTTAAAAAGAAAAAAAAGGGTCGTTAAACAAGGTTGACTTTCAGGTTGACTTTGGTTTTCCCCGTGTAATCTTCGTAGTTCGGGTCAACCGTCTAGGTCGGGCTAAGGGGGTTACAAAACCTTGAAACCAACTCCACTCATCAATTTCGTTTCGCTAGCTTGCTGAAACGCCAATTAAGCCTCCGGATCAACTCCAAAAGTGTCTGAAGATGTCTCCCATGTTTTAAACACATCAAAGCAGAGGATTAATGCATCATCATGCATTGAAATCTTCAGCCAACACTCCTAAACTCGATGCTCTACCCAAAACCAACATTTCGGCTACCAAACACAACCGAAAACACCTCCAAACTCTCCCAAAACTTAACCCAGCCAAGATCCATCACTTCTAACCATTTCTAAACATCAATTAACATCCAAAATAAACCTAAACTCGTCCTTCTACCTCCAGCAATAACATAGCACCAAGAACACCTCAAAAACCACCATTTTCATAAGCAAAAACTTAGGAAATACAACCTATCCGGGATTAGATTGATAAAACCTCATTTCAAACATCATTAGACATCCAAAATACATTAAAGAATCATCTCAAAACAGAGCCCAATCCATTACAACGAAAATCTTCAAGATCTCTTCCCAATCTTGAGTTTTAAGCCAAAATCAAGTTTCTAACATTAAATCCATTTATAAAACTTTAATAAAGGATTGACAACTTGGGAATTTCAGTAAAGAACTGAGTATTTAGAGGAGAAGAACATCCTTACCTCTAAATGATGATTTCTTCTTTATTTGGGCCAAATTCCATGAAAATTCAATGTGGAAATCAAAAGGATTTGATGCAAGATTGATTAGGAATCAATAGATGATAGAAATCTCATCAATTGAAGTGAAGATCAATGTGAATTTTGCTAGAGAAAATGTGTTTGGATGATGGGATTTTGAGAGAAAAAAGAATGAGAGAAAATTAAGAAAAGGTAGTTATGAAATCCAAAAAGTAGTTTCCCTTTTCTTTTTATTTAATTAAAGCATTAATTAAATCACCCAAATTAAGAAAAAAATTTGGAGAAATTTTTTTTGGGTAAATTAGCTCCTTAAAGATTCAAAGTTTCAATCCTTTACAAAACAGTCACTACTAAACTTTACAAAAATCGCATTTTGGTCACTACACCGAAATGTAGTATTTCCAAACCTAATTTTGTAAAATTGATTTCACCATTCTCATATATATATATATATATATATATTAAATGAGGATTTTTAGATATTTTTCTGTATTTTGAAAACATCCCGAACTAGGCTTTCCCTAAAACCTCCTTTTATATTTGAACCGCCTATCAGACCGGTCCGGTTCAGACCCTAAACTTCTAAGCCCAAAATTGGGGTGTTACAACTCTCCCCATCTTAAGAAGTTTCGTCCTCGAAATTTACTTGGAGGAAAAAGGTAAGGAAACTGCTTCTTCATGTCCTCTTTTCTTTCCCAAGTGGCTTCCTCAACACCACGATGCCTCCACAACACCTTAACCAACTCAATGGTCTTACCTTGAAGAATTTTACTGTCCGAATCTAGATTCTCAACCGGCTCCTCGTCATAGGTCAAATCTGGATTCAACTCTACTTCCTCCACAGGCATAACATGCGAAGGATCCGATCTACACCTTCGAAGCATAGAGACATGAAACACATCATGTATCTTTTCCAACTCTTGCGGTAACCTCAACTTATAAGCAACAGGACCCACACGTTCATTCACCTCGTATGGTCCAATATACCTAAGGCTCAACTTACCCTTCCGGCCAAACCTCATCACCTTCTTCCAAGGAGAAACCTTCAAAAACACACGATCACCCACCGCAAACTCAATCTCCTTACGCTTTAAATCCGCGTAAGACTTCTGCCAATCAGAAGCTGCCTTCAACCGCTCACAAATGAGCTTCACCTTCTCGGTGGTTCCTTTCAACAAAGCCGTCATTGAAACCAACTTCTGACCTGTCTCAGCCCAACAAAGAGGAGTTATGCACTTCCTCCCATACAAGGCTTCATAAGGTGCCATTTGAATACTTGCCTAGAAGCTATTATTATAAGCAAACTCTACCAAAGGCAAATGTTTCTCCCAAGAGCCCTGAAACTCAATCACACAGCACCTCAACATATCCTCAAGCACTTGGATGACACGCTCAGACTGTCCATCCGACTGTGGATGATAAGAAGTGCTGAAATTCAGCCGCGTACCCAAAGCTTGATGCAAACACTCCAAAAAACGCGATGTGAACCTCGGATCTCTATCCGACACTATAGACATTGGCACACCATGCAGTCGCACAATCTCAGCAATGTACAGCTCTACAAGCTTATCCAAAGTATACGTGGTATGCATAGGTAAGAAATGCGCACACTTCGTAAGGCGATCCACAATCGCCCACACCGAATTCTTCTTCGATGGCGAAATAGGCAATCCAGACACAAAGTCCATGGTGATCCTTTCCCACTTCCATTCAGGAATCCTCAACGGTTGCAACAACCCTGAAGGAAACTGGTGCTCAGCCTTAACCCGCTGACAAACCATACATTTACTCACATACTCTGCAACATCTTTCTTCAAACCCACCCAATAGTACTCATCCTTCAAATCACGATACATCTTTGTACTACCAGGGTGCATAGTAAAAGGACTACTATGAGCTTCAGACAGAATAGTATACCTCAACTCTGCATCATTTGGCACTACTATCCGCCTTCCGAAACACAAAACTCCATCATCATTAAAACAGAAATCCGATGGTCTCTCCTCAGCAATATCCTGAACATGTGGCACCAAGGAATCATCCAACAACTGTTTATCCTTTATCAACTGAACCAGAGATGGTTTCACTTGCAATTCAGCCACAAGACCTCCATCTTGCGAAATGCTCAAGCTAGCAAACATAGCCCTTAGCTCTACCGCCACCTTTCTACTCAAGGAATCCGCTACAACATTAGCTTTTCCTGGATGATACTCGATCGTCAGATCGTAATCTTTTAGCAACTCCACCCAACGTCGTTGCCTAAGATTTAACTCCTTCTGAGACATCAGATACTTCAAACTTTTATGATCCGTGTACACAGTACACTTCTCACCATACAGATAATGTCTCCAGATCTTCAAAGCAAAAACCACCGCAGCTAACTCAATATCATGAGTAGGATAATTGCGCTCATGCACCTTCAACTAGCGCGATGCATAAGCCACCACCTTACCCTCCTGCATTAACACACACCCAGACCAACATAGGATGCGTCACTGTACACCACAAACTCTTTTCCTGATTCAGGTTGAACCAAAATAGGAGCTTGCGTCAATGTTGCCTTAAGCTTCTCAAAAGCTTGTTGTCTCGCTTCCGTCCACTCATACTTAACATTCTTTTGCAACAACTTTGTCAAAGGGGCAGAAATCTTTGAAAATCCATCCACAAACCTCCGGTAATATCCTGCCAGCCCAAGGAAACTACGGACTTCATGAACAGACTTAAGAGGCTTCCAATTCATCACCACCTCAACCTCCTGAGGATCAACACGAATCCCCTCATCAGAAACCACATGACCAAGGAAAACAACTTCCTTAAGCCAAAATTCTCTCAACTTAGCATAAAGTTGATTCTCCAGAAGCGCTTGCAAGACAACCCTCAAATGACCTTCATATTCCTCCTCAGTACGAGAGTACACAAGGATATCATCAATGAACACTACAACAAACTTATCCAAGTATTCATGGAACACTCTATTCATCATGTCCATAAAAGCTGCAGGAGCATTCGTCAAACCAAACAGCATTACAAGGAACTCATAATGCCCATACCTCGTTCTAAAGGTTGTTTTTGGCACATCCACATCTTTCACCTTAAGCTGGTAGTACCCTGACCTTAAGTTAATCTTGGAGAACACAGCCGCTCCCCGAAATTGATCAAAAAGATCATCAATCCTCGGCAAAGGATACCGATTATTGATAGTTAACTTGTTTAGCTGACGATAATCAATGCACATTCTCATAGTGCCATCATTCTTTTTCACAAACAAGACCGGTGCACCCCACGGTGACACACTAGGCCGAATGAAGCCACGGTCAAGCAACTCCTGAAGTTGCGTCTTCAATTCTTTCAACTCCTTAGGTGTTATGTGATAAAGAGCAATGGACACTAGAGTTGTGTTTTCAAACAACTCAATTCCAAACTCCACCTCTCGGCTAGGAGGCAATCCAGGTAATTCCTCCGGAAATACTCTAGGAAACTCGCGTACGGTTCTGATATCCTGAACACGCAACTCATTTGAACTAGGGTTCATCACAAAAGCTAGGTAAGCCTCGCAACCCTACCTCAACATCCGACTTGCTTCCAACGTAGACACCACATTGACAAGAAACTTCACATTCTCACCAACCACCACTACTTCGTAATCATCCGCAAGTTTCAACGAAACTCGCTTGCTTTCAAAATCCACCACCGCCCTATGCTCCACTAGCCAATCCATACCAAGGATTACATCAAAGCCATAGAATGGCAACTCCATGAGATCAACAAGAAAAACATGGTTTTGCACTTTCAAGGGACATCTTCTATACAACTTCCGTGTCACAACCGTTTCACCAAAGGAACTAGTCACACGCATACCAACATCCAAAGACTCAACAGGTGAACCAAGCATTTGAGCATCTTCACGCAGTATGTATGAGTGTGTAGATCCAGAATCAATCAAAGAAAGTAATGATAAGGATTGCAAAGTAAAGGTACATGCGATCACATCCGTATCATTCCTTCCCTCACGTTGAGCATACACTCGAGCCTGGCCACCACCCTCAGGTTGAATAGCCACAACATGCGCTACATTCTTCCCACCATCATCTCTGCGCTGAAAATTACCACGACCGCGCCCACGACCTCTCTGAGGTGCAACTACCCCAGGAGCACGTCCCTGACCACCATTGGCCAACAAAGGACACTCTCTTCTCATATGGTCTGTCGAACCACAGTTCCAACATGAGTTACTTGTCACTGCAATAGGAGCCTGAACCTCCATCGATGCCTGAAGAAAATCTCGCCTCAAATGGCCACGAGATCCACACGTCCAGCACGTGTTCTGATCAACCCTCATCTTATCTCCCTGAACAGCCGTTCCATGTCCTCCACTACCACGCCTAGCAGTAGGCTGATACCTTCTATCTCGTTCTTTCTTGTTCCGTCCACCACTAGAACTATGATCAGCGACTCTTTTTCCTGAGCCAGAACTAACGCCTCTAGAAGACAAACCCAAGTTTTGCTCGATGTCCTTCGCTCGACACACAAGCACTTCAAAATCAGTATAATCAGTCACAAGCATATATGTCTTCACATCCGTCACCAATCTATAATGGAAACGTTCACATCTCTCCCGCTCATCAGGGATCAGCTCAGGTGCATACTGACTAAGGCGAACAAACTGGATCTCATACTCAGCTACCGTCATGTTGCCTTGCACAAGAGACATAAATTCTCTTTTCTTCTCATCTAGGTATCGCACACCCAAATACTTCCGCTTGAACGCATTCAGGAAAAACGTCCAAGTTACATAATTGTCCTCCATTCCAGAGATAGTGGTCGTCCACCACGTATAAGCATCACCATGCAGCAGTGACACCACACAACCCAACTTCTGCACATTATTGCAGTTCATTTGCCCCAAGATCCTCTTGGTACTTTCCAACCAAGATTCAGATCCCTCCGGAGACAAATCGTTGAACTCAGTCCCTCCCAGACTGCGAAGACGCTCCAAAGGCAATCTCACATTAGCATCATCCTGATGCGCAGCTCCATGAGCTCCAGCTACCGCTGCCTGAAAGGCTCCAGCAATAGCCTCAATCAACATAGTCATGTCAGGAGCAGCTTGCTCCTGCACACCTTCAGGTCCAGCGACCCCAGCACCAGCTCCAGCATTACCAGCTCCAGCACCACCATCACCACCAGGTGGTCCACCACCAGGAGGAGGAGGTAAATCCACAACATTCTCAGCATTCTCTTCATTTTCACTCTGAGCCATAGCTCTTGTATTAATCCTTGTTTCTCTACGTGGCCCCATTTACAAAGAAAACAATGCACTGACAAAAATGCAATAAACACAATTAGGCTCTATAAGGTAAGTAATCCAAGTACTAAAGCTCACTTTCCAAAAACAATTCTTTTCATCAGTTTTGATATGGCAATGGGTTCCCCTAACATGCTTCAACATAGCATAACGTCACAATTGTAATCATGCATCACAATTCATAAAACATTCTTTCACCTAAAAGGCCCATCATGCAGAGACACATACATAACCCACATAACAATTCCCAAATACACAAGAACCAAGCTCTGATACCAACAAATGAAACCCCCTTAGCGCGGCCTAGACGGTTGACTCGAACTACGAAGATTACACGGGGAAAATCAAAGTCAACCCGAAAGTCAACCTTGATTCACAACCCTTTTTTTATTTTTAACCTTTTCTACATGCACATTAACCCTAAGTGAGTTTCCATAAAACTTATTTGAGAAAGGCACAACGATCGGATAACAAATAGGGACTCAATTGCACTTATTACAAGAATAGGGACCAAAATGTAAATTCTGTAAATTAGAGGGTCTTTACTGATTTTTATGTTACCAATATGAAATTAGTTGTATTACATGCTTCCCTGTCAAATTTCACCTTAATTGGACATCTCAAACTCATACAATTGCAAACTCAACTTTCGGGACTAAAACGTAAAGCTTGCAAACTTCAGCACCATGCGAATCAGTGCCCAACGGTCACCTGTTTCGAACGTACACCAGCTGTATCGGAACGAGGACCGAAACGGCGTTGACCGTTCCGAAACGTGGGTTGGTTCCGAGACTAGTTCCGGAACGAGGCCTTCCAGTAGCCAAATCGTTTCAGAACAGCCTCCAGCCGTTTCGAAACACGAAGGCCATTACAGGCCCCCGTTTCGAAACGCCAGAGAGTGTTCCGATACAGTTTGCCCAGAAGCTGTAGATTTTGCTGGTTTTTCATACATAAATCCATTCAAACTCATCCTAATGACTTCCCAAACATACCAACAAGTCATCAAACCTATAAGGTGCATGTTTAGAACTCCTAAACACATTCATAGCATCAAACATGAAATTTCACATGTCTAGAGGCATGCTTCCTATTATCCAAAACCAAGTAACCAAACAAACTTCAAATCAAGCATTTAAAGGCCATTTACAACTCAAACCAACAAAGGCAAACATGCCACAACCCTAGGGAGTTCAACACATCTCCTAAGACAAATCTTAGAATCCCATTGCCAATTTATCAAAACTAATAGTGTATGAAAACATCACCATACGTGAGCTTGGATTTCCTTGGATGCACTTAGCTTCCTTGATGCCCAAAGCACCTCACTTATCTACATTATTGGTAAAAGAGAGCGTAAGCACAAATGCTTAGTGAGGCATGCTCTAAACGAAACCATTACAATAATGCATTTTTAGAAAACACTTTTAACAAAGCTTTTAAACCACATGCACATTTCTTTCTCATGCTACCTTGCATCTTTTTCAAGCATCTCATGCTTAATTACATTCAATTCAACATATTGGCTTTCAAGTGATAGTTCATAACCATTTCAACACAAAACACAATCGGATACGCGGATTACAAGCGTTGTCCCACACGCTTCATACACACTACCGGACTACACAAGGTTCACACTCAAGAGCAATCTCTCTATTGATGTGACACCCGTGGTGGAGTATAACGGTACAATCACAACCCCTCAACACCACTCACCGGTAGTTGTATACTTCCACTAACGAGAGTATAGGACACATGACACAAGATCCACACATGGAATTTACAACCACCATTTTGATCTTACCTCAATCGTTAGGGTACTTGGATTGAGTTTACGGTACAATCACAACCCCTCAACATCCAAGGCGACTTTACTTACGGTGCACCCAATCCTATAGCCGGCTAACTATATCCGATTCAAGTATTTTAAAACCATTACCTCACTTGCCAATATACATCAAATGCCATCCACAATTCACTGTTTTAAAGCATTAATCAAAGCCATTTAACATCATGCATCGCTATGCATCAAAACCATATTAATAACATGTCAAACCAAGGATCTCTTACCTTGAGCATCCTTCAATACACGGCTTTCAAAACCAGCATTAATCATGCTTTCAAAACAGTAATTAAACATGCATTTCATATCCAATGCATCAAACCACAATCTAGCACATCCGAGGGAGTTTTTCCGAAAAACTTACTCTCGAGCTTAGCTAAGTTGTTTAGACTTAAACTAAGCTCCCAAAACCTCCAAATAATTATTCCAAAGCTAGAAACCAACTCCACTCACCAATTTCCTTTCGCTAGCTTGCCGAAACGCCAATTAAGCCTCCGGATCAACTCCAAAAGTGTCCGAAGATGTCTCCCCTGTTTTAAACACATCAAAGCAGAGGATTAATGCATCATCATGCATTGAAATCTTCAGCCAACACTCCTAAACTCGCTGCTCTACCCAAAACCAACATTTCGGCTACCAAACACAACCGAAAACACCTCCAAACTCTCCCAAAACTTAACCTAGCCAAGATCCATCATTTCTAACCATTTCTAAACATCAATTAACATCCAAAATAAACCTAAACTTGTCCTTATACCTCCAGCTATAACAGAACACCTCAAAAACCACCATTTTCATAAGCAAAGACTTAGGAAATACAACCTATCCGGGATTAGATTGATAAAACCTCATTTCAAACATCATTAGACATCCAAAATACATTAAAGAATCATCTCAAAACAGAGCCCAATCCATTACAACGAAAATCTTCAAGATCTCTTCCCAATCTTGAGTTTTAAGCCAAAATCAAGTTTCTAACATTAAATCCATTTATAAAACTTTAATAAAGGATTGAAAACTTGGGAATTTCAGTAAAGAACTGAGTATTTAGAGGAGAAGAACATCCTTACCTCTAAATGATGATTTCTCCTTAATTTGGGCCAAATTCCATGAAAATTCAATGTGGAAATGAAAAGGATTTGATGCAAGATTGATTAGGAATCAATAGATGATAGAAATCTCATCAATTGAAGTGAAGATCAATGTGAATTTTGCTGGAGAAAATGTGTTTGGATGATGGGATTTTGAGAGAAAAAGGAATGAGAGAAAATTAAGAAAAGGTAGTTATGAAATCCAAAAAGTAGTTTCCTTTTTCTTTTTATTTAATTAAAGCATTAATTAAATCACCCAAATTAAGAAAAAAATATGGAGAAAAATATTTTGGGTAAATTAGCTCCTTAAATATTCAAAGTCTCAATTCTTTACAATACAGTCACTACTAAACTTTACAAAAATCGCATTTTGGTCACTACACCGAAATGTAGTATTTCCAAACCTAATTTTGTAAAATTGATTTCACCATTCTCATATATATATATTAAATGAGGATTTTTAGATATTTTTATATATTTTTAAAACATCCCGAACTAGGCTTTCCCTAAAACCTCCTTTTATATTCGAACCGCCTATCAGACCGGTCCGGTTCAGACCCTAAACTTCTAAGCCCAAAATTGGGGTGTTACATTAGGGGGTTACATGAAGCACCATATTTCTTTTCTTCCTTCTTGTTTCCATAGAGCTTCTCAAGCTTCTCCCAAATTTCTTTTGCACTTTTACAAGTGGAGACTTTATTGGAAACATTTTCATTGAGGCCACAAAGAAGAGTGTGCATCGTCTTTACGTTTAGCTTGGCCTTCGTGTCATTTGCACTCTTTTGCTTCTTCTTCTTCTTCTTCTTAAGAGCTTCCAAGTAATCATCTTCGATGATATCTCAAATCTCAAAAATTAAGAGATTTGATGAAATACTTCATGACATTTCTCCATTGGAAGTATGCTTCTCCTTCGAAGAGCGGAGGACACGAGATGGAGCGACCTTCTTCAAATCTTTCCATTTTCTTGAACGATGAACTTCAAGCAAATGATTTTTACTCTCGGATGTTAGTCCTTCGATGGAGACGAGGCTTTGATACCAATCGTTAGGCTTGCTGAACACTCGAATCGATCTTTAGAATAACCGTCAAGTGGGTTGTATTTAGTCCTTGGATGAATTGGCTAAAAACTGAAAGAAATGTAGACAATTTGCACAAGGATTTTAGAGTGGTTCGACTACCCAACCGAGTCTACATCCACTACCTTAGCACACCATTAAGGATTTCCCAATTCACTATGAATTCTTCCCCTTTTCAAGGCCAAGGAGTCAACTTTTACAACCCTATCTTTTGTATGGCTAAGATAGAACCACTCTAGTTTTTCTAAGGCTAAACTAGAATCTCTCCCTTTTACAAGGTTTGTTTGGTAAACTAAATATCTCACAAGGTGAGTGTTTACACAAATTAAGCTCACAATAAAGAGTGAAAGATTTACAATTTAAGCACTCTCTAAACTATATACAAGAGAAATGAAAAAATAAGATTTAAACTCAAATTATCTTCATCATCTTGCTTGGATATGTTCTCTAACCGTCTTCAAGTGTCTCAAGCTTGTTTTAATAGTGTTGAATGATATTCTAGCCGTTTATGAACGTTGGGGGTGTTTTGGAGCCGTTGGAAAGTCATGGAGTGGAGGTATAAATTCCCACAAGCACAAAGGTTTCGAAATCTTATGGAGGATTTGAAAAATATAGCTGTTATAGAGCCATGGTTTCAGAACATTTATAAATGTTTCGAAACCTTTTAGGGAAAGCTTTGAAACTTTTATTGAAAAAACCTAATTTTGACTAATTTTTTTACTTTTAAAAGTATATTCGATATAGGTGCAAAGTCAAAATATTTTAAACATATTTTTCACATTTTAAAGACTTTTAAAATCTTTAAACAAGTCCAAATATTTTTTAATAATTATTATATCAAAATATTTTCTCAACAATTTTAATCGGTTGCATTTATTGAAAATAAAAAAACTTACAAATGAAAAAAAAACTGAAAACAAAAACGACAAAAAGAACTGAAAAGGTAAAATAAACACAGTCGAACAAACATGCAAAAAAGTAAACCACTTTAGGTCAGAAGCAATCAGCGAGGAAATCAGAGTAGGGAAGCAACCGAAAGCATCCTCAGCCGAAACAAGATGAGACCATGGAAGAGAACAGCTAAAGAAAGAAACAACAAAGCCTAAAAAGAGAAATAAACCCCAAGTGATGAGAACCACATAGTACTACGAGATCATGGAGGAGTCAAACTCCGTTGATCCTCTGCAACGTACCGGAGAGCTCTTTTTGGCACGTCTTCAACCCAAAACCGGTCATGGAGGTCTCGGCTACCAGCATTAGCCATCTCATGCGCAACTTTATTTCTATCCCGACCAATGAATCTGAAATTACAAGAAAAAGAATCGGCCATGATCTTTGCATCGCATGTAAAAATACCCATATCCGAAAGGTCAGGGGCATTTGAATTTATTTTAGTTATTGCCGATCTGGAATCACTTTCAACCTCGATGTTCTTAAAACCAAACTGCATCCCTTGAACAATTGCAATGGCTTCAGCTGTGAAACAGGAGTTTATTGAGAAATTAATTATGTAACAAGACCCAAAATGAAACCTTCTGAATCTCTTATCACAATCCCTGAGTAGGAATAACAATATAATCCGAATTTGAAGTAAAAAATCTGATACAAATCCGATTGAAAAAAGTGAATCTATGTCTGAAAAAAGGTTCGAGTCCTAATAGGAGGTGGATCAGATATAGATATTGACATGATCCGATCCAAATCCAATCCGAACCCGATCTAAATCCATATTCGATCTGAGTCCGATCCATATATGAATCCGAATAAAAACATTTAAAACTTTTATATTTAAAAAAAATATAAATATGTATTAAAATTCTAATTAAGTTAAATTGAGATTATCTATATTAATATAGATATATATTAAAATTCTTATTAAGTTGAATTGAGATTATATATAGATGGGGAGAGGAAGCGGCAGGGAGAGTTTTCACTCGGGGTTTGCGGCAGGGAGAGCAGCTCGTCGGCATGGAAGCGGCAGGGAGAGTTTTCACTCGGAGTTCGTGGCAAGGAGAGCAGTTCGCCGGCAGGGAAGCGGAAGAGAGTTTTTTCACTCGGAGTTCGGGGCAGGGAGAACATCCCGTCAGCAAGGAAGCTTCATCGGAAATAGGAGGCAAAAGCGGAGGGCCGGAGTTACCGTCTTCGTCAACCATGTCAGCAAGAGGATCCATAGAACTACACTGAGGGAAGCTTTTCAAGAGTATGGGAATGTGCTGGACGTTTACATAGCCTACCATAACCCTAAAAGAGCTACGATGAGGTGCACTTTTGCGTTCATCAGATTCTCAAACGTGTGGGAAGCTATGACGGCGGTTGAGCTGGCAAACAACATGCGTATGGATGGGTGCGTCATAAAGGTTTTTCTGGAAAAAAGTCACATCAAGCAAAAGAAATCGCACCCTGCTGAAGGAGACAAGCCAGAAGATAAACGTTTAGGGGGCAAGACAAATTGGTCCAAAAGGATAGATGAACGCACCTATAAAGAAGCGTTGTTAAACACTGGAAGTCAGAGCAATGAGGAAGTGAAAGAGAAGCCTTTGAGTGATACGGAGTTGAGAAGGGTTGGAGATGTAGCATATCCCAATGAGGAGAACACCAACAACTTGGAAGAAAACCACTTTACAACGGAGGAGGGGGAAAAAGGCCCAGCGGCATATCAATCCATAAAGACGGTGCGGATAGACATTGAGCAGGATGGCTAGAAATGGCTGAAAAACTCACTGGTTGCCCAGATAGTCCCCATGTTCGATGCGGAGTTTGTTCAACAAATTCTTCGGTCCGAAGGGTTCAAAGTGAACGTTCATGGCCTGATAGGTTTCTACGTCCTAATCAGTTTCTTGGAGGAAGAACAAATGGAAATTTTTTGGGACTTAAGAGAGTCTACACTAAAACAATGGTTTTCGGATATTGATACGTTGGAAAAATTCTGCAACTCAGAAAAAATGTTAGTTTGGATTTGCTTGGAAAGAGTTCCCCTCGAGGCTTGGAATGAACAAGGGCTAAAGCAAATCGTGGCGTGAAGATTTGTACGCCTAGAAGAAGATACGTTAGCTAGGAGAAGGCTTGATGTCGCAAGAATCCTCGTTGGGGTGAAGATCTTATCACAGATTCCCCACGTGTTGAACATCGAATTGAACAAAAAAAATCTACACCGTTAAAATCTCCATAGCAGAGTTTGAAGACGAGAAATGGTGGTTGGATGAGGGGTTAGTGGTAGGTGGGGGTTTCGGTTCGCCGGAGCATCCGTGCCGCGGAATGGGAGGAGTCGAAGATGCTTTCCAGAAAGCTCAGGTTCCAAAGAATGTGGATGCCGATTTTCAATTATTGCAGCCGCAATGCTGGTGCGAGTCCCAAGAGATTTTGTCACCTCTGGGTCCAGGCAGACTAAATCATGCATGCAAGCCAGAGAATATTAGTCGTTGCGGGGCCCCTCTGGCTGTCGGGACTTCTTCACCGCAATTATCACAAAAAAATGAGATAGGCTCAGTTGGAGGGGTTAAGCCCGGTGGGCCAAAGGTGTCTCAAAAGCCCAGGTCCAGTGATGGGCTCTTTGAAATCCCAATTTTAGAAGCCTCTGAGTCTTTTTCAACCTTAGATCAAAGCATCTCAATTGAACCGGTCTTTGACCCTTCATCGGGGCTTTACTCTGTCCGAACCAAATCCTTCAAAGGGAGTAATTTCCATTTACGCCCTCTATCTAAAATTTCTGGAGTTGGGAAAAGGAACATCAGAAGACCGCTGGGTTCTCCTAGTCCGGCCTCCAGAAGAATTGATGCGTCTTCGCCGGAGCAAATTCCGGGCACGTCACCGATGAAGAATTCCGCCAAAGCTGCATGCATTGGAGAGCCAATTAAATCTCGGGTTGCTCAAGATTCTGTGTCGAGCCTAGGAAAGGAGATGCTGGATGAAGCTAGGGCTACTTTAGAGGTCTGTCAAGCGGTGGGGCTTAGATTCGAGTCCGATAACGAAACATTGCTGGGTAAACTGGTGGAAATCGAAAGGAATGCTGCTGAGTGACAGAGGAAATCAGTCCCCCACGTCAACGGTGTGAATGGTTATTTTCTTGATGAATCAATCTTTACTGGTTACATGGAACATAAGAGGTCTGGGAAGCTGGGAGAAAAGAGCAGCTGTGAGGAAACTGATTTCAAAATCTAAATGCAAATTCATGTTTCTGCAAGAGTCGAAACTAAGGAGCGTTGATACAAAAGCCATCGCGCTAATATGTGGGCGTAACTCAAACTTCAATTTCAAATACTCCGCGGCAGTAGGAGCAGTAGGAGGACTTATATCGTGCTAGGATCCTAGCTTCTTCTCATATGACAGGTGCGTTATCGATCATAACTTCATTGCTATTATCGGCAAGCTTGTTAGCTCAAATTTCAGTTGTGGTATATTAAATGTGTACAGTCCTAATGCGACAAGCGAAAGAAACGCTCTCTTTGAAAGATTAATTGTGCTGGTATCTGAAATTGGCTTACCCTTCTTGATCGCTGGGGATTTCAACATTGTGCGGAATGCTGAAGAAAAAAGTGGGGCCAGCTATAATAAAAAATCAATGGCAATTTTCACCGATTTCATTGAAGGGCTAGAGTTGCTGGACCTCCCACTCAACGGGGGAAAGTTCACTTGGTCTAACTATAGGGAGGTTCTATCTTTTAGCAGGCTGGATAGGGTGATGCTCTCGCCTGATTTCGTTAGCTTGTGGCCCGATCTAATACAAGTCCTACTCCCGAAAAACATCTCAGACCACAACCCCGTTGGCCTGGTCTCGATGGGTGGGGAGAGAGGAGCAAAATTCTTTAAGTGGTTCAACTACCTTGCAGAAGACAAAGATTATGTGAGGCAAATAGAAAGTGAATGTCGAAGCTTTAGTGGTGGTCAGATTGGGTCCTTGTTGCAATTGTGTAAAAGAGTGTCCAAAGAATGGGTCAAAAAACAAGGTAAAGATGATTCTAAGTCTGTGAGCAACCTGGAGAAAAAATGTCATGAATTGGAATTACAGCTGGTGAGTGGGCAGAATATTGATGAGATAAGAAAACAATTGTTAACGAGCAGGAAAAATTTGTGGGAAGCCCTGAGAAGAGAAGAGCTCGAATGGATACAAAAGTCTAGGGTCAAATGGGCAGTGGAGGGAGACCGAAACTCTAAATTTTTCCATGTGTGTGCCTCCTCCAGAAGAAGCGAGAATTTTATTGGTTGCATCAAAGTTGGGGAGGAAACTTACAGTAGGCCTGCCGAGGTTAGGAAAGCCATTGAGATCCACTTCAAGAAATTATACAATTGTCAGAACACAATTCCTGTGGATGTCTCAGGTTGGGATTTAAATCACATCAGCCTTGCGGAAGCTGCCAGATTAGAAAGGTCGTTTACAGAGGAGGAAATTTGGGTTGCTCTATCTTCTGTGAGCTCATCCAAAGCCCCTGGACCAGATGGGTTTAATATGGGGTTTATAAAAAAAATTGGAATTCCCTAAAGAAGGAAATTTCGAAGTTCTTTGAGGAGTTCCATAAGGGGAAAATCCAGGAGTTCGCCTTCAACCATTCCTTTATAGCCCTTATCCCCAAAAAACAGAATGCAGCCTCTATCGAAGAGTACAGACCAATAAGTTTGGTGGGATGCATTTACAAGCTTCTAGCCAAGGTGCTCGCACTGCGTTTGGGTGAAGTTACGAGTCAGGTTATAGGTGAGAAGCAGTTTGCTTTTTTCCCTGGTAAACAACTAATCGATTGCTCACTTATTGCGAATGAAGCAATTGATTATGTGAGAAAAAGCGGATTAGAAGGAGTGGTTCTCAAGCTCGACTTCTACAAAGCCTATAATTCAGTGGATTGGGGTTTTCTAATGAACATTAAAAGGAAGATGGGGTTCGGCACATTATGGTGCAAGTGGATACACACTTGCCTATCAACCGCATACATTTCAGTTTTGGTGAACGGATTACCTACAGCACCGTTTGCAGTGGGGAGAGGGCTTAGACAAGGCTGCCCTCTCTCGCCAATGTTGTTCAATATTGCAGCGGAAGGTCTCAGCTTTCTTCTTCATAAAGCAAACTCGTCCGGCTTCTTTCAGGGTTTCGAAATTGAGCGAGAAAGGCTAAACCTGTCCCATATCCAGTTCGGAGATGACCTCATTATTTTCAGTGGTGCCGGATTGAATCTGATCAGAAACATTTTCAGAGTACTTAAAGGGTTTGAACTAGCGGTTGGTCTCAAAATTAACAGCAGGAAGTCTAAAATCATCGGTATCAACGCTGATTCAGAAAATATCAGTAGATTGGCTTCGCTTTTAAACTGTCAAGTTGAAGGCCTTCCGAGTAAATACTTAGGCCTGCCCTTGGGTGAGCCAAAAAATAGCTTGAAAATTTGGGATCCGATTGTGGAGAACTTCAAGAGAAAGTTAGGGGTTGGAAGTTTAAGTTGTTATCAATGGGGGGAAGAATCGCTCTTATCAAAGCAGTTCTTACGAGCTTGCTTGTGTTCTACATGTCGTTGTTCCAAATGCCCGTGGCTATCAACAAGATCCTCACTAGCCTCATATCTAAATTTCTCTAGGGTGCCAAGGATAGCAAAACGATTCATTGGATAAGCAGAGATACGATAATGAAACCAAAGAAGTGTGACGGCTTAGGCATAGCAAACCTTGCGGATAGAAATAGAGCACTGCTGAGCAAATGGGTTTGGAGATTCGGCGTCGAACAAGATAGTCTGTGGCGAAAAGTGATTAACACTAAGTACTTGGAAAGCGAAGATGCGCTCATCCCTAGGAAGGTAACATCCGGTAGAAAGTCCTGGGTTTAGAGAAATATAGTATCCCCTTTGGCCAATCCTAATAGTGTTGTTACACAAAACTTACATTTCTTGGTGGGGAACGGGAAAAAGATACAGTTTTGGTCGGATGTTTGGGCAGGTCCAGCACCACTCAAAGATAGATTTCCCAGAATTTATAACTTGGCAATTGATAAGTCGGGACCTATAGCTAACTTTGGCAGTTTCAGCAATGACGAGTGGTCATGGGAGGTAAGATTGCGCAGGGCTTTATTTAACTGGGAAAAGGTAGTTTGGGATGAGTTCATTGCAACATTAGAAGGAGGGAAACCGGGAAGATTCCTAAGTGATGGAGTTCGATGGAAAGGTGCTGCAAATGGAGTCTTTAGTGTCAAAAATTACTGTGAATTACTTATTGATTGCAACAGGCACGAAGAAGAAGTATGGTCACACGTTTGGTCTAACCTCGCACCTCCTAAGGTAGCAGCTTTCATGTGGCGTTTGGCTCACGGAAGACTCCCAACCAGAAGTGAGTTGGCAAAAAGAGGGGTAGGCGTTATTCAAACCCAGGTTTGCCCGATATGCCTCAAGGATGTTGAGACGGTTAATCATCTCTTCTGCTCATGTGAGGTTAGTTGGAGGGTATTGTCTAGATGGCTACATACCTGGAGAGTTTATTTTGTCGTCCCAAGAAATGTGAAAGCACTAATCTTAGTTTGGGGTGAAGTTAGAATCCCGAATCTGGCTTTGGAAATTTGGAAAGCGTGTCTGTTATTTTTTTGCTGGTCCATTTGGCTGCTCAGAAACGATAGAGTATTTAATGATTGTGTTGTCGATGAACAGTGGCTGTACACCAACACCCTAGCTAGACTCGGCTAGTGGTGTAAAATAAGATTCCCTGGGGCTTTTCTTCCCTCGGACACCCTCGTGCAGGACTCGACGCTACTCAAATACGTAAAGGCTGAAAGGAAGTGCAAAGTGATTTCGATGTGGTCTAAACCTCCTGTTGGCACACTAAAATTCAATGTAGACGGGGCTGTTAACGGTGGGTTCGGAACTGCAGGCATAGGAGGCATTTTGAAGGATTGGAATAATGTGAGTTTGGCTATGTTCTCTAAAAGTGTCATAATTACTGATTGTACCACTGCTGAACTCCTTGCTCTAAAGGAGGCAATCCGCATGTTCAAAATGATGGGGAAAGCTGACAACAATGCTCTAATCCTTGAGACAGATTCATCCATGTGTGTTGATTTGTTTCGCAACTCAAGCAGGGCACCGGCGGTCTTTTTGGGTATCATAAAAGAATGTTTAGCAGGGTGCTCGAATCTGAATTGGTCCATCGTGTGGACCCCTAAGGAAGCCAACTCCTCTGCAGATAAACTGGCCAGAAGCGGTATCTCTCGCCGGAAACCGTTGAGTTGGGTAAGGACTGGATGATCCCAGTGTGGGAAAGGATTCTTGAAGAATGAGGACCACTGGTGTGTGGGCAGGAATGACGTGAGTGTTGGAAATCGTAAGGGACTGTTTTGTTTGTGTTTCTTATTCAATTGTCCTACAAGTGATTGTATACATTAGCAAGAGGCACTCTTTTTCCTCCAATTAGGATTAGGGAGATTTTTTAACGAGACTCTTGCTAATGAGCATTAGTATTAATAAATATAATTTTCAATATATATATATATATATATATATATATTTATTTATTTAAATCCTAATGTAAGTTGAATTATGATTACCAATCCATTGCCATCTCTATCCCTGAGCATGATTTATGTTTTGCATAATTGAATCTGGCGTCAGAGTTGTTCTTCACAACAGATGGTGGGGGAGGAGACCAACGGGCAGGAGACCGATAGTGTGGGTGACTAAGGGAAGCGGAAAGAGAAGCTAATTCATCACAATGCTCCCGAATAAAGGTAACCACATCTTCCAATCTTTGTTGAGTATCCTCATGAATTAATTTATTCCTGGAGAACCACAATGCCCAAATAGTTGCATGCTTGTTACAAGGATAATATTTTAGAATCCATAAAAGCCAACTGCTTGCTTAATCCGGAATCAAATCAGTAGGTCATGAAAAACCTAATTGCTGCCATACAAAGAAAGCAAAATTACAATCCCTAGCAACATGTAGATTATCCTCTGTACCAATACAACATCGAGCACATATTGGATTTGTCACTACACGCTTAATGACAAGATTATGCATTGTATGGAGGAAATTCTTAGAAAATTTCCATATCATAATCTTGATTTTGGAAGGCACATCAATTTTCCAAATGTAATTATAAACATTATTCACGGGTCCAATTGAGCTCTAGATTTTAGTAACATGCGATAACCACTTCGAACCCAGTAAATACCTGAACCCTCCATTTCCAAGTAAGGACATCTCGTGACTGTAACGAGGAAGAGGGATGATCAAAATGCAGTTCGCTTCATCTGCATTAAAGCGAGCTTGGATAAGATTTTCATTCCACTGTTTTTCATCAATTAAAATTAGATCAGAGACATAATGTAGACCCTGAACTGGAGCAACCGATTAGCCATGTGTTAATGTAGTAATAGTAGGAATAGAAATCTCCTGCCCCTTTTCGGTGCCCCTACTTATACTCTCATACTAAATTTTAGATTTATGGTTTAGAGTTTAGCATTTAAGGTTAGGGGTTGTTGTTAGGTTTTAGAGTTTAAGGTATAGGATACATGGTTTAAGATTTAAAATTTATGGTTAAGATTTGAAATTTAATTTTTTAATATTTTTTTTGTGTTGGGCATAAAAAACAAAAAAGAGGAGAAATTTCTTTGTATATATTGCATTGAAAGCAACCGATTAGCCATGCGTTGTTGAATTTTCTTTTCTTTTTTAGTTTTTAACATTTTCTTTATATTTCAAAAAGATTCGAGAACTAGAAAGCGGATGATTCCATTTTTTTACGTAGCATTGATAATGTAGTAATAGTAGTGGTATTTGTTAAATTTAATTAAGTTATTATTTACAATAAAATTTTAGAGGTTGCAATTAGGTTGCTCGGATCGAGTTCAGGTTAGGTTGATTTTCGGTTCGAGTTGCTTTGGGTCGGATCAGGTCTGGTTCAAATTTAGTTCGGGTCTATATTATTTTGGATCGGATCGAGTATCGGGTCGGGTCAATATTGAATCGGTCAGCTTTTAATTTGAGCCAGTATATAAATATGATCTTTTAAAGGAGAAAATGATTTTAAATTATTACTAAAGGTAGTTGTTAATTAGTAATATAACACAAAATGAGAATAAAACATACATATTTGAGGAAATTAAATTCATGTTGCTTTCGATTTAGGTTGATTTTCGGTTCGGATTACTTTCAGTTCGGGTTGATTTTTGGTTTTAGATGCTTTCGGTTATTTTCGGTTCCAATTAATTTCGATTCGGGTTGATTTTCGACTTAACTAAATTTGGGTCAACTTTGTTTCAGTTCGAATTTAGTTTGGATTCGGGTCAAGTTTAGATCATCATATTCGGGTCTCGGGTTGAGTAAATCGGTTCGGGTCTCGAGTTTGCCAGATCTATAATAAATTTTTAATTAATCTGTGTTGATAAAAACTTTTCTTTTTCTAATCACCCACTCCTCCCAAAAAAAAATTAAAAATATTTCTAATCACGCATGTTAATATGGGCAAAGCCACATGGAGGCTGGCAGGGGGCTGGCCCCCGTAGTCTATCCTTATGGCCTATTTTTTTAATTTAGCCCGTGTAGAATTTTAAATTATAATTTATTTTATTTGTTTTAATATTATAGAACGAGTGTTGTCTTATGGGTAAAACGTGTACGGAAAATTAAGTTTGTTTTAATCGAAGTTAGTGAATCAAATCCTATTGATGATGTTCTTCAGTCTTTTGTTCTTTTGAGGCTTAGGTGTAAAAGGTCATTGAACTTGTGAAAAAATCAATTAAGCCCCTGAACTTTTTTTGCACTCAATTAAGTTCTTGAACCATGAAATTAAGTCAATTAAGTCTTTTGATCAATTTTGACCATTAAATATTAACAATTGTTTTCTTTAGATATTACTGACACGTGATACACTACAATTATACCATGTTGCATTTACAGATTTCTTTAAAAAAATATTTTTTTACATTTTATTTATTTTTTAGAACTTTTAAATAAAATAAAATATTGAAAATGTCAAATCGAGATACTGTGACACAATAGACTGTACCATCAAATCCAAAAAAGAGTATCGAGATTTAATGATCAAAACCTGTTCGAGGGCTTAATTGATTCAATTTTTTAGTTTAAGGGCTTAATTGGGTAAAAAATATTTAAGGGCTTAATTGATTTTTTTTTCAAAAGGTCGAGGGCTTTTTATACCTTAATTTTTTTTATTTTATCTCCCTTAACTTTTAATTTCTCGCTTTGCCCCTGCATGTTGACTAATTAATTCGTTTAAGACATGGATGCATAGACAGGGCTAGAGCGGCGGTCCCCTTTAAAAATTTAAAATCGTTTATGATTTAGAAATTTTTTAACAAAAATTATATATTTTTTATTAAAAATATATTTTCATCTCTTTAAAATTCTATAGTTTGTCTCTTAAAATTTTATAAGTTCGTCCCTCAACATAAAATTATGCGTTCGTCTCTGATTTAATATAATTCATAGCCACTATATTTGAATAAGATTCTCGAATGCTTGCATTTTACTCGATCTGAGTTTGTATTTTATTTACCAGAGAAACACAACTATTCAAGTTAAGCTAAAACGAATAGGATAAATATGTCATTTTGTTTAAATTTATAAATTATATCTAAGTCGTTTTTTAAACTAATATCATGTCATTTAATTAAGTCCAACTCAAATTCTTTTTGCGTGTAAATCATGGGTATCCCCTGTTTATTCCTTTAACCGTTTAAACAGAGCGTTCGACGAATCATTCGTATAACGTTCGTTTATTAAGTTAAATAAAAGAGTATGAACAAATTTTTTATGTTCGTTTAATAAACGAACGAACTCGAACATAGGTGTGTTCGGTTCGTTTCACGAACAAACTTGTTTACAAGCTCATTTAAAGGATGAAAATGCTTGTGGATGTATCTAAATACTGCAAATTTTGTTGTTGTTAAAGAAGTTATATATATATAAGTTCATGTTGAAACGTAAGTTTTATTTTGTTACTTTCGTTTTATATATTTATTATTAATTTAGTTAACGTTTCTAAACATATAAACGAACATGTTCGTGAACGAATAAACGAACACGTTCATGAACACTTAAACGAACGGTCGAACACGTTCATGAATAATAAACAAACGAACACGAACACCTTTAAAATAAATAAATGAACATGAACACAATATTAAAAATCTAAATGAACAAAAACCGAATATGAACACATTTAAAAATAAACAAAAAAACATGAATATAGTCTTGTTCGTTCAAACTTAATTCATTTACACCCTTAATTAAAAGAATCATTTTACTAGTTTTTTCAACGTACAAACATTTTTTGTGAAAGGCTCAGCTATATATTACTTTTACCATGTTTTGCATTGTAACATGGAATGCAAGCTTAAATTTATAAATTAGATCTAGGTCGTCTTTTTTTTTCAGTTTTTGAAGGTTTATAAATTGCAGCTTGTACAGGTATAAGGGACGGACACAAAATTTTATGTTAAGAAGGCGAACTTATAAAATTTTAGGGGTGAAAATAGATTTCTAATAAAAAACATATAAACTTTTTTAAAAAATTACTAAATTATATAAAAATTTCAAATTTTTAGGGGGCCACCGCCACCTCCAACCCCTTCTAAGTCCATACCTGAGTATAACATCTTTTGCTAACGCTTTTATCATTATTATTTTTACTAGCTTTTACATATAAAGGACGATTGTGTATGTATCAAATAAAACAATAATAAATAAGCACCAGAAGTAAATAAATGTGGATCCAAGATCTTTTTTATTTTATTTTAACTGTACATGCAAGTTTTATTGTCTTTTTCTTTTTAATTCTTGGATTTTGCACCGTTTTATCTTGATTTAATAGTCAAAAAAGTGTTCAAACAGTACTAGTGTTTTCCATATATGTGTTTAGAATAATTTTCGGTATAAATAGGTGTTTAACGTTTTAACCATTGTTATTTTTGGTGCATTGTTATTAGCGGTCGTTTAAAAAATTCTGTTAGCCAATAAAACTATGATACATGGCATAATTTCTTTTATTTTTTAAAAAAATTCAAAATTTTCAAAAATATCCTAAAATTCTCAAAAATTCCTAAAATAATCTCAAATTCCTAAGCCCCAAATCTTGATTCCAGCCGTTGCCACTGTCAATCACCGACGTCCTGCCCACTACTTTTGTCGTCGGACTCCCACGACCATTTCCCTCATCTTTCTGCCGTCAAAAGCCGATAATCGATGTGTCTAACGTAGAAACAAAGCCGAACGACGAGAGAGAAAAGAAACGATAAACGACAAACGTTTGCCGATTAAATGACGAACAGTGTGCGGGTCTTGCGACGAAAGGAAGAGGCTTCATTTTGTCACCGGCAGCGTGATGAACAGCGATGACAATAATCAGATTTGGGGATCTAGGGATTTTGAGGTTATTTTGTGAATTTGGGGAAATTTAGTGATTTTTTAAAATTAACTTAAAAGTAATAAAAAAAATTTAAAACCAAAGTCATGTGTCATGTTTTGATTGGTAAAAGAATTTTTTTTAAACGTTCAAGCACCTAAAACGGTAAGGGTAAAACGTTAGACACCTACTTAGGTTAAGAAATAGCTTAAGTACCTATCTGGAAAAATATATAATTAAACACTTTTTTTATTATTAAGCCTTTTATCTTTTAAAGACGGGTGAAAACCAGGAGGGCATTGTACAAATAAGAGGTAAAGTTCACATATGATTATTAAACCATTTTAAAATATTCACTTTAATCATTCAATTTTTAAATGTTAAAAAATATCATTAAACTTTGGTTTTTTACAAATCGGTCACCAAATTGTTAAGAGGTGACACGATAGTTAAGAAATTTTTTATAATAGCACATTTGGTCATTCATATTTATACATTCAATTAATTTTATTTTAATTTAAAAAATTCAATAATTTTAACTTTCGTTATTTACACATTTTATTAATTTAATTATATTTAATCTAATAATTTTTCATTCCAACTTGAAAGTGACACGCGTCATAGTCTGGTTGAAGAAAATAAATGGAGAAGTGTGGGATGGGGGCTGAAACCTAAGAAAGGAAGGAGAAATAGTGCACATTAAAAATTGATCAAAGCTAATCTTTAATTATAATTGACATCTACTTATATATTAATTTGTAAGAAAAAAACAATAAAAATAAACACAATAATTTCAACTATCATTTCTGATTTCTCCTGTTTATTCCTACTTTAACTACCTTACTGCCAGTGCTTCGATGAACCAAACGAAAAAGGATCTGAACTGAAATATTATTGGTCTCTACTGTGTCGTCTATTGATTTTTCACCAATAAAAAACGATATAATATATATAAATTAAAATGGTTTTCATTTATAGCTAAATAATATTTTTGCCCCAATGGTTGGTGTGCCTTATATCTTCCCTTTTTCCAAGTTCGAGTCCCCCATCCTCTTTCATATTTTCCCTCAACCATTGGTAGAATGTGAAAACTATGAGAGTTAAATTTATTTATCTTTTTAAATTAAGACTCATTTGATTAAATCTATAAATTTAGAGAATATGCTGTTATACAAATTTTTATTAAAAATAGGACCAAAAGTGCTCAAGTGAATTTTATTTTCCTGAAATAAAATCATTGACTTTGGCTTATATTTATCTAAATGTTCACATGAATAAGAGGGTCTTTTTATTTAACCATCGGTATTTAACTCGTTGACCGTCTATTTTGGATCATGTTTTACAGAGATTCAATATGAGACAACCCTTCCAACCTAATTTTTTTAGTCTTTGATGATTAGTATCGTGCATGAATTTATATAATTTGGTATTCATTAATTGGTCTAGTGGGTAAGGATGCTCATATTGTCTCATCTTGTATATATGAGTTCGAATCCCTACATATAAGAATACAATACTTCTCTATTTAATTAAAAAAATTATATAAATTTTGTAAACATTTCAATTTTTCAAATTTTGACCATGTAATTAAAATTTTCTATCTCCGTCCCTTTTGATAGATAAAGTTTGAGATATATTAAGTTTTATTTTATTTTTGTCTACTTTTGGTTAGAGTTTTGCTGCCTAAACCCTGTACCTCAACCTAATATGCCCTATATTAATGTCACTATTGGTATATATGGGGGGCATATGCCGTAAGACATTACCAAAACTACAATGAAGAAGAACATTTCTAGTGGGATATAATGAGATCACGTATACGTATAATTTTATGTCCATTTTTTGTAGAATTTGACAGCTTGTCTTTATTCCTTTTGGGGTTCTTTCACTTTGTTTATTTCCTTGGGGTGCATGAAATATCGAGAAAGTATAGTGTTAATAACTAAACATGTTGACAAAGTTTTAATGTTGATAGCTGAACGTTTGTTTAAACCCCAAATCTATTAGTGTCGGCTAAAGATTTGAATGGTAGTTGCAGTACTCGTATTTTATTTTCCGTTGTGTTAACGCGGTTTCAGAAGAAAAAAACGAATGTTATTGCGGTTATTACATGTATTGCGATCGTAAATTGTTTAAAGAACAAATGTTATTGCAGACATAACAGTTGTAAGTATCGTGATTCCAGATGGTGTTAAAATCAATATATAACGACCGCTATAACAATCGCAGATTGCTATTTAAATCCTTTTGTGTATGTTAACAAAGAGTGACAAAGTAGCAGGTACCGAAGTATTCAAAAGATAGAAAAAGTAGACTGACAGATCGATTTGCAAAATATGTATATGATATCACGGCCATCGAGCAGGTGAACTAATTGCTGGTATTCTACTCTTTTATCTTGTTCTTTTCTCACATGATTTTGTTCTTCTGTTTGTCCTAAGAAAGAATGGATTTATAAAAGAAATCCAAGAAAATCTCAATGGAAGATTTACTGGAAAATAAAAACATGTTATAAATTTTCATTTGTTCCACGACCTAAAAGAAATATGAGAGAAGAAAAAGTATAATATATTTTTCTATTACATTCAACACTCGTCACTGATATAAAACTCATTTTAATATGCATGATCAATGAAGATTAAAATTCTTAAAACCTGCATCCCGGTCATGTTTGGCAGCAACGTATACTAATTACTAATTACAACGGTAATCAAGACTGATTAGGACATTGATTCACAACAATTTGTTTATAAGGATAAAATACGACAGGCACAACTAATCATATTATTTTATTTCATGCTTTTTGATTAAATTAGGGTGGCTAACGGGCTTCATTATCTTACATTTTTGTATATTTTTTCTAAACCTTGAGAGTAGTTCATTTCAACCGCTATAAAAACCTCCCTTTCCTTTCTAAATCTCAAACAGCATCACACTTTGGTTTCTTTAATTCTTTCAGACAAGTTATCAAAAATGGCAGGAACTGGCTTTCTGGGGGTTATTGTTATAGCCTTTGGTCTTTTGGCATTTATAGGCTCAACTCATGCTCAATTGCAGATGAATTTTTACGCTAAAAGCTGCCCCAACGCTGAGAAAATCATCTCGGATTATGTCCAAAAACACATCCCCAATGCCCCATCACTCTCTGCCTCCTTCATTCGCATGCACTTCCACGATTGCTTCGTCAGGGTATGTAGCCATTTTTCTCTTAATATAAAGTAGAATAATTCAGAGATTGAGAATATTTATTTTCCCAGGGCTGTGATGCATCGGTGCTTTTAAACTCCACCAATGGCCAATCCCCGGAAAAGAATGCCGTCCCGAATCAAACACTGAGGGGATTCGATTTCATCGACAGGGTGAAAAGCCTGGTCGAAGCTGAATGCCCGGGCGTTGTCTCTTGTGCCGATATACTTACTTTAGTTGCAAGGGACTCGGTCGTCACCGTTGTAAGTATTCTCAGCGGGACTCAACATTTCCATTTCATGGTTTTCACTGTAAGAGAAAAGAGTTTTATACTGCTATTTTGTTCCGACAGGGAGGTCCGTTTTGGCAAGTTCCGACAGGAAGAAGAGATGGGGTGATCTCAAATGTAACCGAAGCAAGAAACAACATCCCAACCCCATTCAACAACTTCACAACTCTCCTTACACTTTTTAACAACCAAGGACTCGATACTAATGACTTGGTTCTTCTCTCCGGTACATAACATAACATAGCACGTACATCTTCTTAATTGATAGTACATTAATTTCTCGTCTGCTTTTGTTTTAGGCGCTCACACCATCGGCATAGCTCACTGCCCAGCTTTCTCGCGTCGGTTGTATAACTCAACCGGTCCCGGTGGAGTAGACCCGACGCTGGACAGCGAATACGCCGCGAATTTGAAGGCAAACAAGTGTAGAACACCCAACGATAACACCACGATAGTCGAGATGGATCCCGGAAGCCGTAAGACCTTTGATCTTAGCTACTACACTTTGTTAACCAAAAGAAGGGGACTTTTCAACTCCGACGCGGCATTAACCACGGACTCAACCAGCTTGGCCCTCATCAACCAGCTGCTTTCGAATCCTCAATCGTTCTTCTACGCTCAGTTTGCTAAGGCTATGGAGAAAATGGGTCGGATCAACGTCAAAACAGGATCCCAAGGACAGATAAGGAAGCAATGCGCATTTGTCAACACTTAAACTTCTAATTTTCGGTTTCTTTTTCTTTCTTCTTCAACATTCTACTAGCTGGGAATATGTATAGGGAAGTTTCGTGGTGTGGTGTGGGGTTGATGAGTACTGTGCGTCATTTTATGAATAATTGAGCTCACTGTTTTTTTCT
Organism: Hibiscus tridactylites; assembly: GCA_958450335.1. Lineage (NCBI taxonomy): Eukaryota > Viridiplantae > Streptophyta > Magnoliopsida > Malvales > Malvaceae > Hibiscus > Hibiscus tridactylites. The sequence goes on from OY288287.1 coordinate 14,903,660, forward strand.
TTTCTTTTTGGTAATTGAGCTCAGTGCATTTCAATATTGTTGTGTTTTGTATTTGGCTGGATTGTTGAATAATTCAATTACTAGTTCATCCTCTCTTTTCAATTGATACACTTTGTGTTAGTTAGATAAATTTAATAATATATGGCCCCAATCTATATAAAAAAGTAATGATAAAATTTTAGTGTTTTACTCAAACTACTTCATATGGCTAGTTGGCTAAATGTCATTCAAAATTTATTTCACTACTTTTGCTTTAAAGAGTAGTAGAGGGAGTAGTCTTTCAAAGTTTGAATTAAGGCCTGGCATTTAATATGGACCTATAAATATATGATATTCATATATATATATAAGTATAGTCTTTTGAATTTATATTATTTTTGAGGGAGTTTAATTCAATTAATATTATTATTGTCGCAACACATATGAGGATGAGGATTTGAATGTGTTTAAGTATGTAATGTTTTCTAATTTATGGGTGGAGATATCAGAATAGTTTAAGAATTGCATAAAAAATTAGATTAAAGTTTTTTAGTCTCTCATGATTGGAGTGAACGAAAATATTTTATATTAAAAATATATTTATAAAAACTGAATCAACAAATCATACATAATGGAGTGGTAAATGATTTTTATATAATTTCATAGGTCTCGTATTAATATAAAAACACTAAACGCGTTTGCAGTAATATTAATATATAAGTTTTTTTTAAATTAAATTATTTTTTAATTAAATCGATATCTAGTTATTTCGCTGCACTTTGAAATTTTATAATAAGTAGAAATAAAAGAATTAAAAATTTGAGTGCTTTACTCCATTGGGAACTTTAGACTAGATTATAGCTTGAATGTGATGATTCTCTTCTCTCTCTCTTTTCATGCACATTAAAGCATAAAAACATGTTAAAAGTATTGCCTGGAGAAAAAGGAAAAAGGAAAACAAATCATAGAATTATTCCTAAACTTAAATTATTCGATTTGGGGTAAAGAAGGATAGTGAACCCAACTCCCACCTATACGGAATCAGAATTGAAGGATGAAAAAAAAAACATAAATGTTGAAAATAAAAATATTTTTTCTAAATATATATATACAAAATAATAAAAAATTGTGTATGAATCAAGAGCCCATTCTATAATCCACATGAATTCGTCTCTAGATGGAGAAATTATTAGATAGATTTGACTTATCACGTCATTCATTGTCCATCTAGCAACATTCATCCATTTCAGTAAAATTTTCAAGTAACTATTCACTTCTTAATTATATATAGGAAAGAGATGAAGATTTCCAAAAAAAATAGAAGAATTATTAAAAGGATCTGACTTACTACGTCATCCGTGGTCCCAACCAATAAGGTATATCCATGTTGAAAGAAAATTATTAGAAAGACCTAATTCACCCATTTCAGAGTAACTTTCAAGTGACAAAAATTTAGTGGATGAGATCATAGATAACATGGTGAGACGAATTCATTTAATAATATTTTTAAAAATATAATAGAGAAAATATAAATAACCTTATGAGCAAGATATATTTAATAATTTTTTTGTTGGATGATATCCTTTTAGAGGAATCAACTATAAAAATAAGAAAGGAACGTGAGATGAAGTTGGAGTATTATATGAAAAAGTGTGTAAATTAATGCTAAATTCATTTGCACGTTTTACTTTTGACTCTGTCCATTCATCGATTAACGAGATTTGATTGATAATAACAGAGGATAAAAAATCTAGTACCACCAGTAAGACGACACCGTTAAAGTTGCGTAATGAATTTCGTTTACGATTTTGTTTTTCATTTGTTTGTCAATAGGATATCTTTTTCTAAAGTTTTTCATTTATGTATATTTTAATAAAAAATTACAAAAAAATATTTTTTTTACCGAGACCTGATAGAAGATAAAATTCTGTCAAAATTATTGTTATCTATAAAATTCAAGTTTATTATTAATTATAAAATATTAAATTCCACGTCACTCCATGCTATAAGGGTTGGTAAAAAATCAAATATTTTAATATTAAATTCTACGTCGCTTCAAAAGTTTTGTATATGATATAATTCTTATAATTTAGTAAAATTTGAGATTCGATTCATATGGTTAAAAATTTTAAATTTAACATTTTATTTTCCGATTTAAAAGTCTTATAATTTGGCAAAATTTGAGATTTGAACCTAAAAAATTGTTTAGTAAAAAAAATATTGTTATCTCTGAAAAATTTAAATTTAAACAATTTTGTTTGTAAAATGTATATTTTATTAAGTCTTAAAATTGAAGAGACATTATTATAGAACCACATTAAGAATGCTCAAAAAAATTAACCAAATAAATTCTAATCAAATCAGTGATATTGTTAATGTTTATCGACAAATTTTATTTATTATAAGATATACTTTTTGATTTTTATAATCACATTTTTTGTTAATTTAGTATGGTTGTATGGATGCTTATATGGTAATATAAAAAATTATCGACAACCTTATTATTTTAGTGGTGAAGTGACATTAAAATTAGGGTGCTATTTGAGTTGAGTAACTCGAACTCGAGTTGAGTTCTTAATGATTAGAGTCGAGCAAGGTTCAACTCGACTTAAGTTAGGGAGCAACTTGTTGTTTTTTTAATAATTTATTTATAATTTTTTTGTGGTTATCATAAACAAATTATGTTTCAAGAAGTTTAAATGCTAGTTGAAAATTATAGGCAAATTCAGTGACTTGCTAGGTAATTTACCCATAAAATATTTGATTTCACATTTCTAAAATGTTTTATATTTCTCAAGAATTCAAAATTTTAATTGTGTTAATAAAAAATTAAATTATAATAAATAGTTTTTCCTTTTTTATTAAGGGAGAAAATTCTTCAGTTTATTTATTAAGCTTAACGAACAACGAATCGAATTAATCAATAAAATATCTTAACGAACACGATTCAAATACTATTTAACTCAGAATCAACTCATTCGATAAAATCCAAATTAAAATCTTCCTTATCAAGATGAAGTAAGAAGATGTTTGATTTGAAAGAACAGATAACGTGGTCTCCCTTCACGGCAAACATTGATTGCTGCTCATCGCTAAAGCCTAAATGTTGGAAACACACGCACGCACGCATAAAAGGGAGACCCAAAACTTAAGCGTATGGTTTTCTACATGCAATAATTTGTCGGTCCCCTTTGCCTATGCCATGAAAGTATGGACGGCTATATCAGAGCCGTGCCTGCATCACTAGCTTCTCCTAATTAGGGATGGGCATTTCACTCAACCGGCTACGATCGAGTTAATTCTTTATTTAAAAAAGGTTCGAGTTGAGTATTATTAAGGGTAATTTTAGGTCAGATTTGTATTTAGAATGAAAAAAGATCTGACTTAACCTAGGAATAGTGTAATTTTTTCATATAGTTTTAGAGAAATTTGCAATAAGGTCCCATCTTTATATTTTTTACAATTAGGTCATTAAAATTGATTTCTTTTTACAATTAAGTATTTGAAATTATTTTTTTTACAATTAGGTCCCCTAAAATTGATTTTTTAATATAGATTGGGTTGAGTTTGGTTTTTTTAAAAATGAGATCGAATCAGATCAAGTTTAGGGTATTTATTTTCCGATCGACTAAATATCCAACCCGTGCCCATCCCTACTCTTGGTTCATCATTGTCTTCAAGTCGGACCAAATTGCCTATTTGGAGCTCTTCGCACATATGCATTCTCTTAGAAAATTACAGGGTTAAGGGTGTAAAAAGCACTTGAACTTTTGAAGAAATTTTTTTAATTAAGCCCTTGAGCTTTTTTGCACCCAATCAGGCCCTTAAACAAAGAAATTTAATCAATTAAGCCATTTGACCAATTTTAACCATTAAATATTGACATTTTTTTTGATTTGTTGGTGCAGTACATCTTGTCACAATGTTTGCTCTTGATATTTTATGATTTTTTTTTATCTTTTATTTAAAGAATTATTTAAAAGCTCTTAAAGACTTATAAAATTTATAAAAATAATTTGAAAAAGATTTGTAAATGCAACATGATAGAACTGTAGTGTATCATTTACTGGTAATATCTAAATAAAAAACTGTCAAGATTTAATGGTCAAAATTGATCAAATGGCTTAATTGATTAAAACTTTTGTTCAATAACTTAATTGGGTGCTAAAAAAAGTTCATGAGCTTAATTGATTTTTTTTTTCAAAAGTTTGGGGGCTTATACACTTTTAAGCCAAAATTATATTGTGTATTTATTTCATGTTATTTGTGAATATAATATTAAACTAGAGTTTATAACATTTAGTCCATATACTTTAATTTATTTAATTTTAGTTCATGTACTTTATAAATTCTGAAACATCAAGCTTGAGAGGTTGTCTCTTGTGGACTCTAAACGCTTTGTGGGAGGGTTTCGATTTGTTGGAATTTCCACCTTTGGTGATCAAGGTGTCTAAACTTGCTTTGGAAGGTTGGATTATGTTTGGTTAAAAAGTGTCGATCAAATCTCGACTTAACGATAAAAAGAAAATCATTAAAGTTTTGAAATTTCATATTCAAATAACTCAAAAATTAAAGTTTGAAAATTGAGTTAAATTATTTTTAAGTTTTTGTCAATTTCTTAAATTAGTTTAATATTTGAGTCAAATTTATGTTTAAATTGTTAATTTTTTTTAAGATCAAAGTGAATTAAATCAGATTTATACTCAAATTGATGGAGTTAAATTTTTAAATTCAAATTATAATTAATAAATCTAAATATAATGACATGATGATTACAAGTTTGTGTATTGTTGTAGCTTAATAATAATAATAATAATAATAATAATAATAATAATAATAATAATAATAATAATAATAATAATAATAATAATAATAATAATAATAATAATAACACATTGACTTGAGTTTAGTTAATGTATGAATCCGAATAGCATTTAATATTTAGTAAAAAGATAAGTCTAGAAAGGGACACATAGCTAAACATTATTTGTAACCCCTCGTCCCGGTCTAAACGACTGACCAGTCCGAGCAGGTCACACGGGGAAAATCAAAGTGAAACCCGTTAGGGCTCCCCTTCGATTAGCAACCCTAGAAAATTTCTTTTAAACATTATTATTGTCAAAATGCTTTAATACTTCCTATGTGAAACACGACAGCGGAAACACGACATAAGACACACACAAAGCAAGCATTTTAAACAGCCTATTTTAATTACTACAGCAGGTCGTATCGATACGCTTGAAGACCGTATCGATACGCCTTGACTTGGTCAACTACCCAGAGTCAACCTAGGTAGACCGTATCGGTACACTGGTTGACCGTACCGATACGCCCTCGACGGTCAACTTCTCACGGTCAACGATATAAGCCGTACCGATACACCCAAGACTCGTACCGATACGCCAAAATCTCATCAATTTCTCAGATTTTGAGAGAGCTTTTGGCGTATCGATACACCCCGTGTACCGGTACGCTAGGTTTAAACTGAGCCCCAAAGTGTAGGACCGTATCGCTACGGCCCTTGGGCGTACCGATATGCCCTGCACTGCAAAACTCAATTTAGCAGCAAAACGAACCAAGACTCAACTCTAGATGTATTTTACGACTCACCTAGCCACAAACAAACCTTCATACATCATTTAGCAACCATGAATAAGCATACGGATCAATTTAAGCAAACAACGAGGCATCAACACCAAGGCAACCATACTTAAGAGAAACTTCCATACTAAACATGCATAAAGGGTCCAACTAGCCAAAAGATACATGCATCCACAAGCAAAGTTTACATGCTCTCAAAACAACACATAAGCATTCATGGATCAAGGTCATAAGCCTTTGAACACAAGCATATAGGCAATAACATACATGATTTACAAATCCATGACAAGGCATTAACAACAAACCAACATACATGAGTCCATTAACGCTCACACAAAACTCATAGTATCATAAAACCCAACATGCTTGAACACCAACAAACCAACTAAGGAGTTTGAACACCAACTCCATACAAGTCTACACCTCATTGTCTAGGCATTATTACAAATACTTAAATCATACTTGAACTACTCGAGAACTCCAAAAGCTCCTTCCTTGCCCACTTGCCTTCCGAACTCTAACGATCTGCATGTTGGAAAAAGAAGAGCGTAAGCTTGAAAGCTTAGTGAGCGAAGCTCTAAAAACTCATCAATCATGCAGTTTCAAAACACATTTCTTAATGATAAATAAACCATTTGAATGCACGGAAGGTATCTCAACAACACAACTACATGGTTTGCACATGCACAACCAAAACACACACGGTGGGACCACACATCACCGTTCGACTAGTAGTTTTCCGATGAGGCCACACATCACCTTACTCTTCTACTAGTCACTATTGGTGGGACCACACATCACCGTAGTTACGACAACCATCACGTGATGCTCGACACTAACAACGACTACACACAACAACATATGTAAAAGCAATCCACAATGCATATGATATCACAACAATTACTCATACATCATCACTTAACCATTAAGGTAGGATTAGTAAACTTACACTTGGGTTTAGGTTAGCCCTCAAGGCTCCACCAAATCCCCAAGAACCTCTTTTTGAAATCAAAACAGTTCAAGACATTTTCACTCACAGATGCAACCCAAACGGAAGCCGAACATTGATCTCAAGTCTCCAAATTCCCCGGATTAGTGCCCGAAGCCTATCCAACGGTTTTCCTTGTTTCTAACCAATCAAAAACAATACATTGCTCAGCCAATATATCACAAAACACTGCCACAATCCCAAACTACAACTACAAGTCAAATTCTCACAATTTCAACCCAAAGCCAATACCCAAAATTCCTATTTTCGTACTCTCCAACAACCCAGTAGAAAACCTTTGTTTCCAACACCCAAAAACACCTTTAAACACCTTCAAACCAACCTTATAGTATCACTATAACCCCAGCCCAACTCCCTTTCTCATAATCACACCAAAACACAAGTTATAACTCTTCGAAACACCCATGAAAAACCCATTTCGGAATTCTTAATAAAACCCCACCAATTTAAGATATAAAGTACCTTAGGGCTAGGTTAACTCATAACTTAACTCTACATATCAAAAGCAAAACGAAAATCCATTAAAGTTTCACCTTTTTCTTTGAAAATTATGAAAACTTAAATTCCTCTACATTGGTGTTTTCTAAAATCTAAAACCACAAATGTGTTAGGAATTGAAAGGACAAGTCAAAAATGGTTTTACATTGATGAAAACACTTGAAATGAGGGTGGGATTTGATGGAATAGTGTTTAGGGGATAAGGGAGGTTTTGACGTGAAAAAAATTCAAAGGAAGAAGAAGATGAATAGCAAATGTTAAAAGCCCCCTTTTCACAACTTAATTTCCTTTATTTTAAAATTACTAAAATGCCATTAATGAATTCAAACCCTTTTAATTTAAACCAAAGCTTAATTAAATTTTAAAACGAACCCACGACTCAAACCCAATTTACCCGAGTAACATCCGACCCCTAAACCCGGGGCATTACAACTCTCCCCCCACTTAAGGAATTTCGTCCTTAAAATTACCTAACTGAAAGAGATAAGGAAACTGCCTATCCATATCCTCCTTTCTCTCCCAAGTGGCCTCGTCCACCCCCGACGTTGCCACCTCACCTTGACCAACTTAATTGATCTACCAGGCAACACATTGCTGTCTGAGGCTAAGATCTCCACTGGTTCCTCATCATATGTGAAATCTGGATTCAATTCAATCTATTCCACTGGCATTACGTGAGACGGATCTGACCTATACTTACGAAGCATCGAAACATGGAACACATCATGAATCTTCTCTAGCTCGGTCGAGAGTTTAAATCTATATGCAACGGGACCAATCCTCTCAACTACCTCATCAGGTCTAATGAATCTCGGGCTTAACTTACCTTTCCTACCAAACCTCATTACCTTCTTCCAAGGTGAGACTTTCAAAAACACTTTCTCACCCACGACATACTCGATCTCTTTTCTCTTTAAATCGGCGTACGACTTTTTTCGGTCTGAGGCTACCTTCAAATGATCACATATCAACTTTACCTTCTCAGTGGTGCCCTTAAGAAAATCGGGCATTGATACAAGCTTTTTTCCGGCTTCGGCCCAACAAATCGGAGTCCTACACTTCCTACCATACAGAGCTTCATACGGTGCCATCTGAATACTAGCCTGATAACTGTTATTGTATGCAAACTCTACTAATGATAAATGCTTCTCCCACGACCCCTAAAAGCCGATGATACAACACCTCAACATGTCCTCCAACACCTGAATCACTCTTTCGGACTGACCATCTGACTGCGGATGATACGAAGTACTGAAGTTCAAACATGTGCCCAAGGCACGATGCAGACACTCCTAAAATCTAGTTGTGAACCTCAGATCTTGGTCTAACACAATCGATTTTGGTACCCCATGTAGTCTCACTATATCGCAGATGTACAGATCGGCCAACTTATCTAAGGTATAAGTGGTATGAACAGGTATGAAGTGAGCACACTTAGTAAATCTATCCACTATCACCCACACTGAATTCTTCCTCGAAAGAGTCAACGGTAAACCTGACACAAAGTCCATGGTGATATGTTCCCACTTCCATTCCGGAATCTTCAACGGCTGTAACAATCCTGAAGGAAACTGATGTTCGGCCTTGACTCGCTGACAACCCATACACTTACTCACAAACTCGGCCACATCCTTCTTCAACCCAACCCAATAGTACTCTTCCTTTAACCCTCGATACATCTTCGTGCTACCCGGATGCATAGCAAAAGGACTATTATGAGCTTCGTTCAAGATCGTACGTCTCAACTCGGCATCCTCCGGAACCACTATCTTATCCTTGTAACATAGGATCCCATTCTCACCAAAACAAAAATCAGTAGGCCTATCCTCGGCTATATCTTGCACGTGAGGTGCCAAAGACTTATCTCACAACCGCTTCTCTCGAATTAACTGAGCTAACGAAGGCTTAACCTGAAGTTTGGCTATCAACCCACCATCCTTGTACACACTTAATCTCGCAAACATAGCTCGTAACTCAACTGCCACTTTCCTACTCAAAGCATCAACCACTACATTTGCCTTACCCGGATGGTATTCTATCGTAAGGTCATAGTCCTTAGGAAGCTCTAACCACCTACACTACCTAAGGTTCAACTCCCTCTGAGGCATCAAGTACTTCAAAATCTTGTGGTCGGTATATACGGTGCACTTCTCACCATAAAGATTGTAACCCCCTCGTCCCGGTCCGGACGCTTGACCGGTCCGAGTGGGCTACACGGGGAAAACCGAAGCAAAACCCATTAAGGCCCCACTTCAGTTAACAACCCGAGAAAACTTTTTCATTTATTTATCTTGTCTAGATATTAGTTAGTCCTATGTGAGACAAACCGCAACGGAAAACAAATACGGGACAAGACAAGAGCATAAGATAAATTAAATTTACCAATTATTAAGTTAATTCGATTTCTTGCAAGTGCGACTAAAACACACCTAACGGTTACGAACAAAGCTTACAAGAAAGCTAACATCAAACAAGGCCTAAGCCCAACCCTTGAGAACCTTTAGAGATGCCAAAAGCCCAAATTCTAGGCCGGTGTTTCGAAACAGGCCCGTTTCGAAACACAGGTCCAGTTTAAAAAGCCAAACACCCGTACCGAAACACATGCACTCCGTTTTGGAACCGGGGTCCATTTCGCCTAGATGTTCCGTAACACGTTCCAGAACAGGCACCCACAGTAGCCAAAACGTTTCAAAACACGTATCGGAACAATGGTTCACAGTAGCCAAACTGTACCGGAACGCGTTCCGATACGGGTGTCCCTGGAACCACACCCGTTACGAAACATCTTCCATCGTTCCGAAACGCCTGTAACCAGTGAGTTTCCAAAACCAGATTTAAACATCTTTAAACGATCCCAAACGACCCCAACGACTTCAAGAAGCAAGACACAACATGCATACACAACTCTAGAGGAATACACCCTACTACAAGCATGTTCAACATACAACATACAAGTAAAGGTCATACATTTAAAAGGATCATGCATTCACCAAAAGAGGCATATATTGCATTTTAAGGTTTCATGCCTTAGAAACAAAACACATAAGCATTCATGATACACAACGTAAACATGGTTTACAAACCAAAATAAGGCATCAACAAGCCACACCAAAACACCAACACCTCAAAGGAGTCTAAACAAGCTCCTAACACAAACAACAACACAAATCCTCATTGCTTAACTATTGCATCAATTACTTAAAAGTCCATACTTGATGATAGCAAAAGCACAAATAGCACACTTGGAGGCCTTCTCCTTGCACAAGCAACCCACGAACTAAGGATCTGCATTGTCGAACAAAAGAGAGCGTAAGCGTAAAGCTTAGTGAGGGTAAGCTCATAAAACAAACCTCGACAATGCAGGGTCCAAGCACGAGCAACAAACTAAGGAATAATGCATATTTTCTTACCTTCGAATCCACAAGAGTCAAACATATATAATACATGAACATAACATCAATTCTCATGCCATGCTCAACGTGTCCACAATACAATCATAAGGAAAAACATTTAACAAACCGTATTGGCACCTAGCTATGACCCGAATACGCCTGATAACAACCGTTGGAACTCGCATCCAACAACTCAACCATTACCTTACGGTGGGATTACACTCATCACCGTTTCACGCGGAGGGGATTCCACTCATCCTCACGCCCCGTCGATGAGATTCCACTCATCACCGACTAACATATAAAAGAATATTTTCGGGCGTACCCGTACTCCATCTTGATGACTACCATCACCAAGACCACGCGCGCATTTCGACTCTCGTGTGCACACTAACATCCTAATGATCGATCATTTGTACCCAAGAATACTAGTGCCAATACTAACTCATTTCACAATCTTTCATAACACAAATTTCTTACCATTTCCCGTGCCTAGCATGTAGCCACCATGATTTACAATCATGTGCACACATTACATCAACCACATGCATATCACAATGCATCAACAAATCATCATGCCTCAATAACACACATAACCACAATGTGCATAGCAACATTAATCACAAATAACATGTGAAGCATAAACACAACTTTCAAAGTTCAACCAAAAGTCTCTAGCTAAAGCTTGAGATTAGACTACCAATCTAATCCCAACTCTAGGTGGGTTTACCAAGCCCAACCTAGGTCCACATGCTCGAACCAACATTTGAAAACCAATTTTAAATCGAAGAACCACTCACCGGACTTTCCAAACAGAAGCAAACAACCGATCAAGCTCCCAACGGTTCCAGATTCGAACGTGAGGCTTCACCAACACAAAACCTTGATGTTATCAATCAAACACAAGCAAAACAACCACATTTCAGTCCACAATTCAACTGAGCAAACCCGGAACATAATTCAAGCTAATACTCGACCCAAAACACTCTCAAAACACCATTTTCGAGCAGCCCACAAACTCAGCAAAGAACCTATGTTTCCAACATCCAACTTGCTATCTAACACTCCCAAAACAACCCTCAAACATCACTTAATCAACAACCATCAACTTCTCACACTAAACAGCCCCAAAACTCAACTTTAGAACCACCTAAAACATCCCTAAAACCCATATCCGAAAATCATTATAAAACCATGTAAAAATTAGTTATGTTGGACCTTTTGGATAGTAAATAACTTATCTAACAACAACAAATCAAAAGCTTAACTAAAAGCTATCAAAGTTAACATTTTTAATTCAAAACCCCAAAACTTCAAAATGCAATACACTTGGTTTTATTGAAAACTAAAGGTATATGAATGGAGAGGAAGGTGAGGACAAGTCAAAAACACCATTACCTTTCAAAAATCTTCAAAGATGAAGGAGGATGGTGATGGAATAGTGAACTCTCATGGAGAGAGGATGTTGTTGTGAGTTTTGAATGAGACAGGGGAAGAAGATGAGTAAAAATAGGTGTTTTATTTGTTGTGTTTTATTTTTAAAGTCAAAAGACTCATTTACCCTTAATGAAATGGGATATTCACAATAGTATGTAAACCATGGCTATTTGGGTTTTAATTTAAAACATGTCCAACATAATTAATTTTTTTGAAAAGAAAAACCCGAAACATTATTTTAATTATTTAATTCACCCGACCCCCAAACCCGGGTGTTACAACTCTCCCTCACTTAAGGAATTTCGTACCCGAAATTACCTAACGAAAACAAATACGGAAACAACTCAAGCATATCAGCTTTCCTCTCCCACGTGGCTTCTTCCACGCCTCTATGTTTCCACAACACCTTGACCAACTCTATGGTCTTGCCACGCAACACCTTGCTATCAGAAGCAAGTATCTCAATCGGTTCTTCATTGTAAGACAAATTCGGATTCAGCTCTATCTCTTCAACGGGCATAACATGAGACGGATCTGATACATATCTCCTAAGCTTCGACACATGAAAAACATCGTGGATCTTCTCTAACTTTGAAGGCAATCTCAAACGGTAAGCTACTGGCCCAATCCGTTCAACTATCTCATACGGACCGATAAACCTCGGACTCAACTTGTCTTTCCGGCCAAATCGCATTGCCTTCTTCCACAGAGATACTTTCAGAAACACTTTCTCACCACTGAAAACTCGACCTCTTTTCTCTTCAAATCTGCGTAAGATTTCTGACGATCGGAAGCTTCTTTCAAACGGTCACAAATCAACTTCACTTTATCAGTAGTCCCCATAAGCAAATCTGGCATAGGTAACAATTTCTGACCCATTTCGGCCCAACAGATCGGAGTCCTACATCGCCTACCATACAATGCCTCATAAGCAGCCATTTGGATACTAGTCTGGTAACTGTTGTTGTAAGCAAACTCGACTAAGGGTAAATGCTTCTCCTAAGAATCCTGGAAGTCAATCACACAACAACGGAGCATATCCTCTAATACCTGTATCACTCGCTCTGACTGACCATCAGACTGCGAATGATAAGAAGTATTGAAATGCAAACGACTACCTAGGGCACTATGCAAACAACCCCAGAACCTCGCTGTGAATCTCAGATCTCTGTCTGATACAATAGACTTCGGAACTCTGTGCAGTCTCACAATCTCGTGAATGTACAAATCTGCCAACTTGTCTAAAGAATCTGTGGTGTTCACTGCTAAGAAATGAGCACACTTAGTGAATCTATCAACTATCACCCAAACAGAATTCTTCTTCGAAGGAGACAACGGCAACCCTTACACAAAGTCCATAGTGATTATCTCCCATTTCCATTCCGAAAATTTCAAAGGCTGTAACAAACCTGAAGGAACATGATGTTCTGCTTTTACTCTCTGACAAACCATGCAACGGCTCACATACTCAACTACATCCTTCTTCAAACCAACCCAGAAACAATCACTCTTCAAATCTCGGTACATCTTAGTACTACCCGGATGCATAGAAAATGGACTCGAATGTGCTTCACTCAGAATCATACGTCTCAACTCAACATCTTCAGGTACTACAACTCTGTCTCTAAAACACAACACATTCTCATTACTAAAACTGTATTCTGTCAGTCTACCTTATGCAATGTCCTGAACATGTGAAGCTAATGATACATCTTGCAACTGTTTCTCTCTGATCATCTGAATCAACAAAGGCTTCACTTGCAACTTTGTAATCAAACCACCATCCCCTGATACACTCAGCCTAGCAAACATAGCTCGCAACTCAACTGCAACTTTTCTGCTCAACGCATCGACCACTATATTTGCCTTACTCGGATGGTACTCAATAGTCAAATCATAATCTTTCAATAGCTCAAGCCATCTTCTTTGTCTCAAGTTCAACTCTCCCTGAGTCATCAAATGCCTCAAGCTTTTATGATCAGTGTAAACTATGCACTTCTCACCATACAAGTAGTGACGCCAAATCTTCAATGCAAACACAACTGCTGCTAACTCAATGTCGTGCGTAGGGTAGTTCTTCTCGTGCACCTTCAACTGTCTCGAAGCATAAGCAACAACTCTCATTTCTTGCATCAGAACACAACCTAAACCTACGTAGGAAGCATCGCTATAGATCACGAACTCTTTCCTTGAAACTGGCTGTACCAACACTGGAGCATTCGTTAGAGCTTCTTTCAACTTCTCAAAAGCACTTTGTCTCGCATCTGACCACTCAAACTTCACTCCTTTTTGCAACAATTTAGTCAACGGAGCGACTACTCTAGAGAAACCATCAACGAACCTCCTATAGTAACCAACTAGTCCTAGGAAACTCCCAATTTATGTCACAGACTTAGGTTGTTTCCACTCAACAATAGCTTCAATCTTCGTTGAATCAACTCAGATACCTTCAGCTGACACAACGTGGCCAAGAAACACAACCTCTCTAATCCAGAACTCACATTTACTCAGTTTAGCATACAACCGATTACTCATCAATCTCTGCAAAACAAGTCTCAAGTGCTCATCATGTTCTTCTTTTGATCTTGAGTACACAAGGATTTCGTCTATGAAAACAACTACAAATCGGTCTAGATAGTCTCGGAAAACTCTGTTTATTATGTTCATGAAAGTTGATGGTGCATTGTGAGCCCAAACAGCATCACAAAGAACTCATAATGACCGTATCTAGTCCTAAAAGTTGTCTTCAGAACATCACATTCTTTTACCTTCAACTGATAGTACCCTAATCTCAAATCTATCTTCGAAAATACTGAGGCACCTCTCAACTGATCAAATAGGTCATCTATACGAGGCAACGAATACTTGTTCTTCACTGTCAACTAGTTCAACTGCCTATAGTCGATACACATTCTCATATTGTCATCCTTCGTCTTCACAAACAACACGGGAGCACCCCAAGGTGAACTACTAGGCCTAATAAAACCTCAGTCTAACAACTCCTGAAGCTGACTTTTCAACTCTTTCGGAGCCATATGGTACGGAGCAATAGAAACTGGAGCAGACCCTGAAATAGTCTCAATCACAAACTCTACATCTCTGTCAGAAGGCAAACTCGGTAACTCTTCTGAAAACACATCCGGATAATCACAAACTGTTCTAATATCTTTCAGTCTAACCTCGTTCATATTCAGATTCATCACGTACGCTAAATAAACCCCACAACCGGAGTCCATCAACCTATGATCCTCTAAAGCCGACACAACGTTCGACAAGAACTTAACGTTCTCGCCTACTACTACTACTACTACTACTACTACTACTACTACTACTACTTCGTAGTCATCGGAAAGTTTCAACGAAATTCTCTCTGTCTCAAAATCTACACTAGCTATATGCTCAACCAACCAATCCATACCCAAAATAATATCAAATCCGTAGAACGGAAGCTCCATCATATCAACAAGAAACACATGACCCTGAATCTTCAACGGACACCTCCTATACATCCGTCTAACTACAACTGTCTCACCGAAGGAACTAGTCACATGCATCCCTACGTCTAAAATCTCATCAGGTATGTATAACTTCTTTGCATGCTCACTCAAGATATAAGTATTCGTGGAATCCGAATCAACTAAGAAAAGCAAAGACAGGGAATGTAAATCAAAATTACCTACTATCACATCTGTGTCATTCCCGGCCTCTCTTTGTGCGTAGACTCTAGCTGGTCCACCGGCCTCTGGCTGAACTGCCACTACATGAGCAAGATTCCTTGGTGCCTCTATCCTAGGTGCATCAGCCCTCGGCTAGTAGTAACCACGACCGCGCCCACAACCTCTCTGATAGTCGATCGCTCTCGCACGAGCCTGTGCCTGAATCGGTGCCTGTGTCGCCTGATGCGGACACTCTCTCCAGAAGTGGTCTCTCGATCCACAGTTCCAGCAAGCATGAAAGTTTCCCCAGCACTCTCTTGAATGTTGTCTCCCACATCGGGCACACTCGGGCAAACGCCCTCCAACTCTCTAGCCCTGGTGGCCTCTACCATGGTGGCCACCACCACGCCTATGGTCAAACTGTTGTCCACTGCCCCGATGCCTCTTGGCATCACCACGATCAAAGTTGTTGTGCCTCTTCCCTGAACTGGATCCTCCTGAACGCTTGGTCAGCCCCAAGCTATGCTCAATGTCCTTGGCCCTGGTGACCAAGACATCAAAATCAGAATAATCAGTAGCCAAGGTGTACCTTTTGACTTCCTCATGAAGTCCATACCTGAACCGATCACAACGGTCCCTCTTAGTAGGAACCAACTCCGGAGCATACTGACTCAATCAGACAAAGTGGATCTCATAATATGTCACTGAGGTGTCTCCCTGAACAAGAGTCATGAACTCTCACTTCTTCTCATCTAAGTATCTCTGGCCCAAATACCTCTTTCTGAAAGCGGTCTCAAAGAAATTCGAACTGATCTCGGCCTCAGGCATGCCGGTAATAATGGTGACCCACCAGGTGTACGCATCACCCTGAAGTAACGAAACTACACATCCCAACAAACGAGCCCCAACACATCCCATCTAAGCCAAAATACGGACTGTCTTCTCTAGCCATAACTCTGATCTCTCAAGCGTAGATCCCCTGAACTCATATGCTCCTAGGCTACGGAGCCTCTCTAAGGGTAAGCTAGCATCATCTCCTCTCGGCTGAGCTGCAGCCTGAGCTCCAGCAACTGCAGCTTGAAACGCTCTCGTTATAGCTTGAACTAGCAGAGCCATGTCTATCCCTGTAGGACCTTGGCCACCCTGGCCAACATGAGGTCCCGCTCCTTCAGCTCCAGCCTCGCCTTCCACATCAGGCCGATGAGGTGGTGGTGGTAGAGGAGCTCCGACTCCAACAGCAGGCTCTTCCACAGGAGCCTCTACTCCAACCACCGGCTCATCAATAGGAGCCGCAACACGGGGTTCCTGACGAACAAACCTGGGTCTACCTCTAAGCCTCGACATAACCGCTCACAGATAACAACTACAACCACAACAAAATACAAGTTAGGGTTAGCAAGGGCAAGGGTCCAAGTGGCTCAAGTATGTTTCCCTCACTTAAAAAAAATCCTTTTTCCGATGTAATTTAAGCAATGAGACTCTACTCAACATGCTTCAAACAACATACACATACGACCAACTAAACAAGCATCAAGGCATACTTGATAAACAAGCAAACATACTTACATGACAAGCGAACATCGTGCAATTGCAATGCAAGAATTTAACTTACCTTACTTACCTGCCCGAGGTCTCGGAAACCAAAGGCTATGATACCAACAAGTGTAACCCTCTCGTCTCGGTCCGGACGCTTCACCGGTTCGAGTGGGCTACACGGGGAAAACCGAGGTGAAACCCGTTAAGGCCCCACTTCGGTTAACAACCTGAAAAAACTTTTTCATTTATTTATCTTGTCTAGATATTAGTTAGTCCTATATGAGACAAACCGCAACGGAAAACAAAGACGGGACAAGACAAGAGCATAAGATAAATTAAATTTACCAATTATCAAGTTAATTCGATTTCTTGCAAGCGCGACTAAAACACACCTAAACGGTTACGAACAAAGCTCACAAGAAAGCTAACATCAAACAGGGCCTAAGCCCAACACCTGAGAACCTTTAGAGATGCCAAAAGCCCAAATTTTAGGTCAGTGTTTCGAAACTGGCTTGCCCGTTTCGAAACACAGGCCCCAATTTAAAAAGCCAGACACCCGTACCGAAACACATCCACCCCATTTTGGAACTGGGGTCCATTTCGCCTAGACGTTCTGAAAAACGTTCCGGAACAGGCGCCCACAGTAGCCAAAACGTTTCGAAACACATATCGGAACAAGGGTTCACAGTAGCCAAACCGTACCGGAACGTGTTCCGGTACGAGTGTCCCTGGAACCACACCCGTTACGAAACAACTTCCCTCGTTCGGAAACGCCTGCAACCAGTGAGTTTCCAAAACTAGATTTAAACATCTCTAAACAATCCCAAACGACCCCATCGACTTCAAGAAGCAAGACACAACACGCATAAACAACTCTAGAGGCATACACCCTACTACAAGCATGTTCAACATACAACATACAAGTAAAGGCCATACATTTAAAAGGATCATGCATTCACCAAAAGAGGCATAAATCGCATTTTAAGGTTTCATGCCTTAGAAACAAAACGCATAAGCATTCTTGATACACAATGTAAACATGGTTTACAAACCAAAATAAGGCATCAAGAAGACACACCAAAACACCAACATCTCAAAGGAGTCTGAACAAGCTTCTAAGACAAACAACAACACAAATCCCCATTGCTTAACTATTACATCAATTACTTAAAAGTCCATACTTGATGATAGCAAAAGCACAAATAGCACACTTGGAGGCCTTCTCCTTGCACAAGCAACCCACGAACTAAGGATCTGCATTGTCGAACAAAAGAGAGCGTAAGCTTAAAGCTTAGTGGGGGTAAGCTCATAAAACAAACCTCGACAATGCAGGATCCAAGCACGAGCAACAAACCAAGGAAGAATGCATATTTTCTTACCTTCAAATCCAAAAGAGTCAAACATATATAATGCATGAACATAACATCAATTCTCATGCCATGCTCAACGTGTCCACAATACAATCATAAGGAAACACATTTAACAAACCGTATTGGCACAAAACTATGACCCGAATACGCGGATAACAACCGTTGGAACTCACATCCAACAACTGCCCATTACCTTACGGTGGGATTACACTCATCACCGTTTCACGCGGAGGGGATTCCACTCATCCTCAAGCCTTGTCGATGGGATTCCACTCATCACCGACTAACATATAAAAGAAGATTTCCAGGCGTACCCGTACTCCATCTTGGTGGCTACCATCACCAAGACCACGCGCGTATTTCGACTCTCGTGTGCACACTAACATCCTAATAATCGATCATTTGTACCCAAGCATACTAGTGCCAATACTAACTCATTTCACAATCTTTAATAACACAAATTTCTTATCATTTCCCGTGCCTAGCACGTAGCCACCATGATTTACAATCATGTACACACATTACATCAACCACATGCATATCACAACGCATCAACAAATTATCATGCCTCAGTAACACACATAGCCACAATGTGCATAACAACATTAATCACAAATAACATGTGAGGCATAAACACAACATTCAAAGTTCAACCAAAGGTCTCGAGCTAAAGCTTGAGATTAGACTACCAATCTAATCCCAACTATAGGTGGGTTTACCAAGCCCAACCTAGGTGCACATGCTCGAACCAACATTTGAAAACCAATTTTAAATCGAAGAACCACTCATCGGACTTTCCAAACACAAGCAAACAACCGATCAAGCTCCCAACGGTTCCGGATTCGAACGTGAGGCTTCACCAACACAAAACCTTGCTGCTATCAATCAAACACAAGCAAAACAATCACATTTCAGTCCACAATTCAACTGAGCAAACCCGGAACACAATTCAAGCTAATACTCGACCCAAAACACTCTCAAAACACCATTTTCGAGCAGCCCACAAACTCAGCAAAGAACCCATGTTTCCAACATCCAACTTGCCATCTAACACTCCCAAAACAACCCTCTAACATCACTTAATCAACAACCATCAACTTCTCACACTAAACAGCCCCAAAACTCAACTTTAGAACCACCTAAAACCTCCCTAAAACCCATATCTAAAAATCATTATAAAACCATGTAAAAATTAGTTATGTTGGACCTTTTGGATAGTAAATAACTTATCTAAAAACAACAAATCAAAAGCTTAACTAAAAGCTATCAAAGTTAACATTTTTAATTCAAAACCCCAAAACCTCAAAATGCAATATACTTGGTTTTATTGAAAACTAAAGGTATAGGAATGGAGAGGAAAGTGAGGACAAGTCAAAAACACCATTACCTTTCAAAAAACTTCAAAGATGAAGGAGAATGGTGATGGAATAGTGAACTCCCATGGAAAGGGATGTTGTCGTGAGTTTTGAACGAGAGAGAGGAAGAAGATGAGTAAAAATGGGTGTTTTATTTGTTGTTTTTATTTTTAAAGTCAAAAGACTCATTTACCCTTAATGAAATGGGATATTCACAATAGTATGTAAACTATGGTTACTTGGGTTTTAATTTAAAACATGTCCAACACAATTAATTATTTGGAAAACAAAACCTGAAACATTATTTTAATTATTTAATTCACCCGACCCCTAAACTCGGGTGTTACAAAGATGGTTTCTCTAGATCTTTAAAGCAAATACTACTGCGGCTAACTCTATATCATGGGTGGGATAGTTATTCTCGTGAACTTTCAACTGCCTCGAAGCGTAAGCTACCACCTCACCTTCTTGCATAAGTACACAACCTAACCCTATATATGTCGCATCACTGTAAATCACAAATTCTCTTCCCGGCTCAGGCTGTATCAAGATAGGAGCTTCGGTCAAAGCTTTCTTCAACTTCTCAAACGCTTCTTGTCTTGCATCTGACAACTCATAGGGGACATTCTTCTGAAGCAACTTAGTCAAAAGAGCCGCTCTCCTAGAAAATCCCTCGACAAATCTTCTATAATATCCCGCCAAACCTAGGAAACTACAGATTTCTGTCATTGACTTCGGTTGTTTCCAACTCACTATGACTTCAATCTTCTTGGGATTCACACTAATCCCCTTAGCTGAGATCACGTGACCTAGGAAGACTACCTTCCTAATCCAAAACTCACATTTGCTTAGTTTGCCATACAACTGATTCTTAAGCAAGGTCTGAAGCACTAACCGCAAAATGCTCATCATGCTCTTCTTTGGTCCTAGAGTACACTAGGATATCATCTATAAACACTACCACAAACCTGTCCAAAAACTCGTGAAACACACGGTTCATCATATCCATGAAAGCTGTTGGAGCGTTAGTCAACCTGAAAGGCATCACAAGAACTCATAGTACCCATAACGTGTACGAAAGGCTGTCTTCGGTATGTCTACATCTTTCACCTTCAACTGATAGTACCCGAACCTCAAGTCAATCTTTGAAAACACGGATGCACCTCTCAACTGATCAAGCAAGTCATCTATTCTAGGCAAAGGGTACTTGTTCTTCAATGTCACCTTATTCAATTGCCTATAATCTATACACATCCTCATGCTACCATCTTTCTTTTTCACAAACAAGATCGGAGCACCCCACGAAGAAATACTAGGTCTAATGAAACCTCTATCGGACAACTCCTAAAGCTGTGTCTTCAACTCTTTCAGTGCCATTCTATACGGAGTAATAGACACTGGTGCAGAATCAGAATACGTCTCAATAGAAAATTCGACTTCTCTGTCTAGAGGCAAACCCGACAACTCTTCTGGAAAAACACTCAGAAAATCACAAACTGTTCTGATGTCTTGTGGTATAACCTCACTCATATTCGGATTCATCACATAAGCCAAATAAGTCTGACAACCCGAAATCAACAACTTATGAGCTTCCAAAGCAGAAACAACATTGGACAAGAACCTAACGTTCTCACCAACCACCACAACCTCGAAATCATCTGTAAGCTTCAAGGAGACTCTCTTGGTCTCAAAGTCAACCCTAGCCCTATGCTCTACGAGCCAATCCATGCCCAAAATCACGTCAAAACCGTAGAACGGTAACTCCATCATATCAATCGGAAACACGTGGCCCTGAACCATCAATGGACACCTCCTATACATTTTTCCTAACTACCATTGTATCATCAAAAGAGCTAGTAACATTTACACCTACCTCTAGCCATTCACATGGTAACCCTAATGACCTTGCGTGCTCACCCAAAATGTACGAATGTGTCGACCCCGAATCTATCAAAGAAAGCAAACTCAAAGACTGTAACGAGAAATTACCTGCAATGACATTCATGTCATTCCCAGCCTCTCGCTGAGCATATACTCTAACCGGTCCTCCTCCCTCGGGCTAAACTGCTACCAAATGTGCCAAGTTCCTCTGACCCTCGTTCCTCGGCTGAAAGTTACCACGACTGCGCCAACGGCCTCTCTGATGCTCAAAACCCCTAGTTGGGGTCGGTCCGCCCCTAGCCGAGTGTGGATAGTTGCGCCTCATGTGATCTCGGGAACCACAATTCCAACATGGTCCAAAGGTAACCCTACACTCGCCTTGGTGGCATCTCCCACATCTAGTGCACTCCGGAGTGTGTACCACAGCTCCTTGGCCTTGATGGTCCCATCCATAATTGCCACCCCTATGTCTCGAATCAGGCTGATACCTCTTATCTCTATGCCTCTTGGCATGATCTTTGTCCCAATTCATGTGTCTCTTCCCAAAATCGGACCCACTAGCACGAGCACTGACGTCTAAGTTCTGCTCAATATCCTTGGCCATAGAGACCAAAACATCGAACTCAATGTAGTCAGAGGTAAGCATATAGGTCTTCACATCTCTAGTCAACCCATACCGGAAGCGCTCACACCGCTCCCTCTCACTAGGAACCAGCCCAGGTGCATGCTGGCTCAATCTCACAAACTGAACCTCGTACTCTAACACGATTCTGTTACCCTGAACCAAGGTCATAAACTCCCTCTTCTTTTCATCTAAATATCGAACTCCGAGATACTTCCTCTTGAAGGCATTTCTGAAGAACTCCCACATAATATCCGCTTCGGCCAAACCTGAAGTAACAGTGGTCCACCAAGTGTATACGTCCCCCTAAAGCAAGGAGACAATGCAACCCAACTTACGGGAGTCTAAGCACTCCATCTGACCCAAGATGCGTGTAGTACTCTAAAGCCACGCCTCTGAACCCTCGAAAGTCAACCCACAGAACTCAACTCAACCCAAACTATGGAGCCTCTCTAGGGGTAATCATGTCCCCGAACCCTGAGCTGGTGTTGTAGCTTGTACACCGGCCAAAGCTGTCTGAAAAGCTCTGACTATGGTCTAAATCAAATGGGTCATGTCTGCGCCCGCTGGACCCTGACCCGCATGTGCCCCAACACCCCCAACATTGGCACCGACCTGAGGCCCATTACCATCACCTCTGACTTGCGCACCAGCCTGAGGCACGTTACCTTCGCCACCAACTCCATTACCACCGGGAGTAGGAGGAACAAAAGGCTCACCCTCGGGTGCCTGGTCACCCACTCTAGGCCGCACTCGATCTCACCATATCAAGATAGAATCTAAAACAACAAACACATAACACACAAGAAAAGCGTTAGGTCAGCAAAAGAGCAAAGACTTAGGTTCTCAAGCTCGTTAAACCAAAACCCCCCTTTTTTTACAACAACACCTAACAATGGGGACATTTGACTAGCCCTTAACCAACAACAAGGCCACTAAAACATGCTTTCAAACACCGTACTACCAAGCAAACTTCAAGCAATACGTGGTAACACACTCATCGATACAAAGCAACAACATAACATATCAAACTTACCTCACCTACCTACCCGAGGTCTCGGAAACCTCAGGCTCTGATACCACCAAATGTAACCCCCTCGTATCAGTCTGGACGATTGACTGGTCCGAGCAGGTCACACAGGGAAAACCTAAGTGAAACCCGTTAGGGCTCCCTTTCGGTTAGCAACCCTAGAAAATTTCTTTTAAACATTATTCTTGTCTAAAGGCTTTAATACTTCCTATGTGAAACACGACAACGGAAACACAACGACATACGATAAACACACAAATCAATCATTTTAAATAGCCCATTTTAATTACTACAGCAGGCCGTATCGATACGCTTGGAGACCGTATCGATACGCCTTGACTTGGTCAACTACCCAGAGTCAACCTAGGGAGATCGTATCGGTACACTGGTTGACCGTACCGATGCGCCCTCGACGGTCAACTTCTCACGGTCAACGATATAAGACCATACCGATACACCCAAGACTCGTACTAATACGCCAAAATCTCATCAATTTCTCAGATTTCCAGAGAGCTTTTGGCGTATCGATACACCCCCGTGTACCAGTACGCTAGGCTTAAACTAAGCCCCAAAGTGTAGGACCATATCAATACGGTCCTTGGGCGTACCGATACGCCTTGCACTGTAAAACTCAATTTAGCAGCAAAACGAACCAAGACTCAACTCTAGATGCATTTTACCACTCACCTAGCCACAAACAAACTTTCATACATCATTCAACAACCATGAATAAGCATACAGATCAATTTAAGCAAACAACGGGGCATCAACACCAAGACAACCATACTTAAGAGAAACTTGCATACTAAACATGCATAAATGGTCTAACTAGCCAAAAGATACATGCATCCACAAGCAAAGTTTACATGCTCTCAAAACAACACATAAACATTCATGGATCAAGGTCATAAGCCTTTGAACACATGCATATAGGCAACAACATACATGGTTTACAAATCCATGACAAGGCATTAACAACAAACCAACATACATGAGTCCATTAACGCTTACACAAAACTCAAAGTATCATAAAACCCAACATGCTTGAACACCAACAAACCAACTAAGAAGTTTGAACACCAACTTCATACAAGTCTACACCCCCATTGTCTAGGCATTATTACAAATACTTAAATCATACTTGAGCTACTCGAGAACTCCAAAAGCTCATCCCTTGCCCACTTGCCTTCCGAACTCTAACGATCTGCATGTTGGAAAAGGAGAGCGTAAGCTTGACAGCTTAGTGAGCGAAGCTCTAAAAACACATCAATCATGCAGTTTTCAAAACACATTTCTTAATGATAAATAAACCATTTGAATGCACGAAAGGTATCTCAACAACACAACTACATGGTTTCCACATGCACAACCAAAACACACACGGTGGGACCACACATCACCGTTCGACTAGTAGTTTTCTGATGGGACCACACATCACCTTACTCTTCTACTAGTCACTACCGGTGGGACCACACATCACCGTAGTTACGACAACCATCACGTGAGGCTCGACACCAACAACGACTACACACAACAACGGATGTAAAATCAATCCACAATGCATATGATATCACAACAATTACTCATACATCATCACTTAACCATCAAGGTAGGATTAGTAAACTTACACTTGGGTTTAGTCTAGCCCTTAAGGCTCCACCCAAACCCCCAAGAACCTCTTTTTGAAATCAAAATAGTTCAAGACATTTTCACTCACCGATGCAACCCAAACGGAAGCCGAACACTGATCTCAAGTCTCCAAATTCCCCGAATTAGTGCCCGAAGCCTCTCCAACGGTTTCCCTTGTTTCTAACCAATCAAAAACAATACATTGCTTAGCCAATATATCACAAAACACCGCCACAATCCCAAACTACAACTACAAGTCAAATTCTCACAATTTCAACCCAAAGCCAATACCCAAAATTCCTATTTTTGCACTCTCCAACAACCCAGCAGAAAACTTTTGTTTCCAACACCCAAAACACCTTTAAACACCTTCAAACCAACCTTCTAGTATCACTATAACCCTAGCCCAACTCCCTTTCACATAATCACACCAAAACACAAGTTTTGACTCTTCAAAACACCCATGAAAAACCCATTTCGGAATTCTTAATAAAACCCCCACCAATTTAAGATATAAAGTACCTTAGGGCTAGGTTAACTCGTAACTTAACTCTACATATCAAAAGCAAAACGAAAATCCATTAAAGTTCCACCCTTTTCTTTGAAAACTATGAAAACTCAAATTTCTCTACATTGGTGTTTTCTAAAATCTAAAACCATAAATGTGTTAGGAATTGAAAGGACAAGTCAAAAATGGTCTTACCTTGATGAAAACACTTGAAATGAGGGTGTGATTTGATGGAATAGTGTTTAGAGGGTAGGGGAGGTTTTGACGTGAAAAAAATTCAAAGGAAGAAGAAGATGAATAGCAAATGTTAAAAGCCCCTTTTTCACAACTTAATTTCCTTTATTTTAAAATTACTAAAATGACATTAATGAATTCAAACCCTTTTAATTTAAACCAAAGCTTAATGAAATTTTAAAACGAACCCACGACTCGAACCCGATTTACCCGAGTAACATCCGACCTCTAAACCCGAGGCGTTACATTATTACTACGAGATATCATTATTTTTTAAGATAAAGTACACATGATACGTTGTTTTAGTTTAATTGTTTGATGCCTAAAACAACTTAAATGACGTCGTTGTGATAATAACTAAAGCATAAGTTGACTTGATTGTGAAATCTAGGTATTTGTTTCTTTAAGTTTTCAAGTTCAAATAACCATAAGTATATTTTATTTTTATTAATTTTCATACATCAAAACGCTTCTCTTCTTTCTTGGCCTTATAACGTCGTCACCGCTGCTAGAGAAAGAGTAGTGAGTATTGAGAAATTGGGAATGATGGATTTTGACTTTCAAATATGAGAAGAGAATGGTCAAAACGCACAGTAAAAGGAAAACTTTATTATTTCATCTTATTATTCAAATTAGTCCACCATACATTATATAATAATAAAGAAAAAGGAATCTTTTAATAATAACTAATCCTAGCTGGAAACAAACTAATCCTAACAGCCTATAACTAATCCTAACAGCCCCTCTCAAGTTGGAGCATACAGATTTTGAATGCCCAACTTGATTACAGAATCCCTGAATAAAGATGGCTGAAGAGCCTTTGTAAAACAGTCAGCAAGCTGATTTTGTGTGGAGACTGATAATAATCGAATGAGGCCTTGTTGTATCTTCTCTCGAACCAGGTGGCAATCTATCTCGATATGTTTGGTTCGTTCATGGTAGACTGGTTCTCTGCAATTTTCACAGCAGACAAATTGTCACAATAAAAGTTGGTTGAATGTAATGGAAGTTGTAAATCAGATAAAAGATAAATAATCCACTGTATTTCACAAGTTACAGAGGCTAATGCCTTGTACTCAGCCTCACTAGAAGACCTGGAATCAGTTTGTTGCTTCTTTGATTTCCAAGAAATCAAAGAAGACCCTAAGAAAACACAAAACCTAGTAGTTGATTTCCTTGAATCAGGGCATGAAGCCCAGTCTGAATCTGAAAAAGCACTAAGTTTGAGATTACTATCAGCAGAGAAAAACAACCCTTGTCCTGGTGTACCTTTTAAGTACCTTAGGACCCTATGAGCCGCTGTCATATGAATATCAGTAGGCATAGACAAAAATTGTGATAACTGTTGAACAACATAAGTAATGTCTGGCCTAGTGTTTGTAAGATAAACCAGTTTACCAATAAGCCTTCTATAAGGAGTAATGTCAGATAGTAAGGTTCCATCTGTTTTAGATAACTTGCAATTCAAAGGAGTGGATACAGGTTTGGAATCTAAAAACCCAGTTTCTTCAAGCAAATCTAAGGTATATTTCCTCTGACAAAGATTTATGCCCTTTGAAGATCTAGCAACTTCAAAACCAAGAAAAATTTAAGATCCCCCAAATCTTTAATCCTAAAAGTCTCATGTAAAATGGCTTTAATTTCATTCATAGAATTAGAACTAGGGCCAGCAAGCACAATGTCATCCACATAAACAGCTAAAGCAAGAAAATTATCACCATTACCTTTTAAAAACAAAGAACTGTCAGAAGTAGCCTGTTTAAAGCCTTGACCGATTAAAGCAGAAGTAAGTCTCTCATTCCATTGTCTACTGGCTTGTTTTAGCATATAAAGACTTTTATTTAATTTACAAACTAAACTAGAGTGAGGAGTGGAAAAACCAGGGGGTGGCTGCATGTAAACTTCTTCACTAAGAAATCCATGTAAGAATGCATTATTAACATCTAATTGTTGTAATTTCCAATTTTTAGCAGCAGCAACAACTATCAAAGTTCTAATAGTTGTTATCTTGGCAACAGGACTAAAAGTATTAATAAAATCTAATACTGGCTGTTGATTATAACCTTTTGCAACCAACCTAGCTTTATACCTTTCTAGGGAACCATCAGACTTAAGTTTAGTCTTGTAAACCCATTTACAACCTATTGCTTGTTTCCCTGGTGGTAAAGGTACTAAGTCCCATGTCTTATTATTTTCTAGAGCACCAATCTCCTCAGACATAGCAGTTTTCCAGCAGTCATATTTAATAGCATTCTTATAGGAACTAGGTTCTTTTAGAATTTCAGCAACATTAATATAAGAATGATATGGAACATAAATATTGGAATAAGACATTACCTGATTGATCGAATGAGGAGAAGTTCTAGAAGATTTGGACTGTGGCAGATCAACTTGAAAGTCCTTGAATTTACTTGGCAACTTAGCAGTTCTAGTAGGCCTCTGATGTTGAACAGAAGTGATAGGAATAGAAACAGTAGGAATGATAGGTTGATGATCAGAGTGTAAAGAAGACATTTGTTCAAGTTCTTTAGATGTGTTAGAGAAACTATTACTAGTAACTGAATCATTCTGATTCAAAGATGAAGTGCCGGTATTATTTTTAATAGAGTTGGAAGAATTAAACACCTTAGTACTTAAAAAATCATCAAAGAAATTGTTATCATTAGAAGTTGGGAGAATAACCTCATAGGAAGACTGGGTATTTTGAAAAGGAAAATTAGTTTCAGAGAAAACAACATCTCTTGAGACAAAAACATTTTTGGTTTCTAAATCATATAATCTAAAACCCTTAATGTTTTTTGGATATCCAAGAAACAAACATTTGATTGCTTTGGGATGTAATTTAGTTTTAGGTTTAGGTAAAACAGCTGCATAAGTGAGACATCCAAAGATTTTAATATTTTCAAGTTTAGGTTCATTTTGAAATAAGACTGCAAAAGGTGTTTTGTTAGACAAAACAGGAGTAGGAGTTCTATTTATTAAAAAACAGAATGCAGAACACAGTCTAGCCAAAAATTCAAAGGTAAATTAGCCTGAATTTTTAAAGATCTAGCCACTATCAAGATATGTTGATGTTTTCTTTCAACAATATTGTTCTGTTGAGGGGTATAAGTGCAAGAATTTTGATGAATGACACCCTTAGCTTTATAAAAATCAACCATATCAAACTCATGAACATTATCAGTTCGTATACATTTAATCTTAACAGCAAATTGATTCTCAACAAACTGATAAAAATCAACAATATGATTTCTGACTTCAGTTTTATTTCTCATAGAAAAAATCCAAACATACCTACTCTTATCTTCAACCACAGTTAAGAAGTATGCATGACCATACAAGCTTTTTACAGGAAATGGACCCCATACATCCATATGAACCAAATTAAACAAGTAATCTGAACTAGAATTACTAACAGGGAAGGGAATCCTCTTATGCTTAGCTAAACGACATACTTCACAATGTGAACAGAAAGTATTAGGAATAGCACTATGCAATATTGAGAAATGTTTCATCCTAGCAGGGGAAGGGTGCCTTAATCTAATATGACATAAATATGAAGAAGCTAAAGAACATACAACAGACTTAGAAACCTGGATAACAACATCTGAATACAGAACATACAAGCCACGAAGACATTCAGCTGTACCAATCATCTTCAAATTGAGAGCATCCTGTAAACAACATCTAGCAGCAGAAAAAGTGAGAGAAACATCTTTGTTTGCAACCAATTTAGAAACAGAAACAAGATTAAATTTGAAACCAGGAATATGTAAAACTCCATGTAATGTTAGAAATCTATTGATTTGCACAGTGCCAACATGCTCAACTTTCACTAAAATGTTATTTGGTAATCTGACATACTTATCAAACACAGCATGGTACTCAGAAAACAAATCCAATAAATATGAAACATGATCTGTAGCCCCTGAGTCTACAATCCATGAAGTAGAGGAATTTAAAGATGCAAGAACCATACTTGTCTCTTCTTGTGAAACTGAAGCAAAAGTGGAAGAAAGCATGTTAACAGTGGGCTCCTTTACATCAGTGGAAGTATTCTTGGACTGAAGTAAAGCCAACAGACTCTCATACTGTTGTTTGGTGAAAGAAACTGGTTTAGTTTCATCTTTATCACCATGCTCAGAATGTTGCAACAAATTCTCAGTGTTGGTTCCAACTTGATTAATCCTACCATTCTGAGTTCTAGATCGAAAACCAGGTGGAAAATCATGCTTTCGATAACACTTATCAACCACATGACCATATAACCCACAATAAGTGCACAAAGGCCTTTTATTTCCTAAAACAGGTTTCTTGCTACCAGAATACCTAGTGTCTGGCCTAATAACAGATTGATCCCCAGACTTAAAAGTAACCCTATCAGACATTAAAATGTTGGAATCGGTAGAACTAAAAGCAGCATTAACAGATCGCTCATGTTGAATAACAATAGAGAAAACCTCATTAATCGAGGGTAAAGGCTTAACCATGAGGATTTGGGATTTCTGAACCGAAAAATTTTCATTCAATCCCCTCAAGAATCTAAGCAAGAAATCCTGATTTCTATATTTCAGGGAAGAACAGTCACAAGAAATTAAAGGTCGCAAATTACATATTTCAGCCAAGATGGTTTTTAGTTGAGTGAAATAGGTATTAACATAAATGGTACCTTGTTGTAAGGAGTAGAACTCCTGGAGTAAATCGGAGATTCGGAGTAAATCTCCTTGATTGCATCGATCGAAAAGATCAGACCATAACTCAGAAGCGTTGTCAATCCAAATGACGCTCTGAGTGATTTCTTGATTCAAGGCTCTTTGAATCCAAGAAAGAACCAAATTATTACACTTAATCCACGCGGAATGCTTCGGATCTTCTTCTCGTGGCTGCTTAATCGAACCGTCTACAAACCCAAGCTTATTCTTTGAGATAAGCGACATCCTCATCGAACGAGCCCACACATGATAATTGCCGCCGTTCAACAAGGAGGATGTGAGCACCAACGCCGGATTTTCATTCGGATGGATGTAATAGGCGTCGGAAGGATCATCGTTCTTGAAACTGATACTCTCGCTGGAGGAACTCGAAAAATCATCTGATACCATATTGAGAAATTGGGAATGAGGGATTTTGACTTTTCAATATGAGAAGAGAATGGTCAAAACGCACAGTAAAAGGAAAACTTTATTATTTCATCTTATTATTCAAATTAGTCCACCGTACATTATATAGTAATAAAGAAAATAAATCTTTTAATAATAACTAATCCTAGCTGGAAACAAACTAATCCTAACAGTGAGCTGATTTCAATATTATATTATAAAGTTTCTAGCCATTGTCATCGTAAATTCAAATTTTAAGTAAAGAAAATCAGTCGTTAATTTAATAATTAATCCTTCAATTTTTCTTTTAATATGTCCTAAGGCAAATCTTCTTATGCTTCAATCTTATTTTAAATTGTAAAATCAGTCGTAAATTCAATCTTATGCTTCGATACTTAGATTACATAATTATAAAATTTCATTAACTAAAATATATTGAATTCTTAATTTAAAAAATAAAGAAAAAATATAAGTAACGGAAAATTGAATTGTTGCTTCAAGATAATTCACGCCTAAGATACAATTTATTAGTTAAATTAATTATTCATCTAAATTTATTTGACGACCAAGGTTACGACTGTAACACCCAAAAAACAAGCTCAGTAGATTTTCTACTTCCGGTGATCGAAGTTTTTTTCCAACAAGTAAATATAGTTCTCCGGATTATTCAATTCGACTAATTTTTAAATTTATTAAGTTCAATTTTGAAATTAAGACACTAAAGACCAAGTTGTAAAGATGTAATGTATTATGTCTGTAGTGCAAGTGATGGAAAAGTTAAGGGATTAAATTGGTAATTAAGTTAGAATTTATTTAGTGACTAAATTGGAAGAAAGTATAATTTGAAGGCCATGGAATAAGAAGTGAGAAATGCAATGGCAAAGGCTGTAATTAGACCACTTCTTAATAATTATGCTTAGTCATTAGCTAGGTGGCTATTGTTTAATTTTCTTCATTCTGATAAGGTTTGGTCATGAATCCATATGTCATGACATTAATCTTTGTAAGAATTAAGATAAAGAAAAGAAAGAGAGAGAAAAGATAAAAATTTGGGGAAGGAAGCGGCATGTTTAGGTAGAAAAAGAAAAAAGAAAGAAAACATGGGAAGGCTGAAAATGCATACTTCTATGGGCAGAACAGCAAGTAAGGAAGTCCAAAACAGTAAAATTCAGTTTTGCCTTGTTTACAGTGGAATTTTGGACATGCACGATAGTAACGACCGCACAGGCCCCTAATAGAGAGGGGCCCAAAATAGAGAATCTAAATTAAATTAAATGTTTGTAAAAAATGTAGATATATATATAATTATGTATATATATGTGTGTGTATAAGTTAATTTTTTGTATTAAGATTTTTTTTGAAAAAAACAATTTATATCTCTTATTGATTATAAATTAAGAGCCTCATTTTAATATATTGCACAAGGCCTCCAAAATCTTTGAACCGCCCCTGCTTGTTTAGATATTATAACACTAGACTCTTATGTTAATTTAGTGTAGAAATGGTTAGGAAACAAATGCTGCCGTGTTTTGTCTTGCTAGAATTCTAATATGTGTTCTTTACATTTTTCGAAGCTATGGATTCGGGTGAAAATCCGAAAGATTGAAGGAGAGGGACTCAAGTAATTAATCATCAACTCAAAGTATAACGTATGCTCGGGAATTCGGCGAGTGTAATTTATGTCCCAGGATGACAAAGTGTCTTCTCGATATGTTCTTTAATTGCATTTGACTATTATTTTAGTTATTTTCCGTGGCATAGTGCATAAGGCTCACTTAAAGCAATTTGTGGTGGCAACCTTTGGAAATGGTAAGCTTATTCTTTGATTTTGTATTATGCGTGCATTGTAAAGTTTTGATATGATATGATAAATTTGTAGTGACAACACTTGTAGCCAATCTGAATCATGTAGGAGTTGAATTGTTTCTACTATTTTTTTTTTTTGAGACTGCTTCAATCCGTACAAAAATTTCTTTAACTTGTAAATCAGATGCTCATCTCCAGATTGAGTGAACCTTTTTAGTTGATGCATATAAATCTGCTCCTCTAGATCACCATGCAAAAAGACTCCATTTACAACCAACAACCTTCCTTTCCTGAGGAAGCCTAACTAGCTCCCATATATGATTTTTTTGCAAAGGCTCTATCTCTTCAATCATTGCTGCCATCTATTTGTCTTTCTCCGAACTAGTGATAGCTCCCTGAAAAGTAGTTAGATCATCACTGCTAATGTGAAGTGCAAAAGACACCATTTCTTCAAAACCCAATATGCATGAAACTTTTATATTGGTGCGTCTTTCTCTATCTCTGGCTAAATTATAATTCCAGCAAAGAACTGTATTAGAACCACTAGATGTTGAATTAGAACTTTCACCTTTCTCAGCCGTTACACCTTTCTCAGCTTCTCCTTGATATTGTTCAAAATCCACCAGCATTATTACAACATAAACTGCTCGTCAAAAATTGCATCTCTACGGTTCATTATTTTCCTTGCAACCGAATCTTAAAATTTGTATCCTTTGACACATTTCTTGTAGCCTAGAATGATGCACTTCTTCGATTTTGCATCAAATTTTAATCTTTTATCACCAGGTACATACACATAAGCAAGACAAACCAAAAATTCGTAAGTGTAAAAAATTAACTACATTCAGAAGCTTTTAATGAGATAACAATTATGTCCATACCTCTTCTGCAACTTTACCACCCAAAGATGCTCGTGGTGACCTATTAATGAGATATCATATCATACTCACAGTCTCTGCACAAAAGCTTTTAGGAAGCTCTATATTCAGTCTCAAGCATCGTGCTCTTTCAGTTAATGACACGTTTATCCTTTCAGCAACACCATTCTATTGTGGTGTCTTGCGCACTAAAAAATGTCTCTAAAACTCATGCTCTTTACAAAATTTTTGGAACTGTGAATCTGTATACTTTGTGTCATTATCAGACCTTAAGTATTTGATCTTTCTACCAGGTTGGTTCTCCACCTCAGCTTTCCACACCTTGAACTTGGCAAAATTTCAGATTTCTGTTTCAAAAAATACACACAAACTTTCTTTGAAAATCGTCAATAAAAGTAACATAGTACGTAAATCCACCCAATAATAATTTTCTTGTAGGCCCCCGTACATCAAAATGCACATAACCAAGAATCCTTTTAGTTTTGTGCTTTCCAGTCGTGAAACTAACTTTAGTTTGTTTACCAAGAACACAAAACTCACAAAGATCAAGCTTGCAACTGTTAACATCATGTAACAAATTTCTTTTATGCAATTCAACCATTCTATGTTCACTAAGATGATCAAGACGCATGTGCCACAGTTTTGTATTCATCATATGACTCAATAGAACAAAGGTCTTGGAGGTTGTGGGAGGTCTTTGGGGTGATAAATCGGGCATGTCGTAGGCTTGGCTCGGTTAGCTTTCACCACATTTATAGAAAGGCAAATGGCCTCGTCGATTCTTTGGCGAAAGAGGGAGTGATGCGAGGTACACTATTTCAGGCTAGTTTGTGATTCACTGAGTGTGTTGTGTGGAGTTGTTTGTTTGGGTTAGGTGTTTTGGTTGGGTCCAAGCGTGTTTGGGTGTTGATTAAGTTCTATGTTGATGATGTGACAGTTAATAAGATATGTACAATAACATATTTAACCATCAACATTTATATTTTATTTTAATTTGATCTTAAATTTAAAATTTAACTATTAAAATTTAAATATTACAACATTTTAGTCCTTTAAATCCTAAACCTCATCTTCTTTCCTTCTAAAAAAAATAAACCTCTATTAATGTTAACGGTGGCCATCTACAACCCCATTTGTATGAACAATGAAAACGGTTGAAAAATCAAAACATCTATTACTATTAACGGTAGTCATCTGCGATGAACGACCTACAGTAGAAAATACATCTCCTAGGAAATCAAATTATTAAAACACAAACCGAAAGTAAAGAGAGAAAAAAAAAAGTCCTGAATTTACCTAAAAAATTATAAGAGTAATTTTTTTCCTGGTTAAACTCCACGAAAAAAAATATCCCTCTTTAACACACAAATCTATGCAAGGCTTTGTCTTTTAATTTCAATAAACCTAAAAATACCCCGCATAATATTATGTATTGAAACTTTACAATTTACAACAATGAAGGTTTTCATTCTTCAATTGTTTTCACTGCTCACACATATGAGGCTGTAGATGACTACCGTTAACAACAATGAAAGTTTGTTTTTTAGAAGAGAAGAAGACGAAGTATAGGATTTAAGGGACTAAATAATGAGAGTTAAAATTTTAAATTTAGGACAAAATTAAAATAAAATGTAAAGGTCAAGGGTTAAATATGTTATTATACAAATTTTATTAACTGTCATATCATCATCTGCTTATTTTTAACGAAATTGGACCGATTTGTTTTTCGCGATCAGTCGGAGGACTTATTTGTAACTTTTCATAATCATGAGACTCAACAAAGAATTGTGTCATAGTCAGATAACTATTTATATAGTTTACCCTATCATTTATCTTTTGTAGTCTTTATTTATGAGCTTAATTCTTGTAAACACCCACCTAGATGTTCATTATTTATACAAGCTTTGTAAAATATGAGAAGTTATAGTTTAGCTTTAAAAAATACTAGCGTGATTTTATCCTAGCCATGGACAAAATGAGCAAGACACCAAGAAAACAAAAACAATTCACCCTTTGTACCAAACCAACGAAACGTGAAACCCACGATGCAACACCAATGCACAGCGCCAGTCCTAGCTAGCAACAGAAAACGACAGCATATGCCTTATTCAGAATCCACCCAATAGCCAACCTCGAAGAAAAGGATTTTCATCCCTTATACATTGACTCGAGAATAGACTTGGCAAACTTGACTCGAGACTCGAAACTTGAACCGAATTATTCGAACCGAGACTCGATTTTGATTCGAACATGAAGATCTGAAGTTGACTCGAAACTCGAAATAAACTGAACCGAATCGAAATCGACCTGAATTTTTTTGTTGAACTGAATGGACCCGAACCGAATGATACCCGAACCGAAAGCTGAACCGAATATCGACCCGATTTTAACCCGAAAATTAAGGTAAAATAAATGAATAATTTATTTTTAATATTATTTATTTTTAACAATATAATAAATAATAAAATAAAGTATGTTTTATTATCTTTTTGTACTATATCATGGAAGAGACCATTGCTCTTGTCAAAGTTGTGGTATAATAAATTTTATGTCATTTTGGCTAAAAATTAAATCTTAGAAATTAAAATGAACAAAAATATCATTATATTAAATTAATAGACTAAAATACAAAGATTAGTTAATTTCGACTAAAAGTAAATTTTAAGAGACTAAATATCACTACGAGGAGGGAATTTCTATATTCTAAGTCTAAACTATGGGATACTTGTGACTAAAATAAATTAAACTAAAACTTAAAGTTGATTATAGTACTAAAATGTAACATTTTAAATGCAACATGACCTAAAAAGTAATTAATCTCTAGCTTAAAAATTGGTGGCTTATTTCTCTCCAAAATTTTGTATTTTTCCTCTCTATTTTTACCAATTGTCTTTTTTTCAATCTAGCTTAAAAAAATTGTAGCTTATTTTCCTCTAAAACTTTAGTCATGTTTGGCATTTAGCGAATAGCTGATAGCGGATAGCGGATTGCATTAGATGATAGCTGATAGTTGATTGCATTAGCTGATTTGACTAGTGGATTGTATTAGCTTATTGTATAAAAGTGTTTGGTAAAATTAACTGATAGCTTATAGCTGTTAGATTATTTAAATAAGTAAAATGACATATAAGGACATGTTTATATTCAATACTTGTTTGAATAGTTTATTAGTTATTAATATTTTGTATCTAATTATTATTAATTAGATCTATAAAATTATTTTTAATATAATTTTTTAAAATTAGCGGTTTCACCCCAATCCGCTCTTTCAATCCGTTATTTACCAAACAACAATATTAGCGGATTTGACTAGTGAAACCTCTAATTTTTTCTCAAACCTCTCTTTACCAAAGAGGGCTTTGTATTTTCCCCCTCTATTTTTACCAATTTTCTTTCTCTTTTTTTTCTTAATTTAATTAAGTTTCAATTTAGATTAATTTAATTGAAATTTCACATTTAGTTTTAGAATTATTTTAATTGTGTTCGTGATTTATGCTTCTAGATTTTAGTTAGCTCATTTAGATCCTAAGTTTAATAAATTAATTCATTTCAGACATTATTATTATTATTATTATTATTATTATTATTATTATTATTACTATTATTATTATTATTATTATATAAACTTTTATTTAATATAATTATACACAAATTTTGATATGGATACATAAAACTTTGATTTAAATATTTAATCAAATTTAAATGCATAGATTAACAAGTTAAATCAGAATTAATCTCATACACCAATAACTTTAAACTAAACCATAAATATTAAACCTCAAACCCTAAACCCAACTCAAACCGAATTGACTCGAAAATTCAAATGTTGACCCAACCCGAAATCGACCTGAACGACCCGATTTTGACCCGAACCGAAAGCGGCCCGAACGACATGATTTTGACCCGAACCGAAAGCGATCGATCCGATATTGACACGACCCGAAAACAACCGATCCGATTTTGATCCGATCCAATACCTGAACCGAATTCGACTCATCTCAGACCCGAATTAGACCCGAACCCGACACAAACCAAATTTAAACCGATTATAAATAGACCCAAAACAACCTGAACCGAATGACCCGATTGTCACTTCTACTCGAGAAAAGGATTACATTGACCTAACCATTTTATGTCGATCAAACATCAGAGTAAACATTGTAGGGACAATATTATCCCCATAAATACCTTATTTTTACAAAAATGTAATATAGAGGGAAAAAAAATATCTATATGTAGGGACAATATTATCCCCATAAATACCTTATCTCTTTGCCAAGTGAAACTAGATAGCTTTGCATTGCTAACTTGTATCCAACCATTCTTGGAATTACGATTACAGAACAAAAATGGCGGAAGCCAACACTTTAATATCATCCTCAGCAACAAACATCAGCCAAATTCCAAGCTCATTTCAGTCTAAGTTCAATTCCCACAATCTCAGTAATATTAGAGTTAAAGCAAGTTCATCGAAAAGGCATGATTATTCATCCCTGGTACACCCTTCATTCAACCTTTTTTTTATTTCCTTTTTCTTCAGATTTCACTACATTATGTCACCCTTTATCGGCTTCAGAGTGTTAACAAGCAAGATTGCCGGACTAATCGACGCCGGCTCATCACGATATCGACAGCAGAAGGGAGATGGCATGGAACATGGAGCTGTGATTTCCTTGTGTCTCTTAAGGACCTGAACTTGGTTGACTTGATTGAAGATGATGCACAAAAGGATGCTCAGGTTTCTATCAATCTTTGCATCCATAAGGTCAGAACTCAGAATAGCCAGAACCCTTTTGATTTCATGTTAGGACAAGTTACCAATGCTTGATTTTGCCATATCCAAAACCATGTTTTGTTCTTTCATCAATTGCCTGAAATTGTTGTACTGGAGGCTGATTGCTTAACTTGTATGTTTAAATGAACTGCATAAATTGCAGCATGCCAGCTTTGGACTTTCAGTTGATGGAAGGATTATTACATCTTTTACCAGAAAATGTAGCATCTGTTCTTCTCCATATTGCAGACAGGTAATTCAGATCCCGGGATCCCGGACTAGCTAGATATCATCTTCTAGGAGTGATTGCATGAAACAATTGAATTGAGTTCGGGTTTATGTTTGTATCCTTGCATACATGTTATCATTAAAAAAGCTAGCAATTTAGCATTTCTAACATTGAACTTTCATCAGATTGATACCAACTTCAACGTTTGGGTCCTGGCCTCGAATAAAGACAATGGTGCAACTCATCAATTGCCTGAGATTGGTGGAGATGATCCATCAGTAGGTTTCAAAACTCGAATCTCTTTGTTTCGTGGCCGCCGTGAATGTGATGAATATAACTCATACATTGATTATGCAGGTTATTTATGTGAAACCAGGATATGAAGCCAACTTGGATTCACTGATACAGGACACACTCCGGCTAACAATCTCCACCAAGGTATAAATACTGAAAAGTAATCAAATTATTCAGATTTGAGCGGATATCGGTTTTGCATTCGAGTAAAACATGTATATAAAATCTATGATATTTCCCTGTTGTAGGACATTTGCTCGGAAGCATGCCGGAAATCTGAACCCACCCTGCGTTGTAAGTACTTTTTTATATTGTTAGACAAGCTTTTCATTTAATAACTTACTAAAGAAAATATGTTGGGACAGATATTGGTAAAAGGAATGCAGCTTCCATTGACAAGAGGTGGTGTAGATTGTTGGAACTAAGGAATGCAAATCAATATGATTCAAATTTTTAGATTATTTATAGAATTAATGATTTACTGAAACTCTCTATCTATCATAAAACTTGTATATAATGTATTATATTTATATAAAATATGATATATGCAGCATATGTTCATATCATGTTTGTGTCATTTTTTCTTATTACTTTCATTTCAATTTCATCAAAGTTAAAAATTATCATGACCAAAGAGACCACAAGCCAAATGCACAGATTCACAGCAGCAAAGCATGAAATTCTCCTAAAGATGGTCACAGCACAAAGTGCCGTTCCATATAGGCGTAATCGGCTTCTGCGTATGAGCTTGTTCTAACAGCTCCGATACTGCATATTGCGGCTGGAAACTATGGTTCGCGATCAACCATTGCTCCATTTTATGGACCACTTCCGCACCATCGAATACCAAACCCCTCAACAACGGCCCGGGGCATAACATAATACACACTCACACCGGCTCGAACATCTGAGGAGAAGGCGTACCGCTTTGTCTGCGGTGATGCTCAAACCTTGGTTCGGGATGTACCATCACATTGACCGGAAGGTTGAACAGCTGGTGCGGACAAAGCCAAAGGGGATAGACCTGGAGTACCAACAAAGTAACAGATTATAATCGTGGGTAATCTTTACCAGTGGTCCTTTTTGTTTAGGATGTGTTTTATTTTAGTCACCAGAATTAAAAAACGATTATTCTGGTCACTTACGTTTAGAATCGTTTCTATTTTGGTCCCTTAGCCGTTAGTCTCCGTTACTTTAAAAAATTAGTTTCTAATTTAACCCCCAAACTTTCAAAATTTTATTTTTCACCATCTTCCCCAAAAATTATAAAACTAAAACCCCATAAAATTAAATCAATGGTGCTTCTACCTCCTCTGACTATTCCGTCAAGATTAAAAGCGTCAACTTCCATTACCCCTGGCTCTTTGGTAACTGGCATTGGCTCCCCAGTAAAACTTGACTCATCAATGGTGCTTCTACCTCCTCTGACTATTCCGTCTGCCGGAACACGGTCTTAGATTAAAAACAATAATATTTGTCAAGAAATGCAGTAAATTCATGAAACTGTTTAGCCTAAGTTTGAAAACAAAATAAAGCAGCAAAATTACTTATATATCCTAAGTTGGGAAGGAACTACACTCTTTACTAATCAGGAACAAAATTATAAATGGGAAAACATTAGGCATCACAAATAGGAAAATAAGAAGATATGAGATGCTAACCAGATTAAAGCACATCTATTTACTTACTCCTGGTAGTACAACAATTTGGTCTCCAACAGCGAGACTGTTACACGGAACTTCAACAATTGAACCATCAACCATAAGTCGAGCTTGCGAGGGCAAACTACAAAGAAGTCCAGTCATATCACTGGTTGCTTTGATTTTTGCTCTTTGTTCAAGATTCCTTCCTAACAAGACAAATGCTATTAACATGACTGGTTCCTCAAAGAATGCCTTCCAACCCTGCATACACAATACAATTAAAGATGACTGATGACTATCCTGAATGTCCCCTCACATGCTCTCTACACCCCCACTTTAATCATGCACCAGAATCTGTAAACTAGACCAAGCATTGCAAATCACTTGCACTTCAAATTGCACCTTAGACCATAAGATATAAAGTTTCTACTTATGAATTATTTGAGCTTAATCAACCATGCCAAGTAGAAGGAAACTTAATAAAATTTTACATTTTAGTAAGGAAAACCTGAGTTGGAACTGATGCAAGAACCAAAAAATATATTATAACCTATAGAATAGACCAGAATCGAACCAAAGAAAAAACTGGCTTATCCAAATAAAGAAACAAAATATGCCAGAACTCAAACTATTCAATCAAAAAGCAAGTTAGTTATTTTACAGCATTTCATATGTCTACATACACAAACTGACAAAAGATGAATGCATATAGACAACAACGTAGGAATAAGGATCAAGGCTTACCAATTTTGGTATTAACACAGCTAGTGAACTAACAGCAAAAGAGGATAAAGCCCCAAGACCAACCAAAGTGTTCATGTTTGGAGCTCCCTTGAAAAGGCTTTTCACACCCTCAAAGATAAGTTGACGCCCAGGACCAAGCAAAGTAAACAAAGACAACGACAAATGAAACCCTGTTGAATGCAATGCAAGCATCCATGAAGCCGTAGCTCCTAAAAAATGGGCAAGATGGCCAATGAGGCACACGGCACATAACACCCAAGATACTGCAAGCTCACGACCTATAATTTTTGTCAAAGCTCTTGCAAGGGAAGTTGAAGCTTTTAATCTTGGGGGAATGGGTTGTAATGGTGGGTTATAACCATTGATTTAATTTTACGGGGTTTTAGTTTTATAATTTTTGGGGAAGATGGTGAAAAATAAAATTTTGAAAGTTTGGAGGTTAAATTAGAAACTAATTTTTTAAAGTAACGGAGACTAACGGCTAAGGGACCAAAATAGAAACGATTCTAAACGTAAGTGACCAGAATAATCGTTTTTGAATTCTGGTGACCAAAATAAAACACACCCTAAAAAAAAGGAACCACTGGTGAAGATTACCCTATAATCATTTATAGAAATCAAATTGGACCAGACCTATAATACTTGAATCATCAGGACTAACTATTGAAGGATAGACTTCAGTCGGTTGCTGGGCCGTTTGTTATTTGTTGTGTTTGTTAAATTGATATATAGTTAGTTTGTTGTTGTAATTAGCTGGGCCCTAACTGATCTAACAGCTAATTGACTCACTAGTCATTAGCATAATCAGCTGGGCTATATAAACCCTTGTATGGGAACTGGCCCAATTAATCTTTGGCCTACATTTTAATAAAAAAAAGAAAATATAATTTCTCTTCTTTTCTATCGTCTATTTCTTTTCCCCTTTTTCAGTTAGGGTTTATTTTCTGTTCTCCGGTTACCATCTCTCCTTTTCCAGCAACTATCCTACCTCAATATGGTATCAGAGCCACCGATCGCCGGCATTACCTGTTATATTTGAGCCTATTTGTGTCTCATGTGGGTTGTTGCTCAAATCCGTGTGAAGATTTTTCTCTCTTCTTGTCGCGTCTTTTGACTCTGGTTTTCTGTTCTTGGAAGCAATGGCACCTGAGATAGTTGAAGAAATTACAAGTGATGTTGATGCACTTCAAATTGATCAAAGCTCCAGTTCAACGTTTGCGAATAAACAAGTCAGTGTCAAGTTGGACGATACCAATTTCCTTCTCTGGAAGCAGCAAGTGGTTCTAATGGTTCGAGGTCAGGAACTTGAGCATTACCTGGATTCAGAGACTCCAATTCCGCCGAAGGTTGTCAAAGATGCAACAGGGAAACTAGTTCTTAATCCAGATTTTCGAAGGTTCAGAAAAGAGGACAATGCCCTAGCCTCTTGGCTTCTGTCCACAGTGAGCCCTACCGTGCTGCCTAGACTCGTTGGAGCTGAGACGTCGTCTGCAATCTGGTCAGTTGTGCTTAATCTCTACTCTAAGTTTTCAACTACCAAGATAATGAATCTGCACTGTTGTTTGCGGGCGTTGAAGAAGGGTTCATTGTCAATCCGAGA
This sequence comes from Hibiscus tridactylites, assembly GCA_958450335.1. Lineage (NCBI taxonomy): Eukaryota > Viridiplantae > Streptophyta > Magnoliopsida > Malvales > Malvaceae > Hibiscus > Hibiscus tridactylites. The sequence goes on from OY288287.1 coordinate 14,946,464, forward strand.
GTATACGACTCAAATAAAAGAAATATGTGACTTATTGGCCACGAGTGGGAGTCCAATTACGGAGGTGGAGCAAATCGCAACTGTTCTCAACGGCCTTACACCGGAGTTTGATCCGTTCGTTGCTGCCATAACGATGAGCCGAGAGTCATACACACTAGAGTCAGTCACTTCTGGTCTCATTGATGCTGAATCAAGATTGTTGGATTCGGTTCGCATTCCTGTAGGCATCAATTTAACTCAAGTTGAGGAAGATAAACCTAGAATGGGCTATGGGTCGGACAGAGATGCATCTAGGGCACAGTTCAATTCGAGGCTACAACAGAGAAATTATCAGTCTGGTGGAAGGTTCAGGGAAGGTAGACCAAGGTTACAATGTCAACTTTGCGGGAAGCTAGGCCATCTTGTTGACAGATGTTGGCATAGATTCGATCAAGGGTTCAAGGGTGTGACCTCGCAACAGTTTAAGGATTCCAGTAACACCACGCAAGCTAATCTGAGTCAATTTGCTGATGCGAATGATGAGATCTGTTACAATCCGTTTGTGGGATTGGAATCAAACCCAGTGAGGAGAAAGGTGAAGCTACGAGTGATACTGTGCAAGTGAATTCTCTCATTGCTCGTGGGGTCCTCTCGGTGGATGACAAATGGTTTCCAGACTCTAGAGCAACGCATCATGTTGCAAGGTCTTCTGCTGGTCTCAAACAGGCATACACAGGGACTGGTAAGGTTTTCTTAGGAGATGGATCAACAATTGATATTTCACATGTTGGTAACTGCTCTATTTCGACTGTTTCTAAACCTTTAGTGCTTGATCAGTTGTTGTGTGTGCCTAAGATTACTCGAAATTTGTTATTTGTGTCTCGATTCACGTCTGACAATAATGTTTATTTTGAGTTCCATGCTGACAGATGCAGTGTTAAGGATGAAGTGACAGGTGAGATCCTTCTCCATGGTACTCTTGAGGATGGTTTATACTGTTTCACTCTTGCTTGTTCTACTCAGCATGACAGTGTATGCAATAATGTGTCTGCCCAATCTTTGCATGTTGATAATTGTGGTACTGCTACTGTTTCTGAAAATAAGCCTGCTGGTCAATCTTTGTACTGGTTGTGGCATCAGCGTTTAGGTCACCCCACACAACATACTGTTAGTGTTGCTTTGAATAAGTCTTTCACTGTTGACAAGAATCTTTTGTGTAATGCATGTCAATTAGGGAAGAGTCATAGGCTCCCTTTCACTTTGTCTACTACTGTTTACCATAGACCTTTCGAGCTTGTTGAGGCTGATGTGTGGGGCCCTTCTCCTGTTAAATCATTAGGCTATCAGTATTATGTTTCCTTCATTGATATGTACACGAAAAATTACTGGTTGTTTTTGTTGAAAGCAAAGTCTGAGGTGTTCAATGCATTTCTTCTGTTTGAAGCTATTGTTGCAAATCAATTTTCTTCTTGTATTACTGCATTGCAAACTGATGGAGGAGGTAAATTTGTTGCTTTATCCTCTGAATTAGCTAAGAAAGGTATCCAACATCGCATTACTTGCCCTTATACCTCTGCTCAAAATGGTGCCATTGAACGAAAACATAGACACATAGTTGACACAACCCTTACATTGTTAGCTAATGCCTCTGTCCCACTTCAATATTGGTCATTTGCTGCTTTGAGTGATGTTTACCTCATCAATAGACTACCTACTGATAGCTTAGATGGCATGTCCCCTCATGAGAAATTGTATGGCACTAAACCAAATTATCAGTTTCTTAAGGTTTTTGGGTCTCAGTGCTTTCCTTGTCTGCGTGATTATAACAAGCACAAGTTCACATTTCGATCTCAACCTTGTGTGTTCTTAGGATACTCACCTAAGCATCGTGGGTATCAATGTATGGCCTCGTCTGGAAGGATTTATGTATCCCGACATGTTAGGTTCAATGAAACAGTTTTTCCATTTGCCTTAGTCTCCTCTAAGCCTAAATCTAATCAAGATATCTTTTACACTTATGCTCCCCTTGAAGTTCCTGCACATACTACATCCTCTACAAGTCAGTCAGCAGATTCACCTGTAAATGATCCCCTTAGTTCCACACCTACAGTTTCTGCTGATACTGAGCCTTCTGGTTGTTCAGTTTCAAACCTTGCTGATCTTGAAGTCCCAGGTTCATCTCTTATGTCATCTTCAGAGTCTGTGCGTTCTGTCCCTAGTGGTGCATCTCCTACACCAAACCCTGCTATCTCTAGTGATACTGCTGAGCATATAGTTGATACTGAGTTAGTTGTAAATCCTGCTGGAATGAGTAATGAAGTTGATATTCAGAGTCCTTTTACAGTGCCTGAGGAAACTTTAGAATCCAGTGGTCTTGGGTCTGAGTCACTGGTTCATGCTACTAACCCTGGTTGTAGTTCTTCAGCTGATGACTCTTTTCTCTGTAGTCATGATACTGTAGCAGTTCCACCACCCATTTTTGTGCCTGTGCAATCTACCAACTCACACAGTATGGTAACGAGAAGCAAGGCAGGTATATACAAGCCTAAAGTTTACACTGTTGAACACCATTTTACTCCTGAATCTGTGCATCAAGCACTTGCACACCCCAAGTGGTCTGAAGCTGTGCATTCTGAGTTCAATGCTCTCATTAACAATCAGACGTGGGAGTCGGTGCCTCTTCCTCCAGACAGAAAGCTTATTGGATCTAAGTGGTTGTTTCGTATTAAACTGAACTCAGATGGAACAGTCAGTAGGTACAAGGCTCGACTTGTGGCTAAAGGCTATTCTCAGGTTCCTGGATATGATTTTGGTGAGACTTTTAGTCTTGTCATTCGGTTTTTTATAGTTAATATCTTTCTTTCTGTGGCTGTTACTAATGGGTGGGATGTTCATCAAGTAGATGTGAATAATGCTTTTCTAAAAGGGGAACTCTTAGAGGATATTTACATGTCACAACCTGCTGGGTTTGTTCAAAAAGCCTTAGATGGCTCAGTTCTTGTGTGTAAGCTTAAAAAGGCTCTCTATGGCCTTAGACAAGCTCCTCGAAATTGGTTTAGCAAACTTAAAGAGTTCTTATGCCGTCTTGGTTTTCGCTGCTCCAATGCTGATAATTCCTTGTTTATCAAAGCTGAATCAGTGGTTGTGACCTATATAGCTGTATACGTGGATGACATTTTAATTACTGGTGCTTCTGAAGATTACATTCGACATGTTATACATGAGCTTGATGTTAAGTTCTCACTTAAGGATCTTGGGCTCTTAAATAATTTTTTTGGGAATTGAGGCTATTACTTGTGCGCGTGGACTTTTTCTCAATCAAAAGAAGTTTATAGAAGAGCTTCTTGCTAAGACTAACGGATCTGACCGTTCAATCATATAAGCTAACTCAGAAAATTATTTAGCATGTTAAGATAATTTAAAAAAGAAGCCACTAATGCATGTTATCGTCCCGTTACAAGTGGTATCAGAATGATCATTTGACTAGTCGATATCACGCCAAACGTTCTTGGAGTGGATGGACATGGTTGACAATCGTGACAGTAGCTCATCATGAAGACGAATGACTCGTGACAAGGGTATCACGAGATTGAATGGAAAGAATGTTACGTCATATCAGACATGTCTTTTAGAAAGAGGCTAGTGGTTTCATAACACTAAAGTCTGCCATTATACAAACCAACAGAAGGTGAGTGGTTAGTCATTAGGTTCGCTCCACTAAATAACTTCGGAAACCAAAAACGGTTGGAATTTTAGCCCTCTACTAGGCCTGACAACGACTTTTGCCCAACCAAACTGATAATTGTCTAACAACTACAGCCCAACATCTTAACAAACCCAACTGTCAGCCTAAAATGGTTTAACAAACCCAATTCAAGGTTTCTCATGGTTCTAATTCATGTCATTAGATTTTGTTCATTTGTAGGTAATTCTACGGTTCAAAGAGGAACAGGTGTTCTACCATGTAGCCAAAAGCCAGACAGGATATAACAAAATATGACATATTCAATCGGTCTCTGTCGGACGATGAGTGGAAGCGCTCGAATTAGATTGAACCGCAGGTATGTTTATTTGGAGATGGTCCTCTAAACAATCTCTCAGACAGAGGTCTCATGTTCGATACTGATCCCCTCCGAGCTGTGCACGAGATGGGAGATGAAGCAGAATCCAACGCCTATACGCACACAAGCATGTCGATTTTAAGATAAAATATCCCAATCACAGTCGATCCTTCCGTATATCATAAAGGAGTATGAACGAATAGAGGACCAAATGTGTGTTCGGTTTGTTTATATTTATGAACAAACTCATTTATTTATTAATGATATTTTTATAAAAATACTAAAATATTATCTCTTTGATTTTATATTTTAATTTCAACTCATTAATCTAAGAAATATATATCATATTTGTAATTATTATTGATAAGTTGACAAAACAAGTTATGGACAGTGTGCTCTATCGTCTTATTTGGTACATTACATGTGAAAGAGAAGTGTTGTGTATAAAAAGATGGATGAAAGATTTGTTATTACATCAAGTGTTTGGTTTGTTGAAAATTGTAATATATATTATTGACATTATATTCAATTTTAACCGTACTATGTTTTATTTAATAAACAAATAAAATAAAAAGTTGCACAACCAAAATTTGTTCAAATTTTCAAATATTATTTTTTAGGGGACTTGACAAACACATAACCATAAGCTTTGAATAAAACTAGATTAAGTGAAACATAGTTTAAGTTATTGAATAATTGATAATTTTTATGACATCCAAACTAAACAAATAACTAACTACTGAAACTAATATTCAATAAAATATATCTTTATAAATAATAATAAATAAATATAAATTTTAAATACATTGATACTCATTTACATCATCGTAAATAAGCTATTAATGATTATTTACGTTGTTGTAAATAAGTATCGATAATTTATTTATACCTATTTATGTTCATTAGCATAATTATATTATTTTTAAATTGTTATTTTATTTTTAATTAAAAATTGTATATACAAGTTATATTAGATAAATTTTTTGTTCTATTTATATTAGTTTATTCAATGATATCTTTATGGATTCGGTAATGTCGATATTTTCGTGCGGTTTATTATATTGTTAATGTTTCTCCCTTGTTTGCAATGCTTTTGAGTTCATGGATATGAATAGAAAAGTTGAGGGAGGACATTATTGTATGAATATTTAGTCGGTAGAAGGTTTAAAATACTCCCTAACTTTTCACCTTTTGATCATTTTAGTCTTATTATTTTTTTAGTGTAAATAATCACCTAACATTTTATTTTTTATTCGAATTTTATTTTTTTAGATGAAAATTGTTAATCAGCTAACAGTCAACGCCTGAGGTTGACATGGCATGTCTGCAGAGCATGTGGAGATGACCTGGCAACTACCACGTGGCACTTTGCTGATGTGGCGATTGGTTAAAAAAAATTTAAAAAATATTTTCTTTAAAAAATAATTTTTTAATTTTTTTTAAATGTCACATTAGCAAAAATGCACGTGACAGTGTCACATCATCTCCCCATGCTTTGCAGACATGTCACGGCATCCTTAGTCGTTGACCGTTAGTTGACTAACAGTTTTCATCCAACAAAGGTGAAATTTGAACAAAAAATAAAACGTTAGGTGGTTGTTTACACAAAAAAAAATAAAGCTAAAATGATCAAAATATAAAACGATGAGAGATTATTTTTGAACTTTTAACCTATTTAGTCGGTCCATAAATATTGACAGTTTATGCATCAATTTATGATGATTACTGCAGCTGGTGAATTGTTCCATCAATTCAGTTAGTATTTCGAATTTGTTGTATTGAACCTTAGATAAGATTAAGACTTTGATGGTTACCTTAGATAAGATTAAGACTTTGATGCTGGTGCAAAGAATTCTCTCCTTCGTATCACCAATTCATGTCAAAACCATTGAGTTCTATTCTATATCCATAGTAAAAAAAAAAAAAAATTAAATATATCTATTTCCAACACTCATATTTAAATCAAAGTAAAATAAAAAAACAGAGAATTTATTATTAATAAGAATCATGGATTGATAAATCAATCTTACTTACCTACTGCTCCAACAACGTCTCTAATCGTATAGATAAACTATCAAAAATAAGATTTCACCATGCTAGACCATCGACATTCTATGATTAAAAGATGCACTATAATAACCGCTACACACAATATTATCTCAAAAGTAAACGAAAAATTATAAAACAGAGACAACAATAAACGGACAAACGTAAAAAAACGTGTGAAAAAGAAAAAAAAAGTAAAAAATATTGTTATTCAAAACTGAAAATAAAAGGATTTGTAATTATCTTAACAAGAAAATTGATAATTTATTAAATACAAGAAATCTAGCAAATATTTAACTACTCAGCACAGAAACCAAGCTTTGTAGTTAACTTAACAACTTTGTTGAAAAGATTAACACAAAATGTGAACATTATTTTCGAGATTCATTGGATCCTTGTTAAAGTTGGTTAACTACTCCTATATAAGCAAATCCCATTTTTTTAATTAAATCCAAGGGCGGGTGCTTTAAGGGACCGGTTGGGGCCATGGCACTCAAAATTTTTAAAATTTGAATTTTGTCCTTAAAATTTTAATTTGGCCCCTTCAATATTTTAAGAATTTATATTAAGTTCAAATTTTTAAATATTTTTAATTAAATTTTCTCTCAAAATTTTATTTTTTGTTAAATCACTCAAAATTATTAAAAATTTTAGTTAAATCCTTATTTTTTGAAAAAAAAATTAATCTTCTAATTAAAAAAATTAAATTAATTCCCCAAACTTTTACTTCAAGTTACTGATTAAATCACATACAAAAATTCTCAAGACACTGTTTGATGTTCATGCATGGAAGTCGTATGCTTATGAAAATACGTAAAAGGTCAAGTCTTGAAGGAAACAATTCATCATTAAGTGCAGAAAGATTCAGATTTGTGATGGTTACGCCACCTAAGACCAACTGCTCTCTTTTTTTTGACGGATAAAATAATTATTAGTCCCCAAATTTGACTCTCTTTTTTCTAAATTTTTGGCACACATTAATTTTTAAACTTAGATTTTTATAGTTGTGAGTGATAATATGACATGTGATATTATATCACATCTTGTAATATTGTAGTGCTACATCATCTGAAAAAAAGTTATCAAATTTAAAATTTAATGCGGACATTTGTCAAAAAAAATGTGAACAAAAAATCAAAAACAAATTTAGAAAAACTATTAAGTTTAAAAGACTACAAATAAATTTTATTTTTCGATGAAAGTTACTTAAAGCATATTAAAAAAGCATGCAAAATTGATAACGATATTCTTTTTTATTAAAAAAAACATGCAAAAGAACCCATTGAGACTTTCCGGTGGTAGAGGTAAGTGTTGTTTTTTAGGTGATCTAAATTCGAGTACGTATATACTTTATAGGTGTGAGTGAATTTATTTAAATTTAAAATTAGATTTAAATACTAATATTATAACCCCTCGTCCCGGTCTGGATGCTTGACCGATCCGAGTGGGTTACACGGGGATAACCGAGATGAAACCCGTTAAGGCTCCACTTCGGTTACCAACCCTAGGAAAAACTTTTTCATTTATTATCTTATCTAGATTCGTTAATTAAACCTAAGCGTGAAACGACAGCGGAAACTAAGCTCACGAGAAGCCCAACAACAAACAGGGCCTAAGCCCAACCCTTGAAACCCTTCAGAGATGTCAAAAAGCCCATTTACAGGCATGTGTTTCGAAACACGGGCTCCAGTTTGAAAAGCCAAACACCCGTACCGAAACGCATCCACCCCGTTTCGGAACATGGTCCCATTTTGCCTAGCCGTTTCAATACCCGTTTCGAAACAGGCAAATCCAGTAGCCAAAGTGTTTCGAAACTGGTTTCGAAACAGGGGCTCACAGTAGCCAAAACGTATCGAAACGAGTTCCGATATGGGGGCCCTGGAACCACACCCGTTTCGAAACACTTGTTGCCTGCGAATTCCCAAAATCAGTTTTAAATATCTCCAAGTGATTCCAAACGTCCGTAACGACTCCAAGAAGCATACTTAACATACAAACACACTCTAGAGGCATACACACTATAGAAAACATACTCAAGATACATAAGATATAAGATAGGACATCCATTCAAAAGATCATACACAACATTCAAGGTTCATGCTTCACAAGGGCATACAATTAGACATTTAAGACAACCAAAAGCCAACCAACAACATGGCATTTAAAGGAGTCTAACATGCTCCTAAACAACCAATACTAACATACTTCAAAGGCTCAAACAACATATACATATCCCATTTTTTGACCATTACATCATATAATATAAAATCCATACTTGAAAGATTCAAAAGCCCAACTAGCACACTTGGAGGCTCATTCTTGCATAAGCAACCCACGAACTACGGATTTGCATTGTCGAACAAAAGAGAGCGTAAATATAAAGCTTAGTGAGGGTAAGCTCATTAAAAACAAATCTCGACAATGCAGGGTCCAAGCACGAGCACAACCAAGGTAGAATGCATGATCTTACCTTCGATCCACATGAGCTAAAATGTACATGATGCATGAACATATATTTAATACTATGCCATGCTCAACAAGCTCAAATCCACATCATATGTAAACACATATAATAATTCATACAGGAATCACATTTCATATCATATTGATACACATATCAACTCATATTGGCACCTAGCTATGACTCGAATACGCGAATAAACACGTTGGAACTCACATCCAACACAACCATTACCTTACGGTGGGATTACACTCATCACCGTTCTCGCGGAGGGAATTCAACTCATCCTCACGCCCCGTCGATGGGATTACACTTATCACTGACTAATATATATAAGAAGGTTTTTCGGGCGAACCCGTACTCCATCTTGATGACTACCATCATCAAGACCGCGCGCACATTTGACTCTCGTGTGCACACTAACATCCTAATGATCGATCATTTGTACCCAATCATACTAGTGCCAACATTTAACTCAATCCACAATATCATTTCACATCACTTTCGTGCTTAGCACGTACTCACCATGATTAACATCATGCACAATCCACATGCATATAACAATGCATCAATCCAAGCCTCAAAATACATGTATAACATCATATACATAGCCAACATAATCACATTTAAACATGAGGCATACACATTCAAAGATCAACCATAGTTTCTAACTATAGTTTGGGATTAGGCTACCACTCTAATCCCAACTCTAGGTGGGTCTACCAAGCCCAACCTAGTCCACATGCTTGAACCAAATACTCAAAATCATTTTAAAAACATTAAATCACTCACCTTCACTTCCAAGCTCAACAACCAAGCAACCAAGACTTTCAAGCTTTCGGATTCACTCCCGATGTCTCACCAACACAATGTCTTGCCTCTAATCATCCCAACACAATCAAAATAATCCCAAATCAGTCCATACATAAATGTAGCAAACCCGGAATACTATTCAAGCAATAAACACATGAATTCAAGCCATGAACAACCCCAAAATCATCAAACTCGAGCAATCCTAAAGCACAGTCAAAAACCTTTGATTTTAACACTTTTAACACTCCCAAATGATTCCAAAACGACCCTTAACTAACATACTAACATTAGCCTTCCATTTCCAACGTAAAACACACCCAAAATCATTCCAAAACCCTTCAAAAACCCCCCATGAAAACCCAAATACGAAAATCATGTTAAAACACTTTGAAATTCATATATGTTGGACCTCAAGGTTCATAAACAACATATCTAACATTATTAAATCAAAACCTTAAGTTAAAAACAATAAAGGTAGCATTTTTATTCAAAACTCCCGAAAACTCAAATTCCTAAAACATGGATGAAAATGAAATCTAATGGTACTTTCAAAGAGAGGAAGATGAGAGCAAGATGGGAAAGTGATTACCTTTCAAAACCGAGCAAAAATGAAGAAGCAAGGAAATGGAATAGTGAAATGGAGGGGGAGCTTATCTTTGTCGTTCAAAATGTGAAAATAGGAGAAGGAAGAAGACAAGGCTTGTCTTTTAATTAAAATGGGTTTTAAAAGAAGGTTCACTTTATTACAAAAATGTCATTAATGAGATGGCAATCTCATTTACTTTATAATTCATGAAAGTTGAGTTTCAATTCAATTTGGTCCAACACAAAATGTTTGCTTTAAAAAATTCGAAGACCAAAATAATACTTTATTATTTAAAGTATAAAACCGAAACCCGAAACAATATTTTAATATTATTTTCACCCAACCCCTAAACCTGGGTGTTACAACTCTCCCCCACTTAAGGAATTTTGTCCCCGAAATTACTTGACGGAAACAAGTACGGAAACTGCTCAAGCATATCAGCTTTCCTCTCCCGCGTGGCCTCTTCCACACCTCTATGTCTCCACAACACCTTGACCAACTCTATGGTCTTGCCACGCAACACCTTGCTATCAGAAGCAAGTATCTCAACAGGTTCTTCATTGTAAGACAAATCTGGATTCAACTCTATCTCCTCAACGGGCATAACATGAGAAGGATCTGGTCTATATCTCCTAAGCATCGACACATGAAAGACATCATGGATCTTCTCTAACTCAGAAGGAAATCTCAAACGGTAAGCTACAGGCCCAATCCGCTCAACTATCTCATATAGACCAATGAATCTCGGACTCAACTTGCCTTTCCGGCCAAATCTCATCACCTTCTTCCACGAAGATACTTTCAGAAACACTTTCTCACCCACGGAGAACTCAATCTCTTTTCTCTTCAAATCTGCATAAGACTTTTGACGATCGGAAGCTGCTTTCAAACGGTCACAAATCAACTTCACTTTGTCGGTAGTCCCCTTAAGCAAATCTGGCATAGGTAACAACTTCTGACCTGTTTCAGCCCAACAGATCGGAGTCCTACATCATCTACCATACAAAGCCTCATAAGGAGCCATCTATATACTAGCATGGTAACTGTTGTTGTAAGCAAACTCAACTAAAGGCAAGTGCTTCTCCCAAGAACCCTAGAAGTCAATCATACAACAACAAAGCATATCCTCTAAAATCTGTATCACTCGCTCTGACTGTCCATCGGACTACGGATGATAAGAAATACTGAAATGCAAACGGCTACCTAGAGCACTATGCAAACAACCCCAATACCTCGAAGTAAATCTCGGATCTCTTTCTAAAACAATAGACTTCAGAACCCCATGAAGTCTCACAATCTCACGGATGTACAAGTTCGCCAACTTGTCTAAAGAATCTGTAGTGTTCACTGCTAAGAAGTGAGCACACTTAGTGAATCTATCCACTATCACCCAAACAGAATTCTTCTTCGAAGGAGACAGCGGTAACTCTGACACGAAGTCCATGGTGATTCTCTCCCATTTCCATTCTAGAATCTTCAAAGTCTGTAACAAACCTGAAGGAACCTGATGTTATGCCTTCACTCTCTGACAAACCATACAACAGCTCACATACTCGGCTACATCCTTCTTCAAACCAATCCAGAAATAATCATTCTTCAAGTCACGGTACAGCTTGGTACTACCCGGATGCATAGAAAAATGACTCGAATGTGCTTCACTCAGGATCAGACGTCTCAACTCAACATCTTCAGGTACTACAACTCTATCTCTGAAACACAACACATTCTCACCACTGAAACTATATTCGGTCAGTCTACCTTCGGCTATGTCCTGAATATGAGGAACTAAAGACACATCTTGCAACTGCTTCTCTCTAATCAAATGAATCAAAGAAGGCTTCACTTGCAACTCTGTGATCAAACCACCATCATCGGATACACTCAATCTAACAAACATAGCTCGCAACTCAACTGCAACTTTTCTACTAAAAGCATCGGCCACTACATTGGCCTTACCCGGATGGTACTTTATGGTCAAATCATAGTCTTTCAACAGCTCAAGCCATCTTCTCTGTCTCAAGCTCAACTCTCTTTGTGTCATCAAATACTTCAAGCTCTTATGATCGGTGTAAACTATACACTTCTCACCATACAAGTAGTGACGTCAAATCTTCAATGCAAACACAACTACGGCTAACTCTATATCGTGAGTAGGATAGTTCTTCTCATGAACCTTCAATTGTCTCGAAGCATAGGCAACAACCCTTCTTTCTTGCATCAAAACACAACCTAAACCTATGTAGGAAGCATCACTATGGATCACAAATTCTTTACCTGAAACTGGTTGCACTAATACTGGAGCATTTGTCAAAGCTTCTTTCAATTTCTCAAAGGCCTTATGTCTTGCATCTAACCACTCAAACTTAACTCCTTTTTGCAACAATTTAGTCAAAGGAGCAGCTACTCTAGAGAAACCATCAACGAATCTCCTATAGTAACTGGCTAATCCTAGGAAACTCCTAATCTCAGTCACTGACTTAAGTTGTTTCCACTCAACAATAACCTCAATCTTCGACGGATCAACACGGATACATTCGGCTGAAACAACATGGGCAAGAAATACAATATCTCGAATCTAGAACTCACATTTGCTAAGCTTCGCATACAACTGATTGCTCATCAATCTCTGTAAAACAAATCTCAAGTGCTCATCATGCTCTTCTTCTGATTTCGAGTACACAAGAAAATCATCTATGAAAACAACTACAAAACGGTATAGATAGTCTTTGAAAATTCTATTCATCATATCCATGAATGTTGCAGGTGCATTCGTGAGCCCAAACGGCATCAAAAGGAACTCATAGGGACCATATCTAGTCCTAAAAGTTGTCTTCGGAACATCACACTCTTTTACTTTCAACTGATAGTACCCCGATCTCAAATCTATCTTCGAGAACACTGAAACACCTCTCAATTGATCGAACAAATCATCTATACGAGGCAACGGATACTTGTTCTTCACAGTCAACTGATTCAACTGCCTGTAGTCAATACACATACGCATACTGCCATTTTTCTTCTTTACAAACAACACAGGAGCACCCCAAGGAGAACTACTAGGCCTAATGAAACCACGATCTAATAACTCTTGCAGCTGACTCTTCAATTCTTTTAACTCTTTTGGAGTCATACGATACGGAGCTATAGAAACTGGAGTAGACCCTGAAACAGTCTCAATCACAAACTCAACCTCTCTGTTAGGAGGCAACCTCGGCAACTCTTCAGGAAACACATCCGGAAAATCACAAATTGTTCTAATATCTTTCGGTCTAGCCTCACTCATATTCGGATTCATAACATAAGCTAAGTAAGCCCCACAACCGGAATCCATCAACCTATGGGCCTCTAAAGCTGACACAACATTCGACAAGAACTTAATGTTCTCGCCTACTACTACTACCTCGTAGTCATCAGAAAGTTTCAAAGAAATCATCTTCGTCTCAAAATCCACACTAGCTCGGTGCTCAACTAACCAGTCCATACCCAAAATAATATCAAAACCATAAAATGGAAGCTCCATCATATCAACAGAAAACACATGACCCTGAATCTTCAGCGGACACCTCTTATACATTCGTCTAACCACAACCATCTCACCAAAAGAACTAGTCACATGCATACCTACATCTAAGATCTCAACAGGTATATCTAACTTCTGTGCATGCTCACTCAAAATGTAGGAATGCGTAGAACCCGAATTAACCAAAGAAAGCAAAGACATAGACTGTAACTCAAAATTACCTGCTATCACATCTGTGTCGTTCCCGGCCTCTCTCTGAGCATAGACTCTCGTTGATCCTCCTACCTTTGGCTGCACTGCCACAACATGAGCAAGGTTCCTCTGAGCATCTATCCTAGGTGCATCATCCCTAGGCTGGAAGTAGCCACGACCGCGCCCACGGCCTCTCTGATAATCATTTGCCCTCGCAAGAGCCTGTGCTATGTTCGGTGCTTGTACCGCCTGATGCGAACATTCTCTCCTAAAGTGGTCCCTTGAACCATAGTTCCAACAAGCATGGAAGTTACCCCAACACTCTCTAGAATGTTGTCTCCCACAACGTGTACACTCGGGAAAACGCCCTCTACCTCTATGGCCCTGGTGGCCTCTACTATGGTGGCCACCGCCACGTCTATGGTCAAACTGTTGCCCGCCACCTCTATGCCTCTTGGCATCTTCACGGTCAAAGTTATTATATCTCTTACCAGAACTAGATCCTCTAGAACGCTTGGTCAGCCCCAAGCTATGCTCAATGCCCTTGGCACTAGCAACCAAGACATCAAAATTTGAGTAATCTGAAGCCAAGGTATACCTATTGACTTCCTCATGAAGCACATATCTGAAACGGTTACAACGGTCCCTCTCAGTAGGAACTATCTCTGGAGCATACTGACTCAAACAAACAAAGTGAATCTCGTAGTCAGTCATAGAAGCATCTCCTTGAACTAGAGCCATAAACTCTCGCTTCTTCTCATCTAGATACCTCGGCCGCAATTATCTTTTCCGGAAGGCAGACTCAAAGAAATCTCATCCAATCTCAGCCTCTAGAACTCCAATAGTAATGGTGACCCACCAGGTGTAGGCATCACCCTGAAGCAAGGAAATCACACAGCCTAATCTGCGAGCACCCACACAACCCATCTGAGCTAAGATGCGAACGGTCTTCTCTAACCACAACTCAGACCTCTCTGGTGTAGATCCTTTGAACTCTTCAGCCCCTAGACTACGGAGCCTCTCCAACGGTAAACTAGCATCATCACCTCTAGGTTGAGCTGCAGCTTGAGCTTCGGCAACTGCGGCCTGAAATGCTCCTGCTATAGCTTGCACAAGCGGATCCATATCTATTCCGGTCGGACCATGGCCACCCTGACCAACCTGAGGTCCCTCTCCCTCAGCTACATCCTCGCCTCCAACTCTAGGCTGAGGAGGTGGTGGTGGTGGAGGTGGTGGAGGAGCTCCAACTCCAGCAGCAGGCTCTCCTACATTAGCCTCAACCCCAACAACTGGCTCATTAACAGGAGCCGCAACACGTGGTTCCTAACGAACCACCCTCGGCCTACCTCTCGGCCTCGACATAATGCTCACAAACAACAATTACAACAACAACAAAGCACAAAAAGAAATGGTTAGCAAGGAAAGGGCTCCAAGTGGCTCAAGTATGTTCCCTCACTTTAAAAATCCTTTTTCCGATGTAATAGTAGCAATGAGACTCTAAACAACATGCTTCAAATAAAACAACAAGCATACTTGATAGGGACTCTAAACAACATGCTTCAAATAAAACAACAAGCATACTTGATAAACAAGCAAACATGCTTTCATGGCAAGCAATCACCGTGCATATCAATACAAAAACTTAACTTACCTTACTTAACTGCCCAAGGTCTCGGTAACCTTAGGCTCTGATACCAACAAGTGTAAACCCCTCGTTCCGGTCTGGACGCTTGACAGATCCGAGTGAGTTACACAGGGATAACCGAGATGAAACTCGTTAAGGCTCCATTTCGGTTACCAACCCTAGGAAAAACTTTTTCATTTATTATCTTATCTAGATGCGTTAATTAAACCTAAGCGTGAAACGACAGCGAAAACTAGGCTCACGAGAAACCCAACAACAAACAGGACCTAAGCCCAACCCTTGAAACCCTTTAGAGATGTCAAAAAGCCCATTTACAGGCATGTGTTTCGAAACAGTCATAGCCCGTTTCGAAACACGGGCTCCAGTTTGAAAATCCAAACACCCGTACCGAAACGCATCCACCCCGTTTCGGAACATGGTCCCATTTTGCCTAGCCATTTTGATACCCGTTTTGAAACATGCAATTCCAGTAGCCAAAGTGTTTCGAAACTAGTTTCGAAACAGAGGCTCACCGTAGCCAAAACGTATCGAAACGAGTTCTGATACAAGGCCTTGGAACCACACTCGTTTCGAAACAGGGCAACCCGTTTCGAAACACATGCTGCCTGCAAATTCCCAAAATCAGTTTTAAATATCTCCAAGTGATTTCAAACGTCTGTAACGACTCCAAGAAGCATACTTAACATACAAACACACTCTAGAGGCATACACCCTATAGCAAACATACTCAAGATACATAAGATATAAGATAGGGCATCCATTCAAAAGATCATACATAGCATTCAAGGTTCATGCTTCACAAGGGCATACAATTAGACATTTAAGACAACCAAAAGCCAACCAACAACATGGCATTTAAAGGAGTCTAACATGCTCCTAAACAACCAATACTAACATACTTCAAAGGCTCAAACAACATATACATATCCCATTGTTTGACCATTACATCATATAATATAAAATCCATACTTGAAAGATTTAAAAGCCCAACTAGCACACTTGGAGGCCCCTTCTTGCACAAGCAACCCACGAACTACGGATCTGCATTGTCGAACAAAAGAGTAAGCATAAAGCTTAGTGAGGGTAAGCTCATTAAAAACAAACCTCGACAATGCAGGGTCCAAGCACGAGCACAACCAAGGTAGAATGCATGATCTTACCTTCGATCCACATGAGCCAAAATGTACATGATGCATGAACATATATTCAATACTATACCATGCTCAACAAGCTCAAATCCACATCATATGTAAAAACATATAATAATTCATACATGAATCACATTCCATATCATATTGATACACATATCAACTCATATTGGCACCTAGCTATGACTCGAATACGCAGATAAACACGTTGGAACTCACATCCAACACAACCATTACCTTACGGTGGGATTACACTCATCACCGTTCTCGCGGAGGGGATTCCACTCATCCTCACGCCCCGTCGATGGGATTACACTCATCATCGACTAATATATATAAGAAGGTTTTTCGGACGAACCCGTACTCCATCTTGATGACTACCATCATCAAGACCACGCGCGCATTTGACTCTCGTGTGCACACTAACATCCTAATGATCGATCATTTGTACCCAAGCATACTAGTGTCAACATTTAACTCAATCCACAATATCATTTCACATCACTTCCGTGCTTAGCACGTACTCACCATGATTAACATCATGCACAATCCACATGCATATAACAATGCATCAATCCAAGCCTCAACATACATGTATAACATCATATACATAGCCAACATAATCACATTTAAACATGAGGCATACACATTCAAAGATCAACCATAGTCTCTAACTATAGTTTGGGATTAGGCTACCACTCTAATCCCAACTCTAGGTGGGTCTACCAAGTCCAACCTAGTCCAAATGCTTGAACCAAATACTCAAAATCATTTTAAAAACATTAAACCACTCACCTTCACTTCCAAGCTCAACAACCAAGCAACCAAGACCTTCAAGCTTCCGGATTCACTCCCGATGTCTCACCAACACAATGTCTTGCCTCTAATCATCCCAACACAATCAAAATAATCCCAAATCAGTCCATACATCAATGTAGCAAACCCGGAACACTATTCAAGCAATAAACACATGAATTCAAGCCATGAACAACCCCAAAATCATCAAACTCGAGCAGCCCTAAAGCACAGTCGAAAACCTTTGATTTCAACACTTTTAACATTCCCAAATGATTCCAAAACAACCCTTAACTAACATACTAGCATTAGCCTCCCATTTCCAACATAAAACACACCCAAAATCTATTCCAAAACCCTTCAAAAAACCCCATGAAAACCCAAATACGAAAATCATGTTAAAACACTTTAAAATTCATATATGGTGGACCTCAAGGTTCATAAACAACATATCTAACATTATTAAATCAAAACCTTAAGTTAAAAGCAATAAATGTAGCATTTTTATTCAAAACTCCCAAAAACTCAAATTCCTAAAACATGGATGAAAATGAAATCTAATGGTACTTTCAAAGAGAGGAAGATGAGAGCAAGATAGAAAAGTGATTACCTTTCAAAACCGAGCCAAAATGAAGAAGCGAGGAAATGGAATAGTGAAATGGAGGGGAAGCTTCTCTTTGTCGTTCAAAATGTGAAAATGGGAGAAGGAAGAAGACAAGGCTTGTCTTTTAATTAAAAAGGGTTTTAAAAGAAGGTTCACTTTATTACAAAAATGCCATTAATGAGATGGCAATCTCATTTACTTTAAAATTCATGAAAGTTGGGTTTCAATTCAATTTGGTCCAACACAAAATGTTTGCTTTGAAAAATTCGAAGACCAAAATAATACTTTATTATTTAATTTATAAAACCGAAACTCGAAACAATATTTAATATTATTTTCACACGACCCCTAAACCCGGGTGTTACAAATATATTCTAATCTAATTAGAATACTAAAAAAAGACATATCTTAAAAGTTAACGATATTTTATGAGACCAGAAAAAGGAAATAACTACTTATGATATCTTTTGCCTTCAAATCTTTTAAAAGAAAATCATTTTAGTTTTAATTTTTCTCTCTCTCGACTTTTAATTTATTTATTAAATTAAACTAATTAAAAATGATAAAAATAAATAAATTAAAAAAAATTTAAATTATTATAAACTATAAAATTTATTTAAAATATAAAATATGTTATGAATATTTATCTATGTGGATGTCTATCATGATTAGAACTTTATCAAAGGAGTTTGATTTATTTATTATTAGGAATATTATCTCTATGAATTAGAGTTTAATGTATTATGTACTTCTTATGCCTATAAATAGATGATTCATTGAAGGCATTGTATACAAGTCTATATTTTGAGAATAATACAAATCTCCCTCTTTCTCTCATCTCTTTGTTCTTCTTGTTCTTATTCTTGTTCTTCTTCATTTTATTCACAACACGTTATCAGCACGAATTTGCTCAGAAAATAATAACCCTGAGGATTGTACGGAAGATGAGATTGTTAATTGTTTTCACTGATACCGATGTTAGTTTTAGCTATGGAAGAACATCGGAGCCGTCTTCACCCACAGTGATAACTAGGTGAAATACAAGCAAGAATTGCAAATTCAAACGGTAAGAAATTGGTTATGTTTTTATTATTCTTCGTTACTTGCTTTAATACCAAAAAAAAAAAAAGGAAATTGATATTTATTATTCAATACGAAAAAGGTATTAAACATTTAGAAAAGAAATCGTTTATTTATTAAACTTTAATTAATATATTTTATGTTTAAATAAATTTGATTATTTTTATTTTTATTTTTATGAGAGTTGATGATTTAACCGTGTTTTGAGTTTTACATGATATATTTAAATGACTTGGAAAGAGACATGACATGAAGTGATTATGAGGAGCTTTCTTTGGTCATTTGCTTTGTCTTCATTGCCTCAAGAAGAAAATTATTATCTGTAAACTCTACTTTTATTTTATTCTTTAAATTATGATTTTAATGTGCGATAAATCATAGTGAATTTCAATCTATAAAAAGATTGTTATAAAGTCTATATTTGCTCGAAAGCAATATTTCTTCTTCGTCGAAAAATTCGACCATAGACTTCTCCCAAGATCAAGTGTTGAAATTTTGTCTTGATCCAAAAAGTTTTATGGGAGGCATTCCCTGAAGTGAATGCAAAGCATGATGTTTATTCCATGCGATTATCAATGATGGGGCATTCCCTGAAGTGAATGCAAGCATGATGTTTATTCCATGCAATTATTGGATCTGTTTCATTCCCTGAAGTGAATGCAAACATGGTAAATCATTATTCAATTAGAGACATAATTTCGATATAATCCAAGTATAATTGGCTGGACATCCCGTTCTGCGAGGCTACTGGTCTCAAAGGAGGTTTTTAAAGGACCTTGTGGACAGGTTTAACAATGCCGCGTACGAGGATTAAATCTTTGTTCTCTGTGATAAGGATATGTGAAAAAGGTTTTAAAGGCCCACTGGCTCTACTCCATTCCCTGAAGTGAATGTGAGATTATATTATGGAAGGAATAAAAAATCACATTAAAAGTTGTGGTCGTGGTCGAGGTTATGAATATACACATGAAAAATATAGTCATTTTAAGAATACTTCTACCCGCTGGTAGCGAAGTTATAAGGATGACAAGAGTGATAAAGATCATTCTAAGGAAGTGAAATTCTTTTACCAATGTGATGTTATAAACCATTGGTTTCGTACTTGTCAAACGCCAAAGTATTATGGACTTTATCCATAATCATGAATGATAAATAAAATAAAATATAAACAAATTTTGTTTATTGCGAAAATAATTATGGCGTTATTGGTCCAACTCAATTGGATATTGTTAATTTTCTCATAACCGTTGAAGGGAATAATTTACCATTTATTTTATTTTCCTTATAACCTCTAACAGAAATAATTGGTTTTTTTTTTATTTTTTATGTTAATTCGTTTTATTTATTATTTATTTATGTTAGTTTGCTTTATGTTTATTTATTTCACATATTATTTATTTACGTTTTATGTTAATTTATTATTTGAAGAATATGATTACTTCCGGAATAAAATATACAACGAATTGTGGCTATTTATGCCTAGAATTGTGGTTATTTATGCCTAGCAGATAATGCAAGTACTCATATTGTACTTAAGCATAAGAAATATTTTTCCCATTTAAATGCAAGGGGAAATATGAGTAGTATTTCTCAAAGTACTAAAATATCAATACTTTGGAAGAGCACTTGAAAGTTTATCTCTGATAGATAATCGACTTGATATGATGTGCTATATTTTATATTTTTCATTCCTCGAAGTGAATGATACAAAGTACATATTTTCATTACCTGAAGTAAATGAAACAAAGCACATTTTGAAAGGTGCACAATTATGCATTTCTCGATTAAAATGCAAGGGAATAATGTGAGTACTATATCCGGAAGTACTAATATCACAAAAGGCTCTGGTTGAGCAAATATGTTATTGTCAAATGGAACTTTATTCCATATTCAAAGTGCGTTATACTCGTCAAAGTCATAAAGAGAGCAATATGAGTTCGCAAACTATCCCTTTGGGAATTATAGATAACATATGTTATCAATTGGCATTTGAAATAAGCCAATATGGATATAAGTTCTGGTAGTCAAAAAGTCAGTTGAAAGCTCTAGAAGAGCTATATATTGCTACCAAAAGATAATTTCAATTGAAAGCTACGAAAGAGCTAAATATATTCCTATTTAAAGGAACAATTTTGATGGTCGTACTAGACATGTACGAGTGAGATTGAATTACATGTTATGGTAAACAAGGAGTTTACAAATTCAGAGATATATACACACATATATATAGTTGGCATGATCGGTTAGACCATCCTGATCAATGGTGCAGAAATTATTGAGATTTACATGCACATGTATTAAAAGAACCTGTAGTTCTTGTGGTGCTTATTCTCAAAGGAATGGATTAAATTCCACTTATTAAAGAACGTGAAGTTCTTGTGTTGTTTAAAGGAATTGATTAAATTCCACTTACTAAAAGAACCTGAAGTTCTTGTGTTGTTTGTTCTCAAAGGATATAGATGATCCCACTTATCAAAAGAATTAAAACTTAAAGTTCTTGTATTGAAGTTGAGACTGTATGTCTTGCATATCTGAACGAAATATGGGCCCATATATCCACAAATGTGGAAAATTTTATATGATTTTAGTAGATGCATCTACATTGTTTTATCGACTTACAGCCAGAAGTTTGTGAGATTGATTTTAAAAAGATTCAGATTATGCAGTTAGACTATTCTTCTTGAAAAGCTAGTGGGTTTATGTTTTAGGCTATATCAGTTGTTACAAAGCCTATTGATTATGAAAAATATAGTTTAGCAAAATTTTAATTGGATGCCTCCTATTTAATAGCTAAACTATGAGAACAAAAGAGTTATTATTTATATGATGTTTCCATATAGCAACACTTATACGCATCAAGCCAACGAGTTATAATAAACTCCCCGTTATGATTGGTTTTTGGTCAGAAACCATACATTTCCCATTTTATGATTTTTGAATGTGCGATATGAATTGCTCCACCACAACGCACAAAATGGGTAAATAAAAAGGGTTGAGAATATATATTGAGTACGAGTCTCCTTTTATGTTTAAATTCTTAAACATTAATTGGAGAATCATTTATGACATGATTTTTCTCAACATCAAGGGAGATAATAATCAGCTGGATAGAGGAAAATGAATTATCATTATCTAGATCCTCGTATATGAACTAGAAGTTCATAAGATAATTCATGTTATTACATGTCAACTGCCAGACATATTTACTGACCCAATGAGAGTAATTAAGTCTCATATACCAGCTGAAATGCTCTAAGTTTAAATTACATGTTAGAGCGAGAGAATGTAAATCATGCATGAAGCATGATAGTTGAAATGGTTCCAATGATCAAAATTCTCGTAAATAGAAAGTAATATGAGATGGTCATATATTGGAGGCGGGTGCTCCTGAAGAGACCCAAGACATAACAAATAATAAAACTCTATAAGAGTTTCAGGTACCTGAAATAAAGATTGAAATCTTGAAGAGATCTCGATAAGTTATGTCATTACGAGAATGGAACCAGAAAATTGGAAAGTTGTCGACAACGATTTTACAAATAATTTTACATAAAATACTTCTATAGAAGTAAAGAAAGAAATCGAGGATATTGTATAAAAATCTATCCAGAAGTATAGATATTGAATTGGCCAATGTTGAAAGACGCTTTGAACTTCTAAAATAGAAGTATTTGGACCAGCAGCCTAAACACCTAAAGGTGTAATGCAAGTGAGGCACAAATAAGTAGTCGTAAATACGACTTGAACTATGATTTATGAAAAGTTTTAATTACTTCATGGTGGATGCAATTACTTTGGCAGTTTTGAAAATTTTACATGCGTCTAATTATTTGTGGATCCATATTTATCCTTGAAGGATCTAAAATGCTATAAGCATTTGAAAATTTCTGAGGAAATTTATTTAGACATGTCTCATGAATATTTTGGCGCATTTGGTATAATCGCCTTAGTGAATACTAATTGAGAAAATACTATAAGAATGATCAGATTTCCTTATGTATTTTATAAAGGAGTTTGGATCAAGATCCATTATGATAATTTTAGAACTCCTAAAGAGCTTCAAATTGGAAACTCATGAAGTACTTTCAATACAAGTACTTGAATCTTGACATCAAGTTTATCTCGACCTGAAGATCGAGCATTTTTATATATTTCTTTTGTCTATGAATATACATAAGCTGAAAGAATCTTAAAGAAGATTCAATATGAATAGAGCATATCTATTGAGTATCTCAATAGTTGTAAGATTGTTGGATGTGAATAAAGATAATTATATCTTTTCTTGGTCTTGAAGCACTATATATTAGTTGGTCAAGAAATATCTATGAATATACAAAGATCATTACATTTAGATCTTCAAACATTCATTGATGCCTCCTCAAATGTCGTAGAAATAATTGTTATGCACGAGGCAAGCCAAAAAAATGTGTTTGGCTAAGACTATTAACCCAACATATCCAAAAGATATGTGGATTTACTTTTACAAGATATGATAAAAGCCATCTTGTGTGAAGATAACGCAAGATGTATATCACAGTTTGAAAGTGGATACATCATGGAACATATTACTCCAAATTTTTCATCCCTCACGATCTTTAGAAAATGATATTCAAGATTAAATTATGAAGATTCAAAGATCTTCTGTGATGTTTTCATGAGGGGGAGTAAATACGCGTTGCACTCTTTTTCCCTTAACCGAGGTTTTGTCCCAATGGGTTTTCTTGGTAAGATTTTTAATGAGGCAACAAGTTATGCGTATCAAAGATGTGTGTACTCTTTTTCCTTCACTAAAGATTTTTTTTTCCCACTGGGTTTTTATCTTAGTAAGGTTTTAACGAGGCACATTATCTTCATAGACATCCAAGGGGGAGTGTTATGAATATTTATCTATGTGGATGTCTATCATGATTAGAACTTTATCAAAGGAGTTTGATTTATTTATTATTAGGAATATTATCTCTATGAATTAGAGTTTAATGTATTATGTACTTCTTATGCCTATAAATAGATGATTCATTGAAGGCATTGTATACAAGTCTATATTTTGAGAATAATACAAATCTCCCTCTTTCTCTCATCTCTTTGTTCTTCTTGTTCTTATTCTTGTTCTTCTTCATTTTATTCACAACAAAATAGTTATAAATTTTGCAACAACAGAAAATAACTGGCGTTAACTTAATAGGTTTGTTAATTTTCATAAACTAGTTTAATTTGATAAAAATTATAAATACAAGGACTAAAAAAGATGATAAAAATTTTGAAGGACTAAAATATTTTTTTATAAAATTCCAAGTGCCAAACATTTCATTAGTTAAAAATAAACTTAACTTTTCTTCTTAGACTCACATCCCGTGGAGGAAAATTAATAATAGATAATAAATTTAATAATAAATAAATACTCATAGTGCAAGTCATATCTTACAACGTGCTAGTATGGCAATTCCTTTTCTCACAGTCAAAAGAATAACCAGAATATTCTAAAACTAAATTCCAAAGTCACATCTTTTCTTTATAGGTTTTGCAAATAAATATTTTTAAAAGATAAGTTATTTAAAATTTCCACTATATTAAATGAAGATTCATGGAGTATATAAAAAAATAAACAACACCGTTTATCACAAAATTATTCTCGTTTTTTTTATTTAGATGACCCGAATTTGAGCACTGTATGCGTTATTAACGGTGGAAAGAAACAGTTTCTCTTGGGTCTTGTTTGGTTGCACTAAACTATGAATTGTGGAAAGAAACAGACAGCCAAATGGCATGCATGCCCCTGCCTGAATTGACCCGCTGCTACCCTGTTTGAATTATTATTTAAATGAACATTCGGTGCCAGTCGTTGAATTAGTTCTAGTCAAACCTGCAAATGGCATAAAATAAGAACAAGTATGCCATTACTCTGCTATAAGATTCACAAAAATACATTATACATTGGACCTACAAATTTCTTTGATTCCCACTATTTCCAAACTTTTAAAAAAAAATTATGATAAATACACAAATCGTTAGGTCTAACCAACATAACAGACCCACAGATTCTAATTGCTGAACATAACTAAAACATGGCATTGCATCAACGATCTAAAATACCTTAATGTTCTCATTTTTCCAGTTCCTATGTTCTCGACAAACATGATTTGAAAAAATCTTCACATTTCATATGAATTATGAACCACCATTACATACAAAAAAATATAGGTATAACCTGTTTTACATGTTCAGGAAAAAAAAGAAACTAACTTCGAATGTGAAACTTACAAATTGTGTGACAAAAAAGTTTGCTGCTTCTGCTAGATTTCTCCCTCCATGTTGGAGAGCAGTAGAATCTGATACACCTCATATCTGGAGTAATATTTACAACAGAATGACATTACTACGGAAAGTTACCGATGTTTTTCGAGCTGTACAACTGGAGTTTCGTGTAGTTGCAATCAATCGCCGGATATTGACGTCACTTTGTCGAGCCAAGAAACTAGCTGCTGAGTTGTAGGCCTAACCTTAGGACTTTCACTTAAACAAAGGCATGCGATTTCAAGAACCCGCAACATTTCCTTATCATGTTGCTTGCCATAGATAAATGGATCGAAAACCTCACTCTCCCTGTTTTCCATCTTCATGCGAATCACCCAAGAGATTAAGTCCCGGGTATCCCTTGGCTTGCACATATCCATTGGCCTTTTCCCAGTCAGAAGCTCCAAAAGCACTACTCCGAAACTGTACACGTCACCTTTGTAGGTTGCAACCGAAGCTTGTCCATACTCGGGAGGGATGTAGCCTAGTGTCCCTACCAAATCAGTGGTTACATGGGTATCATAGGGAAGTATGAGCCTTGCAAGACCAAAATCGGCTAAGTGAGCTTTAAAGTTTCCATCTAAAAGAATGTTACTCGACTTTATATCTCTGTGAAGAATATGAGGCTCACACGACTGGTGCAAATAAGCTAGACCCCTAGCTGCCCCTTGTGCGATTTCCAGCCTTGTTTCCCAATCGAGCAAGGACGGTCCATCGACCTTCTCATGCAACCAATAGTCCAAACTACCATTTTCCATGTACGAGTATATTAAGAGCCTGTCATTTTTATGCATGCAATATCCCTGTAGATGGACAAGATTCGGATGTTGAGCTCTTGAAAGTGCTTCCACTTCAGCGCGAAATTCTCTATCCATCTGACCACAATCACCAGAAAGCCGTTTAATGGCAACCTTATGACCATCAGGGAGAGTGCCTCTATAAACCAGACCAAAACCCCCACAACCGATGATATTTGCTTGGTCAAAATTGTTGGTTGTTTCCAGAAGGTCATCAATGCAAAGCTCTTTGTAGGATTCCCAATTTCGGAAGAGCACCACTAACCTTGAACTAAGTTCTTCTAAATCTTTATCATTGGTGCCAGGCTCCTCTTTCTCGGGATCAACCTCACTGCGTTTGTGTGTACGCAAAACAAGCACATAAAGAAAGCCAATTAGAAAAGCTGTCCCACATATGATTCCAACAACCATTCCAATGATGATATCTTTGCTCCTTCTTGATCTTTTTGGGGAGACATGACGATCTTTACTTACATTATCTTGACAATCGACCCGCTGATCACCACAAAGATTGTTTCCTTCAAAGCTTGAATTTGGAAATGTGTGAAATTGACCTCCGGAGGGAATCTTCCCATGAAGCTGATTGTAGGCAACATTAAAGGTAGACAAAAAACTGAGACTTTCCAGCGAAAGTGGTATGGTCCCGGATAAGTCATTATGCGATACATCTAGAATCTCCAAGCTGGTCATCTCAGACAAATTTCCTGGAATCGGTCCAGAGAAATTATTGAACTTCAAATCAAAAACAATGAGCATTTTCAGATTCCCAAACTCGGGCCAAATCGGTCCCCTAAGAGAGTTGTGGCCAAGTTCAAGTGTTGGTGGAAAACTGCTAATCTGATTATACTGCAATCCCCTCCCGCTTTCATTCCTTCTCATGAAGAAAGGAAAATCCGGTGAAGGATCCTCCAGTGAGACATTTCCATTAATGAGGCTTGGTAATTCAGTTAAACTCTTCGGGATCTCTCCGATAAATGAATTATTCGATAAGTCCAAGTAAAACAGATCTCTATAGCTTCCAAGCCAAGGGGGAATCGTTCCATCCAGACGATTCCAAGACAAATCCAACAACTGCAGATTAGTAATACCTCTCAACCATTGAGGAATAGAACCTTTAAGTTTGCAGCTCGCGATAACAAGAACCTTCAACTTATCAAAACGCAGATTAGGATCATCAGGCAATGTTTCGCCGGGGAAATTCAAGGTGAGGACCAAAGCAGTTAGGTTCCTACACTGCTGCAGAATTTGAAGAGCAGAGGAGATATTATGGAGGCTCGAATTCGAGAGGGAAAGATAAGCTATGCTATGAAATTCTCTGAAGCTCTCGGGGATTTGGCCACTGAAATTATTCCGAGCAAGATTAGCATTTCGCAATTGTCGGCACAAGGGAAGGTTATCAGGCAGAGGCCCGGTGAAGTTGTTGGTAGCCAAATCCAGAGAATTCAAAGCAACCATAGCTGAGCAATTAAGATATATAAATCCCTCCAATGAATTATTCCTCAAATTTAGCAAACTAATGGTTGGAGAATTGGAAAGTGAAGTGGGAATTCCACCACTAAATCTATTTGAATATGCTAGGAGAAACTGAAAATTCCTCAGCTGACTAAACACATCCGGAATCTCTCCTGAAAAATTATTTGCAGAAATATCAAAACGAACAAGACTAGAGAGATTAGCAATACCAGGACTAAGCTTCCCACCAAGGCTGTTAAATTGAAGCCCCAAAACCTTCAAATTCTGAAGCTGAAAGATGTCTTCAGCTATCCCACCGGTGAGATCATTTGCACCAAGATTAAGTTCCTCCAAGAAAGAGCATTTTCCAAGCCCGGGCAAAATATCACCGGAGAAATAGTTCACCGCCATGTTAACGAACCGGAGTCGAGAAGAATTAACACATATATGGGAAGGAAGAGAACCATTAAAGTAATTCGAAGAAATTTCAAAGGTTCGAATTGAAGGAAGATTAATGCTCTCCGGGATTGATCCAGAAAATTCATTGTTGCTCAAATCAAGTAGCTCCAAATTCGGCATATGAAACAAAGACGGCGGCAATGAATCTTTAAGGAAATTGCGGGAAAGATTGAGAGTTTTAAGCCGATCCAAACCAGCCAAAGCATCGGATAATTTGCCTGATAATCTTTTCTTCGGAAGTTCAAGCTTGATTACTCTACCGGAAGATGGAGGATCGCAAGTTATTCCTTCCCAGCCACAACAGTCGGTCGATGAATTAATGGTCCAACCTTCAAGTTTCGTTGTCAAATTGCTCATGAAATACTGAAGAGCAGTCCAGTCCATCGGATTACATGTCAGGTTCTGAGAGTTAATCGCCTGAGTCTGCAACAAGAACCCGAGAATAACAAGCAGAACCCAAGAATTTTGAGCACCCATATTAACCAAAAAATAACAACAATAAAAAATTGAAACTTTATAAGCTGAGTATGGAAAACAAGCAAAACCCTTCAGCAAATACAACTTTTCCGATGTGGGTTTTCGTTGTTAGAACAAATAGGAGAAAGAAAGATCAAAACAAAAGAGTGGGTTGGTTTTGACAAGGAGAAGAGATGAAGAGGAAGGGGAAGAAAGACCACAATAGTGGCTTTGACTTTAACACGGGTATGGCCATATGGGGGATTTTCGGGCCTTTCGGCTTTCCCTTTTTCTTTGCTTCTCTATTAATATCTCTTCCGCATTTCTTTATTGTTATATAATATATATTTTCACTGTTCTATTATTCTCTTTTCAAAAGATATATTCGATAGAATATGTATTGACACCGTTTATATATTTTAAGATTTTCATTTTTTTTTTTTAATGTAAGATTAATGACTATGTCTCTTCTCAGACATGACAATATATATATAATTTTTGAAAATTAATTAAATTCTTAAATTTTTTACTCAATTTAATTTTTGAACCATGAAATTTAGTTAATTAAATATTTAAATTAAGAAATTGTGTCAATTAAGCCATTTAATCAATTTTAATTATTAAATTTTAACCGTTTTTTTAAATTTATTGGTGTAGTGTGTTATGTCACAATATTTCTACTTGATATTTTAAGAAATTATTTATTTTATTTACAAAAATTCTTTCAATTTATAAAAAACTTATAAAAATTATAAAAAAATATTTTTTTTTGAAAAATGAGTAATGCAACATGATAAAACTATAGTGCATTATGTGTAAATAATATTTTTAAAAAATTGTCAAAAATGGTCAAACTAGCCGAATGACTTAATTGATTCAATTTTTTGGTTCAATGGCTTTAATTGAGTGTAAAAAAATTGAAGGGCTTAATTGATTTTTTTCAAAAGTTCAAGGGCTTCTTACTAGGGATGGTCATGGGTCGGGTTTTTGGCCGACTTGCACCCGTCAAAAAAAGTTAACACCTCTACCCAAATCCAACCGTCCCGACATTTTATGATGCTCCACCCAACTAAAATTTTAGAGGAAAAACTGGACTTAGCCCGACATAAATAAGAACTTTTTTTAAATTTATTCGGTAAAATAGAGAGTTAATTGAAAAATATACAAATATAGACACACACAAGCGCATGCGCACACACATGAAATAGTATCCATTTACACATAATGTTACACGTTTTTTGGACATTGGATGAGGAAAATAGATGATTAAGAATAACATCCTATTTTTTTAAGTGATAATCTTCATATAACCCACTGTTAATATCAGTCATATGATACACTCGTCCAACGATGCAAAAAATGCGTAAAAGTTAAAAAGCTCGTAATTGGATCTTATATATATAACTCTTTACCCATTTTTTAATTGATCATCTTTACATAACACACTATTAATTTCAGTCATCTACTTCACTCATTTAACGATCTAATAAATATATAAAAGTTAATAGTGGGAGATTGTTTTGCGCCATTAAAGCCGTTGGGCATGTGGAAAGCACACTGCACACAAGGGTTAACGGGTAGACTGTTTCTATGACCGGTGATGGCCGGTCAGGTTTGGTTGGGAGGGAAAGAAGAAGGAGAATTCTTGACTGTTTATTTATTTCATTAGAATTAGCTGATTTTGTGGAATTGCAAATTAATTAATCAGCTATGTATATATAGAGAGAATAAATAGAATGGAAATAACAAATTATATGTGCACACTATGATATAAATTGAAAATAATAAGAGCTCAACATAAAAACAATTTACAAAATAATATGAAAACACCTAAGTTAATATCAATGGTGCAATCCTTTCTAAATAATGTGGGTTAATCCCTTGAATTAGTACAATATTAAATAAATCAATTATATGAGATAAATATTGTATTAAGTAATCAATATATAGCAGAAATAATATCAAAATTACACATAAAATTTAATTAAATATGCAATTTGGTGTAGAAACTTTGATTTTGTGCAGTTATATAAGTTGAGCTTTTTTATTAAATTGTACACAAATTTGACCTTGATAAAAAAACATATATATTAATTTTCTTTTAAAAAACTGTTTACGTGATACTATGGTTTCAATTTCATTGTTATTCTTCTGTGTTCTATTAAAACCAGAAAAGAGAATTGAGATAATAAATAATTTAAGTTGTATTTTTTTTAATATTTTAGTGGGATTAAAATGTATTTTTAAAATAGCAACTTGTGTTGGAGAATTGAAAGCGAGAGCCTTGATTTGGTTTCTAATAGTTAAATAAAAATATTATAATGGGCTTCCCCCTATCTCACTTCGACTTTCATGTGAATTGGCTTCTTTTGGCGGTACACGGTCTACCTTTCACGAGAGGCATTTAGTGATTAAGATACATATTGATTTTTTTTAATAGTCTAAAGGTAATTATAAAATAATATTTGTTTTTATATAAATTTTTAACCTTTTTAACACGCATATTTTATAGATAAAACGAATTGAACTCATGTCTTCCAAAATAAATATCATCTTTTTTACTAGACCACTTGTTAGTTCAAATACATAGTAAATGTTTAGAAAAATTATATAAATCTAATTAAATTATATTAAAATAATTATATAAATAATAAATTAATATATAAATGATTTGAATATGTTTAGAAAAATTATATTAAAAATAATTTTTATAAATCTAATTAATATTAATTAGATACAAAATATTGATAACTAATAAATTATTCAAACAAGTATTGAATATAATCATGTCCTTATATGTCATTTTGCTTGTTTAAATAATCTAACAGTTATCAGTTAATTTTATCAAACACTTTTATACAATCAAATAATACAATACATTAGTCAAATCAACTAATGCAATCATCTATTAACTATCAACTAATGTAATCCACTATCAGCTATCCGCTAATTGACAAACAGGGTCATAATATATTTATTTTAAATAAAAATATATATTCTCCTTTTAGATACTTTTAACCTATCAATCTTAACAATTACCACATAATATGTATTAATATATAAATAGTTATTAGCTAATAGACATAATATTATAAAATATCATTATTTAAAAAAAAACCACAAGTCCTCTTTTGGGTATCCACAAATTTTGTAAAGTTTGGTCATTTTTAAGTGTGCCTTTATAAATTCCTACTCACATCTTCAAACACAAAAGATTATTCAAGTATTGTATCAAATAACAGTAAAAGTGTCAAATATAAAATCATAATATTAAAAGTCAATCATATCAACTAATAATGAAAATCACATATTTTCGGAACAAAATTTGTATGTTTTTTAAGACCTTTATATATTTCTCTAATGATTTTATGCCATGTGTACTAATGATAATATACCTGACGTAAAATTATTAGTGGGACATATAAAGGGCATACGAATTATAGGTACTTTTTTTAGTCTTTAGGATTCATATTTTCTGTGATGAAAGGAAAATCAATTAAATTATAGGGTAAAGTATACTAGGTCACAAAATTATGATCAAATGATCGTTTTAGTCACTAAACTTTCAAAAGATATAGAGTTGTTATTAAATTTATTAAACTATTATAAAATGGTCGCTAAGATGTTATAATAATAATAAAGTTTGATAAATTTAATAACAATGATGTAACAGTTCGATAAAATTTAATGACCATTTTAAAAAAAAATTAATGAAATTCAATGATCATTTTGTAATGTGGTGGTGACTATTTTGTAATTGTTCAAACATTTTGATGATCATCTTTATAATTTGTGAAAGTTCAATGACCAAGACAATCATTTAAATACAATTTAGTAACTTTTGATGTATTCTACCCTAAATTTATATAACACTAAATTTTTTAACTTAAATGAAAAATGTCTGCATGTAACCATGAGATGTGGTGTGGTGATTGCTCACCTCATCCCTTAACTATGAGGTTAGAAGTTTGATTCCTACTAATGAGAATGTAGTACATTTTATGGTCAGTCGTTTACCTCTTAGTGAGAGCACTTGCATTGAGAGGACAAGTCACTGCTATCAATGGTGAATATCATAGCTCAAACTAAAAATAAATAAAATGTCTGCATGTTAGATGTTAATACTTCTATTCATAGTACTAAATATCAGTTTAAAATATTTTTTTATTATTCATGATATAAAGAATTAAAATAACTTATTATAACCTGTTAAGTCTTAAATTAATTGATATTGTTATAATTATCGTGACAATAATGACGAAAAACAAGCGATCAAAAAAAACAAAAAAAAGTAAACATCAAGATTTACTTGAAAAACTTAAATTGAAAAAAAAAATTGCGGGCAAAAGATGAAAGATTTTCACTATGGCGTAAAGAAGAAATTACAATTGATGATTTTAACACTAACATCTAGTATTTATTTATGAAAATACTTTGATGCACAAGCCTTTAAATTTTAGGGTTTAAGATTTTAGGTTAGGGTTTAGGGGTTTAATGTGTAAGATGCAGAGTTTAAGGATTAGGGTTAGAATTTATAGTTTAGGGTTTAAGGTTTAGGTTTTAGGGTGATAGGGCTTGAGATTTAGGTTTTAAATTTTATATAAGGGTTGTGTAATTTTTTTACACAACTTATGTATCAAAATATAACCATCTTATTTATATAGATAAGTTGTCTGATTACAAAAAAAACTTACATAGAAAATAATTATACTCAAACTGAATTTCCTAATCTCTAACACATATCCAAAAGGTGGAGTAGAGTTTCACACAGAACAAGCCCCTACTTTTATCATTGCTTCTTTATTGATATTTGAACCGGCCCAAAAGAAAATTTTGAGTAATGACTAACAAATATAATTATTGTTAGTTTACACTAAATATAGTAAATTTAATTTTATTTAAATACCTATTATTTTTAGGCCTGTAAATGAACCGAACGAACACGAATACGGATGTGTTCATGTTCGTTCATTTAACTTTAACCGAACAAATGAACGAACACGAACATAAACTATCACAAAATTTATTGTTCGTGTTCGTTCATTAAGGAATATAGCTTGTTCGTGTTCGTTCATGTTCGTTCGTTTAAATGATAAATAAACATAAACGTACACAAATGAACATAAACGAACACATATAATGTGTTAAATATTTAATATTTTGGGTTAGTTCGATTAATTCAGTTAATTAGCCAATTTTAAACCAAATTAATCGATAATTGAAATTTGAAAAATCTCTTAATCATTAACCGAAACCTAAAATTATCTAATAGATTAACCAATTTTGTTTTGGTTCGGTCGGTTAGTTCGGTTTAACCAAACAATGAACATCCCTAGACATATGCGAATAAACTTAAATGAACACAAACGAACACAAACGAACGAACATAAACGAACAAATTACCGAACGTTCACGAACATAAATGAACGAACAAGCCATTTGTTCGTGTTCGTTCATTTAATTAAACGAACAAAAAATCTTGTTCATGTTCATTCGTTTAATAAATAAACGAACTCCCCGCCGAACGGTTCACGAACAGTTCACTGAATGTTCGGTTTATTTACAACCCTAATTATTCTGTAATTTAAAGATTCAGAAGGAGATAAATAAAACGATATTATAAAATGCTTTTAGTATAAGTACTTGATTCATGAATGGATCAGAACTAGTGGGTCTTAAAAGAGAGCACCATGAGCGACTGTTTAGGGTCCCTAACTAGCTTAGGGCTTCTAAAAGTTAATTATTTTTAAAATATATTTTTTTTAATTTACCAAATGAATAAATTATTCTAACAATAATTTTTTATCAACAATCTAACAGTAAAATTTAATTTTCTTTTCTAAAATTTAATTGTCTCCAAATTTAATTTTTTATTATTCTTTTTCAATCTAACGACAAAAAGTTAATATAATATTTTTTAAAATTTTCTATTTATTGTTCAAAATCAAGCTCCATATCATACTTACAATTTAATTTCTTAAAATTTTCTTAACAACATAATAAAAATAATGTGGTTAATAAAATTTATCATGTTTTTATAACTTATTAATGAAATATTAAATTAATTGTTTAAAGTAATGAAACATGATTACAGATGGCTCTCGTCAGAATTATCATGGGTAAACTACACAAGTGATCACTCAACTATCACTTTTTTTTCTGTTTTGGTCACCCAACTAATTTTTTCGTCACTAACGTTTTGTTTTGTTATCATTTTGGTCACCGATCGTTAAAAAATTAACGAAGACGGTGACATGTCATTGGATAACAACACTTTTAGTCCTAAAACATGTGCGTTCTATTAATTAGGTCTTAATTCAAAATAACTCATTAAATATATGAGTCAAACCCCAAAATTTTCATTTTCTATTTTTTTTCTCTGCAACAACACTTTTCTTTCTTTTCTTCTTTCCCAAAATAATGCTAAACAAGACTTAAATTATCAAATAAATAAAGGCGAACTTGGACTAGAGCGTAAAGCCACGTTAAGTACTCATTCCAATCTCAATTCTCAACATAATGAGATCACACTTTAAAGTCGGTTTGAGTGTTAAAAATCTTAACAAACATCTACCGAATGAAAAATCTTATTTTGACGCATTGTATGTTTTATCATGAAAATCTTAATTTTATAATCAAAACTTACGAATTGAATCATGAATTATTTTTTAAAAAGGTATTAAGAAATAAATTGCACTCATTTATTAATCAACTAAAAGCTCGCATAGCTCTAAAGGGAAGGCTTCGGCAGGACAATCATCTACCTTTTATAAATACAATTTCTCAGCTCCCATTTTTCATACTACAGTCATCGCTCTCCATGCAACACATGGTCACGGAGCTCTAATCCGAGTACTTAACGAAAATGGGAAAGAAAAAAAAGTGTCGTTGTAGAGAAAGTAGAAAGAAAATAAAATTTTGGAGTTTGAGCCATATATTTAATGAGTTATTTTGAATTAGGACCTAATTAATGGAATGTACAAGTTTTATGACTAAAAGTATTATTATCCCATGACATGTCACTATGTCCATTAGTTTTTTAACGGCCAATGACCAAAATAATAATGAAACATTTACGACGGTTTTGACGAAAAAATTAGTTGGGTGATCAAAATAAGAAAAAAATAATAGTTGGATGACCACCTGTATAATTTACCCAATTATCATTTAATTATCGTAATTACTTCCCCACCATCCAGCTTGTGGAAAAAAGATTATTAATCCTCTTTGCAACGCGCATTTACAGAATCCATGATGATTCTGTCAACTTTCTTTCCATCACATTATCAGGGGAAAAAACAAGAAAGAATATCAAACTCTTTGAACCCTAATATTATATTTAGATGTTGAAGGTTTCTTTTCTAAGGGAGAATATGAACGGATGCATCTGCAGATTTTGTTGAAAACAAAACTTTAATGACTTCGGATTTATTAGTCTGAACAAAGAGAATTCAATACAGAAAGGAAAGGAGATGGAGGAATGAACTGAAACTTCTGGGAAGCAAGCTTAAGGTTGAATCAGATTTAGTAATTTAAAATTTATATATATATATATATATATATATATAACACTTTGATATTAAGTTGGCATTAAACATTATGATCAATTGATTTAAAAGTATTAACAAAAACCCATACTTTGATCTTCTATGATTCGGAAATGGAGACCACTACATTGAGAAATCTAGTGCTCGTCAACTAACCCAAGCTATACTAATATTTTTTTTTGTCGTTGTCCTTTCAGTTCTCAGAGTTTTATCTTGATTAATCCGAATCAACTTATGTTGTACACCTAATTTTAGTGAGTAAGTTTTTAGATATTTTTTTTTTACATATACAAGACCTTAAACCCGAAACCTACTTAAATGATATCAAACTGCTTACCACTTGGACTCACCTATATTAGCTATATTAATATTAATTTCAGTGCTGCGCATATATCTCTTTATGCATAATGATAATGATGGAGCATTAAGTTCAAAAATAAGAATAATAAACCATCATTTGATTTATTATCTTATTTTATTTTTATTTGTGGTTTTGTGAATCATTAGCTGACACCGTCTAATTAATTAGTTTTCAATAATCTCAATGGAAGAAGATTCATTGGTTGTAGCTGCAAGTAATTCGCATCACTCAAGTTGGCACCCCCAATATCATCACTAAACTTTAAACACGATGTCCACCTAAAAAATAAACTTTAAACATTATGCTAATAGTAAATTTCATTTATAAATTCATAATCAGAACTTTAAGAAACTACTTAACACCACAATACACATATATATACACACACGAGCATTATTAATTTGCGATATTCCTGTTATATATAATTTTTTTAATATATTAATGTGATTACATAATAATATTTGTTAATACTATTTTTTAAATTTTTGTTTATACACACGAATGTTCGAACTTGAATCTATTAAAATAAACATCATTATATTTTCTACCGGAGCTACTTGTTGGATCCCTTTACAAGGAACTTATAGTGCAAATTAAGTTTAAATCATGATATGGTCTATTCCCATAAACTATTGTTTTCATATGAATCCATTTATACAAACGTAAATATGATGCGGTGGAAAGGACTTTCACCGGTCACTATGCATATGAAAGAGCGTGTTTTTGAAATAGAATTTCACTGTCTCTTTTCTATACATTTTATATGGATAAAAATTTCTTCCACTTTTTTACTTTTACTCATGTCCCAACACTAAAAAACACAACAAAATTAAATTTCAAGCCCTAAAACTAGATTCTAAATCCTAAACCATACACCTTATACCCTAAAAATACACCCTACCCTAAATTCTCTAGACCCTGACCCTAACCCCTAACATAAAACCATAAACACTAAACCTAATTTTGAGTGTAGGGCATAAGTAAGGGCACCGAAAAGAGGTAGAGAATTTCCATCCTTTTCTATATACCTTAGCAAT
This sequence comes from Hibiscus tridactylites, assembly GCA_958450335.1. Lineage (NCBI taxonomy): Eukaryota > Viridiplantae > Streptophyta > Magnoliopsida > Malvales > Malvaceae > Hibiscus > Hibiscus tridactylites. The sequence continues at coordinate 14,983,794 of OY288287.1, forward strand.
GATTTTTTTGTCACGTATATTAATAATAAAATAAAAATAATTAATAAAATAGTAAAAAAATCATTAATACATATGACATAAAAATTAATAATATAGCATGTAAATGGACAAAAAAAAGAGACAAATTTTATTCGTGTATGTATAAGCTTGAGGATTCAGGATTGTGCATGAAACAATGGATGGTAGCCAAAGTTTGAATTGTCTTATTAGGTTATGTTCCATTTAATACGTAGCGCTAATTTTCTAGCAAACTTGTTTAAAAAAATAAATAAAATGAATCCAAGGGTTAATTTCGATACAAAAGAAAATAATTGTTATAAATATTTATCTATGTGGATGTCTATCATGATTATAACTTTATCTAAGGAGTTTGATTTATTTATTATTAGAAATATTATCTCTATTAATTAAAGTTTAATGTATTATGTACTTCTTATGCCTATAAATAGATGATTGATTGAAGGCATTGTATACACAAGTCTATATTTGAGAATAATACAAATTTCCCTCTTTCTCTTATCTCTTTCCTCTTTTATTCTTGTTCGTTGTTCTTCGTTATTTTATTCACAACACGTTATCAGCACGATGTTGCTTAGATATAAGTATTGCAAAACAAGAAGAAAAGAGGTAGACAATTTGCGGAGTAAAGAAAAATCTGGTAATTTCAACTATTACTTACTGAGTTTAGTAATTGTCTTATTTGTGTTTGAGGGTTCTTGCTTATCGAATTATTAACTTTTCTTTTGAGTTTTTCACTCATGATTTTATCCCCAAATAGATTTGCGTGCTTGCCTATGTTTGTTTGCATCGTATCTATGCATCATAAATTGTTTATATTGTTGATTTTTTTATTTAAACATGAAAATTTACATCGAAATTGGTGTCAAAAGATAAAAAGTAAGAACTTATGTTTGTTTGCATCGTATCTATGATTGTAATTCATAATTGATTTAATTTAAGAATTGTGTTCTATGTCTCTGCCATATATTTGCTTTTTCATCCATATCATAGTAATTTATATGAATGATGTCGATATTCGAAACAACTTTGTTATTTGTAACAATTAAACAAAAGGAAAATATATAATTTGATCATGTCACTTATATAGTTATGTTTAGTTCAATTTGATCCATGACTCCTTTACTACATTTTGATCCGACATCAAATGGTTTTTATTTATATATTTTTATTATATTGATGATATTTAATATTTTTAACCGCGTGTTTGAGTTTTTACATGATATAATGACTTGGAAAGAGACATGACATTATGGGAAGTTGTCTCGGTCATTTGCTATGTCTTCATCGTTCTCGAGAGGAAACACAATATTGGTAAACTCTATTTTTATTTTTATCCTTTAAAATATGGTTTTAAAGTGCGATAAATCATGATGATTTTGAATTTACAAGAATATTATTATAAAGTCTATATTTGCTCGAAAGCAATATTTCTTCTTCGTCGAAAAAACTCGATCATAGACTTCTCCCAATTTCAAGTTACGAAAATTCGTCTTGATCTAAAAAGTTTTATGGGAGGCATTCCCTGAAGTGAATGCAAAGCATGATGTTTATTCCATGCGATTATCAATGATGGGGCATTCCCTGAAGTGAATGCAAGCATGAAGTTTATTCCATGCGATTATCAATGATGGGGCATTCCCTGAAGTGAATGCAAGCATGAAGTTTATTCCATGCGATTATTGGAACTGTTTCATTCCCTGAAGTGAATGCAAACATGGTAAATCATTATTCAATTAGAGACATAATTTCGATATAATCCAAGTATAATTGGTTGGACATCCCGTTCTGCGAGGCTACTGGTCTCAAAGGAGGTTTTTAAAGGACCTTGTGGACAAGTTTACCAATGTCGCGTACGAGGATTAAATCTTTGTTCTTTGTGATAAGGATACGTGAAAAAGGTTTTAAAGGCCCACTGGCTCTACTCCATTCCCTGAAGTGAATGTGGGATTATATTATGAAAGGAATAAAAACCACATTAGAAGTTGTGGTCGTGGTTGAGGCTATGAATATAAACATGAAAAATATGGGTAGTGAGATTATAAGGATGACAAGAGTGATAAAGATCATTCTATTGAAGTACAACTCTTCTTATTACCAATGCGATGTTATAAACCATTGGTTTCGTACGTGTTGTACGTTGAAAAATCAAGAATCATTTAATGATAAAGGAAAAAAATAGAAGCAAATTTTGTTTGCGAAACATGACGAAGATGATAATGGTCCAACTTTATTTGGACATTGTTGGTCCAACTCTTTTGGATGTTGTTGATTTTCTTATAACCCTCGAAGGAAATAAATCATCTTCTAATTATTCTCATAACTTTGAAGAGAATTATTTATTTATTTTTACTTATTTTATTTTACGTTTATTTATTTTACACACATTAATTATTTACGTTTTATATTTATATTTATATATTATGATATTTATTTATTTTGTTTAACATAATTACTTGTCAAATACAATCTATGGTGACGATTTATGCTTAACATAAGCATAAGATATATTTTCTCATTTAAATGCAAGGGAATAATGTGAATACTATATCTCAAAGTACTGAAAATATTGATGCTCTAGAAGAGCAATAAATTTTTGAGAGAAAGCACATTATGAAAAGTGCAAAATTGTGAATATTGCAATAATTACCACTAATGGTAATAATATCGTCACCACTATAAGTGGAAATTTTAAGAGAGCAATATGAGTTCGTAAACTATCCTTTCAGGAATATGAAATAAGCCAATATGGATATAAGTTTTGGTAGCCAAAAAGTCAGTTGAAAGCTCTAGAAGAGTTATATATTGCTACCAAAAGATAATTTCAATTGAAAGCTCCGAAAGAACTAAATATATTCCTATTTAAAGGAACAATTTTGATGGTCGTACTAGACATGTACGAGTGAGATTGAATTACATGTTATGGTAAACAAGGAGTTTACAAATTTAGAGATATATACACACATATATATAGTTGGCATGATCGGTTAGACCATCCTGATCAATAATGATGCAGAAATTATTAAGATTTACATGCACATGTATTAAAAGAACATGTAGTTCTTGTGGTGCTTATTCTCAAAGAAATGGATTAAATTTCACTTATTAAAGAACATGAAGTTCTTGTGTTACTTAAAGGAATTGATTAAATTCTACTTACTAAAAGAACCTGAAGTTCTTGTGTTGTTTGTTCTCAAAGGATATAGATTTTAGTAGATGCATATCTGAACGAAATATGGGCTCATATATCCACAAATGTGGAAAGTTATATACGATTTTAGTAGATGCATCTACATTGTTTTATCGACTTACAACCAGAAGTTTGTGAGATTAATTCTAAAAAGATTCAAATTATGCAGTTAGACTATTCATCTTGAAAAGCTAGTGGGTTTATATTTTAGGCTATATCAGTTGTTACAAAGCCTATTGATTATAAAAAATATAGTTTAGCAAAATTTCAATTGGATGCCTTCTATTTAATAGCTAAACTATGAAAACAAAAGAGTTATTATTTATATGGTATTTTCATATAGCAACACTTATACGCATCAAGCCAACGAGTTATAATAAACTCCCCATTATGATTTGACTTTTGGTCAGAAGTCATATTTCTCATTTTTGAATTTTTGAATGTGCGATATATAGTTGAATTGCTCCACCACAACGCACAAAATGGGCAAGTAAAAAGATTTGAGAATATATATTGAGTACGAGTCTCCTTTTATGTTTAAATTTTAAACATTAATTGGAGAATCATTTATTAGATGATTTTTCTCAACATCAGGGGGAGAGAATAATCAGCTGGATAAAGAAGAAAATGAATTATCATTATCTAGATCCTCGAATATGAACTAAAAGTTCATAAGATAATTCATGTTATTTCATGTCAACTGCCAGACATATTTACTGACCCAATGAGAGTAATTAAGTCTCATATACCAGCTGAAATGTTCTAAGTTTAAATTACATGTTAGAGCAAGTGGATGTAAATCATGCTTAAAGCATGATACTTCAAATGGTTCCAATGATCAAAATTCTCGTAAATGAAAAGTATTATGAGATGGTCATATAATGGAGGCGGGTGCTCCTGAAGAGACCTAAGGCATAGCTAATAATAAAACTCTTGAAGAGTTTTAGGTACCTGAAATAAAGATTGAAATCTTGAAGAGATCTCGATGAGTTATGTCATTACGAGAATGAAACCAGAAAATTGAAAAGGTCGACAATGATTTTACAAACAATTTTACATAAAATACTTATATAAAAGTAAAGAAAGAAATCGAGGATCTTGTATAAAATCTATTCAGAAGTATAAATATTGAATTAGTCTATGTTGATAGACGCTCTGAACTTCTAAAATAGAAGTATTTGGACCAGCAGTCCAAACACCTAAAAGTGTAATACAAGTGAGGCACAAATAAGTAGTCGTAAATACGGCTTGAACTATGATTTATGAAAAGTTTTAATTACTTCATGGTGGATGCAATTACTTTGGCAGTTATGAAAAAAACAATTACATGCGTCTAATTATTTGTAGATCCATATTTATCATTGAAAGATTTAAAATGCTAGAAGCATTTGGAAATTTTCGAGGAAATTTATTTAGACATGTCTCATGAATATTTTGGCGCATTTGGTATAATCGCCTTAGTGAATACTAATTGAGAAAATACTATAAGAATGATCATATTTCCTTATGTATTTTATAAAGGAGTTTGGATCAAGATCCATTATGATAATTTTAGAACTCCTAAAGAGCTTCAAATTGGAAACTCATGAAGTACTTTCAATACAAGTACTTGAATCTTGACATCAAGTTTATCTCGACCTGAAGATCGAGCATTTTTATATATATTCTTTTTGTCTATGAATAGACATAAATTGAAAGAATCTTAAAGAAGATTCAATATGAATAGCGCATATCTATTGAGTATCCCAATAGTTGTAAGATTGTTGGATGTGAATAAAATAATTATATTTTTCTTGGTTTTGAAGCATCATATATTAGTTGGTCAAGCAATATCCATGGATATACAAAGATCATTACATTTAGATCTTCAAACATTCGTTGATGCCTCCTCAAATGTCGTAGAAATAATTGTTATACACGAGGCAAGCCAAAAATTTGTTTGGCTAAGATCATTGTCCCAACATATCCAAAAGATATGTGGATTTACTTTTACAAGATATGATAAAAGCTAACTTGTGTGAAGATAATGCAAGATGTATATCTCAGTTTGAAAGTGGATACATCATGGAACATATTACTCCAAAGTTCATCCCTCACGATCTTTAGAAAAATAATATTCAAGATTAAATTATGAAGATTCAAAGATCTTCTGTGATGTTTTCATGAGGGGAGTAATTATGCGTTGCACTCTTTTTCCCTTAACCAAGGTTTTGTCCCAATGTGTTTTCCTGGTAAGGTTTTTAATAAGGCAACATGTTATGCGTATTAAAGATGTGTGTACTCTTTTTCCTTCACTAATGAATTTTTTTCCCACTGGGTTTTTATCTTAGTAAAGTTTTAACGAGGCACATTATCTTCATAGACATCCAAGGGGGAGTGTTATGAATATTTATCTATGTGGATGTCTATCATGATTATAACTTTATCTAAGGAGTTTGATTTATTCATTATTTGGAATATTATCTCTATTAATTAGAGTTTAATGTATTATGTACTTCTTATGCCTATAAATAGATGATTGATTGAAGGCATTGTATACACAAGTCTATATTTGAGAATAGGGTAAACTATACCGTTGACCACCATACTTTAGTTAAAGTATTAAAATAACCACCTTAAAAAAATCGAGTCAATTGACCACCCAAACTATTAAAATGTGATCAATGTGACCACCAGCCGTTAATGGACTAACGGAAGGTGACGTGGCAGTTAAAAAATTAAAGGTATAATTACACATTTGGTTCTTACTATTTACACATTCTTTCAATTTAGTCCTAATTTTAATCTAATAAAATAAATTAATTAGGTGGTGACATGGTAAAAATCTCCTGCCCCCTAACCATGTCTCCTTTTAAGCGTAAAAATCTCTTGCCCCTAACCATGCCTCCTTCTATGCCCCTGCCTAAAAATACTTAAAAATTAAATCTTGCCCCATAACCCTAATTTTCATATCCTAAACCCCAAACCTTAAAAAATACACCCTGCCCATAATTCCATACACCCTAACCCTAAGCCCCAACTTTAAACCCCAAACTTTAAACCCTAAACTCTAAACTCACTATTTTAAAGTGGAGGCACAAATGGGAGCATACTTTGGGGGTAGATGATTTCCATCCTTTAAACCTCAAACCTTAAACCAATTATTTTAAAGTGAAGGCACAAATGGGGGCATACTTAGGGGCAGATGATTTCTATCCGGTGGACCCAGCGTGAATCAAACCTAGATAACCTGGGCAAGACACAGCATGGCAAAGCCACTGGGCTAAAGCCAATTTTGTGATACAAAGTGCAAATAATTAATATAATTCATACTTGGTACCACCTGATTGAAGGATGAAAATAAATGGAAAAAAACTAAGTATTTGCTCCTAGTGTGAATCGAACTTGGGTAACCTGGGAAAGAAACCGCATGGCAAAGCCACTGGGCCAAAGCCATTTTTGTGATATAAAATGCAAATAATTAATATAAGTCATACTTGGTTTTTTTATGCCAAGGAAAAATAAATAAATGTGGATTAACAAGATACGAACATGGCACACTTATAATGCATAAAAACATCTAATTCAATGAAATAAATCTAATAATTAAATTAAAGTTAACAACATTTTGTATATATTTTAAAATATAGTTAGTGCACAATTTAAAATAAAAATAGTTTTAAGAATTTTGTATTTTTAAATTAAATTTAATATATTTTTCGTTTTCGCATTTATTTTTATAAGTTCACGTATATAATCGTTGAATTGATTTTTTTAACTTAATTTATAATTTTAATATTTATTAAAAATTTAATTAAATTCCTATATATATGAAATTATATTACAACTTTAAAATTTTAAAACTATATTAAATTTATTTAGTGAATACAAACTTACGAACATAATTGAAATGAATTGATATAATTTTAAATTATAATTTAATTATTAGATTTATTTTATTGAATTAGATGTTTTTATGCAATATAAGCGTGCCATGTTCGAATCTCGTTAATCCACATTTATTTACTTTTCCTTGGCATAAAGAACCAAGTATGACTTATATTAATTATTTGCACTTTATATCACAAAAATGGCTTTGGCCTAGTGGCTTTCCCATGCGATTTCTTCCTCAGGTTACTCAGGTTCGATTCATGCTGGGAGCAAATACCCAGTTTTGTTCCATTTATTTTCATCCTTCAATCAGGTGGTACCAAGTATTAATTATATTAATTATTTGCACTTTGTATCAAAAAAATGGCTTTAGCCTAGTGGCTTTGCCATGTCGTGTCTTACCCATGTTACCTAGGTTCAATTCACGTTAGGTGCAAATGTTCAATTTATTTTCATCCTTCAATCATGTGACACGTGTCACCACCTGATTGGGGATGAAAATTAATTTATTTTATTAGTTTAAAATTAGGACTAAATTGAAAGAATGTGTAAATAGTAAGGACCAAATGTGTAATTATACCTTTAATTTTTTAACTGTCACGTCACCTTTTGTTAGCCCATTAACGGCTGGTGGTCACATTGATCCCATTTTAATAGTTTGGGTGGTCAATTGACTCGATTTTTTAAGGTGGTCATTTTAATACTTTAACTAAAGTATGGTGGTCAACGGTATAATTTACCCTTGAGAATAATACAAATCTCCCTCTTTCTCTCATCTCTTTCCTCTTTTATTCTTGTTCGTTGTTCTTCGTTATTTTATTCACAACAATAATTTTATTTTTAAAAAATTTAAATTCATACAACTTTATTTACAAAGTATATATAAGTTTTATTAGAATTAAAATCTGAACGGATATTATCATACGACGATAATAAAAAATACTAAAAAAATATGCAAGTCATTTTTATTAATTTGGAATACTTGACATAACGTTAAATGCATGTTTTCCTTTGAGAAAAAGAATTGGTTTTTAATTCTTCACCTATGATGATACCCTTCTATGCCGAGTTGGGTCTTAGAACATATTGGGTTGCAAAAAAATGACAAGTTGAAAAACGTTTTAATTTGTTTTTCTATATGCTCTTCAATATTCAAATTAAAATTTTAATACAAAAGAATAATGATAAGTAAATAGTTTAAACCCCTAGTAAGACAAATATAGGTCAAATTTATGGTGTATTGATAAAAGATATTATTTTAGTTCTTGATAATAGATATAAGTTTGATCATAAACAACTTCTTCCTCTTATAAATAAAATTTTATATTATTTTACAAACAAGTTGTATAAAAAATTACACAGTCATTCATATTTAATTTATAAAATCAAAATTATAAATCTTCAACCCTTAAATTCTAAACCTAAACCCTAAATTATAACCATAAAATATATACTCCTAAACCTTAAATCATACACTAACTTCATAAACCTTAAAATAGATACTTGTGTACCTATGTATCAAATAATTTTCCTATAAAAAATCATAATACTCCAAATAGATAATGTAGGGTATAGACAAAAAGGAACCAATAGCTCAACTCGTTTTCAGCTTACTTGGCACGGGAATGGAACTAGGATCAAATTATCTGCGAGACTAAACTATTTTATGTCAAAATTAAATATTTAAATTTAAAAATTAAAAAAGAAAAATATATTATTTAATTAATATTTATTTTTTAAAAAAAATCTAAAATGTTATTCTGCAAAAAAATGGAAACACAACCCTTCTAAGTCTCAATGTCTTAGTAGATCTTCAAGGTTTTAGTCCCACTAGAATCATTGATTATTTTTTTATTAATTAAAGAGATATTTACATTCTTAAGGTAAATGTGAAAATTTAAATTTATATAAAATAAAACAACATAAACATTCTTAATCATTTGACTAATTAGTGAATCTCCCATCAATATTCCTTTTGTTTTATTGTATTGTATGTTTTTCTTTTAATGGGATGGGCCTTATTAAGCACCAGTTTCATACGATGGACCATAATGTTGGGCTCCTAGGATTCATTTTTATTTGGGTTTCAAACTTTGACACATCAATGTTCCCTTTACATGTAATTGATGATTCACTTGAAACTTGAAAGGCCCACGTAAAAAATATTATTTATTTATTTACTTTATTTTTTTAAGGGATGTTAATATTTTTTATAATCATCGTTATTTAATTTGTTACAATGATCTCTCTTATTTAAATTTGTTCTATTCACAATGTCAATATTCAATCTCTAATCTCATTTAAAGAATATAGTAACTCATCTTACTAGACCTACTTATTATTGGTGAGGTGATGCAATTATATTTCATACTATTCATTATCGATATAAACATAATATATCGATGAGAATTAATCAATACAAAATATTAGTTGTATAAGACTACACCAAAATAATTCTTGACAAGATCTATACATAACATAAATAAATCAAAATAAATTTTAAAAGATATACATAATTTAAACATAATTAAACTTAAATTTAAACGTTAAGAGAATGAAATCACCTAATCTTTACAGAGTTATTCATAAGATTTTATATTTAAATCACGTTGTCAATTCAATACAAAATGATGTGATCATTATTAAAAGATGATGTGATACAGTGAAAAAGATGATAATGTTGATCATAATCATAAGAGATATAGGTTTGAGTAACCTGTAATGTGTGTGCGCATTATTAAAAGGTTAATAATTAAAAAAGTTATAATAAGATTAAGGGTAAACTACATTGGAGGTCACTCAATTATAGGCAAGATTACATTTGGGTCACCCAATTATTAAAAGTTACATTTGGGTCACCCAATTATTAAATGTTACATTTGGGTCACTCAATTATGGGTAAGGTTACGTTTCGATCACCCTTCATATTTTAAAAGGTACATCAATTTAGTCATTTTTCTTTCAAATCACTTGTATACTCTCGTCAACATTAGATTACTTCATTTAAATTCATTAATTAATTTAATACACAAATTGATATACTTTTTTTAATATGAAGGGGTGACCCAAATGTAGCCTTACCTATAAATGAGTGATTCAAATGTAAACTTTAATAATTGGGTGACCCAAATGTAACCTTACTCATAATTGAGTGACCCAAATATAACTTTTAAAAATTGAATGACCTAAACATAAACTTACCCATAATTTAGTGACCTCTGTTATAATTTACCCTAAAATTAATAAAAAAAATATGTGATCTAATTAGACCTCGAAACACGTTAAAATGTTAACTTTTTCATTGCTGCCATGAATGTAGAAAACTCCCCCAAAATATCTTAACAAAAAGTTTGAGGTGGAACTTTTGCTTCTATCCCAACAACGTCAAACCTATTTTCCCCAGTTATCAAAAATAGAGTAATGTATTGAAAAAGATTAATTAACACTTTTTTTTATGAAAGCTAGAGTGATTACAAGTAGTATCTGTTTTAAATATACTCTCAATCATTTGGCAATGAACGCTCAATCATCTTATTGCAGCTGCTGGTGCTCGAACCCGTGATCTCTATGAACAACAATCGTTCCCTTAACAACTGAGGCAAGTTGATTCGTACTAATTAACCGTTTTTTTAAATATAAGGGATGCATAAGCTAAGAATTAAAATACAATAGCCACTCATTTTTTAAAGTTTAAAAATTGTATACGTTTTCTGAAAAATTGAAAAGTAATATTATGCGGCAGAGTTACAAGAGTGATCTCCACTCTCGTATAGTTACAAACTTTTTTTTTTGTATTCTTAACATCGGTAATAACGGCTTTTAGTCGTTTTACTAGTTTTTGTATATAAATAAAATTTATCTTCGCCGATAAATGTTTTATTTTCAAGTTTATTTTCTTTATTTTTATTTCGCTTTGACATATTCATATTTTGTATGCGTTTTGGTAATTTTTTGTCTACTTTTATGATAATTTTAAAATTTATTTGGGACAGTGTTGCCGGCTTTTACAACAGTTTAATGTTCATATGACGAGTATCAACGAGCGTTCTTAACAACAAAGATTGTTGTTCTATGATGCTTATGATCCCATTTTATGGGTTTGTTGATATATCAGGAACTAGCGGGAGGAAAGAATTGTTTTCTTCATAGAGCTTTTTGCTCAAAGTAATTGGTTGATGGACTCCTTTCAGAAGACTATTGTGCAAATTTTTTTGAAAAGTGACAATGTTTTTTTTTATGATTTTCACACCCTTTAAATTTAGTTGTTTTATTTATTCACAATAATTTTTTAATGTTTGCGGTGTGATTATTTTGTACTCTTTTCTACTTTAAATATAATTCAGTTTTATTTTATTAAAAAAATACAATAGCCACTCTATAAAGAAGTCCAATCATATTTTTATCAACAATACCACAAATTATATCAAAAATCACATTTCTATCGATCATTTTTTAATATTAATGAATTGTGAGTAAGTACATTTGGTCATTTGGTTAAGCTGTTTATATTTTGTAGGCCACAAGTTTTAGACCTACTAGGAGTACTCTCTTCCTTCCCCTAGAATTCCCTTCCCTCTTTAGATAGGATTGAGATTAAATTTAAAATATCAACAAAACTTTAATAATTTTTTTTCATTTAAAATATTAAAGAACCATGAATCTACAACCTCTAATTAGATCATTAAACATATTTAGTTGGGTTTTCTATTGCCAGTAAAACAAGCGTGGGCTCTCGAGAAAATATTAGGGTTTGATGTTACAGAAGAGAAAGAAGTTATTACAAGACTAGTAAATATTAATTTGAGTAAAATAATTAAAAAAGTGTTAGAATTGTGATCTAAATTATGTTTTGATTTGATCCAATTGATGAATATAAAAAGTGGAAGTGAAATTAATGATTTGGATCGTAAGAAGTGAGTCATACGATAAAATTATCATTGATAATTAATATCGTGTTGCGCATACTATTGCTCACAATAATACAACTGAACATAAAATTAACGTTGATATGAAAATTGAGTCACATTTTACTTTCAAATTTGAGTATGACTTTAATTGACATCTATAGTTAAATAAAACCACAAGGGTTTTATGGAATAGATGAAGATCATGTTGTTTTATCAATTTTTTTTGTTTATATCATCTGAGTTACATAATATTTTATATTATTATCGATATTTCATTTCTTACTGAATTTAAATTTGTCTTTTGGTTCACTCTACTTTCATAATTCGCGTTAAGATAAAAATATTAAAGTTTATAATTCGAATTTTATTTTGATCTGGTCCGATTAATGGATACATAAAAATTAGATGAAATTGGAAATTGACGACGTGCTGTATGGAGGATAATCTTGGTGTCTAGAGTGGAGAACTCCTCAAATGTTGAAATGTCGGAGACCTCCTTCTGAGGCACCTTTGAGAGGAATATAGGTGAAATGTATAGTAAATATAAATAATATTTATTTATTTTTTGAAAAATTTAAAGATAATTATAAAATAGTATTTGTTCATTTATATTTTTAACTTTTTGACAATGCACACATACTTTATAAACAGAGCGATTGAACCCGAATTTCTTAAAATGAATAACATCTATTGTTAATTTTATTTTAATATATTTTTAAAGTAGGGTATAAAGAGATTGGGGATTATTATATATTTATGGGTAATCTTCACCGGTGGTCTCTTTCGTAATGGGTGTGTTCTATTTTGGTCACCAAAATTTAAAGAAGATTATTCTGGTCACTTACGTTTAGAATAATTTCTATTTTTGTCATTTGGCCGTTAGTCTCGGTTACTTTAAAAAATAGTTTCTAATTTAACACCCAAACTTTTAAAATTTTATTTTTCATCATCTTCCCCAAAAATTATAAAATTAAAACTTCAGAAAATTAATTCAAACCCTAACCTCTGCCTCCCATCCCCTAAAAATACTAAATCTGAAAGCATGTAACTCTACTATGTTTCTCATTTGTAACATTAATATTTAATACTAATATATGAACATGAAAATACTACTATTGTAACTGTACAATGGCTATATGGAGTTGAATGGGGATGGCAAAAAAATGAACCACATTTCATCTCCCAGGCCAATCAAGGTATTTTCCTCGCTTTCTTTTGGCTCAAACGATGTCGTAAGGAACTTTTCTATTGGTGCCGGGATCTCTTCTGCTGCAGTAAGTGGAGTAAGTCGAATTGAATTTTGGTGTGTAGTTGAAGGAAAAATTTTGTTGGAAGCTAATGCCAGAAGTTCTTTCTCATCAAGACCTTTTGTCAGTGCGAGGCTGCATCGATCCGATTTGTGCTTGGCCAATGCATCTTTAAATTTTTTGATCTGCAGAATCATCATTGTAATTAAAAAACATATAAGGGTAAATCATGCTCAAACAATCGGTAAACACCATGCTTATAATACAAAATCAGTTACATTCGATAAACAGCAATCGATCTATCAACAAATCTCACAAATTAAGTAAACAGAATAAATAATTGCAGCTAAAGCTACATAAACACCCAGAACCATATAAACAACAAAGAGAAAAAATTATTTTATGTTGAGCCTTGCCTACGAATTTCTGGTTGTATGATTCTCTGTGTTCTTTGTGTGTAGTGAATTTATAAGGGAGGTGAGGCATAGGTTAGGGTTTTGAATTAATTTTCTGGGGTTTTAGTTTTATAATTTTTAGGGAAGATGATGAAAAATAAAATTTTGAAAGTTTGGGAATTAAATTAAAAATTAATTTTTTAAGTAACGGAGACTAACAACCAAGAGACCAAAATAGAAACAATTCTAAATGTAAGTGACCATGATAATTTTTTTGAATTTTAGTGACCAAAATAGAACACACTCTAAACAAAAAGGACCATTAGTAAAAATCACCTTACATTTATTTAAAATAGATGAAGAATTTGAAGCAAGACCCAGCCCAATCCTATCCACGGGGGATTCTAGGGACAAACCTTTAAATACAGGCTAAAAAAGGCAGATGTAAAAAAGCGGTACACAAATTGTACATGAAGCGGTACATAAATTGGTACAATTTTGTAATAGAAGAATGCATATTGTCACAGCCCAACCTTCCTTAGCCGCACAACCCGCACACCATGGGGCCTATGAGACCACACTGTCCGCACATCATCGGGACCAAGCCCACACGGAGCGCACAAGCCTGCACCAAGGGGCTTATGGAGACGCGCTGCCCGCGCACAACCAGGGCCGAGCCCACACGGCGCGCACCATAGAGCCGATGCGGACAGCACCCAAGCCCGTGCCGGCCAACACCACCAAGGGCCCGAGAACCGCGCACCCTGGGCCACACAAGGGTCCGCAACCGAGGCCTTGGACTTACTCACCACCATTTCGTCCAAGGCTACCCAAGAGCCCGAGCCAACTCATGGAGAAGCCCAATCCGGCCAAGTCCATGCCAAGGTGTCAACTTTGACCACCATACAAGGCAAGCCTTCATCCTTCAAGCCATAATAAAGGAAACAAAGCCAATGACAACAAGGCGATGATGTCATTGGGCATATAACTTAGGCAAGTGTGTATTAGGATGATAGACTTTCCTCTTTTATGAGATTCCCTTGTAAGACTCATCCAAGACCGTTGGATTGAGTCATTCTTAGCCATTGGATCGAGGGGGCCAATGCTATAAATAGGAGCCTTCCCCCTCCTTTGTAATCACTTCACTTTCTTTGAGTTTTCTTGAGCATAAATAAGATTAAAGCACTGAGTACTCTTTTCTCCCCGTCTAGGCTTAGGGGGAGTTTTTAACGAGGCTCTTTGCTTCTAAAAACTCTTGTCTCGTCTTTCTTTCTTTGCCAAGCCCTTGCCTTCATCTTTCCCACGTTTCCGCAACCCAACCAAGCCTTCCAAGCTTAGTTTCCAAGGCTGACTTGGTCCCCTTTCATTCTCTTTTCGACCAAGTGCCGCACGGTGCAAGTCTTTCAATCCTAGCCCCGTGACAAGTGGTATCAGAGCCACGCTTTCAGCAAAGAAGAATCCGAGATGACGAACCCGAGTGATGCTGCCGTGCTCCCACCAAAGACCATCGAAACTCGCGGCGATAAAAAGAGGGCCAGTTCGAGAGATGCAATTTCGTCATTGCAAGACAACGTCACACGATTGGAGTTGTTAGCGAAAGAATCGACGGAGAGAGTCGATGTCGTTGACGTCCGACTAGAGGAGTTGGAGAACCGTGGTGATAGTCTCAAGCATGATTTCCAAAAACTCATCGATGAAGCCGTCGAGAGTTTGGAGTTGCAAAACGGGTCCCTCAAGGCCGAGTTGATCGATCTCAAGGAGATGATGAGCGTGCTCAAGAGTGAAGTCTCTATTTACAAATCCGCCGTGACCAATGGCGTGGTTGCTAGCCCATCGAGGGGGTTAGCCGATGTCCCTAAGCCGAGGCATTACAAGGGGACAAGATCCGCCCAAGATGTGGAGAACTTCTTGTGGGGACTCGAGCAGTACTTCAAGGCGTCCGACATCGTGACCGATGTCGACAAGGTAAGTACCGCGTCAATTTATTTATCTGATCTTGCGTTGCTTTGGTGGCGTCGCAGGTGTTCGGATGAAAAGCGAGGAGGCACATCCGTGGGGACTTGGGCTGAATTTCAAGAGGAACTCAAGCAACAATTCTTCCCCGGAGATGCCGAAAAGGAGGCTCGCTCAAAGCTTAGGAAACTCAAGCAAGAGGGGTCCATCCGGGATTATGTGCGGGAGTTTAGCGAGTTACAACTCCTAATTCCGGATCTAAGTGAGAAAGACGCCCTATTCCAGTTCATGGATGGGCTAAAGCCGTGGGTAAGTACCGAATTGGAGCGAAGAGACGTGAAGGAGCTCTCAAAAGCCATTGCCGTAGCCGAGTCCTTGAAAGACCATAATTCCAACCGAGGTGAGTCCAACAAGCCAAAAGCGAGGCCTCACAACAACGGCGACAAGCCAACTAAATCCGGGGGCGACAAAGACGGTAATGGGCGACAATCCTACAACAAATCCACACGGTTCGTGAGGCCGTGGGAGAGAAAGGATCGTGGGCCAGTTCGATGCTTCCATTGTGATGGGCCGCACTTCATCAAGGATTGCCCAAAGAAGGCCGCCCTATCCTCCATCAAGAGTGATGGTAAGACGGACCAAGCTGTCCAACTTGGTGCGATCGTTAGTTCTCTTCAAGTCAAGACGGGCCACAAGAAGAAGGGGCTCATGTTTGTTGAGGTAACGATTGCGGGTAAGCAATTGAGTGCTTTGGTGGACACCGGGGCATCCGAGGTGTTCATGTCCGAGGGAGCCGCCAAGAAGCTTGGCCTTAATGTGGAGAAGGCAAGCGGATGGATCAAGACGGTCAACTCCAAGGAAGAACCCATTGCCGGAGTGGCAAAGCGAGTGGAGCTTCAACTTGGAAGTTGGACGGGACGCGAAACCATCAAGGTAATCCCTCTAGACGATTATGACTTAGTTATTGGTTTATCCTTTTTAGATCGGATTAATGCGCTTCTCTTGCCATTTGCCGACTGTTTGTGTATACTCGACCGCGCACACCAATGTGTGGTGCCCGTGAGCCGAGATGCAGGGATTCAAGCCAAGATGCTGTCCTCCATCCAATTCAACAAGGGTGTTCGAAAGGAGGAGGAGTCCTACCTTGCAGTGCTCAAGGAGGATGAGGCCATTGAAGCCGAGGAGTTCCCCGATGCCGTGGGACAAGTCCTTGAGGAGTTCAAGGACACCATGCCTTCCGAGTTGCCGAAGGCGTTGCCACCCAAGAGAGAGGTGGATCACAAGATCGAGTTAGTTCCGAATGCCGAGCCGCCTGCCAAGGCTCCATATCGGATGGCACCACCGGAGCTAGAGGAGCTTCGAAGGCAATTGAGAGAGCTTTTGGACGCCGGTTTCATCCGACCATCCAAGGCGCCTTATGGTGCACCGGTGCTTTTCCAAAAGAAGCACGATGGGAGTTTACGAATGTGCATAGACTACCGCGCATTGAACAAACTCACGATAAAGAATAAGTATCCGATCCCATTGATCGCCGACTTATTTGACCAACTTGGGAGTGCAAGATGGTTCACGAAGTTGGACCTTCGTTCGGGCTACTACCAAGTGAGGATCGCCGAGGGAGACGAGCCCAAGACCGCATGCACTACAAGGTATGGATCTTTCGAGTTTCTCGTTATGCCCTTCGGTCTTACCAACGCACCAGCCACGTTTTGCACACTAATGAACAAGGTATTGCATCCTTTCCTTGATCGTTTTGTGGTGGTTTATTTAGATGACATAGTTATTTATAGTTCCACTTTTGAAGAACATATAAGGCACTTGAGAAAGGTTTTGCAGGTGCTAAGGGACAACCAACTATTCATCAAGCGAGAGAAGTGTGCGTTCGCCCAAAGAGAAGTGCCGTTCCTAGGCCATATCATCGGAGGAGGCACCATCAAGATGAACAAGAACAAGATCCGGGCCATCGAAGAGTGGGAGCCTCCCACTAAGGTAACCGAGCTACGCTCATTTCTTGGGCTAGCCAACTACTACCGTAAGTTTGTCCGCAACTATTCCCTTATTGCCACACCTCTAACCGAGTTACTCAAGAAGAGCAAAGAGTGGGCGTGGGATGCAAGTTGCCAAGAGGCATTCGAGGAGCTCAAGCGAGCCATGGTAAGTGAACCGGTGCTAGTCCTACCCGACTACACCAAAGCCTTTGAGATTCACACCGATGCATCGGATTATGCAATCGGCGGAGTGCTAATGCAAGAGGGGCATCCCATAGCCTTTGAGAGCCGCAAGCTCAATGAGACCGAGAGACGATACACCGTCCAAGAGAAGGAGATGACCGCAGTCGTCCATTGCTTGCGCACATGGAGACATTACGTTTTGGGTTCGAGGTTTGTCGTATACACCGATAATAGTGCTATTAGTTATTTTCTAACCCAAAAGAAACTTTCTCCTAAGCAGGCTAGATGGCAAGATTTCCTTGCCGAATTTGACTTTTGCATGGAGCACAAGCCGGGAAAAGCAAACACCGTTGCCGATGCCTTAAGCCGAAAAGCATCGCTAGCCGCCATTAGCCAACCCGAGGGTGATTTGCTAGAGAGCATCAAGGAGGGTCTTCTTCATGATCCTTCCGCCAAAGCCTTGATCGAGCATGCCAAAGAGGACAAGACTTGACGGTTTTGGGTTGAAAATGGGCTGCTATATATGCGAGGACAACGCCTCTATGTTCCTCACTACAACAACTTGAGAAGGCAACTTATGAAAGAGTGCCACGATTCGAGATGGGCAGGCCATCCAGGGATGCATCGCACCTTAGCGCTAGTTTCCGAAAGGTATTATTGGCCCAACATGAGCGACGACATCGAGGCCTACGTCAAGACTTGTCTCATTTGTCAACAAGACAAGATCGACGCTAAGAAACCAATGGGTCTACTCCAGCCATTGCCCGTACCCGAAAAGCCATGGGAGTGTATTTCCCTTGATTTCATTATTGGATTACCTAACGTTAACGATTTTTCGAGTATTATGGTTGTGGTTGACAGGTTTTCCAAGTATGCCACCTTTATACCCGCAAGCAAAGTATGCCCAGCCGAGGAGGCTGCCCGCTTGTTTTTCAAGCACGTGGTCAAGTATTGGGGGATTCCCAAGACCATTGTGAGTGACCGAGATACCCGATTCACCGGCCGATTTTGGACCGAGCTCTTCAAGTTGATGGGTACCAACTTGAACTTATCGACGGCCTTCCATCCCCAAACGGACGGACAAACCGAGAGGGTGAATGCGTTGCTTGAGATCTATCTACGGCACTATGTGAGTGCTACTCAAAGGGACTGGCCAAAGCTCTTGGATGTGGCCCAATTTTCGTACAATCTACAAAGGAGTGAGGCAACGAACCGAAGCCCGTTTGAGATTGTGAATGGCCAACAGCCCCTCACGCCCAACTCAGTCTTGACTAAGTATGATGGGCCAAATCCAGCCGCCTTCCACTTCACCAACGCTTGGCAAGAAGAGCGAGACCTAGCCCAAGCGTGCCTTCACAAAGCCGCCAAACGAGCGAAGAAGTGGGCCGATCAAAAGCGAAGGGACTTCGAATTTCAGGTAGGTGATTTAGTTCTTGCAAAATTAAACCTAACTCTTCGCAATTCTTCTGTTCACAGGGCGCTTATTAGGAGATATGAAGGGCCCTATCGAGTGGTGAAGCGGATGGGCAAAGTAGCATACAAGTTAGAGTTGCCGCCCAAACTTCGGGCCCATCCTGTTTTTCACATTAGCATGCTCAAACCATACCACGAGGATACCGATGATTCGGAGCGGGGTAGATCGAGCCGAGCACCCGTTGGAGTCAAAGTCTCCTTTGAGAAGGAGGCCCAAGAAGTTCTAGCCGATCGAGTGATCCGACGACCAGGCCATAGGCCAAGGCACGAATACTTCGTGCTTTGGAAGGGACTGCCCGAAGCCGAGGGTAGTTGGGAACTTGCCGAAGACCTATGGCAATTTGAGGAGAAGATAGCCGAGTTCCACCAAGACCGAGCGACGAGGGCGTCGCTCAATTTAGTGCGGGAGAATGTCACAGCCCAACCTTCCTTAGCCGCACAGCCCGCACACCATAGGGCCTATGAGACCACACTGTCCGCACATCATCGGGACCAAGCCCACACGGAGCGCACAAGCCTGCACCAAGGGGCTTATGGAGACGCGCTGCCCGCGCACAACCAGGGCCGAGCCCACACGGCGCGCACCAGCCCGCACCATAGAGCCGATGCGGACAGCACCCAAGCCCGTGCCGGCCAACACCACCAAGGGCCCAAGAACCGCGCACCCTGGGCCACACAAGGGTCCGCAACCGAGGCCTTGGACTTACTCACCACCATTTCGTCCAAGGCTGCCCAAGAGCCCGAGCCAACTCATGGAGAAGCCCAATCCGGCCAAGTCCATGCCAAGGTGTCAACTTTGACCACCATACAAGGCAAGCCTTCATCCTTCAAGCCATAATAAAGGAAACAAAGCCAATGACAACAAGGCGATGATGTCATTGGGCATATAACTTAGGCAAGTGTGTATTAGGATGATAGACTTTCCTCTTTTATGAGATTCCCTTGTAAGACTCATCCAAGACCGTTGGATTGAGTCATTCTTAGCCATTGGATCGAGGGGGCCAATGCTATAAATATGAGCCTTCCCCCTCCTTTGTAATCACTTCACTTTCTTTGAGTTTTCTTGAGCATAAATAAGATTAAAGCACTGAGTACTCTTTTCTCCCCGTCTAGGCTTAGGGGGAGTTTTTAACGAGGCTCTTTGCTTCTAAAAACTCTTGTCTCGTCTTTCTTTCTTTGCCAAGCCCTTGCCTTCATCTTTCCCACGTTTCCGCAACCCAACCAAGCCTTCCAAGCTTAGTTTCCAAGGCTGACTTGGTCCCCTTTCATTCTCTTTTCGACCAAGTGCCGCACGGTGCAAGTCTTTCAATCCTAGCCCCGTGACAATATACCTTTTTATTACAAAGATGCACTGTTTACTGGGTAAAAAGCGGTACATATTTTATTACAAATAATGTACATAAATTTTTACAAGTTTGTAACACATAAGGTATATACCTTTTTTATTACGCTATTTCACTAAGGGGCATCCATACCACCTTTAGGTGGTATCGATACCGGTTTGGCATACAAGAAAAAATTGGTACATTTATACAAAATGTGTATGTACACAACTTGTTACAAGAAAACACAATTTAGCACAATAATAACAAGGGGTTTCGATACTACCTAAAGGTGGTATCGATGCTGATTTGGCAGACATAAAAAAATTAGTACATTTGTTATACGAAATGTGTACGTACACAAAAATATTACACAATGTGCATATACACAAATGAGTACTAAAATGTACACAAATTGTAACAATTTTGTAAGAGAAAAAAGTATATACCTTTTTTAATATGCTATTTCACCAAGGAGTATCGATGCTGGTTTGTATTTAACCTGTTTTTAAGCCGCCTGTTTTTAGAAAAGCCCCTATCCACGCTGAGGTCTAAATCCATCTTTCTTTCTTCTTTTTTAATATAAATCTGTCTTTTCTTTCCACGTAAACTAAGAAGTAGAGAAATTATATTATATTCTTTCTAATCACATTAGTTATGGTTTTACTCAATATAAATTATTTATTTTATTGATTTTCATGTTATCATCTTATTCGAATAATATTTTTTAAAAAATCTAGTGTGAAAATTAACTGTTAGCTGATAGCTGATTGCATTAGTTGATTTGACTAGCGGATTGTATTAGCTGATTGTATAAAAGTGTTTGGTAAAATTAACTGATAGCTGATAGCTGTTTGATTATTTAAACAAGCAAAATGACATATAAGGACATGATTATATTTAATATTTGTTTGAATAATTTATCAGTTATTAATATTTTGTATCTAATAAATATTAATTAGATTTGTAAAATTTATTTTTAATATAAATTTCCTAAATATATTTAAAAGATTTATATATTAATTTATTATTTATATAATTATTAAATTTTTATATGCACATATAAATATGTGATAATAAAAAAATAGAATCAACTTACAAATGTCACCATATAAATTAGTAGTAACAACAAATAAGTCCAATATTTAATATGTTATTATTTATATTAAAAAATATTACTATATAAAATTTAGGTAATTTGGAAATTTTTGGTAATTGTTAAGGGTAAAAGAGTCATTACAACTCTAATATCAAACCTCTAATCTCAAAAAGCTCATATTATGAGCTTTTTCAAAATTAGCTTTTTCACCCCAATCCGCTCTTTCAATCCGCTATTTACCAAACATCAATATTAGCGGATTTGACTAGTCAAACCTCTAATTATACCTCAAACCTCTAATTTTTGCCCAAACCGATATTTACCAAATAAGGCCATAATTTATTTTCGAACAAGTAAACACATAGGCCCTGTTTGGTAAAGAGAGATTTGGGCAAAAATTAGAGGTTTGAGGTATAATTAGAGTTCGGACCAGTCAAATCCGCTAATATTGTTGTTTGGTAAATAACGGATCAAAAGAATGAATTGGGGTGAAACTGCTAATTTTGAAAAAGCTCATAATAAGAGCTTTTTGAGATTAGAGGTTTGATATTATAGTTGTAAAGACTCTTTTACCCTTACCAGTTACCAAAAATCTCAAAATAACCTAAATTAAATATTTTCTCACCCTATTTATAAGCTAATCTTATTTAATTTTTTTCTTTTTATTATCACATATTTATATGTGTATTTAAATTAATTAATTAATTAATTAAGTTATATTAAAATAATTATATAAATAATAAATTAATATATAAATCATTTAAATATGTTTAGAAAAGTTATATTAAAAATAATAATTAGATACAAAATATTGATAACTAATAAACTATTCAAACAAGTATTGAATATAAACATGTCCTTATATGTCATTTACTTGTTTAAATAATCTAACAGCTATCAGCTATCAGTTAATTTTACCAAACACTTTTATACAATCAGCTAATACAATCCGTTAGTCAAATCAGCTAATACAATCAACTGTCAGCTATCAGGTAATGCAATCCGCTATCTTCTATCAGCTATTCGCTAATTGCCAAACAGGGCCATAAAATTTAAAAGTACATAACACATAATCCAAACACAAAAATTAATAATTTGAAGTTAGTTTTAAGATGATTATTTGGATATATATATATGAGATGAGATGAGATCAAGTTACATGGTGTAAAACTCATTTAGTTTTACACTAACCATTGGATGAGTGAAATGAATGAATATAATTAACAGTAAAAAATGTGAAGATTATCACATAAGAAAAAAGGTAAGGAAATAATCTGAGCCATTAATTACCATCATCCAATTATCCAAAAACTGTGTAAAAGTAATTGAGTTTTACACAGTGTAAGTTGATCCTAACTAATTATATATATATATATACATAAATTTATCACCAAAAAGACATTAAAAATATTAATCTCATTTTTTATTTCGAATCTTGTATTAAAAAATTAATAAAAATGTATTTTAAAATTTTAAAACTTAAAACTACATAATAAAAACATAGAAATAATTCAGAGATTTAAATTTAGTTTTAGATAAAAATATTAAGGAAACTAAAATAAAAATATAATTTAAAACTAAAAAATAAATATATTAAAAGTAGCGGATCATGTACCCAGTTACCAAAAATTTCGACCTAGACCCGGCCCAACTACTTGAAAAAAAATTGGGTCAAGTACTCGACTCGGTCGAATAATTTATTTCAATAAAATACATGTTTTTTCATTTCGGGTCATTAGATAGACCAGATCAACCCACTCGAGTAATTATAAACACCCCTAAATTTCATAATATATTTTTTGATAGTCGGGATATATTAGTACTCTGATAATAATCCATATTTTCATAAAAAAGAAAAATAGTTTGATAATGTAAAGTGATGGAAGGCATGAATGGAGACGGATTTGCCGACGCCATAATACTAAGATCATGCATATCCCTAAGTCAACGTAAACAAGAAACACAAAAGTCAAACCTAATTTTGTGTATAAACAATTGGATTCATTCCACAATCCCTAAAGTGTTTTTTTATCGTATAGTTTATGTCGATAATCTAAAAGAATATAGTATTAGATTTATAACTGGGTTGGACACGGACGGCTACAATTCCATCTGATTCAAGCAGATAGATGCCACGTGGACGGGTGTTGATTCGTCTAATTCACCAAAAGCAAATGGACTTTTCGTAAAAGCCCAACTCTTTCCCCCCTTAAACTACGCCTGAAAGTTGAGCCACTCAGTGAGTCAGTGTCAACTCGAAGCTCCAATTCCACCTTTGTTTATGGTAAGTAATCTACACCAAATTGAAAGGAAGCCTCTTTGGTCACGTCTTTTGACCTCTTCTTCAATCTCTTTCTTTTATATATTTCCTTTTCGGTTTTCATTTCTTTCTATGTACTGTTTTGTTTCCATCCAATCTCTCCGTTTTCGTCGCTCTGCTTTTCAGAAACAAGAAAAAGAAATGAACTCCGACTTACCCAAAGACATCGTCGTCGGCGCCGATGATCGGAAAATCAACGCTAAGGAGGAGGTTAAATTTAATCCCAATCATCAAGTTCAAAGGAAAGGCAGTAATGATGGGAGCTTTAACAATTACATACAAACTATCAAGGCTCAATCTCAATTCCCGAAACCGCAGCCACCGCCGGAGGAGCATAAAGTGGAACGCACACAGTCTGTGTTCCTATCCGAAAGTATGCCTGGTTTAGGGAAATACATCAGAGACCGAAGCGGCACTCTCTCGGCGGCGATCATGAAACGTTTATCGTCGTTCAAGGAAGACGTCGAGGATTTCGTTGTGAAGAACGATTCCTTAAACTTCGAGGTGACGGAGATTCAAATCCCCGGTGTCAAAGTCATAGTGAAACTGAAAAACGAAGACGATAGATTCGATTTGAAAGGCCGGATAACGTTTTTCTCGAGGTCGAATTGCCGAGACTGCACCGCCGTTCGGAGATTCTTCAGAGAGAAAAAGCTGCCGTACGTCGAAATAAACATCGACGTGTTCCCCAACAGGGCGAAGGAGCTGATCGAGAGGACGGGGAAATCGGAAGTGCCGCAGATATTTTTTAACGAGAAGTTGTTAGGTGGATTGGTGACGTTGAATTCGTTGAGGAATAGTGGGGAGTTGGAGAAGATGATGAGGGAATTGTTGAGTCAGAAATGTCCCGATACAGCTCCGAAAATTCCGGTTTATGGATTCGACGACGATCAAGAAGAAGAAGAGGAGGAGAAAGATGAGTTGCTGGGGATTGTGAAGATGCTGAGACAGAGTTTGCCGATTCAGGACCGTCTGATTAAGATGAAGATCGTCAAGAATTGCTTCGCCGGTGATGATATGCTGGAATCCATCATTCACCACCTCGACTGCGGCAGAAGAAAGGTAATTTATTTTTCCATTTTCATTTGCTTAATTTATTTATCAATTAGCTTAGTAAAATAATTTTTTACAAACACATTAAACGACACACACGACGCTAATGATGGATTGCACGATGCAGGTGAGTGCAACTATGATCGCACTCGCCCACAACCCTTAAATCATCATTAATCCAATTTATTATTATAAATTAAAAAATAAATAAATAAACTTTCATTTTTAATATACTTCAAAAATCTAAAAATATTGTTCAACAAAGCCTTCTAACACTAATTAAAATAGATTAGCAAAGTACCTTAAGTTATACTCATAGGTATGATAATTCTCTCTCTTATCTCATGATTGTATTATTATATAATACATCAAGCGTGTGTTGTTTGGAGCATTCGTATGATTACGAAGCCTGATGATTCAGAACATTATGGTTCTTCAAAGTTAGAACACTTTAACCAAGGGAAAAAAACTATTGTTACTTTTTTCTCTTGTAGAATAAAATAATAAAGATGACAATTTTTAATATTATTTTAGGTTTATTAATTTTATTAAGCATATTTTATTTTAATTATTATATTTTATTTTTAAAAATTATTTAAGATGCATATTTTGTGGTTTTTAGACTACACAACTCTTTTTGTTGAATTTAATTTGTGAGCTTTAGAATTTAGGGGTTATGATTGAAATTTATGATTTAAATTTTAAGATTTTAAAGTTAAGGATTAAATTTTTTTTCATTAGGACACTTGTTTATACTTATTCTTAACCCTTTGACAGTGTATAGACAGAGCAATTTGAACTCGTGTCTCCTAAAATGAACATCATCTATTTTTTTACTGGGACACTTATTGAGTTCGTATTAAAAAATACTTTTAATTTAATAGTATTACCATTAATAATATAGCAGAGCAATTTTTTAAAGGAATTTGAAGAATACAGTAAGTGGAGAAGAAAACAAAGCAAGTGGAAACCTGGATTTTTGTGTAGGGTTTTGGATAGTAATGTCATTGAATTGATTGTTAGTTTGGGTTTTGTAAGTTACGTAATTTGATTTGAAGGTGGCCCGAAGGTCTTATTGTATTTTAATTAGGAGTGGTCCAAAGAAGTTATTATGGCTTTGTAACTACCATTAGTATACAAGACCTTAGGGGTAAATGAACGTGATGAATGGTTTATAATCTTATTTGTACATTTTAAGAGAGAATATTTCATGTATGCGGTGACGGAGCTCGGATCAATATTAGGAGGAGCAAAATTTTGTTATTAAACTTTTAATTTAAAATTTAAGAGGGGAAAAGTCCTTGTTTAATTAGTATTTAAACTTAAAATTACATCAAATACTATTATACTAAAATATTTTGAGAGGGGCAAGAACTCCTCCCAACATACATAGTTTCGTCCCTACATGCATATATCGGTAGTTTAAAACTTGTTTTTCACATGATAGTTTAATTTAGGATTTAAAACTTTAGCTTAGTTTAAGATTTAGTGTTTAGGCTTTTTGAATTTAATATATATATATTTTTTGTTTTTTTAAAATATCCACCAGAACAAACTCATTCACGTTATGTTAGTCTACATTAGAGTTAGACATCGATCATATGTTCTAAAACTGATCTATACCTAAAATGAAAATCGATTAAATTTTATATTGTGAATTAAATAAATATACTTGTGTAAAAAAATATTTTACACCGATAATATGTAAAATAATCTTGCTCATGTTTTAAAGATTAAATTTCAAAGTATCCATAAAAGCATGAACAAATCATCTGGAGCAGCCACGTAACGAATGACGATTATTCCTTGATGATCATGAGTTGGATGTTCACAAAGGCCCTACTTGATTTAATTAAATGCTTTTCCTTCTCGCCGTCCATCTTGCCAAATTTCTAGGCTTTTCTTAGTGGCCCCAAATTGAATTACTTGGTTCCACATTTTCTTGTTTTGCAGGGAGTCGAAACTGCAAAACAGATTGCCCGGAAGCATTTCATCAAACATGTTTGCGGGTACAAACACCCTCTTTCTCACTCTGCTTCCAATCAAATATGTTATTTTAATTTCAAACCATTAAATATCCACATCGCACACATACTCACATTTTTAATTTTATTCGGGATAAATTACACCATATATCATTAAACTTTAAGTTCAGTATCAATTATAATATTTTTTTTGAATAATCTAAGGGTGATTAGAAGGTAGTATCCATTATATTATTAAACTAAAAATCGATAGTAGTTTAGGCTTCAATTATGCCATTAGACCATTAAAATTCCTCCACGTCATCACTTGCGGATGGTTAAGATCCGTCCACATCATCTATTTTAATGGCTCAAGGATATAATTGAAGCGTAAATTAAAATTTGGTGTTAAAATAATATCAACTTTTAGTTTAATAGTATAATCGATATTAATCTTAAAGTTTACTGGTATCTGATGTAATTTACCCTTCTATATATTCGAATATGATTTTTATTTTACCATATGGTGTAGGGAAAATGATTTCGAAGACGGAAAACATTTTTATCGTTTCCTGGAGCATGAGCAATTTATTGCAACATGCTTCAACTTTCGAACCGCAGTAAACGATAGCGAGCCCAAGTCACCATCTTTTCTAGCTGACAGGCTCGCCAAGTTGATGTCCGCCATACTCGAAGCATACGCATCAGATGACAGACACCATGTTGACTATAACAGAATCGGCAAAAGTGAAGAATTCCGCAGGTTTCTTACATTTCCTCCTTTTTTCATGTTACTTAAAATTTCAACACATTAACATGTTGAAATCATTGATTCTTTATGCCTTAATTTGATGCAGATACTTGAATTTGACTCGAGATCTACAAAGGGTCGATCTCCGGTTACTAACTCCGAATGAGAAACTAGCTTTCTTCTTGAACTTATACAATGCTATGGTCATCCATGCCGTAGTTACCATCGGACATCCCAACGGAATACTCGATAGAAGAGGCTTTTTTAATGATTTCCAATATGTAATCGGAGGGTACCCTTACTCCCTCAGCATTATACAGAATGGGATCCTTAGAAACAATCGAAAGTCACCTTATTCCTTGGTCAGGCCCTTTGGCAAGGGAGATAGGCGCTTACAGGTACCACAACTTAGCCAGTTTCTTTTATCTGCAGGGATTTAAATTGCGGTTACGGTCGCGTTTTCGGTAGCTATTTGAATCCCTGAATTCTGCTGCCTCAACTTTTCGCTTCACAAACCAATGCATAGATTGACTTGGTTCATTTTTTTTTTGTCTTCTTAAATTGATAGTTTGCTCCAGCTAAAGTTAATCCACTGATCCATTTTGGACTATGCAATGGAACAAGGTCAAGCCCCACAGTTAGGTTTTTCACTGCTCAGGGTGTGGAAAGTGAGCTACGCTCTGCTGCAAGGCAGTACTTCCAGAATGGAGGCATAGAGATCAATTTGGACAGGAGAACAGTTTCTTTAACTCGGATCATCAAGTGGTAAGTTTCCGATAAACTTATGCCGATTTATATATATCCGACACGAGAATACTGTTTCGAGATGTATGAGATAAATGGATGGCATTGGCATCTGTTCACCTGGACACAGGTTTAGCGTAGATTTTGGAGCAGAGAAAGAAGTGGTGAAGTGGGTGATGAATTACGTGGATGCAACCAAGGCGGGGCTTTTGATGCATCTTCTGGGTGATGGAGGGCCTATTAGCATCGTGTACCAGGATTATGATTGGGCTGCTAATTTATAACTCACCAACCCTGTTTAAGATTGTTGCTTGTTAAACTGGAGCATGATTATTTTTTTTTCTGGGATGAAATGCAATCGGTGAAACAAAACAATAGGACGAAGCTGCAATTATAATTTATAATGAGAGGAAGAGTTTTTTGTTTTGTTTTTGTAAATATAGATATATCTCAATTTCAAAGGTTAAACGAGGGACCAGTTTCCAGCCTTTCAGCAAAGGCTTCAAAGGTAGGAATTATATCTATTTATATATAGATGCAGATTTTATGTGAATTCCAACTATGTGTTTGGTGGGTGGGAAAGAATGAAGAGCTCTTGGCTTGTTTAAACTTCATTGTACTTTTTTCTTGTTCAATGTGACATTTGAAAGTTGAAATCATTAGAGTGAAAGATGTCTAAACATATTAGGCTAAAGGGTCAATTTAGTTCTCAACAAAAATATTAAAAATTATTCAAGTTTTTTAATCTTTTACACTAAATTTAATCTTTATTAATCAAAAAAGCATATAATTTAATCATTATGTATTGTTTAGTTTTGACCGTTAACTCACAAACAACCAATAACATAATGACACATGACACAATTTTGTAAGTATTATGTTAATAAACCGTACAAAAATCAATTTTTTTAAAAAACTATATAATATAAAAAATAAAAACAATTATGAATTTTATAAAATTGCAAAAAATATTATTGAATATTTTTGAAATAAAGTTTTATTTTTCTTTATAACATTCGCTATCAAACTCTCCTAAATCGGATTCATGCTATGTGGAAGCCTTCGGGTGAAATTCAATTGATCGAATTATATATAATTATTTTCTCGTTAGGGCTGAGGATCCTAGAGATTATGAAAGGATTTTGACTGAGGGGTCGTGGACGATTTACGGAGCTATTTGACGGTTCAACTGTGAAATAGATCGTTTTTATGCCGAAAAAGCTTATGTCTCATGTTGTGGTATGAGTTCGACTACCGGACCACATATATTAGTATTACTTCAAAGCTTTATTTCGCCGTATTGATGCGGTGGTGGGGAACGTTGTTAGAGTTGACTACAATATTCAAGTTGGAGAAAGGGGCAAATTTGTACGTCTGACGGTTATTGTGGATTTGAATAAACCCATAAGCCCTTGCATTGGGATTAATGATTCCATTCAGCATTTCAAATATGAGGGTCTGCAACATATTTGTTATGTTTGTGGAATTTATGGTCATTCACAGGAAACTTGTATGAATGTTACTGACAAGGAGAAGTCTAATGATACTACCACAAATCCCGTAGCCAATCCTGGGGAGGCGAGTGAGAAGGGTAGTGGTTTGGAAGGTTTGTTTGGGCCATGGATTGTTGTTGATACTCGGCGTCGACGCCAACAAACTAAAGCAACAGTGGTAAGGTGTCTAGCAAGAAGATTGTGGAAAACAATGGTTCCCGTTTTACAGTGTAGAACTAATGTTTTGATATAATAATTAAAAAATGTTTTGGACTAATTTGAAAAGAATTTAAAACATGTCCTTAAGTCCAAACAACTTGAAAATAAGTTTGAGGCTTTTTAAAAGGTTTTTGGCAAAGTTTTTAATGCTTTAAAATAGCCAAACTTGACTTTTCAGCAAGCCCGTACCGATACAATATACCCCGTATCGATACGCTTTTGCCCAAGTTTTGATTTTGCCAAAACTCGTACTGATACGAGTGAGACTGTATCGATACGGATAGGGATCGTTTCGATACGCCCCTTAAACATACTGCTCCTTGTTTTAACAACCCCAACATCTATTTCCCAATGGTCTTTTAAATAACATACCGTACCGATACGCCCTCAAGCGTATCGATATGCTTAGGCTGACAAAGAGCCCAACGACTAGTTTTGGAGAATGGCGTACCAATACGCCTCCATGTGTACCGATACGATAGGCTGCAGAACTGCATTTATGGTGAGAAATAAAGTCTCCAACGGCTCCAATTCAACCCCAATGGCTAGTAACGACTACAAATTCATTAAGGGGTATAAAAGGGACCTTCAAGCATCAAGAGAAGACTAATGCTTCATTTTTCAAACATCATATGAACACAAATATGTCTTAGTGCTTTAAGTGTCAATTTATTGTATAGACAAACACTAGTGAGCCAAAATTGTTAGATTTGCTCAAGTGTTTTAGGATTAGGTGAGAGTTTAATTGTGCAAACAAATACCTATTAGAAGGATTTGAGTTTGCTTATATTTATCTCTTTGTAAAGAGGGTTTATCAAGGCTTTGGGTAGAAAGCTTGATCGGTTTGTAAGAGTTTCCTCCTAAGCCTTGAAAAGGGGACGAATCAATAGTGGATCAATTGGAAATCCTTAGTGGGAAGCTAAGGTAGTGGATGTAGACCTTGGTTAGAAGGTTGAACCACTATAAATCATCTTGTCTTTATTCCTTTTAGCTTCCACACCTCTATCACCCAAAATTCCACTTCTCCACCACTTGGCGAGCAAGAACGGTTGAAGGAATTGAGCACCTTAAAACTCAACAATTGGTATCAGAGCTTGGCCCAATTGAACATGATTAATATTCTATTGAGAAGATCCGACAAGCTCGATCAACATTTCAAACAACCGGCTCAATGGCGCAATCCATCAACAAACTGTCCTTCTTCGACGAGACCAATTATGCTTATTGGAAGACGAGGATGACGTTCTTTGTTAAATCCAAATACTACAAGCTTTGGGATATCATAGAAGATGGATCGTTCGTACCACAAAGAAGCAAGGCAAAGTGGAGTGCCGAATATTGCAAGAAGATGAAGCTTAATTGCAAAGCCTTGCACATCCTTTTTTGTGCACTTGGCCCCAACATCTATGAGAAGATGTCTTCTTGTGAGAGTACCAAGAAAGTTTCGGACAAGCTTGAAGTTACATACGAGGGGACAAACGAAGTAAATGAGACCAAGATCGGGCTCTTCAACCTAGCGTATGAAAACTTCAAGATGTATCTAGAAGAGAACATTGAGAAGATGTTCGATAGGTTCTCCACCATCACCAATGGACTCAAAGGTTTTGGAGAAGCCATCCCGGAAGAGAAGCTTGTCCGAAAGCTCATCTACTCCCTTCCCGAGTCATGGGGCTCAAAAAGGATCAACATCATCGAAGCCAAGAATCTCAAAACCTTGAAGCTTGATGAGCTCATGGGGTCACTTCTCACTCACCAAATTATGAAGAAAAACAAAGAAGAGGAGAAGAAGATGGAAGAGATTAGAGCTATGAGAGAGAAGAAGCTCAAAGGGCTTGGCATCAGCACAAATGTCATTGCTCTCAAATACTCCACATGCCATCATGTAGATTCAAGTGAGGAGGAGGATGAAGAAGAAGAGTTAGTTCATCTCTTCAAGAAGTGTGCCCCTTTCATGAAGAAAGCCTTGAAAGAGCTTGAACGAGAATCCACGAAGAAGAAGAAGAGGGCAAGCACTTCAAGCCACAAGAAGAAGGCATATGTGGCTACTTGGAGTGATGAAGACTCCACCGACGATGAACAAGTCAACCTTTGCCTTATGGCCATCGAAGAAGATTCAAGGGTAACTTCTAATTCATCTACTTCATGTTCATATTCTTTTGATGAATTACAAGATGCCTATGACAATTTGGTTTTAGAGTTTAAAAATCACATTTTGAAAAACAAGAAAGTGATTTCAAAGTTGAAAATTCAAAATGATTTGATTTCTAAAACCAAACTTGAACTTGAAGCAAAACTTGAAGAGTTTGAACAAAACTGTTTTGATTTACAAAATTTGCTTCATAAAGTTCAAGAAGAAAATGATTTGATTTCCAAAGAGCTTGAAAAGAAAAATAATGTTGGAAAATCAAATTTTTATGTAAGACAATCTAGTGCCCCTAGATTTGTAAATGGTAAAGCTTTTAGAAGTATTTGGGTCCCAAAAGAACTAAGTATTTCAACTAAAAAGGATGAAATTGAAAAATAGATTCTTAAGGGGACTAAATTTTGTGTTACTAACGTCTATGGATCCAAAGCAATTTGGATACAAAAAATTACTTGATTATCTTATAATAGGTGTGATGAAGAGTGTTCAACAAAGTCAAAATTTGAGGGGGAGCTCCATACATACAAGGAAGAACACTTGAAGAAGGAAGGCTTCACATCCTCCCTTGAGTTCAAGTGTCGTAAAATCTAGTTGTTTTTGCTTTTATTTGATTTATTTTTACTTATTTCACTTAGATTATCATATGTTGTGACTAACATCTTTTGATGATGCCTTGAGTAAGGGGCAGCCATTTTTAAAACCAAAATTCTTAATTTTGTCATTTTTAACCTCTATTGTTATTTTGCGCTTAAAAGTGTTTAAATTCTTTTTTATATAATAAAAAGGGGGAGAAATGGTTTGAAAAAAATTGAATTTTCAAATGAACAAGGGGAAGCTTTAATTGATTTTAAATCTTATTTCTGTTATTCAAAATTTATTTCACAAAGGGGGAGAAATCCCAAACAATTTTTCAAGTTGGTTTTATTATATCAAAAAGGGGGATTGTAGAACTAATGTTTTGATATAATAATTGAAAAAATGTTTTGGACTAATTTGAAAAGAATTTAAAACATGTCCTTAAGTCCAAACAACTTGAAAATAAGTTTAAGGCTTTTGGTAAAGTTTTTAATGCTTTAAAATAGCCAAACTTAACTTTTTAGCAAGCCCGTACCGATACGATATACCTTGTATCGATACGCTTTTGCCCAAGTTTTGATTCTGCCAAAATTCGTACCGATACGGGTGAAACCGTATCGATACAGATAGGGATTGTTTCGATACACCCCTTAAGCGTACCAATCCCTGTTTTAACAACCCCAACGACTATTTCCCAATGGTCTTTGAAATGACATACCGTACCGATACACCCTCAAGCATATCGATACGCTTAGGCTGACAAAGAGCCCAACGGTTAGTTCTAGAGAAGGGCGTACCGATACGCCTCCACGTGTACCGATACGGTAGGTTGCAGAACTACATTTATGGTGAGAAATAAAGTCTCCAACGGCTCCAATTCAACCCCAATGGCTAGTAAGGGCTACAAACTCATTAAGGAGTATAAAAGGGACCTCCAAGCATCAAGAGAAGACTAATGTTTCATTTGGAAAACATCATATGAACACAAATATGTCTTAGTGCTTTAAGTGTCAATTTATTGTATAGACAAACACTAGTGAGCCAAAATTGTTAGATTTGCTCAAGTGTTTTAGGATTGGGTGAGAGCTTAATTGTGCAAACAAATACTTATTAGAGGGATTTGAGTTTGCTTATTTTTATCTCTTTGTAAAGAGGGTTTGATCAAGGCTTTGTGTAGAAAGCTTGATCAGTTTGTAAGGGTTTCCTCCTAAGCCTTGAAAAGAGGACGAATCAATAGTGGATTGATTGGAAATCCTTAGTGGGAAGCTAAAGTAGTGGATGTAGACCTTGGTTTGAAGGTTGAACCACTATAAATCATCTTGTCTTTATTCCTTTTAGCTTCCACACCTCTATCACCCAAAATTCCACTTCTCCACCACTTGGCGAGCAAGAACGGTTGAAGGAATCGAGCACCTTAAAACCCAACATACAATTTTAGAGTCTAAACTAGTGGAAATTGTTTCGGATCGTGACACCGTTGGGGTGCCTCTTTCACAATAGCAAACTTTGGTTTCAGATGTTGTCAGGGCAGGTGCCTGTCGAAGAGTGTTGCGCATGGTCCATCCCATGGAGTTGTCAACAATGCCGCTTACCTTGCTTTTAACCCGAAGAAAAAATCGAAAGCATCTCGGGATGTGGCTAGCCAAGTTGTGGTTGTGTTTATGGTAAATGGTCAACAAGCTAATGTGGTAGAACATCAGTCAGCTAATAGCAACATGGTACATGCAGCTGCCTCCATTTTTGAGCAAGAGCATTAGAAGTACAGTTTAGAAGGGGTTGTAACAGGAAAGAATCGTGGAGAAAAGCCTAAAGCGGCTAAAGAAAATGCTCGGCAAGGGTTGAAAATCTATATGGCATTGGACGTAAAGATAATCTCGCGACCTATTTTGACTGAGTGGGTCGACAATG
The DNA here is from genome assembly GCA_958450335.1 of Hibiscus tridactylites. Taxonomy (NCBI): domain Eukaryota; kingdom Viridiplantae; phylum Streptophyta; class Magnoliopsida; order Malvales; family Malvaceae; genus Hibiscus; species Hibiscus tridactylites. The sequence goes on from OY288287.1 coordinate 15,018,610, forward strand.
TTCAGTCGCAGTTGAATTCCATCGCTGCTCGTAAGGCCTTGAATCCCGAGGATTCTTCGAGGATTGCTGTGAATCAAGAGGGTAGTTTAGAAATGGTTCCCTCGGTGGCTCATCAGACAAGTGTGCAAATAGATGATCCATTGTCAATTGTTGATTGAAATAACCAGTCAATGGTTCTTGATCAGTAAGGATTCTTTGTTTTATATTTGTTCATAATGACGTTTATGTTATGGAACTCATAGGGTGCTGCTAGCACCACCTTTCGCAGATTTTTTAATTCTTTTAGGAGAATACATTCGCCGAAGCTTGTCGTTTTATTTGAACCACGAATATATGGAAGGCATGTTAATCATGTGATTGCGAAGTTTGATTTTGCTCATTTTTTCAGGTTAAGGCGCAAGGGTTCAGTAGTGGTATTTGGCTTTTATGGGATGAAGAGGTTGACATGGAAATTCTTCATCTTTCCAATCAGTTTTTCTATGGGGGGGGCTCATTTGTCTGCCAGTGCATCGTGGGTTTATTTTACCATGGTGTATGCGAGTCTTACTAGCACTAAACATAAAGGTTTATAGTCCTAACTTGAAGCGCTAAACCCTAGATCAGATATTTCTTGGTTCGTTGGGGGGTTTTAATGTGATTCTAAGTGTCAATGAGAGGCGTGGGGGTCGGATGCACATGTGCAGGGAAGTCAACCTTTTGCTGAGTTTCTTTTTCACTGAGGCCTTTTAGACATGGGGTTTAGGGGACCACCGTTTACTTGGTCTCGTGGTAATTTTTATCAGTGGTTGGATCGATGCCTTGTGAATGCTGCTTGGATGTCATTATTCCCGAATTTGCATGTTTGTCCTCTTAAAAGGAATGACTCAGACCATAGATCGTTACTCCTTCGTTTGGTTGAACATGATCGTCATTTTGCTCCTTGGCCTTTCCGGTATATATCAGCTTGGCATGTGCATCCCAGTTTTTGTGATTTCTTCCAGTCGATTTGGGGTAGTGAGGAAATTTTGTCTAATATAACTTCATTCACGTTCGTAGTTAAAAGTTGGAATTCTTCTGTATTCAGACACATGGGCAAAAGGAAAATGAGACTTTTGGCTCGGCTGCGGGGGACTGATACAACGTTGGCTTGGTCTCATTCGAATTTCCCGTTCGATTTTGGAAATAAGTTACGTTCGGAGCTTGAGAATGTCATGAATCAGGAGGAGAGTTTGTGGAGTCAGAAGGCTTGCGCCAATTGAATTTTGAAGGGAGATCGTAATACTAGTTTTTTTTCATGCTTCCACTATGGCTAGGCATCGCACTAATCTTATATCTGGGTTGAGATTGAATAGTGTAGATTGGTGTGATGATCAAGAGGAGCTTCGACAAGCAACAATTACTTTCTATCAGGAGATTTTCTCGTCATCTATATCTGGTGACTATGGTTATGGTGTATGTGGGTGATTTAATTTTTGGGCTTAATATTCAAATAGATGCCCAAACTATGCTTGTAGATCACTTTTGGTGTCTAAACTATTTTTAGCTCTAAATTAGTGTCTAAAGTTTCAATTTTGGTCATTTTAGGAGCCTAACCGTTAACTACCATTATTTTTATTAAAAAATATTTTTTATTATTTTACAATTTATTTTTTTTAACTTAATTTTTTTTAAAAAAACCCTATATTTCCCAAAACTCACAAAATGGCCACAAATTCGAAATCCCTAACTTCCTCGGCCGAACCCGCCGCCAATGGTTTCACCGCCGCCCTCGTATTCGTCGCCGGATTACCAAGATCGTTTCCCCAACCACACATCGCCGGTAAGCGACGGTAGGTGTGTCGATTGGCTTCCTAATGTCGAAAGAAGCCAAAATCGCGAAAGGAAGTCGTCGGCACACCTACCGTCGATTATTGGCGATGGGTGGTTGGGGGAAACGGTCGTGGTGGTCCAGCGGCGGTAGTGGTGGCCTCCAGTGAGGTAGTAAACGGCGACATCAACAGTAATTTGGGGATTTGGGGTTTTAGGTTAGGAATTTAGGACTGTTTTGTAAAAATTAAAGCTGTTAAATTTTTTAGAAAATTGAATTTCGAATTTTATTTAAAAATTAATTAAAAGAAATTAAGAATTAAAAACATTCCGCTTGTCACAATTGAAACTTTAGGCACTTATTTAAAGCTAAAAATAGTTTAGGCACCAAAAGTGATCCACAAGCATAGTTTGGGCACCTATTTAGGTATTAAGCCACATTTTTATCATAATCGCCGCGAAATGTGTCATTTGGTGGCATTTGTCATAAAAACGCTGCTATATGTATAATTTTAGCGGCGTTTAACGCCGCTATATATCATACTTCGTGTAGTGTGATGTTTTACACATGTTGCATGATGATGAGTTGGTTTGATGGGTTCGGTTTTTGGTTGGCTTTAGCTTTGTTTTGTTTGGTTGGTTTATTTTTTGAGATTTATTTCTTTGTTTTTGTAATTGTTAGCATGTGCACTTTTTTTTTCCATCTAGGGTTAGGAAGATTTTTTAACGAGGCATGTAGTATCAATTTCCTTTATTTACAAAAAAAATAATAATATTTTTTGATATTTTTATAAAGTTTTATTATTGTTTTTACTTTTTATATTTTCAAATGTATCAAGACGAGTTATTCGAGAGACTAAATTGTAAAAAATGATGATCATTCAAACTTTAGAGCTATCTGAGTCTTATTTTATAATTTAAATTTTAGTTGAAAATTTTTTCAAGTCGAATTAAACATTTTAATTTTTTGAGTAGGGTCTGGCTTGAACGGTAAAACAATTGGTGATGTGAAAAATAAGGACATATTCTAATGACGATTCGATTGGACAACAAAAAACAAAGATCTAGTATAATTTTTTCAATACTTTTATTTTAATTAAACATTGCACTTTAAAGGAGATGATGTAAGTTTAAATTTTAGAGACGAAATTATTGAAAGGGCTATTTTAGCTCTTCGAATATGGATTGTAAGACGAACATGCATATAATAAAAAAAATTGTGGCATTTGATTTTGATAAATTGAGAGATTGAGAATAATGAGAATCAGTCGGTGTCAAAATATCTAGAAGGGGAGGCTCATCGTCCATCGAGGATGACGAGGTAAGGGTGATTTGTGAAGAAGAAAGAAACATTTTGGATTTTTTTTTTATGTAGTTAATTTTACGATTTTTTGATGTTTGGTTGGCGTACAATATTTTTATGCATTTAAATATAATTCATTTTCAAGTCCATGTCAAATGACTTGTAATTTTTGGAATATGTACTACTGCCCGAAATTTCAATAAAATAAACACTCAAAATTAGTATTATTTAATTATTTAATATTAATATAAGATCTTGTATTATATTAATATATTTAAATATATTTATTATTAATGTAATGTAATATTTTTATTTTAATAATTAACTAATATAATTAAAAATAATTTTTGTGATAGTCATTTTTAACAATGATTTTAAAATTTTTCAAGTCATATTGTAACAATTTGAACCAAAACCGAAAACTTAAATAATACAAAGAAATTAGAAAAAGAAAAAGCACAAAAAATATGGACAAACCCTTAGGGGTCGTTTGGTTCATGGAATATAAGATTACCTTTGGGAATGAGATTACCGGAATGTTACATTACTTAACATATTACCCGGAATGTTGTATTACCTTGTTTGATTTGTTTGGCAGGAATATAAGATTATATTGTTTGGTTGAAGGAATATAAGATAAGAAAAATGCATATTTTACCAAATTGTCCTTGAAATATATTTTCTTTTTTAACCAACTAAAGTTTTAAGACTAAAGTCAAAATATTTACATAAAAGTTCATAGAAAATATAAAAAAATATAATATGAAAACTTTTTTTATGAAAATTGATCCTAAATAATAAATGTAATAAAATACATACCAATAATAAAATTTGATTCAAACATATATATAAAAAAATCGAAATAAAATAAAAATATGATATATTTTTATTTTATATGCATCGTATTATTTTATAATAAGTATTAAAACCCTAAACCACTAAAAAATAAAATTGATTTATACTTTTGTAATTATATAAAAAAAGGAAATATCATTTTAAAATAACTATATATTTTAGGGGTATTTTTGTCCAAAGGAGAGGGAATTGTCTAATACCTAAGAAAAGGGAGGGAATGATATTCCTGAGAAAAGACCAAAAATAACTACTGTTAGGAATATTTTATTACCCCTAGGAGGGAATGCTCTTGAACCAAACATGGGTATGTGATTCCAGAAAAGATTATTCCCTCTGGTAATGATCTTTTCCGCGAACCAAACGCCCCCTTAGCCATTTTCATTTCGATATCTCATTCAATAATTGAACGAGGGTTTTAATCCCAAAATACAAAATAATACCATCTAATGGAAAGATCAAGACATAAATATTACTAACAAACAACACTATTTTATTAAAGCAGAAACGTTTGCATCAAAATTTCTCGCTTAAAGAAATTATTTGTCCTCAAAGATTAATAAAAAAATCATGGCAACACACGATGACTTGAATTTCTTTGAATGACTCGATCAAATATTTTTTAAATGTTTTTTTCGTTTTAGTCCAAAAGGATTCGTAAAATGGATAAAGTTTGATATTCTAAAACACGATAATCTAAGTAAACCCTGATTCCAATATCCTAATACCACATTTGAATCCATATAAAAAAATACTGAGTTTTCAATTTATACATGCATCAAATTCAAGGGTATCAAAGCTGTGTATCGATTCTCGGATTATCTCTGAAATTCCGGAGGAATTTGATTCAAATTTGGTAAGGTGTTTGAACAATGTTTTGGGCCATTGTCAATTCCTGGATTCCAGCCACGGGAAGCTCGTGGTGTTTTGTATGAGATTAGGGACCCACAAAAACTTTTGCCGAAGTGTCGCCGTTGTCAATTTATACATGTATAATTGTTGCATTTTTTATGGAGGTTTCAAAAGTATTTGTTAACAATTTTTAGAGGAGTTGGTTAAAATTCTTAATTGACACCATTTTATTTTGGCTTAAGGGTGTAAGAAGCCCTTGAACTTTTGAAAAAAAACCAATTAAGCCCCTATACTTTTTTACACCTAATTAAGCCCTTGAACCACAAAATTTAATCAATTAAGCCCTTAAACCAATAAATTGAATCAATTAAGCCATTTGACCAACTTTGACCATTAAATCTTAATAGTTTTATTCGATCCATTGTTGCAGTGCACTATGTTACAATGTTTCGACTTGACAGTTTTCAGAATTTTTTATTTTATTTAAAAAATTCTTTAAAGGTTCTAAAAATTCTAAAAAACTTATAAAATTTATAAAAAATACTTTTCGAATTTTTTTTGTAAATGCAGCATGACGAAACTGCAGTGTATCATGTGCCGGTAATATTTGAAGGAAAAAAGAGTCAAGATTTAATGGTCAAAATTGATCAAAGGGCTTAATTGATTCAATTTCTTGGTTCAATAGCTTAATTGATTCAATTTCTTTGTTCAAGGGCTCAATTGGGTGCAAAAAAAGTTCAAGGGCTTAATTGATTATTTTTCAAAAGTTCAAGGGCTTCTTACACCCTTAAGCCTTTTATTTTCTCTAAGTTGTAGGTTCTATACTCATTAGAAGTAAGAAAAAAATATTACACCCTAAATTTTAAATTTTAAACTCTAAAACCTAAATTCATAAACAATACACCGTGAACTAAACTAATAAACCTTAAAATTAACCATTTTATTTTCTCTTAGTATTGAGTTATATTTTAATACACAATGTGTAAAAAATTATACAATCTTCTTATTTAAATTATTAAATCTAAACCTATAGTAAAAAGGGTTAAAAAAATTAGGGTGTGTTCGCTTTCGGAAAATGCAAGATGTTTTTGTTTTTGTTTTTAAAAAAAATAGAAAATGTTGAAGAAAATATGTTTGGTTGCAAAAATGAAAAATGATTTTTATAAAAATGAAAACAAAAATGAGTGAAATTTTGAAAACATAAAAAAGATGTTTAATCATATTTTAGAATTTTGAGTGAAAAATGGTTTTTAAATTTTAACTCTATTAATCCGGGTTCAAATCCATCTAATGTCAATTTTAGAATTTTGATTTATTTAATCATATTTTATGTTTACTATAACAATATTTTTATAATTATACTTTAATTTAACTATTTAATGAGTAATTTCTTTCAAAAAAATTTATTTAATGGGTAATTATTTGTTTATTTTTATTTGGCTTAAAGACCAAAATAGTCCTCAACAGAAAAAAAATCAATATAGTCCTTTCGTAACGCTTGGTAAAATTTTAACCATTGGCTCATTAAAAACCAATAAATGATAATGCGTTGTACACTCCGAAAGTATTACGTCATTAAACTTTAAAAAATATAAACATATTTTTATTTCAAAACAATCATAGTTTTGATTTTTTTTTTAATTTGGTCTTTATTAATTTTTTAATTCGAATCTCAAACCCCATTATTATCATCATTGTGAGAACTAGCATAGCTGATAGATCCTCTATCCAGTCTTCGTCCAGTCCATGCGAATCAAGTTTTTCACTGAAATTTTACTAATTTCGTAAGAAACAAATAATCCTTAACAAACAAACTATGTATTTTAAGAAGAAATTGATGTTGAAACCTATAAATGTCAAATTTAATTACAACCCATGCAAACTTCATATCGTTTCAATGGATCCAAGTGAAGACGGTAGTTGTGGAGGAGAACTAATTAGCAAACTATTTTAAGGTGGGTAGTTGTGGGTTAATTTCAAATGTTTTTTTAGATTTTCTTATTATTTTAGGTGTACCATGTGTTACTAACTTAATGATTGTTTGTGAGTTGATAGTCCATTATAACGATCAACATTATGAGAGGGCTAATTGATCGCAATTTGAATTATAAGGGTCTGATTGATTGTAATTTGAATTAGAAGAGCTAAAGTAGGTGTAAAAAATTCATAAGGGCTTAATTGATTTTTTGTTGAAAGCTAATTTGGCCTTTAAGCCTTTTCATTTTGAAAAGTTAGATACGAAACGTATTTTCACTATTTTTATTTTTGAAAACAAGATTTTATTTTTATTAACCAAGCATGTTTTCAAATTTTTAACAAAATAGAAAATGAAAATCATTTTCTGAAAAATAAAAATAAAAAAAGTAGAAAATATTTTTTTGAAAATCTTTTCTAGAACCAAAAATAAAAAAATATTTTCTAGAAACAAAAATAGAAAATATTGTATAATTTGTTTACTTGGTTTATATATCAAATAATAACTCTATATATAATTAAATCTAAATAAAATAACGTGGAAGGCCCATAAAAGTATGGTATATTTCGGCCCATGCCAATGTGAAAAGTGCCAATTTCTTTCCCTCCATTTTCTCCCGCCACTTACATAACAGTAAATATATACTACCGAATGATTATGAAAACCTAAAAGTCCGAGAGAAGATCCAAATGGAGAATACGAATTCGGCTCCGACGGGTTGCTACAAATGCGGAAGAACCGGGCACTGGTCTCATGACTGCCCCGACGCCCCCAAATCGGACCATCCCAATCCCAGAAGAGTTGGATCGGACAATCCAAATTCCGCCGGAAAAGGTTGCTACAAGTGCGGAAGACCGGGTCACTGGGCACGCGACTGCCCCGATATCGCTAAAACCGACCAACCCAATCTCAACGCTTCCTCCTCCGGAACCGACTTTACTTCGAACCAGCTTCCTAGACCCGAAAAGCCCAAGAAAGTAGCCAAAAGCAGAACCCGACCCAAGCTCACACCTGAACTTCTCCTCTCCGATGATGGTTTCGGTTACATCCTTCGCCACTCGCCTCGGGCTTTTAGATGCCGCGGCCGCGGTCACGAGGTAGATTACTAGATTAATCTTCTTTCTATTAAATTGAAATGATTGTTTTTCATTTTACCAATTTTGGGGGAGATTTAATTAAGCTCTTAATTATTCTTTTGGTTTAGGTCAGTGATTTGGGAAACTTAATTGAGTTGTACAAAGAATGGCACAAGCATTTGATCCCATATTACTCTTTCGATCAGTTTGTACATAAAGTTGATAAAGTTGCTTCTTCCAAACATGTTAAGGTAACTCATTCAACCCTTAATTGCAGTGGTTAATGACTTATTACTGAAATTAGGGTACTTCATTTTTGTTTCAAGTGATTAAATTGCAGAATTTACTTGACTGGCTACCTCATAGCTTTGGGTTTTTGAGATATTACCGACTGAGACTTGAAGTTTTGAATGTGAATATTGATATGAGTTTTGATATTTAACATTCGAATTTCAGATGTTGTGTTAGCCTCTAGCTTTTTTGGAGATTGTTCATGTTGATCTACGCCATAGATTTTTTTGTTCTCCTAAGCTAGCTTCAAACTTAGATGAACTTCAAACTTAAATCTCATTATGTGTTGGAACTTGCTTTAAGATCTGCTTACACTGGATAGCTGAGTTAATTCTGAGTATAATATATACACAAATACTTCATTTGATGCATATGTTTCGGGCAGAATTGTATTAAAGACCTAAGAGAGCGAGTTGCTAGAGGAGGGGATCCTACAAAATTGCATGAAAGTCCAGATGAGTTTAATGCTCCGACTAATGAGCAAGGTATGCTAGCAATAGTGCTATTCTTTTTGTTTTTAACAGATTTTATTTCCATGTTGCCTATTTAATGCATTACTTCGTTTCATTGCTTGAGGCATAAATATTATATTGTGCTTAAAGGGAACAAAATAAGCAAACGCCTTTTATTGTAGTGACCGGAGAGACTGAGGGACAAACTCATGACCCCTATGAGGTAGATCATGTTGATGAGATTCAAGAAAGTATGCTTAATGAGATTTACCACAAGGTTTCTGAGGTAACCATATTGCTTTTAACATTGGTTCTTCTATGTTACAGTTGTGCAGTCACTTCTCAAGTCCATAGCTAAGTAGTGTTTGAGTTCTTTATTGGAGAGTTGTAAGAAAAAGGAAGATCGTTACTATGTTCCCTAGATATCAAAAACAAAATAATAATAAAGTAATAATTGATCGTATGCTTCCTATGGCTTTGGTGCGTGTGTTTTTCTTTTATTAGATTGCTGCTTTTGAGACTTGTGTTTTTTAAGTCTGTTAATTGTTGAACTTGTATACACGTATAAAAATACAATTTTTTCATTAAATGGAAGGATTGGTGTTTATGTTCGTATTAGTTGAGAATATACATCATTGTTCCTAATACTGGACTTGGCTGCTACTAGAAAGATGTTTTATATTTGAGCTTTTTGGGAGGGCTTTACCTGAATACCACCTTAGCCCGAACATGATTACTCTCAGGTTGTAAAATGGATGAGAACATATGTGGTTATACATACATATATATATATATGCGTATATGGTCATTTGGCTTCACAATTCTTCCAGGTCATTAAAAAATGCTGCTTGTGGGTGAGTTAATTTAATTTTTATAAGGTCCTAGTTTAATAATGATATGTCATGAATTGTTGCTGTGTTTTCAACTCTGGGTGTGGTGCCAATGTTAAACGGCGGTATATTCTTGTCATTGACCACAGGAACCATCTCAGGACATACGCACCCCTACGGTTGCTGCTGAAGCACTTGCTGCCAGTGACTCTGGGCCACAACAGCAAGTGCCAAATAATGAAGCTAACTGCTCTACTGAAGTTCATATTACAGAAGAACAGAGAGCTCGGATGGAAGCTAACAAGGTGAAGGCACTGGAGAGGGCTGCAGCTGCCTCTAGTGTTCAAATCACAGAAGAGCAGCGTGCTCGCATGGAAGCTAATAGGTTAAAAGCACTAGAAAGAGCTGCAGCCAGAGCTCGATCTTTGCCATCAGCTTGACTCTCAACTGTCATTGTTTTTATTATTTTCTTACCCCGTTTTGTGAACTGCCCCGACTGAAATTCCCATACGCAGACAATTGTGGTATTATACTAATGAATGCCAACATTACATCGTAATGGTGTCATTTGTTACTCTTCTATGCTTTGTCAGTTTTAAGATGTTTTTGCATTGTAGCAGAAAATGGCTTCTCTTTCTTCTATGCTTGTCACTTTGTTATAATCTCCAGGTTTAGTGAGAATAATTCAATAGCATTGGTTGTAGGATGTAAGAAAGTACAAAAATGAAAACTACATAGTATTGATTAATGAAGCCCAGCTGAAATTGACCTGATCAATCGTTCTAATTCGAAACAAGATATAAACCAAACACTGATTAATCAAGGATCTACCCCAAGGTGAAGCAACTTATAAAATTATACACATGAAGCTTCAATGCACAATAACTGAATCTGTTAAGAGATTACAAGTACCTGAGTTCGTTATATCTAGTGCTTGGGTTTCAAATCTGGCGGGTGAAAATTTTGGGTTCCAAACATGGAGTCTACAAATTTTCCATTGCGGCACCCAACGTGTCATCAGTATTTGTGTACATATCCTACCAGCTTCTTATGGATCTATCAGTAGAAAATTGCTTGTAATTTACATAGATCAGATATATCCAACCTCAATCTCAAGTCTCAACGGTTCCCTACAAGCGTCTTGGCTCCGGCATGAGATCGATCCCACTTGGTGAGCTAAAGATCGACTGGATATAGGAGGAGAAAAATAAAACAAGGTAACACAAAAGTGTAGACAAGTATGTATCATACAATACAGATTTTTAATTTCTTATAGTGATTTGAGTAAATCTATGTAATCATTGCTTACTTTCTAAAACATCTGCAGGCCACCTATTGCCTTGTAAGGCAACTGGTTTCCTGCCATTAAATCTAACATTAGATGATAATGAGAAACTGAATAGAGGGAAGGATGACCTTGAGATTTAAAATTTAACCCCTCCCCCACCCCCTACATCTTTTTTCAAATATAAGATGAACAACAAAATTCTATAATATAGTCAAGTATTCACTTTATCTAACCAAATTGCACACTAAGATGACTAGATGCCAGGTTGTAAGTCATCAACAAAGAGACAACCATGACGGCGCTACTGCAATGATGGGGAATGACAAGTAAAAGAAGGATGCTTTGCCAACTAACATGCTAGCCAGCAATTAGAAGATACTGCAATTGCAGATGTAACAATTGAGATAACATGCAATACTATATGAGGGTTTGATCGACCAACTATAAAACAATTCAGTATGAAGAATTTACAGAACAATGAGTTCGTCAAGGAAAATGAGGTTTGCAGCACTTGCAGTACCATAATATAAAAACAGGAAAAGAATTAACCAGATACCTGTTAAATAGTTTGGTAGGAAGGTGATACCAAAAGGTCAACAATGGTAGTCATGCTCAGAAATGAAGTTTGAAATGCCAGCAAACATGCTAATGCACAATTGAGTGCAAGACACAATAAACAATTAAACAATGTTGATATTTTATAGGAAGGAACAGACTGCTTGACACTAGGGTCACACATTCATAATCATACCACGACGTTCGATGAATAGGCAATAGAAAGTGAATTCTTGTGGAGAGAGAAAGATACCTGCAACAAAAAGAATAAAAGAAAAAAGCGATGAAGACCGCAGATCATCACTAGAATGGGAGCAGGGGAGTTTATATTTTCATCATTTTGGAAGAGAGTGCAGGATGTTCTATATGCAGTACAATTTGATATAAAAGTACAGGTCAACCTAGAAAGGTTACACTCTCAACCAGCATAAATAGGCTTTCAGTGAAAACTTCATTAGATTAAGTTAATTGCAGATCCCATAAAGTGAACTTCTTTAGCTTACAGTTGGTTTTATACAACCCCATTTTGGCCATCCACTCCAGCACAAGCAAACTAAATCCATTTAAATGACAACCTACCTGAGTAGCACCAGGCAAGATGCAATTTGCTAAATCTTCATTAACAGATACAGGCAATGGTGGCATCTGGCTCATTAAACCCGGCATACCTCTCATGCTGCAAAAAGTCATTGTAGAAATTAAAAACCTTAAGCACAGGCAACAATGAACCCACAACAGAACCAAAACGCTTGACACAGGGCATCAATCACCAATAACTAAATATAAAGATCCACATACTCATTCAGAATGTCGGTAATATTGTTCCTTGTGTGATAAAAGAGATCAATATTATCCTGCAACTGTTCAAACAAACTGTACTTAATAAGCCACCCTCAGAAGACTGTTGTTAAAAGAGCACATATATGATATGAGATTATCACATACAAGATCATGAGCAGTTGAGCACATAAAAAGAAGAACAACAAATTGAACTATCTATTATGTAAGGAAGCTTTAAAAGGGATCTATCCTGATTCTTGAACACGAACCATGACTTTTTTATTATATGTAAATTCATTCATCATTTAATGGAATAGTTGTCACCTTACTTAACCTCAAGAACTGTGACATTCTTATCATGTGTCAATTCATTCATTCATCATTGAATGGAATAGTTGCCAATTGATCTAACCTCTTGAACAAGAATGATGACATTTTTATACGTAAATTCCTTATATTCATTATTTAATGGAATATTTGTCACCTTATTTAACCTCTTGATCTTGAGTCTTGACACAAAAAATTGACATAACCAGCAGACACCACTGAAATGTAGCACAAACAAGAAGACAAGGTACTCATCTCATCTAAAACCTATAATTTACTGTATGATTTCATATTTTCCAAAGACAAACTGCTGTAAACTAGGGCATGATGTACTCACCTTATATGCAGAAAGGTTCGATGTGATTTGACTAAAAGCTTGAGAATTCTGCTTCAAAAGTTGCATAGCCGTACCACTTATTCCTAAAAGTCCACAACAAACACATAGCAATGCTGTTAAGTTCAAGCTTGTCCTCCAGAAAAATGGTTTTACCTTGTATTGTGAACTATATTGTGTTTGAAGACACTCTTCAAACAAGTTCTAAATGCACTGGTCTGCTTACCATACTCATTTTATAATAACATATTTAATATCCCAGAAGGAAACAAAACAATGAATACAAATGTTGACATTCGACACACTGCGATACAATTTGATTAAATGCTTTCAACCAAAACCTTTTGTATCTAGATTGCTTTCATCAAATTATGTTGCTTGTCAAGCTTTTCAGTTCCTCAACTTGGTTAACTTTAAATACCTAATAATCAACCTCATTGACGCCTAGTCCCATATTCACAGAGAAAAAAAAGTTGAAACTTTTTCCCAGGTAAAACTTATCAGCACATATGCTTGTAACATTTCCAAATTTTGTCGGCTTTTTCAGAAGATTACAAATCAATCTTATAATTAAGCACCAATTTGATAGCTAATGTCCACTTAATATTAAAACTCAAAACCTCAAAATCCTGGAAGGTTACCCAAAAGTTTGTATAATCAAAGCCAATTACCACTAAAAGAATGATATCAATTCTTCTAGGTGGTAATATAAAATACAGACCTTCAGAAGACATTCTTCCATTCTGGTCCAGATGGTGCATCATGAGAGGATATGCAGCCATATTCTGTGGCAGTGCTGAAGGCATATTCATCGTTGAGGATGATTCCACTTGCTTACCCTGAAGACGTATGAGCTTTAGAATATTGGTTCTTCAATCACATTACATCTTAAATTAATTATCAGGGAATCAAAACAGGAATTCCAGTAATGGCATTCATCTTAGCTATTTGAGGCACAGAGAATTACTCGAGTTGATTTTTAGTCATAATTAGCAGTTTTGTTTGTAATTTGACTTGAAGGAAAGAAAGGAATTGAGAGAAACTGTAGTTCTTTCCAACAAAAAATGGATAAAGCTTCACAGCCAGAGGTGTGAGAGAAGTGCTCTAGGAATTAGTGAGCAACATTGAATAGAAATGGATTTCTCAGAATGTAGCTTCACAAACTAGGAGTGCATCACTGAGCTTAAGACAATATTCATAAGGCCCAGTGAGCAGTGCACGCAGAACAGTCTTTGGAAAAGAGATTGTTATAGTTGATACTGATGATAAAAAACCATTTAAGAGAAAGTAAATAAGGAATCTCGTGGAGCATACTATTCTATGTGCTTCTTCTCAATAAACTTAACTAACATTTTTAAAATCATTTAGGGAGGAAATGAAGAAATAAAGAAAGATTACGTGTTGTAAAAGTTTACATAATTTATCAGCATACCTTCCTATTGTTCACCTTCTTTCCTGCATTAAGTTCTTCCGGTTTCCTTCGCTTTCTCTGCAAATTTCCAAAATATAATTCTCTCTAAAAGCAGATGAATTTACAGATTTTAAATGCACAAATATAATGTCTATGAAATAAAACGTATCGAAGCACATTAACAGATTGGTTGGGTTCTACTAGCTGCAGTCAATGCCAAAACTAATAATTGAGCATTTCAGCCAGCATATCAAAACTAATAATTTTGCACACCACTTTCTCATATGCGTTTGTAGATCACATGAAATAAGATTTAAAAATAGAACAAAAAATGGAAGAAATGCATCATTAAGAAAGGAGCTTACTTGCATCCACCTACACCTCAATGCAACATCACGTACAGTTTTATCAGGCAAGGTAGCTGCAATCTTTATGTACTTCATAATATTTGGTTCATCTTTATACCTATATACATGTACATTAAAAATAAAAATCAGCGCTTAATCTCATTTCCAAAACAAGACATACCTGATAAGTATTAAGTACCTGCTTAAAAACAGGTTCTACCATAAAAATCATAAGCAGAACACACATCAATCCTAGTAAATCATTAGGGTAGCTACTACTTAATATTAACCATGATGAATTGGACTAATTTACTTATATTAGTAGCACGATTTTACGACGCTTGCATATAAAGAAAGAAGCTGAATACGTCTACAAAAGGCTTTGAATAAACTGCAAGAATTAATTAAGACATACCTTTCAAGGCTGTCTTCCAGTATATACTGTTCGTCAACGGACCAATCGGAAGCAAACCCTGCATCATGTTTGTGCCCTGAAGCTGAATCAACAAGTAGGGAAGATCCAGGTTGGACTAATGCAGGGGAACTTGTAATCACACTGGAATTCCCAGGCAATATCATAGCCGGCGATCCAAAGTATCCACTCATCGGAATCATCTCCGAGCTACTGTCAATAGAAGCCGACTGGAAAGATACGGCGTGTCGATTCATTATAGAGCCTAAACTATCTTCCTGATTAAACCCACCGTCCGCTTCTGTTTTCATTTTTCCTCCTTTCTTTTCCTCACACGATTTCACTCAAAATTCAACTATACCTCATTACATCATAATCTTATCATGGTTCATTTTTAGCTCAGAAGAACAAAAAAGAAAATAACATATCAATCTCGAAAATTCAACCGAAACCGAATCCTAAAAACAAAAAATCACATCAATAAGCAGTGGTCTAAAAACGACAGCAAGAAACAAAAGTAAAGGAGAGGGAAGATTACGTTTTGGAGAGCAAATTTCGTAGCAAGCCGGCAAGCCCTAATTGGTTTTGCTTCTTTTATTTGCGTTCACAATAAGCTTGGCTACTGCAAATAGCCAATTAGTGCAGTTTTTTTTCTGCTACTTTCTTTGTTGGTTTTGGTGTGGGGTCCTTTGGTTTTGGTTAATATCTCCATATTTCTTCTGGAGAGAACAAAGGATTAGCTTACACCTTCATGGCTCCACCCAATGGAAGGCAAAGCTTTGCAAAAAGCAAAGCAATGAAGGGAATTCAAAGCAGAACAAAAAGAAGTTCGGTTTTCTTTTTTTGATAAAGTGGATTTATTTTTTATATGGAATTGATATTTGTGGAAATTGGAATTTCGCAAGTAGCAACAGTGCGGATCCCCGTAAGCACTTGGTGCCAATTATTGTGGACTCTCCACCTTTACTTTTTATTTTATTTTAGTGAAACAATGTCATGGCCACTTTCTTTTCTCTCTTTTTTTTATCTAAAGAAATGAAAACTTCATTGCGAAAATAAGTTACGAGTACAAAATCAGATGCGGGAAAGGGGTTCCAGAAAGTCTGAACCTGAAGGATTCTAACGTATTTAGCAAGTCAGTCCGTTGCTTGATTACAATACCTATGAACAAATGAAAAAAACAAGAAGCAAAAGATTCGGCCTCAGATCTGATATCTTCCTCGATGGCTGAAAAAACCCAATAAGAAAGGGAACTCGTACAAAGTCTTCTAATAACAGCTTGACAATCAGACTCGATGATAATATTAGAAAAGCCATTAAGAGAGGCCATAGAGATTCCAAGCCTAATTGCATAAGCTTCGGCTGGCGCTGCAGACGAGGCGAACATTGGTGCGGAGATTCCTTGAATAAAGGATCCCAAACTATCACGTCCAATGGCCGCCGTCGTAGCCTTCTCTGTTAGGCAGTCAAATGCAGTATCACAGTTGATCTTGATAGAGTCAGAAGGAAGAGGGTCCAACACCTCGATTCGATAGGTTGGGGATATTTTCCCAATGAAACATAAAGTGTCGCATGAGAGTACTCCTCAAATGCTCGTTCTACACACAACCATACGTTCCAAGGATAGTCCTTCCTGCTTTCGAACACAAAGACATTTCACGATTTCCAAATCACCCATAGTAGGAAGGCAATAAGAGCGTATCCTTCGTCGAAATTCCCCAGTCTTTAAAAGTCATTAATTTTGACCCACCACTTAGAAAAACCCGGGAAGCTAGAGGGTGATGAGGAATAGTTAAATCCAGAGGCCCTCCAGACCGCTTGTGCAAAAGGACAGAAGAACATGAGGTGTTCGATAGATTATGTCTTATCCCCACATCGTGGGCAACAGTCCGAGTCCTAAAATTTTTCATGGAAGCGTATAACAAGGATGCCTTTAGTAGGAACACTATTATGACATAGCTTCCAGAGAAATGAGCGGATTTTGGAAGGCACCTTCAAACCCAAGATAGAGTTCTAAGAGGCTTTGTTGGTACCTAGGGCGTCACTCGAAGAAGGGTCAATAGACGACCTTAAATTGTCCTCGATGAACCGGTAACCCGACTTAGCAAAATAATCTCTATTCTTTGTCCCAACCCAAATAAGGGAGTCTTTGATGCCTGCCCCCCCCATATTGGGATGGTCAATATCGCTTCGACTTCAACTAGGGAGAAGAGGAGATCAATCTTTGATATGTTACATGGCCTTTGATCAGGGTTCATGAGGCTAAAGACTGAGGGACATCAACAGAGAGGTGGAGGCTATGAAGAGATTCGGAACTTGGGAAGCTTGGGAATCCAGTTGTCTTTCCAAGTAGAGATGCTTCTGCCATTTCCGACCCGCCATAAGGATCCTTCCTTGATAATTTCAATCCCCTCCCTAATATTTGTCCAAGCCCATGATGGATTGTTGCACTTGGGAGCTTCAAAAATGTTTCCATTTGGATAATAAATTCCACATAGAGTTTGAGCCAGAAGGGAGTCTGGGTTCTTAAGAACTTTCCGCGCTATTTTTGCGATATGAGCTTTGTTGAAGGATCTGAGGTTTTGAAAGCCTAGGTCGCATTGATCCTTAGGACGTCAAATGTTCCTCCAATTTAGCAAATGAATGCTCTTCTCCGTCTGCCCACAATTGTTCTACCAAAAATTTGCCACGAGCGAAGTGAGCTCATCGCAAAAGGTGACAGGAAGAAGGAAACATTGCATCACATATGTGGGAATGGACTGGGCAACGTCCTTGATGAGGACTTCCTTCCCTACTTGATTCAAGAACTTGGCTCTCCAGCCCCTAAGTTTGTTCTGAACTCGTTCCTTGATAAAGGCTAGGGCATCCTTTTTTACTTTGCCCCCAGAAGGAAGGCATACCGAGATACCCGTTATCCTCCTCCATTGGTCCACAACCCAGAATGTTAGATAGATGGAGTTTGAGATAGGCCCTGACGTTAGGAGAAAATAGGACCGATGATTTTTGAAAGTTAACCGTCTGTCCTGTCGTTCTCTGAAAAAGGTGCAAAATGCGTAGGGCAGCATCACAATTCACTTCATTTGCTGTAGAGAACGTCAGACATTCATTGGCAAACATAAGATGGCTCAGAATTGGGCACCGTCTTTTAATTCTAAGACATTCAAAGCGGGATGTTTCCACCTCTTTTTCCGTAATCCAGGACATGATGTTTAAGATGAAGGTGAATAAAAAGGGCGAGAGCGGGTCACCTTGTCTAAGACCTCTCCTAGGAAAGAAATTGTTGATTTTCTCCCTATTTAAAACCAGGGAGAAGAATGTGAAAGGAACAAATTTCATAACTATGCTAATCCACCAATCACAGAATCTCATCGCCTCATCCTATTCATAACAAAACGAAGAACATCCCAGCCTACTTTATCATAGGCTTTCTCAAGGTCAATTTTGAGAGACATGATGCCTTGAACAAAAGCTTATTGATAATGAGAGATGAGATCAAGGAGGAAGGTTTTAAGTCTAGAGGCCATGATCTCTGTAATAACTTTGAGAGAGAAATTACAAAGGCCGATCGGCCGAAAGTGAGAGACTTCGCTGGGATTTGATTTCTTGGGGATGAGAACGATATTGGTTTTATTTAGCCCGTAGTCCAGAAAACCATCATTGAAGAAAGCAGAAACCATCCATATGAGATCTCCTTTTATGGTTTCTCAGAAAGTTTGATAAAAACATCCGAGGAAGCCATCTGGCCTTGGAGCTTTGGTAGCACCCATATTGAAGACCGCTCTCTTGATCTCCTCCTCTGAAACTTCTTTGCAGAGCTCAGAGTTCATCACATTGGTCACAAGATGTGGGATGAAATCTTTAAGGCATTGAAAGTCAATGGATTGGTCATTGGCGAACAATTTTTGGAAATGTTGCTGCAAGAAATTTGCTATATTCGTAGGTTCCTCAAGCTAGATTCCATCTTCTTTTTTATTCTGAGTATGAAGTTGATTCTTCTATGTTGAAGAGTGGTAGCGTGGAAGAATTTAGTATTTTTATCTCCCAATTTAAGCCAGTTTATTCTAGAATGTTGGTGCCAATATCTTTCCTCGCTCTCCCATTCTAAGTCTAACTTTTTTTTAACTGTTTATATTCTTCCAACTCCAACGCAATGAGTTTCCTCCCTTGAAAGTTCTTAATACGGGCCATCAATGATTGTTTCTTTTCATTTTTTTGTTTGTACTTCATTTTTCTCCACTTTATTAAGGCATCTCTAGTTCTTCCAATTTTCCTCCCAAATCTATGTGAGAATCTCTCAGCAGAAGAGGAGTCCCATCCTTTACGAATTGTTTGGGGGAATTCCTCGTCCAAGAGCCATTTTGTTTCGAATTTAAACTCCTTCTTGTACTTTCTAGAATAACCCAAGGGGAAAAAGGATAATTGGAGCATGGTCAGAAGCGAGAGCAATGCCCATCAATCCCAATGCTTTAGGAAAGGAGATACTTTATTCAGTGGAGCACAAAACGCGGTCAAGTTTCTCCAGAATAGAATTTTCACCACTTCTCTTATTGTACCATGTAAAGCAGCCTCCTTTGATTGGTAGTTCCAATAAACCAGTGAAATCGACAAAATCTGAGAAGCAATTGGCCTCAGCAGGGTTGAAGGGGGTTCCCTCTTCTTTTTCCTCTTGACTGGTTACAATGTTGGAATCTCCAATAACGAGCCACCTCACATTTTGAGATCTTCTGAGCTGTGTTAACTCCTCCCAAAATGCTTGCTTCTCCTCTCGGTATGGGAGGACATAGATGAAGGTCCCGAACCATTCTTCTCTCTCTTTGAGGATCACTTTCGTGTCGATAAAGTTCTTGCCATATTTGAGAATGGTGACTTTTGCATTGTTTGTCCACCATAATGCGAGTCCACCTGCAATTCCTTGTGGCTCCACATAGAAGGATGATTCCATATTTATTTTCATCTTAATCTTTTCAAGGTATTTCTTTTTTGTTTAGTTTCACTCAGGAACACAATAGTCGGTTTGTGATTTGATACTGAATTTTAGAGAGCTCTAACAGTCTCCCTATTTCCCAACCCGCGCACGTTCCAAGCTAAGATAACCATCACGTAAAGAGGTATGGAAACAGAGAGATAAAACGGAAAACTAGATTGAGAAACAACACCATAGCAAAAAACAAGCTCAAACAAAGGACACCAAGCACTCACCAATGCAAAAAAATACGCTAGTAGCAATTAAAAGAGAACCACACAACCGTAGAGTGTCGTACCAACCAGAGAGATAAACGGAAAACCAAATTGAATAGCAGAAAACCAGGAGCAGAAGCCAGAGGCGAAAACCAAAACAGAAAGGGTGAATCCACTAAGAGAGGGGTTTGACGGATGGATATACACATGAGAGAAAGGGTGAGGGAACCAGGGGCGGGACCAAATGGCAAAGGTGGTAATGAAGGTGGAGACGAACATGAACGATGAGGCCGAAAAAGCAAGCCAGTTATCCCTCAAACGCCGGAACTAAAGCGGCGGGCGAAATCCGTCCGATCACCACACGTGAAGACTGTGAAAATCCTTTTCTCAAGCTCGCGACCAAAGAACCCTGCACCTGACTCGCCCTACAGAAGAGAAATTAGAAACCGACGATGCTGCTTTGGAGGGGAGACAGCCAACAGCCAAAGCAAGGCGTTCGATTAACAGACCAGGCTATGTGGTGGACAGCGAGGTTAAGGAGATCTAGGGTTCGCGAGAGAATTGGGGATTATGAGGCTTTTTAATGTCATGACCACTTTCGTTTTATAAGTTTTGCCGAGAAATAATATTTGAATCACTTCCATCCTTGTTCTATAATGCTTTAGTTTCTTATGTTATCATTTTATTCTACTTTTGTCTCACTAAATATGCCACTTTTATTTTAAATAATAATGAGTCAAAGTTAAAAAAATTAATTTAAAAATAAATAAATAAAAGATGAAATTAATAGGACGGAGGAAGTAATGTTCTGATTATTGAAACATTAATTATTATTAATTTAAAATTACATTTAGAGACCAACCTATATAGTGGGTGGGAGGTAAAGTTGTCTTCAAATAAGATAGTTTTGAAACCATTGTAATTAAGTTATTGTTCTTTTCAAACTTATTAATTTATTATTTGTAGACCTCGTCAGTTAAAATTAATGAACTTAAGATTTGACCCCTCATTTTCTAGTTAATTACTTTTTAAAATTTTTTATTTTAAAAATTAGTAAAATTAAATCTTATCTCCTTTAATTTTTATATTTTAATTATTTGTTAAGACCTTATTCATTTTAAAGTTAAGTAACTTGCCTCTCTCGTAGTTCAATCCTAACTTCGTCCATAACCTCCTTTACTCAATAACAATTATCATCAGTTGTAATCAACGACAATTGTCAAGACTACACAACGAGTTTTCTTCACTAAAAAATTAATATAATAAAACTCGTCAAGATGAAACGACGAATTTCGTAAAATATTAATTCCTTATTATCTTGTTTGGCTAGAACGACGAGTTTCCCTCCCACTATAGCTATTGTCATAACTCTCCAAGTAAAAGTTGAAGGTGTCCCATTTACCTCATTCTTTTTTCAATGCATTATTAACCTAATTTTGCCTAAATTTTTATATAGAATGTATTTATTAAATTTTACTCCACAAATAATCTTAGGTTAAGTAATAAATGATTTATATTTAAATCTAATAGCTTTGTGCTCAATCCTCGTATAAGAAAAAAAAGAAAAAAATGTATTATATCATTAACAAAAGGCAGTATAATAATTTCTAACCGAATTTGTGACCGATTAATTGATTATATTAAATTTAGTCATACTTTTAAATATAGTATATATTATATATATATTTTTATAAGTTTAACTCAACGAGTGTTCTTAGTGAAAAAGATGATAATATTCATTTTAAAAAATTTAAATTTAATTTATCTGTAAGACGTGTAGCACATTAAAAGGTTAAAAAATATAAACAGATACTATCTCTTAACCACCTTAAAACTATTACAAAAACATACAGATATGGTTATTAATTAAAAAAAATGGCGTAAGTTTTTTTCAGAAAAAAGAATGGCGTAAGTTCAGGTTCTAAGAGCGCACCGCCCAATTAAAAATAGGCTCGTTTTCCATTAAACTTTTTGTTGGATTTAGTTTATTGGGTTTTAGGCTCAAACTCGGTGAGCCCAGATAGATTCCCCCGGCTCGCCCGCGAACCCAGCTACTTGGCATATATTTTCAGTTCTTGGCGCGCCACCTAAAATTGATCTTTCTTTAATTAAAGTAACTAATAAATCAAACAGCTTCATCAATCATTTGATTTCCATTTTTATCATTTTGGATCCGAGGCAGAGTCCCCGAGATTGAATTTCGAAAAATAAAGAAGAACCAGAAAGCAAATTAGCAATGGCGACCTTTATGAAGCTTGAAGATTCACCTATGTTTCAAAAGCAGGTCTACATCTTCACTATTCTACATTTGTGTTTCCAGATTATTGTTTTTTTTTTCGCATGATTCCGTAGCCAATGATGCCTGAAATGCTTTTTTCTTCCATTTTGAATCGAAATGTGATACAAGGCGAGCCTACCGTTTTATTTGGATGTAATGTTTTCATTTTGTAGTGAATGATCAAAATTCGCGAATCGCATTGCTTGAATTTATGGCTTATTTTTTATATTTCCATGTTCTTTAGGATTATGTTTATATTTGTTTAATTGTAGAAAAATTTGATTCCAATACGTTTGTTGGTTGAACAGATATGTTCTTTAGAGCTCACGGCTGACGATTTGAAAAACCGCTGTCAAATACTATACAAAGGAAGCAAAAAGTTTCTGTATGTATCTTTCTATTTCTAAATTCACAAATTCTTTTTTTACTCTTTCTGTAAATGCTTGGATTCAGTTCTTGTCAATAATGACTTATTGAGGTCAAGTTTTCTGACCATAAGCTTTTGTATATGAAATTTTATTCTTTGTTAGTACATTATTGCTTCCCTCAGAACTAACTGACAGCATATTCTCAGTATGTTGTATTCTCCATGCTCATCAGCTTTGTAGCAAGATATTGGATTCGAAATTTGATCTTTAATGCAATGTATCTTTTTGCTTTGGACCCTGAATATCTGACCTTGAATTTGTCCTCTCTCCCCAACTATGATATAATTCCAGCTGCAATAATGCATAGGATATGATGAAGTTAATTGCCGGTGACCCTATAAAACAAGGCAGAGAACAAGTGCTCTCGTTAGTGACTCGAGTTGTAAAATACAAAAAAGAATTATTGAAGATCTTTATCTCTAGTGCTTTCTTTCCATATATGTTTTCTTATTTATTTTGCTCCATATCTACTGCTTTTGCAGGACAGCCCTTGTAGAAGCACATAATGGAGAAAATAGCTTTGCTGATTCTTTGGAAGCATTTGGTAGTGGGAAGGATGATCCTGTTAGTTTATCCATAGGAGATTGCCAAGGTGTCGTCTTATTCAAACTTCTTTTAACTACAACTCCCGTCTTACTAGTTAATGTTAACAATTTCAATTAGGTTTAAAGTTTTGGTTTTTGTCAATTACTGGAGATGAAACAGATAAAATACATTTAACATGTGCTTATGTGTTTCACATTACTGATTACTTTTCTCCAGCGGATTCTTGTTTTCAACCGATGACAGAAAGCTTAAACTGTTCGGGAAATTTGCTTTCTGCAGAACAAATGCTATCAAGTGGCAATTGTTTTTCCCCTGTTTGGTTTACATTTAAAAGACATTACGTTAACTTGTTTAGCCTAATGGATTTAAAACATAAGGGAAAAAATGTTGGGAGATTTCATTGGGTTGGAATATGATGTTAGTATTCAGGTCACTTGGTGAATACTTAAAAGTAATTATGCTTAGTCAGAGTGGTAGATGTAGGCAGGAAACAACGTATTTGACATTTTCATTTTTGTTTTACTTTAAAAGGAGAGGCCTTGGGACTGAAGTCTGAACAAGATCAGATCATATAGGGATACATTTAGCTCTCCACTCACCTCAGAATATTCTAGTTCACTAAAGATATCTCCCACTCCCGAGTCAAACATTAGGTGAATAATTTGAGGTTTTAGACTTAGAAAATTATTCTAGTAATTTTTTATGGAGTTGTGCGACTTGTTTAAAATATGCGGCAGAAAGGCATGCTGTGATGGAGATGAACTATATGGTTTAGTATACTAGAACTGAGAATCTTCTATGAAGTTAAATATTTTGTGTTTCTGATGCTTATATACAGACTGCTTATTGTCTGGAGGATGGAAGAGAAACCTATTCTACCATTATTAATGACCGGTGAAGCTTGTGTTGTTGTTGTTGGTTTTCTTTTTCTTTTTTGTATGTATGAAAAAGCTACAGTCCCTTTAACTAATGGTCATTAATAATGCTGGCACTTGTAAAAAACTTTTTTAGACGAGTGTCTGGATTCACTTAATAAAAAATTATAATGCAAAATGAAAAAAGAGAAGATGACCTATCTGACTTCAAAATTTTGACGATTTTACCTGAAAGCATTTTTTTTGCTTCCTTTTTGTAGGGCCGATCATGTCCAAGTTCATCAAAGCTCTTCGTGAGCTGGCTGGCTATAAAGAGTTGCTTCGTTCACAAGTAAGTGTGAATTTACCATCTAAAGAAAGCATTTCTTTCTTATACAACTGAATACGCAGGGATAAGCGAAACTCAACATTATATATTGAGGTGAGGGGCCATTTGAAAATGTTTAAATTTAAAGGGGGCCAAAAATATAAATTATATATTTTAGGGGACTAAAATATAATTTTACTATTATCTCAATTTTTTTTTTCAATTTTTGAAAATTTTGAGGCGCCGTGATCCCGCCGTACCGTGCCTAGGGATAAGTAGCTTTTTTTTTTCTTGTTGCCTGTACCTGTTTTGTTACTTGTAACACTTTACTAAATTGTATTTTCTTTTGGGTAAATTTTTTATACACAGGCCGTGTAAATATTAATTTTATACAAGTCTGTATAATAACATTATAAAATACAAATCTTAAATTTCTAACCCTAAAAGATTAAACTCAAAATTATAAACTCTAAACCTTAAAATTTAAACCTCTAAACTAAATCCTTAACCTCTAAATCTAAAATGTCGTGTAAACTTTAATGGGTCGAGGGTCCAACTTTAATATATGACCACAGTAAACCTAATACTATCAGTGGACAACTTCACCAAGAGTCATCAACCTCACATGGGATAATATGGAAGACATGAACTTTGATACCATGTTAAGCATTCAACCTAAATTCAGTTGGTAATGTGCAGGACGAAGTTAAGATCAAACATTAAGAGTGATTAAATTATTTTATATTAAAAGAAAAAAATTATTCAGTATTTAAATCTAAAAATTACGAGAGATAAACGTTTTATCTACTAATATTTAAATTAAAAAAACCTAAAATAATATTATAAAAAAATTGGAGACTCACAACCCTTCTCAATCCCATAGTGGAACCTAAGACTTAACATTAACAGTTATCACCTAGCCTTTTACATGCCCTAGAGTATTGGAACTTATATTTTACATATTTTATTTTGGATGTTCAATTTTGTTTTTAAGATTTGGATATCAATTACAGGTGGACCATGTGTTAATTGATGGGCTAACGCAATTTATGACTGTTGATTTGCAAGAGGCAAAGGTAAATATAGTTTAGCTGCTATCTCTAAATTTTGCTTCTAAAAGTGGTTGTTTCGATCAATGGTGGAACAGAGTGAGAAGCAGCCCAAAAATTTAGAAATTTATCGTTTGATCCTTTGGAATTTTCAAAAATATCATTAGGTCCTTCATATATTTGAAAATTTTCAATTATTTCCTTAAAATTTTTAAAATTTCTCCTTAATATATATAAAAACATTGAAGAAATACATGGAAAAACTTATCATCAAATTTTTGTGTTATATAATATATATTAACAGGGGCGAAACTATGATGAAATTATGGATGGGGACAAGTTGTTTATCTTTGAAATTGAAAATGTTCTAAATGATAATTAAATCATAAAAATTAGAGGGTTGATGCTTAATTTCACTAATTTCAAAACTAACATGTCCTAAAAAGTAATTAAGCCAAAAAGATTAATGGCATGACTTAATTTCTTTAAAACTAATAGTCTTAAAAAATAATTAAACCAGAAAATTTTAGGAGTGCCGAGACTTAATTTTAATAGTTTTAAAACTTTCAAGGGTTTAAAATACAATTAAACCATAAAAGTTGGGTGGACCACGTCCACTAGCCCACTTTCCAGCTCTCTGTGGCTTTTTTTTAGTTTAACAGAAATCGAGTAATTGAGACATAACACAATCACTCCTTGTTGAGATTTTTCTAACTCTGTATTCTGCAGGAGTCTCGTCGACGGTTTGACAAAGCTATAAGTACATATGATCAGGTATTACAGACTATGTGAACTTCCTTTCTGTTATGAAGATAATTATCAGGTAAAAATGAGTAGCAGAGATTTCAGATCAGAAAGTTGTTCTCCAATGGATTTAATACAAGTGCTGATATTTCTAAAGAGATGCTGATGGCTATTACTTGTAGTACAAGTTTTAAATATTAGCTGCATTTCCTAACATTTTATGAAAAGTCAGCAATCAAGCATGATAAAACATCATCGTACTCCTTGATTCCTGTAAAATATATTGCCTTCCCCTTAATGTTCTTTACTGCCAGGCACGTGAAAAGTATGTGTCTTTGAAGAAGAATACGCCACAAGATATTGTTGCTGAGGTAGAAGAGGTATATTCTCTTTCCTTTTGTAATTATTGATTTCTCGCATGTTTCTAACAAGGATGAGAGAATGTAATTACATTGTAATTCTCTATTTTTTATAAAAAAAATTATAATTACACAATTACATAAGTTTAAGTTTTGAAATAATATTAATTATAAAAATTAAATTTAAAATTGATGTAAATATTGAAGCAGTAATTGGGTTATTCTGATTACACCCAATTCTGCAAGACCTACAAATACAATGGTTGTTCCAATTATATAGTGATTTTCCAAAGACGTCCTAAAAGAACTTCTTTTATCAATTATTAAGAGTCATATGTCCAAAACAATCTCCTTTATTTTGTTTCCATAGCTTTTAGCTCATTATTGATCTGCTATAAGTAAATAACACATTTGCTTCAAGAATTGAGAATCTAACTAACTAATCAGCTCCTTATATTAAAGATGGAATTTTTGACTTGGTTTTTTTCCTTTTTGCTAATGAAGGCATCATTTGTTCTGGTCATACAATATTATTGTTCACATCTCTTATGTTTTCTTGATACCTTCCAGTTTCTAACTTGTCTGTAGGGTGCAGTTATCTTATTCATTAAAAAAACTTACCTGGCTTATATTCTGGGTGGGTTTGGATTTTGTTTTTGACAGGATCTAAAAAATTCAAAATATGCTTTTGAGAGAAGCCGCTTCAATTTAGTATGTTTGCTGTAGCTGCAAATCCCTGTTTATTTATATTAAGATTATGTTTTCATATCATTTCGTGCTTCATTTGGTGACATTTCTTTGTGGTTTAAGGAAAACAGGTAAATGCGCTAATGAATATTGAAGCAAAAAAGAAGTACGAGTTTCTGGAATCTATAAGTGCAATTATGGATAGCCATCTCAAATATTTTAAGCTGGTTAGTATTTCCTTTTTATGATCTGACAAGCCATGTGTGGATTGAATATGATTGGTTTCTTTTCGTTTTAGGGGTTCGAATTATTGAAGCAGTTGGAACCATTTATTCACCAGGTAATATTTTTCTCTTTTTTTCCTTGTATATAGAAAAAAAAGTGAATGAGAGGAAGTTAGACAGGTGTTGACTACTACCGTCCGATTAGCTGGGTTAATTATTTAATGAAGGTTGATCTATACCCCATGATGTTAAAAACGAGTTATTGACATGTAGTAAGTGGAATCAATAATATCTAGAAGTTCCACCCTCATGGTTTCTTTGCTTGAATAATGATCCTAAAAAAATTCTTTCAAGCGGGTGGATGAAAAATTATTTCATCAAAAGGGGACATTGTAATAGTGAGAAAGTCATCGACAAGACAAGACGATTTTGTAAAGTCGTCGAAAATTAAGACGACTTTAAAAAAAAATTAACTGAAATCTCAAAGTTGTCGGCTCTTCTCAACGACTTCTCCCGTACACTGTAACAACGTCTCTACTTGGTAAAATAATTTTTTACCCACACTTCATGAATTCTTCTCATTAAAGAGCAATATCCAAACAATTATCCCCATCCTCATTGAAGTTGGCATTGCAAATTACTGATCCTATGACCTCAGTGTGGCAATTAAAAAAGAATTTTGATCAGCCAAAATAATCCATGCAATTATAGGAATATTGTACCCTCTTTTACATTCTTCAGTATAAATATTATTTGCATGCCTCTTTCTATCATCGTTTTCTTTTATTTAGCATATTATTAGATGCAACTGTTTTCAATTACAAAGTATAAATTGATAGGCAGGCATATATATTGAGTGTATGTTTTTGGAGTTACCTTGTCAAAGAATATTTTTTGGTCACGCTACTGGATATAATGTGTCGTACCATTGAACTCACGTGTAATTACAACTAATTCTAATTTACTAGACATTTAACATGTGCATTTAATCTGGGTTATAAAATTGCACAGGTTAAATGTATCTCTGTTAAACTTGACATTGACTGCAGATTGTGTGAACACTTGTGATTTTAAACAGGTGGCTTTGGGATTGGGATCCCATGTCCTTAGCTTGTGTGTCCGTTTATTAAGTTTAACTTAATCTGATTTGGTTTATGATAGGTATATACATATGCTCAGCAGGCAAAAGAATTAGCAACTGCTGAGCAGAGTAGTCTTGAAAAACGTATTGAAGAATTCAGGACCCAAACTGACATTGAAACACTAAAAGCTTCTAGTAGCATAGAGCCTTTAACGACTTCTGGTGCCATTTGTGCTATGGGCATGAACTCCGACAAAGACATTGAAGCAATCATGCAGTCCTCAATAAATGGGGAGGTGAGTGAGTCATCGAAAAATATTCTATGCATCAGCGGTGAAAACTTTTTGTTTCAACACGCGATTTAATTTTAGGGTTTAGAAATTTATGTGTACGAGTTTAGAATTTAGAGTTAGGGTTTAGATTTTAGGGAAATATATTAGTGATTTAAGTTTTAACCTAAAACCTTAAACCCCAAATTCTAACAACTCATAAATTCTAAACCCTACACCTAAACCCCTAAACTTTAAACTCTAAAAATAAATATTAAAACTCTAAAATTAAGGCGCTCGTGAAAACAAATTTTTTTCGCTTTGTATTATCTCTATATATAGGTGTAAACATCAAACTAACTACTAAAATTGAATTACGAAACTATCCTATAAAATTTTAAAATTGACTAAGTTATTGTATATAGACATATTATTTAATTATTTCCATTAAACTCGATTTAATAAACATTTAAAAATAGAGTTCATATAATATTAAACTATGTTATTTTTTAATAGATTTTAAACAATGTTAAAATCAATAGCATTAAATACAAGGACGGAGCGAGGATTTGGGTTGAAAGGTAAAACATAAATATTTGAAAGTAGGGGTAAATTAAAAAAAATATTTTTTAAAACAATTTAAATAGGAGGACAAAAGTGAAAATATAAATATTTTCAGGGGTGGGGTGAGGCATCCCTGATTAAATATATAATTTTTTTTAACCTAACGAGTGGTCACAATAAAAAAATAATAATGTCTTATCAAATTTGTAATTTTATGCAGAGGTGGATCTTGGTATAATAAGTTGAGGGGGCTAATTTAAAATTTTCAAAAATTTTAAAAGTGCAAACTAAAATTTTTAAAAATTGTGAGGTTTAATGAAAAATTTTCAAAATTTTAAAAGGGAACTTAATTGAAAATATTTAAAGAAAAAAAACTTAATGATAATTTTTAAAATTTTGAGGGGCCAAATTAAAATTTTCCATTTTTTGAGAAGGTTAAATTAATATTTTTTAAAAATTTGAAGGACCAAATATAAAATGTTCAAAATTTTGGGGGGGCCAAGGCCCCTTTAAGCTCCTTAAACCGTTCGCCCATGATCTTATGTCTGCAAGGGGTATGTCTTATCAAACATGTCATCCTATAACTTTCATAGTTATGTATACCACGTTAACAAATTAAACAACAAACATATAGATCATTAAATTGCATGTTTCTAACATCGTAAACCTATTTAGAATAAAAATATTAATTCATTTTCTTACAAATAGCCACTACTAGAAAACATATGATGCAAATATTGGTATTGGTAAACCATTAATAATATTGGAGGTAAACTCACTAATAAATTAGTAGTATATGATTGAAAAAAAGGTAAATTACACATAAAATAGTGACTTAAATATTCGTAAAGTTTTATTTGACCATTTAATTATTAAAATAATCAAATTCAGCACTAAAGTAAAGACCATTAGAAATTATGCTTAATATTTAGTTACAAATTCTTAGATGACATGTCAATCTAACATCTATAGGATTAGGATGTTAAATGACATGTCGATCTGCAATCTTCAATCATTGTTAGTATTTTTCGTTAAAGTAAGAGGCTTTAATTTATTTAAAATTTGAATTTTATATAATTATTTTGATAATATATTTACACTGTTTGGCTGTTATTTGTAGGCATTGTGTTTAATTCATCAATGGTATGACTGGGAGAGATTATAAAACCATTCATTTTACAGGTCCAGACAATCAAACAAGGATATTTGTTGAAACGTTCTTCAAGTTTGAGGGCAGATTGGAAGAGGAGGTTCTTTGTACTTGATAGTCAAGGAACACTACACTACTATAGGAATAAGGGCATCAAGCCAATGGTATGTAGTATGTTACTTTATAACCCTGCTTGATTGTTCAAGTTTAATTCTCTAGGTTGAAACATATTGTTTGCTAATTATAATTATAACTGGATTTTAGTCTTGGTGCTTGCTAATTTTTGGTTTTTGTCATATTTGAGGGTGTGCCATAGAAGATAGTTGAGTGTTTATCTGTTGTATTTCCAGGGTTTTCTCCATCAGTATGCTGGTGCAAGCGACCATAACAGCGGTGTATTTTCTAGATTTCGTTCCAAGTATAAGACACCATCGAGTGGAAATCTGGGATGTCATACCGTTGATCTTCGTACGTCAACAATAAAGATGGATGCAGAAGATACAGATTTACGGCTTTGCTTTAGGATCATATCTCCACTTAAAACTTACACACTGCAGGTGATATCAACTGTTCATTGGATTTTTTTGCTTCACTTTTCCTGAACTTGTCAACAATATGGTTAAAGTTTTTGGAATTTCTTGATGCCTATATTTGTCACTAAATTGTTGGTTACTTTAATGTATGATTAGATCAGAATAATGATCTAGAAAAAGAAGCAATGAAACCTCCCAAAACACAACATTCTATTTCCAACAATGGCATGCCCTTTAAAAGCAAGGTTGAAACCAGTACTGTATTCTTTCTTGACTATAATTTTTCACTCACTACTTTTCATTATCTAGTGCCCCTAGAAAGAGACCAAAGGATGTGTCAAATTCTCTTGTAAAAACGGTAGTGAGACTATAATGTTTTCAAACTGTCTAAACTAAGCTAGACTATAATGTTTTCTTCCAGATGATTGTGCTGATACTTCTGTCTTTGGTTTGGGCAGGCTGAAAATGGGGGGGATAGAATGGATTGGGTTAATAAAATAACTGCAGTTATTACATCACTTTTGAACCATCATTTCGAGCAGCAGGTTCATTTTTGCCTCTTAGGACATATTTTTTCTATGTTTGCTTTGTTGAAATATCAGTTCTCATCAAACCGCTACTGATAGTGATTTATTTGTCTGTTGTGGCTGCATCCCGGAAAAAAGGTTGTGGATAATGATTATGCTCGCAGAGCTTCTTCTAATGTTTTGTTACAAGGTACTTCAGATGATCAAACAGGCAACAGACCAGAGCCTGTTTCTGCAGTCCTCCGAGAAGTTCCCGGAAATGATGTTTGTGCAGAATGCAATGCCAATGAACCTAGTTGGGCATCTCTTAATCTTGGCATATTAGTATGCATCGAATGCTCCGGTGTTCACCGTAATCTCGGTGTACACATTTCAAAGGTGCAATTTATTCTCAGAAAAGAGACAGATCTTATGGGCAAATTTGGTTAATTCCTTATTTTACATTTTCTTCCTCAATTTTCATGCATGATGGATTGTAAATCATGTCTTAACTATTAGTAGCTGTACAGTTGGTGCACCCAGGTAAGGATTCCTCCATTTCAGAATAAATCTATTGATTGTTGAATTGCATTACACATTATTGTCTCTTAAAGTATTTAGTTCCCTTCAATTCCGACACTTGGCTGTTGCACCAGTCTGTTGTACAATACAAACCAGCTTCGATACCATATGATTTATATTCGGAGAATACATTTAGTTCCCTTCATTTTATTGTGGGTGCAGCAGCAGGCTACGGGGAGAATTTGTTGTACAGTTTCATACCAGCTATTATACTTACAAATGACTTTGCTGACATTGACCTACAAGTAGTTTTGCCTGTGAAATTATGGTGTACAGTACAGGTTGAATGAAAGTTTACTTAAGAAGTGAAATAAGAAAAATTAAGAGTCAAAAGAACAATTAAGAGGGAGGAAACTGATAGAAATGAATTGATATCATGATCTTTCCTTCATTTTAACAGTCTTCAATAAAATAATATTTTCTTCTCTTTGCAGGTGAGATCTTTGACATTAGATGTCAAAGTGTGGGAACCTTCAGTTATCGAATTGTTTTGTACTCTGGGCAATTCTTATTGTAACTCTATATGGGAAGGTTTACTCCTTCAGAATGAGAGGTAAGATATCCATGCGTGTGCGTGCGCGCGCTGTGCTAGTAACTGCTCTGTTAATTTGTAATGCCATTTCAGTACGCTAAACAGTAATCCTTGATTTCTCATAAAGCATATAGGGTACCTACCTATATAAGACCAGGTAAGGAAGACGCAAAAATCATCGGTTTTTCTTTGTACAAGCAAGAATTCATATAAAAATCATGTTACGGTCTAAATACAAACATAACATCAATGACAATTAACCAGGTCATCTATTGAGAGAATTAATGGTTTTCAGAAAAACTTGCCCAACTTATT
The DNA here is from genome assembly GCA_958450335.1 of Hibiscus tridactylites. NCBI lineage: Eukaryota > Viridiplantae > Streptophyta > Magnoliopsida > Malvales > Malvaceae > Hibiscus > Hibiscus tridactylites. The sequence continues at coordinate 15,051,687 of OY288287.1, forward strand.
CTAAACTTGTTAGCAGAATAGCCAGTAACAGCTATATGATCTCTAAATATGTGTTCAATTGATGTGATCTTTGATATTCTAAAATGCAACTTAGAGAAGTAGGGAATAGTAGATTAAAGAGACATCCTCAGTTCTTCGTTTAGTCTTCTTTAAAACAGCCATTTCTTCATTCCCCCCCCCCCCCCCCCCAAACCAAATAACAATTGCTGGTTCTAAAATGCCATTGTTGCTTGATCATTCAATTTAATTCTTATGCTTTATCTTCAAAAGGATGAACTTTAAATTGGAGAGAAAGTTGTCTTTTTTTGTTAAAACAGTGTTTGGTATAATGATAGTATTTTTGAAGCCTTTCTTTTTGTCCAATTCTTTCCCTTGTTGCACACATGTGCCATATTTTCCCAAGTATACCGTTTTTGTTACATATGTTAGCATGATAATCAGTAAGTTCTAAAAGCATAAATTCGAAAGCAGTTTTAGAGTTGAACTGATGATCTAAGTGGTTAAGCTGATAGCTTAATTTTGTATCTAGTAGCTACCACTACAATAATTGCTTTCTCTTTCATGTTCAATGCAATTTCTTTGCAGGGGGGATGAAGCAAATGCTATTAGCACATCAATAACAAAACCATGTCCGAAAGATGCGATTTCGGATAAAGAGAAATATATTAACGCTAAGGTATTTAGTTGGATTTTGTCTCTCTTGATATTCATGCACCACATTTCATATTTCACCATCCATGCGTTTCTTCATTCATATTCTTCCTTGCATTGTGCCATGGGGCAGTTGGCTGGTCTTTTCATTAAGCAGGAAACATCTTTCTGCATTGCCATTGTTGCCCCCTTTAAGAAATTGTGGCTATATTAATCTTCTGCTACCTTTAGTCATTCGCTAAATTGATTTGTGAATTGTTTAGCTTCATATAGAAAGATCATTTCCTGTTGGTTTCTTTTTTCTGTATTCCCAAAGTAAGATTGGAGGCCGAAAACACATGCAAACCTGTCCCATTTTGATAATTGTCATTTTTCATGATTGCAAAATGTCATGCTGTTTAGGTTAGTCTTTTATCTCTCAGAATGCTATGTTTAGAAATACTGTGCTTTCCAATACAAAGCCTAACATTAACATTATTCCTCTCTTAAAACCAGTATGTAAGCAAATTGCTAATCATCAGAGATCCAGAGCAACATGGAGCGTCTCCAAACTACATAAACATCTGGCAGGCAGTTAAAGCTGATGATTTACGAGAAGTTTATCGTCTAATTGCAATGTCAGAGACAAATATTATAAATACCACCTTCGATGATGTCTTCACCGTCGAGTGGTATCACCATGCTGATGCTCAAGACAAATCAATTGATACCCTCACTGACCAGTGGATACAAAATGACCCATCAGCCTGTCAGAGAATCAAGACTTCGAGTGACCCCAGGAATTGTCTACAAGGTTGTTCACTGTTGCATCTGGCATGCCAAAGTGGCAACCCTGTGATGGTTGAGTTGTTGCTGCTATTTGGTGCCGATATAAATATGCGCGATTTCCATGGCAGGACTCCTTTGCACCATTGCATTGCTACAGCCAAGAACACGTTGGCGAAGCATCTACTGAGAAGGTAGGTTGCATATTTTGCGTGCTTATCCCTAAGAAACCTGGTACTTCATGAAAATAGATGGCACCATCTAAGCATGTCTTAAGCCTAAATGATAAGAGTACTAATTTTAGCCCCAAAGGAATAAGCTATTAGGTGAAGTGATCATCCGTCTATACAAGTCAAAGATTGCTCTAGACTATCTCTCTTGGCCAATTTTTAACAGCCTTATCAGAGGACCACCAAGTGGAGTCTGGACCAACAACCAGTTGGTCTAGTGGGATAAAACATTAGATCCCTTAAGTAAAGTCAGAGGTGGAAATCCTAATATTATGAATGGAGTTGAGGACCAAATTCATTATAGGTTGCCTGCAAAATTTTAGAGATAGAAGGTTTATTCTGCTTGTTAAAAGGATTTGATGAAATGACAAGATACAGATTCTCTTTTTGTTTAACCGTCGGTATTTGACTCATTAGCCAACTAACCCAGATCAGATTTTTGCATTAGCCCAATATGGGTCGACACATTCACATGCCATGACTCCATTCACAGTGCCATGATTCCAGTTTTCTCCATTCACAATGTCAGAATTCGAACTCCTAACCTTGCTTAAGGGATCTAGCGCCTCAACCCGCTGATGATTCCTTTTTTATATTCAATGTAATGCTTTACTTCTTAGTCTCATACTCTCTAAGATAAATGATTTTAATTTGTGAATAATGTGCAGAGGTGCACGGTCTTCGATTAGAGATGGTGGGGGATTTAGTGCATTAGATAGGGCCATGGAGAAGGGAGCAATCACAGATGAGGGGCTACTTATTTCGCTTAGTGAAAGCTATTGAAGAAAACTCGGTTTCCCCCAACTTATAGTGCATGCTAGTAGCTTCTCTCCCCATGAATATGCTTTCCACTTATGTTGGCTGTTGTTGCCTATTTGCATAATCTTCTGGTATATCTACATTTCGGATTGTTTCTCCTCCATTAACTAGAAGGATTGTTAAAAGAGTGTTGGAAACATCCCTTTTGTAACAATATATTGAATTGAAGGCATATGTGCCGATCTTCTCTGCTTAATTTTCAAGATCAAGTTTCTTATGGGTTCGGCTAAAAGCTCAAACAAGGTCTAACCTTTTAGTGGTTGTTCGTATAGGGTCTAATCTTTCAAAACCATCAAATAAGAGTAGCATTTTTTTTGAACAAAAAACAGTATGTTTACGGATGAAGAGCAAAACACTCAAATAAGTGTAATGTTTTTGAAGTTGCTCAAATAAAGGCCCAACTTTATTCGACTGTTTTAAAAGGTTAAACATTATTTGAGTAGATACGAAAATGATACACTCTTATTCAATCGATTTGAAAGGTTAGATAAAGTATGTGAGCAACTCCTAAAAGATTAAACCTCTATTTGAACATTTAACCATATTCAACCTTTACTCAATAAGTTGGATACTAATGGTTAAATAAATAAACCGTCCATAGCGGCAGGGGCCATAAACAAGTATAAATTTCCAGTTCACAAACAAATATTTAAAAGTATTCTCTATTTAGAATTATATTTTTGATACACAATAGTGTAAAAAAATTACACAACCCTTTATATTTAAACTAATAAAATCTAAATCCTAAATTTTAAACCCTACAAACCAAAACCCCTAAACCCTAAATTTGACAAACTTGTGTATCAAACTTTTTCCCCTCTAAATATGCGTTTAAACAAATAATTATGAACGTCACATTTATGCGTTTTATTTTATTATGATTTCCATTGTAGTTTTAAGAGTATGAATCATACACAAGGCCAACTTCTAACAAAATTGCAAGGGGAAAAATTTTAATTAAAGAAGAGAAGAAAGTAGGGCAGGGAGGCCTGGCAAGAGCATTCTAAGAAGCCAAATGCATATCATGTACCTAAAGAGTCATCATCAGAGAAGGTTTTCCAACAGGTAGATGGCTTGGTTTCTGAAAACTTTCCCTGGCTGGCAATAGCTTAGCAGCAAATGAACAAGTCATCAGTCACAGCTTAAAAACAAGCATTGGAACTAGATACTTCCCTTTCAAAAGCCTCTCCAACTAACCAGCTAAACACGGCATATTCGAAACTACTCTAGCCTTGATCCGTAACTACTTGGTATCAACTTTTTAAGTATCTCAAGGGATATAATAGGTTCAGAATATGCTCAAGCCAGTTAACTGCAAAATTGGTAAAATTAGCATGTAACCTTTTTGGTCTTCCATCATCTCAAAGGGCTAACAACCCAACCAGTGATGGGGTTTTGCCTCCGAACTCTGAATTTCTTCTGTGGACCACTTTGCAGCCGTTCGAGCACCGTGTATGTTATTGAATCAGGTGTCAACCCCTGCTGTTTGAGTTTTGTATAGAGATCTACAGCTTCTGCAGTCCTGCCACTTCTCTCGAGACAGTCAAGTAAAATGTTGTATGTCACAATGTTAGGGTAACAACCTTCGGCGGACATTTCATCGAATAATGAGCAAGCCATCTCAACTTTATCGGTTTTGCCAAAGCACTCGATGAGTGTGCTGTAAGTAACAACATCTGGATTTAATCCTTTCTCTTGCATCTCCTTAAATCTCATGTGAGCTTCATCAACATTACCATTTTTCCCAAGGCAATTAATCAGAGAATTATAAGATACTATATCAGGTTTACAATCGCTTTTCTCAAGTTCTTCAAAGATTTTGATAGCCTCGTCAACTTTCCCAACCCTTCCAAAGCTAGAGATTAGAATATTGTATGTAAATACATCGGGTGAAGGGCCTTGCTGTTTCATCTTTTCATAAAGGTCATGCAGATGCGAGATTTGCTTTAACCTACCAAGTGTAGAAAAAACTGTGTTATACATGACCGTATCAGTGCCGATTCCCTTTTCCTTAATCTTACTTAGTAGGTCCATAGCCTCAGTTGTTTTACCTGCACTACAAAGGCTTTCCAACATTGAAACATATGCATCCTTATCCCCCCCATCGTGGAAGTACCACATGTTGCAAAATAGCCGGTGAGCCTCACTTGCATGACCCAGCTTACTAAGTGTCCTTACAAGATATGCATATATTGACTTACTCATATATTTCTTTGATACTTCAATAACTTCATCTAGTTTACTAAGCTGACCTTCCGCAACCAAAACATTTAAAATGACAGTGTATGTAAATTCATTGGGCCGACAACCCTTCTCCACCATTTCATAGAAGAGGCTAATAACCTTGTCAACCATCCGCCCATTGGCTAGTGCCTGAATCACGGTATTATAAACAATCAAATTAAGAGAACAACCCTTTGACATCATTTCATCAAAAAACTTCAGTGACTCATCACATCTACCAAGTTTTCCATTCAATCTGATCATAATTGTGTACGTATACTCATCCAGCTCACAATGCTTTCGTTTCATGTCTTCAAGAACCATGTACGCCTGGTCCACCTGTCAATCGCTGCATATTAGATTAGCACTTCAGGGACCATGAAACAGATGCATTTAGTAACTGATGACAAAAATTGGTATTGATGCTCTTAAATTGACAAATTTCCATATGTATTATTAGGGGTTTCCAATGTCATATAGTTTTAAGAAATTTATATATTTTACTAATGTTTTTCTTGGATGTTTGAATAAAGAATTTCATTTTTATGAATATTTAAAGGGGGAAAAGCATGTTCTGATGCAAAAACAAATACTATAATGATCAAATCTAGAGAAAAAAGCGCATGATTTTACTTCTATCTAAAACAATCATGCTAGAAATAGTGCTACATAAACAGAAAACCACAACAATAATAAACCATTAAGCAATATCAATCAATTAAGAAGAGATTAAAAAGAAAGATCAAACCTTTTCATCCTTTGCCAAAGCATTCAACAACATGTTATAGCCAAAGACATCTAATTTGTAACCTTTCCTTCTCATCTCCCCATAAACCGAAAACGCTTTCCCAGAGTCATGCGACCTTAAGTAAGCTTGAACCAAGCACTTGTAGGTGTAAGCATTCATCTTCAACTCCCATTCCTTCACTAACCCCATACACGTGTCCAGATCCTCAGTGTTCCCGAAGAGCCCTATGAGGATATTGACGGTGGAGATGTTTCCACGTATGCCGGACTTCTCCATGTCATCGAGGAGTGATCGTACCGTGTCGAAGCGATCGGGGCGCAAGGATTTGGAGAGAATGAGGAAGAGGCGAGAGTAGGTAAAAGGGTCATGGCGGAAATTGGGGGAAAGAGAGGGGCAAAAGTGGAAGAATTTCAAGGCAAGGGAGGGGCAGTTTAGGGATTTGAGAATGATGGAGGCTTCATTGGTGGTAAGGGTTGGGGAGAGCGACGAAAGGTATTGAGAGAGGATGACAAAAGGATCGGATTGGGATTTGGTGAGGATGTGTGTCACTTTGCAGATGAGCTGGTGGCGTGGGATTGGGTAGCCGCGAGAGTCGGTGACGACTGCGGGGACGGAGACTTCGGCGGAAAGGGAGCGGCCGCTTGGGGAGGTTGAGGTTATTTTGGCTATGTATTTGGTGGCGTAGTGGCGGCGGCTACTAGTTATAACTTGGCGGAATCGGCGGCGGTAGTGACGGTGCATCACGGCGGATATTTTTACTATGCCACTTAGGATTCTCCCCCCTACAACTACAACTACCACTGTTCTTCACTTCTTCAGTTCAAAAAAAAAAAAAGAGTCGAAAATGAACTCCAAGGTCCAACGAGTCAAGATGGAGGAGTACAACACTTAAACATTGACGCTTCAATTTTTCCAAAGGCTAAACTATAAAATAAGTGATCAAACTATATCTCTTTTTTGTAATAAGTGTTAAAGTATTTTTTAGTTGAAATAAGTGCTTAAACTTTCATTTTAGCTAAAATAGTTGCCTAAATTTTCATTTTTGGCACCTACTTGGGCACCTATTTCAACCAAAAATGAAAGTTTAGGCACCTATTTTAGCTACAAAATAGTTTAGGCACCCATTTCAACCAAAAACGAAACTTCAAGCACTTACTTCAGCTAAAAAATACTTTAGGCACCTATTTTTAAAAAGAGGTATAGTTTGGGCACTTATTTTGTAGTTAAGTCTTTTCTCAAGGGCAAATTTTTAGGATGAAAATGGTTAAATTGCCTCATACAGCTACGTCCTCAATCCTACAACGACTACTGATATAAGTACGTCGTGGGTAGGTATGGGCACGTGTCGGGTTGAGTTTTTGGTCGACCCAAATTTGACCAAAAAATAATAATCATCAACTCAGATCTAACCCGACTTGGTTATAAAAAGAATTAAGGACTTTGTAACACCCCTACTCGGCTTGGTTGAGAATCGGGTCGAAAAGTGCTACCAGTGAACGATACGATGATCGGTGCAATAAATTTCAATCAATAAACAACACATTAAGAAACAATTTATCCATTAAGAAACAATAATTAATGATTTAGGACCAATTCTTAAACTATTACAATTTTTAGGAACTAAACTGTAAATTCGATAATTTAGAGGTCCTTTAATGCAATTGGTTATACCACAATGAAATTCAATACAATAACAACAAGCCTGTAAACTTTCATGTTATTCGGAGCACATCCACTCATCCAATTTTTAGTGATTAGTTTGTAAACAATGCAAAACTATATTATAAGTCTTTTAACAGAATTAACTAACCATGTATCGAAATAGATAAGCCATGTTTCGATACGGGTTGATCTTCATTGACCTTGACTATCAACCTGTCAATACAGGTTAGGCTCGTATCGAAACAAACTTTGACAATAGCAAATCGTATCGAAACAGCTCTAAACAGTATTGATACGCCATGTTTTACCCTGTTTCCAATAACCTTTTTAAGAGGTCGTATCGAAACACCATCACCTATTTCGATACGCTTGACCTGTAATGACAGATTTTAGCTGGTTTTTATACAAATTGACATATCAAACAGTGTCTGAATGTAATGAAACTTTACCAGCAAGTTTATAACCATTTAATCTACTATCATGCCAAATTTTGTGATCATTCGAATATGTTCACTATATTTTCACCTTTTTAAGCCAAATATGCATATTAAACCATTTTATGCAATCTTTAACAAGTCATTTAGGGCATTTAAACCACATATAATACATAGCCTTTATACACATAGAGAAAACATCAAGGTCAACTAGTTTAACTACTTTGTCACCATTCTAAGAGTTCATAAGGACAAAATACTTTACTTTAGGCTTGAGGTGACTTGTCGCTCTACCAACTAGCTCTGATCTTGAAACGATAAACTCTTAACCTGAAATATGAAAGATGAATGCATTAGACTTACATAGTCTAAGTGAGGTAGCCATAAACAATGAATGAATATATCATGTAATGCAACATGTTCAATATCATCAATAATACTATGTCATGAGCATATACATCATTTCTACACTTAATAACAGCAATAACTACCACGGCATCAATAATCAATACCAAGGCAAAAATGATCAATAATAATTAATAATGTCTTTGGGTCGATTTATGGTAATTGGGTACACGAATTCCACCACAACACCAACAATAACAATAATGATCGTGTCATATTTCCTCCGCCGCACTAATGACCAACACACAACACATCCCTCCGTCGCACCAATGGTCGAAGTCCAATACCCGTACCAATGAGCTCATGAATTCTATGGCATACCAATTGTATTCAATACTCTCAAATTCAAGGTTCAATAATCAATAGTCCAATTACAATATTTCAATAGCAATATTTTCACATCAATATATAATAACAATAATTTAATACAATAATTCAATATCAATAGAATATATCAAAGTTTCAATAGCAATGTGCAATAATCAATATTCAATGCTCAATATACCATACTTACTCATGCTTACCACTAGGACTTTTGATAAAGTTTTTATGCAAAGACCTTTAATACGATGGTTAGCAATACAATAAGCAATAATCAATGATTCGAGATGGCACCTAGCCAACTCTCGAGACTCCGACTACACTTACCTCGATATTAAAGCTTTCGGATAATGATTCCTTTATTCTTAACCTTTGATGGAGACGATGTATTATTCTTTTTCAATTCTTGAGCTAGGAAGAACAATACTGGGTTATTAGAATTAATAGGACAATATTCAAATCACATGCTTAAAAGATTAACTTAGGGCTTATAGCTTGAAATCGAATCTCCAAAGGTTCACGAAATCCACAATTGATTTGGAAATTTTACTTACCCAACTGGTAGCTATAAATTGAGACTTTTGAATCAAAGAAAATTTAAGCTTATGAAGTCCAAATAGGGAGGTGTATGCTTAAGCTTGATGGAGAAGATGACAATGGTGGTGCTTGCTTATTTTCTTTAAACAAAAGATGAGTTTGGTCTCGGTGGAACTCAAAACAAGGGATACTGGTTTTTCTTTTATCCATTTATGAAGAGCTAAGGCTTAATTATTGCTCCACCTCACACTTAGCCAATGAAAAGGTTTCCCTCAACCAAGGGCAAGCTTAAACTATTATTTTCCAACATTTCTTATCCTTTCTTTATCTTATCAACACTAGTCATAAATATGACTATAAGTCATCCTTTTGGGTTACTTCCACGTGGGGAAGGGCAGCTATAAGCAGGTGAGTCATCACCAAGCCTCAATCTTGGAAATTTGGGCATAAAATTTAATTTCTACAATGACCCATTTCGAAACACGTGATGATGTATTGAAACGGCTAAGCAATAGTCCAAAAGTTAGTTAAAATTGTATCGGGACACTCTATAGATGTTTCGAAACGATTTGCCTAGCCTGTTTCGATATAGGTCCTACTGTATCGAAACACCTAGTTCAAAAACAATATTTTAAACATTTTCAAGGAGGTCCTTATCTAAGAATAAGTTCAATTAGGGTCCCTTAACAATGCAATCTATAATTTAGATAGTAAAGACACGACATTTGAGCATTTTAATATCAATATTCTGATCATCGGAACCCAATTTCGACTAGCCCAAATTTTTAGATGTTACAACTCTCCCCCTTAAGAAAAAGTCATCCTCGAACTTTTTACCTAGAACAATGTCGTGGTCATTCTCTTGTTCTTTGCCTTTCACATGGTACAAATGTGCGTAAGCTTTAGATTCAGGTCGGTATAATGCTTTGGATGAACCTCCGAATGTTCCGAAGGATCCTTGCCTCACTCCCTTGCCTCGAAAGGATTGAGTAGGGGATGAGTTAGAGGATGCAAAAGCATACTTATTCTTAGGGCACTCTCGAATGAGATGTCCCATCTCGCCACAAAAGAAGCAAGCTCTCGACTTCTTTCGGCATTGACCTTCAGGATGCCTGTGTCGACAGAAATTACAAACTGGAAACTTCGCTTCTTGTTTACAACCATCAATGCTCTCAATGGAGTTAACATTAGGGAAGAACTGCGTTACAGCTTGTGGTTTAGCAAGGTATTCATACTGGAAGGCTGTGAATACACACTCGGTTTCGAATATTGATACTTCCTTTTCTTGAAAGATTCATCTCATTGCCTTTTCTTAGATTTGCTTGACCCACTATTCTTATGAGCCTTTTGAGCACCTTCGGTAGCTTTGACTCTATTCACAAGGGTTTGAAAATCGGTGATGCACAAAGCCGTAAATATAGGACGTAGTTCATCATTCAAACCATTGATGAACATTTTACACTTTTCTTCTTATTTCTTAATATATTCATCCCCATATCGGCAGTACTTGCAAAATTCGTGAATATATTGCTCGATAGGTCGATCGTCTTGCTTTAGGTGAAGGAAGATATCACGTCTCTCATCAAGGTAGTATTCACTAATGTATTTCTTTCGAAATTCTTGTAGGAAGAACTCCCAATTCATAGTCTCTTCCGGGACTTCCAGGACCATTGCTTCCCACCAATACAATGCTTCATTAGCTAACAAAGAAAGGGCACACTCGAGCTTGTGTTCATCAGAACACTGTAACTGCTTATTCAGAATATGTAAAGTATTGTCTAACCAATACTCAGCAATTTCAGGGTTATCATCATTTTGCCCGGTGAAAGAGTAAGCCCGATGTTGAGGTAACTTATCAATAGGAGCTACGGTACTCGGAATAGAAACAGTGGGGGTTTGAAAAGTTTGCTCAACCTTCATCGATGTCATGAATACTTTGAACATGTCAGCCATGTTCCTAAAGCATTCGGTTTGAGCCGATTATACTTCAAGCCCAAGGTTCCGTACTGGAGGATTTTTGGATTTGAAGGATCCCTCCTTCCAAATTCCTCACCATGAGTTGAGGAATCAGCAATATACTCATCTATTCGAGCTTGATTAGAGTTAGACATCTATAAATAAAAAGATCGGATTAGCCGGCAAGTCACAATATACAACAATATAACTCCTAGGTGGCAAAGTAGCACAATAAACAATACATACATGTATAGGTTTAGTCCAGAACCGACTAAACTCTAGCTCTAATACAACAAATGTAGCACCCCCTACCCGGCATGGTTGAGAATCGGATCGAAAAGTGCTACCAATGAACGATACGGTGACTGATGCAATAAATTTCAATCAATAAACAACACATAAACAATGTTGTGTTTATAAAACATTACCAAGTATAAGTCTTAGTCCAATTTATCCATTAGGAAACAATAATTAATGATTTAGGACCAATTCTTAAATTATTACAAGTTTTAGGGACTAAACTATAAATCCGATAATTTAGAGGTCCTTTAATATAATTTATTATACAAAAATGAAATTCAATACAACAAAAACAAGCCTGTAAGCTTTCATGTTATTCAGAGCATATTTACTCATCCAATTAAGCCATCTAATTTTTAGTGATCAATCTGTAAACAATGCAAAAATTATATTATAAGTATTTTTACATATTGATCGCTAAAAATTGGATGGCTTAATTAGATGAGTAAATGTGCTCTGAATAACATGAAAGTTTACATGCTTGTTGTTGTATTGAATTTCATTGTGGTATAATCAATTGCATTAAATGACCTTTAAATTATCGAATTTACAGTTTAGTCTCTAAACTTGTAATAGTTTAAGAATTGGTCCTAAATCATCAATTATTGTTTTCTAATGGATAAATTGGACTAAGACTTTATACCTGGTAATGTTTTATAAACACAACATTGTTTATGTGTTGTTTATTGATTGAAATTTATTGCACCGGTCACCGTATCGTTCACTAGTAGCACTTTCTGACCCGGTTCTTAACCAGGCCGCGTAGGGGGTGTTATATACTTAATTCTAAAAAATAATTTTAGAGACCAAATTTTAAATAAATAATTCAATTATAAGGGCCTAGTTATAAAAGAAATATAAATAGAGGTATTATTACAAATATTCTAAAAAATATAAGAAAAAATTACAGTATTAGTCTCGAGTCGGGTCAAATATTTTTCACCCTATATTCAAACTCAACCCAACCCCACACTTTAGAAAAAATTCGACCCAACACGATCAGGTCGGGTCAGAACCCGACTGGGCATGTAAAATTTTCATCCCTAGTAGCGAGTTCATAGGAAAAACTCTTATCCAATGCACACACTTTACAAACAAAGTAATTGAACCTAAATCTCTTAAGATAATTATAAAATATTGTTACCAAAAAAGTTGTTATAAACAGTCAATTAATTCAATTGAAACTATTTGTACATTTTACAAGAAAAAGAATATTACACTTCAAAAATTAAAGTGTACTTACTAACAGCCACGTATATAATTTTCCATACATTTTTTTATGTGGCAAAAAAAAAAAAAAAACCTCCGAGGCTTCCCCCAAAGATAAAATCATAAAATAAAAGGAAAAATCAAAATTGAAATACAATTTTCTATACGAAATTTAATTCGCGAAATTATACTATATTGTATTTGTAGCTACCAAAGAAAACTTTACATGCAAACTTATCTTCCCTTTCTCCACTTGTAACCTCGCGCCCGTTACCAGCCAATACCCTGGACTATCTTGAGGTCCTCTACATAACTGCGACGTTTCTACGAACTTCAATAGCTTTGGTATTTGGACCGGCACCGGCGGCCCGGTCGGGTACACGGCGGAATCCACCACAACAGCCACCTCCTCCTTTTCTTTCAAGGCATTCCCGGTTAAGGATTGGCTTATCGCTGAAAGTAAACCGGACTTTTGCGAAAACCCTGATTCGGCTTGCGCCCAACTCGACTGCACTATGAAAGAATCCGACACCTTTGAAAACAACAGCCTAAGATGTAGAACACTCTTGGAATCGTGTTTCTTTACGTGCAACTGCGCGCCGGTGACGATGAAAACGACGTCTTTGCCAGCGGCGGTGGCCCATTTGGGGTTGTATTTGACCGGGGCGGTGCAAACATGGGAGAAGTTTTTCCGGTGAATGGCTTCGAAGAATCGAACGGTATCGGCTCTATCTTCCGATGCACGCCAGTACTGACTGTCGTCCATCTTGTTTTCGAATGTTTTCGGTAGATTAGATAGATATTGAAGGTGAATTGCTAGCCTGAGAAATAAAAAAAAAAAATCAGAATTTTACTGTTGAAAAAAGAAAATGCCATTTATTTTTTTGGAGATACCTATTGCATTTCATGCCCTCAAGATACAAGCGCATCCCAGTGACTGGCCTCATCCCTACTATGACCTGAAGGTAACACCAATTCAGTTATAAAATCATTAATTTTCGATTCAATCGATTCGACCGTTCGATATCATTTGATTTTCTATTATACCGAACATGAAAAATTAGAACGAAAAGTTCGATAAATGGGTATATAATGTACCTGAGAAGTGTTGACATAAAGCTTAGGACCCATTAAGTTGAACTGAAGGGCTGGTGATGAAGAAGCTCTTTTGGGGGAAGGACCCAATGGAAGGTCATTGTGAATGGGTGCCCAAATCTTGTGTGATTGGAAGTCAAGAAAGTACTGTAGATCAGCTATAGGTGGCTTGTCTGCATGAAATTAGAAATGTCATTCGAAATCTTTATAATTTTTAAAGTATTTGTATCCGACATATATTCGAACATAAGACTTACATCGAAGGTATAAATTGATGGCATGCGACAAGAAACCCTTGCCGGGCACAGCTTTGAGCAGAGAAGTGATGGGAATGAAGTTAAAGTGGATGGCATCGGGGATTCCAGCAACTGTTGGAAGCCACTCACAATGGCTATTAGCTTCCGGGTCGCCTCCCCTTTTTGAACATATAACACTGATCCCCTGCAAAACCCTTCCCTTGTATTTTAGTCTTTTCTAGCTTTATAATTATAACTCACCTAATATTTACAATTGGTCAACCATCGTCGATTTAATTGGATAAATCAATTGGTCTAATCAGATTTTAAATACTTAAATAGATATGTTCGAATGCAATCTCAATTCTGATAGAATCCTGGACATACTCTAATATATTAATCATATAAAAAGAAAATAGAAGTTAAAGTATGGGATAACCTACATCTTTGGTAGTGATGGAGGGGTAGCTATTGAAAGCAAGAGGTAGTTGATCAAAGATATTGAAAGCCTGTGGTACCTGTACACCATAAATAAATAAAATTATAATAAATTCATAATAATAATAATGATAATAAATGGTGAAGAAGAAGAAGAACCTTGAGGTTTTGGTGTTTGGTATTGGGGTTAAAGGAGCAGGTGCCCGTAAACAATTGGTCACCAAGATCATGGAGATGTTTCTTGAGGTGTGAAGGTTGTAAATCGGAAGATTTGTCTTGCCTCACCAAAACTACATCTTGGCCACCGATGCTCAGCCCCACTATGACGTGAGTCCCGTATTTCTCTATGAATCTGCCAATTCATTCCCCACCCAAATAAAAGCACATCAATCATGAAACCAATTAAGGTTTTGATTCATCCAAAAAAATAATTAAAGTTTTAGTCACACCCTTTTTCTACCTAACTATGTACCAACATATATCAAATTCTATACAAAGTTCAATGTATACAACAAATCAATGCGACTAACATTGCTTCACAGTTCAAGCTTCATGTCAACCAGGGCAAAGCCAAAAGATCTAGATTGCGATGTTAAATTTTAAAAAATTCTACAAGATTTTTTTAAATGAGTAGGGACAAATAATGAATATCATATTTATTAAGGGATGTCAATATTCTTTTTAATGAGTGTCAATATTTCTTTTTAGGTGGTTTTAATTTTATTTTTGGCTAAAGGACTTATTTTGCTATGGAGTTTGACCCCATTTTACAATGTTGTCCTTGCGCGAAAACACGTTCAATTAGGTCCTCCAATTCGCACATTGCAGCAAATTAGCCCATTGACTAACAGAACCGTTAGTCTGGCCGTTAATTGTTAACGCGTCAGTCGTCTTCGCTGACGTGGCATGCCATGTCAGTGTTGAAAAGTCAAAATGCTGACATGGCAAAAAAATTATCTTATATTTTGTATTTATCTTTATATTAAATTGTAATCAATCAGATAATGACACGTGGCATTATCTGATTAGTTTCAAAGTAAAGAGTTAAAATAACTCTAATTATGTAGGAGATGGGAGTCAAACCCAGGTGTTGGTGGTAGAAAGCACAATTTTTGCCACCATACCAGCCTTTCAACTTTGTAAACAAACACCAAATGTAATATATATCCTCATCCAAATAATATGGATGCTTTGTAAAGATTTAGCTTTTAGTTTCGATTGATATTTAAAGAGATTGTGAGGTTTTTCGACGAGTTTGAACCGATGAAAGGAATGTAATAAGAGGAGAAGTAATTTGGTGATCTTTTCAACAGGAGAAACCACCAAACGACGACAAAAATGACAATGAAAGGATATAACAATCCAATAGAAATTAAAAATTAAAATTTTGAACCAAATTATATTAATCTTGCGATCAGATGGAGTTTTCTCACTATTAGATTGACCAACAAACGTTACATTTATCGAAAAATTGATTTCTTGTAGTGATCGCAAATTCTTAAGACTAGGACTTTTGGAAAATAAGACTTCAATAGGCAGTTTTCAACAACAATTATTGTAATAAAAACAAATTAAAAGTTGAATGACTATAATATAAGTTTTAAAAGTTTAATGATCAAAATGAAAACGATTTAAAAGTTCAGTGACTACAATACAGTTAAACCTTATTATTATCGATGTTGTTTCACGCCCAATCGTCATGATTCAGAATGAAAGCAACTATAAACAACCCATGCATTATTTAGTTTCTAGAAGCCATATTTTTATTTTTTATTTTTTATTTTTTACTTTTTTGTATGAACAGAAAATAAAGAAAAAATTTATTTTATAATGGTTTTTCGTAGAAAATATAGAAGCTCTTTTTAAAAAAAAATGATTATGAGACATACAAAATTAAGTAAATAAAAGGTGCAGACTCAAATACCAAAATAAATTTAAAATAGTAACATGTAGTATGTGAATGACTAATTTATCAAGATAAAATTGTGTACTGCTATAATATGAAATTTTACAGAGTTTATGTCAATAAGGCTTGACTTAATGACAAGATTAGGTATGTTTCAAATTCTATTTTGATTTAAGTGTTATAATCTGTAAGCATTGTCTAGAAGTATTTCTATTATTAGTCTAACTACATTGTGCGATGGTTAAATTAGTTTGCTACAGTTAAATTTTGTAACTTTAAAATATACAATAATAAGTATTACGAGTATTCAACAAAATCAAAGATAAAAATAAAATGGAATTATAACGAGAAAAGACATGAATTGGTACCCAGAGAAACATATTTAAATATTGACACCAGAAGTTTAAAATTATCCAATTGACGTTGACATTGGAAAGTTATTCTGAAATTTACTTTTGAATGGTTTAACTTTTTGAAATTTTTAATTAAGAATTTATGATCGACTAAATTAGGTTTAGGTAAGGGCGGAGTCAGAAATTTATTTAAGGGTGTTATTTTTTTAACGATATTTAAAGAGAGTAAATTATTTATAAAGGGACGTCGTTTTATTTATAAAGGGTTGTCATTTTATTCATAAAAGGGATGTCATTTGTCTATATTTTTAATTTTTTATAAACAAATTATATAGAAAAAATAAGTTTTTAAAAAATTTTGGAGTGTTATGAGACACTCCAATCTAAAGGGTGGCTTCGCCCATGGGTTTGGGTATCCTTAATTAGTATATTATTATCTTATAATGAGATAGAACTAAAATTAAAAATAAATAAAAAAGAGATATTTTTAAGGAAAAAAGAAAATATTATTATTATTATTATTATTATTATTGTTATTGTTGTTGTTGTAAATGAAACAAGACAGATCGCGAGCTACTCGAGTTCGACTCGACCAATACTCGACTCGATTAAACTCGACTCAAGCTCGAGCTCAACTCGAGTTCTTAACGAATCGAGTCGAGCTCAGCATACTGAAGCTCGAGTCAAACTCAAACTAGACTCGAATTCTTAACGAGTTGAGTCGAGCTCAGCACTACTCGAGCTCGTTTATACCCCTATCCCCACCAATATGGGCAAATTGTTACAATATTGCAGCTGGAAAAAAATCCTACCTCTCATTTTATTTTCAAATCTATAGAAATTGTTACATTAACAATTAAAGTCAGACTTCTTACATTCCGACTTTAAACAATGTTTTTTATTAAAAAATTGAAGTCGAATCACTTACAAGCTGACTTTAAATAGTGTTTTATGTGTAAAGTGCATTCACACATCTTATCTTCTTCATTTTTAATAAAAAAAATTAGAATAAACAGTAAAGTCAAATTGAGTGCACACTGACTCCACTTTTTTTTAAAAAAAGAAATAGAATACCGATTTTACTTTCACTGTTCAAACTACAATATTTGTGTAAGTAATTTTACTTGTGTCATATTTGTGTGAGAAAAAAAAAAGTCAACTACCATATTCATGCAAAGCTTCCCACCAATTTAGCTAAATAATAAATGATTTAGATGAAATTTATTTTTATTATTTAAATAAATATAAAAAAGAAAATATTACATAAATCTATTTTTATTAAAAAATTATTAAGATTATTGATCTACAAACGGACAGTAAAGTTTTTATTAATTCAAATATTGTTAACCATTTATGTTACTGTAGTTTTCATAAAGTTTTAAAAAGAACTCATGGAGTTTAGCTTCCAAATTCCAATCAAATAAAGTGGCAATAAATATGGGGGAAAAAGAGAGGAGGAAGAGTATAGAGATTTTAACCTGGCTAGGGCAGGAGGATCCCAAGCAGCAGGAACTTCATCGATAACTTCCCGGGAGAGAAGGAGAGGAAACCGATCCACATGAAGATTGAACAATGTTATGAAATACCCATCAAGTCCTAAGCATTTGGTTTTCGCCGCATCCTTCGCCCACGACCCGCTTTGGAATCCGAACATTGAATTGAATTCCCCGGACGGAATTTTCCCTCCCAGGCTGCATTTCTGGTTGAAAAACTCCGCCATCTACACACACATATATTGCCATAAATCATAAGGGGAAGAAAATACGGTGAAAATTAAGGAAACTTACCTGATTGAAATCAAGGATATCGGACTGATAACGAGTACGATCGCCTTTATCGCATTTGATGTCGACGGAGACATCTTCAAAAGCTCCGAAACCGGGTATGGCGATCTCTTTCTTCTCGATTTCGTTGAGTAAAATCAGCCTTTATTTGCCTTTGCAATATTTGAGTCGGAAATCGGATGTTAAATCGAAGCCTTTCCCCAGGCTGTTAAGAGCTTTCTCCACTATTCCATTGTTGCTACGACTCATCGTCTCTTTGGTTTTCTTTCTCCTTCTGGTAAGCTATAGAAAGGGCTGGAAAAATGAAGATACAATATATATATATATATATATATATATTAAAATAGCGTGGAACAATTCTTTGGGTTATTTGGAGAATGTTTAAGACTGGGCATATTATTGGGTGAGGAAGTGAGAACGCTCTGAAGTCTGAACCGTACTCAACAATAAAGTCTAGGAAGTTTCCTTTGCTTTATTCCATTTCTTGTTTTTGAGTTCCAACTTTGACTGATTTGATAGGGATGATAATTTTACCCAACTTCAACGGGTTTTGAACCGATCCGGGTAGGGTTGGGTTTAGATGATATCCGTCCGACCCAATATATTTACTAAAATATCTTTCTACTATTTTATAATTATTTTTAGGGTAAAGTATGCCAGGTAACACCGAACTATAGGGTGTGACCTGTTTTTAACATCAACCTTTCAATTGGTCCAAACTTACCACCGAACTTTATTTTTCGACTCGTTTATACCACCCTGCCGTTAAATCGTTAACGCCGTGATGACATGGACGCTGCACTAAAATGGCGTCGTTTTGGTGCCGCTATTTTGATAATAAATGACCCAAAACGACGTCGTTTTGCTAAAGAAAATATATGAAATTGTGCACTCAATGGGATTCGTACCTAAGACCTTAAGCATCAAAGACAAACATCTTAACCACCAAGCCAACCTAATATATTTGAATTAGTTTTAGCACAAATAATATATATTCCCAACTGTAGTTTGTCATATAAATATATTATTTCTAATATAAAAATATTTAAATATTGTTATTAATAATATTAAATAGATAAATATATTATTATAAAAACTAAAAGACTAATTTTCAAAACAAAATTTATTTAAAAAATTTAAAATTCAACAAAACTTAATCCCTAAACTCATAAACCCTAACCCTAAACTATAAACTTTAAACCCTAAAATTTTATTCATAAACAAGTAATATTAAAATATATAAACAAATAATATATTATTATAAAAACTAAAAAAAATATTTAAAAAATATAAATTTTTTAAAATTTACGAAAAGACCCAAAAATTCACCAAAATCTTAAACCCTAAACCCTAAAACCTAAAACCTAAACCCCAAATATTTAAGATTTTGGTGAATTTTTGGGTCTTTTCGTAAATATTAAAATTTTTTATATTTTTTAAATAAGATTTTTAGTTTTTATAATAATATATTATTTGTTTATATATTTTAATATTATTTGTTTATGAATAAAATTTTAGGGTTTAAAATTTATAGTTTAGGGTTAGGGTTTATGAGTTTAGGGATTAAGTTTTGTCGAATTTTAGATTTTTTAAACAAATTTTGTTTTAAAAATTAGTCATTTAGTTTTTATAATAATATATTTATCTATTTAATATTATTAATAACAATATTTAAATATTTTTATATTAGAAATAATATATTTATATGACAAACTACAGTTGGGAATATATATTATTTGTGCTAAAACTAATTCAAAGATATTAGGTTGGTTTGGTGGTTAAGATGTTTGTCTCTGATGCTTAAGGTCTTAGGTTCGAATCCCATTGAGTGCACAATTTCATATATTTTCGTTAGCAAAACGACGTCGTTTTGGGTCATTTATTATCAAAATAGCGGCACCAAAACGACGTCGTTTTGGTGCAGCGTCCATGTCATCACGGCGTTAACGATTTAACGGTAGGGTGGTATAAACGAGTCGAAAAATAAAGTTCGGTGGTAAGTTTGGACCAATTGAAAGGTTGATGTTAAAAACAGGTCACACCCTATAGTTCGGTGTTACCTGGCATACTTTACCCTTATTTTTATATATTGTATTTAATATTTTATTACTTTTGGGGGTCGAACCGAGATTGATTTATGTTTTTATTATGTTGGGTCGAGATCAAATTGGGTTACGTTATAATAAAATTGGGGTCGAGTTAGGGTAAATAAATTTTAAGTCGGACAGCCAAAAACCCTGTCTCATTTCATTGCCATTCCTAATTATTGGTTTTAATTTGACTAATATTGTTGTTGGTATTTTTTAAACATAATTGTTGGTATAATATAGAAAATAAAAATTAAATGTGTTTAAATATTTAATGTTTTTCGATTCATAAATAAGAACAAATTTGTGTTGACAAATATTTAACCTGCACTTAAAAGATTCAAACATTAAACTATTCTATTATGAAAAAGCAGAAACTCCAGCGTGTTGCGTTTGCGTACACACAAGTGACTTTTTCCCCCCCTCTATTCAGTATTCAGGCTGTTTTGTTAATAATTTTAATACACAAGTTTGACACAATAAGTTAAGGTTCTTAATTACCGCAGCAACATCTCCATCTTGAATATACTTTTTCATTGCCCCGGTCCCTTACAATTTACAAATTTACTCATAAGTCCGATCAAGTTAGGTAGCATTTGAATAAGCTGACACTGATGGAATTATATTATATAAGCTAATTTAAATTTTTGTTTATCTAAAAATTACTATTTTATTAGGAATAATTTTACCTTTGTGACACGTTTTTCTCTGTCTTTGTAGCATGCTTTTCTCTGCCTAATGACACTCTTTCTCTAATTTTTGGCATGCCTTTGGTCTTTATTGAAGGTCGTCTGTCCGTTTCTTTTTTTCTTTATTTTTCTCATGGTTGGAATTGACATCGTCTCGACTGATCAAAATAATGCTTATTTGGTTATCATGTTGATCTTTTGCTTTGGACCCTCAGATTGAATTTGAATACGTGATTTGTGTTTGTGGATTATTTTCTCATAACGTTCGGGTCTGATTTGCGGTTTTCAGTGGTCTTTCAGTAGTTTGATCCTCTTTTGTGGTCTGTTTACTGATGCAGTTAGATATGTTCTTATCTATCGTTTGTTCGAGTCTTTTCATTGGATTTTTAACATTTCCATGGTATGATCAAAGGTGGCTAGTTTCTTATTTATTAGTAATTAAAAAATGTCCAAATTATGTGTTTAGTTTATGTTTATGATTGTAAACCCTCATTGTAATTTGGATATTTTCTATTTTTAATAAAACTAGCGGCTTCTATAGAAAATGTATCTTATTTGTCAATAAAGTTTTTGATGTATTGGAAAAGGTTAAGTATTGGATTAGGGACTAAACTGAACAAAATATAGGTCAATTTCGGATTAAATAAAAAATTTAGGGACTAAATTGAATGAAAATAAAAATATATTAAAAATATCGGACAAAATTATAAAAACTAGAAACAAATAGGAGTCAGTTTTGGATTAAATAAAAACTTTAGGGACTAAACTATATTAAAAATATCAGACTAAATTTTAAAAAATAGAAGTAAATAGGAGTCAATTTCGGATTAAATAAATACTTTAGGGACTAAACTGAAAAAAAAATTATATAAAAAATCAGAATAAATTATAAAAATTAGAAAAAAAATAGGGGTCGATTTTGGATTAAATAAAAATTTAAGGACTAAATTAAACAAAAACAAAACTATATAAAAATATTAAACTAAATTATAAAAATTATAAATAAATAGAGATTAATTTTAGATTAAATATAAAATTTATGGACAAACTGGACAAAAATAAAATCATATTAATCTTAATTATAATTATATATATTGGATTATAAATGAGGCAAAGCCATTACATCATATGTTATTCAAGCGAATATAATAGGGTCAGAAATGTCACGATGTAACAAAGGAATAAGATCAAGTAATACCGAGTGAAACGCATGAAGGGAGAGAGTCTCATCAGGGAATAGCTTAGCTATATGGTCAATTGCCATGTTAGCCTCACGACGTATATTTGTTTTACATATATATTAGTTGTGTTAAAATATTATCAACTTTTAAATTAGTTTAGTGGTTAAGCTTTTTTTAAGACAATATTTCAATTTCCATCACGTTCAAAACTCTTAAGTTTCTTCATCTCGTAGAGCGGTGTCGTTTTGAGGATATTAACATCAAAATAGTCTCATTAAAATTAAACAAATTAAAAGTTTCGTGGTAAAAACGAGTTATCGACAATAATTTAGTAGTATGTGTATGGTAAACCCTAAAAATAATAAACTTTCTACTTTTTGGACCCCTAATTTTCAATTTATTTAAATTTTACTCCTTAATTTTCTAATTTTTATGGTTACATATAATTTGCCCCTTATCTTAATTTTTGACTCTGTTATTGTGTGTATGTGTATATTTATTTAATTTACAGTTCAAAACTGTAAACTAATTGTAAATTTTATGATAATTGTGGGGGTTATATTATATGTTAATCATGATCACCCAAGATTTGAATGGTTCTTCCCATTATTTTATTTTCCCAATAAAGTCAAACTATGACCCCAAAAAAATTGTCTATCCATCCAAAGCAAATAATCGGGGGAGAGATCTATATATTCTCAACTCAAGGCATTAAAAGGCTGATTCTAAATTCAATAGAAATAATAAAAACTAGTTTTTTTAATAGATGTGTAGTTAAAAATATTTTAAAAAATGAGATGCTTTTTTATATCAATTTTTTTATATCTTGATTGTAAGTTTTAATAAAATCTATATTAGGAGGGGGAAAAACTTTTGTACTGTATATTCCTTTTTACGTAAAACCGTCGTTATTAAATGGTTGAATATAATAATATTTTTTTTTTCTAAAATTACGATCACATTACATGAATTTCCAGCAAAATTCTTCACATCATTAATTATCAGCAACTATTCTTTGATTTGTTCTCATCTGATCACATGCAGTTTTATATTAAGAATTCTGAATACGTGCCAAACCCTAATTTTCACACCAAATACGTAAACAATGGAAACACTGGCTAAGGTGGAATCAAAATATTCTTCCCAAATTCTGATTTCATACTTCTTTTACTGTAGTTTCAAATATATATAATATATAATGTCGTCTTTTCAATTCTTTTACTGTTGTTTCAAATATATATATATATATATAATTATATAATTATATAAGTCTGTATTCATAACGATCGACTAATGACTTTTTCTCTTTGGGGGCACGTTAGCGGGCCTAATGTGCCCTAGGAAAATCGTAGTTGATCTCGATTTCTTTTCTCGATTTCATCGAAATTTTGTTGATTCTCTTGTTTCTGTTATCAATTCCATCTTCATTTCATGTCAAAATCGAAAGTTGTGGAATGGAAGCTCAGCTTTTTGAGGGGGCGGAGGAGCATATATATATAATTATATAAGTTTGTATTCATAACGATCGACTAATGACTTTTTCTCTTTGGGTGCACGTTAGCGGGCCTAATGTGCCCTAGGAAAATCGTCGTTGATCTCGATTTCTTTTCTCGATTCCATCGAAATTTTGTTGATTCTCTTGTTTCTGTTATCAATTCCATCTTCATTTCATGTCAAAATCGAAAGTTGTGGAATGGAAGCTCAGCTTTTTGAGGGGGCGGAGGAGCATATATATATAATTATATAAGTTTGTATTCATAACGATCGACTAATGACTTTTTCTCTTTGGGTGCACGTTAGCGGGCCTAATGTGCCCTAGGAAAATCGTCGTTGATCTCGATTTCTTTTCTCGATTCCATCGAAATTTTGTTGATTCTCTTGTTTCTGTTATTAATTCCATCTTCATTTCATGTCAAAATCGAAAGTTGTAGAATGGAAGCTCAGCTTTTTGAGGGGGCGGAGGAGCACACTCTGGAATTTTTTCCGTCGAAGATATCTGAGGACACGCCGAAAGTTCAACCTCCATCGGCGGTATTTGAGGAAGGAATATTAGACTGGAGGTGTGCTTTGGTTGGGCAATTCCTTGGGAATGCGCCAAACTTCACCTCGTTGCAGAGAATTGTCGAGCTACTTTGGGGGGGAAATTCGACAGTCAAAGTTAGTATTGCGGGCTCTAATCTTTACGTTTATTCTTTCACTAATGCTTCGGCTAGGGACTGGATATTGGAGAATGGGCCATGACATATACATAATAAGCCATTGTTGCTTAGGAAGTGGGAACCAAATCTGAAGAAACTTGAGTTTGACCTATGTAGAATGCTGATTTGAGTTCATCTTTTTAATGTGCCATTAGAGTTGTACTCCAGGAAAGGTCTGAGTTACATAGCTAGTCCTCTTGGATTGCCACTATATATGGATTCTGTCACTACATCAAATGAGAGATTAGAATATGCTAAAGTGTGTGTAGAAGTTGAAGTGGGTAAACAGATTCCTAAAACTGTAATTGTGGTTACGAGGGATGGATCTAGAGCTACAGTAAGGGTGGTTATACCCTGGATGCCGAGTTGTGCTACTTGCAAATCCTTTGGGCATTTGGATAAAGCTTGCTCTGCTAAGGCAGTTGTCCAGCCTGAGAAGCCTGCTTAAGTTTGGAAGATTAAGGAGCCCAAAGATGTTGTAATTGTTGAATCTCCAGTAGTTCTTGTTGTGGATGTAATAGAAGGAAATGAGAAGAGTGATCTCAGGGAGGTTCCAGAAGAAAGAGACCCTGTTGATCAGGACATTTTACGTTCAAACGATCTTAAGTTCCCTTCCCTACAAGAATCTGTGAAGAAGAAAGGTAAAGGTCGTGGCAAAGGGGGAAGGGAAAACAAGCGTACTAGCTCTTAAGCTAAATTGGATGATCTTGCTGAGGCTTTTGACATTGGTGAGGTAGGTAGGCAGCCTAGGGTGGCATCCCAAAGAGTTGGTAATCTGCTACAGGAGATGAGGGGCAAAAAGAAAGATTGTTTGGACAAAGCTAAGGTCAGTAGTGAGGCTTTTGCTTCTAGTGCAGATGTTGGGGGGAAGACTTCTTCCTCAGCATGACAATTTATTTTTGGAACATTAGGAGATTTAACAATCCCATTAAGCAAAAAAAAAAAACTCTAGCTAGACTTGAAAAGTTAAATGTTGAGGTTCTTTGTTTGCTGGAAACATGAATTAGAGGCAATAATGCTGGAAGTATAGCTTCAAAGTTCTCTCAAGAATGGAATGTTTTCTTCAATTATGATGTCATCAATAAATGGTCGAATATGAATTTTATGGAGGAAAAGCTTGCATTTTACGGTTACTGATGTGGCTGACCAAACTATTACTCTAAGGGGCAGATTGCAAAATCATGATCTTATTATTAGTGTCGTGCATGGAAGTAATGATGGGATTAGTAGAAGGCAATTGTGGACACAGTTAAAGAATGTTAGTGATACTGTTGGATCCATCCCTTGGATAATTAGGGGAGATTTCAACATTTTTTTCAAATGCTTCTGAGAGCTTGGATGTTGATGAGTTAGAACCCTATATGTCACCTGAGATGGAGGAGTTGAGAGCATGTATGGATGATCTAAATATAATGGATCATCCTTTTGCAGGCCCTCTGTTTACATGGGCCAATAATCAGGGAGAGGGGTTCCATGCTAGGAAGCTTGATAGGATATTGGTTAATGGAGTTTGGTTGCATAATTTGGCAGACTCCTATGTTGAATTCTTGGCTAAAGGAGAATCTGATCATTGCTTGGGGCTTGTTTGGCTTGAGAAGGATCTATCGGCTTCTCAACCAAAGCCGTTCAAATTCTTTAACTTTTGGACTTTGAATCCAGCTTACAAAACAATTGTAGAATAGTCCTGTCAAGAAGACATTAGGGGTGATCCAATGAAGGTCTTATTCCTTAAGCTTAAACGGTTAAAATTCAAGCTAAAGGCCCTAAATAGAGAGAAATATGTCAATATTTTAAGAAGAGTAATTGCTAAGAGAGCCCAATTGGAGGAGAAGCAACTTCAAAATTTTAGTGTGGTTGGAGTAAGGGATTTAGAGGGAGAGAGAACTCTTAGCTTTGAACTCCATGAGCTTGAGCAGACTGAAGCTCTTTTTTACATACAGAGAGCAAAGGTGCAGTGGATTGAAGATGGTGATCAAGGCACCAAGTTCTTCCATTTCACTTTTGTTGCCAAGAAAAAGAAAAGTACTATTCGTTTGCTTTTTGATGAGGAAGGAAACAAGCTGGAGACGTTTGAGAAAATGTCGAAAGAGATGGTGGCCTTTTTCCAAAACCTCATTGAGACTGAGGATCCCAATGCTAGAGGTTGCTCTGTGGAGTTGTTGAAGGAGAATTTAAGTACATCACTGCCTGCTGGTGCTAGTGAAATGTTGAGCAGAGATGTCACTGATTTGGAGATAAGGGAAACACTGTTTGGACAAGGTAATGAGAAGAGCCCTGGCCCGGATGGGTATACTGCCTAGTTTTTAAAAGATGCCCAGGACATAGTTAAAGAGGATTTTGTGAATGCAGTGAAGTATTTTTTCCACACCTTATTATTTTCAGCTTTCAATGCCACAAACATAACCCTGGTTCCTAAGGTGCCCAACTCTTGTAGGACTAAGGAATTCAGACCTATTTCATGCTACAATGTGGTTTATAAGACCATCACTAGGATTATGGTTAACATGATTGCTTCTTACTTCCCTGAGATGATCTTGCCTAATAAATCTGCATTTGTTAAGGGAAGAAGTATTGCTGATAATACTCTTTTTAGCGCAAGAGTTGGTTAAAGGCTACTCGCAAAAGTCCTTGTCTGCTAGATGTGCTCTAAAGATTGACCTCTAAAAATCTTTTGATTCTATCAATTGGGATTTCTTATTGAAGGTGCAAGAGGCAATGGGGTTACCTCAAATTTTTATTGGTTGTATTAGGGCCTGCATCACTACATCTCATTTTTCAGTATGTTTTAATGACAGTTTGGTGGGGTATTTCAGAAATAGAAGGGGGTGAGGCAGAGAAATCCCCATACCTCTTTGTGTTAGTGATGAATGTGCTATCTTGTCTCTTGAATCTTGCTGCAGAAAATAGATTGTTTCGGTACCATCCAAAGTGCAAGAAAATTCAGCTAACTCACTTGAGTTTTGCTGATGACTTGCTTATCTTTTGCAAAGGGGACGAGGATTCAATGGTGGGAGTGATGGCTGTGTTGGAACAATTTTATAGTTTATCTGGCCTAAAACTCAATGCAGCTAAAACTGAGTTCTTTGCTTGTGGCGTCAGTGATGTAGAGCTGCTGGAGATACAGGGGTCCACTGGGTTCAAACTTGGGAAATTACATGTGAGATACCTCAGGGTACATTTGGTTTCGAGGAAGCTTGGTGAACGGGACTGCCAGGCTTTATTAATAACGCTCAAGGATAAACTGAGTTGTTGGGTTAACAGGAAACTCAGTTGTGGGGGGAGATTGCAACTCATCAGAGCTGTCTTATTCAGCATAGCCAATTACTAGTGTCGGCAGTTAGTCTTGCCAAAGAACGTCATTATCAAAATTGAGCAGTTGTGCATGAGATTTTTTTTGGAAGGGAGAGAATGTTTCAGCTTAGGAAGCGAGAGTTAGCTGGCAGCAGGTGTGTCAACTAAAGGCTGAGGGTGGCCTGGGCTTTAAGAGTATTCACCGTTGGAATAAGACTTGTCTTCTCCTTTTGGTCAAGACGATCCTTGCTGGGGAAGGGTCTTTGTGGGTGGCATGGCTTCGGGCCTATGTGTTTAAGGGTGAGAATTATTGGTCAGTAAGTTGCAAGCCTCATTTCAGCTGGGTGGTTAAGAAACTTTTGAAGCTTCGAGATGAGGCAGTAGGACTTTTTCAGGGGCGGAGTAGCTTGTCTGGAGTGAGTTCGTAGTGGATCTGGGATAAGATAAGGAGACGAGGAGAGAAGGTACAATGGCAAAAGATTGTTTGGTTTCCTCTTCATGTCCCTAAACGCTCTATTGTGACTTAGATGGCCATTTTGGATAGGCTCCTCACAAGGGACAAGCTGGTTAGAATGGGGATAACCAGGAGACTTTTTGTTTGTTCTGTGATGAGCCAGAAAGTAGGGACCATATATTCATTGGCTTCTTGTTTGCTACTGGTATTTGGGAAGCCATTTTACGCACCTGTAGTGTGCAGAGATCGGTTATGTGCTAGGAAGAGGAACTCCAATGGGTAGTTACTCGGCTCAAGGGTAGATCGCTAGTGCTTCATATCCTGAAATTAGCATGGAATGCGTATATTTACAGGATCTGGGAGGAGCGTACCTGTAGATATTTTCGGGGATCCTCTAAGTGTCAAGGGGATATTATAAAGCAAATTAAGGACATTGTTAGTATTAAGCTGAGAAAGAGGAATATAGATATAGATGATAGTGTTAACTTGCAGTTATGTGATAATTGGGGTATACAAATTGATGTATAGGTGTGGGTTATCTGTAGTCATGTAACAGTGGTTTGTTGTTTTTTGTGCAATAAAAATGATAACATTTATCCAAAAAAAATAAGTCAGTATTCATTTTATTTTCTCTTGTTAAAAAAGAAGTTAAACAATTGAGACAGATAAAGATAAGATTATCTTCCGTAGGACTTTGACGATCCAAAAGCAACCAAATATAAGTATTAATAGATACAAAATATTGATAACTAATAAACTACTTCAAATAAGTCTCGAATATAATCATATTCTTATATGTTATTTTTGTTGTTTAAATAATCAAACAGCTATCAGCTATCAATTAATTTTACCAAACACTTTTATACAATCATCTAATACAATCCCGCTAGTAAATGATAATAAACAAGATCTAAGAGGCGACTGAGAATGGAACAAATGAAAAGTGTGGAAATGAGCTTTTAATTTAGTTCTCTTTGTATGCGTGAGGAAGCAAGATAAAGTGAGTGTGCAGTATAAGCAAACGAAAAGCAAGTTGGAAGATTTTTCCAAATACTTGCTTGATAGAGAGAGTCTACCAAGTGTTCGATAAAATTAGTCAAAGAAATGGATCAATGCCAACGGCGTGTATGGACGTGTTTTGTGGGCAATACTCCGCCTCGCTTTCACTGGAAAGGTCTGTGGCAAGCCTTTGATCACCATGGTGTAGTAGTGGGCGTGTTCATTCCTAAAAAAAGAGCGAGAGATGGGTCTCGCTTTGGCTTTGTGAGGGTGGCGTCTAATAGTGATATTGAACGTGTCATGGAGAGGTTGGATGGATTTTGGTTACACGGATCAAAGATTAGAGTTGTGTGGGCATGAGGAGGTGATCGAAGTTCTTTTGGCGACGCAAAGATTCATCTTCGATATCAGTCACGAAACCTAGAAATACTGAAAAATCACGACAAGCGATACGAAAAGTGTTTGGATCATTCGATCTGAATAACGTAGCAATACTACATAAGAGTTTGGTTGGGTGGACAGATCACACAGAGGAGATCATGATTTTGGCAACAGAAATGAGTAATATAAGTTTGAGTGGTTTTTCCACAATGCATATTGTTGGTGCGATGGTCCTAATTATGTGTGATAATGAGGGTGTTAAACAGATTTTTTGAAGAATAGCGATATGAGCCGATGGTTCACTCGTTTGTTAGATTGGACGTCAGATCTTGTGATGTCGTCCAGGAGTGTATGGCTATCAATAAGCGGCATTCCCATTCACTTATGGTCACAACAAACCTTTGCTAATGTGGTAGGGTTGTGGGGTTCTTTAGTTTGTTTGGCGGATAACATAGAAAAACCAACGTCTTTTAAGCGAGGGAAATTTTGATACGAACATCAATCCTGAATCGTATTGATGAGATACTTGATTTGGTAGTGAAAGAGAATTCTTTCCCAATACATGTACAGAAAATTGATCCATGGCGAGGTTTGGAAGATGATGCTTCGGTGGAGCTGGATGTGAGGACTGGTTTTGCTACACTGTTACCAGAAGAGGGGGATGAAGGAATGGAGGATGTTATGCTTAGTGTAGGACATGTCGAGTCTTCATCGGGCGAGACATTAGTGTAAAATTCAAAGACATTATCTCCTATTAAAATTGATACGAATAAGGGGATTCATGCTGAAATCGACAGTCCGAGCCATGGATTTGAGAGGACACCGACGACATAAATTGTGGTGCCAAACTCGTGCTCACCATTGGTGGTCGAGTCTGACTTGTTGGATCGCATTTGGGAGAAAAATAAGAGAGTTGATTAGCGAGTAATTGCACCTTCAAAAGAGATGGGCTGGATGGCTAATGAGGATGTGGGGCTGGTTGATCGTTCAACTGAGTCACAACCTAGTGTAGATGTGATGCCGAATGAGCGCAATTCCTTGTTAGAGGTGGTATTGGTTACCGAGCAGGATTAGATTTGCAAATACAGGATAGACAAATTATTGATGGGACACGATCCAAGATACCTAGGGTGGACAAGGCAATGGCTATTGAACTTAATGGTGAGTTTCGACGTGTTCGACAAGTCTCAGAAGCTGTGCTTAGTTTCTTATCTCTGGGCGAGAGGTATGAGGCTAAGAAAAGATTGTCTAAGAAAGGGAGGGGTCGACCAAGAAAGAACGCTCCGCTATCACCACCAGTCGTGAATGGTTCGCTTTTGAACTCAATTTTTTTGAGTTGTAAACAAGCCATTTGACAAGAAGCAAGAGAAATAGTGAAGCTTAGAAAGCTAATTGGGGCTAAAACCATGTGTAACAAAGAGGAAATAGTGAAGGATATTGCGCGTCTTATTGAGGCGCGAGAGAGAAATTATTAGCACATGTATTATGTGGCTGTTGTTATGGCATGTGGGGGGAATAGGCTCGGAGTTGAATTTCAACGTCTTTTGCGACAACAACGATGCGAGAAGGCTCCTTTGCAAGAAACAAAATTGGAGAACCTGGTTGATAGCATTGTGCATCGAAATTTGACTATACTTTTTAGCCATCGATTGGGGGCTCGGGTGGTGTGCTTGTGGATAGGGATACGAACATATTTCTTGCATCATATAAACAAATTTGAACATGAAAAGTAATTATCGAAGGTGAATGGCTTTTAGAGGATTGGGTCTACGGCGTTATGGGTGTGGATGCCCCATGTTGGCAAGAATTGGGTATCATTGTTCGGTAGCGTTATATTGCGTGGTTTTTAGGGGGAATTTCACATGGTGTTGAAGGCAGTGGATCGACAAGGCTGCACAAGTCTCCATCGAGGTATGGATTTGTTGACTGTAATGCTTTTATAGACATGCCTTTGCAGGGTAAGCGATTCTTTTGGTGCGTGATGAGTTTAACGTTGATAGCTTGACGTGTGGGAAGCCAGGCGATATGCCATGCATTAGTGTTATTATGCAAGTCGTCCATGAAAGTTTTAGAAGTGGTTCGGTCTAATTGATGTAGCGTGCTTGTCACTCTTGTAAGTATTTCATAATATATATAGGGAGACGAATGGTTTGGCTAATGCTCTTGTTAAAGGGGGTGTAGTTTGATCGTCATGGCTTCATATGATGGATTTTGTTTGTTTCGGGGTGTGTTTTGTTTTGAAACCTTTCTAGGTTGTGTCTTGTTTTGAGAGTTTTCGTCTTGTGTTGGTCATGTCATGTTTTGTGCGTGTTTTTCCGTTTCCATCACTATCATAAGTACTTTTTTCCTCCACATCGGATTAATGAGGTTTTTAATGAGGCTTGTGATAGTGTAGGCATTGTATGATTCAACTTTAATAAAAATCATACGTTTCGCCTATAAAAAAACAATTCGCTAGTCAAATCAGCAAAATATTCAGCTATCCGCTATAAGCTAATGACCCTGTTTAGCAATTGGCGGATAGCTGATTGCATTAGCTGATTTGACTAGCAGATTACATTAGCTGATTGTATAAAAGTGTTTGGTAAAATTAACCGATAGCTGATAGATGTTTGATTATTTGAACAAGCAAATGACATATAAGATATGGTTATATTTGATACTTGTTTGAATAATTTATTAGTTATTAACATTTTGTATCTATAACTATTAATTATATTATAAAAATTATTTTTTAATATCATTACTAAGCATATATGAGGATGTACATATTAATTTTTTATTTGTAAAATTATCTTTCTAATATAATTTTAATAATTATTAAATTTAGATGTATATATTAATTTTTTATCTATGAAATTATATTTTGAGTATTATTTTATTAATTATAAAATTTATATGTATTTATTAATTTATATATTAATTTCTTATTTATGAAACTATTTTTTTAATTTATCAAATTTATGTTATTTTGAGAAATTTTTTATAATTATAAAGGACAAAATAGTCTTTACAAGTCTATTACCAAATCTCTAACTCAAAAAGCTCCTAAAAAAAGCTTTTTCAAAATAAGAGGTTTCACCTCAATCCGATGTTACTATCCTCTATTTACCAAACATCCAAATTAGAAGATTTGACTGGTCAAACCTCTAAAAATGCTTCAAACCTCTAGTTTTAGCTCAAAAAGCTATTTACCAAACATGACTAATATAATCAGCTATTCACTATCAACTAATATAATCTGCTATCGGTTATCCGCTATCAACTAATGTAATATGCTATATGTTAATTACCAAACAAAGCCATAAATAATTTTATTAACACATATTTTAAATTATGATTCGTGTAGTCACTTTTAAATATTAGATTTTATCATTAATTGCAAAAAATTTATACAAAAAAATCTATATTTGAAAATTGTTCACTAATTTTTTTTTTATGAAAGCTAAGGTGATTACAAGTAGTATCTGTTCTAAATATACTCTCAACCATTTGACAATGAACGCTCAATCACCCTGCTGCAGCTGCTGGTGCTCGAACTCGTGACCTCTAGGAACAACAACCGTTCCCTTAACCACTGAGGCAAGTTGGTTCGTGCTGTTCACTAAATTATTATAGATAGAGCGATGAAAGATTTGTATATGGATTTATTAATTTAGCTTTTCTCATTTACCCTAATATTTTTTTCTCACTAACTCAAATTGTTCATGTGGTAGACGATCGGTACTCTTTTTTTTTCATTACTTTGCTTTATTATATCATATATTTATTTTTTTCTTTGTTTTTTAGTTTTAAATTAGAATAACTTTACCTTTATGACACGTTTTTTTTTGTCTTGTGGCACGTCTTCCTTTACCTTTTGATGCAATTTTGTCTTTTTTGTTGGTCGTTTGATCTTTCTTCTATTTTTTTGTTTTTTCAAGATTGAATTTGACTATGATGCGACTGATCAAAATGTCGCTTATTTGTTATTCTGTTGATCTTCCATACTTTGGACTTTTGAGCTGGATTTGAATAGGCGTTCACAATCATCGTTTTTTGTTCGCAATTGAGTTGTAGTAACTGACATTTTGTCAACGTGTCATACCGGTTAAATGCATTTTTAATGTGAGTGTTGATGACTTTATCCTTCAATCGTCGATTTATAGTATTGTTAGTATCTATCTTTTATTCGAGTGCTTTGGTTAAAATTTTAATTTTTGCTTAGTTTTTGTTTTAATAGTTATAAAAAAACGTCCATATTAAGTGTTTAGTTTGCGCTTATAGTAGTAAACATTCATTGTAGTTTTGAATATTTCTTTATTTTTAATAAAACTAGCAACTTTTGTAAGAAAGTGATTTTAATCATTTCTCAACTTAATTATACTCGACTAATTTGTGATATCAATTCAATCAATAATTTTATAATAAATATAGATAGATGGATAATATTTTGATATTCGAGTTTCAATATCGATCATATATTTCTCATATTAAGGTTCTGAATTATTTATTATATTTTTGTGATGATCAATTCATCATCCTCTTATCTCCAATGATTTGTGTTCACAATGCGATACGGTTTAGGCCAGGAAAAAACAGTTAGATTGCGGGCGTAGCACAAAGACTAAATTGCGAAGTTTTTACACCGGAGACTCCCGTCTTCATTAATCATTATCATACCAGTTGGCAATTCATGTTAATCTGGCAAACTGACATTATGAAATTTTGATATTTAAACAATAACAGAAACATAATCTCCCCCCCCCCCCCCCCCCCCCCTTTAGTTTCAGTTATTAAATATTTTATTGTTAAAAAAACTTCGTCAACACCTCTATTTATTTTATTAAAACCAGGGTTAAATATTATTTTGTCCCAAAGTTGTACTACATTATCAATTGGGGTAAAGTAAAAAAAAATCTCATAACGTTTAACTGAATAGTCATTTTACCCTTTATTTTTTAGTCAATTTAACCCCTCAACATTTTATTTTGGGTCAAAATGACCCCTTTACGGATAAAAAATGTTAGTCAACTTACGATAAACAACTTGAAATGACTTGACAGAATGACACGTCAGAAGGAAAAATATTTTATATTTCGTACAATTTTATAAAAATATTTTTGACTAATGTGTCATTATGTAAAGTCAGCATATTTGTCTATATGTCACTGTTATCACGGCATGTATTGTCATGTAGGTTTGTCACGCTATTTCAAGCTGTTTATCGTCAGTTAAGTGACAAGTTTAATCAGTAGAGGGGCTATTTTGATCTAAAATAAAACGTTAAGGGGTTAAATTAGTTCAAAAAAAATAGTTGCCAAAATGACTATTCAATACCTAAAGAATTTTTCAGTTTAATTTGACCTTAAACTTTTCTTTTGTGAAGCGTGTTACCCCACTTTATTATTTCGTTATGGTAAAAGAAGGTCATGTGACATTCTAGGGGGAAATCCAAATATTCTCTATTTTTTTTAAAAAATGTATTTGTGAAGACTTTTTTTTCTTCAGTTTTTCAAGTCTAGTACTATATATTATTTGTCACGTGGTACCTTAGGTGACACATTCCTAAGTGTCACATAATTGTTCTTGTAACAGAATAATAGGAGGAAAAATTCACGAGTCAAAATGAATTAAAAAATTCTTAAATATCACAATAATAGTGAAATACAACTTTAGGAGTCAAAATAATATTTAACCTTGAAATTATATTCATAAAAAATATGAAACTGAATACGGAGAGTTTAATATCTCAAGAATATTGTTCGGGAAATGGTTATTTAGGTTTTTCCGAAAGTTTTTCTACTTTTAGTTAAAAGCAAGGCCTTGCGGGAATAAAAATAAAATAATATACTTATATAGTTAAAAGAAAAGTATAAGGACTTAAAAAAGTGTATTAGTTTTAAAGGTTATTTTAATATATAATTAGTATAGCTTTGATAATGTTGTTTGTTTTTGGTTGAAACAAAATTGAATTTTAAAATTTTTTTAGCTTTAATTCGAGTTATATATATTTTTATTTTACCACTTCAGTTTAGTTGATAGTTGTTATTTATTTTCAAACCGAATGAAATGAATAAATCAAATTTCAACTAAACATAAATTAATAACTTGAATTAATTCACATTCAAATTTTATAAAATACTATAGTCTATATCTTATAAGTTATAGTAATAAATTTACACATTTTTAATGTTTCGAAAAGGAAAATTCGACAATTAATACTTCATAAAATTTTGTCATATAATACAAACAATGATCTAAAGTATATTAATTTTTTTATTTAGTCATTTAAAGTATTTTTTTTCGTCAAAGTATGTATATAAAGTATAACATCTTTTTTATTTAGGTACCTAAAATATTTTTTTATTAAAATAGACACTTAAAGTATTTTTTAATTAATGTCACATGTCAACTTTTAGAAACCTAGACAAATACAATCTATACTTTATGTATCTATTTTAACTAAAAAATACTTTAAGTGTCTATTTTGACCAAAAACTATACTTTAAATACTTATTTTGATCAAAAAAATACTTTATATACTTAGATAAAAAATGGTGATATACTTTAAATACTTTTGTAGGTAATATGCATGTCCGTCTTATAATTCATGTTTGGAGTGTAAAGTTGTCCTTTCCAACAATGTCGTTTTCAATGTTTAAACTCGTGTCCTTTACTTGAGAGTACAATGTGCATTACCAATACACCAAACACTTAACAATTTTAAACACTTTTATTTGTGATATAAGACTAAATCTTTAAATGATTTTTGTCTATGGATGAGACTTGTTTTGGACCTACTGATTTCTGTCCATTCCTGTTTAAACTTTATTTATTATTATTATTTTTTGGAATGTGTTTTATTGATCAAGAGTAAAGACATTAGTCTCGTTAAAATACCTCCCTAAACTTATCGAGAAAAAAGAGTGCACAATGTAAATGCTAAATTACACACTAAATAGCTCGAGCAACCATCTAATCACCTGTCCACTTATACAGCAAAAATTAGAACAGCCAAATAAAAAGCACACACCCAGATCACCATCTAATCATCTATTATTTGTATTTTTTTCTTGGCCGATTTAAGTAACTCGAATCAAACTGTCAATATAATAGAAAATGGCATTAGAATCAAATAGAGATGGTCATAGATCGAGTTTTTAGCCGATATGTATTCGATCTGAAAATTTAATATTTTCATCTAAACTCCAACCGACTTGAACCCAAATTTTAGAGTAAAAACTCGAACTCAACCCGACCTGACCTAACATAAATAAAAAAAATTATCATTTTTCATCATTATTCGATAAAATAGAGAGCTAATTGAAAAAATATAAATAAAGAGGGAGTGTTATAATAATTATTCTATTTTTATTAGACAAAATAAGGAGATAATATATATATATATATATATATATATATATATATATATAAGAGATGGTCATTGTAGCAATTATACCTAAATATTTATGATAAATTTAAACTATTATTTCGGGTCGGGTTGGGTAAGATATTTTTCACTTTAAACTCAAACCCGACCCGACCTTATCATTAAAAAATCAGATCTGAACCCAAAATTTTCTTTAAAAACCCCGGTCTTATAAAATCAAGTTGGGTCAGAACTCATCGGGTATGGGTCAAATGGCCATCCCTAGAATTAAAATTTCAATATATTTTTGGATGAATAAAAATCAGAAAGATTATTACTAAAATTGGAGGAAAATAGGATGTATAGTGGAAGTGAATAAATAGATACTTCTATAATTATACATTACTCTAAAGTATAAAATTCAATTTGATTAAAATTCATTTCTAATCAAGTATCTATCCTACAAATAGATAATTTGAATAAGAGTTATAACATAGAGTTGAATAACCCACAAATCGTGTTAAACTACAATCTTTTTTATTTTTTTTCATTTTTTGACATTAGTAAATTTCTCATCTTTTGTCCTAGTTTTTTTCGAAGTAATTTTTCATGTAAATCTTGATTTTTTTTATTGTGTGATCATATATTTGTCGTTATCTTTCAGCGTTGTTGTTGTTATTATTATTATTATCATTAGAAAAGACATGGACAAAAACGTGTGTATGGTATTAGTCAGCTGAATGTTGGGACCAAAAATGGACCAATCGGTTCAATTTAAACAGGCAGCAATGAAATGTATGATGGAGAAAAAAGAGTTGGAAGTCAAGTGGAGTCTAAATTATAGGTTGGGGAAAAAGACCAATCGTGGGGTATTCAAATCATGCATATAATATAATGGAAACGGGGCGACTTTAGCTACTCTCACTTGACTTCTAGTCAAGCCACAAGAATTCTTGCTCTTTGGTCTACCATTCACATTTGGATTTTTCACATTGCTTCTTCTCTCAAGAGGTTTAATGATTTTTTTTATTTTCCTTTAATATAAAAGTAGTAGTCATGAGTAGGGCTGATAATTAGCATAACCAGCTCGCAAGCTATTTGAATTTGGTTCGGTCAAAGTTTAACTCGAATAAATTCGACTCAAGTTCGTATTTGGCTTGAGACCTTAACAATTCTAACAGAGTCGACTCAAATTCGACTAAAAGAACTCATTAACATGCTCAATATATTGCAAAATTGTTGTTACCATACAAAAACTTTATTTGTGTTGTAATCATGGTTAAATACTTAAATACTTTAAATATTCTTTCCCTTGTGAACTTGTATAATTTAAAAAAAATGTACTATGATTACTTGTGTACTTCAAAAATAATTATTATCTTTTCCCAAACACAAACATGTTTTCACATGTTATTTTTCAAAACTTCAATAAAAATATTTAAAAGTAATTTGAGGAAAACAATGAGTCGACGTCGAGCCACGAGCCGAACTCAAACTAGCTCGAGCTCGAGCTCAAACTAGCTCAAGCCCGAGCTTAAAATTACGAGCTCAACGAGCTTCGAGCCAAGTCCACTAATATTATTTTCGAACGGCTGCCTAGGCTTTGACTTAACTCGGCTCTTATCGCCCCAAGTCATGAGATAGATAGGGGTTATATTTTTTTGTTCAAAGGATAACTTACTTCGATTAAGAAAATAGGGGCCCGACCCCATGCACATGAAGTGCAGGAAACAAAGGAACATCATAAGGTAAAAATCTAGAGGCAATCCAGCGGTAGAAAACAGTATCCATGCAGAGCCTAGCAATGCAGAGGGGATACAATACAATGGAGGCATAAAGCCTAACCAGATTCGGGGCATTCAAGCCCGCAAAGCAACACCAACACCAAGCGAAACAACCACCACAAGACAACCTCGGATCAGAAAAGGCGAAAGCAATACTCATGTTCGTCTGGGAGAGCTCCATCCGGAGGCATGCTTTCAATTCCATGGAAGGATTGGTCCTTATCACCAGATCCGCGGGAATACTTATCCCTAACTGATCAGGCTTCACCATCTGAAGACCGAGATAAAACCCCATCATAGAAAAAGGGAGCACCAAGACAGCCGCAAATCGATTACGTAACTTTTCAAACACAAACGAAAGGTAAAATCCCCCTGGATCCCATTCAAAGCTCGACATCTTCACTTCGCGGAACTTAGCATCAAACCGAGACTCGCCGATATTCCAACTCCCATAATAAAGCCTGGACCGATAATTAAAAAACTTTAAGCATCGGATTCCAACATATAACAAACTAAGCGGACTAAAAACTGATATAGGATGGACACCGTGCGGACTAGATAGGAGCTTAGAATCGGGAGACCCCATTCCACAAAAACCGGATCCGTACAGCAGATCCAAAACCCCGTCAATACAGGACCAGGGAAATAAGTCAACAGCCACCAAGCCTGGTCCATCGTGTGTATTGATGTCGAACAGGCCCAAACAAATGAGATAAGACCAAAACCCTCTCGGGTCCCAATGAAATCTCTGATTAGAGATTTTCCGAGAGTTAACAGAACTCCAAAAATTAGTACTCTTCCAAATCCCATATTTTAAGGATTTGTTTGTCCTAAAATAGGAAAGAAAAAGTCATATCCCAAAGGATCCTAACACCATAGGCAGAAAAAGGAAATAACCAACTTTCGAAAAGTGGGCCCCAATCATGAGCTGGCTTGACAAGAGGGGAAAGGACAAAAATGTCCTTTCCATCGTTTCCTTCTCCCTCAACGCCCACAGATTGACCAAAGCATCGTCGGGAATTTCTCCAGCACGCCGACGGACATTGTAACTTAAAGTAGTTTGATCTCGTTTATCCGCGCACAACGCCACCTGGTACCGTTCCCTTCGAACTCCACCGTCTCTCGACACCAGCATGTCTGGAAAGACACCACCTTTTCCGGCCAGAAAAAACCTGAAAGCACAGCGCCCAGAAGAAGATAAGCAGCATCCATCCAGCCACCCTCTCCTCAGGCCGCCAGGACCAAATCACTCCCGACTCGGTGTTGCTCAATGCCAAGACACCTTAACCAACAACTTATCTGGTAGCAGTAAAAAGCCGAGACGAGCTTCGGCAACCAAGCCGTGCAAGGAAGGGAAGGAGTTTCGCCTAGCCGGCAACCTGGGGAAGCGTTGCAAGAAAAGGCTGGAGTTGGCCATGGACGGGGATGATGTCTCCCTGGTTCAACGGCTTCGACCACGGCCAGCGTGCTCCCTTCAGTGAAAACTGCGGCAGAGTCCACCGAAGGGGTTCTGCAAAGGATGCCAAAGTCCAATGTTAAGTGTGTAAAAGTTCTATAATTTACCCCCTATTTAACCCATATTTCTGCTGCATTCAAGCATAATTCATTGCATTTAGGTTAGATTTCAGTTATACATCACAAATATATTAAATGGCACAGTTTCTACTGAAATTGATTGTTTTTGCAGGTAGCTGTTGTAGCAGATGAAGAAGCAGACGCTGGGCAGTGAAGAAGCAGAGCTGGAACTGGACGTGCAAACGAGGAGGACGATGCTGCCAAGGCCGCTACCGTGGCAGCCAAGGATGACAGCAGTGGTGAGGAGAAGAAGCAAAGTGGGCCTCGATAGAAAGAGAAAATTAAGCCCATCTGTCGTGGAGCACTCGTATATTTTTCCAAGACCTAGATCAGAATGAAGGCCAAGCCCAAAGTTCAAGGAAGAAACTCCAAGCAAGAAGGAAGGACGAATTAAAGATATATTCTTTGAAGATTTAGTCTTTAATAGAGTTGTACTTTAGTTTAAACTTGTATTCTTGCCATATTAGAAAACTTGAAGCCAAGGCCTATATAAAGGCATGTAATTCGACCTAGGGGAGAATATCTTCATCTCTAGCCTTCTTCCCAAAACCCTAGCCGTTTTCCCCTTCTCATCATGTTCTAAACTTCCCCTAGGGCCACGGGTTGATTTGTAAAGTAGTTGCAAGGATTGCATTTGTTTTAGGAATTTTCTGTTCAATAAAATAGACTTCAAGTTTGCTTATTCTGGTTTTCAACATCTTGCAAGAGTATCGGGAGAGCATTGTGAGATAATCTATTTACTTAATATCGGGAGAGTTAAGTATATGAAAGGAATAAGTACGGGTTCTCCAGTTTATGGTTGAACTATCTCGGACCTAGGGATAGGACGAGGTTAAGTGGTTAAGGAAGAATTCAACAACATTGGTGTTCATCCTTCGATTCACGCCGGGAGGTATCATAAAAGATGTGTTCATCGACAGACTTGGACCTAGGGATAGGCCAAGGCATAGCAGGGATTCTTACCAAGCTTGAAGTACAGAGTTGAGTGATCGTTGTCGCGACTATTAACAGACCGCTACCGTGACAGGGACGACGACAGAACAGATATTCCCAGGCTTTGCAACACCTACACTACTGAGCAATTCAATACCAGCACATTTTCTCTATCTTGATTTCATTACTCTTTTATTTAAGTACTCTTTATTATCTCGTGACAACAACTTAAATAATTCTTTTCTCTCTCGTGCAGCAATCTAAGGTGAAGCTATTAGCCCAGTCCCTGTGGAGACGATATACGATACTTCTGTATCACTTTACTACTTGTGTTGTGTACACTTGCACTACATTGCGATAGACACTTTTACACGCAACAAGTTTTTGGCGCCGTTGTCGGGGACTAGCAACATATCTTTACCCTATTTTTTACTGCACTTCCTTTACTTTTCTGTTTTTACTTGAATTGTTCAACCTATACGTTTCACACGGTCTTTTGTTTGCGTATGCGCAGATCTCAACGAGAAAAAGAACCTGAGCACCAGTTATATCCTGAAATCGAACGAACGTACAATCTCAAGAAAAGAGTCTGTTACCTCGTTGAAAGAAACGAATACCTAGAGGAGAAATTAGAAGCAATCGTGAACGAAAGACGCGAAGAAAGAAGGAACGACCAAAGGAATCCTCAGTGTAACCCCCTCGTCCCGGTCTGGCCGGATGGCCGGTCCAAGTGGGCTACACGGGGAAAACCGAATGAAACCCGTTAAGGCTCCCCTTCGGTTAGCAACCCTATTCTTTTTTTTTAAATTAATCCTGTCTAGAGGAGTATTAAAGTCCTAAGTGATCAAACAGCGGAACGACACACACGAGACAGTCAACCGAACCCAAAACAACATTTAACAGCCCAATTTTAAACTTAACTGCAGGCGGTATCGATACACATAAGGAGGTGTATCGATACACCTTGACTAGGTCAAAAGGTCAGAGTCAACCCGTGGAGACCGTATCGATACACCCAAGGAGTGTATCGATACCCTCCCCAACGGTTGACTTCTCATGGTCAACGCTAAGGTGATCGAATCGATACGCCAAAGACCGGTATCGATACCAAGTTGGACAGTGACTCCAGTGACCAAAAAGGTAACGATATGCCTGAGACCGGTATCGATACCAAGTTGGACAGTAACTCCAGTGTCCAAAAAGGTATCGATACGTCTCCCCGCGTATCGAAACGCATGGCCTGGAACAAGAAGGCCGTATCGATACGGGTCTAACTGTATCGATACCCCTGCTCTGCAACTCCTCATTTCATACTTGGTAACTTCACATACGGTTCTAGATGCACATTTGGACACTCCTAGGCACACACAATCATACATACAACAAACCACAATTGGGATTTAGCTTACAAGCATTGAACCTAACAAGGATCATACCTATCTAGACTTCATGCAATTTCACAAGAAGCATACTTAACAAGCATAAGGCATCATGCACAAGGTAATCAAGCATAAGCATTCATAGGCCAACGACATACATATTTAGGCATGTACGAATAAACGACATGAGAATCATAGGCCACAATCCAAGAAGCAAGCACATCAAAACATGAAGTTAACATATTCAAACATAATCTCCTAAGGAGTTTGACCCCAACTCCTA
This sequence comes from Hibiscus tridactylites, assembly GCA_958450335.1. Lineage (NCBI taxonomy): Eukaryota > Viridiplantae > Streptophyta > Magnoliopsida > Malvales > Malvaceae > Hibiscus > Hibiscus tridactylites. The sequence continues at coordinate 15,094,344 of OY288287.1, forward strand.
AAACTCTATACCCCATTGTCTAGGCATTATTATAAAAGCAAACCATACTTAAACTTGCTTGAGAACTCCAAAAGCTCCTCCCTCGCCCGCTCGCCTCCCGAACTCTAACGATCTGAACGTTGGAAACAAAAAGAGCATAAGCCAACTAGCTTAGTGAGAGAGGCTCTACAATTCACAACATGCAGTTTTCCAAAACACGATTTATATGCAAGAAAGCAATGGATGCACAAGGGTCTATCTCAACCACAACACTTGGTTTGCACAAGCACAACCAACATACACTTACGATGGGACTACACATCACCGTTTCGATTAGTGGATTTCCAATGGGACTACACATCAAAGTACTACCCTACTAGTCACTACCGGTGGGACTACACATCATCGTAGTTTAGACCACCATCACGTGAGGCACGAACTCGACACGACTACAACATTAACAACTTATAATGCATTCAATAATCACAACGTATACACAATCAACATATCACAACAACGTGAGAGTAGAGAGACTTACACACGAGTTTAGGTGACCTCTCAAGGTTCCACCCAAACCCCAAAAGAATCCATATCGAGCACAATGTAAAAACCAATAATTCTACTCACTATTGCTACCCAAGAGAAGATCGAAGACATAGCTCAAGACTCCGAAATCCCCGGATTTGTCCCCGAAGCTCCACCAACCAAATTTCTCGTTTCTAAACATTCTAACATCAAGCAAACAATCCCAAATCAGTCCATGTTCTACAATAATCAACCCGGATTACATACCAAGCACAAAACATCAATTTTTCCATTGAAACAAGCTCAAACTTCCAAAATCCGAACAGCCCTTAAGCACCCTTCAAAACCATTGATTTCAACCCTCAAATTACTCCCTAAAGCCTTCTAAACAATACTTACATATACCCTAACCATTAGCCCTCTCATTTCTACATAGAACACCCCCATATCTCAACCCAAAACCTCCCAAAAACCTCATTTTCACCTAAATCCGAAAATTCCATAAAACGTTGTAAAAATCAGTTTTGTTGGACCCTTTTGGTTGTAGGCAACTCATATGACTTAAACAAATAGAAAGCTTAAGTTAAAGACCCCAAAGACAACATTTTTAATCCAAAACCCTTCAAACCTCCAATCTCAAAACATGTCTAAAAATGAAAACAAATGGTATTAACTTGTAGGGAATAACAAGGGTAAGTCAAAAACGTGTTTACCTTTGCGAAATTCTTCAAAACGAGCAAGACATTTGATGAAATAGTAACCTAAGGAGAGGGGGGTTTTAACGTTGGAGTGAATAGTAGAGTGAGGGGAAGAAGATGACTCAAGGCATTATTCTAGGTTTATTTGAAATTAAAAGGCTAAAGACCCAAATGCCCTTAATGAATTAAGATAACTACAAGGGATGACACCCTTGGCTTTTTGGGTTTATTTTAAAAATGGTCCAACTAAATTTTGTTGTCTTAAAACCCGAGGCCCAAACCATTATTTTATTATTTTAAAAATTTGGAACCGAAACCCGAACCATTATTAAATTATTATTTTCACCCGACCCGCGAACCCGGGTGTTACAACTCTCCCCTACTTAAGGAATTTCGCCCTCGAAATTACCTGACGGAAACAAATACGGGAACTGCTCAAGCATGTCAGCTTTCCTCTCCCACGTGGCTTCCTCCACACCTCTATGTCTCCATAAGACTTTGACTAACTCTATAGTCTTGCCACGCAACACCTTGCTATCATAAGCAAGTATCTCAACTGGTTCCTCATTGTAAGACAAGTCCGGATTTAACTCTATTTCTTCCACTGGCATAACATGGGACGGATCCGATCTATACCTCCTAAGCATTGACACATGAAATACATCATGAATCTTCTCTAGCTCAACTGGGAGCCTCAATCTATACGCAACCGGACCAATTCTCTCAACTATCTCATAAGGCCCTATGTACCTTGGGCTCAACTTGCCTTTCCTCCCAAACCTCATCACCTTTTTCCAAGGTGAGACTTTCAAAAACACTTTATCCCCCACGGAGTATTCTACTTCCTTCCTTTTTAAGTCGGCATAGGACTTTTGCCGATTTGAAGCCGCTTTCAAGCGATCACATATCAACTTCACCTTCTCGGTGGTTCCCTTAAGCAATTCGGGCATCGGCACAAGTTTCTGTCCGGCCTCGGCCCAACAAATCGGGGTCCTACACTTCCTACCATACAAGGCCTCATAGGGAGCCATCTGAATGCTCGACTGATAGCTTTTGTTATACGCAAACTCCACTAATGGTAGGTGTTTCTCCCATGACCCCTGAAAGTCAATGATACAACACCTCAACATGTCCTCCAATATCTGAATTACCCTCTCAGACTGCCCATCTGACTGCGGATGATACGAAGTGCTGAAGTTCAACCAAGTGCCCAAGGCCCGATGCAAACACTCCCAAAATCTAGAGGTAAATCTTGGATCTCGATCTGACACAATCGACTTCGGTACCCCATGTAGTCTCACAATCTCACGAATATACAATTCGGCCAACTTGTCTAATGTATAGGTAGTATGAACCGGTATGAAGTGAGCACACTTGGTGAATCTATCTACAATCACCCACACTGAATTTTTCTTCGAAGGAGTCAACGGAAGTCCTGACACAAAGTCCATAGTGATACGCTCCCACTTCCACTCCGGAATTTTCAACGGTTGCAACAACCCTGAGGGAAACTGATGCTCCGCCTTGACTCTGTGACAAACCATACATCTACTTACAAACTCGGCTACATCCTTTTTCAAACCAACCCAATAATACTCTTCCTTCAATCCTCGATACATCTTCGTGCTACCCGGATGCATAGCAAAAGGACTATTGTGAGCCTCACTCAAGATCGTACGCCTCAACTCGGCATCCTTCGGAACCACTATCCTATCCCTGAAACATAGGATCCCATTCTCTCCAAAGCAATACTCGGTAAGCCTATCTTCGGCTATGTCTTGCATGTGAGGTGCCAAGGACTCATCTCGCAACTGCTTCTCACGGATCAACTGAATCAATGATGGCTTAACCTGAAGCTCGACTTCCAACCCACCATCCGTTGACACACTCAACCTTGCAAACATCGCTCGCAACTCAACGGCCACCTTTCTACTCAAGGCATCGGCCACCACATTTGCCTTGCCCGGGTGATACTCTATGGTAAGGTCATAATCCTTAAAGAGCTCTAACCACCTTCGTTGTCTAAGGTTCAACTCCCTTTGAGACATCAAATATTTCAAACTCTTGTGGTCGGTGTACACAGTGCACTTCTCACCATAAAGGTGGTGTCTCCAAATTTTCAACGCGAACACCACCGCAGCCAACTCTATGTCATGTGTGGGGTAATTCTTCTCATGGACCTTCAACTGTCGTGAAGCATATGCCACTACCTTACCTTCTTGCATAAGCACACAACCTAGCCCCACGTAAGATGCATCACTGTAAATCACAAACTCTCTCCCCGGCTCGGGCTGAATCAAAATAGGAGCTTCGGTCAAAGCTTTCTTCAATTTCTCAAACGCTTCTTGTCTCGCATCTGACCATTCATACGGAACATTCTTCTGTAGTAACTTGGTCAACGGAGCCGCTATCCTCGAGAACCCCTCAACAAACCTTCTATAGTATCCCGCCAAGCCTAGGAAACTACAGATTTCTGTCACTGATTTCGGTTGCTTCCAATTCACAATGGCTTCAACCTTCTTGGGATCTACACTAATCCCACTAGCTGAGATCACGTGACCTAGGAAGACCACCTCTCTAATCCAAAACTCACACTTACTTAGCTTGACATACAACTGATTCTCAAGTAGGGTCTGAAGCACTAACCTTAAGTGCTCATCGTGCTCCTCTTCGGTCCTAGAGTACACTAGGATGTCATCAATAAACACTACCACAAACCTGTCCAAGAACTTATGAAACACTCGGTTCATCATATCCATAAAGGCTGCTGGAGCGTTGGTCAACCCAAATGGCATCACCAAAAACTCATAATGCACGTAACATGTACGAAAAGCTGTCTTCGGTATGTCCACATCCTTTACCTTTAACTGATAATACCCAGACCTTAAGTCAATCTTTGAAAACACGGAAGCACCCCTCAACTGGTCTAGCAAGTCATCTATCTTTGGCAAGGGATATTTGTTTTTCACTGTCACCTTATTCAACTGTCTATAGTCTATGCACATTCTCATGCTACCATCCTTCTTTTTCACAAACAAAACCGGAGCACTCCACAGAGAAACACTAGCCTAATGAAGCCTCTGTCAGTTAACTCCGGAAAGTCACACACAGTCCTGATGTCCTGAGGTCTCACCTCACTCATATCTGGGTTCATTACGTAAGCCATGTAAGCCTGACACCCTGAACTCAACAACCTCTGAGCTTCCAAAGCTGAAACCATGTTGGACAAAAACTTGACATTCTCCCCAACTACCACAACCTCAAAGTCATCGGTAAGCCTCAAAGAGACTCTCTTAGTCTCGAAGTCAACCCTAGCTCTATGCTCTACAAGCCAATCCATGCCCAAAATCACATCAAAGCCATAAAAGGGTAGCTCCATCATGTCAACCGGAAATACGTGGCCCTAAATCATCAAGAGGCACCTCCTATGCACTTTCCTAACTACCATTGTATCACCAAAAGAGCTAGTGACATTTACACCTACCTCTAGCCAATCACAAGGTAATCCTAATGACTTTGCATGCTCACCCATAATATACGAATGTGTTGACCCCGAATCTATTAGAGAAAGCAAACTCAAAGACTGTAATGTGAAATTACCTGCAATGACATCAGTGTCATTCCCAGCCTCTCGCTGAGCGTACACCCTAGCCGGTCCTCCTCCCTCGGGCTGGACTGCTACCACATGAGCCAAGTTCCTCTGACCCTCATTTCTCGGCTGGAAGTTCCCACGGCCGCGCCCACGACCTCTCTGATGCTCAAAACCCCTCGCTGGAGCCGGTCCTCCCCTAACTGGGTGTGGACAATCACGCCTCAAATGGTCTCGAGAGCTACAGTTCCAACACGCCCCAAACATACCCATGCACTCACCTGGGTGGCGTCTCCCGCACCTAGTGCACTCTGGAATATGCCCAACGGCCCCTTGGCCCTGACCATGGTTACCACTCCTAGGTCTCGTATCCGGCTGGTACCTCCTATCCCTATGTCTCTTGGCATGATCTCTATCCCAGTTTGCATGTCTCTTCCCTGAGTCAGACCCACCAGCACGTGCTCCAGAGCTTAGGTTTTGCTCTACATCCTTGGCCCTAGAAACCAAGACATCGAACTCAGTGTAGTCGGAGGCCAACATGTAGGTCTTCACATCAGTAGTCAACCCATATCTGAAACGCTCACATCGCTCCTTCTCATCCGGAATCAACTCTGGCGCGTATTGGCTCAACCTCACAAACTGGATCTCATACTCGGACACAGTCCTATTGCCTTGAATCAAAGCCATGAACTCCCTTTTCTTTTCATCCAAGTACCGAACCCCGAGGTACTTCCTCTTGAAGTCATTCCTGAAAAACTCCCATGTGATATCCGTCTCGGCCATACCAGAAATAGCAGTGGTCCACCAAGTATAAGCGTCTCCTTGAAGCAATGAGACGATGCATCCCAACTTGCGGGCATCCGAACACTTCATCTGACCCAAGATGCGAGTAGTGCTCTCAAGCCACCCTTCCAAACCCTCCGGAGACAACCCACGAAACTCAACTGGCCCCAATTTTCGAAGCCTCTCTAAGGGTAATCCTGTCCCCGCACCCTGAGGTGGTGCTGCAGCTTGCATACCGGCCAAGGCTGTCTGAAAAACTCCGGCTATAGTTTGGATCAAATGAGCCACATCTGGGCTTGCCTGACCTTGGCCCACTTGAGCCCCATTACCTCCCACATTAGCCTCAGCCTGAGGCCCATTACCATCACCTCCGACGTTCCCTCCATTACCACCGGGAGCATTAAGAGCAGGAGGCGCGTTCTCGGGTGCCTGGTCACCTGCCCTAGGCCGTCCCCCCGGTCTCACCATAGCAATTAAAGTAATCTAAAACAACAAACACACAACAACAAAGAAACGTTAGGTTAGCAAGGGGCAAAGGACTCCGATTCTCAAGCTCTTTAAACCAAAACAATTTTCCTTTTTTATTTTGACAACAACGCCTAACAATGGGGGCTCGAACCAACTCTCAAACAACAGCAAGGTCACCATAGCATGCATTCATACACCGTGCTAAAAACAAAATTTAGACATACATGGCAAAACACTCATAATACCTTAACTTACCTCACTTACCTGCCCGAGGTCTCGGAAACCTCAGGCTCTGATACCAATAAATGTAACCCCCTCGTCCCGGTCTGGCCGGATGGCCGGTCCAAGTGGGCTACACGGGGAAAACCGAAGTGAAACCCGTTAAGGCTCCCCTTCGGTTAGCAATTATATTCTTTTTTTTTCAAATTAATCCTGTCTAGAGGAGTATTAAAGTCCTAAGTGATCAAACAGCAGAACGACACACACGAGACAGTCAACCGAACCCAAAACAACATTTAACAGCCTATTTTTAAACTTAACTGCAGGCGGTATCGATACACCTAAAGGGGTGTATCGATACACCTTGACTAGGTCAAAAGGTCAGAGTCAACCCGTGGAGACCGTATCGATACACCCAAGGAGTGTATCGATACCCTCCCCAACGGTTGACTTCTCACGGTCAACGCTAAGGTGATCGTATCGATATGCCAAAGACCGGTATCGATACCAAGTTGGACAGTGACTCCAGTGACCAAAAAGGTATCGATACGCCTGAGACCGGTATCGATACCAAGTTGGACAGTAACTCCAGTGTCCAAAAAGGTATCGATACGTCTCCCCGCGTATCGAAACGCATGGCCTGGAACAAGAAGGTTGTATCGATACGGGTCTAACCGTATCGATACCCCTGCTCTGCAACTCCTCATTTCATACTTGGTAACTTCACATACGGTTCTAGATGCACATTTGGACACTCCTAGGCACACACAATCATACATACAACAAACCACAATTGGGATTTAGCTTACAAGCATTGAACCTAACAAGGATCATACATATCTAGACTTCATGCAATTTCACAAGAAGCATACTTAACAAGCATAAGGCATCATGCACAAGGTAATCAAGCATAAGCATTCATAGGCCAACGACATACATATTTAGGCATGTACGAATAAACGACATGAGAATCATAGGCCACAATCCAAGAAGCAAGCACATCACAACATGAAGTTAACATATTCAAACATAATCTCCTAAGGAGTTTGACTCCAACTCCTAAAACTCTATACCCCATTGTCTAGGCATTATTACAAAAGCAAACCATACTTAAACTTGCTTGAGAACTCCAAAAGCTCCTCCCTCGCCCGCTCGCCTCCCGAACTCTAACGATCTGCACGTTGGAAACAAAAAGAGCATAAGACAACTAGCTTAGTGGGAGAGGCTCTACAATTCACAACATGCAGTTTTCCAAAACACGATTTATATGCAAGAAAGCAATGGATGCACAAGGGTGTATCTCAACCACAACACTTGGTTTGCACAAGCACAACCAACATACACTTACGGTGGGACTACACATCACCGTTTCGACTAGTGGATTTCCAATGGGACTACACATCAAAGTACTACCCTACTAGTCACTACCGGTGGGACTACACATCACCGTAGTTTAGACCACCATCACGTGAGGCACGAACTCGACACGACTACAACATTAACAACTTATAATGCATTCAATAAATACAACGTATACACAATCAACATATCACAAGAACGTGAGAGTAGAGAGACTTACACACGGGTTTAGGTGACCTCTCAAGGTTCCACCCAAACCCCAAAAGAATCCATATCGAGCACAATGTAAAAACCAATAATTCTACTCACCGTTGCTACCCAAGAGAAGATCGAAGACCAAGCTCAAGACTCCGAAATCCCCGGATTTGTCCCCGAAGCTCCACCAACCAAATTTCTCGTTTCTAAACATTCCAACATCAAGCAAACAATCCCAAATCAGTCCATGTTCTACAATAATAAACCCGGATTACATACCAAGCACAAAACATCAATTTTTCCATTGAAAACAAGCTCAAACTTCCAAAATCCGAGCAGCCCTTAAGCACCCTTCAAAACCATTGATTTCAACCCTCAAATTACTCCCTAAAGCCTTCTAAACAATACTTACATATACCCTAACCATTATCCCTGTCATTTCTACATTTAACACCCCCATATCTCAACCCAAAACCTCCCAAAAACCTAATTTTCACCCAAATCCGAAAATTCCATAAAACGTTGTAAAAATCGGTTTTGTTGGACCCTTTTGGTTGTCGGCAACTCATATGACTTAAACAAATAGAAAGCTTAAGTTAAAGACCCCAAAGACAACATTTTTAATCCAAAATCCTTCAAACTTCCAATCTCAAAACATGTCTAAAAATGAAAACAAATGGTATTAACTTGTATGGAATAACAAGTGTAACACCCCAATTTTGGGCTTAGAAGTTTTGGGTTTGGACCGGACCGGTCGAATCGCGGTTCGAATATAAAAGGTGATTTTTAGGAAAGCCTAGTTCGGGATGCATTAAAAATATGGAAAAATGTCTTAAAATCCTCTTTTATTATATATATATAAGGATGGTGAAATCAATTTTACAAAATGAGGTTTGGAAGTGTGACATTTTGGTTTAGTGACTAAAATGTAATTTTCGAAAACTTGGTGACTGTTTTAAAAAGGGTTGAAACTTTGAATCTTTAAGGAGCTATTTACCCAAGAGGAGTTTCTCCAGATTTTTCTTAATATTAATCAATTTAATTAATGGTTTTAGATAAAAGGTAAAAGGGAGGGAAAAAGATATTTTGTCATAACTAACTTTTCTCCAAAATTTTCCATTTCTTTTCTCTCAAGTTTTCTCTCAACCCAAACACTTTTCTCCAGAAAATTTCCCTCTGATTTTGACTTCCAAAGATGAGATTTCAATCTTCATTTGATCTCTAATCTTTTCTACATCAAAACCTTAGCATTTGCTTATTGGATTTTCAAGAATCTTGGTTCCAAAAAGGGAGAAACTCACATTTAGAGGTATGAACGTCCTTCTCCTCTAAATACTCAGTTCTTTACTGAAATTCCCAAGTTCTCAATCCTTGATTTGTGTTTTATTAAAGTATTTGTAGTTGTGTTCTTGATCTTGGCTTTAAAATGCAAGATTTGGTTATTTTTTGATGAAATTCGTATGAAATGATTGGGTACTGTTTTGAGATGTGTTTAGAATGTAAATTGGATGTATAATTGATGAGAAATTGAGGTTTAATCAATGCAATCCCGAATAAGTTGATTTTCCTAAGTTTTGCTTGAGTTTTTGGTGGTTTTTGGAGTGATCTTAGTGATCTGCTATAGCTTGAGGTATAAGGACGTGATTAGATCCTTTTTGGATGTTAATTGAGGTTTAAGAATGATTGGAATTGATGGATCTTGGCTGGGTAGTGTTGTAGTGATGTTTGGATGTGATTTCAGTTGTGTTCGGTAGCCGAAATGTGAGTGTTGATGAGAGCAGCGAGTTTAGGTGTTTTGGTTGAAGATATTAATGCATGATGATGCATTAATCCTCTGCTTTGATGTGTTTAAAACAGGGGAGACATCTTCGGATCCTTGTGGTGTTGATCCGGAAGCTTGATTGGTGTTTCGGCAAGTGGCGAAACGGAATCGGTGAGTGAAGTTTGGTTTTCAGCTTTGAAACCAATGTTTTGATGGTTTGGGAGCTTAGTTAAAGTCTAAACAACTTAGCTAAGCTCAAGAGTAAGTTTTTGGAAAAACTCTCTTGTTGATGAATCATGAGTTGGTTGAATGCAAAGTGATTTGTTGCATGTTTAAATTCTGTTTTTGAAAGCATGTTTATTGCTGGTTTTATAAGCCATGTGTTGAAGGATGCTCAAGGTAAGAGATCCTTGATTTTACGTTGATAAATGTGATTTCAATGCATAGTGATGCATGTGGATTTAATGGCTTTGTCAAATGCTTTAAAACAGTGGATTAATGTCGTTAAATGATGTATATTGGCAAGTGATGTGGTTTGTCTTAAAGTACTTGAATCGGATATAGTTAGCCGGCTATAGGATTGGGTGCACCGTGAATAAAGTCGCCTTGGATGTCGAGGGGTTGTGATTGTACCATGCTCCATCCAAGTACACTAACGAGATAGTTAAGAACACCATGGTGGTTAAAAGTCCATGGGTGGGTCTTGTGTTAAGGTCATCATGGTGGTTAAAATTCCATGTGTGGACCTTGTGTATTGTTAAGGTCAAAATGGTGGTTAAAATTCCATGTGTGGACCTTGTGTTTGGTAAGATCACAATGGTGGTTAAAAGTCCATGTGTGGATCTTGTGTTGTATGTCCCATGATCTCGTTAGTGATGTTATACAACTACCAATGAGTGATGTGGAGGGGTTGTGATTGTACCATAGTCTCCATCACGGGTGTTGAGGGGTTGTGATTGTACCATGCTCCACCTTGAGATTGGTAGTGTGTATGAAGCGTAGGGACAACGCTTGTAATCCGCGTATCCGATTGTTGATTGTTGTTGGATGTCAATTGTGTTTTGGAAATGGTTATGGATTATCACTTGAAAGCCAATATGACATGTTAATGATTTGAAGCATGAAGTGCTTGGTTTATATACATATGTGCATGATCAAATGTGGTTTGAACTAAAGGTTTTGAAAAGGAGTTTTATAAATGCATTATTGTGATGTTTTAAATGAGCATTCCTCACTAAGCTATGTGCTTAAAGGGCAGCAAGGAGGTCAAGAATCCAAGTGAAGAACTAAGCTCATGTATGGTGAATGTTTTCCTAACACTATTAGCTTTTGGGCATTTGGCAATGGGGAACTTATGTTGTTGTTTTGGGAGATGTTTTGGACTCCTAAGTTGGTTTTATGCTTTTGATATTGATGAAACATGTAAATGGCCTTTATGAGGATTGTTTAGTGTTTTGGTGTGTGAATGGTTTTCAATATAGGATGCATGCCTATAGAATTGGGATTTTCCTTAATTGATGCCATGTTCGAGTTTGAATGATGCTAGTATGTTCCTTAAGTATATAATGACTTGCTGGTATGATTTGAGGGTCATATGAATGTGTTTGATTGGTCGAAAGCATGATAAACCAGAAAAATTTCTGCAATCTGGGCAGCCTATTTCGGAACAGGTGCTACCGTATCGGAACGGAGGGCCTGAAATGGCCTTGGCGTTCCGAAACGGGTGGAACCGTTCCGGAACGGTTTTGCCACTGCCAAGCCCTGTTCCGGAACTTGTTTCGGAACGGTCCCGCGTTTCGGAACGGATCATCCCTGTTCCGAAACACCCGACCGTTGGGCACTGAAATTGACGGTTATATGTTTTGAAACCTTTGCGTTTTGGTCCTGAACTTGGTTTATGCAATTGAATGAGTTTGAGATGTCCGTTTGGGTTGAATTTTGGCAGAGAAGCATGAAACATGACTAATTGCATAGTGGTAACACAAAAGTTGGTTAAGTCCTTATAATTTCCAGAATTTACGTTTTGGTCCCTAAATTCATAATTTGTGCAATCGAGTCCCTAAATGTTTTCTGATTGCGGTGATCTTTGAGTATGCTGATCTTATGAACATCTCTAGGGTTAATATGCATTTAGATAAGTTTAAAAAGAAAAAAAAGGGTCGTTAATCAAGGTTGACTTTCGGGTTGACTTTGGTTTTCCCCGTGTAAACTTCTTAATTCGGGTCAACCGTCTAGGCCGGGTTAAGGGGGTTACAACAAGGGTAAGTCAAAAACGTGTTTACCTTTGCGAAATTCTTCAAAACGAGCAAGACATTTCATGAAATAGTAACCTAAGGAGAGGGGGGTTTTAACGTTGGAGTGAATAGTAGAGTGAGGGGAAGAAGATGACTCAAGGCATTATTTTAGGTTTATTTGAAATTAAAAGGCTAAAGACCCAAATGCCCTTAATGAATTAAGTTAACTACAAGGGATGACACCCTTGGCTTTTTGGGTTTATTTTAAAAATGGTCCAACTAAATTTTGTTGTCTTAAAACCCGAGGCCCAAACCATTATTTTATTATTTTAAAAATTTGGAACTGAAACCCGAACCATTATTAAATTATTATTTTCACCCGACCCCCGAACCCGGGTGTTACACTCAGAATAATGTAAATCCTGCCGGAGACGGAGAGAACGATCCACCTGCCGACCCTCATGTCGCTGCCGCACGCCGGTCATGCCGAGACTACATGCTCAATGATCTTGTAGAACTAGAAACCACCCTGCTAGACGTAGACGTTGACAACTTTGTGCTGAAACATGTTATGTTCAGCATGATTAACAACGCTGGCCAATTTAGTGGTGCTGCTACAAAGAATGCTAGAGAGCATCTGAAAACGTTCCAGGAAATCTGTGGTTCGTTTAGACTACCAGGAGTCAATCTGGAGATATTGAGGCTTCGGTTATTTCCCCATTCATTGGGGGACAGGGAAAAGACTTGGTGGAATAAACTAACGTCGGGTTCAATACGAACTTGGGCAGATTTAACTCGTGAATTTTTGTCTCGTTTTAATCCTTCACACTTATCTGAGCGATTACGTAATGAAATTGCTACTTTTCAACAGGAAGATGACGAGCCAATGCACGAAGCCTGGGACAGATTTACCAATCTTCTAAGGAACTGCCCGATGCATGGATTCCCTGTTTGGAATCAGGTAACTAAATTCTATAATGCTGCCAATTTACAAACTCGTATAAGAATTGATTCAGCAGCAAATGGATTACTGCTGGACAAAGATCCAGATGAGGCAATGGTTGTATTGAAAAATTTGGCAAAAACGAGGAACAATTTCCTACAGCAAGAAGAGGGGGTAAACGAGTTCTAGCTGTAAAAGATTATGAGGCCGACAGTTCGTTAAAATCACAGGTGGCATATCTCACTAAGGCAATGAAAAAGCTCTTGAAAGAAGATTCGCAACCTGTCTACTCTACTGAAGAGGTATGCGAGACTTGCGATGGAAATCACAGTTCGGAGGAGTGTCTGTTACAGTTAGAAGAAGGGATATATGTTGAGAACTACAATAAACAAAATTATAACTCCAACAACTACAATCCCAACTGGAGAAAGGATCTCAAGTTCTCTTGGAGCAATCCTAATAATGCCCTGAATCCTCAAGTGCAGAATACACAGAATCAGGGGGACCTAGATTACTGACTCGGCAGCAACCGCAGCAGCAACAACAACAACCACCAGCTGCCACGACTAGTATACTAGAACAAACTTTGGCTACGTTTATGTCTCAAACAGGAACCTACATTAAGAACATGAATCACTTTGTCAAGAAGACGGAAACATTCATGGATAAAACAGAGATGTGGATGACCAATCATGAAGCTACTCTAAAATCATTAGAGACACAAATGGGTCAGGTTTCCCAACATATTAAACCGAGGCAGAATGGAGGATTTCCTAGCGAAACTGAAAACGCTAGACAGCCCACACATGAGCAGTGCAAAGCCATCACTACTAGGAGTGGGAAGAAATTACCAGGGCCAAAGAAGAAAGCTGAACCAGTTAAGGAATCAGCCTTGGAGTCGTCTGTCGAGGAAGTTGTCCCGACATGCAACAAACAGCCTGCTGCCGATGAACCTGTCACGACAGCAGAAGGGACAGAGGAGAAAGATGATGAATCAAAACCTCCTCAGATCCGAATGCAGTGGGAAGGACGTATTGCTAATTATCGTCCTCCACCTCCTTTTCCTCAGCGGTTACAGAAATTGAAATAGGAATCACAGCTTAAGAAGATTTATGATATTTTTAAGTAGGTCCATATCAATATTCCGTTGTTGGATGCTATAAAGGAGATGCATGGTTATGCCAAATTTCTCAAGGATGCCATTTCGAAGAAATCCAGACTTGGGGAATTCGAAACGGTTAAGATGATAGAAGGATGCATGAGTATTCTGCACAAGCATCCACCCCAGAAGAAGAAGGATCCTGGGAGCTTCATCATACCATGCATAATCGGAGACAAATTTGTGGGTAAGGCACTTTGTGATCTTGGTGCTAGTATAAATTTAATGCCCAAATCTGTTTTTCAGAAATTAGGTATTGGAAAAGCTCGGCCCATAACAGTAGTACTGCAGCTGACAGACCGCTCTTACGTTCATCTAGAAGGAAAAATTGAAGATATGCTGGTAAGAGTGGATAACTTTATTTTTCTTGCTGACTTTCTTGTTTTAGATTGTGAAGCAGATGAAAACGCACCAATCATCCTGGGGCGACCCTTCTTAGCCACAGGAAGATCACTGATTGATGTGGAAAAAGGAGAACTCACTATGAGAGTGAACGATCAAGAGATCAAGCTGAATGTTCTCCATGCAATGAAACATGCTGATGCAGAAGAAGAGTGCAAGGCTATCACTGAAGTTACCCTTGACCAACCCTGCATCAGGTCGGGCTGCCACGACATCAAAATTGGCCACTGCCCCAGCAGCCATTTAGAAGACTGTCACGACAGCACCAACGACAGCAGCTCTTCAGAATCTAATACATCTGATACTGAAGATCAAGAGGAGATAAATTGGATAGGCAATCGTCAAGGTAAGTTGTTTGAGCCCTTAAACTATACCTCGGATAACCATATAATTCAAAAGCCATCAACTGTTAAACCCCATGTTCTAGATCTTAAGCCCCTGCCCGGGCAGCTAAAATATGTTTTCCTTGGTTTAAATGATACGTTGCCCATAATCATCTCTTCCAAGTTGATGCAGGAACAGGAACAACAACTAATAGGGATGCTGCAACAGTACAAGAAGGCTATTGGATGGACGATAGCTGATATCCAAGGCATCAGTTTGGCATTATTCATGCACAAAATTCTCTTAGAGGATGATCATAAGCCGACCATTGATGCATAGAGACGACTGAACGATGCTATGCGAGAAGTGGTTCGTAAGGAGAACATAAAATGGCTAGATGCTGGAATAATCTATGCCATCTCGGATAGCAAGTGGGTGAGCTCGGTGCATTGCGTTCCCAAGAAAGGAGGAATAATCGTGGTAACCAACGAAGAAAACGAGCTAATCCCAACCAGGACTGTGACCGGTTGGAGGGTTTGTATGGACTACCGGAAGCTTAACAAAGCTACCCGGAAGGACCACTTCCCCTTGCCCTTTATTGATCAAATGCTTGATAGATTAGCGGGTAAGCCTTACTATTGTTTTCTTGATGGTTACTCAGGTTATAATCAAATAGCCATCGCACCGAAAGATCAAGAAAAGACGACGTTCACATGCCCATACGGTACTTATGCTTTTCGGAGGATTCCATTTGGACTTTGTAATGCACCAGCCACCTTTCAAATGTGCATGATGGAAATATTCTCCGATATGGTGGAGGATTTCCTAGAGATATTTATGGATAATTTTTCAGTCTTTGGAGACAACTTTGAAAGCTGCCTAGGAAACCTATAGAAAGTGCTCGAGAGATGTGAAAAAGCAAACTTGGTATTGAACTGGGAAAAGTGTCACTTCATGGTGGATGAAGGGATAGTCCTTGGCTATAAAATTAGCTGCCGCGGCATAGAAGTCGACAGAGCTAAGATCGAGGTAATCGAGAAGCTGCCACCACCCACCACAGTCAAGGGAATCAGAAGTTTCTTAGGACATGCTAGTTTTTATCGGAGGTTCATCGCGAACTTTTCAAAGATCACCAAACCCCTATGCCATCTTCTGGAGCAGAATCGTCCCTTCGACTTTAACACTGAATGTACTAAGGCATTCAAGGTTCTAAAAGAAAAGCTAGTAACAGCCCCAATAGTACAGCCACCAGATTGGAAACTGCCATTCGAGATCATGTGTGATGCTAGTGACTATGCTGTTGGGGCAGCACTTGGGCAGAGAAAAGACAAGCTCTTTCATGTCATATACTATGTCAGCAAAACATTGAACGACGCCCAAGTAAACTACACCACAACAGAGAAGGAACTGTTAGTTGTGGTATTCTCTATTGACAAGTTTCGTTCTTATATACTTGGAACGAAGGTCATAGTCCACACAGACCACTCTGCATTGAAGTATATGTTCACCAAAGAGGATGCAAAGCCTAGACTGATACGTTGGATTCTGCTACTGCAAGAGTTCGACCTTGAAATCAAGGACAAAAAGGGGACAGAGAATCAAGTTGCAGATCACTTGTCAAGGTTAGAGAAGGGAAAGAGTCTACCGGCAGACGAGACACACATATTGGAGACCTTCCCTGACGAGCAGATGTTTGCTGCCACAAGCACTGCCGCGACAACCATGGCGACAGGTAAGTTTTCTGAACTCCCCTGGTATGCTGATTTCGTTAATTTTTTAGTTAGCGGAATAACTCCTCCTGACCTTAATTATCAAGCTAGGAAGAGGTTCCAAAATGATGTTAAGCATTATTATTGGGACGAACCTCTTCTTTTCAAAATTTGTGCAGATCGGGTTATAAGGAGATGTGTACCACAGGATGAACATGAAGTTATACTACATCACTGTCATGCTTCACAGTATGGAGGACACTTAAGAGGTAACAAAACTGCTGCCAAGGTTTTGCAGTCGGGATTTTATTGGCCGTCACTGTTCAAGGATGCCCAAACATTCTACAAAAACTGTGACAAATGTCAACGGACTGGAAACATCTCAATGAGACACGAGATGTCGCTGCAAAATATTCTTGAAGTCGAAATCTTCGACATTTGGGGGATAGATTTTATGGGACCATTCCCAACTTCATATGGGAACTTATATATCCTCCTAGCAGTGGACTATGTGTCCAAATGGGTTGAAGCGATTGCTACTCAGAAAAACGACGCCAAGATGGTTCAGAGGTTTTTGCATAAAAACATTTTTTTCAGATTCGACATCCCTAAGGCGATAATCAGTGATGAAGGGAGACACTTCGACAATAGGGTTATAGCTGCTGCCTTGAAAAAGTATGGTGTCAAACATCGGATTGCAACAGCATACCACCCTCAGACCAATGGACAAGCTGAAATATCCAACAGAGAGGTTAAAAACATTCTTGAAAAGATGGTTAAGCCAACTCGGAAGGACTGGTCTCTACACCTCAATGATGCATTAAGGGCCTACAGAACAGCATTCAAAACTCCATTGGGAATGTCCCTCTATCGGCTGATTTATGGGAAAACATGACATTTACCTGTCGAGATCGAGCACAGCGCATACTGGGCCATTAAGGCAGTGAATATGGACTTGGAAAAAGCAGGACAGAAAAGGCTACTTGATCTGAATGAAATCGAAGAAATTCGAACAATGGCCTATGACAACGCAAGAATCTACAAAGACAAAACCAAGAAGTGGCATGACAAGAACTTGCTTCCACGACAGTTCTACCCAGGGCAGCTTGTGTTGTTGTTCAATTCTAGGTTGAAGCTCTTCCCATGGAAGCTGAAATCTAGATGGTCTGGCCCATTCCAAGTGGTGCAGGTTTTTCCTCATGGTGCCATAACAATCTGATCTTTAAAAGACGGGCACCAATTCAAAGTCAATGGACAACGATTGAAGCATTATCGGGGGACTGAAGCCCCAAGAATGCAGGAAGTGGTTACCTTAGGAGATGCCCCTCCTAGCATCCCTAATTTAACCTAAGTTTTATTTTTATTTATTTTTATTATTTATTATTTATATATTAGGTAGTTAGAATTATTTTATTTTTAGGAAATAACGTTTTTATTTTTTTATTTTTAGGAAATAAAGGAGACAAGAAGAATAGGAGAAGTGAATTTAGCCCACCATCTTTCCATTAGCCCAAAAAGCCCAACTTTGGAGCCTGCCGCGATAGATACGGAAAATCCAGCCTGTCGACACGCTGTCGCGGCAGACACGCAAACGCGTAACATACGTGCAGCAGACATGGAAATGCGTGACAGACGCGTCAGAAACCGCGTAACAGCTGGCCCCGTTATTCGCGCATGCCGTTACAGCTCCAATAGGTAGCAAACTCTCCCCTATATAAACCTCGTTTTACTATTCATTTTTCACTCACTTCTACTCCTTCTACTTGTTTTCTCTAGAATTTTTACTTGTTTCCATTTTCTTACACAATCCTTGCAACATGTCTTCTAGAAACACCCGCCGAAGCTCTGCCTCCGGATTTGCCCCGGCAGCATCAACTCCACGATCCTTCCAGATCCGTGACATGTGGGAGGAGAAAGGTTTTATTTACACTTCGAAAACGGGGAACCTGGGGCTGCAGCCGTTCATAGCTAGAAAAATCAGAGCCCTGAAATGGCAGATATTCGCGGAGCAGCCAGAGGAGATGAACGTGACTCTTGTCCGGAATTTTTATGCTGCCATCAGCAGCAAGAACGCGACAGCAGTCACAGTCCGAGGGAAAGAGGTGCCCTTCGAGCCTGAGTACATCAATACACTCTACGGGTTCTATGTGGGCAGAAACGAAGATGGCCATAAACAATTCCTCGAGAGTCTAAAGCATGCCGACTACGACGCTGTGATGGCAGAACTCACAGACGAGGGTACAGAGTGGAACACGGATCCGAAGAACCCAAGGACGGTGAAGAGAGTCCAGCTCACCCCGGAGGCCAAGCTTTGGAACGCTTTCATCAAAAAGCGGATTATGCCATCCTCTCACAATACAACAGTCGACCAACCCAGGTTAGCCCTCATCCATTCTATATTACATGAGAGGCCGATTAACGTTGGCAGATATGTCCGAGAGGGCATATTGGAATGTGCATACCGATCGTCCGGACCACTCTTCTACCCATATCTCATCACCGCCCTTTGCCGCGGCCACCACGTACCGGAGGCAGCCGAAGATTTATGAGTTCGAGGGAAAGGCTGAACCGACAGAAATATACTTAGCCTGATGGAACTCACTGCTGCCACACCCATGTCGCCTTTCGACCCTACTGCCACAGCAGCAGAGCCGACAGAACCCACCAACACTGAGCCTGGTGCCACAGAAACCAGGCAGCCTACAGCAGCAACACCTCCAGCTGATACCTCCTCCTAGATCCTTGTTGCCATACAAAAACTAGAGGAACGGCAGCTCGGCCTCATGAGCTTCATCCGAGACTTCACCACTACCACGGTACACTTTATTCAAACCTCTCTTAATTTCCCCAATATTGTGTTCTCTACCTTCCCAAATCAATATTTTGCTGCCCCCACCCCTGCCCATACCCCTACTCATGTTGCCACACCCAAAACACCATCTGTTGCATCCACACTGACCCCTGCCACAGCAGCTACTGGCGGCAGCCGCACAGTCGACACCTCTACCCGAGGAACCAAGAGAAAGGAGCCTGAAGACGACCTTGATAGGTATATTGTTGGTTTCTCTTCTTCTGAAATCTGGGCAGCCTCCGACAACGAGCCCTCTGTCAAGAGGAATTTGTCCAAAGAGTTCACACTAGAGAAGCGGCAGAAAATGGTAGCAGACAAAGGAAAAGAAGATAGCGGCAGTGGCAGCAGCAGCGGCAGCAGCAGCGAGAGCAGCAGCAGCTCCGAGGTTCAGGTAGTGGAGAAACCTCCTCATATCTCCTCTACTCGTATTCAACCTCCAAGGGAGGCCAAAACAAAGAATACTTCTGCCTCCCCCATCCGCCAGCCAGCACCAGCCAAGAAGGTCACTGCCCGTCGACAGATCCACCTCAGCAGCAACAGCGACGACAGCGCCTAAATTTTAAGTTTCTTATCTTATTTTGTTGTCTGCCTTTTTTATATTTTGTGATGTATTTTTTTTATCTCATATGTCATTTGCATTGAGGGCAATGCAACCATCGAGTTTGGGGGTGGCATCCCTCCATTAATGGAGTCTTTTAAGTTTAAAAATTGTGTCTTTTACTTAGTTTATTTTTGTTGGAAAAAAATGAAAATTTTGGCTTAAGTCTTTGAACTGAACTTACCTGCCGTGACAGCCTCTGTCGTGGCAGTGCCTTTAGGATAGTTTAGGAGCAGTTTAGAGCCTTACTATAGTTCTAAAACTTAAACATCATTTGTGACTTTTATATTGCTTAGAACTCTACTAGTAAACTAGAATAGGAAGCTTAGCACTTGAGTTGCCCCTAGAGGTGCCTAACACTGGCTCTAGGAAAATAAGTTAAGAAAAAATAGACTCAATACACCTAGAGGTGCCCAAATTCGGCTCTAGGAAGTTAGCTAGAGGTGCCCGAAACCGGATCTAGTCAAACTAGAGGTGCCCAAAAAGATGAAATTTGGCATAAAAATTCAAGTTAGAGGCTTAACTATTCTAGTGAAACTAAGGGAGTCTTGGCATATAATTGTTCACAAGCATGCACACACTACACGAGAATTATAGCAAGGTTCCGGATGAATCCTGAATTATTCGACAAGGTGTTGCTTATAATAGGGAATGAATGGTAGGTAAGGGAAAGTTCACTGTTTTAAGCCAAACAAAAATATTTTGTTTTTCTTTTAGGTCTGAATTGCTTGAGGGCAAGCAAAAACTTGAGTTTGGGGGTGTGTTGAGGGTGTAAAAGTTCTATAATTTACCCCCTATTTAACCCATATTTCTGCTGCATTCAAGCATAATTCATTGCATTTAGGTTAGATTTCAGTTATACATCACAAATATATTAAATGGAACAGTTTCTACTAAAATTGGTTGTTTTTGCAGGTAGTTGTTGTAGCAGATGAAGAAGCAGACGTTGGGCAGTGAAGAAGCAAAGCTGGAACTGGACGTGCAGACGAGGAGGACGATGCTGCCATGGCCGCTGCCGTGGCAGCCAAGGATGACAGCAGTGGTGAGGAGAAGAAGCAAAGTGGGCCTCGACAGAAAGAGAAAATTAAGCTCATCTGTCGTGGAGCACTCGTATATTTTTCCAAGCCCTAGATCAGAATGAAGGCCAAGCCCAAAGTTCAAGGAAGAAACTCCAAGCAAGAAGGAATGACGAATTAAAGATATATTCTTTGAAGATTTAGTCTTTAATAGAGTTGTACTTTAGTTTAAACTTGTATTCTTGACAGATTAGAAAACTTGAACCCAAGGCCTATATAAAGGCATGTAATTCGACCTAGGGGAGGATATCTTCATCTCTAGCCTTCTTCCCAAAACCCTAGCTGTTTTCCCCTTCTCATCATGTTCTAAACTTCCCCTAGGGCCACGGGTTGATTTGTAAAGTAGTTGCAAGGATTGCATTTGTTTTAGGAATTTTCTGTTCAATAAAATAGACTTCAAGTTTGCTTATTCTGGTTTTCAACATCTTGCAAGAGTATCGGGAGAGCATTGTGAGATTATCTATTTACTTAATATCGGGAGAGTTAAGTATATGAAAGGAATAAGTACGGGTTCTCCAGTTTATGGTTGAACTATCTCGGACCTAGGGATAGGACGAGGTTAAGTGGCTAAGGAAGAATTCAACAACATCGGTGTTCATCCTTCGATTCACGCAGGGAGGTATCATCAAAGACATGTTCATCGACAAACTTGGACCTAGGGATAGGCCAAGGCATAGCAAGGATTCTTGTCAAGCTTGAAGTACAGAGTTGTGTGATCGCTGCCGCGACTATCAACAGACCGTTGCCGCGACAGGGACGACGACAGAACAGATATTCCCAGGCTTTGCAACACCTACACTACTGAGCAATTCAATACCAGCTCATTCTCTCTATCTTGATTTCATTACTCTTTTATTTAAGTACTCTTTATTATCTCGTGACAACAACTTAAATAATTCTTTTCTCTCTAGTGCAGCAATCTAAGGTGAAGCTATTAGCCCAGTCCCTGTGGAGACGATATCTGATACTTCCGTATCACTTTACTACTTGCGTCGTGTACACTTGCACTACATTGCGATAGACACTTTTACACGCAACATCCAACGCCGCTCGCCCGCGGTCCTCCCCCGTTTCTCCACCGCCGAAACCCCTGTGAGCAATCCACCAGTCGACGTCGTCCCCTAAAATGTCGGCGATCAGATGGCCATCTGACGGCGTCAAAATCGTCCGTTCAGAAACCAAGCAAAAACGCTGGGTCTGGTAGATCAAACCGATCGTCTGAGGCTCGAGCAATTTGGGGGGAAGAGGGTTTGGCGCGCATGAGGCGCGTTCAAAGTTGACATTTGTTTGTTGGTCACTCAAGATAGATTATTTTGGGATAGTGTTCATCCTACTCAACATTCAACATTTCTAATACCTCAAGAAACAATGCAACATAGATAGGGGGTTATATAGACTAGGACTTTATCATAAATTTAATGAGAGGAGGCAAGGAAGAAGATATAGATTGTTATATCGGTTCATGTAAACAGGCCGAAAGCTCAAGGATTCACGTGGCCTACAAAGCTTTTAATCCATTCGAAGGGATGCACAATTCCTCCACACTCACAAACAAAATTACGTACATTCTTTATACCTCAAATATTTACATGACAACGGCTGTCTTTTTTGAACTTGTTTCAACAAAAGTTATAACTTGTAGAGTTACAGTTTTAGACCTTTTTTTCATAATTTCTTTTTTTGTATTTCAACAAAAACTACGTATGATCGTCTTAAAATGCGTCTGGATTAGATTTTAATATCAATTTGTGCTGTAATTGAATGGTGTAGTGTTTAAATCAGTTGGTATTGGATGAACTATTAGAAACATAAATATAAACAAAAAAATAAGAGTGATTTATACAATTCGGTTCATATTAACGACCATAATTATGTGGAACCTTATTTAGAAAGAAATTTACTATAATGTTCTTTAATATAAGAGAAATGAATCCTCAACCTAACTATATAACTAACTGTAGATGATTTCCGTATAAAAGTCACCTTTATGCCGTATATAAGACATTTCTCTTCAATAGGCAATCGTGAGAATGATTAGGGTGCTAATTAAGTTGAACAGCTCACAAACAGCTCGAATTTGATTTGGTCAAAATTTGATCAATTTTTAATTTAAACTCACTCGATTAGAGTTTGAATTCGAATCGACTCGATAAGTTCGAGAGAGTTTATTAATTTATTTTATGATTTTTTATGACTATCTTAAAAAATATATGTTCCTAAAAGTTAAAATGCTAGTTAAAAACTCAAGAAAAGTGCATTGACTTACAAAATAATTTACACATAAATGTTTGGGGTTCAAATTTCCAAGCTTAACGAACAACGAATTTTTTAATAAAAAAATATTAGATGACCCAACTCATCACGTCATTTATGATTCATCCAATAATATTTATCTATTTTAATCTAACTTCTAAGTAAGTACACACTCTTTAATTACATGTAGAAAAGATGTGAAGATTCACCTTAAAAAATTAATTAAGGTGAATTTTTTTTATTAAATGAGACTATAAAATAACGTGGTAAGTCAAACCCAACTAATATTTTTTTCCTAAGAATGAGAAGCGGTAAATACTTGATCACAATCTCAATCTAAATACAATTTCATAAATATGATTATAGGAACTACTTAAACCAAATCACCAATTCAAAGTTAAGCATTTTTTATTTTTTATTTTTTATTTTTTATGTTTGCCAGTTTACTTCAAGGCTCAACTGAAATGGTTTGATCAGATGTACATGAATTGGAAAACTGCAATTGTCCTAAACCATAATTCACCGATCTTAGTGACTTAGATCAAGAAATAACACTAAAACAATAAGAAAATTGAATTATCTCAAATTAAAATATAAAGATCAGATCCCCGAACAATTATAATACAGAGCCTCTAAAACCATAATTTAATCAGAAAATCATAAGGATCAATGGGGAAACTCGGATTTCGTCACACAAGCACATATTTACAGCTTTACTAGCAAAAGAACAAACACAAAGAAAAGTATCCGCTTGCACACAGTTCCTCTTAGTAACACTAAGATAATGTACATTGCAAAACAAGTCGAGGCAAATATATAATTGTCCGGTTCTTGGCCTACACACTTTTTTCAGAGTTACAAACACAAAGAAGGGCACTTCACCTCGCTACGTCAATGCCGGATGGGTTTGATCCGAAACAGAAGCCAGACCCTGCATCAACCTACAGATTTCCACCGTGTCGTCCAGGTAGTACTTAGCCTTGCTCGGTTTTTTACCTACAGTACACGCAAACACTTCTGCTCTGGGATCGATCAATGGGCCGGATACTGAACTTATGATTACCTCGAACATGTCTTCGTCTGATCGGTCGTCCCCTATGCATAGAACGAAGTCGGGCAACATCCCCCTCTCTTGCATGGTGGAAAGTAGGCGCTTAGCCACAAGACCCTTGCTTACACCCTGCATATACCCCAATGAAAATGAATGCTTGATAAAGAAACACCATTCCAAGGTAACAATAATACGAGAGCTCTATAGAGCTCTCGATAATAGTTAAAAGCAATCAATTTGATGCGAGAAAGAAAACAAATGCTTAGTTTCAGTAACTTGCATGGTCACATCAATCACAAAGTTATGCATTGCTAAAGAAATACCATTCCAAGGACAATAATACGAGAGCTCTAGCTCTCGATAATAGTTGAAAGCAATTTGATACGAGAAAGAAAACAAATGCTTAGTTTCAGTAACTCGCATGATCATAAACCAGTTTCTATCTATTTTGTTTAGTCCTTAATCGGCTTCACGATAATCCAAATATGATCATCTCATTATGCATTGCTAACATGTCATCTAACTGACAGGATAAATTGATTTTCAGCTCAACCAAGAGAATAAAACAGTGTACAAAGTCGAATAAATTTCCGAACCTGTGGCTTAACCTCCACAAAATTCTGACCACTCTTTACTGTAACAGGTTCGTTGGCCAGCACACTTTCGAGATGATCCAGAAGTTCTTTAGCTTGGCACGATCCAAAATCTGGATCCGCATCCTCGTAACACCAGACAAGGGCAGTTTCCTTGTCTTCGATGTAGGACCCATCTGTGGTCTCCATGTATTGCTTCATTACAGGTTCTGCAATCTGCTTCCATCCACAGTCTGCAGCTTGTACACATGTTTCCCATTCCTCATCTCCCTTGAGCCTACAACAATCAAATACAAGTTCAAACTCGAAACCAGTCTTGTAATAAACTTAAAAGAGGAATTACAAGGATTCATGATGGTTCACTTCACCTCAAGAAGTAGCCATGCTCGGCAGCAATTCCTAGTTTCTCACATGGAGAAAACCATTCAGTGAGTGTCTTTCGGCTTTTGGCACTTACGATAAAAACCATGTTGTTTCTATCTCGGCACAGGCTATTTAGGATGTCAAGGGATTTAGATGATGGGCTCTTGTCAATCGAAGCCTGTGGCATTAAAGTGCCATCATAGTCTAGAAGAATCGCCCTAGTGGTCGTCCTCTTGTAAGCTGATACAATGTGCTCCATTGAGAGCTTTCTGAAGTTCGGATCAAGAGCCACAACTCGAAAACTTAAACCGAAACCAATGCCCCAGCATCTCCGTCTGACGTGGTCTCGACATGTCCTCTCCAAATCTTGAAGGAAACTATGGGCCCAATATCCAACATGATGAGTGCTCACATATCTGTAATGCTTTTCATGCCTGAGCTGTTTTTCTGGTTCTGCCATAGCGAGGGCACAGTCCATTGCATCTGCTACAGCATCGATGTTCCACGGATTTACTCGAATTGCTCCGCTCAGAGATGGAGAGCAGCCAATGAATTCCGAAACAACAAGCATGCTTTTCTTTGGTGTGGATGGTTCCAACCCCAAAACCTTATTCAACCGCTCGTTCCCCTGTCGGCTAATTATATACTCATACGGTATGAGATTCATTCCATCCCTTACAGCTGTTACTAAACAACACTCTGCAACAACATAATATGCAATCCTCTCATAGAACTTAAGCGGTTCATCGATCAATACAACAGGGTTATACCCAGGCTTCCCGAAAGTTTCATTAATCCGCTTCACAGTTGAATAAGTCTCCTCCTGCACTTCTTTCACATCTTTACCCCGACCTCGAGCTGGAAGTGCTATCTGGACCAACACTACCTTCCCTTGACACTCGGGATGCTGCAAAAGTAATTGCTCCATCGCTAGCAGCTTCAAACTAATACCCTTAAATATGTCCATATCATCCACCCCAAGCAACATTGTCTTGCCTTGATCACAATACTGCTTAATCAGCTCAGCTACCTTCGCTTCAGTCTCCGGAAGACTCAAAACCGACTCAAGCTGACCCATATGTATCCCCACAGGGAGAATTTTGATACTAACAGTTCTTCCGTAATATTCAACACCTATATATCCTCTCTTGGATTCATAAGTAAGACCAAGCATTCGACTACAGCACGACAGAAAATGCCTCGCATAATCGAAAGTATGAAAGCCGATTAAATCAGCATTCAAAAAGGCACGTAAAAGCTCTTCCCTGATAGGCAATGTCTTATATATCTCGGATGAAGGAAATGGACTGTGAAGAAAAAACCCCAGTTTAACTCTATTGAACCTCTTCCTCAAGAAAGTCGGTAACACCATGAGATGATAATCATGTACCCAAACGAAATCATCCTCCGGGTTGATCACCTCCATGATCCGATCCGCGAAAATCTTATTGACCGATACATAGGCTTGCCACAAAGACCGGTTGAACCGACCGCCGAGATCAGGCGACAAAGGCAACATATAATGGAACAAAGGCCACAATTGCTGCTTACAAAACCCATGATAATACCTGCTGAACAGATCAGGTGGCACAAAAGTGGGCACACACTTGAACGTCTCCAGAAGAATCTGGGAAACCTCATCTTGTTCATTTGGGTGGATTTCTTCCTTTAAACAACCAATATATATCACCTCAACATCATCATCTCCTAACCCATCTTTCATTTGAAGGAGAAGCGAATTTTCATCCCAGCTGAAAATCCAACCATTGCTGCTGCTGTTGCTGCTACTGCTACTGCCATTTTTATTATTATCCGATTTTCGATGTGCCCTTATAGGCAGCTGATTAGCTACCATGATAATCCGATCTTTCTGGGAGGAGGAGGATGGATCAGAGCATACACTCTCCGACGGATCATCATCGATATCGGAAATGATCCCGGGGACCGTCATAATCCGGGGAATCCGACGGCTAATTCGACCTAAAGATGGAGGCTCACCGGAGGCAAGCTCTAATAGATTCGAGTATGATCTGGATACCATTTCTTAAAGCTAATCAAAAGGGTGCTTCACTATTCCCGCATACAAAACCAAATAAGTCCCATTAAAGGGGGATTCGTTATGCAACTAAAAATCAAGAAAACAATGAAAATCCAAAGGACAAAGATGGTGAATTTAAGGATAAAGACAGAGGTGCAACTTCTCTAGGGGAGAAAATGGGGAATCAGAGAAGGAAATTGCAAGAAAAGCTCTGAAAAGGTGAATCAAAAACAAATGGTGGAAAATAAGTTGATATCTAGATAAATAAAGGAAGAGGCGAAAAAAAAGGGAATGGAATAGATTCAAGATTACACAACTAAGAAAATATACTTCGCCCCCGAAAGAATTTCCACTAGAGATCGTCACACTCACTACAACAACTACTACAGAAAATTCTAAAGTCGGGGAAAAAATAAGAGAAACACAAAGATCAAGAACAGTTGAACAAATTACCAGCAGTAGTTGTTGTTGAATATTGAAGAATTTTTTCTTCCTTTTTTCCTATTGGGTAGATAAGAATAGTGGAAATTCACAGGGAAAAAAAAAACTTGAAACTTTAAGCTAAACAGTGTGAGCCCTCAAAATTAAATGAAAAAGAAATTAGCTTTGATTGAGGCTCAAGCTGATCTTAAATCCCTTTACCAGAAAACAACACTCTCTCGCCAAACTCCATAGCTTGGACTGAGAAAAGACTTTAAATATACCGACTATTCTTTTTTTGGAGAAAAAAAATACATTTTTTTGGTTGAATAATATCCACCGTCGGATGAGATTTGTGGGTTGATCGGACGGTCGGAAGTAGAAGAAAATGTGCACCCGGAGTTCTTATCCTTTTGTTCTTAGGTTAGTCCGCCACGAGGCAACATGCGGGGGGTGGGACCCACAAACCTCAGGGATCTTGTCTGAAATTAGCTGTAAAATGGGTCGCGGGAAATCCCACGCGGCGTGAAACCATTCGCTGGGGTAGGTCTTCGTAGGCTACGTGGCAGTGTCTCCACGCTTCGTTGGCAACACAAAGCATTGTGAAGTAGGTTTTTCTCGAGATATGTGCTCTGGTTATGAGTTTTGACTGATTTCACCCGAGATCTCGTGGGATAATAAATAAAAGAAGTAAAGAAACGCAAAATATCGTGATCCGACAATGCGCTGTTGAAGGTCGTGAACTTAAAATATCTCCAAAACAAAACCGTACATACAACTTACAACTTTACAGGCTGTTTTTTTCTACAAATACAACGTTTGTTATATTTATGCATAGTTTTATAATTTTCCATATATGATAAAATAATCATGTATGTGTAAAAAAAGTTTGACTATAATGTGTAAAAAAATAATTAATTGTTAAAAATTAACGTAAAATGCATCATCGGTTGATGATAATTTATCAAATGCAAACTCTATAAACTGCATTTCGTTTATTTTTTATATATTTTTTGAATTTATATAAAATTTTGAGTGTGGCTTTCTAGATTGCATTTTCATTATATTGAATGTGTTTTGATTGGATAAATTAATTTTTTTAAATATTAAATATAATATATAATTAATAATTTATATTTAAGTTACGAATTAATATTTAATGTTGGTTAAACACTAGTTCGGTCAGTACCTCTTTAAGGTTATTGATCTGAATTAAGGATGGTTATGGGTTAGATCGATTTGGATTTTTCATCTACTCAAATTTGACCTAATAATTATACTCCCTTCACCTGACTTATTATATGAGTTCTATCCGACCTGAAACTCGACATAGATTTTAGGTAAAACTTATCTCCAGTCCAACTTTTATATATATATATATATATATATATATATATATATATATATATTATTCGATAAAATAAAAAACTAATTGAAAAATTAGAAAGAAATATAATAGCAATTGTCACTAAATATACGGGAGAAGTTTAGAAAATATGGACCTAATTGAAAAATAGAGAAAGTGTGATTATAATAATTATCTTTAAATATATAGAGAAATAATATTCTATTACTTTGGGTCGGATGAGGGATTTTCCACTCTAAACTCAAATTTAACTTGATATTATCTTCCACAAAATTCGACTCTGACTGAAATTTCTAAATAAACCTAATCTATAAAATCAAATCAGAACTGATCCGATTCGATTCATTTAACCACCCCTAGTTTAAATGCTCTTAAACGTCATTGCTTTTGATTTAGGGAATTAGGCAAATTATAAATAATTTAAATATTATACATAATTAATATTTAATAAACTTATGTGTTTTATTTGCATGTTTTTATTTAATTATAATGTGATATTTCATTGATGAATTCGATCGAGAGTATAATATGGATGACAGGATGAGAAGGACGAGATCATCGTTCATGAGCAAACAAAAAAAAAATTATGCGTTATCAGATTGAGTGTCGAGTTTAAAAATGACTCAACCGTAAACAAAAGTGACGATCGTTGTTTTGGTTAAGAGTTAATATAATTGTTGGAAACAACATCAGACATCGGCTAAAGACGGTGATGACATAGACAGAATCAAGAACAAAATTAAAATTAAAAGTTGAGGGACATAACATGAATATCTAAAAATGAAAGATAAAATATAAAATTAATTTATATTTTAAAAATACCTTCGGGGTAAGAGCCCCTCCAATATTGCACAGGCTCAGTTCCTAGAAGCTAAGGTTTAGGTTGAAAGAAAAAGCAAAAATATTTTTTTTGGGTGAAGTCAAACTATAATTTTGTTTAAAGTTTATGTGTCAAAATAAAAAATAAAAAAAATAAATTAATTTTATTAATATGTCACGTCGTTAATGTAACTTATGTTAACAATTTAATTTTCAAAATTACAATTAATCATTAACATAAATAATCCAAACATAATAATTAAACGTTCGGTGATAACATTCAAACAAAATTAACATTCGTTGTATTCTACTCTAAAATTTAGGGACCTCATCATTTAAAAAATAAATAGTATTTCCCTTTTCTTATTTATCCTTGTTGTTGGCGAAACGTGATTATTTCAAATAAAATCCCAAACAACGGAGACTATAATTTAAATAAGAAAAAAAAAAGTTATCGGGGGGCGATACGGTACAAAGGCGGGGAAAAGGACCGAAAACAGCTGGACGTCACATTGAGTTATCCGCCACGTCAGCAAAGCGGGACCCACAGTGTACATTTATTATAGCCTTAACAGGGCAAGTGGATTCCATAAAAGCCATTGTCAATTTAATTAAATAAAGTGCCGACTTAAGTGGATAAGCACGGATAATTGAACAGTCTCGCGTGGCCTCCATGACGGTCGACACGTGTCCCGCACACATTTAACTTGTCTGAATTCGCAAAACAGCAGAAACCAGAAAACAAAAGAAAAATAGCGAAGCGACAAAAACCTTAGCCGGCGGCACCCCGGGTTGGGTTTTGCACACTCCCCCTTCTGAACTCTTTAAGATAATGTTTTTAATTGCATTGTTGCCATCTAGTCATTTACAACGGCTACGTGGAATCCCTCCCTCCTTAGATCTAACGGACGGGAAAGCACGGCAGAAAAATAAAATAAAAGGTCGGGTTTTTGGATTAAAAGGAAAAATTAAAGAAAAGGGAGAAAATATAAAATTATATCTTATTTGTTAAATTTATATTTGAAAGTTTGGGTTACAACGGCTACGTGGAATCCCTCCTCCTTTGATTACTAGTCTCCTACAGGCATATCGATACGAGCTTTTAACCCAAACTTTCAAGAATTCTAATGAGTAAAATCGGTATTAATATGGTACGGAACAGAACGTTCCGATATCTTTAGTAAAATACACACTATGTATCGATACGCTTGCTCGCGTATTAGTACTCATTTGTTGCAACGACTCTATCTTTTTATGGCAGGTACCAATACAACAACTTGTTAGCTATAGTGCCATAGAGTCTATTATATGGACATTATATTTTGATTATTGAATTTATAAATTTGCATCCTTTTATTTCCTTAAATATTATTATTCAAAATATCATTAATCAATTATTATTGTGAATAAATATTCATTAGATGAATATGCGAATAAGATTCAAATCAAATTGATATATATATATATATATATATATATATATATATATATATATATATATATATATATATATATTAGAACAAATATTAGGATCGACTCATCTTAAGATTAATACATGGATTAAAGTTATATATTAATCTTAAAATAGTTATGACATTTAATCCTTAGACCTGAAATTATTACAGTTCTTAACATGATTATTATGTTTTTACATAATCAAACATTATTTTAACCGGACGATTATAACGGTTATGCTTGAACATAATAAAAAATCAAATAGTGAGATGTGAGTAATTAAGATGAAATTTATCCCTCTTAACATAAGAGATATATCTCTGGGCCCCTCGATTATTGAGACTGAGAAATGCATGGTCGTGGTCAAATGAATTGATAGAGATCAATGTCATTTGTTTAGTCAGTTCAATTGGGCATCGAGAAACTAAAGCTAGAATGATATAAGGTTAACATTTTTCATGCCCTATATTCTATCAATATATCGTGAGATAAAAAGATTATGACATAAACTAAATTAAAGGTTGTCTCGTATTATGAGCTTTTCATTTAACTTGGGTAGTCATAATGTCTTACTAGAGACCACTTATGACTTGTAGAATAAAATACGATTTTATTTGCTGCCAACGTTAATTGAACCTATAAGGTCGCACACCCAGAATGGATAAGAATGATTTTAAAAATCTTTAAACTATTGGTATACGGTTAAAGATTTTTAAAATCTTTTCATTTATTATTCGACCGTTGCCTTGTCAGATTTGTTGGAACCATAATTTTTGAAAAACAGTTATGTGTATCAATACTCTTATAGGCGTATCGATACGAGCTTTTAACACAATCTTTCAAGAATTCTAGCGAGCAAAATCGGTATCAATACGGTACGGAATATACCGATACCTTTAGTAAAATACACACTCTGTATCGATACGTCTACTCACGGTACCCCTTTGTTGCAACAATTCTATTTTGTTATGACGGGTACCGATACGACTATTTGTGTACCGATACCCAGTATTGACATGCAGCTCTTATTGCGTGAAAAATGTAGCCCAACAGCTATAGTCAATATCCCAACTACCCAAGCGGCTAGAAATCAATGAAGTTGTATAAAATCAAGTATCCAAAATTTCTTCAACAACTTTTGAACTATTCAACAAATTTAAAGCAGTCAAGCACACATCCAACATCTTTGAACTTTTTGTGTACCAAACCTTATAAACTCACTTGAGAGCTCTTATTGTAATCTTTGTACTTTAGTGTTTGAGGTTGAATGAGCCTAAAATTATACATATATTTTTTTATTTGTGTGGTTTTTTTTTGTTTGCTATATTTGTAATTTTTTTATTAGTGTTTTTAAGGTTTTGGGGTATAAACTTTAAAAGGGGCGTCTAGTTCGCGAAAAAAAATTATTACCAAAAAAATTAGACGATAATAATCTTTTCCTAATAGTGTCACTTTTCTCCTTAAATGACGGTAATAATCTTAGGTATTTGTCAATTTTTACACCTTTGGACTATATTGCCCATAAGTTAATGAATTTTGTTCATATAGATCATTTATTTGATTTTTTAATTAGATGATTAATTACTTGCGGTGTAAATTAATTAAATATTTTTATTCAATATTAATTTAGTATTTAAATGGTGTTACACGTATTTAAATATTTAATGTAATTTTACTAATATTAAATTTATGATGTATATAAGTTATATGTTGGATTGTATGTTGCTTGATAACTAGTAATTTAATAGTTGATGTTTTAATTTTATTCTTTGATTTATAAAATATTTATCATATTATAAAACATTTTAGTAGGTTAAATTTATGATCTAAAATTTTCATCAATATTTTTACAAGTTTTAGGTTTATTTTACTATTTATTTTAATTTATTTGGTAATATATCATAAGTAATAAAAAATTAAGAAATTGAACATATTAAACGTTTAACATTTGAATATTCACAAAATTATTTTAATAGAGAGTAAAGAGGGTATGCGAATATAAAATGTATTTTTAAATTTTTTAGCATAATAATTATATTAATAATATCATAAATACATAGTTTTTGTAAATTAATATAACAAAAATAATTCTATAACTTTTTATGTAGATATTTTAATTTAATTTTTTTTTTGAAAAAATGAAACCCACTAATTTTATTAAACGAGGATATATCTGAAATTACAATGAAAGTTTACAACTTAGTATACAAAACACCTAAATCCATACATAATCTTAGTAAACAAAACTAGCATCTCGAGATCAAAAGGGGACCATACAAGGAAAAGGTAAAAACCTAACCCGAAGACTCAAAATAAAAGAAAGATACAAACATCACCAAAATCGACGATGATAGGTAAAATCGTCAACAACCAACATAAAAATACATATTACAATGAAGGTACGTTGACAATAAGGTCATTACCACAACTTGTTGAGTGGATCAATGGGTTGATCAAAGCCAAAAGTGGGGTGAATTGGGTTTTTAAAAATTGTTGGAGTAAATGGAATGACTAAAAATGAAGAACAAGAAATTTTAGAGTGGTTCAAGTTTCAAATGAACTCTACATCCACTACCTTACCTACCACTAAGGATTTTCAACAATCCACTAATTGTTTTTCCCCTTTTCAAGGCTTAGGAGGTAACCTTTACAATACCGGTCAAATTTTTTACCTAAAATTTGACCAAACCCTCACAAGAGTACATAGAATAATTAAAGGCATGAAAGATATCTCTCAATACAAGATTGCCCCTTTAAGTACAAACACTGAACCCAAATTTAATAACAAGATCAGAATTGAACACTACACAATTTGAGGTTATCTTTGATGCAATGGTTGTTGATGGTCTTCAATTAGCTTCAATTTATACATTCTCTATTAATTCTAGCCGTTTGGGTGGTTAGGGTATTTATTATAGCCGATGGGACCCTCTCTTTCCATCATAACTGCACTTCTACAGCTTACCGTATCAGTATGGAGGGCCTGTATCGATACATGTCTCAAAATAGAAAGAGCCGTTGCACAATTACAAGAGGGGCGTATCGATACGCAGGTAAGCGTATCGGTACGAGATATTGACCGTTTCGATACGGGGAACAACCGTATCGATGTAATTTTTTCAACTGAGCTCAATGGAAGTTTCTGTATCGATACGGCAAGGAGCGTACCAGTACGAGACAACCACCACTTTAAATTTCGGTCACTTAACAACTGACACCAACAGTCGAAATCATTAAAATCTTTCGAATTTAAAATTTCATTAAATCCGTATCGATACGGGTGGAACCGTATCGGTACGCTATTCAAACTCCTTCAGTTTTATAGAGAGAGTGTATCGATACAGATGCAATCTGTTTCGATACGCTGTTTCGATATGATTAGGGGCGTATCGAAACGTGTTTCTCCAGTAGCCAAACTTGTAAAAAAGGTATCGATACGACTGAATGCGTATCGATACGCTTGAACGTTTTTCAATACTTTGGCCTTGAAACACTTAGAAAAAGTTTGGAGTATGAGTTTTTCAAATCAGATTAAAGCCTTGATGATTTATAAATCATTTGAGGGACTTAGAAATCTATTTCAAGTTTTCAATTTAATCCTTTACATACTTTGTTATATCTGTTGAGAGTGGCAATCGATCGAACAAAATTTAGAGTGGTTTAGAGTATGGATTTTTGAAAGAATGATGGACACTAATTGCAAAGGTAGAAATTGCAAGGTGATTTAGAGTTGTTCAACTCCCTTAATTGGAGTCTACATCCACTACCTTAGTGACCACACTAAGGATTTTCCACAAATTCACTAATTTGTCTTTCCTTTAAGGATAAGGGGTAACCTTACACAATTTAATAGACTTATACCCTAAAGTCTATTGAATCCTTTCCCCAAGAACAAATACAAATAAGCAAACTAGGAAATTCTCACTAGGAATGTGTTTGCAAAGTTTAAGCTCTCTCACACACCCAAAGAAACACTAGCAAAAGAATTACAATGAAGAACACTCTAGTGTATACAAGAAAAGATCGAAAATTAAGCACAAAGTGGACTCTTGAAAGGTTGAATGTTTGTGTAGACTTTCTTGTTGTTGCTGAGTTGATTTTTCTTTGTTTTTGTATCCTCTCAATCAATACTAGCCGTTTGGAGCCGTTAGAGATGTCATAAACCCGTTACCTACCTGAAAATATAGCATTTAAAGCATGAGGGATCGATCCTTTTACAAAGGGATCGATTCTTTCTTATGAAAAATATGACCGTTGGAAAAAGGTATCGATCCCATACACCAGGGGATCGATCCTTTTGCACTGAGACAAAAAAGGAGTGAAACTGTCGATCAAGGGATCGATCCCTTGCATCAGGGGATCGATCCTTTTTGCCTTTAAGACTGAAAAACCGTTTTCTTAGTGCAAAAATGGATCATACTTGTTTTGAAAAAGATAGGTAAAGTTGGAAAACATTTGAAACGAAATTTTCAAGTTTGTTTGGACTTTGAATTATTTTTGCAAGAATTTATATATTCGATTAAGTCCAAAAATATTTTTCTTTTAATTTGTTATATCAAAATATTAGTTCATCAATATCAAAATCAAACATAGGTTTTACACAACTCAATTACGAATAAGGAATGGTAGATGTAATCGCGTATCCAAATCCAGTTCGAGGGTTCGAGATAGGGAGATCAACAACATAATAAAAGGAGCGCCATCATGATAAGTCGTGACGTCGTCAGATCTAACCCTAATAAAAAAATCAAATAGAAAAAAAGAAAAAGCGTGCCAAAAGACAGATAAA
Source organism: Hibiscus tridactylites (assembly GCA_958450335.1). Classification (NCBI taxonomy): domain Eukaryota; kingdom Viridiplantae; phylum Streptophyta; class Magnoliopsida; order Malvales; family Malvaceae; genus Hibiscus; species Hibiscus tridactylites. Next base: position 15,130,364 of record OY288287.1, read on the forward strand.
ATGTATCAAAAGGTAGAGTAAAATCGTGTCACGAGAGCAGAATAATTTATTAAAAACTGAAAAACAAAACAAACGAAATGATAGATCCCGACAGTCGACGACCAATATTAAAATTAGTGTCGCCGCCGATGTTTAAAGGAAAAGAGGAACAAGAGTGAGCGGCTCTATAGTTGAGAGAAAATAATTATATTTTAATTTAATATTAAAAGTTTAACCTATTAAAAAGAACATATAACACATGGACACTTTGGTAAATTTTACTTCTAGATAATCTTGAATTTCTCCAACCAAACACAATAATCTTACATTCCTACTAAATAAACAAAACAAGAAAATATAACATTCCCAAAGTAATGTTACATTCCCATAATCATATTCCCAAAAGTAATCTAAAATTTCGTGAACCAAACACACCCTAAGGGAGTTGTAAAGTTATCTCCTTGAGCCTTGAAAGGAAAGCAAATCTTATAGATTTAAGAAATCCTTAGTGTGGATAGCTAAGGTAGTGGATGCAAACCTTGTTGAGAAGGTTGAACCACTAAATCTTGTGTCTCAATTTATTTTTCCATTTGCTTTCACCAAACTTTTTTATTTGCCAATACACCTCTCTCTTGGTCATTTGTAATTAATTGTTCATCCCAACATAATTTATCAGTAAAAATTTATTTACAAGGTCGAAAATTATCAAATTTTAAATTAATTTAGGTTTATTAGTTAATCGAGTTTAGTGATTGATATTAAAAATTAAAATAATTCACTTTTACTTTTTCGTAAAAATTTCCTCTCACTTCTACCTTTAATCTTTTCCATTACATTTCATTCATCTAATAATCTTAAAATTGTGTAAGATTTTTTTAAAAAAATATTATGTCAACGGATGTTACCTTTTTTTCTTATTAAGTATAGTTGCAATAATATTCTTAAAGTAAATGCTGAAATTCGAACCTACACAAGGGATAAAAACGGATAAACCATGAACACTAGGCTAATTAGTGGATCTCAAAAGATCTTATTTCTTTGAATATATATAGCTTTTAATTAGTAATAAATTACTAAAAGAAAAGAAAATTAAATTATTTTATCCTAACTAAAATTAGGTTTTCATTCATTTAATAATTCTAAAAATGTGTTAAATAAAAAAAATGTGCCAAAGCGTCTTATCTCTTTAAACATACATAGCTTTTATTTAGTAGTAAATTAAAATCAAATTAAATTACGTTATCCTAACAAAAATTAGGTCGCTTTAAAAACTTTAGGCACAATGAGTTAATGAAGAATGGGCATTTAAAACCTCACCTAAAACATTGCAAGAAACATGCACCTAAGGGATTATGTGCTTTCTAAAAGCCTTTACCTAACAAACGTCAAACAAGGACACTTAGAATAAGTATTTATCAGTTTACGATAAATTATTTACGGGCAATTATTTGATACACGTAAGTAAAAAGTTATTTATTTATAAGAGAACTTTTAAAGCTGTCATATTTTACTTTTAGAGACTTTAAATTATAACATTAAATTTTAAATATTGAACTCTAAACTTTAAACCACCAAATCTATTGTCAAATCGTAAAATCTAATCACAAACACTAAAATTCTAACCATAAGCCATAATATCTAAACCCTAAAAATTAAGTGTATAAAAAATGAGTTTTTCACTGCTAGTGCTTAGAATATTTTTCTTATTTATATAGCAAGGTGGTGTGTTTCTAAATTTTGTGAGTAGGTCAACAAATAACCTTTATTATTAGGCTATACTGGAAATTAAAATTAAATAAAAACAACATACACATAACATTTTAACTTTATCTATCTACGATATATCATTTATTTACTGTAATTTATAATTCATCATGAAAAATATAAGTAGATTAAGAAATTTTTAAATCGATAAAATTTTCTTTAAATTATATTATTAGATTGACGGTTAAAAATTGCAATTACATTGCTAATTAATATGTGAAAATAATTAAATTAATTAATTTTTCGTATCTTTAAATAGTTTTACTGAAAATTTTACATCATTAAAACAAATTCATATGTATTATTATTTAATAAAAATTCAAAATATATAACATCATTGAATATAATATATGTATTCTTTTACCAGCAAGTATGAATTTATTTACGAGTGAAAATCATACAAGTGAAATATTACCATATGCCTCATTAAAAACTACCCTGAAATCGCTGGAGACACAAATGGGCCAGGTTTCCCAGCATATCAAGCCAAGGCAAAACGGAGGATTCCCTAGTGATACTGAGGTCACTAGAAAACTCACACATGAGAGTGTAAAGCAATCACAACTAGGAGTGGGAAACAGTTACAAGGGCCGGAGACAAAGAGCATACCAAGTAAGAAACCAACCCTAGATACACCTGCCGTGAACACTGCTCCGGCAGGGGAAGAACAACATGCTGCCGACACACATGTCGTGACAACAGAAGGAACATATGAGCAAATAGAGGATGCTGAAGAACCTAAACCTCCTCAAATCCGAATACCATGTGAAGGACGTCTTGAAGATTACCGTCCTCCACCTCATTTTCCACAGCGGTTACAAAAACAAAAACAGGAGTACCAGCTCAAAAAGATTTATGATATTTTTAAGCAGGTGCACATTAATATACCGCTGTTAGAGGCCATCAAGCAGATGTCCGGTTAAGCGAAATTTCTCAAGGATGCCATGTCAAAAAGGTCCAGACTTGGGGAATTCGAAACGGTAAAAATGACAGAAGGATGCATGACTATCTTGCACAGACATCCACCCCAGAAGAAGAAGGATCCTGGGAGCTTCATCATACCGTGCATAATTGGCGACAGATTCGTGGGTAAGGCACTTTGTGATCTTGGTGCTAGCATAAATTTAATGTCAAAATCCGTGTTTCAGAAATTAGGTATTAGACGAGCAAGGCCCACGACAGTCATGTTGCAGCTGGCAGACCGCTCTTACGTACAACCAGAAGGGAAGATCGAAGATATTCTGGTAAGAGTGGATAAATTTATTTTCCCTGCTGACTTTCTTGTTTTAGATTGTGAAGCTGATGAAAATGCACCGATCATCCTGGGGCGACCCTTCCTAGCCACATGCAGAACTATGATCGATGTGGAGAAAGGAGAACTGACCATGAGAGTGAATCATCAAGAAATCAAACTCAATGTTCTCCAAGCAATTAAACATGCTGATGCAGAAGAAGAGTGCAAGGAAATCGTTGAAGTAATCCTTGACCAACCCTGCATCAGGTCAAGCTGCCATGACATAAAGTTTGGTCACTGCCACAACAGTCACCTAGAAGTCTGTCACGGCAGCAACGACGACAGTGACTCCTCCGACTCAAAAACATCTGACACTGAAGGTCATGAGAAGGTAAATTGGATAGGCAATCGTCCAGGTAAGTTCTTTGAGCCTCTTAATTATACCTCGAATGAACATATAATCCAGAAGCCTTTGATTGAAAAGCCACATGTTCTAGATCTTAAGCCCCTGCTAGGTCAGCTTAAATATGTTTTTCTTGGTTTAAATGATACGTTGCTCATAATCATCTCTTCCAAGTTAATGTAGAAACATGAGCAACAACTAATTAGAATGCTACAACATCATAAGAAGGCCATTGGATGGACTATAGCTGATATCCAAGGCATCAGTCCAACATTATATATGCACAAGATTCTCTTGGAGGATGATCATAAGCCGACTATTGATGCCCATAGATGTTTGAACGAGGCTATGCGAGAAGTGGTAAGAAAAGAGATTATCAAATGGCTTGACGTCGGAATCATATAAGCCATCTTGGATAGTAAGTGGGTGAGCCTGGTTCAGTGTGTGCCCAAAAAGGGAGGCATAATTGTGGTAACCAACGAAGAAAACGAGCTAATCCCAACCATGACTGTAACCGGTTTGAGGGTTTGTATGGATTACCGGAAGCTTAATAAAGCTACCCGGAAGGACCATTTTCCCCTACCTTTTATTGATCAAATGCTTGATAGATTAGCGGGGAAACCTTACTATTGTTTTCTTGATGGTTAATCAGGTTATAATCAGATAGCAATTGCACCGGAGGACCAGGAGAAAACTACCTTCACATGCCCGTACGACACCTATGCTTTTCGGAGAATGTCATTTGGGCTCTGCAATGCACCAACAACCTTCCAAAGGTGCATGATGGCAATATTCTCCGACATCGTGGAGGATTTCCTAGAAATTTTCATGGACGACTTTTCCGTCTTTGGAGATAGTTTTGAAGGTTGTTTAGGCAACTTACAGAAGGTTCTTGAAAGATGTGAAGAGGCTAACTTGGTTTTGAACTGGGAAAAGTGTCACTTCATGGTGGATGAAGGGATAGTACTAGGACACAAAGTGAGCTGCCGCGACATAGAGGTGAACAGAGCCAAAATAGAAGTCATCGAAAAACTGCCGCCACCCACCACAGTCAAGGGGATTCAAAGTTTCTTAGGGCATGCCAGGTTTTATCAACGATTTATTGAAAATTTCTCAAAGATTACTAAACCCTTATGCCACATACTGGAGCAGAATCGTCCCTTTGATTTCAATATTGTATGTACTGAGGCATTCAAATTTCTGAAGGAGAAGTTGGTAACAACCCCAATCGTACAACCACCAGACTGGAGTTTACCATTCGAGATAATGTGTGATGCGAGTGACTATGTTGTCGGGGCAGCATTAGGGCAGAGGAAGGATAAGCTCTTCCATGTGATTTACTATGCCAGCAAAACATTGAATGACGCTCAAGTCAACTACACCATGACAGAGAAGGAGCTATTAGCAGTGGTGTTCTCAATCGACAAGTTTCGCCCATACATACTTGGAACAAAGGTGGTGGTTCATATAGACCATTTCGCACTGAAATATTTGTTCACGAAAAAGGATGCAAAACCTAGATTGATACGCTAGATTCTACTGCTGCAAGAGTTTGACATTGATATCAAGGATAAAAAGGGAACAGAGAACCAAGTGGCAGACCACTTGTCGAGGTTGGAGACGGGAAGGAGTCAATCTACAGATATGACCAACATATTGGAGACCTTCTCAGATGAGTAGTTGTTTGCTGCCACCAGCACTGCCGCGACAGCCATGGCAGCAGGTAAGCTTTCTGAAACCCCTTGGTACGTTGATTTTGTTAATTACATTGTTAGTGGGGCACTACCTCCTGAACTTAATTACCAAGCAATGAAGAAGTTCCAAAATGATGCAAAACATTATTATTGGGACGAACCTCTTCTTTTCAAACACTGTGCAAATCAGATTATTAGGAGATGTGTACCACATGATGAACAAGAAGCTGTACTTCACCACTGTCATGCTTCCCCATATGGAGGACACCTAAGTGGAAACAAAACCGCTGCTAAGGTTCTGCAATCTGGTCTCTATTGGCCCACACTTTCAAGGATGTACAAGCCTTCTACAAAAGCTGTGACAAATGCCAAAAGACTGGGAACATCTCGAGAAGGCATGAGATGCCACTACAGAACATTTTAGAGGTCGAAATCTTAGATGTATAGGGAATCGACTTCATGAGACCATTCCCATCATCTTGTGGGAATATGTACATCCTACTGGCAGTGGATTATGTGTCCAAGTGAGTACAAGTGATCGCCACTCAAAAGAATGATGCCAAGACTGTTCAAAGATTTCTTCACAATAACATCTTCTCCAAATTTGGCATCCCAAGGGAGATAATTAGTGATGAGGGGAGACACTTCGATAACAGGGTAATTACTACTGCCTTGAGAAAATACGGAGTAAAGCACCGAATTGCAACAACATATCACCCTCAGACCAATGGGCAGGCCGAGATATCCAACCGAGAAGTAAAAAACATACTTGAGAATATGGTTAAACCCACTCGAAAGGATTGGTCTCTACATCTCAATGATACACTCTGTGCCTATAGAACAACATTCAAAACACCATTGAGGATGTCACTCTATAGACTCATCTATGGGAAAACATGTCACTTACCTATTGAGATAGAACACAGAGCTTACTGGGCTATCAAGGCAGTCAATATGGACTGGGATAAGGCAGGACAAAAGAGGCGACCGGACTTGAATGAAATTGAAGAAATTCGAGCAATGGTCTACGATAATGCCAAGATCTACAAGGACAAAACCAAGAAGTGGCACGACAGGAAGCTGCTACCACAACATTTCTACCCAGGGCAACAGGTGTTGTTGTTCAATTCTAGGTTGAAGCTTTTCCCAGGAAAGCTTAAATCTAGATGGTTCGGTCATTTCCAGGTTATCCAAGTTTTCCCCCATGGTGCCATTACAATCAAATCCCTAAAGGACGAGCACCAATTCAAGGTCAATGGACAGAGACTCAAGCATTATCAGGGGACTGAAGCCCCAAGGATGCAAGAAGTAGTTACTTTAGGAGATGCCCCTCAAGGCATCTATAATTTAACTTAGTTTTTATTTTATTTTAATTATTTATTAGGAATTAAGATTTATTTATTTATTTTAGAAATATATATTTTTAATTTAGTTTATTTGTTTAATTATGTTTAGGAAATAAAGGAAGCAAGACAAAGAGAAGGAATGAACCAGCCCACCACATCCACAACAGCCTAAAAAGCCCAACGGACGAGTCTGTCGTCACAACCTGTCTCATGAGGGACTTCACGGCCGCAACGGTAAATTTAATTCAAAATGATTTACATTTTACCCATGTGTCATTCCCCTCTTTCCTAGAACAATTCTTTACTGCCCCCACACCTACCCCTGCTGCGAGCCTTAGAACGTCATCTGCTGCTTCCACACCTACCCTTGCTACGATAGGAGAAGGCGGCAGGCAGTCTGCCACAGCCAAAGGAGAGAAGAGAATGGACCCCCTCCCAGAAATCGACCCCAAATATTGGGAAGGGTTCTCCTCCTCTTTCGTCTGGCAGGATTCTGACTATGAGCCATCAGTTGCCCGAGACATCTCCAAGGACTACCCTTCGATGAAGAGGAAGAAGCTTAATGAGACTGTTGTATGACCCTCCGGCCAAGGCAGGTCTGTCAGCGGCAGCAGCAGCTCCGACGATGATATCGAGGTTCCGGACAAGCCCCCACATATCTTACAGACACGTGTCCAGCCACCTCGGGAAGCAAAGAAGAAAACGGTCTCTGCCTCTCCCAGCCTCTGCCATGAAAGTCACTGCCCGTTGGCAGCTCCAAATCAGCAGCAACAACGACGAAAGCTTTTCAAATTAAGTTTATTTCTTATATTTTGTTGTCTTTGCTGTTTTATTTATTTTGTGATGTATTTTGCTTTTTCTGTTTTTATTTTTCATTATGTCTTGCATTGAGGGCAATGCAACCCTCGAGTTTGGGGGGTGGCATCCCTCCATTAATGAAGTTGTTACTCGTGTCTTAAATTCACGTCTAATTATTAGTTTATTTTTAAGTTTATTTTTGTGTTAAAAATTGAAAATAAAAACAAAAATTTGGCTTAAGTATGTGAACTAAACTTACCTGTCGTGACATACTCTATCGTGACAATGCCTTTAGGAAATTTTAGGAACTGTTTAGAGCCTTGCTATAATTCTGATCTGTACAACACTTTTTGCGACTCTTATGCTACCCACTTGAGATTGCCCCTAGAGGTGTCTATCACTGGCTCTAAGAAAGGAATGAAAGAAAGAAAGAATTCAGACTCATTTGCTTAAAAATTGCCTTGCATTGATTTTAGGATATTTCTCTTTGAGCTTAAGTTAGAAAAAAACTAAAGGAGCCTAAGAATTGCCTCCTTAAAAGATGCAGTTAAATCAAGAGTCAGAAAAAAACTAAAGGAGCCTAAGAATTTCCTCTAGAAAAAAATGAATTGGCATAAAACTCAAGTTGTAAGCATGACTATTCTGGTAAAACTAAAGGAGTCTAGGCACATATTTGTTCACAAAACATGCACACACTGCTTAAGAACTATAGCATGGTTCCAAATAAATCTAGAAATGCCCGACAAGGCATTGCCTGTGATGGAGAATATGTGGTAGGTAATAAAAAGTTCACTGAATTAAGCCAAAACAAACAAGTTTTTATTTTTAGTTAGGTCATATTTGCTTGAGGATAAGCAAGAACTTGAGTTTGGGGGTGTGTTGAGTGTGCAAAAGTTCTATATTTTACCCCTCATTTACCCATATTTCTGCTGCATTCAAGCATATTTTATTGTATTTAGGATAGATTTCTGCATATACATCACAATTAGATAAAATGACACAGTTGCTACTAATTTTGGTCATTTTTGCAGGTATCTGTTGTGGCAGACTTAGGACAGAAAAGGAGCAGATCTGGAACACAGGACTGGAGTCGAGGAGTGAACGCTGTCGTGGCCACTGTCGTGGCAGCCATGACGACAGAAAGGTGAAGTGGAAAAGTGAAGTGGAGCTCGACAAATAGAGGAATTCAAGCCGGTCTGTCGTGGACCACTCCTATATTTTTCTAAGCCCTGAGGCAGAATAAAGGTCAAGCCCAAAGTCCAAGGAAGAAACTCAAAGCAAGAAAAGAGGACGAATTAAAGGCACCTACTCAGAAGATTTAATCTTTAATAGAGTTGTACTTTAGTTTAAACTTGTATTCTTACCATATTAGAAAACTTGGACCCAAAGCCTATATAAAGGCATGTAATTCGACCTAGGGAAGGATATCTCATTCCTAGCCGTCTTCCCTAAAACCCTTGTCGTTTTCCCCCTTTCATCATGTTCTAAACTTCCCCTAGGGCTAAGGGTTGATTATGTAAAGTAGTTGCAAGGATTGTATTGTTTTAGGAATTTTCTGTTCAAAGCAATAAAAACTTCAAGTTTATTTATTCTGGTTTTTATATCTCGCAAGAGTATCGAGAGAGCATTGTGAGGTTATCCATTTGTTTGATATCGGAAGAGTCAAGCATACGAACAAAATAAATATGAGTTTTCCAGTTTATGGTTAAACCATCTCGGCTTAGGGATAAGTACGAGGTTAAGTGGCTAAGGAAGAATTCGACAACATTGGTGTTCACCCTTCGATTTATGCTGGGAGGTATCATCTAAGAAGTGTTCATCAACAGCACTTGGGCCTAGGGATAGGACAAGTCATAGCAGGGATTCTTGCCAAGCTTGGAGTACAAAGTTGTGTGATCGCTGCCGCGACATCAACAGACTTCTGTCGCGACAGGTGCTGTCGCGACAGGGACGGCGACAGAACAGAAGTTTCTACTCAGTGCAACACCTGCACTACTGAGCAATTCAATACCAGCCTATTTCTAAAACCTGATTATTTTATCTCTTATATTACTTGTTTCCCAATATCACTTTACAATCAATTTAAACTCTTTCTTTCTCTCGTGCAGCAATTCTAGGATAAAGCTATTTCTAGTCCCTATGGAGACGATATCTGATACTCCAAGTATCACTTTACTACTTGCGTCGTGGACACTTGCACTATTTGCGACATGACTTTTGACACGCAACAATCTACGAGTGGTCGGAGTGTGACGGCGCAAGAACTGAGGGCGGAAGGGACGGTGGTCACTGTTTCTTTGCAATTTGACACTTAGTTTTAATAATAATTCAATTCAATCATGTTTTCTTTAATTAATTTATTTTAATTGTTTTAATTTATATGTATGTGTGCACCTTTTTAAATGGGCATGTAGTATGTTTATTTAGGTGACTAATTCACTTAGAGTAAATAATTAAAGCCTTTTAGCTTAAGTACTTTAATTAAATTAAATAATTAAAATTGGAAGATAATTCTAGAAAATAAATGAATATTAAATAGAAATTTTAATATTCTAATTTATTTAGTGTCTCATTGTAATGAGATGTTAATCAAGATAATATTTTAGTTAAATATTTAATATTTCATTTAAACCTAGAATAATAAAATCACATAGTTAATCTAATTAAAATGAAATTAAGATAGGACATAATTAGTTAATGTCACTAAATAATTAGTAATATTATTAATTTAGGGCCTAATATGGATAGTGCTCAATGGTTTGGGTGTTATCACATAAACCCTAAACTTGATAATATTCATAGTTTTCTTCATTAATTAAATCAATGGATACCTAATTAGGTTTGAACTTAAAAAATTGACAAGAAAATAAAATGACATGCATTAAAACCTTTTGTGTTAAAATACGTTTTGAATATAAATTGAAGTGTCCTAAAGTAATTGGATGTTTCAAAACTTATATTCACTTTAAATGTATTTTCTTACAAAAGATATCTCCATTCGAAATGAAATTCAATTAATAATTAAAGATTATAAGGTAGTATATGTTCATAACTTTCTTTAACTCTTTGATAAGACATCACCTAAGAGAAATATATCTTCTTTTTCATTAGGATCACTCGTTGGATTAAAAAAACACATAATTAAGATATTAGAGGATTAAAAGTTAATTGATAATTTTGTTAATAAAAAATGATTAGTCTATTTCGTTAATAAAAACCGTCATTGATGAGTTTAACTGTTAATTTCTCAAAAAATTAACTGCAAATTGAAGACCACGAAAGAAGTCAATTTATGGCTTTGAGATATAAAATAAAAGTAATTTAATAGTAGCAATAAATTAAGAGTTTATTTTTTTTTCTATACGTGAGTGCGAATTAAAAATTTAACTTTAAAAAAATTGATACACCGGATGTGTAAACTAAAGTTTACACTGCCTTTTAATTTTAGGGGTTTTAATTGTAAGGTTTAGAATTTAAGGTTAGTGTTTAGAACTTAGAGTTAAGATTAAAATTTTAAGATTTAAATTTTATAGTGTAAATATGCAGACTTGTGTAAAATTAATTTTACATAATATGTGTATCAAAATTTTATCTTTAAAAAGTAAGATGTTTTGTTACAAAACCTTAATTGATCTTTTTTATATTTACTAACTTTTTAAACATTCCAAGTCTAAAAGAAAGCAAATCTTGATTTATTGCTACTCTCAAATATCCAATATTTTTATATCTCAACTTGGTCTCAGTCAAAAGATGAGACGTACGAAATCGGTTATATTTTAATTTTGTTTTGCATGCATTAATTAATTATTCCCCAAATGGTTTCGCTCTAATCCATACATTATTTATTAATCTTTGTCAACCAAGCCAATAGGTTAAAATTGTGGCTTTTCAATGACTCGAAGAGTTGTTTATTGCATGTTTAAGATTTGACTCTATTTTTATTGAGAGAAAAAATCACCCTCACTAAATATCACATCAAAAAAAAATAACGAGGTTGGTCCAATTAGTAAATAATTTAATATTATTTAAGTAAATTTTAAATTTTAAATTTAGTGTATACATAAAATTTATGTTGTAAAATTCACCTACTAAAACTAAGTGTGCAATGCTAATCAATCTAGATTACTCAGAATAAAACCCTAAAAATTACGAGAGCAACCAAAAAAATATCACATCGAAAACAAAGTCGAAAGTGGCAAAAAGTAGCATAAGTGGATTCCACAATTTCACACCAATCACCACTCGATTTATCAACTTGCTTAAAGCCTTAAACCAAAAGATATTTGGTATTATTCTTAACCCTAAAATAACCAAATGATTCGTTTAATTGAATCATCTATTTAATATGTTATCATAATTTGAGGCGTCATTTTACCTAACTCTAATGATTATACATAATGTAAAAAAATGTCTCTAACATTTGATTGGTTAGTCACTTTGAACCATATTTTTTTTTTCTCTTTTTTGGAGTTTTTAACCATTAATGTTTCATTTTAGATTAAAATGGCACATCTGTGGATGGAAACGGTTAATTAACTAACAATAAACAAATTGAAATGACTCGACAGAATAACATATCAGTAGGAAAAACAATTTTGTCTGATGTGTCATCTGTCAAGTTAACACTTTTGTCTATACGACACTATTATGTCAGCGTGCATTGTCATGTATGTTTTTTACATCATTTCAAGTCATTTACCGTTAGTTAACTAATAGTTTCCATCCTCACAAGAACCATTTTGGACAAAAATTAAACGTTGAAAATTACATTGCTTCAAAAAAAAATAGAAGTTAATGAGTGTTTTATTATGATTTGGAGCGTTTTCATGTCGCGGCGTGCAATGGATTGGAATTTGTAGGTGAAATTAAAGTCAGCTTCTTATCCAAGACTTGTCTAAAGTTGAACATAATTCAACTCCATTACCTTTTCTTCTTCTTTTTCCCTTGATGTTGAGGGATTCCAAATTGGATAAAGTTTGGTGACCCATCATTTCTCATATGCTTACAAACCTTTTTACTGTCCTAAAGAATCGTTTTAATGATGTTGTTTGATTTTTTAAAAAACTATTTTTTACTCACAGGGTTGGTCCAAGTCAAAATATTTTTAAAGGTGGATATAAGTCACAAAAATCTCAAAATTTCAAGATGGACACAAACAAGTCTTAAAAATTTTAAAAAATAAGGACTAACTCATAAAAATTAAAAAATTTAAAGTTAAATATGTGAACTTTAAAAAATCTAAGGTAAGTAACGTTATATATAGACACGCCACTGCTCGAGGTCTTGTGACTCACTCACCAAATCTATGCGTACGACGCAGGTCGGTCTGAATTAATCATGACAAAGAAAGACAACCATTATTTCGTAAAATCTGAGTGTTTATCCTGGTGACATACAAATTTTCTCGTTGTAGAAGTTTTTTTGAAGAGGCAAACGGTATGGTTAAAGCATGAAATGAGCTACACCAAGTTACATCTCATGGCTTGTCTCCTTTATTTCTATGGGTATAATTTGAATCAGAATTAAAAATTTATATGTAAAATTGAATCGAATTAAACTCATCATGTCAAATTACACATTAAATAATGTTGATACGTGATTTTGAAATTTATCATTATGTCAACTTGAAAGTTTGAAATCATCTTGAAGGGATAAAAAAATGTTTCTATTTCAATATACAAAATTGAATTAAAATTACTACCGGGATGCTTTTGACTTGAAAAACAATTTTTTTGGTGGTGGGGGTGTTAAATTAAAGAATTTATATTTATTCAAAAAATTAAAGAATTTATATGAATTGAAATGTGACTTAATGAATGAAATATTAGGTGAAAGTTAAAAGAAAAGTCCTTAGACTATCCTTGATTGAATATTTGCATTCTAACCTATGATAGGTTTATACTTTTTGTCACCTAACTTTATATATATATATATATATATATGAGAAATAATTTGATATATGTATTGTATAAATTTTAGATTACATAATTATGTTTATTTAAATTCTAAACATTAAATTATAAAACTCTAAAAATTAAAATTTTAAATTTTAAATAGGATAGATGACATTTAAATAAATAAAATCTAAGGCCATGTAATTGGCGACTAACTAATAAATTATAGCTGATTGCATTGACTTATTTGACTAATTGATTAAATAAAAGTGTTCAGCAAAATTAACTGATAGTTGTTTGCTTATTTAAACAAGCAAAATAACATATAATGATATGATTATATTAAAAATTTGTTTGAATAGTTTATTGATTATCAATATTTAATATCTATTTTTATGTATGATATTATAAAAATAATTAAATTTTTTTTGGATTGAAAGAGAAAAATACTACAACTATATATCTCGTTAAAAGACCTCCCTAATCATAAACAGAAAAAAAAAGAATACACGTGATTGTAGTTACATAAAAACAAACGAGTCACCCCGATAACAAAAGATAGCCACAGCTCACTTGAGCATAACAACCATTCGCAACCTAACAACCTAACTCACTCTCAAAAAGCAATTAATCAACACCAGTGGCTTGGTGCCTATCACTCATAACCAAATAATTAGTTTTTTAATATAACACTACTAAATATATATATATATATGGCATAGGATCCAGTTATACAATGTTAATCTCAACCATCTATTTCTCTTATCCAACGATCTAATAAACATTTAACTTAAAGAATTTTACACAGTGTAAGTTGATCCTAACTATATATTATGTATTACTATTAATCTATCTCTTTGAAGAAAAAATAATTATTTAAATTATATATAAAAATACGTTTCAAAAAGCACATGAGTTATTTTAATTTAGGTTATTTGAAGAATCCTCCTTGTAATTGTCAAGAACAAAAGAGTTTTTACAACTCTTATATTCAATCTTTTAAATCAAAAACTCATCCTAGCAATTTTTTCAATTTTAGAGGATTCATCCCAATCTGTTGTTATAATCATGTTTACCAAACAATCAAATTAGTGAATTTGATTGGTCAATCCTTTAATTTTAGCTCAAAACTCTATTCACCAAACAGAACATGTATTTTACACAACATTTATATCAAATAATTTTCACGTGTATATATATATGGATTAGGATCCACTTACACTATGTAAAACTCAACTAGTTTTACATTAATTCTTGGCCATTAGATGGTAAAATATATAGATGAGATTAATTCTTTATTCTCTTTTTTCAAGTGATAATCTTTACATATCTATTTCTAATCTCACCCATTCATTTAACTCATCCAATGGTCATGGATTAGTATAAAACTAGTTGAATTTTACATAGTGTAGGTGGATCCTAACCCTATATATATATATATATATATATATATATATATGCATCCACCATTTGTATTTAATCTTTATCTTTTTTTAATCTAATTAAATACTTCTGGTAGACATGCACACACTTAAAAAGAATCGGTCAGATATTTTACTTGGATGAATTGAACATATATTCATTTATTTCCCAGAATTTAAACCGAGTCCAAATTGTTGTTTAAATAAAAAAATAAAAATATATAGTAAATATTAATATAAATTATCTTATTATACTTAAAATAATAGAAAAGTTTTTCACATTTTTGTTGTCGTTGAAGTCGATCTAAATAAATATATGCTGCCTGGACTCAATCAGTGGCCACTCTGCAGGTTTTATTGTTAAAACTTATCCTTTTAAAGTTTATCATTGTTTTTTTTTATTAGTAGAGATAATTATATTCTAAAATATCCGGATTCGAACTTATTGTTGTTCATACTACCATTTACCATTTGAAAAGAAATCGATTTCTTTCGGTATCCCTACAAATTGCAGTAAAAATAATAATTATGCTAAAAAAATATACTTAAAATAATAGAAAAAGTTCCAAATATTTAATTACAAATTACTAATACACTCAACCCTTGATTTGTAATTTTTGACATGTGTTGGGTTTTCATTGGTCATTTAAAAAGTAAAAAAATAATAATGATGTTAAAAATTTATTAAAATGTTTAATGAAGTAAAAAAATCATGTACAAACTTCAAAGAAATAATCAAATTCAGGCCAAATATTACTTTAACCCATTTATAAAGTTCAGTTCAAAAAGCACTAGAATGCTAAATTGGACGTTTTAGATCCCTTTGTTTTTGGGTTTGACAATTAGGTGTGGCCTCTAGTACAGTAGCACACAAAGTAGTAAATTAGAGAATAAATATAAGAAATTGTTAATGCAGTTCAAACCTAATCTACATTTACGGAATCTTATCCATACAATAATTTCATTACTAAATTTGTGGTGCAAATAGTGATTTTTTAGTAGTCTAAAGCTAATTATAAGGTAGTATTTGTTCATACAAATTTTTAACTCTTTGTGCAGACAAACTAATTGAACTCGAGTCTCCTAAAATGTATATCATCCTTTTTCCACTGGACTACTCGTTAAGTTCAAAAGAGTGCATAAATAGATCATCAAATATGTAGCTAGTAACTATGAAGTACGAATATTTCAGTCTAAAATCATATTACGTATCCTGTATAAGGGACATGAAGGGCATAGTTTGAATACATGCAAGTATTTCTTTTTTCACATTTTCTTTTTCTTTTATTCTCCTACTCATTTTATGTCTTTTTCTTTTCGACTTTCTCTTACTCACAAGATTCAATTATAAGTATATAGCTATATGTGAAGCGATGCTTACTTGATTTTTTTTTTACCTTTTATTTTTATATTTTCTCAGAATTTAAAACTTATTTTATATTTACTGTATCTTTATCGTACCTATATCCTATAATATTAAAATTTATCGTTTCTCGTTCCTGTTTCTATATCTATACTCATTTGTATCCGTCAGTGCAACATAGGCCAGCAATAATGTCTAACTATTAACCAAAAGAGAGTAATACTCCCTCTCTAACCAGCGAATTCAAAGCTCTTCCCAATACAAGCACGAAATGAACCAATCTCCTCCCTAACAAACATCATACCAACAAGTAATAAAAGCATTTGGATTTGAATAGTAATACTCATATTTAATAAGAGTAATAAAAGCATATGAATTTTGAAGCATTTGCATATTCAAATTTGAATCAAAAAAAGGATACATATCTGACCTGTTGTCGTCCCTAAACACGGTAGTATCTACTCTAGCTTTACGATAATGAAGCGTTTTTGTTCGGCTAAACAAGCAGCGGGAAGGATTAAGCTTTTCAACATATATCCCGAAACCTACTACTACAACATACTCTTCCAAGTTACAAAACATGTTTATGAGATGCTAATATTGTTTGGCTCTTAACCTTCACCTAGATTCACCAGCTCCATGCTCAATTTCGTGTCTGTTACAGACTAAAAAATACTACAGTTCATACGAAACTGATGTCTAAAGAACACAAATGAATGTACTGGAGCAAAATAAATCAATCAATAAACAACGTTGCATTGCATTTCTGCATAAAACTGATAGAAGATAAGTTTTATTTTTTGTATTTTATGCCACGCGAAAATCGGTAGTGAAACTGAGAGGAACCTTGTAACACCTGCTAGGGTCGACCGAGCTAGTGAAAGAAACGTTTGTCCAGCACATAAACACTTCATTATGGTTATACTAATAAGATTGTTTAACTAGTCCAAAGAAAATGCTCCACTGCAATATCTGCAAAATTCGCAAAAACATGATAAATTTGGCATTCCCATGAATACCATACTGTAAATCAGATGTTCAAGAAGAAATGTGTTTCACTAATATGGACAATGGTTTTAGTCGATAATAAACAAGAAACAGGATAAACGATCTATGTTGCTCCAACTATGTTTTTCTTGAAATACCCGTATCCAATATGGTATGAAGATATGACCTATTAAGGATCCTTCAACGAAAACTTTAAGAAAATTAAAAGTACCCGTGTCAGACACATGCCCATATCCAGGTATGGAACTAGGATTAGATAGTGGGAGGGGACAAGTTACCTAACTTCATAGTTAACATGGACCTAATAAATATTTAATCCAAAATCTGGGGGGAGCCAATGCTTAATTTGACAAGTATTCATACAAGCAGGGACTTAATTTGACAAGTATTACAGCCAAGCTCAAGTAACATAGCATCGGATTACTTAATAAATCAATATAACTGAAAATAAAGTCTGATAGAAATCATTAAAGGCAATCGCATACTTCCTGTAAATTACTGGAAGCTTGAAAATATTTAAGGGTTGTCTTATGCATGAAGAAAGTTAAGGTGCGAGGAATATGTAATCATTAAGAGCAGTGGATAGTAATGTAGTAAAACTCTTGTAGGAAAACAATTGCAGAATCACAGCTAGAACCCCTCACCTGTTACTGAATTTCTCAACAGCATCAGATGCGTAGAGGAGAGTTTCATTAGCTTTCTCTAGAACCATATAAAGCTCCTTCCCTCCAGTAATACAGGCAATGGCCCAAGCATTATTTTTCACTCTAATGCACACTTCCAAATCTTTTTCACGACCTGGATTATCCCATTTTGCTAGACTCTTTTCAGCATCTACTTCTTCTCTAAGCCTATTCAAGGCAAGTAAAGATTCCTGCATTATAACACAAAAAGAGAACCAGTGAAGGCTTTAATGTTTATCTTGATGAATCAGCAGATTGCAACAAGAAGTGACGAAGGGCGGCTTCTAGTTTCTAGATAACATCACAAAGCATCATCAGTAGCAACTTATGATTTATTCTCAGAGTTGAAGTTTGATTGACAAAAGGGAATTATACTTGGCCAGAACAAGCTTTATTATGGAGCACTTTTAATCTTTTCAGAAGAGTAAAATAATGCTTCATACTTCAGTTACTTGAACTTAGGGCACTTTTAATCTTTTCAGAAGGACAATAATGAAATTGAATTCAATTCTATCAAGATCACTCCTAAAACCCTGCAGTTTGTAGGAAGCACCATAGAAAATATCTTGCAAACTTACATGATCAAGAAGTTGCAACACTGACTTCGAATAAATTAAGCTGAGCATCTCTCAACTGATAAATACTACCCTATCTACAATACTGCTTACATATTATTAAAAGATAGATTTGAAGTCGATTATCACCGAATTATAAAACACATCAAACGCTAACACATTTAATTCGAAAAAACTTATATCAATGAAATGATCATAATTTTTTTTCTTGGTCATGTTAAGGCAAAAAGTATGTGGTAATCATATAAAACAACAGCAGTGTTTTACCTTTGCTAATGTTGTAACCTTAGCTGGGGGTGAAGCCCTGGATATGTCTCTGTTACCATCCACTAACAAATAACGATACCCACCGACATGATACGCATTCTCTCCTCCCCATCCCTTTGACAACTTTTCTTCAACTTTCAAAATCTTCAGTGATGCCTAGAGATTTTAGAAAATGCAAAAGGTCAAAGAGACTGTCAGCCTAGCTAATTATGTAAACACGTAATTTCTAAACTTGGTACAATCGTTGCAACTAATAATTAAGGATCTTTGTCTATTCGGAATTGCTTTGATGCTTATGTCAGGTCTGTTGTGCATATGATTAAATCTATCAAGGCAAGGTTTTCAAAGGTCTATCTACCAATCCTTGTCCATATTACCAATAAATTGAAAAAGGTGGATGCCCAAATTTTGCATGCAACAAAATGAATGAATTGGAAAGAAAATTCAGGTAAAAATCTTGGAAAGAAAGAAAAATAGTTCTAATATCAAACCTGAATAGTGCCATTCGCTAATTTGGTTTAGACAAAAGATGAAAATAAGAATTTCATATGCTTGCATCTAAACTAGCAGAAACCACTTAGGCCGTGGACTATAAGGGAAAAGGTCTGAGACAGGGAAGATTTTGAAGGATAAGAAGAGGGAAAGACAACCAAAATAAGAAATAAATGCATTAGACATGTTGTGAGTCAATGAGGACACATTGAGAAAACTGCATAGAATTTGAAAAACTTAAAGGAAGTATTTGAATGAACTAGTTGATAGATGGAAATGCTTATGCCAAGTATGATATATAGCCATGAAGGAACTAACATTTTCAAGAATTTGTTGTTTCACAATTGAAACACCTTGGTCCCCATTAAGGATAGAAGAGAGAGGAATAAGAAGGATCAATGTAAGGCTTTTGTACTGATAAGCACAGAGATACATCCTCTCCTCTGTCTGCTGTAGCCAAACTGTTGGAGTGGTTACATTCAAGCTACCAATGTCCCCACCCCAAATATCAGTGACAAGAAAACCATCCTTCCCTTTGAACCATTTGTCATGCTGCAAGGGCCTTGTAACACAAAATCTATTATCTCCAGCAGGAGAAGCGTCGTGTGAGCCATAAAATTGTTCCGAAACAGATCCAGGGGAGGACAAGGTAGATCCAGTAGAAACATGTGATGAAGAATTTCCTTTCCGTAAATAGGACCATGATTTTGCTCCAGAGGATAGAGCACCTGGGGTAAGCCTTAAAACCACATATGTGAACATGTTTATGGTATCCTCCTGACAAGATCATTAGCAACATTAGTATTTATTTTTAATAAAGCCTAACAGGAATAGTTCCTATAAGAATTTTGACAAGGAAACTTTATTTAGCTATTAAAGATTAACCAGTTTGGGATAAAAGTTGAGGCAGCTAACAAAAACTGGAAAACTGCTACATCAGCTTTGAAGATCAGACCATACCGGAGAAAGTGTAGTGGACACGAGCAGGTCTTGAAATAAAATGAGCGAGAAGCATGGCATGTTGCCAGCAGAAGATTCTAATATTCTGACAAGTGTCTGCCAAAACAAGAGGAAATCATTAAAACTAAAGAAATAACAATTGCGAACAAAAGTCTCAAACTCTCAATCAAGTCGGGAAGGAATGATTGGTTTTCAATAAGTTTCTAATCTCATGTTTTAAAATGATTAAAGTTAGCACTTAGCAGGTTAAAAATTGGAGTAGAACAAAAAACAAAGCAATAGAGTGCTGTGACTGTTGTCAACTCTCACATCTAGTATAAAAGGTCAAATATGATTATCCAAACTCATTTTTGGAAGAATCATACAATTATTTACAAGATAAACCATCTAGAACTGTTCAATTAGATTCACTCTTTAATTCTATCTTTATTCTGGTAAATTGAGTCATTTGAGCGTGCTCAATAGAAGACTCGTGACACTAGACCTTCTAGGTAGGGGTGTTCATGGTTAACCAACATACTACAACGATTAACCATGAACACCCCTACTTACAGGTGAGCTTGATTGCGTTAAATTGCCCACTAAAAAGGGAATAACTTCTTGATGATTCCAGACACAAATACAAAAGAATATGTAGTGTCACTTTGCTCTAATTATATAGCTAGAACTTAGAAATCTATTGTAGGAACAATATATGGGAAAACTCTTACACCTAAGTGGAAAAATGAGGTTTGATGGTTCGGTAGATACCGAGTAATTGTGGGACCTCATTCAAACTACGTAATTAAGACAAATCTAAAGCGCAACAGAGTCGCTCAAGCATAGAAATTATCTATTCACCAGTATACTACATTCCAGTCCAGTCACTAGTAACTTAGTTACAAGGGTATATAACTGTCAAAATAGAGTGATTTACTGTAGAAAACTCTCTGAATTTCTATATATCAGCTTACATCTTTATATACAGCTTATATCCTTAACTTAGGTAACTATTAAGTTAGGAAAGAGACTATTCTAGGTAAACTAAAATCCCTTAAAGTTGGGGATTGTAATCACTAACAAGGATCTACAGGATCCTGTCTAATTATACAAATAATCTCTAATTTATGTGCATATTTTCTGACACTCCCCCTCAAGCTGGAGAATGGATGTCCTCCATCTTTAGCTTGCTTGTTAGCTTCTGAAAATACTTCCCAGGTAGCCCCTTGGTAAGTATGTCTGCAACTTGATCACCAGTAGATACATAGGGAGTACAAATTAGGTCACTGTCAAGTTTTTCTTTTATGAAGTGTCGATCCACTTCAACATGTTTTGTCCTGTCATGTTGAATTGGATTGTGAGCAATATTAATTGTTGATTTATTGTCACAGTATAGTTTCATTGGACCTTCCCACTTGACTTTTAAATCCTCCAAGATAATCTTCAGCCACAATAATTCACAAATCCCAAGTGCCATGGCTCTAAACTCAGCTTCTGCACTAGACCTGGCTACAACATTATGTTTTTTGCTTCTCCAGGTCACTAAATTTCCTCCCAGAAAAGTGCAGTAGCCTGATGTTGATCTTCTATCAACTAAGGACCCTGCATAATCTGCATCAGTATAGGCTTCTAATGTCAGATTTTCTCCCTTTCTAAATAAAACTCCTCTTCCTGGTGTGCCCTTCAAGTACTGTAAAATTTGAGTCACTGCCCTTAGATGTGATTCTTTAGGATTGTGCATGAATTGGCTCACAACACCAACTGCATAAGCAATGTTTGGTCTGGTGTGTGATAAGTAAAACAGTCTTCCCACAAGTCTCTGATAGGAGCCTCTGTCCACAGCTGCATCCTCTGTTGCATCTCCAAGTTTGTGATTAACCTCTATTGGTATCTCGGCTGGTCTACACCCTAGTTTGCCAGTTTCTGTCAGCAAATCTAGAGTATATTTTTGTTGAGATATAAAGATTCCTTGCTGTGAATATGCAACTTCAATTCCAAGGAAATATTTCAGTCTTCCAAGATCCTTGACTTCAAACTCCTTGATCAAACACTTCTTCAAGTTGTCGATTTCTTTCGAATCATCCCCTGTGACTATGATGTCATCTACATAGACTATTAGGACAGCAACTCCCCTTGAAGAATGTTTCACAAACAAAGTATGATCACCCTGACTTTGTTTGTAACCTAGCTTCAACATCACTTTGGTGAATCTTCCAAACCAGGCTCTTGGGGATTGTTTTAGCCCGTACAGGGCCTTTTTCAATTTGCAAACTGTTTGTCCACAATTTGGACTAAATCCAGGTGGGATGTCCATGTAAACTTCCTCTTCAAGATCACCATGTAAAAATGCATTCTTGATGTCATACTGTTGTAATCTCCATCCTTGATTGGCAGCCAATGACAACAAGATCCTTACGGTATTCATCTTTGCAACAGGGGCAAAAGTTTCAAGGTAGTCTATCCCATAGGTTTGGGAATACCCCTTAGCCACCAACCTTGCTTTATACCTTTCCAAGGAGCCATCTGACTTGTACTTCACTGTGAATATCCATCTACATCCCACTGTTTTCTTTCCTTCTGGTAACTTCACCAAGTCCCACGTTTTGTTCTTTTCCAGTGCTTCCATTTCAACTTTCATAGCATTCTTCTAATTCTCATTTTCTAAAGCCTCAGACACAGTTTTAGGAATGGCAATGGAATTTAGGCTAGTAAGGAAGGCTTTATGGTTGGGAGACAAATTTCTGTAGGAAATGAACAAATAAAGAGGATTTTTTGTGGTACAAGTTCTCTTTCCTTTTCTAATTGCAATAGGAAATTCAAAGTCCCTATGATCAGAATCAGAATTAGGATTCTCAATATTATTTGAATCAAAGATAGGTTCAGTAATTACCTCAATTTGTGGAGGAGACAAGGGTGATGATTGAGCATGCATTGGTCCCTTTTTTCTTGAGTAGACTTGTAGAGGACTAGCAATATCTTGAATTCCTGCCTTAGGTGTGGTGGGTTCAGATTGTTGCTGTTCAAAAAGGGGCTGAGAATCAGATGCAACTGATTGGGTAAGACTAGGCTGATTTTGGACAGGCTGGGCAGATTGGATAGATTGGATTAGATTAGGCTGGGCAGATTGGATAAGATCATGCTGATTCTGCTGATTTTGGACAGGTTGGGCAGATTGGATAGATTGGATTAGATTAGGCTGGGCAGATTGGATAAGATCAGGCTGATTCTGCTGATTTTGGACAGGTTGGGCAGATTCATGCTGATTTTGTGGAGGCAAGGTGAGAGGCTGAAGAAGGAAATAATCTTTTTCCTTATCTTCCCTGAACAAAATCTCCCCCTGAAGATAAGGGTGAGTAAAATAGTTTTCATTTTCAACAAAGGTGACATCAACAGAAGTGAAATGTTTCCGTGTAGGTGGATGATAGCACTTATACCCTTTCTGAGTAGATGAGTAACCTACAAAGATACATTTCAATGCCCTTGGATCCAACTTACCCCTATTCTGAGAATGAATATGAACAAAGGCAACACAACCAAATATTTTAGGCTCAAGATGAAGAGAAGGACTAAAGTTAGGGTAGAACTATTTAGGATTTGAATAGGACTTTGAGATTCAAGAACCTGAGTTGGTAATCTGTTGATAATATAGGTGGCAGTTAACACAGCTTCCCCCCAATAGTGTTTAGGAACATTTTTTTGAAACAACAAGGCTTTTGTTATTTGAAGAAGATGGCCATTCTTTCTTTCGGCTACACCGTTCTGCTGAGGGGTGTTTACACAAGATGATTCATGTATGATGCCTTTTTCTTGGAAATAGGAAGATAGGACTTGATTAAAGTAGTCCTTAGCATTGTCTGACCTAACCCTTTTTATATCAGCCCCAAATTGATTTTTAACCATGGTGTAAAAGGTCTTAAAAGTAGAACTGACATCAGATTTTTGTTTTAGAAGAAATATCCAGGACACACGAGTGCAATCATCTATAAATGAAACGAACCACCTAGCCCCAGTTATATTTGGAACAGTGGATGGTCCCCAAACATCACTGTGAATGAGAGAAAAGGGTGTAGATGCCTTTTTATTACTTATGGGAAAAGAAACACGTTTGTGTTTGGCAAGCTCACATATGTCACAATGAAATTCTTCATTATTTAAGGATTTGAACAAGGAAGGAAACATGAACTTTAAAACTTTAAATGAAGGATGACCAAGACGAAGGTGATGAAGCCATATTTGGTCTTTGGTGGTTTTAGAATCTAACACAAGTGAAAAAGATGAAACACTGACTTGTCCACTGGAATTTTCAAGATAATACAGTCCATTTTCTTCTTTAGCATGCCCAATCATCCTCCTCGTTCCCTGTTCCTGAAAAACACATTGGGTAGGATAAAAGATAACACAACAGTTAGTGTCTTTGATGATTTTTTGGATAGACAGGAGATTAGTGAACAATTTAGGCACATGAAGAACATTTTTAAGTGTCAGGGTGTTACTTATAACAATATCTCCTTGACCAGCCACGGTTATCCTACTTCCATCTGCAACTGTTATCTTTTTATTACTAGGACAGGGTATATAATTGATAAAATTTAGAGAGGAATTGGTCATATGGTCTGTTGCTCCTGAGTCAATCACCTAGGAGTTTTTGGTAGGGAAATCCGAGACTTTAGATGTTTGAGAAGAGGATATACCTGAAAGAGCGAGACTACAAGTACCTGAAGAGGAAGGTTTTTCCAGGGATCCAAGTAAACATTTCAATTTCTCTATTTCTTCCCTGTTGAACTCAAAGGACTGTTCTTGGGCCTCCTCATTCATCTGCTTGGTGATATATGCCTTTCCCTGTCCTCTTGATGGTCCCTCTCTCTCAAAAAATTTTTTGTTTGTTGTCTGTGGCTTCCCATGAAGCTTCCAGCACTTCTCTTTTGTATGGCGAGACTTCTTGCAATAGGTACACCATAAAGAGTCTTTGTGCACCATTTTTGATCCTTCTAACTTCTCTTTAAAAACCTGCTGTTCCAGGTTTGATTTTCTTTCTGCTGCACTTCTAGTGGCTAGAGCAGAACCTTCCACTTGATTGCTCTCAATCATAACCCCTCTTCTTCCTTCCTCAGCCCGAATTATTGCAATGGCTTCATTTAGAGAGGGCAGATCCTCTTTACCAAGAATCTGGACTCTTACTGCATCAAACTCAATATTTAGTCCAGCAAGAAAATCATAAATTCTTTCTTTTTCAACAAACCTTTTTAGGACAGCTGCATCTTCACTACACTTCATTTGAATACATTGGTAGTGATCCATCTCTTGCCATAAATTTTGCAGCAAGTTGGAGTATTCTGTGATGGATCTGCCTCCTTGCTTGGTGGATGAGATTTTGGTCTTAATCTCATAAATCTGGGCAGCATCTTTAACCTTTGAATAGGTTTGTTTTACAGCCTCCCATATCTCTTGGGCTGTATTGAGAAACATACAAGTATCACTAATTTCTGGTAGCATGGAATTCCATAGCCAGGACATGACTAGTGAATCCTGTTCATCCCAAACCTCAAAACGAGGGTCTCCCTCCTTAGGTCCAGTTCCAAGGAGGTGACTTAGCTTTCCTCTACCCTTCAAAAAAGTACGAACAAGCTGAGACCATTTAAGATAGTTTTTTCCATTCAATCTATAGGCAGCCTGTATACTTTGCAAGTCACCTATTTGATTCGAATGGCTCCCTTCACTCACTAAGATTCCTTGCACAGTCTTGCTACTGCTCTCATTGCCTACCTCAACCATATTTTTCTGCTGGATTTAACAGTGAACCTTCACTGAACACTCAAGGAGGAATTTTAAGGGAAAAGAAGGGTGTTAATCGAGATTGACAGAGCTCAAAAAAGGAGCTAACAAGGCTCTGATACCATGTCAAAATAGAGTGATTTACTGTAGAAAACTCTCTGAATTTCTATATATCAGCTTACATCTTTATATACAGCTTATATCCTTAACTTAGGTAACTATTAAGTTAGGAAAGAGACTATTCTAGGTAAACTAAAATCCCTTAAAGTTGGAGATTGTAATCACTAACAAGGATCTACAGGATCCTGTCTAATTATACAAATAATCTCTAATTTATGTGCATATTTTCTGACAATAACTTTTTTTGAACAAATGGACAAGGGGTATATAACTTGAAACTACCAAAATATAAGTTCTCCCATCAAAGGTAGGAACTTTAAATCATTTGGAAAATGTGAAAAAATGGCATCTAAAGTACATGTAACTACTTCCCAACACACACAATTCTTAAGACAAACCTGAACTTCAATTGCAGCTTCTCGACCTACAGTTAGCATCTGTACAGTCCTTCGTTCCTTTAAACAGTCACAGAATGATGGCAACTGGAGTTTCTTCCCAACCAGAAAATCTGCCTCAAAATAAAAGTTATGCATAAGACATGGGATTTAGCTAGTAGCTACTTCAGCAAAACTTGGAAGCACAAATCCAGGTAAGGCCATTTGATACAGCAACTTCAGCATTACCACAGCAGCACTTATCCAAGGGAGACCGCTTTTGACATGCTGACAATTAGTGACTTACAATGAAATAAATTGAATCAAAGACAAAATAACAATAAAATTAGCAAAAAAATCAAGTGGATATAAAATATCATAACAACTTACCTCTTAGATAATCCATAATGAAAGGGTATAAATGAGCACGAGTTAGTCCTCCACCGGGTTCTTTATCAAGCAATGCTCTAATAGATCCATGAAACATCATGAAAAGAGAGTGAATCTCCTTAAGAACATCTCTTAATGCCTCAATCCGCCATATGGCTTCCACCTCCTTACTTTTCGCCACTATCTACATCAAGCATAGCAGATAATTAAGGAAATTCTTACAAACAAGAATGCTGATAATTAAGGAAATTCTTACAAACAAGAATGCTGATAATTAAGGAAATTCTTATAAACAAGAATGCTGATAATTAAGGAAATTCTTATAAACAAGGTTAAAAGGATTTCAAGACAGTCTACAGAGGAGAATAAAAAATCATTTCGCACATATATACATAAAATCATAATTCAGAAGCAAATAAACACAGAAAAATATTTCATTCTAGAAAATTACAACCACAACCACATCCATACCATAACCATCCAGATATCTGGCTCTGCCTCGTAAAAGACATGAGAGTGCCTCTCTGCTTCTATAACCTCGCAAGCAGCCTCCGGAGAGAAAATTCTACAGAAGAAAAAAACACACTCAAATTCTTTGAAAGAGAACTAGCTACATTAAGAAACATTGTTCTGATTTTAATTTGAACATGTTGGATCACGAAAGGAGTCCCTTAGCCTTAGTACTAACCGCGTGAATGTAATGAGCCCTTCGCTGAGCCCAATCACGGAGAGTTGAGTTGAAAGGGGCAAATCAACAGGAAAGAAGTATAAAATTTTGTCAAGTTCTTGGCCTTCGTGTTGGCCTCTTCTCAAATCAAATACACAGAGTTGCATGTCTTCATTAGCAGTTCCAATAGACGACAAACCCATGAAGATTGCTGAATTGGCTCAATGGACCTGGTTGAAACAATCAGATAAAAAAGAAGAAACTGAATGCAAAAACCTACACAATTAAAAGAAGAAAATTTAAGAAGAAAGCGACAGAGAGATGCAAAATCACATACTGTGTAAAATTTGGAGATGAAGCTTCTGAGATCTTCAGTAATCAAATAAAGAGAGCGAGAAGACTTTGGTTTGGGAAAAAAGAACTTTGAATCGTAGTAATTATTAGTTAATGATTAAAAATAATAATTTAAATGGGAGAATTGCACGATTTGATAAAGTTTTGGGCCCAAAGCCTATCACCAGACTTCAACAAGCTTTGGGCTTTACTTCCCGGTCTTGCTGCAACCTTGGAGACCCATGGTTTGATGGTAAGATTTCAAATGCCACCATATGTTTCAAGTTTTTTTATGGTAAGGATGAGATGTGGTGGGTTTGGACGATTCATCTTTTTTGATTCGGACGAAGATTCGTAGTAGGCGGTCGATTAAAGAGAAAAAAAGGGTATGTAAAAAAATGATGATTAAGGACTAGTGAGGTGACTACTTGTGTCAAAACTATTGAAAGGTTGGTTGAGTTGCAATAGAATAAACTGTCAGGTAGTAAAGTCAGTTAATGTGTTAATTGGAGTTAACATCGATCACACGTGAATTATATTTAGACAGAAGAATGAGAGCTGATAATCTTTGGATGAACTTTAAAACTCACAGTGTAGCAGAAAATCATTGATTTTCATTAACAATTATTGAGGCATTTCCATTCTTCACGAGTATTTGCTTGGAAGGTGGGTGGCAAAGACCTGAGCATAGCCTGATGAAACCAAGGTTACAGGTAACCGTCCAACGTCCATAATTGAGGCATTCTTCATTTCAAACCTACTATTATCCAAGGATATCTCTCATTGTTGTACTTCAACCTCATGTGTTATGTGTAATTGTGTACCCCAACTATTATATATGGTTTGAAAACAGAAACCAAGAAATGTCCATTATAAAAAGTATAATGTCAAAAAAAAAAACACTCCTAAGGTCCGACTAAATAGTTATTTGGGATTATTTTTTTTGAATGAATTTAACCTCCAACATTTTATTTTGGGTCAAAATAGCCTATATGCAAAAGAAAATTATTAGTCAGCTGACGATAAACAATTTGAAATAACAAACCAGCATGGTAGTACATACTGGGATAGCAGTGTCATATAGACAAATATGATGATTTACATAATGATACATCAATCAAAAAATAATTTTATAAAATTATACAAAATATAAAATATTTTTTTCTTCTAACGTGTCATTTCAAGTTGTTTATCATCCCTTAACTAACGATTTTTATTCAAAAAATGACTATTTTAACCCAAAATAAAACGTTGAAAATTAAATTAATTAAAAAATAAAGACTAAAATAACTATTAACATAAGTGGCACTTTTTAACTTTATGCATTATAAAATTGGGTTCAAACTTTGATAGGTAGAAAAAGACTGGGATGGGGGCAAGCAAAGGCATCTTTACCCAGCGTGAAATACGCCTGCTGATTTTTTGGAAGCGCGTTGACTCTTGCTCCATTCAACTTCACTTACAGATGTTAAACACATGGTAATCTCTCTTTACTTTTGTTGCCTTAAATTTTAAGTTTTAACTAAAAATTTTAAATTTTATTACCTACACATTAAACCTTAAAACTTTAAATTTTAAACCCTAACTTAAAATTATACTCGCTAAAATTGAAAGGCATGTAATTTACACAAACTTGTGTATCAAAATATTTTCCGTAATTTAATTATCTATTTTGATATAATTCTTTTCCCTAAAACAATGGATTTAAATTCAATATATTTACGGTGAAAATTAATTTTTTTACAAGTGCATTAATCTTAGAGTTTAAAGACTTAATTTAGAGTGTAGCGTTTAGGGGTTTAATTTTAGAGGATTATAATTTAGGGTTTAATTTTTAGGGTAATATGACAAGAAATTTAAATTTTAACCTATAAACTCTATATCCTTATTTGAATCAAAACCCCTAAAATTTAAACCCATATACTTAAAACCATAAATTCTACATCTTAAATTGTATCTCTAAACCTTAAACTTAAGACATCATCGGTGTATGAAATAATTACCTTTAAACAAATAGAATACAATTCAATATTATCGATATGTTTTTTCAACTATTTCAATTAAAAATTGAAATAAAGATTTGAACCTTCAAACAAATACTTATCCATAAATCCTAATAATAAAGATAAGGAGAATTATCAAAAGATGCAATGCAATGCACGCCGTCGCCTAGCAATGACAAGAACAAATGTGTCCTAATTGCTTTTAATTTCCATTATATTGAATTCTTTGACTGACACCCCCAACACCCATCTGTATATTATTTAATTCACATGGAATACTCTATTTTACTTTTTCTAATACTACTGTGTTATGACATACATCCATTATAAACCGAACAAATAGGGTTTTAGAATTTGTGGCTGACAATTCCCCTGCAAAAATATGGGTAAAAGTTTTTTTTAGCAGGTATCGAGTTTGAGAATTTTTGTATGCAATTTTTTTTAAAACAGTCACTCATCAGAACTTAATGTGCAACGTAAATTAGTTCAGATTAATCATGACAAAATTCTGAGGAACGAGGTGTGCAACCATAAAAAGAAACACATCCTTAAATTTTTACGGCTGTTTTTGTCTGTCACATTCACATGGAAAAATGAAAAGAAACTAAACAAGAAAACTTGCCATGATATAAGGAGAGAAAGGGTCCCAGCATCAGACCAAAATAGCCCCCTCCAATAATTAATTGAATGGATACGAGTAGATTTCATATTAAACTACAACAAATGCAATAAATTAGAAATTTCTAAAACTGTTAATGGATATAATAATTTCCAGTATAAAAGAAAAATAATGTCTGGGGTTGAACCATGAAAATGAAATTCCACCGAAAGAAGAACAAAATCATAATAGATCCAATCAAATCTGTGAAAAGGGAAGGTAGATTACATACAAAGCTCAAAATCCATTTCAAATCACTGCTGGCTTTTCTTCCCTTTATATAATGCTGTACAATCTCAAGAAAATGAATGCACTTTCTCAGATCATGACAAGGGTGGGGACTGTCCTCTCCAACTAACACCAACTAAATTCCAAAATCAGGACTAATCTTCTTCAAGTGTGACTTTCTTCAAATTCCATTGAAATGTAGCATACAATTTAAGCAACTGTATTTAGCTACGGATTCTTTTAAAGTTTTCTGTTCGAGTACCTTTGTTTCGAGTATTAACTGAGGGGAGACCTTTGAGGAGTGCCTTTCCTTTTGTTCAACTGTTTCCGAGGCTTTAAACTTTTGGTCACCCATGTTTTGGTCTCCTCTTCCGAAAGATCCGTCGACGAGAGAGACGATTGCTTTCCTTCCGAACTTGCTTCTGAATTTTGATTGTCTTTCAATGAAAGACTGTGAAATTCTTGTATTTGTAATTCCATTTTATGGCTTTGGCCTTCAGGCTTGACATCAACTGCTGATACCTGAAAAACATTGATTAGGTTATGGTTCAAGTAGTAAACTTGAGTTTTAAGAAATGAAACACGAAGTCAAAAACATTTTTTACCTTGCATGCAATGGAACAAAAACGACTAGGTAGGTCTTGAAGGTATCTTCTACAAGCTTCACATGCAGCACCGGTTTTCGATTTCGTTGATGGTTTGGCATCTTTAGCTTGAGGCCTTGGATTCAAATGTACAGCTTTTTCACCATTGATTTTGTATGTCTGTCGGATAATTAAAACTCATTTCAGTAAATGAAACTGTATATGATGATCATTCCCATTCAACTAAAGTTCATCAAAAGAGAAAAGGTAAAAGGCAATGACTTAAGTAAATTAAAAGTTGAAAATGATTCTGCAAAAATAATGATAGGAAAATCTTCTCTTTAATTTCAAATCTTGGTGTTTGCATATATCTACAATATAATTTAGAGGGTTGATAATCACAAATTCATAGTCCTCTATTCATATATCAGTAACTATTGGAAGAAGTTAATAACAAATTTTCACTTATGTTACCCGGACTCTTCATTTTTTTACTTAAATATACTAATATCTACCAAGTCTAACTATTACTTATCCCAAAACGCTAAAGAATTACATTGAATTGTCTACGATTACTATGAAAGCTCCAAAGCTAATGAATAGTGAACGTATGGAAAACCTGAATTTTGGAACAGTCGATATGCTTCTGCATTTCTTGAAGGCGAACGACATCTTGATATACGTATTTGCAGATCTGAAGAGACCGATGCTGGCTATGAGCCTTACAATGCCGGCAAAACTCGAGACAACAGTCGATGCAGAACACATTTTTTTCATTTTTTCTTAGGTCTTAATGATCAAAGCAAGGACCAAAGAACTCACTTTCCAGAAGGGTACTAAGCCAATCTGTTTTCTTATTAATGTACAAATCACATCCCACCTACAATACCATATTCAATTCATTAAATATCAAATAAGTCGAGAAATAAAGTTCTAAAATTCTTGAAATCATAACATTTATTTCCAAGTTCATATCAATGGAAACACAATTGTAAAAGTTAATAAACAATAGACAAGATTCAACTTTTAATGTGAATATACCAATTAGAAGTATATTTCATTCAAATTTCAATAAACTACTACAGTATTCAAGATTCTAAATTTCAAACACTAAGAATAAAGTAGTTGAATTCATGAAAAGGGTTGAAAGTTTCAACAAAAATAACTTAACCCCAAGAAAGTTTACATGCTCTTCTCCATGATTATATCATAGCTGCAATAAATACAAGATTAAAAAAAAAAGATTGTATTTATCTAAATTTTCCTGGAAACCAAACAGACCCTTTATCCCTGATAGTAAAGTAAAATCAATCACCAAAAAAACAAGAAACAAACACCCATCAGTCAACACTTCAAAATTAACTACGGAGAGAAAGAAAAATCAAAAGAGACAGAATTCTCACCATTTCTTTGCTTTGAATTGGATATATAATTTCCTCTTTCTTACTTGCTCTGACCAATACTCAAACGAATACAATTTGCAAAGAAAGTTTGAGAGAAAAAGATGAAGAAAGAAAGAAAGAAATGAGAGACTGTAAGAAGAAGAGAAGCCTACATAATGTGGAAACTGGGGAGAAAAAAAAGATAGAAAATGATATTATAAGGAATATGCAGGGAAAAATAAAATAAAAAGGGAAATGTAAAGAAAAGAAATGTTTGGTGAGGAAATGAAAGTGACCTACCCTAGGCGGGAAAGGTCAATAAATCATTCTGATTGGGCAGTTAAAACCTGATCAGACGGCCATTATTAATTTGTTTAAAAATTTTAGATAATGGAAATCATCACGATCATGATTCAATAACCAGTGATTCCTCGCGGTGTAATATTTATAAAACGAACATTAAATTTATTGAACTGTTATAAAATGATTAATGAATTTTATTAAACTATTATGCAGTGATAGTTAAAACTTATCAAATTGTTATGAAATGAACATTAAACTTATCAGAATTTATCTTCGTATTATAACGTTAACGATTATATTGTAATAGTTTGATAAATTTAATGACTATTTTATAATTTTTAAAACTTCAGTGATCAAAAAATTATTTTTACTTAATTTAGTGATCATTTATGTGCTTTACTCTTAATTTTACTTGGGTTGTGTGAGACTATGAAAAGTTGAATAAGTTATTTATATTATTATTAATGTATGACTTTTTAACTTAATATAATTAATTAATATATTTAAAATGAATATTAACTAATAAATAATTGGTGCATGTAGATGTTACTTAACCGGATCCTTTATAATAAAGATTTTGTTAACAGAATTAGTATTCATGGTAAAACTTAATTCAATGTACCATTGAAAATAATAAATAAATATCAATTAAATACAATTTTATTACTATAAATAGTGTATTAATTAATTTTAAGAAGTAAATTAAGGGCACCCATTAGAAGGAAATGCCCTTTAAAGAGTAATTTGCGAGAATCATAATTAAATTGAATCCAATTAATGGGTGCAATCCATACTTAAAAGGGATTAAATAAAAAAGATTGCATTAATTATCCATTAATTATGTTTTTGAGAAATCATTGAATTTCATACAAAAAGAAAGGAAAGATTTTTATTCCTTTTTAAGATTTGTGGACTGACTTTTTCTTTGACCTTTATTTTTCTATTAGGTCAGCTCTTTTTTAAGTATTTTTATAATCATCGACATTTTATTTATCGGTTGATTAATTCTGATCGAGTATTATAAAAATGTACTATATGGATAATTCCCCTAACTTAATTTTTTTATTCACAATGTTAAATTTTAGATTTTAGACCTAACAGATCATTCCGCTAGACCGACTGATATTTAGTTTTCAATTTTTTTACAATAATAATAAAAAGAAATAGGGTTGAAAACATGGACAATTTGACAATGTTTGGTTGAATAAAGGGCATCTCTAATATTTGTAAGTTGTATATATCCGTGCAAACTTAAAAAAACACATATTTTTAGAGTTTTTACGTAATAAATTGATTGTCAAATTCAATAATATAATTTTATTTAGTTTGTTATACAATATCTACACTATATGGATCTTTAAACATTTGAATCGAAGGATGATATGTGCACCGAATAATTGTAGAATTATTTTTTCCATCGACAGTGTTACGAATAATTGTCATTTATTATATATATATATATATATATATATATATATATATATATATGTGACAATGTAAGATCTATTAATTGACTGAGTGATCAAAGATGATCATATTATTTCATTTAGTATGAGTTTAAGATGGAAATCTTCTGCCCCTTTTCGGTGCCTCTACTTATGTCCTCATGCTCAAAATTGGGTTTAGGGTTTTAGGTTAGGGTTTATGGTTAGGACTTAAGAAACTTAGGGTAGGTTGTATTTTTAGGATATAGGTCGTAGGTTTTAGGATTTAGAATTTAGAGTTAGAACTTGAATTTTAATTTTGTAGTGTTTTGTAGTGTTGGAGCATAAATAAGAACACTAGAAAGGGTCAGAAGATTTTTATCCATGAGTTTTAAATCCCGAGACTTACCTAAAAATGTAATTAACTTTCCATTCAATAAAAAACATTTGACAGTGTTTAAACTCCGCTCGTAAAATTAAATTTTTACATTACTAGTGTACCATATATAAACTCTTTTAGTAGGAAATTAACGAAGAAAAAATATTCAACTTGAAGCCTTACAAGGCAGGGGAAGAAATTGAAGAAGAACAACATGCAAGGAATAATTATTTTAAAAAAAGATTAATTTAGGTTTAAAAATTCAAAAAAATCAAGGGTCTATTTTATTATAGAGAATAAAGTTCTTTTTTATTTTCATTTTTATGAAAAATATAAAATGTTGAAGAAAATGTGTTTGGCTATAAAAATTTAAAATTAATTTTTAAAATAAAAATAAATTTTAATTCAAAAAAATAATAATAAATAAGTGAAAATGTAAAACATAAAAGATGTTTTCGTTATTTCCATTAAAGATATTTTAGGAAAAAGAAAAATATGAAAACAGTAAATTTTAAATCTTAATCCGATTCAAATCTTTTTAATGCTATTTTTTTAAAACTTTAATTTATTTAATCATATATCATTATTATTATTATTTAATAATTATTTAATAATTATTTGTTTTTTTATTTTGAAAAGCTAGATAGTAAACACATTTTTACTTCTGAAAACAAGTTTTCATCTATATTAAAAAAGTGTTTTCTAATTTTTATAAGACTGAAAATGATTTTTTTTCTGTGAAATGGTATGATTATATTTATAGAAAATCATACACATGATTGTATTACTATTTGACTCATTAAAAATTTCTCTAAACTTAAATGAAAAAAGAGAGTACACATGATAATAATTACAAACAAATAAGGAAACTATAACAAGGAAATGACCCGACAAAGCAAAAGAAACTTAAATATTAGCATTATCCAACATTAAAACCGATTCAACCCATACAGGTGGGTGAAGAAAATAAGAAACTTCAAAGCTATCAAGAGCGCCCTCTTAGCCATCGTGTCCGCAACTTTATTCCCAACCCGACGAATATATTGAGTTGGAACAGTCCAATCACGACCACATAGTTCCTGAAGATGCCAACGCAATGAATGCAAAGCTGTGTAATCCAGGCGCAATTCGCTTTTCAGGCACAACATGACGAAACCCGGCCTCCCAAGCAAGAACTAGGCCATAATAAACACTCCAAAGTTGGACATTCAATACCGAACAAATGCCAATAAAACCAAACTTCCATGTACCCCCACACATTGCTTTCCCATCCAAAGCACATCGACAACCATCCGTATTTATCTTATAACCCAATTCACCTCAAGCAGCCAACATCAGTTCCGCTCGACACAGCACCAGTCATCAAGGCCACCAACCGCTGACTATGTTCAATATATTAACAAAAAAAAAGCTAATATTTTCTAAAACCAAACATAATATTAACAAAAAATTTACTTTAATCCTAATTAATATAGATTTCGAATTCAATTTCAAATATTTTTTTCTTTTTCCATATAAAAAAAATCATTGAGTTTGACCTATATTAATAAGTAGGGTAAACTACATAAATGACCACTAAACCTGGTAAACTTGACCCGAGACTCGAGACCCGAATCGAGTTATCTGAATCGAGATCAAAATTAACCCGAACATGATGACATGAAATTTGATCCGAAACTCGAAATAAACCGACCAAATCGAAGTCGACCCAAATTTTAGCTGAACCGAAATAGACTCGAACCGAAGACAACCCGAAATAAAGAAAAAATACGAATAGAAATAAAGAAAGATAATATATAAACAGTCGCACAACCCACCAAAAAGTTAAATATATTAGCTTTATAAAGCCATATACAGGGTATAAAAACTGACCGGCCTAAAAACTCGATTAAAACGGACCGATCTCCTATTAACCCGAAATTGACCTGAACCAAAATCAACCGAACTGAAAATAACTGAATCGATATTAACTAACACGAAAATTAACCGACCCGAATCACAAAAGATCCAAACCGAACCGAAACTGAATTTGAACTGAATAATATCATACCCAAAATAACCGAAATTGAAATTGACCACCTTACTTTGGGCTTCATCTAGATTTGACCACTATATTTTTTTCGAAGCAATTAGACTACCATACTATTAAAATGGACTTAATCTGACTGCCTACAGTTAGAACCTAAAAGAAGGAGTGACGTGGCAATTAGTACAAATTTGTATAATTATATATTTGGTCCTCGTTACTTATACACTCTATCAATTTGGTCATAATTTTAATTTAATAAAATAAATTTAATTATTTATATTTAATTTAATAATTTTATTTTTCTCTTTCAATTAAGTGGTAACAAGTGTCACTAAATTAGAGAAAGAAAATAAAAGCAAAAGGATCTTGCCTCTAGTAAGATTCAAACTAGGGTTGCCTTGGTTGAGAGTGATGCACATCTACCATTGAGCTAACTCTATTTTTGTGATACATGTACAAAACCTAATATATATCTTAGTACAACATCGCCAATGTTTTTTCTTTTTCACACAAGGCAAAGCTGCTTCGCCAATGTGTTTCTATTACTCAACCCAAAGTAAGGTTGTCATGTATTTAGTTTACCCTAATAAGTAATATATCACGACATTCTTTGTATTCTTCCATATTTATTATAATGTATCAATGTTATACCTAATTTTGAAATTGATATGTTAAACATGGTTGACATTGAGTTTAATAAGAGGAATTAATAATAATGATTCTTGTGCAACGTGAAGTGGAACGCAAACTTGTTCATATAATATTATTTTTAAAGTGACTACGAAAAACCGAATTTGAATCTCTTGCTCCAAGTAACCTGAATTTGAGATGTATATATTATATGAACAAGCGCAACTCACTACTACTCACTTTGCTTTAAAACAGAGACTGACGGATAACTTTATGGGGGGGTGGGGGGCAAGCGTACAAGATTTTAGAGGGAAAACTTATAATTTTTTTTAGGAGAGTGAAAATAGATTTTCAATAGAATTTTTTTTAAAAAAAAATTCTAAATATATACAAATTTCAAAATTTTAATAATTAAACAGAAGCTTCAGTATCCAGATGAATACTTGCAATATTTAATAATAATGGAGCTTTTAAATTTTCTAAGGAAAGGTAGGGAAAATTACAACACAACTGTTGAAAGCATATATTATAGATACGCTGCTACGCTACAGAATGCTGAAGAATTTACAAATCTTTCCTATAGAAACTGTATAAATTAGCAGTCCCTTTTGATTCATGAAACCTTCTTTCTAAAGAGATGCCAGAAAGCTGAAAAACTGAAAGCAACCATGGACAAGGAGTGATAAAGAACCTTACCCAAGTTTTCAGCAGCAAACATCAACTCTGTAAATGAGAAAACCTTTCTGTTTATTAGTGAATTCAAAAACCTTTTCGTATCTTACTTCCGGTGCCTCCGCTTCTGCTCAGGTCTTTGTCTTTTCTCATCGTCCCAATCCCATTCGTGTGTCCTAAACTTTCATTTAGGAAATAGCATTTTGTGGAACAATAATTTATGTGAAGGGCAAAATCTACTCGGCTAATTAGCATTTATCCTTTGCATGAACACGCAGCACAGATAATAAATTCGTCCAGTTTAACAGGACAAAATATGCAAAGTATATTTAGATAAATATACCTATAGTTTAGCTCACTTATTAAGGATACAGATCTGTGTCGCGACGAGCCATCTTGCTAGTTGCTTCTTTACCATGAATCCTCATCCCTGGTTCCTCCAAGTAACCCCCACGCTGCATCATGGCACCCTTTCGTTCTCTCTCTCTTCCATCATATGATTGTGACATACCAATGGAGAGAGGAGGTAGAGGGGCGACAGTAGAATATTCCCCAGGCTCTGATGGAAAATGCTCTCTCCTAAGTTTCCGCCTTTTGCCACCAGTTGCATCGACATCATCCTCTTTCACAACATTTACTTTCTCTCTTTCCCTCTCTCTGTCTCTCTCCTTCTCTTCCACCTACATAGGGACACAAATGTAAGCAAAAACCTTTGCCCAAAATAAAAAAATACCTATATGATGTCAAAGCCCTGATTTTCACCCATGAGCAAATAAATGCGACCTAAATCTCATTGGTAATAGGAGGAAAGGCTAAACTTCAATAAATGGCCACAAGAAACAAGGAGTTAATAGATAAACAACAAAAATTATATAAGAATAAAGATAGGGAAGTTCAATACCTTCAATGACAACCCTTCTCTTTCTTCTCGCTTTCTCTCTCGAAAGTCATTCTCTCTTCTGTGTTTTCCATCATCCTGGGAAACCAAGGAATTTTCTTCTGACCGTCTCCGCTCCTTTGCTTCGTGTCTTGGAGAGAGTCTTTGAGTGTGTCTTGTACTACCAAACCTTCTTTCCGGATTATCATCCCTTCTATCAGTAGCATTAACAGATTGAGGAACCATGTGAGGCGGTAAAGGTGGCGGTAGAGGCAAGCTTTGCACATGAAACCGGTCATCAGCATGAGACTTTTCTACGGATGTATCAGCATGCCGTAGTTTACTTCTATCATCTTTGTTGCGCTCATCCTTAGCTTTATCACCAAGTCTATCCAAGTTTCTATCACTGCTTCTCTCAACAGAGCGCTCTCTTCCGTGTCTTTCTATTGATCTATCTCTTGATTTCTCAGTCAAAATATAATCTGCACGAGACTTTTCAGAGCGCTCCAATCTATCTCTGTAATCCCTATCATGTCTCTCACTTCCCTTATCTTTTGATCTATCCAAAGGCTTATCCACAGTCCTGTAGTTTGTCACCTCATCAGTTCCTGACTTGTCAAAATCAGCTGATCGAGGGTCTGTGGACCTCTCCCTGTCAGATAGTCGAACCTCACCATCCAGATCTTTCAACTCAATATCCCCTTTACGGCGCTTACTTAATCTATCAGTCTCTTCCACAGGACTGGTTCTCTTTTGCAGCTTATCACTGGACTTTGAAGCTGCAACAGAACCATCATGCTTAGGAGAATGGACAATTTGAGAAGGTTGCCTTGATGCATCTGCGACTTCGGAGCCATCATCTTTCCCTGTAGAAAAACTTAAGCCAGCAAGCTCAGAAACTACAATATCTGTGCATTTAATTCAACCATGGATATCTACTCCAATGAACCTTTAGGTGGAGCAGCAGCTGTTATACCATCGGTAATGAGAGCTGAAGAATCTTTTGTAATCTCACCTTGTCTGCCTTCTGTATGAGAGGGAACATCTCTGTCACTGTCACAAATTGCAGAAGCTTTTCCAACAGCTTTCACCAACTTGCCATCATCTTTTCCAGGATCTTGCTTCGGTGTCTTTGTCAGAGATCCAGCAGGCACGGGGCGTTTGGCAGAGGCTTTTGACTGATGAAGAACAAAATAGTGAAATGTGAAAAACCAATTTTTTTTTATACAAAAAGTGTAAAATTATCCATAAGGAAACACTAGCACCTCTAATTCAGCAGAGCTCTTTGCAGGAATTTTAGCTACCTGTTTATCAAATTTATTAGACGAATCATCGGGCTGTTTGTGATTTTCAAGTGATTTTGCTGTTCCAGCTTGTGAAGTAGGTAAGGGAACAGATACCACAGTATCAGAACCATTGGCTGAGTAACCTCTTGTTTTCAGATCAGATTTACCAAGAGGGGCGATTTCTGCTCTTTCTGACCGCCTGTCAGGTTTTGTTCTTGAAATCTGGTCCTTGACTAAATTCACATCTGACAGTTGAGTTCCTAAGGCAATTGCCCCGCCACCAGAGGCCTCATTAACATTAACTGATGAACCATTTTGTATAGCAACTGCATTAACAGGAACAGGTTTTGAAGCCAGTGATGGCGCAGGCTTCAGCTCAAGATATCCCATACCAAATTCCTCATCGGTAACCCATGATGACTGCAAAGTATAAGAATATCACATATGTTACTGCATGAATGGGAAGAATAGACATAATGCTTTAAATGTAAGAATAAGCACGAAACAAAAATTTGTCCCTGGTACTCCATCAGTATCAGATCCCAAAATGCCTCAAATGCATCTAGAACAACCCAGCAAGCAAAAATATAAAATGCTAGTTTTTGTTCTTTCTGACAAGGACCAAAATCTTTGAGATGTTTTTGGCATTGAATGAGTGCAATGGATAAACAAAAACACGTTAGTTTTCCTTGGTGTCTTTCCCTCCAATTTTCCCAATTACCAAATAGATGCTGACAAGTATTTGGACAATTTGCCATAAAAAGCAAATAATATTAAAAAACAAAAATTTAAAAATTACAACTTATTTAGATAACAAAATGCGTGGTTTACTTTCATGCAACTATTATGTTTTAGGTGGGTGTTCCACTTTAGCTATTAGCTAAATTTTTAACATGTCTAACTTTGCTTTTTTACTTTCCTTTTCTTGCTTTTAAGCAAGAAAAAAAGGCAAAAATCAATCAACATAAGCATACAACCAAAAAACGAACCTTAATACTTTTTTGGCCAAACTTTTTAAGCTTTATATATATAACAATAACTCATTTAACCGAGTTTTTTTTTCTCTTCATATGATGGTGCCCTTATAATCTCATGCTTGCATCAGTGCCCTTATAATCTCAATTTACCTTTCTAGCAGCCAAAGCAGCAGCAACACCTGTTGCCAGCACCTTGAGATCCTCTCTTTCATCATTTTTAATTTTGGCCACCTGTATCCAAGAGGTAAAATAGACGAGCATATAAATAGATCTAAAGAAACAAATCCAATTAGAAACTGATGATTCTCCACATTTCTTACCCGTTTTTCTAGGTTAATCCCACTCTTTCTGGTAACAGGGAAAACACTGGAAATTTTTGTCAACATTATTAAAGCATTACGAATCTCCATGTACTCAGTTGATTCCAAACATTGGATCAATAACCTTGTGATTCTTTGGCTCCATTTCCAATGTACCTTTCATAATAATAATAAAAGAATAAAAACTCTGACTAATAAATTTACTCCATGACTAATAAATTTTTTTGGTGTATTTCAAATACCATAACAAGACAAGATTAAAAATGAACTATATTTAGAGGTTGTTTAATGAGCAAATTTCACATAAATAGTTAATTTACTCAGCAAAATACCACACAAAAGCCAAATCATATTGGATCTTTAAAAGATAATAATAGAAATACTCTCAAGATATGAGAAAATTAATTTCATGTTCATTTTATAGAATTAGAGTGCACATAAAATTCCCACGTGTACACACTCAATAAAAAACGTTCAAGGCAAAACTGGTTAAGGTACCACCAATCCAACAGGACATCAGTTTTAACAAGGTCAAGTATCAAAGTCAAACCACATAACTAAGGAAATGCCCATGACAAAGTTTAAATCAATTTCAAGCATCACATCTATGATATATTTCCTCAGACACCACACAGGTTGCGTGCTACAAATTGAAATAGAGACACAAACCTAGTTGATCTTCCCTAATAATGAGCCTAGCGCACTAAGAAGATAAAATGAACAATTTGGTACATCTGTCTTCTCAAACAAGATGTGTAGGCCTCACCCTCACCATCAACCAAAAGGATATCTTAAGGAACCAAAATACATAATAACTTACCTTTATGAACTGCCCATACGTAACACGCTGGCTATTTGGATATCTATAATACACAGCAAAGCCCGGCATATTTCCACACTCACGCTCATATATGGACTCATCACTCTGCAAAGGAAGCAGTGGTCAACAAT
Organism: Hibiscus tridactylites; assembly: GCA_958450335.1. Classification (NCBI taxonomy): domain Eukaryota; kingdom Viridiplantae; phylum Streptophyta; class Magnoliopsida; order Malvales; family Malvaceae; genus Hibiscus; species Hibiscus tridactylites. The sequence goes on from OY288287.1 coordinate 15,172,583, forward strand.
GAACCATTAAAAATCAAACTAAATGTTTCAGTTAACAATTAAATTCCTCTGAAATATCAAAGTATGTATCAAAGCAGTAAATAGATCAATATTGGGTAATATGAGGAAAAGCTTAATGGGAATATTCCCTACCTTCCAGTAGTATGCGATCTTTAGTGTTTCATACAGAAACCTCCCTAATCTTCCTGCTTCATACTCGGTGCAACAGCATATCATGGGTTGTAAGGTTTTGCATATCAGAACATCAATGTGATTCACAGTATTGAAAAAAGGTGTGCCCAGAGAATGGAGAGTGCGCACAAACATTGCACAATAGACGGCATCTGGCATACTAAAGGTACATCGAGGAAATATACAACGCTGGAGAAACTCCATGTTAATCTTTAGAGTATCAGGGCAGGAACTCAGCCACTTGTCCTTTTCATGCATAAGTCGCCTGCGGACTGATGCAACATTTTCCTCATGCTTATGAAGTTCACTAGTTAGACGATCTAAAGCTTCTTGAATTCTTTCCTTGTCCTTTTTCCTTTTGTTAATAGCTGAACTAGAATTATCAGGAAGCTCTTCCAGAGACTTAAGAGCAGCATGCTGCTTAGCAATTTCAGACTCATAAACGTTTCTAGGAACATAAAGATCATACAGTGTAAGCCCCCAAAAAGTGGCATAGAGGTCAGGAGAGAGACTATTCCAGGCTTTAGAAGGCAGCATGGTTTTAACAGTGTCAAGAAGTTCAGACCACCTGCAAATAATGATTATTGAAAGCAATTAGAGTGGCTGGGGGAGCACGTCAGGAACTGTTGAGCTGTTTATTTAGCAACATAAAAATGTCCAATGTACAGAGGAAGAAAAATAATATTATTACATTGTAGGCTTCCGAGGAGGACCCAAATCCAGTATCACTCTGCTAGGATCATCTTTACTTTCAGACTCTGAGCATGCCATAGTAATATCAGCAGTTTCATTGACATATAAAGGCCAGAAAACATCAGAACTCCCTTGACACTTGAAGAGCCTCATCACAGGACGATATAACAAAAATGCAACCTGCGTCGAGAAAAATAACCTCAAAAATATTTCCTCATTCTTTCTAACCATGTCAAGATTCTCAGACCTCTAACGTGGTGCAGCAGGAGTGAAGAACACATGGAGTCGGAGAGAACTAAACATACCTCAGGATCAAGGTGGTACAAATGCACAAGATCATCGAGTGAGGGAATTAGTTGAGCATAAGCAGCAGGGGGTGTCACTGCACTACATAGGAATTCTACATACTGAAGAAGAGTCCCATGGCATCTGTCAAACTGCTCACTAACCATCTTAATGTAAGGAGCATCTGCATTTATGACGACCCTGTAGATGATTATAGAAATGAGGATAAACAACTGATTCCAACAGTTACTTATGATAGATACCTGCCATTGATATTTATTCAGGCAGGATTGGAATCGAACTACATAATCAGTCATCAAGAATCACCAAATGAAAGTCAGCAGATATGTGCATACAGAAAAACAAATTTCTAAATGTTTCCAACAAATCTTGAAATTTTAAAAAGCCCTCTCATCTGTTAAAACCTGCGATATCTAATAATAAACAAGAAACAGTGGATAGAAATTAAATAACAAGTTCAAGAAATATTTAGAAACTGCATTATAGAGAACAATATAACGTGTGGGATACACAAGAAGGGCCTATATAACAAACAACCACCACCCAAGAGTATCTACAAACAACCATTATAGGATCAACCATACAAAACGTTGTACAACTTACAAAGAACGATGTTGGGCAATAAGTAACAAAAGTGGAATAGCCAACTTAGGTTCATCCTTTGGAAGCAATGAATCTCTGAGTCTATTAGTGGATTTGATCAGTGCCTGCATACACAGTTTTTAATCATTAAAAAACAATATGCTGCGACAGATATGATAGTTCGTGGACAAAATAAAATAGTAGAACATTTTCAAACACTAATATGTAGGATTATTTCAACTAAATAGTCAATAATCTAACACTCCACTAATAGAGAAAAAGCTAAAACAACAATTTTTGCCGAACGAACTAGCCTAATATCAAACTTTCCGTGATCACCTTATTATTTCGAGTTACGCCAAAAGAAGTAGCTTGATATCGAAGAGTTTCACTTCCAGCCATTGCATCCAACTGCTCCTCGGTCAGATTTTCTGTGAATTGAACATTTGCCATTTGTTGAATAAGCTCCTGCCTCGATCATAAAACTCCCAGTTAGCAATTTTAATTTTCAGGCTTAATGATGAAAACCCTTTAAGCTTTTGATCCTTATGTACTATGCACCTGCAGGAGAACAAGTTCAATTCCTTGGCCCTTTTTTAACTGATTAACCAGATACTGGAAAAGGCCCCTCAGTTCCATTGATGGGTATTTTCTTACACCTACAAGAAAGTAATAATGAAACATATCTCAAATTTAAAAGCATATACATCATAACCAATGTTCAATGAAAAACAGAACAATAAAAAGGATTTGCATGAAACATGAAGAAAATATAGAAGAGGAGTCCGTGGCTTTTTTCAAAATCTCATGAACTTTAAGGGTAAAACTCCAAAATCCGACGAACAGAACAGCTTTATCTATAAGCCCAATGTTGGCCTTTTGAGCTCATTGACACGCAAAGCGGCAAATTCCGATGCCTACGGTTTTGAATAATTGACAAGGGAATAAAAGGGCATTCAATGATATCTATGAAAACTACAATTTATATGAGTGTAAGGATGCACACGTGTCGATGAAACTATAGGTAGAAAAGGAACAAAATGCATAAAAACACTCTGAAGCTAGGAAAATATTACCATGTAGATTTTAATGCTAACACATTGATAAAAAAAAATTGGCAGACAATAGGTGAGACGCCAACTTGATATCTTAATCTTGTTAATAATGAAGAATACAATTGCCAGAGGATCTGTGGATAGTCGGTCACTGGCTTATCATGATATTCTTTTTATTCAAGTCAGAAATTAGAGCCAAAATTTAATCCCCTCACCTTCTTAAATTCAAGGAAATAAGAAGAAAAAAAACACGTAAACTAAATAACTCTCATATCCCAGGTTCATAAATGAAACCATAGCACCCAAACAGACCACCTTAAGAGCAGAATTTCAGAACAATTTAGGCAACTTGGACAACTGGCTGATCATGCTCACATGCTACCATCAATGCATCTATTGAAGTGCAATAAGAATTGATCACCCTTGAGATAGCGAGACCACATGAGAAAAAGGAGGAGAAGAGAGACAGGTGGCATAAAAACATGCAAGACAGAAGTTGGCACAACCAGAGCACCAAAGCATTGTTAAATAGAGGTCAAGAGAGCAACAGTATAGCAAGGGAATGTTTCAGAGCTCCATTAAGAACTACCCTCACTACTGTAACTGACCAGCCCTGACAACATTGTAAGCGCAGATGGACAGACCTCAACAATTAAATGTGCCTCTCAAGATTCTGATTGTTGCCTCCACAGAACTTGGAGTTTACTTCAAAGAGTTGCAAAACTCTTCCATCTCACATGTTAGGTGAACAACTTCATTACCTTTCCTTTATGAATGGCAGGAGGAAAACATCCTTGCTAAGCATTGGACAAAGGACCCAAAAAGTCATGAAATACCAATGAACCACCATCCAAAACAACAGTTAGTGCAGCTAGAGCCATAAGTATTGTCAGCTCCATTGAACAGACATACATTTCATAAGCGCATCAACATCTCTCCTGAAACAATAACCCTCTTTTGCAGCCTAATTATCGTGGCAATTTCCAATAAGAATAAAATTTGACCCAACATAAGTTCCCAGGAAGATTCCAGCAGCTACTGAAAGGACATATCCAACCAATTAACTAGAACGAACAAGGTACTAGAACCAATAACCCAAAGAAACAGCTGATTTCTATGGTAATCCCCAACCTATGTCTTGGCTCTTCATAACACCAGAATGTTAAAACAGAGGTCTCATTTCTAATCATCTAGATGCCAGAAGAAAGATGGAAATTTGCACTGTGTCAGCAGCAGAATATTAACCAACATCTCTGCCAAAAACTTGATCTTTATCAACATAAACAAAATAACTCATGAGGATCTTTCAATTAATCAGTAATACAAGCTCCATATTGCTAACCACCAAGTCATTTGCATTCTAACCACCACAGCTTTGCAAAACAGCACTAACATATGGGATAGAATATGAACCATTATACCAGTATACTTCAAAGACAATCTTCCCTTTAACATAATTCATGGTCCAGATTAACGTTTGAATACTCTAAGGAGTGCCTTCCTCATTTTCTTCATTTCAATTGCATGGCTGAAACTGAAGGAGATACTTATGGAAAATGTCACAGTTTAATTCTATCATCTTTTCCAGAACTAATGGTCTTCAATGTTAAACCTCAGTTACAGAATTCTATGTGGCTCTGTAAGTAATGACTGCCTAACTGGCAAGACGCGATGATGAAACTTATCAGCCATCAGAAATAAGGGAGACAAAATCGGTAATGTCCACCAAACCCCAGCTCCAGTCATCTTGCTTAGCCCAGCTCAATCTGCAACCCGGAAACTGAAGTAAAGCATCTCAACATATATCTACATTAGATATAGATTGTAACCTGTACTTCAGTTATTCTAACAAATTCAGCAAAAAATTACCAAAAAGAACATACACAAAATGCAGGCAAGGGAAGAATTGGCACAGTTATAAATAACTAGTAATTCCCTTCGAAGGAAGACATTAAAAGGCAGGAGGATAATACAGCAACACAAATGGCTCAAGCCACATGCGATCAGACTCATTTGCAATTAATTTGGACGATATACCTCTAATGGGAAAACATGAAAGGTAATATATCTTAGTGAAAAGAAAACTGCAGACTTTTGCAAAGAGATAACCACACATACAGGTGCCCCCAAAATGATGCCAAAGATTGAAGCCAATCTGACAAATTTAAGCCATCATCCTTCAGTTTATCTCGCCCCCCCTTGTGCGAGTCGCTCAATCACAACATATTCCAAAATGTCATACTCAAGCTGCATGGAAAAAAAAAAGAATTAAAATCAAAATCAAGAAACAATGTTAAATAAATAGTGCATAACCACCAAAGAATATCCCAATCGAAGTTCAGATCCAGTTTAGTTTGTATTTGTGTACTTGAATATGGGATTAAGGATTGCAATTTGGGTTTCAAAATCTTGGATAGAGAAATGTTTGGATAAATTCTAAATTTAGAAATTTAATATTTTAAACAAAATTAATTTTCATTTGAATCACTAAGATTTAGATTTAAGCTTATAGATTTATATAGTCCTTTTATCATATTAAATTTTGTTATAATTAACATGATAATACAGTTACAGAAGGTTAACTACTAATCTTTGATAAAATTCCTTCTATACATTGGTTAAATAAAAAAAGAAATTGATCGTATATGAACTAAATCAGATTAAACAGAAAAAAGGTAGGTATCAGAGTTTCCATCCTATTCCTCTTCAACCCCCCCCCCCCCCCCCCCCCCCCCCCCCACCCCCCCCCCCCCCCTCTGCTCCTACAATGTTTCAATCAATTCTTTCCATTGTTTTCCACCACCTTTAATGACAACAACAAGGAATAAAGGCAAGGAAACAAAATGGAAGAAAAGCCACAATATATCCAGACCTGTGTCAAATACTTGAATGCATCAACAACTGGAGTTATCATATCCTTGTATGCCTCAATCTGAAAACGTCCAAAGTGTAGTGGACCCATGTAAATTTTTTACAATGTATAGAACTCAAGAACAAATCAGTGATAAAAACACAAGACCTGGTGAACAATGGTTCGCAGTACAGTCATTGGATTAGCATGAGCAAGTTTGCAACCATCCGGCCCAACTGCTTCAAATTTTCCTTAGCCAACCGTTTCAAAATCCTTCTAGTGTCCAGCTACAGAAAACCAGAGGTTCAAAGAAACTATATAGGCACCAAACTTCAATACGAAATAATAACACTATTAAGAAGATATGCTACTTTACCTTAGCAGTTTGTCTTGCAACCAATATTGTAGGATTCCGCTCATCATCCTTTTCCCACTCGCCATATAACCGATATCGCACCTAAGCAGATGAGGTTCATCTAGCAAGATTGTCTAGCATGTCTAATAAATTCTCAAAGGGAAGTATGAAATAACTGATGGAAAGCCAACCTCATAGGGAAGGAGATTCATTACTTCCCAAACCTCTTGCCCAACTGCTGGATTTGCAGGTATCAATTGCAAAGAAGAAGTAGACATGCTCCTAAAGTTTCCTCTATTCTTGAGCTTGCTTCCTTCAAGTGAAGGTGAGGATTTCGATCTCCACTGGCAACCGTTTCCCCATTCAAGGCTCCATCAGCATTAGCCACAAGCTCAAGGGCAGATAAATAGTAACTCCTCAAAACTCTACACACCTGCCAATAAAAAAGCGCATATAATCACCAGTAATAGCAGGCGCCAATGTAGAGTATCATGGTAGAATCGATACCGAGCATATTAGAAACACTACAATAATACCTTCTGCAACAGTAGAGTATCACGGTAGAGTTGAGGCCCAACAGTAGCCAGCATCTGAAAGAGTTTCTAGGAAGATCAATAAAGGAGTTACTGACTGTTGAACCTCTTGTATCCATGTTATCAGTACCAGGTCCCAATGTAGACACAAAGCTTTGTAGATGTGTCTGGCGAACAATATCATATGCTGAAGAGATTGACTTTTCAATGAGCCTGAAT